>OX101724.1:25552399-27952399 GCA_944452665.1 Stenoptilia bipunctidactyla | reverse complement strand
AAAGGTTCCTGGTCAATAGTTACGAGTTCAAGCCCTGATAAATCACATTGACATGAATCCTTTTTTTATGTTTTCTTTTCTCCTTTTAAAATTATAAATACATTTTTTTTTTAAGTTTTTTATATTGGAAGCTTACTTTGTTCTAAGAGGATTAAATAAAAGAAAAGGCGGTTCCTAACTAATTGATTGAATGACTAAGTTAAACAGAAATGATGACACCAAAATACGACATTAAAAAATTTGACAAATGTAAAAAGAATATATTGAATAATGAAAACCTGAAATGTATAATGAATAAAATAATGAAAACCTAACCTGAAATTGTAAATTAATTTATCACATAGAATGCGAAAATATTTCGACTCAAAGGTTTTATAATACCTTAACAGCTGAGCACAAAAAAAAAACTGATAATTTTTTCCCGATCAAGAGTTACGAGTTCAGACCCTGATAATCGCATTGTCATTTTTTTTTTTTTTATAAGTGACTAAACCCGCGTTTGACCTCAATCTCACCTGATGGTAAGTGAAGATGAGGTCGAAGATGAAAGCACACGGGTTTAGGAAGGAACTGGCTCTTTATACAATATTGCCGGAACACATTACCGCCGGAGCGGTAACATTTGGCGGCAGACTTTATATAAAGGGTGGTCGCTAGCCAGGCGGACCCAGAAGGGATCCTACCACCAAGCAAAAAAAAAATGAATTCTTTTTTATGTTTTTCTTTTCTCCTTTTAAAATTATAAATATTTTTTTTTTTAAGTTTTTTATATTGGAAACTTACTTTGTTTTAAGAGGATTAAATCAAAGATTTAAATCCAATCTTTGGATTAAATAAAATAAAAGGCAGTTACAAACAAATTGATTGATTGACTAAGTAAACAGAAATGATGACACCAAAAAACGACATTAAAAAATTTAACAAATGTAAAAAGAATATATTGAATAGGTAATGAAAACCTGACATGTACAAATTGTAAATTAATTTATCACAAAGAATGCGAAAATATTTCGACTCAAAGGTTTTATAATACCTTAACAGCTGAGCACAAAAAAATGGCAGTGCATTAAATGTATACGGAAGTGCTCCAAGCCAAGAAAAAAAAGATAAAGCTAAAAATAAGCCGGGTACATCAAATAGCCAGATAAGTACCGTCACTACTAGGAGGAAAAAGGCTTAAAACCTCCGGCAGCCAAGTCGCCTAGCATCACGCACACACATTCATGTGAATCCCTGGATCACAATTTGTCTCTATACCCGGCGCGGCGAACCTTGATCCCTATGACACTAACAGTAATTTTCACAACATAACCTTGTAGTGCCGTCACCGTTACATTAGAATCGTATTGGAGGCTTCTGAAAATGGCATTTATTTATTTTACGTAGCTATATTCCAATAAAATGATATTCCGTTGGAATTACAACAATTCATAACATTTGCAAGAAATTATCTCGAATTATCTCGAATAATCAAAGAATTAGTAACTTTTGCACAACGTAAACGTAAAGTGTGATTGAGATTGAGATAATTTCTTGCAAATGAATTGTTATAATTCCAACGGAATATCATTTTATTGGAATATAGCTACGTAAAGTAAATATATGCCATTTTTAGAAGCCTCCAATACGATTCTAATGTAACGGTGACGGCACTACAAGGTTATGTTGTGGAAATTACTGTCAGTGTCATAGGGATCAAGGTTCGCCGCGCCGTCTATAGACACTATTGATCTTGAGTCTTGACACAGCTTCAAAAAGTTTAAATTTATCGACTGATATAAGTGCAGACCAAACTTGAAATAATTAATTTACAGAGGCAGTTTGAAAGCACGTACATGGAAATGGAGAATATTATAATTGAAAACATTGGCTTAAAAAAAGAAAGTAACTCAATTATCTCGACAAGTGCACTTACTCAAAAATATGTGCACCAAAACGCTTGAAACTAAAAACTCTACGAAACAAAACAAAAAGACAAAAAAGCCGTCGGCAGACAATAGCTAATACACACAATGAAAACATAGAGTAATTACAATCATTGCCACCATCACCATCGTACTCACTATCATCACCATTGAAGGAGAGTAACAAGGATTGTCTACGAGTGGAACCGGAGTCCTCACTACTAAAAACAAAAAAAAATCTCCAGGCAGTGGAGGAGTATTAGTTTTTAAACTGGCATGGTCATTAACATTTAAATTAACTTACCAGTACCGTCGTGATCATGGCGCTTGTAACAGTGCCGAAATATCGAGAACTCAAAATAAATGAAAAACATGGTAAATATCCCGTTTCTAAAGTTAATTTAAAAGGATAAGGTATTGGTGACATCTAAGAAAAATAGACATGAAGAACACAGAATCTTTGTAATTGGTGGACAGCAATGTAAAGGTAACAGATTAGTAAGATCAAGATTTAATAATCCTTACGAAAAATATGAAGTTATATCTTTTACTATACCTTACGCAAGCACTGAAGAAATATTGACGATGCTTAAGAACCAAAGAAAGAAAAGGACAAAATAATAAATTATTATTATTATTAATCATTTACTAAGTATCATATTAAGAATAAACATTCAAAGGTTAAAAAAATATACATTCAAGTGCAGATTATAAATATAATTCAACTATTACTCAGGGTGTAACTAAAAAGGGAACAATTCCGTAATACTTTTTAAAAATGACTGAAAATAAAATAGACATAAAAATTGGACATTCAAATGCAAACTATAAATCTCATCCGAATACTACTCAGAATATAATTAAAAAGGGGACGATTTCGTTCTACTTTCTTAAAAAGACAAAAAATAACTTGGAAAATAATGAATTAATTTTTTTTCGTAAATAAAGTAAATTTAAATAATAATAATGATAGCAACTCAAATCAACTAAAAATATTTCAACAAAATATTGCGGGTCTTTTGTCTAAAACTAACTTGTTGGAAATTACCTTAAATGAATTACGGAAAAATCACAATATGCCGAATGTGCCTACTTTGAGACTTTTGTTAAATTTAACAATAGTAATTTATATATGCATGCCCTAAAAAGGTAAAATATGTATGACCTATTTTTTCAATTTTAAGTCCTAAATCTGTACCATATCTTATGCAAATAAATGATTGATTGATTGATTCATAACTTTACATGCGGGCTTTAATAAAAAATCAGCGCCATCTACTAGGAACTTGTGGACTTCATATCAGATCAAACATTACTGCATTAATAAGTAAATAAATAATTATAATTTCATAAGTTGATAAAAAATGCTATGCAATAGCTTTACCGCGGCAGTCTCCGAGTGCCACACGTCTTTTTTTTCTATGTCGTTATAATATCTATAACAAGAGCTGACTGTTATATTTTAAATATGAAATTGTATTATTAAATGAATATGGAGGTTATATTATAAGTTATAACGTTGAAATACCACAGCACAGACTAAAAAATAGAAGTAGGAAGCGCATGGTGTATGTATTTTTCATTTTGTTTTTTTAATTAGGATTTGTTGTCCGATTCATACTTAAATAAAACACGTTTAAAAATGTGTTTTATTTAAGTATGAATCGTGAAAACTCAAGACAATATTCTTCAAGCCATGTTTTACTAAATAAAACGTGACAAAGAAACAGATTTACTAACTCACTTACAGTAACAAAAATGTAGGTATAAAAAGTCAAACATATTAAAACAAGGTCGCCAAACAGGTATTTCTTCCCAGTCACTGTGGTTGTAAAGTAAGGGCAAAAGATGCGATTTTCTATAAACTGGTACTTTCGCAAAGCATTGTCCTCGACAAAAGAAAGAACGATTACCTAACTATAGAGTTCTGTGTAAGTGGTTTTGGCCGGAATCAGTCAGCAAAAGTATGTAAACATGCCACAAAAACCATTTTAGTAAAAAGCGTATGTTTTTGTGCAAGTATTAGCTTTTATAAATAAACGTAGGTCTGACCTTCGCTGGATCTTTCTCAATGAGGTACGTACGATGAATGTTTTTTTTTAAATAAACAGAAAGCATGAGATCAATTGAGTATATTGCAACAAACTTTTGGTAGCTCCGTACATATTGCATCACTGTTGTATTTCTTATTTAAATTATTCTAATTACTATTTAGAAACATAATTTGGCTAACTTTTGAAGAAGTAAGCCTTGTCCGTCTATCGGATATTAAATTTCCACTTTTTGAAAAAGCCCTTTCACATGGCACAGACGTTACTACAATATTTGATGTTTTTATAAATAATAAGTATAACGTTGGGTATATGGCTTTTCTGTCACGCCACCATTTCAAAGGGCAGTCCGTGCGTGCGATTATGCCTTCTTTTTTGTACATTTCTATTTCTTCGCTTGCTTTATTGCTCGCCGAATCTCGGGTTTTTTCATAGACTGCACTTTTTTTTCAAAATCCAGCCAAATCGAAAAAGGGTTTTCATCTGGCTCAAAATCCTGTGGTGCAGTAACCTCGACATCACCTTGAGCTAGTTCAATAGTTTTTTCCAGTAAAATGCACTCCAAGGTTGCTAAAGCATCCTTGTCCTTGAAGGCATACTGCTTGAACCTCGGGTCTAAATACGTACATAGACCAATCGCCTGGTTATGCTCGATGTCCTTAAAGCGCAAAGTGAGACTAGTTTTCAGTTTGATGATAATATTTTTTACTGGTAAGTAGAAATTTTTATTTATAAGTCGTTCATAAACGGACATCAACCCTTGTGTAACTACAAAGACCTTGCTGGCAGTAAGATATTTTTCAGCACTCATCATTAGAGTAACTTCGTAAAATGGTTTTAAAACTTCTAACAGCTGGTCAATGCAACGCCACTCCTCTAATGGTATAACGGGGAGATCTGTTCCTAGATTTGGAATTGTCGCTCTAAGTGCTTCTTGAAGCTCGGCAAAACGTTGCAACATTAAGTATACCGAGTTCCAACGAGTAGGAATTGACAATAGTACCGTTTTGGCAGTACCTTGAGGTATATTTTGCGCGTTCACCTGATATTTTAGTAGTTTTTCTTTGGCTTGTGAGCTTCTTTTAAAATGAGACACAGTTTTCTGTACTTTGTTTATGGTTGTGGCTATTTCAGGGATGCTTAGGCCATCTTGTACAATTAAATTTAGTTTATGAACGTAACATCCGAAGTGGTCCCACCGTAAAATGCTTGCTGCGTTCACCATGTTTGAAGCACTGTCAGTAACTAGAAAGTTCACCTTTCCTGTTATATTCCATGTCTCAGTTATATTGCGTAATTCCTGAGATATATTCACACCGGTATGAGATCCTCCTAAGGTATTACACTGAATCAACACCGATACAAATTCTAAGGTCTCGGTGTGGATGAAATGGCCTGTAACAGCTATGTAAGCTTCTAAGCTTTTAGATGTCCAACAATCCACAGTCAAACAAATAGTCTGGCAGAAGTTAACTTTCTTTTTAATGTCTAGTAGCCTGTTTTCATATTCTGTAGCTAACAGTCTATTGGATATGATTTTACGACTGGGAATATCATAGTTAGGATTTAGGGCATGACTGTATGCCTGAAATCCTTCATCATTTACAATATCAAAAGGCTGAAAATCCTTTGTAATCATTTTCAATAAACATGCATCTATGTGAGCCTTCTCATTATTTTGTAGTTTTCTAGGTAGGTAGGTAGACATCATCCTTTGTGTTTTTTTTGGTGGAGCAGTTGACCCAGGATTGTTTGCTGCACTAGTTATTATTGATACTGAAGATGAAGATGAGGAAGGAACGGGATTTGAGGTTGCATGCATGGTATTATTAATAAAAAATTCAGATGGTACTGACCTAACATTCGTACTACCGCTGCCATCACTACCACCAATATGGATGTTATTTCCGTCACCAATATGTTCATGCAAAATTACATTCCTATTTACTTTACCAGAATTCCGTTCTGATTCTGACCTGCAAAATTCTTCATATATACCTATGTGCTTTTGCTTGAGGTGCAACTTCAAATTCGTTATTGTACTTTTGTATGAAAATGTATTTTTACAAGCATTGCAAACAGCTTTTTTATCATCTACACTTTGTACAGCAAAATAGTTCCAAACAGCGGCACTTCGAGAACGCGACATGATTTACAAATAAACAAAAACCTAACAGTAACCTACATAGATAGACCTATAACTAATTACACTTATATTTACACAATCACTTATATCCACAAAATATAACGCTAGTAATAAAAATGATATCTAATTAATTACACCTATTTATATACACACACACACATTTACTTTTATCCTAGAAAAATATCTTAAAAGCTGAATTTAAAAAAGCGACTGTTTCTACGCAAACAAATAGCAAAACATTCAATTTCTTAACCATCTCTCTCATTCAGAATCAGAACTGCAACATAACGAGCGAAACATTGGTATTTTTTTATTTTAATGTTGGTAGAGTCTACCAACGAAAGCTGTCCGAGAAAAAAGGCGGGAATTTTAAAAAGTCAAGATCCGACAACCCTGTCTTTACGAAGTTTATACTATTTATTTATCAAATTCAATAAAGGAGGACGTTATGTATTCGATGCGTATTTTTTTTTTATTCAAGACGTATTATGCGTTGCCTTATCTTGACTTTTTAAAATTCCCGCCTTTTTTCTTGGATAGCTTCATCTTTCACTCACTCAATAATATAACAACTTATATGAAGCTAATATATTCAAACTGTTATATTTTAATGTAAGCAAAGATGAATCTAATGATACAACAATAAAGTTCATATTTGAGCATAGAAATATCAATTATGTGACTTTTTGAAGTTGGGACTTCGGGAACCGAGAGAATAAAGTTGGTTTCATTCGGCTCGTAAAGTTTTCCTGTTATGTTGTTAGATGTCGTTAGTTGTCTGATAACTACAACAACTAATAATTAATATTATAACTATTATGGTTCATAATTTATAATGTGTTGTATGATTATAAAATCATAATGTGTTATATTATCTGCTGTATGTTATAACGGCTACCTCTACCAGGGTCCCTTGTCTTTGTATAAAGAGTATTTGCCATTGCACACATGCACAGACTTTGAATGTGTGCGTGATAAATGTTGCCTGTGTTGCAAACGAGCACAAAAAATAAACTACAACATTATGCTGAAAATAAATACAGTTTAACACAAGTATCTTTAGTTTTTTTTTATTTTATAAGTTTTGTTAAATTATTTCAATTAATTTGATATTGCTTGAAATTTCATACAAAATTGGTTACACTGGCTAAAATTGATAGATAGATTGAAATTGATTGAATGGCCTTCAGAGATTTCTTCCATGATATCGGTCATTCATTTTGTTTCGACGCGTTATGTTTTTCGGTGTGCTTAGAAATTAATTAATACTTCTAGACACTCCGTATTTGAGTGCATTGTGTGTGTGTTCATGATTAACCAACTATTACGACAGGACGTTTTACTCTAAAGTTTGGTTGCTTCATTACCATTATATACAACAGGACGTTTTATATATTTTGTGAGGTGTACTATGGTTTTTGTGTTGTGTGCAATGGGGAGTTTTCTGACAGCTCATTAAAAAAACAAAACTGTACAAAATTGGTACAAAAGGCTTCGATAGATGGCGCTTTACAAAAGGCGAAGGCGAAGAATTTATTCCACACTGCGTTTTTAAAAGTAAAATAAATTAATTGACGTCTGTATCAGAAATTGAACGTATAAATAAACATAGATGGTAGATACCACTTACCTACATTATAGTTTACAGACTTAACGCCTTCGGCTTTTTAAAAGTGCCATCTATACCTAGAGGTTTTTTGAACTAATTTTTATGAGCTGTCTGAAAACTCTCCATTGTGTAAATACCTTTGCCATGTCTACTAAAAAAATAAATAAAAAATCTACATTATGTTTTATTTACCCATTTTTTACTACTTGTCTTATTTGGCAAACAATTTGATTATATCAAATGTTGAAACAAACGAATATCTAGAGGATATTGTTAGTTATGCAGAAAAGTAATAGTAGATTTATGTATGTTTTCTTATCAGTAAATAATTTTTAAGATTACCTATTTGGTTTCATACATGAAAAGTTATTTGCCAAATTTAAAAAAGTCATTTAGGAAAATTGGAAAGTAGGAAAATAGTAGGGAGGAATATAAATATACTACTTCGAATATTCCCGCTACAAATAGTTTACACCCATATAATGCAGTGGCGCTAGTGATATATATGAGTATAAGCTATGGTCGCATTTATTTACTATTGACTTACCATTCTTCTCTTTAGAATATAATGTTCCTTGCTCTATCTAACGGGAGGCCCTGAACTTTTATAGTAATACTACTTGACGTTAGATGACGCTACTTCTCACATTCATTATATTATGAAAAAAAAAAAATTTGTTTTGTAAATAAATGCAAACTGGTTTTTCAAATGTGGTTTTTGTATATTTTAGTATGCTGGTGAAAAATCGTATATTTTTATTTTCAAAACAAAATTTGAATGAATTTCAAGCTATGAACGAAGAATGTTATTACTGCTCATAATCATGCTCCGGAGCCTGGTACGCAGTTACGTGAATTCTATCAAGCTTACTTATTCTATCTATACTTATAATAAATCTGTAGATAGGTCAATTCTGTACATGAAATATATTTTCAAAATAACTATCAGGGGGTGATTAGTGATCGATACTGATGCCAAAAATGCAATCAGTAAAATTTTTGTCTGTCTGTCTGTCTGTCTGTCTGTATGTTCCTTATAGAAACAAAAACTACTCGACGGATTTTAACGAAACTTGGTAAAATTATTCTTCATACTCCTGGGCAGGTTATAGTATACTTATTATCATTCTACAATCAATAAGAGCAGAGCAGTGAAGGGAAATGTTGGAAAAACGGGAGAAGTTACTTCATTTTTTAAGCTTCCGTCGCGTGTGCAGCCTTAATGGTTAAAGCTACATAGAAATCATGTATGACAGAAATATTCATTACCTGTCAAATTTCCCCAACCAATTTTAACTTATTATCGAGGGCATAGTGTTCAAATTCAAGTAAAAAGTTTTGACAGATTTGTAACGCTTGATGCACTGCCTTCTGTACATACAGAGTTAAAATGGAAATCAAGGTTTTCTGCCTCTTGGAAGTCAGAAACTATAAATTTCTTCGGAATAAAAAGTAACGTTTGTGTTACTATACCAAATTACATTAATATTGGCTTAGCCGTTTGGCAGTGAAAAGCAGCCATACATAACTATAGGTAGTATTGTATGTACACTGATAATGGCTGGATGGATGGATTTTTGCTATTCTTTCACGCAAAAACTACTTAGCTTTAGGTACCTAGAATAACAATAAGCTAAGTATAATTAATGAAGATATTGCATGAATTAAGTAAAATTGAAGGCATTAAATAAAACACTTTTTAACCGGATTAATGGCGTATAATTTATATTTTACATTTTAACTCGACGTCTCGGTGTCTTTGCAGACCCCGTGGTAACGAGCGACTGTTAAAATTTAAAATGTAAATATACGCGATAAATCCGGTTAAAAAGTGTTTTATTTAATAGTCATACATAATAGTTATCGCGAAAACTCATCAAATCAAAGATGAAAGAACCACACATTTTATCAGATATCAACGTGCCCGATGATTTAAAAAACATTAACGGGAAATTGCTTTTTGGTTTCAAACAAAACCTTGAAGGAAAATGAAAAGGTGATGATTTTCTGTTCAGCAAAAAAAAATGTTTTATTAAAAGATTCCCCCGTGTGGATTATGGACGGAACGTTTCAAACGTGCCCATTTATAAAGTTAAATTATATTCCATACACGATCTTATAGGTACTGGTGATAACACAAGAGCTGTGTCTCTGGTGTATGCATGGTAGGGTGTATGCCTTTTTGACAAAAAAAAAGTCAAGACTGCTACGTACAGTTCTTTACGGAACTAAATATGCGGATTCAATATTCAACTCTAATGAAAACGGAGAGACGGAAGACACTTTTGCCCCATATGTTGTATTGACAGACTTTGAGCTTGCGGTTATCAATGCCGTGAGAGTTGTATTTCCTGGAACAGTCCACTAATGTTGTTTATTTCATTTGGGGCAGAATGTTTGGCAACGAGTTCAGGAATATGGACTGCAAAAAAATACGTTAAAGATGGCGAATTTTCTCTTAAGATCCGTCATTTAATCGCATTAGCGTATTTACCACCCAATGAGATACCGGCAGTTTTCGCGCTCCTGATTGTGGTCCGTGCATCAAAACAATATAAGTAATTTTTCGAGGACACAAAACAAAATTGAAGCGTGGCACAAACGATGGAATTCTATAATGGATGACAAAAATGGGTCTTGATGCCACCATTTTTGAGCTGAAAGATGAACAAGCTGCCACTTATATAATTAATGCCAGAATGGAAAATGGGGTAGGTAGGATGGCCGACAGTGAACCAGTGGTACGCAGTTAGTCAGGCGAATAAATAAAAGACGCGACGTTTCCATTCCGTGCAAATAGCATGAAACGAACACGTACAAGACGCGCTCCTCTCACCCCATTCGGCATCGAGACATCGGCGCGAGCGCCTGCACACGGTGGCGTTTTGTGTTTTTCATCCAAAAAAGTAAAAAAAAAATCGTAAGTACAATTTTGTTTCACTCTGTTTGTATTAATAGTGTTTGAATGTTAATGTTTGTGGTAGATTTGTTGTTTCGTAACGTTTGGATTGATGTAACTTAGATTCGCACCGCGTGTTTTGACGTGTGGCTACTTAACCTCAAAGTGTACAGTGGCATAGTTGCACACAATGAACCACTATGAAGGAGGACACAATGAACCATGGTTCATTGAGTACCACCTAATGGTTCATTTTGTACACCCTAATGAATCATTGCGTAGCTTAGGTGAGTATCTCATATATTGTTGAATATTCGTACGAAACTTACTTACCTATGTTTACAGCATGGGGATAACAAAATTAGTACGATCGGCGAGGAAGAAAGGGTCACACACGTCTGAAAGCATGAAGACTGCTGTGTATATGCATCTTCAAGGAGGCATGAGTATCAGGAAAGCTGCGAAAGAATTCAAGATACCGTATCCTACTTTACGGAGGTACGTTATTAAATGTTTAAACGACGACTGCGCTGTTATGGAGCCCAATTATAGCGTCAACAAAGTATTTACGGATCAACAAGAAAAGAGCTTGAAGGAGTATATTATAAGTTTTTCGGCTTATCAACTAAAGAATGTCTAAGGCTCGCTTTTGAAATGACCAAAATTAATAATATTCTATGCCCTGAAACGTGGAAAGAGAATGGAATGGCAGGAAAAGATTGGTTCCGTGGATATAAAAGAAGGCATCCTGATCTGTCCGTCAGAAAGCCAGAAGCATGCAGCATGCAGGCTTCTGCTTTCAACCCAATCAATGTACATTCCTTTTTTGACAACATTTATGAGGTGTGTCAAAGATTCCCACAATTCGGATATGGTACGAGGGTGTACAATCTAGATGAAACCTCTACCACGACCGTCCAGAAACCTGGAAAAGTCCTGGCCCAAAAAGGTCAAAATGTAGGAAAAGTAACCAGTGGTGAACGTGGGACTCTAGTAACGACGTGCTTAATCGTCAACGCTACGGGAAATACAATCCCACCTGTCATGGTGTTCCCGCGAAAGAAGTTTGTGCCACACATGACTCATGGCGCACCAGCGGGAACCCGTGGTTTGACAACTCAAACAGGATGGATGAACAGCGAACTCTTTGTAGACGTAATAAAACACTTCGTGAAATTTACTGCTTCATCAAAGGAAAATCCATCTTTATTAATAATGGATAATCATGAGAGTCGCCTATCCATCGAAGCCCTTGATTAGCGAAGAAATCTGGCGTAGCAGTGCTGACGCTGCATCCGCATACCACGAATAAGCTCCAGCCTCTTGATGTTTGCTTAAACGGACCTTTCAAAGTGTACTTAACTCTTCAGTGTATTCATGAATGTTGCGCAATTCTGGTAGACCTTTTTCGATATATAACGTCGCAGAATGTGTTGGAGAAGCGTTCATGAAAACAATGACACCAATTAACATAATCAACGCATTTAAAAAGTGCGGCATCTCCCCGTTCAACAGAGACATTTTTACAGAAATAGACTTTTTCCCGAGCAGTGTTACAGATAGACCACAGCCACCTGTACCAAATCCGACAAAAGAGGATGATGATGAAACGAGTCTTTCAAACGACTCTGACATAGATGATTCTAACCAAAAAGTAGAATTGCCCTCTTCACCTTCTCTCCTTCCTTCTTTTGAGAATGACATAGGACCTAGACCTTTACTGTCATTTTGTCTAGAAGCAATATCTTCAGCAACCACAAAAGATAAGAGAATTTAAAATGTATAAAGTGCAAAGTGCCTGAAAAAGTTTTGTAATTTTTTTGTGCTTAATGGATATAAGCATTTTAAGTTTTGTTTTGGAGCAAAAAAATATTCGCTCTGTGCCAAATTTGTGTCTTATTGTTGTCTGAATAAATACTTTTAAATAATTTGTTCTTGTTTCATTGCTTTGCATGAATTATTTAATGTTGATGTAGGTATTATTAATGGGTAATGTTTCACTGTAGGCTACCCTGGACCACTGTGTAGCAGCCCCGGTTCATTGAATACCACCCCCCGGTTCATAGAATACCACCAGGTGTACACGGTGAACCATTTCCCATTTTTTTTTAAAAACCTGATCTCTAAGAAACTATCGTATTTAGACTAAAATAATGTACAACATATTTGTTCTCAAATAAACGGTCTACAGTTCGACGTATTAAACTTGTCATTCACAATTACAGAACTGGAGTTACAGCTCTTTGAAAATTACGTGGTTCACTGTCGGCCATCCTACCCTACCAGTTACTCCATCTAGAAAGACAAAGAGGATGCACCAGGAAGCAATTTCGCGGTTTCTTCAACGGTGTGATGATATGGACATTTTCCAACACCTGAAAGGAATAGCAAGCAAGTTTTTGTAGTGTTTATTGTACTTAACCCGAGTATCACATGTACTTATCAAGTATTTGATCTCGTTACTTAAATATAAAATTATATACGATAAAATGTTTGTTTTTCTTAAAACCTACTTTAAATCAAATACTTTATTTACCAAACATAGGTATCATAACTCAAGATTGTACAAATGTTAAAGGTTTCAACAGAGCCTATTTAACGATGAATAATACTCAAATTTTCTGGGTAGGATTTATTATTGCAGATCATACATACGTCAGATAACCAGAATCTATAAATGAAATGAAATAATGAACTACAGGAAATAATTGATTTTGAAAATAATGAAAAAATATAGAGGTAAAGCCAATATACCTTTAGCGCATTTGCCACCCGAAGAGATACCAGCACTTATCGCGCATTTAAAGAAAAACAAAACGTGTTCCTTACAGTTGATATCCGAATCGTGGAATGGTTTGAAATCAATTACAAGAACGGCAAAATGATTTCTCAATGATTTCTCAGAGGTAAAAACAATGTCAATACAAATTAAAATATCTATTCTGAACATGATTTGTCAATACTATAATAATAAAGTTGTATAATATACTTAAGACATAAAATTATACAGCGAAATTGTCGTGTAGAGATTTGGTTGTCTTATTAAAGGCTCAACGGTTTCCCTAAAAGATTATTCGATAAAAGCTTTAACTACAAAAAAATGTAGGAAAATAATAACCATCCTTCCTCGCTGAGAATTTCATTATTTCCTACCATGACTTTCGATGTCATGACACTGATAAAACGAACAATTGATTCCACGACTTTCGATATGGAGTACCGTTGATGTAACGACCCGTTGATGTATTGTTGTCGATATATAGACAATAGATACATCAACATTCGATATCACGTAGGTATGTAACCACCATCATGGTAATCCTGACTATAGTACGACACATATGGATTAAACAAACTTGATACTTGTTGCACAGACAACTTGTATCAAGTCTTTTTCTTTGTGGGTAGTCAAATAGAGCAACATAGTTTAATAGAGCTCCTTTAATTTAATTAAATGTTAATAGTAAAACTTAGTAAAAATATACTGTAAGATTCAAAAGTGGTAATTACTTAAAAAAAAACTATTACAGGTAGAAATCCGTTTATTACTTTAACACATCAATTATTTTCTTACAACATCAAAAGAATAGATCTTAAATATAATGAACACAAAGCAAAACTTAATTAACAACTGCGAACTTGTTATCACCAAACAATCAAAATGGCTTACGTGACCTTGTTCAACCGAAAGAGATTCCGCAGACGACTATTGCTTACGGACGCCGAGAAGCAAAGAAAACTTGTCAACGGAGTCAGCCGGTTTTTGTAACCTGTGATAGGATGTCGGGTGGTCCGGAGGGGGTATTCCTAACAATACAATATCAACATATTATGAGTAATATTATTGATGGTGTTACCTGCCAGCACTCACAAATTCTCCTTTAACTAACATAATACTACATACCAATTTACTCAAACAATCAAACAATGGCCCTGTTGAAGGAAGTTACTGAACTAAAGTATATCTTTGGCAGAAGAATAGCTGAGTTCGAAAGGATCATCACTGACACTAGCACTGCATCACTTCCATAATTGGCAGGTGAATTTGCTTCTTTTAAGAAATTTGTACTCTCTAATCTTCGCAGCTTACAATGGCAAGTACAATAGAATGTACCAGCTGCAACAATATACAATAATTATTTTTATCCATTGTAATCAAAATCTGAATCCAGCATTTCTGTATGGAATGTATGGTATGATTCGTCAGTCTCTGGTATCGCTGTTTCTAACATTGATTACGAAACTATATTTTTTTTTTGTAATGAAACCTCTGTGTCGGTATTTATTTTCAACATGCAGAACATAATCAGTTTTCCAACTGCTGCTGTTATATTTTCAAACGATAAAATGTGATTCAATGAAAAAAAAATGATTAAAAGTATCAAAAACATTTTGCCAAACTATTCCGTTCGATTGACAACAGAAAAACGACTTTGACATTTATGCTAGTAATGCCGTATAACAAGTTTGTAAAAACCCACATTGTTTATTTTCGTTAGTCAGACTCTAGCTTTGTCGACATCGATGATACAGGCGGGGGTGAAATTGCCGCGAAACGCTTCGAGAAAAGGATGGTGCGGCCGCCCGTGCCCGCTTTGCTCGATAATTGGCTGGGGCACTGCCGTGCCACTAGATACGCGCGCTCTATACCTAATATTATTACTCTAAGATTCGTTGTCTGTGGTAGACATTCTTTGTGACGTTGCCGTAATGAAATTGTTCGATCTTCCATTCGATGGCTGTGACGTAGCGAATCGTGAAAAAAATTTATATTTTTTTTTTTTTATAAGTGACTAAACCCGCGTTTGATCTCAATCTCACCTGATGGTAAGTGACGATGAGGTCGAAGATGAAAGCACACGGGTTTAGGAAGGAACTGGCTCTTTATACAATATTGCCGGAACACATTACCGCCGGAGCGGTAACATTTGGCGGCAGACTTTATATAAAGGGTGGTCGCTAGCCAGGCGGACCCAGAAGGGATCCTACCACCAAGCAAATTGTATATACTATAAATGTATAAACTTCCGATTACAAGATGGGCCCTATTTCATAAAACTCAAATCGACTGACAATTGTATGTCGATAATTCATTGTAAAATTACAAAAATGCGTTTCATTAAACCCTGACAATTCATCTTTTATTCATGCATTTCATAAAACAATTGTAGCGACAGGCGGTCTACTGACAAATGTCATACAAATCGCTATGAATTGTCGTTTACGAAACGCCTGTCATGTGTAAAATTACCAAGAATTGTAGAATTATCCTGACAATCCGACAGGCAAGCGATGACCTGTCGACGACTTACAATTGCAAAAAGCGAAGACAAATGATAATAATTGATGCAAAATAATGATAATGGTGGCCATTGTACACGAAATTGAATTGAATGGGCATTTAGCAAACTTTGTATATTAATATAAACTACATTAAGTAGCAGAACCATTTATGCATTTTGTTGAGAGGAAGTGTAATTTTGATTGGTGACCCTTTAACTTGGATTTAAATAAGTATTAAGGAAGTATGTATGTGAAAGAGAGATATAGTATTTAATGATTCACAAATTGTGATGGATGGAAGGATGACGACGAGTAGGTACCTACATGCATGAGAGACGACGCTTTAATTTGACATGCGTTTCGAAATTGTAAATACCCTTCTCTAGTTACGTTTCGTTATCAACAAAGGTGAGTGAAATGCGGTATAAATGGATTTTAAGTTTTTTACATCTAGTAACACTTTAAACCCTGACAATGGTCGGATTCCTTGGCGGGCTTTTTTAAGAGATAGGCGCATTTTTTCAACTTTTGAAAAAAAATATTTATTTTATGTTCTGTTAAGCAAATTTCATTGATAGTTTATCGCATCCGAACCGTTAATAAGTGCAGACATGGAGGAGGACCCAGGGGAGTCGTCCCCTGGGAGACCCGATAGGAAGCGACTGCGGAGGCCTCCTATTCCAGCCGACATGGACTCTTTAGACGAAAAAATGTTCTTACCGTTCCTAAAACCAGGATATCGAAGACTTTTTCCGGAAACTTCTGCTTCCCAGGAATATGTAGTTTTTACCGAGAGTACCAGTACTGAAGGAAATGTTGGCAACAGAAACCCACTTACTTTGGCGGGACTTTTTAAAGACGAAGTTAAAGGAGTGACAGGCATTAAAAGAATGTCTGCAAATAAAATAGGCATATTTTTCTCCCAGGCAAGTAACGCAAACAATTATTTACTCAACGAGACATTCCAAAGACGACACAATTTTAAGGCATTTATCCCAGCGAGAAGTATAGAAAAAATTGGAGTATTGAGGTATGTTCCTACAAATATAAGCAACGAAGACCTTTTCAAGAAATTAATCTCATCCTGTGAGATTATCGGAGTGAGAAGGTTCACTAAAAAAGTCAATGGTAAAACTAAACCATTTGAAACTGTCTCCGTAACTTTTTTAGCTAATTCATTGCCAGAATCTGTATCTTTGGATTTATTTAATTTTAAGGTCTATGAATATGATCCTCCCTTATTGCAATGCTTCAAGTGTTTCAAATTCAATCATCATGCAAAAATATGTAAGTCTCAACAAAAATGTTCAATTTGTGCCAAAGATCATCATTACTTAGAATGCCCCGATGATCAGGCTTTGCATTGTGCTAACTGTGGTGGTCAACACCTTGCTATTTCGCGAGATTGTCCTGTTAAACAAAAAAGAATACTAGATAAAAAGAATAAAGTAACATATGCCAATTTAATGAAAAAAACAGATCACACATATAGTTTAACACATTATAACTCAGATTACCCTACATTACTCCCAAAGAAAGTTACAAACATGGTTACAAAACCCAAAGAAATTACAACAGATGAAATAGTTCAAGGTATTTTAAAGAATGATAGTATCTTAAAATCGTTAGTGGCGACGTTAGTAAATTTAGGAAATAGTAATAAAAAAATGACTACATCTTTCATAAAAGAAACATTAGTAAACAATTTAAAACATGGATAATAAGTTCTTAAAGATTTGCCAATTTAATGTAGAAAGTATCAATAGCAAAAAGCCACTTCTTATTTCCTTTTTAGAACAGAATGACATTGATATATGTCTGTTAAATGAAACTTATCTCAAAAATAATATGCATTTTAAATTAGCTGGTTATAATTTTATTTTCCAACATGGCCCTAAGGGTCGTGGTGGAGTCGGTATACTTATTAAGAATCATTTTAAATACAATAGTATAGATATGCCTTTTTATGATGATTTACAATCTGCAGCTATAGTTCTTAAAACTGATACAGGTGATATATCCATCCTATGTGTCTATAGTCCACCAAGACCAGGACATTTTAAATCTAGACAGCTTAAACAAATAATTAATAGTTTACCTAAACCTATCTTACTATCTGGGGATTTAAATGCACATCATGTGGCCTTTGGGTGTTTTTCAACAAAACCCAGAGGTACAGATGTATATAACATGTTAGATGAGTGTGATTTATGTATCTTGAATTCTGGAGCTCCAACCACAGTAGGTAGTGTACGTAATAAACAGTCTTCCATTGATATAACTTGTGTCAGTCCCAACATTGCTCCACTAAGTCAGTGGAGTGTTCATGATGATCCAATGGGCAGCTATCATTACCCCACTATCACAGTCATACAGCTATCACCACAAACTTTTGAAGTAGGTCAACCATCAGAAAGATTTCTGTATAACAAAGCTGACTGGAAACTTTTTGAATCTGAAACAGAAAAAACATTCAAATCATTCTCTATTGATCCTAGTAATCCTTTGTTGTCATACAATCAATTTTGTGATATCTTAAATCAAATTAAAGAAAAATGTATACCAAAACTTAAAATAACTTGTCCAACAATTATGAAAAAACCTGTTCCCTGGTGGGACGATGAATGCTCAGAAGTAGTTAAAAAGAGTAAAGCAGCTTTGAATTATTATAGAAATCATTCCTCTTTAGAAAATTACATACATTATAAAAAAACAGATGCCATTAAAAAAAGACTTTTGAAAGAAAAGAAAAAGAATGGTTGGAAAAAACTCTGTGAGTCATTTAATAGATACACACCTATTACTGTAGTCTGGAACTATATCCGCAGATTCAAAAGAGCATCTTCAAATGCACCTCCAAAAAATTGTGAATGGATTCCATCTTTTATTGATAAGTATGCTCCCACTGATCCACCTGAAAAATTAGTAGACAGCAATTTGTTAGATACTTTTTTTATGCAAGAAGGTAATTCACAAAGTGCATTCTTATCTAATTCTTTTACATGGCAAGAATTTCAATCTGCTTTAAAATCTAGAAAAGACACTACTCCAGGCTTGGATGATATTCCTTACAAACTTTTAAATCATTTACATGAGAATGCTCAAAAGATTTTACTCAATATTTTCAATTTACTCTGGGATAATGAACTAATTCCAACTTCATGGAAAACCCAATGCATCATTCCTATCATAAAACCAGACAAATCTGAAAGCCACTGTAACTCATACAGACCTATATCATTGTCATCTTGTGTTGGAAAAGTATTTGAATATATGATAAAGGTTAGGTTAGACTGGTATGTGGAATCTAATAATATCTTACCAAAGGAACAGTATGGTTTCCGTAAAGGTAAAAGCTCTGCAGAAAGTTTTGTTGCTTTGATATCAGATATAAAGCAATCCTTTTCTTCTCATTCATCTACAGTTTGTGCCTTTCTTGATGTACAGGGGGCATTTGATAATGTGATTCCGTCCATTCTTGTAGATGTCTTAATTGACATAAGTATCCCAGGCAAGGTCTGTAAATGGATTTTTAATTTTTTGTATGACAGGACAATGTATGTAAAATTTAATAATATTTTATACGGACCTAGACAAGTTTTTAAAGGCACAATGCAAGGTGCCACTATATCACCTCTTTTGTACAATTTGTACACATGCCATTTAAATAGATATATTTCCCAATATAATGTCAAATACCTGCAGTATGCAGATGACCTGGTTGTATATAGTAGTCATAAGGATGTAAATATTGCTGTAAATAATTTAAATAATGCATTACAACAAGTTCATTATTATTATACCTGTAAATTAAAGTTACCTCTAAGTTTAAATAAAAGTGCAGCAATGATTTTCTCTAAAACATACACTACTTCTATTAATATTGTAAAACTTCATGATAATAGTTTAAAATGGATAGAAGGTAAAAAGTTTTTGGGAATTCACCTTGATAGTAAATTACAATTTCATAACCATATAGAACAAATTATTAAAAATGCCTACCGAGGTCTGAACATAATTAGATCTTTGGCAGGGGTTCACTGGGGATCAGATCCCAAAACTTTATCGTTACTTTATAATAGTCTAGTGCGTAGTCACTTTGATTATAGCGCCTTAGCCTATTTTAACTGTAATTATACTTTATTAAGAAAATTAGATATTATCCAAAACAAAGCACTAAGAATCATATCAGGTGCTATGTGTTCTACTCCTATACATGTTATGGAAGCAGAGACATGTATTCCTCCTTTAACTTTGATAAGATTAAGAATAGCTGAAAGGTTTTGTTTAAAGGTTTTTGCTTCTAATAACAATCATATAATGAATAGAATACTTCCTGTGCTCCCATTAGATATCACTTGTGTAGGTACTTATATGGACTCTTCAAATATTTTATCAAGAAAATTACCGGAACTCTTAAGAATAATGATACAAATACATCTTAAATTTGGTAAAAGTGTATTTCGAGAGAGCCATTGGCCTTTGTATAATATAGATTATAATGCTAATATGATTGATGTAGCAGTACTTAAGAGGGATGTCATTAATCAAGTAGAACTTTTGAATATGCTTGATGAAACTGATTATTACAATATATACACTGATGGTTCTAAAACCTTGAGCACTGTTACATCAGCATATTATGACCCCCAAACTAAATCCAGAAAGTGTATCAAAATAGATTCTAATTGTAGTATATTCACTGCTGAATGTTATGCGATTTATTGTTCTCTTTTATATTTATGTAATATTAATAGTAATAATTTTTTAATACTTACCGATTCACTTAGTGTTATTAAAGCTCTTGAAAATAGGATTTTAAAATTCAGTACCAATCATTTGATTTTTAAGATAAAGCAAGTATTGTATAATATGTCTGTAAATAGTAAATTTGTAAAATTTATGTGGGTCCCTTCTCACTCCGGTATATCGGGAAATGAAGAAGCAGATAAAATAGCAAGGGGAGATCCAGATGAAGATCATAGTGATTCAATGCACATACCTTTTACCGATTTATATGCTCCCATGAAGGAATGCCACAGAGAACTTTTCAATGATTACTGGAGGAATGTATCGTCCGATAAGGGAAAATGGTACTATGACATACAAAAGGTCCCGCCCGCCCAACCCTGGTACCACAAAATCTCTGGACCGAGAAGCTTCATAGCTTCCATCAATAGAATGAGATTTGGGCACTGCCAAACAAAATCCCATTTGTGCAGACTGAAGCTTGTGGATAGTGGACTATGTGAGGAGTGCAACGAGGAAGAGGACTTAGAACACGTTGTTATGAAATGTAGAAAATATAACCTACAAAGATTGTTATTGTGTAGTGAAATCGACAATGACACTGACAGACAAGAGCGACAAGAAGAAACATCGTTGAAAAGTTTACTTTCAGAGAAGAAGTTTTATAAATCTTTATTCCAATTTTTATTGAACATAGAAATGAAACTGTAATTTTAAGAAGTGTTAACATTTAAGAAGTGAACTTTATTTGTAAACTGTATATTGTTAATTTGTGTGGCTAAAAGGACTCGTTTCCAGGCCCGTTAAATAAAATATTTAAAAAAAAAAAAAAAATATGACAATGGTCGTGACAATTTTTATGAAACGCTTTTTACTGACACTTGTATGTCACCTGTAGAATTATAGTTTTATGAAAATAAAGTCATGTGAAAATCGCTAACAATTGTCAGTTTACCACGAATTGTAGCTTTATGAAATAGGGCCCTGGCCGCTCATATTCATCGATTCAATGTCGAATCCTGTAGTGTCAAACGATCAACTGAAAGTTCCGTTTCTTTGAATCTGTATTTAAGATGAATATTTTTATGACATTTACTTAATTTATTTACAGTTAATAATAATTTATTAATAGTTCAATTTATAATTTTAAAATAAACAACTTTATTGACATAGTTTTTATTTTCCTAACGCGCCAATTTATATTTTATTAGTTGTAAATAGTTTGCGCGTAATGGAAAATGAGAACTGTCACGAAAATCATTCGAAAACAATTCAACTATAGTCTGTGCATTGACTGTCTGTCTGCCTGTCGGACAGATCAAAATATGGAAACAAAAATTGCGCGATTTATGCAGATTTTTAAATTGTGCAGAATTTATTTTCTATAGTGATTTCAACAAAGTTTATATTTGAAAAAGATGTATGTAATTTAAATTCTCGAAAATATCAATTGATCCGATTCGTCATGCAAAACCATTCCTATTATAGTAATACTAATTTTGGTTAACCACAAATGGAAACTTTAAGAGAATTTCAAACTCTTCCAAGTGTTAGTGCAAATTTGTCTACGACAAAATACGCAGAGTTCTTAATTTAAACGTAGACTTCATTACATACTGATAAGACATAATTTCTTAGTGAGGTTATCTACACTGAAACATCGTGCGTGAGTGATAAGCAAGTGCTCATTCATATAACACACTAATATATTTTGTGTTAAGTGATTTTACGAAAAAAAATATTAAGAATGGAAGAAACTAAGGGGACGGTGACCAAGGGCACCTTTAAAAGTGGATTAATAGACTTAACAGCAGGATCACTGGGTAACTACTATTTCAAATAATCCATGTCCATCTTAAACCTCAAAGTAATATATTTATTTGTGTTTTTAGCTGGTGTGGCTGTTGTTTATGCTGGGCAACCTTTAGACACAGTGAAAGTTAAAATGCAAACATTCCCACATTTGTACAAGGGCATGTTTGATTGCCTTAAAAAGACATATAAGACAGATGGTATAAGGCGAGGATTATATGCAGGCACCACACCTGCTATAGTCGCTAATGTTGCTGAAAACTCTGTTTTATTTGCTGCATATGGTTATTGCCAACATATTGTCTGCAGGGTTTCAGGTGTAGAGGTAAAATATATTTACTTGACAGAATAGGAATATATTATTTGTGATTAACTTAAAAATAATTAATGAAATACATTTTAAAATCACATTATATTCAAAGCTTGTAAACTTTGAATTTAAGCATTGATATAGTTTATACCATACATATAGGTAGTTAATAGTATTGTCTTAAGTATTCACAATTCATAATTAAAAATAAAACACTTAAGTGGATTTATCACATAAAATTTATATTTTACATTTTAACTCAAAGTGTCTTTGCAAAACCCATAACCATTAGGGACTGTGATGTCTCCTGATGCTGCCAGACATTTCAGTCACTCGTCACCACCGGTTAAATGGTGTTTTATTTCATATAGTTAATATTAAAAGTTGCATCATCCAAATTTTGTTAGTGTACTTGATTGTAAGCAATGCAGGCATAACTTATTGTAGTATTTACCAGCACAGCAAACAAAAAATCAATATTCCTTTATTGCTTAAAATATGGTACATTTAGGTTATTGGTCTCGTTTGATACCTTTTGACATCACTAGACTCTTTATTCTATGATTATGTATCCTTTATTGTCCTAACACTTGGATTGTTTTCGAAAACCTCCATAATTTAAAATTGTTGTAATATTTCAGAAAGTTGAAGACTTAACAACATTGGGAAATGCATCAGCAGGATTCATGGCAGCATTTTTCTCTTCATTTACGTTGTGTCCAACTGAGTTAATTAAATGCCAGTTGCAAGCTATGCGGGAAGTCGCAATACACGAATCACAAGCAGTTGTATGATCATTTGGGTTTTTTTTATAAAATATGCTTTCTTTGCATGAAACCATCATGTAAAAACATATGACAGATGTGATATTGCTTTTGAGCTCTGCAAAAAATTACTGTTTAAAATAGATATTTCCTTACAAGATCATAAAATAATTTTCAATGAGCCTATAAAAGTCACAGTAAACATTAGTATACCCTGATTATTAAGTAACAAATTATCTTTAAATCAACAGAATTTATCATCATATCTTATTATGTTTTATCTTGTTTGTGTTACTCTTATGTAATAATCTTTAATTGGTACTTGCAGGTAAAGATATCACCATTTCAATTGACAAAGCAGATACTAAGGGAGTATGGCCTACCGGGACTATTCAGAGGACTTGTTCCAACAATTATGAGAGAGATGCCCGGATACTTTTGCTTTTTTGGAGGATATGAAGGTTGTCAAATTTTGATCTTAAAACCATTGTCAGAATGTTCTATAATAGATATTAATAATAGAAGAGGTTGTAGGTTCAAACCCTGCTGCATGATAAATGTTTATTAACCTCTCAGCTGCCGATAGCGCCCAAAGATTTATACCCCAGTCCGCCGAGACTTTGGGGGATTTCAGAGTGTTCTTGATAAGGCTCAGAATGAACTTTATTGAAAAAATAATGTCCTGTGAGCAACGGTTTTATTTGAAAGTTAGATAGACACTGTATCTTGTAACATAATTATTTACTGCGGAATCATTATTATAATAATTACTTTTGTCTGATAAGTGAAGTAATAGCATTATTTTCATATGATCCAGAAAAAAAAATCGTATCCTTCCAACTATTCACAGTTTTATTGATTTTCTATTTTAGTTCAATATCAGAGCAACTTTCTGAATGAGAAATTTCACTTCTTAATCCTTCATTGAAATTCTTACTTAGAAAAAATCACATAAAACTACTGAACCATTTCCTGTTGAGCTATTAAATAAACTTCAATCAATAAGTATAGCTCGGTTTTATAATTCGAATTCGTGAGTCCCTAGTAGCTCGCGCACTTTACAGTGCTTCGGCAGTTTAGACATTTCATTGATAAGTGCTTCGGCAGATAAGTGGTTAATGATTTTATTTATTTATTTATTAAGTGCACAAACAGTTTGCAATCAGTTTAAAGCTAACTTATTCTAATGAAAATTTTTCTTAATGTGGAATGTGAACCTTAATAGTACACATAACATGAATAAAATGGCTAAGCACAAACATCTCAAATCACTTTTAGGTTTTAAATAAAAGAAGGTATCAATATTTTTACAAAAATGATTAGAAAAGATAGAAAGTTAGTGCATACATTCTATACACATAGCAATATTTCTACGAAAGGTTTATTATTTTTGTGGATGAAGTGGTGCTTCATGAGGCACATGCAGGGACCGGAACCGGTTACCCTTAAAGAGGTTTTTGATTGGGTTTTTCATAGACTTGTTTTAAAAAACCCTATCAATTTGGTAACCGTATCGAAGACTTACCCTAATTTAAGGCTTATCATATCAATAGAGTTAGCTTAATGTAAGCAGTAAGCCTATCGAAAACCCTATTGAAGGTTACCGATTCAATAGGGTTTTAAAACCTGCAGGCAAATTTAATCCCTAAGAATATCAAATTATCAAAAATATCACCATCTATTCAATCTCGCACTTCGAATTATACTTCCGAATTCAACAGCATGCGCGGAAAGAGATAGAAATAGGCTAACCCTATCACAGGGTAAGCGCATCTGAAAGTAGTTAACTTTATTCAAAGTGTTACCACGTCGATAGGCTTACCATATCAATAGGGTTACACTTCCATATGGTAAGATTTTGATAGGGTTACCCTATCAATAATAATAATAATAATATAATAATAAAAGCCTTTATTCTCTGCCCTTTACAATAAATGATTAATTAGTATTCTTCTTACTTCTTATTAACCTGTTGTGGCATCACCATCTTGTATTGGATCAGGCTGTCCCCGGACATAGGCCTCCTCCAGGCACCTCCACCCCTCTCTGTTCCACGCTGCCCTCCTCCAGCCTTTCGGCAAGTCGTCCTCCCATCTCTTAATTTGCCTTCCTCTTCTCCTCTTCCCGTCTCTGGGATACCATTCAGTTATATCTTTAGTCCACTTCTTTGTTTTGGATCTCCACATGTGTCCCGTCCAACGCCATTTTAAAGTTTTTGCCTTCTTGATCACGTCTACGACTTTTGTTTTTGCTCTGATGTTTCCGAGTGTTTGTCTATCAGATAGACGGATGCCCAACATACTGCGCTCCATACTCTGTTGGCATACTTTTAATTTCTGTGTTGAAGCGGCTGTATAGGCCCAAGTTTGACAGCCGTATGTCAGTACCGGTAGAATACATGTATCCCAGACCCTCTTCTTCTCTGATATTGTTATTTGTTTGTTTTTCATTATCTCCTTCAACGACCAGTACCTTGCCCAACTGTTATTTACTCTTCTTTGTATTTCTTTGGCAGTTTGATCTTTTGGTGTTATTAACTGGCCTAGGTATATATATTCGTCCACATATTCAATCTCCTTTTCATCTACTTGTATTTTAGACTTTAAACTATTTGTCATAACCTTAGTTTTTGAAGCATTCATCGTTAGACCAGCCTTGTTGCTTTCAGTTGAGAGAGACTGTAACATGTTTTGTAGAGTTTTAGCGTCTTCTGCAAACAGCACTAGGTCATCTGCGAATCTTAGATGGCTTAACATTGTACCATTGATGTTTATTCCGGTCTCCCAGTCAAGGTTCTTAAAGATTTCTTCTAAGACCGCTGTAAAAAGCTTAGGTGATAGTGGATCTCCTTGCCTTACGCCTTTTTTCACTTCAAAAGGCTCGCCAGTTTTTTCCAGCTGGATTTTCGCTGTGGTGTTTTTATATATCGAGCTGATTATTTCGGTGTATTTATTATTTATTCTTTGGTTAGCTAGTGCTTTATATATAAAATTGTGTCGTAAGGAGTCGAAGGCTTTGTTATAGTCGACAAAGCCAATATAGTATATGTTTCCATACTCATTTAGTTTCTCTATTAGTTGTTTTACAACATGCATATGATCTATGGTGGAAAAGTCTCTACGAAAACCGGCTTGCTCTTTAGGTTGTTCTTCTTCTAGTGTTGTTGCTAATCGTCCTAGTATTATTTTGGCAAAAACTTTGTATATGTTGCTCATCAGACTTATTGGTCGATAGTTGTCGATTTTGTTTTTATCGCCTTTCTTATGAATTAGGACTATTGTTGAGTTTGTCCATTGTTTTGGTATTTGCCCTGTACATAGTATTTCGTTGAATAATGTTGTTAAGGGTTCATCTATGACATCGATTATTTGTTTTAACAATTCGTTTGAAATTTTATCTTCTCCTGGTGCTTTAAAGTTTTTCTGTGACATTATTGCTTTCCTTGTCTCGCTTGTTAGGATACTTGGAACTGTATCCTCCTCTGATGTAGCACTCGGCAGTAAATCGAATGTTTCACTTGTATCCGTGCTATAAAGGTCCCTGTAAAAGTTGGTTGCTATTTTTAAAATGTTTGATCGGTTTGATGTTTGTGAGTTGTCTTTGCGTTGTATGCTTGGCATCCATGTTTTGTGGTCTTTTAGTTGTTTTAGGGCTTTTTTGATACCTCCTGTTTTTTCAATTTCTTTTTTTATTGTTTCTGTTCTTGTTACTTGCTGGTGTTTCCTGATACTTGTCGTGATCTTTTTGCTGATATTTTCTATTTCTTTTATATTGGTTTTTCGGTCAAGTATTAATTCTCTTCTTTTTTCCATAAGTTCTCTAGCTTCATCCCCCACTTTGTCCTTCTTGATTATTCTTATTGACAGTTTTTTCCCCACATCCTGTATATATTTTTCTAGTATGTCATACTTTTGTTGTATAGTTTCGACCGAACTAATTTCTGGGAGTGATTCTTTCAATTTTATAACTGTTTCTTCTGGTATTTTTGCAGCTGTGTACAAAGTATCGCTTGCTTTATAGTGTTTTCTTGACCTTTTTGTGTTTTTTGGGTTTTTTTTTTTTTTTTTTTATAAGTGACTAAACCCGCGTTTCTCAATCTCACCTGATGGTAAGTGACGATGAGGTCGAAGATGAACGCACACGGGTTTAGGAAGGAACTGGCTCTTTATACAATATTGCCGGAACACATTACCGCCGGAGCGGTAACATTTGGCGGCAGACTTTATATAAAGGGTGGTCGCTAGCCAGGCGGACCCAGAAGGGATCCTACCACCAAGCGAGTTGAAAGTTGCTCTGACCATCCTGTGATTTGTACTGAAGTTTAGCTGGTTGATTACTTCTATATTCGAAAGATGTTGAGACATATTAGTTAATATAAAGTCTATTTCATTTTTATACTTGCCATCTGGCGAAATCCAAGTCCACTTTCTTTTGCTGTGTTTTTTGTAGAATCCGTTCATTATTTTTACGTTGTATTCCAATGCAAAGTTTACTAATCTCTGTCCATTGTTGTTTCTTTTCCCAGAGCTATAGCGGCCCAGAATCAATTCTTCGCCTTCCTGCATTGTCCCTACCTTGCTGTTAAAATCACCTATTATGTTTATGTTTGCCTAGAGGGTGTTGGTCTAATATCCCACGGGGACCAGCCGGGTTGGGATATGTTTTGTTTCTGTAGTTTTTTGATTGTTGTTGATTGTTGCTATCAATAGGCTTAATCAAATAAAGGGGTTTTCCGGTCCCTGGGCACATGTGGATTTTCATCCGACCAATAACGCATATTGTGCTTATTGACGAACCCATTGAGCCAAGAATAAAAGCGGCTACACACGACCCTAAAATCACTGGCAATATCGGGACAGTGGTGGGGAGGACCCTAGATCATATCATAAATCGTCTCGTGTGTAGGCAAATCCTACCCGATTTTTATCGTCCCTAAATCGTTCCGAGCAAGCTCACGATTTAGGGACAATTATCGTCTAGGGAGCGTTGTCAGTACGTGTGTAGCGAAATCAGGATTGATTTCTACGCAGTCTGCGCTTGAGTGCCGCGACGATACGACGACGTGCTTGCAGCTATAATTGTTTATTTCGCGCGAAAACATGGCGAAGGAGAAAGATCGAGAAGCGTGGACCAAAGCTATCGATCTATTTAACGATTAACCATATTTGTGGAATAAAAAACATAGAAATTGAGGAAGGTCGAACGGCAGAAAATGGAAGAAGTATTAGTACTGGAAGTAAATGAAGTTCGAGAAGGTGATATGGGGTACTAGAACTGGAGAGTTTATGAAGTTTGAGATGATGTTATTCGAGGAAGTAATTATTGTCATGGAATTAATGTATTTGAAGAAGTTGTTGATAATGGAGCGGCGTAATAATTCAAGAACGAAGCACATTTCTACAGAAAAGAAAAATTAGATGAAAACTAATTTTTCGGAACAACGAGCAGTCTGTTGCACGGTCGGTTTCGTACTGACTGGCAGAGACGTGTGTAGAGTAGTAGCCGATTTCATCCCCACTACCGCTGTCCCGATATCGCCAGTGATTTTAGGGTCGTGTGTAGCCGCTTTAAGCTTCGCCACTGAAAATGATTTTGCGATGAAATTGAGAAAGTTGAATATGGAACGCTGGTTATATTTCCAATTTCATATGTTTATTACTAATAACTATTACTTAATAATTTTTGTTTTGTAAAATTTTCAGGCACAAGAACTCTTCTAACAGAACCTGGTCAGAAGAAAGAAGACATCGGCTTCTTCAAGACGATGATCGCTGGAGCAATCGGAGGGTTCTGCCTCTGGATCATTATATTCCCCTCCGACGTGATCAAGTCTCGCATACAAATATCTACTAAGAAGCAAAGATTCTTTACAGTCGGTTATGATATTGTGAAGAATGAAGGTATGGGTTGCTGAATGTTCTATTGTTTTTAAAAGGGTTCTGAAGCAAAATTTGCCAGTTTAGTCTAGGTGGCACAGTGGTTGACTTTCCAGATGATACGAGAAAAGTTTTAGGTTCAGTACCTTCTATAATACGTCTATATTTAGACTCGTAAAAATATCAATTGTTTTAAAATATCGCGGTTATTTTCACTATGATTTAATATATTTACGGGATTCTTACCACGATTTTTGATTTTATTTCGCGATCATGGTGCTTGTAACAGCATCGAAATATCGGACGTGCGAAAATAAAATCAAAAATCGTGGTAAAAATCCCGTAAATACATTAAATCATCGTAGAAATATCTTCATAAGCTTGAAGAGCTAAGCTGTAAAAATTTCTAATTCTGACTGGTTTGGATAAATCCTTTATCTTTTTTATTGCTGTAAAAATAGTACCTAAACACATAGATTTGCAGATATTTGTGATGGGCCTTGGAGTTTCTCCTTAATTTATTAGTATCAGTACAAACTACTACTGACAATTGCTTGGCTTCAACCAGAAGCATCCTCAGGGCGCAACAAGAACTGAAAACTTTTCCGACGAAAATCCTGCATCACTAGGGTTATGGATTTGCGGTATTAGCAGGATTACTTGCTTATAGTATAGTACTTAGATGTTAGATTCAAGTTAGTTCTAGATTTAAGTTTAGTTAGATAATACCACTTGCTGGTACGATCTCGAGGGTTTGCCTAGCCTCCCTCGTCTTTACTTACCATCGGGTGATATGAAGTTTAACCCATTCAATTGCCGTCATACAACGATACTTTGGCTGCTTATGCGGCATCGGCGGCATCTCGATAAAATCTTCTAGGCCGCCCATGAGCGCTTTCGGCAAGTGATAAATTTTTGTTGAAATTGGAGACCATTGCACAGAATGGGTTGAATGTTTCTTAAAATAATAAAAAAAATGTTTGTCAATAATATAATAATGTTATAATTTCCAGGTCCAATGGCCCTGTACAATGGCTTAAAGCCGACGATCATCCGCACCATGCCAGCCACTGCAGTGTTGTTCGTTGTATATGAATACTCTAAGAAATTCATGCACCAGTGGTTTGACTAACACAGGGAATTGTTCATAGTTTATTGAATTTAGTAAATTGATTTAAATGCTGATATTTAGGTGTAAATACCTAAATTCATAGAGCAATTATGTGTGAAAGTATAGTTAATTGTACCTATGCAGTATTGCATGATGAATCAAATGAGAACTTTTAAATGAGCTTTTATTAATGAGTAAGTTGTACTATATGTAACAAAAATTGTTTATTTTTGTACAAAGTTACTAATATTTTGATTAATAGCAGTTAAAATCAAGATACCTTCCAAAGGTGCTTACAATATTTCATAAAAATGTATACATGAGGTACCACCACATAAGAAAATGTTGAAATATCAGTATAGTTCAAATTAAAAGTACTTACTTAATTTTATGTGACATTCGAACAAATACGTTATCGTAATATGTCTGTGATCAATAAGTTAGTGCCAATACAAGCTAATGAAATTTCTATCATTGCTATCAAGGAAAAACTTTACTGACTGTAGTCAGTTTTTCCAATCCCGTAGACAACATTATTAGAATTACAAATGTAAACTTCAAAGACACTAGGACCCGCTAAATACATAAAAAAATCTTGTTATAAAAGATATAAGCTACAAAGCAAACTAGACAATCAAGATGTATCAGTATAATAGACTCAATTATAGGTAGACTTTAGGTTGATTCTAGATTGTAGCTACCATTGTTTTATAGAAAGCAAGCTCGGCAGTTATGTGAGTTTGTAAATAAATTGACTGACCGGGTAATCATTATTGACATTTTTTAAGTATAATAAATTCATTCACAGATTGTTACTTGATTTAGTGTATTGTAAATTTGTTGATGGTGGATTGGTAATTGATTTATCATCTAAGTAAGCATAACTTAGTAAATATACCTCATACAGCTGTATCATAGTTATACAATGTTTAATAATGTTACAAAAATGTAAAGATTATGTGATAGCATTTGCATTAATGCATTTATAAAAAAAATATACATATTGATGTTCTATTCTTATAATTTATTAAATGGATGATACTGTTCCTATGTTTGTTTTGTATTTCTTATATTTAAGCCCGACTGCAGAGTGTATAGACTAGATTTTAACATTTACTCTCGCAGAACCAATATAGAGCGTCATTTTGACGCCCCATAATACCCATTAGTGCGAGACAAAGCGCAGACTTGGTTGTCTTCGGGTCTAAAAAGCATGGAGTTAGTCCCGTTAGTGAGGTATACATTCGTACGACGAAAACGTAAAGCGCACGTTTCGGTTGCCACGCACATTTAATTGATGTCATGTATGTACAAGCCTGTTTGGAAAACCATCTAATATATAAAATTCTCGTGTCACAGTTTTCGTTGCCATACTCCTCGGAAACGGCTTGACCGATTTTGATGAAATTTTTTGTGCTAATCCGGTATCTATGAGAATCGCCCAACATCTATTTTTTTTTTATTTATATGCAAAACAACGTTTGCCGGGTCAGCTAGTTCTTATATATGTGCTTTTTACGAAAAATACATAAAAAAAACGTTCTCTATTCAGTTTCATTTTTTAACTGAACTCGCAGCAACTATTGGAGTCTGTCCTAAAATTTCTTTCAAAGGATATACCTATCTCTGGTGTTTACGCACATACCTTCTATTTAACTACGTACCTATAACTTGCACAAGAAAAACCGACTTAATAGATGATCTAACTAAAGGGATACCCTGGGATTGGCACAGCAGTCGGAGCTAGAGTCAGTCAAACTCGCAGCAAGTCGCCAGTACTAACTGAATTATGCGAGTGCTGGATTCAAAACGTCGGTAAGAGTGGCAGTAAATGGCTTACCTTCATATCATCATTGTAGACTGATACCTATTGAAGTGTACTAAGACTGAGAAGCTTTCTATCCATGGTCCGAGGGATTCGGATGCCATGTCATCGGAAACATTGGTGTGAGTTATTTGGCTTGACCAGTGCGTGACATATATGGTGGTTACGAGGACGAAAACGGAAATGTTGATTCCATTCTGCATATAAATAAAAAAACTGCAATACCTGCTATTGAGAGAACCGAAAAGTCCACGTTAGTACGTTAGTGGGATTTAAATTAAGTCCCTTTTAAAAGTTTTTGGTTGTTTAATAGGTATGTTGACCAGATATATCTTTTCTTGCATTTTATTCATGCACTTAACACCTAGATAATCGATATCTAAATAGCAATAGTTTTGGTTCTATTTCTCAAAAGTTCCGGGTTCAATTCCCGAGTTGAGTGCAAGTTCTCTATTAGAGACCACATACATACGCAGCGTAGGTAGGCCTCCCGCAAAGTGGGCCGACGCGACGATCTGGGTCAAGATCGCCGGTAAACGCTAATTGAGGGCTGCGCAGGACCGAGCAACGTGAAGATCCATGGCGGAGATCTATGTCCAGCTGTGATGTACACCATTTTTTTGCTTTTTTGAATAAACTACCTGATCACAAAGGATTTAATGTAGGCAGATTGTAGTCACCTACGATATGTTATCGATCTAGGTAAGAGCCAGCTTTATTCGCCAAAAGGTCCAGCCATCCGAATGTACATCAGCTGTGGACATGTACCGGCTGAAGATGATAACATTGATGACATAGAAAAAAACCTAACCCAAATATTCATATTAAGTATAATATTCAGCGTGGTAAATTGAATAGAGAATAGATTGGTGCCTAATGTTAAATAGTCCACACCAAAAAGAATATAACCACTACCTTCCCACTTGTTAACCATAGGAAGAGATCCAAGGCTTGTAGTGGACATAAATAGTGATGCTGACGACGACACCCTTCTGCTTCCTAATTAAATACAAACCGATAGAAAAATACAAAAAGCTTAGATATTCGTCTTCGTAACTTTATAATCTGTGGTTTTAGATATACCTACCTAGGTACTGATTGATATTGAGCAATACAAAAATCTGACAAACGAATATACAGCGGCAAGACAATGGTTTCTCTGGGCAACTCGCGTCATACTGCTGTCAAATAAATTTACAAATATATCACCCATGCAAGGAATAAATTACAAAATGAAGTAAACAAGTCCAAACATTTCCCTTTTCTCTTAATAATTGTACACATGGCAGCTTCCGAAAGTGGTTACGTTCGACGCTATTCTAGACAAACCTACAAATCATTTAAAAACGATGATACTAGGGAGAGTCCCAGGCAGGAGTACAGCTGCAACGTGGCCGAGTCATCGAGGAACAACAAAGCAGATCCACACGTGGAAACCTCGTGCGCTTGCGACTTTGACGACGATAGCGACGTGGCAAACATATTACACAAGAAATGTCCTGTGATATCGTTAGCACGCCGCCAGCTGCATAGACTACAGACAGAAACTGACAAACTTTTGTGTCCTGACACGCGATGTTGCAGGTAAAGGCCCTTCATATTGTCTCAGGTTAAGTAGGATCACCCCCAATCCTGACACCAAGACATGTAATATAGGAAACTATTCTACTCTTTTTTTTGGGGACTGAAAACTGCTCGCGTCCGCAAGGTTTAGCCCTCGATGCCTTGTACGTGGTCCCTGGGTGGTGCTAAACGAGCAGTAAAATCTGGTGGTAGGCTTCGGCCGTGGCTTGTCACCACCCACTAGACAAAACCTTGCCGCCAAGTGACTTAGTCGCGTTCCGGCATGATGTCTAGTGTAGCCATTGAGGTGGATAGGTCTGAGTAATCGTGCTGCATCGGAGAACACAGTTTTCAACTCGTAGGATAATGACTCACCGGGTAACTCGTTTTGGAGGGTAGCGGGATCCGAAGCACGGTGCACCGCTGGCCGACCGCAGGTAGTAGGGGGCCCAAGTAGCATGCCAGCCACATGCGAAAGGCTGCCCCGCCACCTCGCGAAAAATCCCGGGAGGCTCCATCGTGCCGGTTGGCGACCGGTTAGAGAGGACCCGATGGCGACCTCGGGGGGGTTCGGGCGTCCCCACAGTCTCCAGGCGAGTTCCCCAATGGTGCGTTGTTTCCTACGAGTTGCTTGGTTCCATTTGCAGCGCTTCACTCAACTTCTATTCTCCTCCCTATTCACTCCACTACCACAATGCAATGAAAGGTCCTAAAAAGAGTACGGTTCAACAGCGGTTGCACTTCCTCTCCCTTAAAGTGCACTTCTGTAACATCCGAGGAGTGCACTCCAATCTGAATGATGTCCACCACCATCTTGAGACGGAGAGACCACACCTACTCTTTCTAACGGAGACGCAGATCTGCGATCCGTCAGACTCGGCATACCTTGGTTACCCAGGCTATATCCTGGAGTCTCTTTTCCGCCCGCACGCCGGGGTGTGCATGTATGCCAGTGACGCGATCTGTTGTCAGCGTCTCCGTTACTTGGAAGTGCCGGACCTTTCAGTCATGTGGGTTCACATAGATACTGGCCTAGACCAAGTGGTTTACGCCTGTATCTATCGTTCACATAGCGGAGATCAGGAGACAACGAGGCTTATGGAATACCTTGGCAATACAGCAGATAAGATTCAGCAACGTTTTCCCACGGCGCAGTTGGTGTTTCTGGGGGATTTTAATGCTCACCACGGGCAGTGGTTATACCCGTATCAGGACACTGACCATGCTGGCAGAGAGGCCTTTAAGTTTTCGCTGACTTATGGTCTCTCACAGCTTGTTAACGAGCCTACGCGCATCCCCGACGTTGCTGGCCACACTGCGTATTGCTTGGACCTTCTGCTGACAACCGATCCTGACAGATACTCGGTGTCCGTCACTGCACCTTTAGGGACATCCGATCACTGTATGGTGAAATCTGTATCGCTGTACTCGCCACCTGACACCCGCCCAAAAGGCTCCAGGCGAGTATGGCGTTACAAGTCAGCAGATTGGGATGAAATGCGACATTTCTTCGCATCTTATCCATGGCGGCAAACTTGTTTTACATCAACCGATCCATCGTGCTGCGCTGATGCTGTCTCAAGTGTGATAGTTCAAGCAATGGAGTACTTCATTCCCCACGCTGATCTATCCCTTGAAACCAAAGCTCGCCCATGGTTTAATACTGCTTGCCTTGCCGCTGAAAAGCGAAAGCGGGAAGCATACAAAGCCTGGGCAAATGCTCGCAGAAGCAAAGCCCTGGATTCGCATGAACTTAAGAAAAGATACAATGCTGCCGCCAAGTCCTGCAAAAAGGCAATCAAAAGAGCTCGTTTTGCCCACATAGGCCGTATCGGAGACAGAATAGCAGCATACCCTTCGGGAAGTAAAGCTTTCTGGTCCCTTGCCAAGTCGGTCGAAACGAACTTTTGTCGCCCGTCGCTGCCACCACTGAGGAAACCCGATGGTTCTCTGGCCCACACTGCTAAGGAGAAAGCAGATTTATTTGCTAGTATCTTCGCAGAAAATTCTCGTCTAGATTGCCAAGGAAAAATCCCACCCCAATTACCTCAGTTCGGACCTACAATGGGTACCGTTCACATTCGCCAAAAGGAGGTTCTTAAATGCTTGCTGCACCTAGACGAGAACAAAGCTAGTGGTCCAGACGGTATTCCTGCAGTGGTCTTAAAACGCTGCGCAGCTGAGTTGTCTCCTGTTTTGACACGTCTTTATCGACTTTCGTTGGAATCCGGTAAGGTTCCCAAGTCCTGGAAGCTTGCTAACGTACAGCCAGTACCAAAGAAGGGAAGCCGTGCCGATCCTGTCAACTATCGACCAATTTCAATCACCTCCATACTTTGCAAAGTCATGGAACGTGTATTGAACAATCGACTCCTGGCATACCTCGAGACCAACGAGCTCCTAAGCGATAGCCAATATGGTTTCCGCAACGGGCGCTCGACCGGCGATCTTCTCGTGTATGCCACTCACTTATGGAGCGAGGCCTTGGAGGGTCATGGTGAAGCAATAGCTGTATCTTTAGACATTTCCAAGGCCTTTGACAGGGTCTGGCATGATGGTCTCTTAAGTAAGCTTCCAGCTTATGGCATACCGATTGGGCTCTGCGACTGGATATCTGATTTTCTGAGGGAACGGTCAATTCGAGTAGTCTTAGATGGCTTCTCCTCCGACCAAATGGCAATTAATGCCGGGGTACCTCAGGGATCTGTTCTCTCTGCAACATTATTCTTGCTGCACATTAATGACATTTTAACACCGGGCATTATTAGTTATGCTGATGACAGCACTGTTGTAGAGAGATACGTATCCAATGCGCGAGCGAGCCCCCGTGAAATCCAGAGTTTAAGAAAGTCAATGATTGAGCGCGTTGATTTGACCTTACGGAAAGTATCCGATTGGGGTGAGTCGAATTTGGTCAAATTCAACGCGTCCAAAACTCAGGCGTGTCTATTCTCCGCAAAAAAGAGCACCTTCACATTAACGCCCACTTTCCAAAATGTATCTGTCCCCATCACTGACCATCTAGGGCTTTTAGGCGTAACTATAACATCCAGTTTAAACTTCGGTCAACAAATTGTGTCCATGGCTCAAGTAGCTTCGAAAAAGTTGGGAATCATCTCGAAGGTACGGCGGTACTTCAGCCCTGCACAGCTTCTTAACTTATATACAGCTCAAGTGCGATCATGCATGGAGTACTGCAGTCATCTTTGGGATGGTTCAGCCAAATATCAACTAGAAGCGCTGGACTCCGTTGACCGAAGAGCCCGTAAATTAATTAACAACGTCGACCTTACGACCAAAAAACTACAGACCCTAGAGCATCGTCGTAAGGTTGCTTGTTTAACCGTGTACTACAGGATACATTTTGGTGAGTGCGCGAGTGCTCTGTTTGAGCAAATTGAACCCTCACCCTTTTACCATCGGACTACTAGACGCAGACAGAACTTCCATCCGTATGTGGTTGATATTCCGAAAAGTCGAACTAAGCGCTTTGACAGTTCCTTTTTGATACGGGTCGCCAAGGTTTGGAATGAACTGCCTGCGTCTATTTTCCCTGACCAGTATAGTCCTAGTACTTTTAAGCGTCGAGTGAATAGGTTTCTCGTGGATGGACGTGTACCACCTTAGTCTTCATGTTCACTTAACATCAGGTGTCATGGAAGACAAACGTCCCTTCCATATTTTATAAAAAAAAAAAAAAAAAAAACTCTCAGTTTCGGTTCATCCGCCCTTGAGCTACAATGCCTCAAACAGACACCAACAAACAATCTTTCTTTCACTCATCGGCAGATCCCAATACACCCACCCGCTCAGGTACCTACATACTTGCGGGAATGCATATCTAGTCATACGGGTTTTTACGCACTCCGCGCGTAGTTTCAATCAGTGCACTATGATTTTTAACATTGTACCTACTTTGTTCCAGGTCGTTTTTGGATGTTTTGTGTATTGGTAAAGATTTGTTAACGTCTAACAGTAAGTATAAGTATGCGTTACTAGTGCTCCTTGTGACGTCTTTCTTCTGGGGGTTGTTGCTTGGTGCAGCGTCTTGCGGCTCCAAAGCTGGGCGGTTCAACAGTCCGATCCTGACTTGTATAGATAATTATTTTATACTCGACAGGTACACTAAGATAGACTCCACGTACAGAAGTATTGTTTAGTTATTAGTAACGGCGAGCATGGGCGTAGCTAGGCAAGGTTATGACCTATAACGAACTAAAAAATATTTATAAATCACACGCCAGTTTGGAATAAATCCAGCAGAATTAACATCCTAGCTACGCCAATGCATACATGTAAATTGTTTTTTATAAATGTAACTCTACTTAAAAATATAATGATTGTTGATTTAAATAAACATTGTTTTATTTTATTTACTGTTGAGGTCTTATCTTCGTATTATTTTTTTCATTCGGAAACATTCTAACTAACGTTACTGGCTACTATGCTATCTTCTCTTACGCTTCATAATTGAGCATCGATAGAATGGCGAAAAATGTAATCCTTAAAGTAGCTATTTTAAGTAAGTAGGTAATCTACCTAAACTTCTAATAGATTTGGCCTAAAACGTTTTTGTAATTAGGTATTTCAGGGTTCCGTTGACTGGATTAACGTGCTAACCCAAACTCTTATTTCCATCGCCAAACAGCTTTACTCTGCCGAACAAGACAAGATAGACAATGTGATAACTGGCACCAGAATTTACCAGCAAATGTTCAAGAGTCAGCAGCAACGCTTTTTTTTCTGTGGGCAGTTGGGTTACTCAACCTACGTGGCTAGCCCCAAATCGTAAAGTAATAAAATGAAGCACGTCTTTATAAGATTAAATTCGTTGATCGCAGCTTCATCTTTGTCTAAAATGTAAAATAGATTTCTCCCGCACCCAGATTGCTTAATCAATGAATATCTGCCAAAACTTTTCAGACGCTAATCGTCTATTTAAAAATAGTAGACAATAAAATCGTCTACTGACTACGCGACTGACACATCATTATTTAAATACGTTTCGGTTTTTAGAGGCACAAGGAACCATCATGGTCATATCGGTCCGTGATGATACCTATTTCAATTCATTCTTCACCCGAAATAAATATGGTCTACTTTTACATTAGAAGGATTTTTAGAGTTGCATGGATCATTTAACGTTTAAACTTGTTAAATCAAATTTGGAGCCTCATTACCTACTACGATTACAGAAGTTTGTCTGGAAGAAATTCTTCGGCGGAAAGACCAGCTGTTAGTTAGTTACGCAAACATTATAAAGTTAAGCAGAAAAGCATCTTATTGAGCTGATATTAAGTAAAATACCTATAGTAGGTCTTTGACTATGAAATTGGAGATTTGTATGAACATTTTAAAATATTTTGTTTTACTTCAGCTTATCGATTGATGTTTTACTTCCGGCCCAAATTATCTATACGATTTCGCAATTTCGTTTATGTATCCACTGCTGTAGAAGTATGCGGAATGGCAGGCGATGAATTCAGCGAAATTGTTCTATATTGTACGGCCTCTCGCGTGCTGATTTCTTTCCAACTTTTGGCCCGTCCTGGTTGTGGAATTGCAAGCTTCTCCATCATAGTCTACAGTTCCTGGCAACAGACATCTGCCATCACTGTTGTGACATTCGATATGAAGGTGTAAGTAATGTACATACCATCGAAGACACCAGCGCCTGAGCGACCATCACTAAGTAACTTTTTGCTTGCACAAAAAAAAATATAGGTAATTAATAGTAAAACAGTTCGGTTCCGAAACAATGTTAATGCGATATTTTTTTAAACTGATCTAACTGTGGTGACCGCGATGGCACAATTCCAGGACTATTGGTCCTGCTGACAATCCAATGAGGTGAACCTTTTCTCGTTCATTTCAGCCGCTTGATCAAGTATCCATATGATTCGGTGAAATTTTGGCAGGAACTAGTTAACAGTTAATTCTATACACAGTTCTTTTCCTAAACTTGTTGAAAGGAAACATGAAAAGTTATGATCGAAAATAGATCACTAGAGCCTCCACTTACCGCAGATTTGATTTGGGAATTTCTTAAAATATCTAAGAAATTCTTAGAAAAAATTAATAGCCTAAAGACAGTACCTACTTTCTGAGATTTAGGGTATACCACTTTACGCAAGCGTCTGAATTCGACCCCACTAATAAGTTATAATTCACGTTAAAGTTTAATTAATTCACGTTTAAGAAATTTATGGCCCTTGTTTTAACTATTTTTGACTAAATTTCCTGTCTTACTTCGTTTGGCAAAGATTCAAAAAATTGGCCCTCAGTCCAGATGCACATGAACTTAGGGCCTCATTTGTTATGAACTTCTTAGGTCTCTTTCATCAGTGTCTCAAATGGGAGTCGAACCCAGGTCCTCTCACACCGCATGTGACACTCTCGACCGTTGTAGGTACATGCAAGCTACGCAACCCAGGTATGCTTAGTCCATAATTCTCATAAATAAATGAAAAATGTGATAAATAATTAATTAATTAATAATTAATTTTCATTTATTTAAGAATAATTGAGCATTTACGAAGTCGTCGTGGCGCCGTGGTTACTGTGTGTATCTTACGATATCACAGGTTAAGCAACGTTCGGCGCGGTCGGTACTTGGATGGGTGACCGCCGACCGTTCATTTCTCACGGCGACTTCCGTGCTTCGGAGGGCACGTTAAGCTGTCGGTCCCGGGTGCTGTATACTTCTATACAGTAGTCGTTAGGGTTTGTCAGAAGCCATATCGGCACCCTGAAAATTCTGACATCCACCACCCAGCACTGGGCCGGCTCGGTGGATTATGGCCTAAACCTCCTCGTCACCCAGAGGAGAGACTCATGCCCTGCAGTGGGCCCATTACACGGAGTTGTGATGATGATGATGATGAGCATTTTAAAATGCAAAAAACTTCTCATTCTCAGTACGTCGATTACCAGTATGTCGACTCAATCTTATGTCATATACAGGTAAACAGAAAGATGTTTAGGTATATCCAACTTCAATATTAAGATGTAATCGGACTATAAAAAAATTAATAATCAATGCCTATACGAAACACTGCATACAAAATAATTAAGATTCGTCATTCTAAATTTGTATCACATTTTGCAAACAGATTGAAATCAAGAAACCAATTTTAACCACATCACTATTTTTTTTTCTTCCCGAAAGTGTGCACACTGGAACTGTCATTTTACTGCATTGAATCATTTGCCAGAGTAGGTATACAATCTAATTTCTGTTACTGTAGGTACATTTTTTTATTTTCTGTTTAGATTGTCTAATGTCTGTTGTATAGGTTCAGTCACTGTAATTTGAAACATTTAAGTACGACTCAAGAAAAAAAAAACTGAAGGTCTTGTGATGGACTTAAAAAAAACTAAAATACTCTTCAGTTATTCAAATCATTTTAAAAACATGGTTGGCAACTGTTCTTTCATTTAAGTTATCATTTACGACAGTAGCTATCGTATTATATCTTTGGAAAAAAGCTACCGCAACTAAAGAGCTAAATTTTTAACTCCGTCACCTCCCGACAGTTTTGCATTCTGTTACCAAGCACCCTGTAGAAGGACCAAACCTTCTGAATCGATAATATTGAAGCAGAAGATTTTAACCGACAACTAAGGTATAGGCAGTAGTAGATTACCATCAAAATTCGATCGCCAACCCGCCTCTCAAGCGTGGCGATTAAGGCGAAGAGCTGATGTCCGGTTTTTCGTCCACAAAGCCCCAAAAAAAACATCATTACAAAAGATAAGAGCATTTCACACATGGTAGAATAGCTGTTACTGAGAATTACCAAACGGTATTCGTTGAAGGTTGTAGATAGAATGCTTCGACTTCGGCACTCTCCCATAATGTGGTGGAGGCTATGTATGGGAACATTTCCAAAGCCATGTATACCTCCAAGACTATACATAGTTGTAAAAGACCCGTTAGCTACCGTTATTTAACCAAATTTATGGTTAGCTATCGATAAAATGCAGTTATTAACGGTTAAATATCTGAGAGCGACAACGAAAAAGGATAAGGACCTTTTCCTGTTAACCGACTTCAAAAAAGGAGGTTATCAATTACACCCGAATGTATGAAATATTTCCAGAATTACCCAGTTTTCGTAGTATATGAGTCTATATCAACGTTTGAAAAAATGTGAAAATTTCAATAGTGTATGTAAGTATGTATTTATGTTTGTATTTGTTTTTCCGGAGATATGGAACTACATGTCCAACTTAAGTAACCATTTTTTTGTTGTACTAGGTATAGGTATTATACTATATAAGTTTTATATCAGTTCAGTAGTTTTTGAGATAGGGAATTTCAACCGACTTTTTTGCCAGTCGAAGCTGGCATCAGCGTGCATCTTGCGATACACATTTCAATCCGTTAGCAACATCTCGCGGTGGTATTTAGCCGTAACAAGCATATAATGTAGTTAATTAACCGTTAATAACGAAAAATGCATATTTAACCGTGTGGTTAAAATCGCATCTATATCCAAGACCCACACTTTTATTAAGATAATGATCATTTTCTTTAGATATTTTCCGTTCAGTCCTAATAGAGCCTTTAATTGGCAAATACATAATTGCATCAAACAATAAAAAAAAATGTTGAATCATTCATTAAATAATAGGAAAATTTAAAAACATTTAAGTTGGATATAAGCATCTCTCTTTTTACCTGTATATGACCTAAGATTGGAGTCGATATACTGGGAATCGATATTGTGGGAATCAACATACTGAGAACAAATCATTTAATTAAAAATACCTACTAATATAAGGGATCCCTTTGCAAAAAAGTAGGTACAATAATAGTTTTTCATTTTCGTCTCCATTTTTACAGATTGTTAAGTACCTATATTGTGCTGCCTTGATGATTTGGCAGGAATTGTCTGTTTTACTGAGAAATACTTACTTGCTAATGAGAGGGCTGACTCAAGTCCTGCTAAAAAGTGTACTTGGAAACAATCTGAAATATGATATTGTTCACGAATCCCAGAGTTTAAAGCATCACAAACTGAGAGACTTTTTAAACCTAAGTTGCTATACTTGTTTTAGTAGGTCTTAAATGGTATCCCTTTAATTCTGACACACATACTCTACCTACTCCATTTCATGACATAATCAACTATGGTAGTTCACTGGACTATTATTGCATGATTATATCACTCATCGAGAAGAGACTATTATACTGTATATTACTCTCTTCTCAATGACTAATCTGGAGCATCTTTAGCTGACTCATTTCTGTATTCTCTAGTTAGTCTTTATTTCTGTCACAAAACCTCATGATAAGACAATGTATACACCCGACCAGGACTCAAACCTGGGCCTCCCACTTGCCGGACAGGTGCTCTACCAACTGAGTTACAGGGCCCTGGCAAGACGCCATCAAATTACTTAGCATATTCTGTTTTTACATTATATTGCTAACATAGCTCTATCTAAACGTATAGCTTTGCAACTAAACCACCAGAGTCCAATTTCTTTTCAGAAATTGTAAATCTCAGTTAAAGTGAAGCATTTCATTTTAAATTGAACACTATTAAATGCAAAATCTTAAAAAAAAAAAAAATCTTTTGTTCTATCCTCTTTGGGACTGGCAAACATAATATTTAGTTTTGCACTTGATGCAGTTTTGCAAAAATATTTCTGATCCATTGCTAAAAACCACCTAGCAGTAAAAATAAATTGGTTTGCTTTTATAAAAACCCTTGGGTTAAAATATAATAAATGGTGATATAAAAATACCTCATGAGTAAAAAAATTTGAATTAGAACATAAGACATTATCAAAACTTCTTATTTTGTAATAAACTGCTCCATGAAATAAAAATAGGATTCTTATACATTCTATGTCTTTATTGTTTTTCAAAGTGTTAGTGCTTATTAAATTTAATGAACATATCAAAATATATTTAATTAATCAAATGAAAACAAATACACAGTTTGAGTAATTTGGCTAAATCCTCTTAATAATTCATGAGTAATACTTAAGTCTCTCCTTACTTTAGAGGTGAAAAAACTAACTCCAAAAATTTGAAGATCTAATGAATAGTGGATATTTGCTCTTATACATTTAAGTATAGAAGTTGTTCGATGAAGGTAGTATCTGTTTCACTGGTTTTACTGCATTTAAATTTCTAAATTCTACTCATAATTATATCATAATCAGTACTGATTGCAATCCAATATAAAAATAAAGTAGGTAGCTAGAAACCAATATTGTTCTGCTTTACAAGTTACCTTCAGGTATTTATTGCAAAGAATATATCATTACACAGAATTGTAATTATCAACAACAGAAGTATGAAAAGGGCTCATAAAATATATTTACATTATAGGGAACTTCAAATTAAATGAAAAGGAGTTTATTAAAAATATTATTATCATAGGAGGCAGAAATGTGAAAAAATATTTTTGTACAAGTTATTAAAAGCTTGAAGAATTAACTATATTATTACCTTATTCATAAAAAGCAATTTCATTTTTCTGAGATCAAGATAAGCCAATGAAAATTAACTAAGAATGTACAATCAAAAAGGTACTCAACAACACGGTTATAAAACTACCCATATGGTGTAAAGCTGTAGAATAAAAAACCAAGAGGCAAGACAATATTCATTGTCTCATTAAATGGCATGCCTACTCTTAGGGCCTCCATAGCACAAGAAATGTTTTTTTTGGTACAGGATATGAAAACTTTCATACAATCTGGTCATAGCTTGGATTTGATCAGTGTGTAAAATTAAATTTCAGAAGGAAACAAGGGCAGAGCAGCAATGGGCAAGCTAGTCAAATCTCAACTTCAATAACTGGCCAAACATCAACAAGCACTGTCACCTTCACTTTACCAGGTGCTTACACTGGTGCATAATCACTGTATAAAACATAATTCTCTATCTCTGTACCACTCATAATATCATACATAATGAAAGTCACTATTTATGTTTCACACAGCTGTGTTGTGAGTGGAAATGGGGAATTAGATGCAATTAGATGCATTGGTTAAACAAATATACGTAAAAATTTACAACCACAGCATTGTTTAATGAATTAAATGGCTACATCTGGTCTGCAGGCATAACAGTAAACGGCTAATACTGAAAAGATTGCAAAGGACTATTTTTATGAATAAGGTCATAAAATTCACAAACCTTAAATATCATCATACAACAGAATAGATTTACTTTTCTTCACACCATTCATTTTCTTTACGTACTTGCTCTTCTTCTGCTGCTGTGAAATCATTCTTGATGTTAAAAGTCTTCCTGATCTCTTCTGGAGTCTTACCCTTAATCATGTTGGCTACAGTTTTACATGTAACGTCTAGGAGACCTTTGATATCCAAATAGTTAGCTGCTAGAATAAGTTCAAATAGTGTGCCTTGATCTACCTTCAAAAAATCTGCATCCCAAGAAGAAATGTCGTCTGTTCTTTTCTCTTTATTTTCATCGTCTTCGGGTAACGGAGGATCATCTTTATGGTATGTTGCCCACTGTATTACTTTTTTTAGAATAGCTGAATTGACGTTGGGAAGTGGTACGACTTCTTCTTCGTCGTCGTCCATTCCCAAATCCTCCAGCATGGTCTTGATTGTTACTGAGCATTTTGCTATCTCAACATCAACGTCAAAAATTTCATTATCTGAAGATTGCAGCTTTATGTTCGGCATCTGTAATGTAATATTGAGCGTTTTTTAGCAATTCATTAGGCGCCATCTTTCACAAGAAATGTATTCATTGGTAATTGCGATGTTCACTTACGATAAAATATTTTATTTAACTGGGAAAGATTTAATAAATATTACTAATGACTTTTATGAGTTATGAGAATAAAACAAATCAAATTGTGTTGAAGAAATGTAAGCTCCGCTCAGCACAAAACAACATGCACGCACACATACAAACAACTTATTTTTTAAATTTTATTTTAACATAACGGGCCTGGAACAAAGTCTTTAAGCTACCGCATAATTTAGTGTGACCAGTTTATAAATTTTATATCCTGATTAGTTATTAATTATTAAATAATAACTAAAGCCATACGACGAAAGAGTACTTTAAAAAGTACGCAGAAAAGGCTACTATAAGCTCAAAGATTATTAAGATGATAAAAGGGCGTGGTATTGATGACTCCACCACGTGAAACACAATAAAGAAGAACAGAAGCCGTTATTTATTCCATAAAATTAAGTTTATCGAATAGCATTTGTGAGCTAAATATCTACATTTAAGCATTAAGGAAACCGCGCCAATCTGTTAGTAAGTAATAAATGAACCGCAGTAGTGCCCGTCTCCAATCGGTCGCATTTTTTTTTAATACTACCACGCCGCCAATATTGATGCCGTCTATATCTATCATTTCTAATCATTCCAGTTCTCGCTATTTTGCTTCTTGCACTTTCATTCTGCATCCTGTGTTGTCTTTCTCGCATTCATCTCTTTCACACTTTTTGGGTGGGTCTGCCCTCTATGCTTTTATAATGTCATGTATCTCTACTTCAAGTTTCATTTGTTCAAGGGGTGGGTATTAATGCCAATTGCCAACAGTCGCCCAATTTTATTATCCCTACATTATAATTATAATAACTTCTTATAGATTTGACGCTTTTTCTTAATTTTTATTCTTTTTCTTAATTCTATGTGTACATAATTATAATCTTCTGTGTAGTTTTACAGTGCTTTTTATAGTACTTCTTTATATTTTATTTATAGCTGTGTATCTTAAATATACTTACATAGTTTTATTTCTACTTATGTACCTAAAAAGAAATATCCTCAGAATATTTGGTGAGCATAATTTTCACACCGTTTTATTTCTTTCTATTACCTTATTTGCTATAAGTATTTTCACATTATTCTAAAAACTTTGTTCTACATCTACTGGACATAATACATACATACATAACTTCACGCCTGTATCCCTAATGGGGTAGGGTAGGCAGAACACCAGAGGCTATAAAAACCATCTGATGTCACGTTTGACAAATTTGGAGGTATTATTATGATGGAGAGAGACTTTAATCTCTGCAATATTCTATAATTCTATTTTTCTATTTTTTTTTTTTATAATTATATTCTAAGCATTATGCTTCGGCTACACTACCGTAATATGCTAGTAATTATTGCCATAACTTAAACAACACCTAGGTGTAACCACGATTTACGGCCATAATTTTACAATGCCAATCAATATGGCAAATGGCGGTAGGCAATAGCTCCGGCGGCGGTCATTTTTCGCACATCAAAGAAGATTACCGCAGTAATTATAGCGTTTGTGGCCACACTACCGTTCCGTTTGTCCAGTGTGCAATATGAGCTCACCGGCGACGCACGTATCGACCGACATGGAGTGGTCAAATGAAAAAGCGCTCGAGTTTTTAGAATTATTCCAATCCGAACCGTCTCTTTGGGATACCCTTTTTTTCTTCTTTTTTTCTGGCACTCATAAAACACAACACCGCTGCAGCTTCGACCTCCATCTTGAAAAAGTGATATTTTCCGCCAAATTTATTGACATATTTTTTTTTTTTTTTATAAGTGACTAAACCCGCGTTTGACCTCAATCTCACCTGATGGTAAGTGACGATGAGGTCGAAGATGAAAGCACACGGGTTTAGGAAGGAACTGGCTCTTTATACAATATTGCCGGAACACATTACCGCCGGAGCGGTAACATTTGGCGGCAGACTTTATATAAAGGGTGGTCGCTAGCCAGGCGGATCCAGAAGGGATCCTACCACCAAGCATACCAATATCACGGTAATTTAATGCCATAATTATTGCCGGTAGACGGTAAGGTAGTGTGGCCACACCAGTTCATGCAGTAATATAAACGGTAATTTAATGCCATAATTATTGCGGTAACAGCCCGGTAGACGGTAAGGTAGTGTGGCCGTAGCACTGACCTCTATATTTGGTAAATATAGAGGTCAGTGGGCCGTAGTATTAGAGAATCCTCCCTGTCCAGTCATAATTTCAGTTGTGACTCCACTGACCTCTATATTTACCACTGGACTGGCTGTTCCGTAAGTTTGACAGCTATTTTTTTGTGCCTATTTGAAGCGCCACTAGCGAGTAGCGAGTGTCCGCAGAACAAATTTTGACGTATATTGCAAGTGGCCGCCAGAGAAGTGCTTGCTTATTGTAAAGTGATATTATATTTTTTAAATATTAATTCGCATTTTATGTTGTTATTGTTATAAGCATTATATAAAAGTTATCAAGAATGAGGACATGTGTATATTGTAAGCGACTAGTTTTAGTACCACGGACACTCGCTACGTCCGACAGCGCCAAAATGGCGATTATCAAACGGGCACAAAAGCACTTGGACAGCCGCCAGTCCAGTGGTAAATATAGAGGTCAGTGTGTGACTCCCTTTGGTTCAATCTCTCTGACGAAGAAAATAGTTATAATAAGCGAATGCCGAGCATTAAAAAACCGACTTGACGTCAAAACTTTGGCTGATTTATAATGTCATCCACAGATAAGAGTAATATGCACAAGTGAGTTATGATATTGTTACCATTTGCAATTTTCAATGAGGTACGCAACCGATTTCGATAAGATTTATATGCAACAATCTAAGAAGTATCCTCTATCATATGAAACAAGATTTTTTTAAATCGATTCATAATTGTCTGAAATATCGTGTAAGAAAGACGCAAAAAAATACAGACGAATTGAGAACCTCTTCCTTTTTTGGGAGTCGGTTGAAAATTTTTATATACCTAATAAAATATATTATGCGACAAAAAAGATAGCGGCACCAAAACATGTAGTAGGACCGGTTAGCTGAGGAGGAGGAGCTTGTTAGGTTGCATATAGGCCGCACGCGCACGCGCGCGAGCCGAGCGAACGAAGCGAGCGGTGCTGCGGCAGCGGCCGGCGAAGTGCCAGAAGAAAGTGAACATTTATAACATAAGAATATTCTAAAAATATTACCGACTTCAAAATTTAACTAAAAACGTAAGAAACAAAAACGATAATCTCTGTCTTAAACAAAGTCACTTTAATAATATAGGTACCAACTTAGTATTTTTTTAAGTCGGTGCCTTTTAATGATTGGTTTGTATGCCTTACTTTAATTCGGGCAGGCATCTTGTACCACAAAAAAGAATTACTTAAATCGAACTTGTAGTTACGGTGATATGCGAACAAAAACATAAAATAGTTGGTTGAAATTCCCTATCTCAAAAACTACTAAACCAATTTTGATGAAAATTGCAATATTCCCTAAGATGATTACATACAACGGTTAGAATTGATAACCACCTTTTAAGCTGGGCTAGCTTCAACATTTAATAACCCCATTTTAGAGGTTATAATATATAGGACACTTAAAAATCCATAAAAAAACTGGATATCTCTGCACCATAAAGAAAGTACTTGGTGGGGGATCGGGTGTCCATTTAATGTTAAAATAAAGAGGATAGAGGGTTTTTATTAAATACGTATGTAAAGGCTTTCCTAAACTGGTCACTAAATTAAAAGCAGATTTTTTTGGATTTTTTTATTTGCCATCTTTACATACATTCATAAATATATTGAGCTATATGGATACTTTGGCTACACATTGGCCTCTACTAATAAACACTTTATTATAACAACTTTTCTCAACATTTGGCACAATTGCTATTTACGAATACAATAAAAATATTGATAAATAAATCTGTATAATTATGTATATTCAAAGTTCACACTGTACTGTCGCTAGGATTGCAAAGCTCAACATTGAATGCACATTTATCAAAATATAAGATTTAAAGATAATTTAATAGAATATACAGCATAGAAATATTTATAATTTTCGTGTTCTTCTTGTGTAAATAAGAATTTCAATAGAAGATATTGTTTTGCTATGTTTATTTTTATTTATATGTTTACTAAAAAGAATGAAATATTTTAGATATGTATACTAGTTACTATATAAATTATTATTGTCTACAACCTACACCTTAAAACTGGGTTCAAGGATTTTTGTGACCAGGATAGATTAATAGAGATTCAGTTATTTCTATCACCAGTTAAACTATTGAAACACAATAGAAACACTACCCTGTACATAGCAAATTAAAACTCTTTTACATCCTGATATGGACGAAAATATTCCTATTATTAAATATGTACTAAAAAATATAAACTTCAAAAAGAAAAAGTTTACTTTTAAATTAATAGTAAATAAAAACCGCAGGATTATTACTAAGTACACATACTCTGTAATGCCAGTTAAGATACAATGCACAAAAATGACTAGGAATGTCTTTAATAAAACATGCTGATTTATAATATTTTTAAGGCAGTTTTACTAAAATTGTAACAAGAATACCATTTGCTATTTTTAAATTATTACTTACGTAATGTGAGGGATTTATAAGCCAATTAAAGCACCTTTTATGTATAATCAGAAGTTCTTAAATCTAAAATTAAAAGTTTTCTAAAATATGTATCTAAAATTATAAACAGTCTATAAAATATTGAATGATGTATTATTGTGCTTTTTATTTAAGCAAATAAAAGATTGATAACAACTACATTTAACTTATTACATATTCACATAGAATATGACAAGATATATTTAACTATAAAATTATATTTTATCCTAAAACATTTAAGAAATTAACATTTTACAGCTTTGATTATCATTTGTGCTTTAAAATTTAAGCAATTAATAAATATAGCAATTATATAATTTATTACAGTAATATTCCCTGAGAAAATTACAATAAGATATATGGGGGATAAGGAAAAGTACTGCGTTCCTGTAAAAAATCTGATGTGAGTCTTAAGCCCTTACTTTTAATGGAAGGAAGGAAAAATTGAGATCATAGTAGTGCTTTTGATGAACAACCACCTAACCTTGCAGAGTAATAAGAGCTATGTAGGGCCTGGGCATGATTGTGCAGCATGCATAGGTACCGGTTTTCATAGTTGAAAAGGGCTGCTTACTGAAGCTATATTTTTATTTTAAGTAATTTTTTGAACATTATACTTGTACAATGTGAAGTCTTAAGGGACACAGTACTTTTCCTGAACCCCTGTATTTCAGTACCAAATTACGCCATTATCTTAAAACAAACTTAGAAATTGTAACATTTAAAACCTTAATAACTACAGGAATAAACATTTGATTTGTAAATAATTAGCATATAAATATAATTCATCTTCGAGTTGTATCTTTAATTCATGCCTGCAATCTTTTCTTTTAATCTAAAATATATTTTCAGGCTTGGCCTCAACATAGTGAAGAGCATCACAATTAAAATCAGAACTAAATTTAAATAACGCAAAGTATCACCAAAAGACCACCAATTAGAAAAAGTACCAAGTATCAAAGTTATAATACCTAAACAAAATGTTATCAAACCTATCAAAGCATGCAAAGTTTTTGTATAGATGGGAGCCAAGTAACTTTTTAAGTTTAAGCTATACAATGCACCTAAACCACCCAACATTGTAGCCAACATCAGTATGAATGATGAAAGACCAAACTTCGCATGTAAGCTAACGAAATGAGGTTTGTCATTTATGAACTTATTTGTGACTATTACAACAAAACCAATACAAATAACAATGGCACCCATGACCTGGAGTACCCAGTGCCGTGCGCTTCTCAAACGTAATGGAATCCATTCTGTAGCCAAGTCTCCGGGGGATACGGCATTCACAGCACTGGTCATAAATATCAACCACTGCAAAAAAAAATATAAAGCTGAAGTAATAACGTTTAAGCACTTTAACGACATAAAAATGTTGTTTCCGTGCAACCCACAATTAAAATGTAAAATTTTTAATTCATACTTACACCTAAAGACATAAGAATAGGGTGGAATGAGAATAGTGTAACGCCGTTTTGGAAAGAACAATACATTATGATACAGAGAAACAACACTGAGCAAACATTTCCCATCAAGTTTAAATAACTCGGTTTTGCTTGCGACGAGTTCGGAGATACTAGACGTGAATTCTCGGATGTATTTTCAGCCATTTTTATAATTATAGTTTTAGATCCTTAATAGGGTTACAAAATTTATTAATATCACACAAATAGATATTTTAACGTAGAAAGAAAGAGAAACATCAACAGGTAAAAACCTATGGTAAAAACAAATATTTTTCTTTTACAGTTAAATAAACCACAGACTAATGCTTGCTTGCTTGCTCGGTCGATCGATCATAGACTTAACATGATACAGTTAAAAAAGATACCACAGGTAATAAATACATACATACAGTAAATTATCAGCCGTAGCGTGGCGCAGTCCTTTTGAAATCGTGGTACACTCGGTAAATAAATGAAAATAAACAAATTATAGATTTGAGGAGAAAAGAAAATAACAATACAAAAATATTAGTTGGTTTAAACCCTGATACATCAGTCTGAATGGTGAAGCATGTTACTTAAATAGGTACTTAATTCCATTTGTATCTCTCTTATCGGGTTGGGTAATCACACGTACTTTTTCCTAATATATAATTTTCCCTAACTCGTCAGTTTCCTTATTCATCAATGGCAACAAAATCTTTAATTCGTCATTTTCCCTGACTCGTCATTTCGTGGAAAATGCAGTCGGAATGAAAATATCATAAATTCCTATTAATTAATGGTTGATTAATGAGATGAGTGAATAAAATTAACTCTCGAATTAAAAAATCTGTATCATAAAAGCCTTTTCCTACCGAAACAGTTGTGAATTTTTTGCGTGGGCAAAAATAGAAACAAAAAACTTATTTTTTTTATATACTTCTCCAAAGTCTTGCATTCATAGTACCAGGAAAACATAACATCACAGGAGGTTGTAGTGGTTTGCGTAATCCTGCCCAATAGCTGTTACCAACCCAAAGGTGGGATTCTTATTTCTCATAGCACATTGACGCTGATAGTGATGTACCTACTTATAAAAACATTTTCACTGTCTTGTTGCTGTTAGATATCCAAGAATGAAAAAACATAAAAAGGTAAAATAATTCAGAATGTATTTTTAATAAGCTTGAAACTTGTTAAAATTCAATAGTTTTAATGGTGTTTTTTCGTGGTCCCGTTGATATTTCCCCTTCTTAGTAATTTACCTGTATTCACCTATGACATTATTGTTACATTGACATTCTGTTTAGACTTTTGTACCTACTATTTGTAAGATAGTTGCACGGACGTGGATAGTTGGGGTCAAAAACTATTTATTAAAATACTATACACTGTACATTTTCCACTGGTATAGCGACTAGAAATTCGAACAATCTGTTCTTAGTACTACAATCAATTTTTACAGAGGAACTTGTACAGTTGGAACTGCTGCGATAAACAATTTTTTTTTTCAAATAAATTGACGCGTTTTTCTCTATGTGACTTATCGGCAAAATGTCTTCAACCCGGTGACTACAAAATAAATAATGTGATAATGTTAGGCAAATAATTTACAACAAAATTTTTTAGTCTTTGATGAATAATATTACTCATATTTGATTTTAAAATAATAAAATCTTATTTTTTACCAATGCAAAGACATTCCTTTCCTCTTGGGCGTAATCCAGGTGTTATTATTGCAGTATCTTAATAGACAGAAAGGTAATTTTTTACGTCTATCAATGTTTATATAAATAAAACAATGTATGGACTATGACATACCAGCTAGTAAACGTGAGTGCAGATCGGCATAGGAACCAGTGATTGTATGCTTTTTTAATAGGAACCGCAATGTGAAGTGACGTAGTAAAGATGGGTGGTGTCTTCTCTAGTACGTTATTAAATAGTAATTCAAGATGACAAAATGTTGAAATACAATGTATACTTTTTTCCACTGCTTAGGGAATAGGGATGATTAAAAAAAACATTCACATTGACGGCTGTTTGTTTTGACATCGAAATCAGTGTCACATAAAGTGTCAGCCAACAACAGTCAGACCAATGTGTTTTTTCTCTTTTTTTCACACTAGTTTATTAGCGACAGGTATAGTTTCTACAAGTTTCAACTTGCTGAGTTTGGTGCTTGTTTGTTTTTTTTGTTGTTGCTTGTTGCTACAGCTTTCAATGAATTTTAATTATTTATCTTCTTACTTTTGTGAGCGTTGGACGTTTAATGTGTATCAAAGCGTACGTACCGGGTTTCATATGTATCTGAATTTGTGTACTTTTGAATAATGAGAATCCGGGAGTTATGAGAATAGTGTGTGAATAAGAAAATCCTGCAGTTGATATTTGAAGATATTTTAGACTGTTCAACAGACATAATTTTTGTTTCTTTTCATTGAAAAAAGCGGCACAATGTTGAGGTGAGTTCATATTATTTTAATTATAAAAAACGCGCATTTCAAGACTTTATCATGAGTTTTATTTTATATTTATAAATGTGACTGAACTATTATAATAAAAATTGAACATCTATAATTTTAGGTATTTGTTTGCTATTGAAATGGTGTTAATTTGTGTAAAAAAAAGAATTAGCGATCAAACATGATAGATAAAGATTGTGCTCGAACTGGAATGGTTTTAGTGTGTGTGTAGCTTTGATATTTAATTATTCTGGTGTTTTGATTTATAATTAATAATTATCATATAACATCATGAAGTGATGTGCATACTTTAGAACAATACTGTATTTTAAAAGTGTGTATTAAGAACTTTTTACACCACATTCTGGCAAATAAGTAAATTCTAATAACTAAGTCCTTGTTGAATGAATAACATGTTTCATACCATACTAAGTAACATACTTATATTATTAAAGTAAAAGCTGGCCAGCAAAAGGCTGGGCATATTGAGCTGATTTATTTGTAGCTTAATAATAAATAAATATATAAAAATAAATAAATAAATCTTTCAAATAATAGAGTGAGACTTGGTTAGGTATATTAAATTATAAGTATGAAAATATTATTAACGTGAGTGCTTGTATACAAGAAAAAATCATTGACAAATTAGGTTATAAAGAATAGGATAAAGACTATATTTGGGATTGCTTTCCAAATTCGCGGCAATAAATTCGGACTTTTGGCTAAAGGGGGGCGTGCCGGGGATTAACCGGGGACTAAATCGAATTTATTGCCACGAGTTTGGAAAGCCAACCCCTTTATTTTGTGCATAATTTGCGGACAAGGGATGCTTGTGCTTGTTTGACAATGTTTCATTTTTAATTTTCCATACTCCATATTTGATTTTCTTCGCCCGCGCGCACCAAGGAGGAGCTGTTAGGTTGCAAATAGGCCACGCGTGCGCGATCCTAGCGACAACATATGTAACATCAACAAATTTATAAGTGTAAATCAACAATTTATTAAGGAAAAACTTTTTGATATCATCTTTTTAGTAAATTTCCTGGATTTGAAATTTTATATAATAAAATAAACCTAGTTGTCTCATAGTTGTTGGCTTAAATATTTATATCGGGCTGGTGTTGCAGGGGTAAATAGATATTGTTTTATATTCTCTTTGACTTGTAAACATTTTTTCATGATGGTTTCATGAAATAAGTCTCAGAAACTCATATATATGTGTATGAGTTTCTGAGACATATATACCCAAAGCCAACAGTTAATTTGTAAAATTTCTATATCATTTTAAAATTAATGTACTTATGACGACCGGCTGGTGTAGAGGTAACATACATTGCCTTCTATGCTAGAGCTCCTGGGTTCAAATCCCGGCGGCAGCGGATATTTGTGCGATTAACACACAGATATTAGTCGTCAAGTCATGGATGTTTATATGTTTATTTCAGTTATTCTAATAAAAAATATGTATTTATTCAATATGTATGTTTTTATATTTCTTAAGTATGTTAGTTATCTAGTATTCATAACACAAGTTTTTAAGAAACTTAATTTGGGCTAGATAATGTTGTGTGAGTGTCAGAAATATTTATTTATAATAGATTTAACAGGCGAAAAACATTTGTATGTTGGTGTTCACACTGCTGCTTTTAAATATTTTGCGCTTGATGTAAACATGAAATTGCTGCATGTTTCACCGATAGTCTCTAAAACATCTTGCATAGATCTCAATCCATTATATTTAGTTGCGCCGAGCCCATTAAATGTAACATTTTCAAACATGCATGTGTGCTGTTTTAAAATGTAAAGCATATTTCAATAAGACTTCTGATATTACAATTTTAAGTACCTACCCTATCAAAATCATTTTTATATTTGCTGTATTTGAAACATATATTTAAAGGATGTATATTTTGTGTGGCATCAATTTTAAAAACACCAACAGCGCAATGGCACATCTTTTTAAATTTTGCTCAATGGTTAGGTTCGGTAAGTCAAAATGTACAACTAAGTAGATGGTACTTGAGTAGGACTTAAAATAAATATACGCGAGACAGCTGACCCAAATTTTTTAAATCTGGTCATCAATCTACTTTTATTTTTTCGTCCATTAGGTGCTAGAATTAAAGTCAAATTAATATCAAATATTCATATTTCTTGCTAAAAAACACAGATAGATGCCTAATATTTTCCAACAGGAATAAAGATCTACTACGTCTCCTAAAATGTTATAAATTTTCTTTAATTTAAAATTAAATTATGAGGTATTGATGTATTTTGCAGTAAGGTGTACATTATTATTAGTGTTGTAGAATTCTAGCTTCTTAATGTCATGATGTCCTGTAATTCTTTGTTGAGGTTTGTAGGGCTTCTTTATGTAGAGTATAAATGCAAAGTAAGTTTAAATAAAATCTTAATAAAAATACATATTTTACTGTAAGTTGTAGGCTTACTTCTTAATCTATCTAATATATAAAGCTGAAGAGTTTGTTTGTTTGAACGCGCTCATCTCAGAAACTACAAGTGGGGTTTGAAAAATTATACTTGCATTTGATAGCCCAACTCTTGAGGAAGGTTATAGGCTATGTTTTATCCCGAAATTCCCACGGGATCAAAAGTTACGCGGGTAAAACCGCGCGCGGTGGCTAGTAATATTATAAATGTGAACATTTGAATGTATGGATCTATGAATGTTTATCCTCAATTACGGCAGAAGGGCTCAAGGGATTTGGATAGTGATAGCTTACAGTCTAGAACTGCACATACACTTTTTATCCCGATATTCCCGTGGGATTCGAAATTGCGCGGCTAAAACCGCGGGAAACAGCGCTTTATAATGAGATAGTAAATCTGGTACAGTAGATCATTTTAATGTTCTGAGACATCTGTTACTCAACGTGAAAAATTCAATCAGGATTAAAACAAAAAACAATGCTACACTAATCTTTCTAAACTTAACCTTGACAATAAACCATTAGTTTAGGTAATACCAAATCATACGTAATGTTGCGTCATCCATAAGTGTCTCCGGGCCCTCTTGACCTGCAACGGCGCAAAACAGGTTACTTATCATATATCCTTCAAACTTCGACCCTATTCCTCAGTAATAAGGGCTTTAGTTGTGTTTTTGTTTTGCGAATTAAAAGTAATGTTTTCGTTTAACGGCATAGTAACACGGTAACACCCCGTGCTTGGTACTAGGCAGCCCGTGCTGATGATTCATCCCGTACAGCTTCCCGAGCTGCGCGGACGCAAGTTTGCGAACCGGATTTTTAGCTAGGGAATGCTGGATTTATTTGTGTTGTTACATATTTGTCTTATTATCTTTAATAGGTGATGAACGTTCTGGTTCTTTCTAATTTTGAGCAGTATTTTTTAAATTGGTTCATAATACATACCTATTTCTAAAAGTTTCTAACCACATTATCTGGGCCAAATAAAGTTTTTTATGGAACTTGTGCTAGGGATGCTTGAAAACTGATAAATAAACTTGAGAAATGCACAAACATTATGTATTTTGAGAAAAAGATTTTCGAAATAAACTTCAATAAACATAAAGTTTGATATGATTTCATGGCTAATATCTGTGTTCATCATAAAAATAACCACCAAACCGAGATTCGAACCGAGGGCCTCTCGCAAAGATGGTTATGTTTTTACCGCTACACCAGATAATATTCTTTCTTTTTTTTTCCATTTAGGTAATTTAATTTCATAAAAAAATATTAGTTATGTAGTTTTGGCTGCGTTACATTAGATCCTGTTAAAAATATAGCCTAAATCTTGTCCAAGAGCTGGTGTGGTCTTCGGGATCTAAAGTCCAGGGATGAAACCGCGATTGGCTGCTATTAATTAATATAAAGTTAAATCGGTGCTAGAATATGTAAGATTGAAATTCAGAATTCAAACAGAATGTATTACCTATCTAAAAGCAAACTTCAAAATAACTTCGCCACGAACGGAACTCGAACTCTTTGTTAAAATTCCAGCGTTTACTCGAAGCCTTTTTTAAACCTATTTAAGCAATATAAAATGCAAAAAGCTTAAAAATACATATAATTCATTAAACCGACTTGATTTCAAATATTTATTTGTATGTATGATTTAATATACAAGTAACTGAGTCAGCGATCATGGTGCTTTACGTTTAATAGCATCGAAACATCGGACGCGCGAAATTAAAATCGGAAATCTTGGTAAGAATCCCGTAAATTCATTAAATCACAGTGAAAGTAACAGCGATAGCTTAAAACAATTATTTATTTGTATGTACCAAAAATCATTAAATATTTAAGTCGTCGTGGGATAACCAGCAGGGTCAATTATTATGATTATGATCTATGAAACCTACTTCATTGGAAACACTTTTTCATACATACATACATACATAACGTCACGCCTGTATCCCTTATGGGGTAGGCAGAACACCAGAGGTTACAAGACCAACTGATGTCACGTTTGACAAATTTGGAGGTATTATAAAGATTGAGAGAGACTATTGTAGTGACAGGGGGTCAGCCTATCGCCCACAAAAACGCCTTTAAAACCTCTGTCCCTTAACTGACTTTTACAGTATGCCCGGGAAGAGAAGCAGCTGGCACATTCTATGTTTTTCTTTCGCTCCCAGTCCAGCATGGAAGCAACACTTTTTCATTCATTATTTTATTACAGTCAGGACCTATCTACGACGCAATTAATTATACAATCGTTAATTAATCGTAGAATACCTAGTGATCTGCTATATGAGATTAATACGTGTACCGTCGTAGTTGTACAGTTCATTCATAAACAATCTTTAAGTGCTGACATATCTATAGAAAATAAGTAAATTATACATAGATAGTTATTTTATGAATATTCCATAGTTACGTCTTTATTATTTCTATCAGGTTCGTTCACGCGCTTTCACCAGCTCCTGATTCCGTAATCTATGATCAATTGATCATAAATATTTTGGGGTCATTTTCAATCTCTGAAATTCTTGGGGAAAGTCGCTTATTATATTTATCAAGTTATTCCTCCGAGATGAAAAAATACTTGGGTAAACTTTCGTCATGTCTTCTATTTATTGGTTCCATCACGCACAGGTTCAAGTCATCGTTTTTTCAATTTTAACTTGCGTTTATTCAAATAGAGTAGACAAACGATATTTAGAATTATTATAAATAAATAAAGTCCCCAGACAATCACACTAACTACATAGCCCCAAAGTAAGCATAGCTTTTGTTATGAGATACCAAGTAGCGAACTAATGGGGAACCTGAAAATAAATAGATAAACACCCAGACATAGAGCATTTTTTTCTTGTTCCGTGCGGGAATCGCACCCGCAACCACTGGCGTCTGAGGCAGGCAGGTTTACTTTACCCCATCGCCAAAGTGGTCGTCGAATTAATTAGAACAAGACAGACCTGATAATCAGGTCCTGATCTGATTTGTACTCGTAAAACGTTAGAATCTATAGATTTATGCGTATTGGTTTGCGCGTTAAATTACTTCTTGGTAGATTTTATTTAAGTAATTGTAAAGGTAGTTTTTAAAACAAACTAGCAGTCGCGCTCGGTTTTACCCGTCTAACTTTTGATCCCACAGATACCTAACAAATTAAAGACTATAATCTTCCCCAAGAGCTGAAATCCTAGATTCCGAAGTTAAAGCGTTCAAAGAAACAGCCTTCAGCATTATATTTTACCTAGAATGTAGTAAATATTTCATTTAATTAAATATCTACTTTTATTTCATATTTCATTCATACTCGTAAAACTTTCGATTATATAGATGTTGATCCGTGCGTTATGTTACCGCAAAGCTTGAGAGTTTTATTTCAAGCAATCTGAAGAGTTTATAATAAATAGGTTCCACTAAGCAGGTTACGAGCATAGGCAGGCAGGTTAATACAAGACTTGTATTACAAGTGTTCGTCTTGACAGGAACGAACTAATTTAAGGGACATGTCAAAACAAGATCCCGAAGCTCCCTATCTTATGTCTTTTGTTTACTCATAATGCCTGCACTTCGCATTGTTTGGGTTTTCATTGTTTTCTTTTTTTCGATCATGTTTCTCTCAAAAAGTTCTTTTAAAAAAAAAAGAGCTAAATAGGTGATTAGTTAGAGTGATTAGTGGACAAGATATTTGATGGCTTTAGTCGAGGCCGGATGAGTAATTGTTCTATCGAATTAAAAAGTTTGTAAAATACTTAAACTCTATTGTGAGTTCTGGCCGTCACTGCGTGTGATGCCCTTGAAGAAACTATTAGTGTCTGAAAATAGCTAATGGTCAGTCAGAACAGACCAACGCATTGTCAAAAATGCTAGGTTAAATTGGGCAAGACTTCTTCCGGAATTTTTATGTAGCTATAATACAAAAATGCGTCTTACGTAAGACATAAAATAAAATAAATCATTATCGCCAATTCTCGACCAATTAGTGAAGTCGGCAACTTTGTAATAATTAAAAAAGTCTATCTTATTTTTATCCTGTTTTATAGGCTACAGAGTGCTATAATAATATTTAAATATTTAATAATATTTTATATTTACTATATGTAACTGAAATAGAATGTAAATATAATAAAAGGTGATAGTAAACAACTTTTAAATAAGAGTTTTACGGTTCCTTACTAATAAATCTATATATTCTTACACTAAACATTCTTAATAAATTATGTTTCAAAGAATGAACAAAAATCAAAATCTCGGTTTCATCAGATGGCAATAAAACTGCTGGAGCCTTATTTTAAATAGACACTAGCATTATTATATTTGAAGCTTCGGTTTGTATTTTTCTTATAACTTCAGTGAGAAGCTTACGGAGTTTCATTGCGGGTTTTCACGGGCTGCGAAAGCCACCTAGCAGTTAGCGCATGAATATGATTTTGTCAATGTGAGTTGCCTAGATTACATTATAAGAGTGTAAAAAAGGTCTTTACTTGTCCCATTCGCTCCACCTATGACGTCATCGCTACTTACTTACCAATAGGGAAAAAGCAAGTGTATTTCTTATCAACAATCCAAGCCTTGTTCTAGAACTTACGCTCTTTATCAGTTTATAACTATTATAACCTCTCAAAGAGAGAGGTGTAATGTCACACACTGACGTAGTAGTACGTGGTACTTAGTAGTATCTGTACTCGTAATAAAAAAAACTTCTTTTTAACATTGCGATAGGGGCTACTTTTAGCTCCTACTTATACCACCCTCCCATCTTACTATAGCTAGGTGATTAAAAGGCACTCTCCTTGTAAGAAGTATATTTAAAATTAGATCAATTATGTTATTCTACCATTTCCTTCCATCAAAATAATATTTTAACTGCATAATGCACATCAGAGATAACTCATCGTATGGCGTAGTGATTAAGGAGCACTTCGGTTCGGGCTAGGAATTGCATCACCGCTTATTTAGACTCAGGATTCGCATAAGGGACACGTGTGTATCCAACTTACTTCAAAATAGTGCGTGAATAAGCAGATCGACGACTTATCGCGGCGCCTGCTCCTGCGCACGATGGCTGCATGCTGCGCTCTCGCTCGTCCCTTTGTCTTTTTGTATTCTCCTCTCGCAGCGATTACTCATGTGCTTTCGTCTTATTTTAATTACCTATCCCACCAATGTGAGAATAGATTTGTTTGCAGTACCATCCAGTTTTATCGCCACATGATTTTGCAAACCGATATTTAGCTTGTAAAGTAACGAGCGCAGAGTGTTATTCTCGATCATTCTCCGACGTTCTTAGATTTAATGTTGCACTGATAAAAAATACCACAATAGGACAACTCGGCTTTATCGACAAAATCCTTTTCTATTTCGTCATTCAAGTACCTACTTACTTGGGTACCTGCTAATTACATATATTTTTATCACTATTGTTACTATTTTAATTGTACTATCTCTAAGAAGATTATAAGACAATAGTTTTAAGTACATATGTGTAAATATATAAGTAAATGTCCTGATAAGGAAGCTTGTCACGGAGATCGGACCATGTCGGTCGATTGATGATTCAGGGCCGTGGTTGGTAGGCTTATTTAACTAGTAGTTAGCTTAACTAACTGCGCGTGCGCTTTGTAACGCAACACAGGCAGGTGTCCTGGCCTTGAATTCAAAATAACTAAAAAGTTATTCATCTGTTAGCGATGCGAAATAGTTCTGTCATATTATTGGTCATTTATGATGTCTATTGTCATATTTAGGCCACTGTCCATCGGTAACGCGTTGGCATTGGCTTCACAATTATTGTGAGTTTCAGGCTTCAAATCCTGTTATCGTCACTCGTCTACATGCTGCGTATAGGCAAAGTACAGATATCTACAGTAATTCAACTTCATACAAACGGACGAAACGCGAACTATACAAGATTATCTCGGCTTGCGCTCGGCACGCGGCCAGTCGCGAGTGTCTGCATGCCGAAACAAACAATTGTTGATTGAGCTTTACGTTAATATGCGGATTGATTATACTTTAAAATGTAATAATACATCTTTTCGTGGATCTCAGTCGAGGCGCAAGTATTTTTTGGTCGCTAATTTATAAGACCTGATTTGTTATTCAAACTTAAACATGGTTAATTGACACAAAGCGTATTTTTGTTGAACACTTCCCATTCAATTTACAAAGTATTTTATTTGTTTATATAAAGAAAGTATATTTGCAGTCGCAAAACAAAATGAAAGTAAACACAAAGTAGGCATTATGTAATTTAAACGCTAAAGGCGGGCAGCGCTACATGTGAACGGCGCTGAAGGCATTTATTTCAAAGATGCGGCCAAGTTGAATTACTGTATAACTGTGGTATAGGCTAGTGGTCATATTTGATAACAAAACAAAAGAGTATAAGTACTTATTAGATACCTAATAAGATATCTGCAGATATTAGTCTGATTTTGTTCACAAGATGTGCTTAATATAGTTATAGATGACGCTGTATGAACTGCACAACATTGTTGTTCATATACTTAGATAACAATCCAACACAACGTAATGGACCGCAATGCTTTGTTTATCTCACCCGACACGTAAACAAGCTTTCCCCGTGACGTTTTTTCGCAGAACGCAACATGAATCAGAGGACCCGCTTAGTAACACATTTAGGTCATCGGAGATCATTAAAGTGAATACTTGCGACTTATGGTTTGTTTGTGTTTTTTAATAACGTCATTTAGTCTCACATCGGTGAGGTCAGTATTCAAGGTTATGTTGTGTGGGTTGCAATAACTTGTTTTTTGATAAAATTGTAGGTAGATACGAAGATACATAGATGTACACGTCTTTACTAATTAATGAGCTAGTTGTATCTCGAATATAGTTGGAATGGATAACATATGCGTCAATATGATTTTAGGTACTGAAAGGCTGTCTGGAAGGGAAGCCTGTAGAAAAATAATAACGTTGTCCAGATTCCAAATATTGGATAAATTTTAATTTATTTATTCTGTCTTCCTGCTGGACTGGGAGCAAAGGAAAAACATAGAATGTGTAAGCTGCTTCTCTTCCCGGGCATACTATAAAAGTCAGTTAAGGGATAGAGGTTTTAATGGAGGGTTTTTTCTGGGCGATAGGTTGACCCCCTGTCACTACAATAGTCTCTCTCCAAGATTGTAATGCCTCCAAATATGTCAAACGTGACATCAGATGTTTCTGGTGTTCTACGTACCCCAGAAGGGATACAGGAGTGAAGTTGTGTATGTATCTATTCTATCCTTTTATAGTTACACAAGGAAATATCATTATTCTGTGAAATTACTAGGATTGTTATACTACTATTTATTGGGTCACTTATTATTTTCTTTTTAATTTAATGAATAACAAACTTCCATACTTTCTCACAAACATAATATTTGTGGGATTTGTATGCCTTTGTCTGTTTGTATGTTTGTGTTTTATGTATTTTGCATATCAATCTATCCCACACCCGCAACCTCTCTAGTATAAAAATAAAATGCACTAGCGACACTGATACCGGTTTCCTAAGGGTTCTAAATGAGACTTTGAAGTCAACGCAATCAAACGATATGGCCGTTTATGCTCCGTATATTCCGCATATTTTGACGCGCTTGCAAGGTAATAAGAACCTATAGGGTACTTGCTATTGATCTAGAATCCTGGAATTCGGCATGAAGTGAGAACATGCCGTATATAAAAAAAACATTACAACTTGTATTTATGCTTATTTTCATTTCATACAAAAAGTGCATCTAGGTATGCACCTTAAATCAGGGACAGCATATCGGTATAAAATTTTTAAATAGTACTAGTAAAATTTCAGTGCCCTTATTAGTGTACTGCTTCATCAAACACAATAACTGTACAAGTTATTAAAATCTAAATTAATTATATCAGTACCCAAATTATGTATACCGGATTAATTTCTGTAGATGTTTTAAGTACAGAAATATTTTAACTTATTTAATTTCTGTACCGAAATGTATAGGTCAGCATATGTACCTACTCTTCATAGGCTTTAACTAAACTATCGAACATTCTACAGTTATTTAAAAATAAAATTTTAATATTAATATTAATACCGGAAAATTTCAGTTAACTGAAAAAAAATCAGTTATGCTACAATAATAAAAAAGGTACAAGAATTATTTCAGTATGAATTCCTGTACTGTTATTTTTAAATACACCTAATTTAACGGTATGACGTCATACAGAAAATAATTGTACAGAAATTCATACCGGTATGCAGTCCTTGCCTTAAATTAAGTTATTTTTCTTCCACAGCTTCACCGCTGATTCTAACCACCATTATTAGTTTCTGCAGCGAATGCACTTTTATGTTTTTGTTTACCCATGTGTTTCCACTGTCTACATATTAAAATGTACGATTTACTGATCGTGATTATGAATTAATCTATTCATATTACATAATAAATGTGAAAAATCTCTTGTAATTTTGATGCTAAGTTCAATGGGATTGTGATATTTTGCGGCTGATTGTATAATATGAAATATGGTCGCTAGACAGTCGAACCCTCATAGGGTGCTACCAGCGGGAACGCCTTTTACGACTATTCTAAGTAGACACTACTGGGATAGCACCTGTATCATAATATTTATCAAGTTTTTATTTACCTATAGCTATGGAGTATTCGTTATTATATTTAGTGTAGTTCTGACGTGAAGTCGTTTTTTTAATGCTCTGCATTCGTAGATTATTTTTATTTTCTTAAGTATACCATAAGTGTTTGTTCACAGAGTGGTGGTGCTGAGCGTGCTAGCAGGAGCGGCGCTGGGGCAACCCACAACATGCCTGGAGGAGGACCATTGCCAGGCCGGGTTCTACTGCGAGGCGGACGCGCACTTCTGCCGCGAGTGCCTGCGCTGCGAGGACCTGCGCCGGCGCCCGCCGCCGCGCGCCACCGCTTGTGTCAAGTCGGTCGTGGACTGCGGGCTGTGCTACGATGGGTAAGAGCCTGACGATTGTAGTTTGATTGGTTACTCCGACTGGACCACATTAGCTCTTCTTAATTCGCGTAATTTCAGACTGGATCAAAAGTTACGTAAAGTATTAATACCGCGCCCGGGCCCTAGTAGCCGTATATTATTAATAGGTAGAAAGAAGAAAGAAAGAAAGAAATAAGATTTATTATCACAAAAACATGCAGATACAAAAAAAATACACAGAAAAAACAGGACGAATTAAAAATTACTTAAAAAATACACATTACAAAATTACAAAAAAGGTTTTTGTGATAAAGGGACAGACCTCAGCAATAGCTACCAAAAATATATTGGCAGCGCTGATCTTCAGGCCTGACCTTTACAAAATATGTTGCTATATAATTTTTTCAAGGGTGATCGTCAACATTTAAAGCACAAATACAATGCGTCAACGCAATCTTGTGTAACTCCTTAAGCTGATCGTATTATGTCAGCCGCTAAATATCAATGCTTGGGCGGAATTTAAGACAAATCTATTAATTAAAAGCCATCTATATCAATTTTCGGCCTCATACTCACTTACTATCAAGATCAAATAAGATCAGTAAGTAAAAAATACGAAGTCGCGTAGAAAAACATATTTATATCCAACTTTTCGATGTATTATCGATATAGAAATAAGTAACATCCTCATTCGATTTATTGTTTTGTATAAATAACATGAATCTGTTTTTCAACACTCTTGTTTTTCTCATTCATTACTTATAACACTAAAACCTGTTCGTTCGTTCATATCTGAAATAATAATAATAAAAATAAATGGTGACAGACCTTGAAGGAGGTCGTTAGCCAGGCGGACTTTTAAATGTCATATTATCGCCAGATTTGGGTCACTTCGATTGGTTGCATATGAAATAAATACGGGTGTATGAAAGCCGATAAATAACTATGCATTTGTATAATTATAGTTAAGATTTGTTCACTCAAGCTTTGATTTAATTATCAGATCGTCAACGTTAACTGCCACTACAATTATTCGAAACTAATACTCAAGTCTGTCTTCGCTGTATAGTGACGCATACGCATATCATTCGATGAGGTCCGGCGCGTCCAGACTTAATGTCATAATAACTAACATATTTACATAACACCTGAAGGTCAAAATGTCCTGACTCCCAAAATGCCTGAAATTCATATTGCCTCATTGTACTGATGACTTAATTACTAAATAACTTCAGTGTTTCGTACATTCAATAGCAAAATCGTATTTTTTTAAATACTTCTACGTTATATTTGTACGTCTAACTGGCGGGGCCTTGAAATTTAAAAAAGATGAAATTATTTGACAACGATTTAACACTTAAAAACAGATCAGGTGACACAAATCATTATATTACCATATTTTGAGTTTTCCGAATGCGCGTATAAAATGGAAAATAGAATAGGCTAATTTTTATAAAAAAATCAGAAAGAGAAACCTCTTTATTACACAACGGCTTCAAATATATTTTGGGCAATAAAAAAAGTGGGAGCTCTATGTGGAGATGCGTAAATCGCAGTGAGTGCAGTGCCTCTTCTACTCTTAATGTAGAAAAGTTATTTTGAGGCTTCCGAGATTACGTGATTGCCGGACCAATCAAAATGTAAGAGTATGGTTCGTAATAACACGTGCAAAAAAAATTTACCAAAATGACCCCAATCAAACAGATTTTTGACGATCAAATTTGTACACGACTGTACATCGACTATCATTTTCATAATCGGACGTTTTTACATTCAGGCCTTTTGGGGCACAGGACATTTTGACCTTCAGGTATTACGTAAAGATGTTAATATAACCTTAAGTCTGAACGCGCCGGACCCTTACTAACCAATCTCAAAAGAGGTAAGGTCATTGACGCGTGCAAAGAAAATATTTGTACCAAAATGACCCCAATCAAACAGATTTTTGAAGATCACATAAGGAAAATTGTACAAGTGCCATCAGCGGCATTCCAGTATTTAATTAAATATATTTCATTTCTACACGACTGTACATCGACTGTCATTTTCATAATCGGACGTTGTTACATTCAGGAATTTTGGGGCACAGGACATTTTGACCTTTAGATATTATGTAAAGATGTTATTATGACATTTAAGTGCCAACTTATGCCAACTCATGATGATGATGATGAACAGTATTCAATCTATTAAATATTTAAAACACATATTTTTAGAGCTTCTCGCACTAATTAATAATTTAGAATAGAATAGAAAGAATAGAAAATATTAATTGTTCTTAAGCACACACACTTCTACAATTACAAACTCACAAACCGTTACAGTTACAAGATCATAAAGTGTTCAGCATTTTATGCTGAAAACAGTATTTTGTAAACTTTATTTTTGTTCAACAGTAAAAAGTATTATTTAGAGAAAAACAGTATTATACTATTAAAAACAGTATGTTTGGCAAACCTACTTAAGGCCTTAAGGTTATTTTTTAGTAGCGCGGTGCATTTTGCCATACTTCCCGCCATATATCTCGCTAACGAATTTCACCGACGAAAATACGTTTAACGGGTTTATTTTCAAAAATAATTACTATTTAAAGAACATCGGTTAAAGAGAAGTCCGTTTTATGTTTTCATGTAACTTTTATATGAATCTATTATGGTGTTTCCTAGCAATATCTGTTTAGAATGGTAAATTAATGTTATGTTTGTGACTTTTTTTATCGAGGCAGTTTTCATAAATCACGTTTCTATCTTTACACAGCGCTTGTTTATATGGTTAATTTTTGTGAATATTTTTTTTCGGACACATCATGTTTACATTACTGGGTATATTAATGTTCAAAAATGCGTCAAAACGCTGCATCCTCGCCTTAAGGCTGGACGCGTCGGACCCATTCGATGGAGCAGGTTTAACCTGCAAACTTTTTCGCGGTGCCATGCATTTGTAAACAGTAGTCATTGGGGTATGTCAGACACCATTGCGGCACCATGAAAATTGTATAGGTTTGATTCCCGCTATTGAGTTTTTCATGTAACTAAGCAAATATTTTAGTGATATACCAATTATTTCGTTCAATAAAATTCTTTTTATTTAAACCGTTTACAAAGTCAGTCTCATGACCACGGTTAAATCTAATGAATAAGCTATTTATTTCCCATGGTTCCCATACAACGCAAATTACATAATCATTCAATATACAAAAAAAAAACATTGAAACCATTACGTAGGTATTCATTTTATAAAAATTAATTAGCATCTCTATATAATAATAATCAACGAATGCAGAGCATTAAAAAAACCGACTTCACACGTCAAAACTTTGCCTGAGTTGAGAATATCATCAACGTAAACATTCTCCGAAATCATACATATATTCTTTCAAAAGTTTGAAATTTTCAGTGAAGTACTCAACCGATTTCGTTGAAATTTAAATGGGACCGACTATGAAGTATTCTCTATCATATGAAACAACAATTTTCAAAATCAATTCATAATTGTCTGAAATATCGTGTAACAAATACACAAAAAAAAAACATACAGACGAATTGAGAACCTCCGCCTTATTTGGAACTCGGTTGATCTTCTTCTAATTTTAAATTTAAAAAGTCGTTCACAGTCAATGATATTTCTATATCATCTCGTCAGGGTTCATGATTCGATTCCAGCATGCTAGTTAGCAATAGTTAGCGTCGCTCGCGTCTTGAGTATTTCCTCGAGTGTTTTGTTTAGTTTTCTGGTTAACGTGACGGCGCACCGGCCGCGTTCGCGATTACTATTAATAAAGAATCCATTGAGTTCAGAGAATATCGACTTGAAAATTGTATTCACTGATGTTTGAAGCTGAAAACAAAGACACATTAATTATCTTGCTAACACACCTAAATATTTAATAATACATATAATTGCTTGCCTTGATTTATAATCGAAGTAATTTTTTAATTATTGCTTATATTAACGCAAAATCAAACAATAGATGAATTTGTCCCAATATAAAATTAAAGGGTATTTTGGTGTAAACAGAAATTTATTACTTCAGCAACGGCTTTGCAAAGTTTGTTTTCTGCTGTTATAAAAAAATCTAACTGACAAGGCAAGAGTACCAAACGAAGATGTTTACTTACAAAATTAAATTTAACTTCTCCCCCTTTTATTAGACAATTAAATCGTGTTTATCTAACACGTGCCGTCTATTATTGCAAAATCTGTAGATCTCGGTTCGCGCATCGCTGCAGCGCGCCCTGCGACGACGCGACGTACTGAGCTTAATGATTTAGTTGCACATGTGCTTCGACTTTCATCTCGCTTGACAGTTCATGTGAAAATAAATTAACTGAGCTAGCTGTTGACAATTATATTTACTAGTAAAAACTTTTTCTCTATGGTCTTGTAGTATTCTTTGAGTTGAAGTTTAATTGCGGTGAAATTGGAAAGGCTGGGAGCGACAATAAAGCTTTAAATGCTTGTGCGGAAGGACAGCTGTTTTTTTTGTTCTTTCGGGTTTCTAAGGCAGGGCGGAATGAGCTTACTTCCAGGCTTTTCTACGTGGGTAGAGCAATGGAATTACACGTAGGGTTTATCCTGGTATCGGGAAAGTGACATTATCGACAAATATTTTACAATGAGATGTTCATAGAGTGTTATAAAATATACGCATTTCTATAAAGGCTTAAATCCATAGTTTTTGAGCCGTCGGCCGATGATGTTTCAGCATTTAATACCGTTATGATTATTATTAATAGATTGACTAGCAAGTCAAGAACCATGTTTAAAAGGTTATGGAACTAATTTTTTTGTTTTTAGTAGTTTAATTAAACATTGAAGTCATAGGAAATACAAAACTATTCACATGTCCAAAAATCTTTATTAAAAAATCTCAATAAAATACATTGTTTTGAGCATCCGAGTCCGTGGGGTTGATGAGGTCTTGTGAGGCAGCAGAAGCGAGGTCTATGTCGAAAATAAAAGGAAAACCGAAAGAGCATCTACTTGTTGCAAAATAACAGAGTGAATATTTAATTGACGTATTTGACTTTTGCAGTTCGGTGGTAGGGATCCCGAACTAAAATCAAACAAAACTCACAAAAAGTTATAGTTGCAATCGAAATAATGCACTGCAAGATTATACAATTGACATAATAATGTTTGTAATTTGCTTTTTATTTTATGCATTTTTTTACTTTATATGTTTACTTTACTATTTAGGAAAAGCTTTTTTTGGTTATCTTTAAAATAAACCACCAGTAAAACTTATTTTGCATTGAATCAGTAACCTCAACGTTGCACAGCTATTGCATGGAGACTCCTCACGTTTAGTTTCTTATTAATTGAGATTATTTTTATTGGAAAATATTTTAGTTCTGATACTTTTTTAATAATAATTTACATAAATCATACAAATTATCGTGCATTCAATTCGTCCATTAAGTGCTGAAATATAAAGCTTACTGACGGCCTGAAATGGACTTAGGCATTTACAAAATTGTTCTAATAAATAAAAAATATTTATTTATTAGAACAATTTTGAACTCATAGAGTAAATGAATTAAATTATGAGAAAGTGCAGAAAGACAAAATTTCACAAACCTTCTATGTGGCTTGGCTTATTTTAACGAAAACATATTGATTTAGAATAATATGTAAAAGTGACTTATCAGCTTTGAAGTAAAATGAGCTTGTTACTTCAGTTTAATTACATGTTCCTCTCAAATAAAACAAAAGCATCTTCACTGTTCACTTAAAAAAAGAAACTGCAATGGTCTCGGAAAACCGACGCCAATGGCTTAAAACAAATCAACACATAGACATTACCATTAAAGTTACGACACTATTCCTTCCAGTTTAGTGGAAGACATCCGCGGCGACGTGAACTCGCCGTGCGTGGCGGCGCAGGCGACGGACGCGAGCGAGCGAGACGGAGGCATCTCCCCTCTCGTGTGGCTCGCGGCGGCGCTGGGCTGCCTGTTCCTGCTCGCTGTTGTGGGGATTGTACTCTATGTCCTGAGGAATATGGATACGTTTAAAGTTTTAGCTTGTGAGTGGACTTTCTTATGTTTTTATTTTCTTTTCATATTTACGTATCTAGATTTTACACCTGTTCCTTAATTTATTCGTTTTTTATTAGTACACTTGTCACTATACAGAGAGGCTCCTGATTCTACGCTAGTTTTTTTGAGGGACATTTGAGTGAGGAATCGAAAATTAATGGGTGCTTCTTACTTCCCCTTTACTTCACTTGCCCTATTCGTACTTGCTTTACCTATCAATATCTATTTTATAATATAACATGCTAGCAAAAATTTAGGCTTTTTCGAAAAAGCATTTGGTTTCAAAAGAAAGATTTTGTCTGTCTTTCCTTAAGAACCACAGAACCTTAAACATTTGTTAAATATATTTAAAAATTCTACGAGTTCACTAACGAACTAAATTATTTGTGAAGGTATGTGGGGGGCTCTAGTTTACTGAAAATAAAATTTACAGGACAGGGGCCTTAGGCATGAGAGATTCATACAACTTCCGCTCAATAATTCTTAGTAAAACTTGTAATTAACACGGTATGAGTTTTTATTTGAAGAACACAGTAGTTGCTCTGATTGATTGTCTCTAGTTCCTATTATCTTATCTATTTAACGTCCATTTGTCGTAAAACAAACGCCCGTCGTAATCTTTTATCAGTACTTCAATAGCTCAAATTAAACATCGTTAAATTGATTATTATATGAACTTGTGATCACTGTAGGATTGTCTGTATTTACCGTATTTTAGGTATGCAATATTTGCAATTGCTAAATTTTAAGGATGTGTCTTGAAAATTTTGAAAAATAGGTAGCAATTGCTCAATTCCAACGATGTGATGAAAATTTACAAAACTACCACATTTTATTTTTGATTTTTTGCCTTTGCATTTATGTGGTATGTTAAAAATAAGACAGAAAACGTTTTTCGTAATTAAAGTGTAACTATTCTATATTGATTGCGTTATCAATATGGAAATAATCGTATCACTCACTTGTAAGGACTATTTCTGCGTACTCCACACAAATCCACCAACACTTCAGAAGGTCGACTGAGAGAGGTTTGTTGAACAGTAGGGGCAAGAAGTTCAGCAGCAATATTTTTTTCATAATTCTGTCCTCCATTTACTCAGATATTATAAAAAAAAATCCCCAGACAATCACACCAACTACATAGTACCCCAAAGTAAGCATAGCTTGTGTTATGGGATACCATGTAGCGAACTAGGGGGGAACCTAAAATATAAATACATAAATAGATTAACACCCAGACACGGAACATTTTTTTTTCTTGTTACGTGCGCGGATCGATCCCGCAACCACTGGCGTCTCAGGCAGATAGGTTCACCCCGACGCCAAAGTGGTCGTCAAATAGTTTTACACTTATACATTATTTTTTACATTATAGTATAACACTTTAATAGTATCTTCAAATCCTATATTATGAAAGTTTGCCAAAGTGTTGTTCTTGACACGAGCATAGACGTCTATACTTCATAGCTGTTAAGAAGTGTAAACATTAGTAGAGTTCAAATTCGAAGTAAATTGCATGATACGAGCCTAATGCTCATACGTAGCTCTACTTTTAGCCAATCTAGGAGTATTGTAAAGTGGTGTTAATGTGGTATGTTCCGGCAGCGACCCGCGCGTCGGTGCAGACGCCGCCGGAGCCGCCGCCGCCCTACCGCGCCGCGCCGCCCTCCGCGCCCGCGCCCGCGCACCACGACGACGGTAACTATACCAACCACCTCACACTACTAACATGTTTTCAACACACTTGCTCGTAAAGTGAGCGTTATTCTATTGAGTTTAGAACTATAAACTAGGCTATAAGTCACGCGTGCATAATATATTATACCCTAGTGCATAATATAATGAATCCTACAAACTTGAATTGTACCTTTGTGCAAATAACATGCGAGAAAACAGAGCATATTTTATTGGTCCGGGTTATACACTAAATATTTTCAGAAACAACAAAGAGGTTTTATACCACTTCAAATCCATATACATTTTTAAATGTTTGCGCCTTATATTAGTAAAATAGATTTGTATATTAAACAAATTATTCACAATTTACAATCATTTGTCATAAAATATTAAAATATTTGCATTTACCACTCCAAATTAAACATTTTCACTTAAAATAGGCTGTATATGCTATACAGACATTGACACATTTGACGGAAAAAAAAACCTACGCGCATGCGCGAGGTTCGGCGCCATTTTTCAATCACAATTCACAGCTTTGTTATCAAGTGTGTTTGTTATTTTATGACCACTTATGTCTGTCTTTTACTCACAAGTGTGTTGAAAAACGTCGTATGTAACTCGTGAGCGTTTCTAATTACAGTCTCGGCTCATTATTAGGCCCTCGCCTGCGGCTCGGGCTCAAATCACAGCCTCGACTGTAATTAGCAACTTCGCTCACATGTTACATAATATACTATTACTTCATCATCACAACTCTTTGTCATGAGCCCACTGAAGAGTTAGGGTCGCGTAGGTGACGAGGAGTTTTAGCCCGTCAACAACCAAGCTGGCCCAGCAGAGCTAGCATGCGACTATCGATAAAAGCTCGAATCGACAAGATAAATATTACCGAATGATAGAATTACTTGATTCGATACCATGATTAAACCCACAGAACTAAAACTGCCATATCCGCTCGCTTGCCCCGACGGCACTGAAACAGACCCTAAATTGTCCCGACGTTTTTTATGATGGCCGCCGCGTGACGTCATGCGGCTCGGGTTTCACAAACCATTAATTGTGCCTCAAGTTGTTATTGTAATACTTAGAAGTGTTATGTTTTTGATGTTAAGTATGAATTTAGCTTTATATTTTAGTGTTTTGTTTACTATAATTCAACTACAGAGTAGAATTATGATAGGCTAAACACAGGTGTTTGAACGCTCATATCTCAAAAGTTAAATCATTACATACGGATTTTAATTTCAAATAACAATATTTAAATTATATAGATTAGGATAGGAATAAAACCAAAGGCATTAATATATAGAAATTAAAAGTTATAAACATAACTGTAAAGGCGAACTCACGATTTCACACCATCGATAACTTCAACTAATTTTATCTTTTAATTTTTTCACGGCTTGGATAAAGGTTTCGCTGCTCTTTGGTAGATTAGTTCACAGAGAAGCAATACAGATTAAATAAATAAGGCCTTAAACAAACGGGAACAACAAATATCACTAAAATAGACGGCAGGGGAGCAGAAAGCCCCTTGTAGACTGGTAGTCTACATGGGCAATGCAGGGTACCCAATTTATGTAGACCGGTAGTCTACGGGGCGAGCGAGCGGATATTCTAAAAAAAGACACACTCTAAATTCAAAATTCAAAAAGTTTTATTCATCTTAGGAATTTCACAAAACACAAGTCATCACATACTTCGGCTTTAACTAGTTGTTGATAGTTGTTAAATAAAATATTACAGTAGACCAAGAGACAAAAAAGCCGGCGGAAAAAAACTCTTGGCACTCTTTTTCAGTCAGAATTATAAAATTAATACAAATAGGTACAGTGACATATTCTAAGAAAATATCGATATAAAGACGATTTATCGTTTTCGATGGTTGCACGATAGCCCCGCAGGGCTGGTTGGTTTATTTTATCAAAGCTAATGTAAAAAATCTCCCTTTAAGCAAATAACACGTTTCATTTTAGTATAGACGTCTGGCCAGCACCTGTGTCAATGAAAATAGTTGTGGAATACCATTATGAAAACACTTAAAATAACTGTTTAAATTGTTAGTTACTTTTCGTGTATATTAAGGAAAACTAAGTAGGGGAGACCGGGGCTGGTTGTGACAGGGGCAGGTAGTTACAGTGAATATTTCTGCGAAACTGAGAACGTGATAGTGACATTAGGAAGGGACATATACTCCCACCATCGCCAGCTACCACGCCGCGAGAGCCAGTGGCGCTAGCGTTTTTGTGAGAGAAGTCCGCACGTGTTGTCATTAAAACTGCAGATTAGTAAAATTTTACTCATTTAGTAATATTGGTTTTCAACCTATGTTCCATGAAGTCACAGATGTTCTTGTTGTGATTTTTACATCCTTATGGTTTTGTCTTGCAATGGCTGTAAGTTTATTTAGCTAAGTTTGTCGACGTTTTTACTACATGACCTTAAATGTTCAAATTTGTCGTTGGGGTTAAAAGTTACATTTGCTCGGGGCAGGTTGTGACATGACCAGTGACCTGCCCCGTAGTGTTTGTTGCTGACTTACACAATTTATGCTTCATAATTTTTGAAGGATGAAGACGCATATAAGAAAAACTGACCGGGGAAATAAATCAAAAGACATTTAGGTACGAACAAGCAGCAGCTATTTTGGAAGAAAACAAAACTAAAAAAGTTCGTGGTATTACATGACACTGACAAAGAAAGCGAAGTGGAGGATGGTTCTTTTTCTTCAAACTTTAGAGCTAAGCTTTTGTTGGTTATTTTTGTCTAATATGTTCGACCACTTTGATACGAAAAAATTTGGTGAGGAATGGGTATAGTGTAGAATACGTAAGAATTGGTCACATGTGAAAGAAAATATTACATAATATGTTAGAATTGCGAAAGTGATTTTTCAGACTACAGTGACTAAACTGCTTCATTTTCCTTTTAAAACTGATGGTCTTTTTTAAACTATAATTTATCTTCAATTTAAAAATACGTTTGGTTCATATGTTATGTTTTATACAGATATTTATAATCTTATAGGTAAAAAATTAGATTATTTAGAAGACCATTTATTAAGTGTGTATTTTTTAAAGATATTTTTGTTGTAGAGGCAAAAGACTGCTTTATAGACATAGTTTTACGTTATCAAAATGAAAACAATAACTTACTGTGATGATTTTTGCTCATAAAAACTATTATGATATGTCTGTTCTTTATTGTAACAACTTACCCCAATCAGTGTAACAACCAGCCCCAAGCACGGGGTTGAAAGTTACACTGATTTTTTTTAATAATTGGAATATTTGTGTTGTTGCTATTAGAGTTCTACATAAAATTTATTATTAATAAAGACCCTAAATAGTTACTTGATCAAAAAAACTCATAGTCAGGTAAAACAACGAAACCAATACAAAAATATGACAGTTGGAAAAAAAAATGTCACAACCAGCCCCGGTCTCCCCTACTTGAATCGAAAATGAGCACAGGTGACTGACGACGCCATATTGAATTCATATTTTTACTGACATTCCTATATTTTTGATTTCTGCCTGGACGTTAAATAATGATTTCAATAAAAAAAAAAAAAAACTGATTTCTAACTGAATTCATAAAATATTGTGTATTTTTGATAGATATTATGATAGTGGTGAAATGTCACTTCCGTACATTAAGTATGTTGACCTTTCAAGATCATCTCTCATTAACCGTTTTCTAACTTTTGTTTAAAAACTCGTACGTTTCGAAGTAATAATATATTTTTTTAAGTTTTTGTTAGATTTTATACATTCTAAGAACAAAAGACAAATCTCTATAAGTTAGCACATTATACTGATAGATTGAGTACGTACATACAGTAATTACTTCCGGCCATTTTGGATAACTATGGAGATTTATGGCAATACCGTCGTTTTGTTTTTTCGTTTGTACACCTAAATTACTGATTCAACTTTAAATGTTGTATTTTTGTTCGATTTGTGAATAATTTCCACGATCCTAAAATTTGGCCAGGAATGCAACGGAACCTTTGCTTGTGATGGCTTACTAGCTATCAGGCCGCCTATTCTTACATTGTGTGTATTTTAAATGTTTTGTATAGCTGTAGAATGAATGGTAAATAAATAAATAAACACTAGTCAGTGTACAACATAGATCACGTCCAGGCAAGGTCCGTCATTTATCGCCGCCGTTATAACTTCGTCTAAGTATTGTTGTGTGAAGAGAAAGATTATCCAATGAAATTACAGAAGCAATACGCTTTTTTAGTGGATTTTGTCATTAGGAACATAGTTATCTGACGCACGTTTGAGTAACCGTGCGTTCTAGTGCCGGCAAGTACAAAGCGTTCTATGGGCTTTTTGTTATAAGTAGATAAACCTTAAGAGCTGCTACAACAGGGACTACATATCGGTATACATTTTTAAATAGTATTAGTAAAGTTTCAGTACCTTTATTAGTGTACTGCTTCATCAAACACAATACCTGTACAAGTTATTAAAATCTAACTTAATTATATCAGTACCCAAATAATGTATACCTGATTAATTTCTGTACCGAAATGTATAGGTCAGCATATATCCCTACGCTTCATAGGCTACAACTAAACTATCGAACATTCTACAGGTATTTAAAATTAAATTTTAATATCAATATTTATATTAATATTGGAAAATTTCAGTTAACTGAAAACAATCAGTTATGTTACAATAATAAAAAAGGTACACGAATTATTTCAGTATGAATTCGTGTACTGTTATTTTTAAATATACCTAATTTAACGGTATGACGTCATACAGAAAAAAAATGTACAGAAATTCATACCGGTATGCAGTCCTTGGCTACAAGTGCTGTGCTACATAATTATGTAGGTACTAGATTCTACAGGTCGAGCATTTCGTACGCTCATACATTTTATATAGAAAATTCAACAATCCTTTCTTAACCACTCTCATCTGTATTCAAATGCACCTATCGCAATGATACATATTTTCTTCAATCTTTATTGTACAATGCAGACATGAGCATTCTAAAAACGTATGATACGGTGATCTACTGGGTATGATTTGCCCACCAGTTCTGTTTTTGTCTGCCTAAGCTTCGCAATCTTACCTGTTGGAAAGCCAAGATCACATGGGTCTAGGAAAGTTAACTTCATGAAACATTGGCGACACATAGCACTGTCGGAGTAGTTTTATTTGGAGGCAGACTTTTCATGAATGGTGGTCGTGGTGAGGTTGTCCTGCAGAAAGCGGAGGTCGCCCGGATTCGTCGCATTGTACGGGGCGGTAGGACTGTTCTAAGCAGGCCCTACGCGGTGTGTCATGTAAGCTTACGTCATATACCCACACTTATTCTTTCTTTCTTTTGTTTTCCACGCAGATTCGTCCTGGCCGTTCATCAAGCATTCCCCTCCATACGCCGCAAACGCGGGGTTTGTGGGCGGCGACGGCGGGGCGGGGAGCGGGGCGAGGAGCGGCACTGGGAACGGCACTTTGAACGGGCCCGCGCGGGAACAAGCGGGTGCGCAGGCGGCGAGGTTATTCAACTACCCGTCCTATGTGCGCCCGCCGCTCATATCTAAAAGGTGAGGATTATTGTATTTCATGAATTTGTAAAGTTCATCAGCCATACTGGTTCAGACGTCAAAATAACAATGAAACATAACACCATAATATTATTAAGTTGAAAGTGTTTTAGTTTGAGCGCGCTTACCATAAGTAACTACCATACGTATTTGAAAAATATTTTTGCAATATTTTTGCAACTATGTAGATAGCGAAAAGAAAAACAGCGTTTTGCAAGTATCATCACGTCACTCATAAAGATAGGTGCTATATCAGAATGTAAATCCTGTGAAAACTAATTTCTTTCAAGCATATTTTTACGCCCTAAACAAACGATAAAATGAGATTAATTTAAATAATCTAAACTTTAGTAGCCATTTTAAAATTGAAGATTTTCGAACTGCTCAGAATTGCTATAGGGTTGGTTTATAATAGTCAATAATATTTTAATAGCAGATTAAGACTGATGAGTGGGACATAATTAGGAAAAAATATATATTTTTTTAAATATTTTTAATATAAATATACATAGTTCTAATCTTCGATAGGTTCTTCGAAGGTTATATTTTAGGCAATATTTGGGATTATGCTACTTACGCGGCGCATGAAACTACTGTTACAAATTATACATACTATCACCTAACAATCACCAGGATATAAGTAAATGAATGAATGTTTTCAACTCTTATAGAATTATGATAAATACTGTATAAATAAAAAGAGTTGTGTAGAAGATAATGTGTCAATTACTTTAAACATTTATCGTGGACGCGAATGAGATTGTAACTAAGTTCGGCAGTTCCGACGCAATACAGACCTCAAAATGCTCGTCTCGAATGATTGTTTTCATTGCTTCAGCGTCCTTTATTAGGACATCTTGATTCTCTTTAAGATGTATTCACGGATATCGCAAAACTATAATAGCGGCTCCTCACCACTCCCCCCGTGTAAAAGTTATGCCAGCTTATAATCAACGAATGCAGAGCATTATAAAAACCAACTTCACTTACATTTTTAAGTCACAGCTTTGGCTAAAGTATTAGTTGATCAAGGTACAATTTACCGATTTGATACAGATTTGTTTTCGAAAGTTTAAAATTTTTCATAAAGTACATCATCGATTTCGATCTCATATCATATCATGGATTTCATATGCAACAACAATGTTCAAAATTGATTCATAATTGTTCGTAAAATCGTGTAACAAAGGCACAACAAAATCATACACACGAATGACAACCTCCACCTTTTGGAAGTCGGTTGAAAATTGTTTTAAACTTTATTTATTGCACTCGGCCGTCCTACGCAAAATTGTAATTTGAAATCAAACTCAAAATTACTTAACTAATAGCTGTACCAATATTACTAAGCTGACAGTATTGACAGAATTGATATAAGATAAGAAAACAAAAGAAATGAAAACCGTAACCAAAACGCGAGTTGAACAAAGACGGGATAAGTGTAATTTACCTTTACTTTTTACTCGATACTGTAATAAGCTTTTCAGTTATTTAATGATACTTAAAACGAAACAATCAAAGGATAACATAATTAAAATTATGAATGAATCGCAAGATAACTAAAGTAACACATTCACACTGTGATAACCTTTTTATCTAATGAACACCTTGACGCGTCATCGCAGGCTGCGGTGACTAATTCATGACGGTGCAATCCACTTTCCTCGCTGCGGTTATGAAACATATGTAGAGACCATTGTCCTAGTTTTCATTTAAATTACGCACTTTTAAATGGAAAAACCAATGAATTCCTTTGTTTTAGATGTTTATGATAAAACTGGTACACCTATGTATAGAAAACAGACATAATATTACGCATAGCTTTATTAATGCTCGTTTTAACGTTTATTTTAAAAAAAGTAATACATAGTATGGGAGTTACATGGTTCCTTGCTACAAAGTCAACCTTTTACGAGTATACAATTACATCTTCCATGCTGGACTGGGAGCGAAAGAAAAACATAGAATGTACCAGCTGCTTCTCTTCCCGGGCATGCTGTAAAAGTCAGTTAAGGGACAGAGGTTTTATTGGCATTTTTGTGGGCGATAGTTCACTGCAATAGCCTCTCTCCATCATTATAATACCTCATTTGTCAACCGTGACATCAGATGGTCTTATAACCACTGGTGTTCTGCCTACCCCATAAGGGATACAGGCGTGAAGTTATAATATAATCTTCCAGGATTTTAAAAGCAAAAATTGCGTTTAAAAGAATTATATAAAATAAATTCTTGCATAAGTGTATGCAAGGACGATAACCTTGAATGGAAACAAAAGATAAATGCCGTTAAGTTATCTTCTACTCCTTATCGTCAGAGCCCCTTTTTAAATTGCTGGTAATTTCTCTTCGACTTGTTAATCATTCGATGTTTTTGGGCCACTTGTTAACTCTCGACCTCAAGGATGGAGATGACTTTGAAAGGGAACGTAGGGCGATGTCGGTACGGGCAAACATGTTGGTTCGTAGGTTTTCACGTTGCACAAAACATGTAAAGATTACTCTCTTCAGAGCTTACTGCACTAACTTTTGCACGTACAGCCTGTGGGCCAACGCTGTGTCGTTTCCACTTACTTAAATAGGCGTACTTTGATGTGTTAGTTTAGGTAACTATACATATGTATTATTAAAATAAGATAGCCTGTTGTAGGAAATTAAACGTAATTTAAATCCTGTTGAGAATTGTTTCATTCAACAGCAGTACAGTGTAATATGGTGCGTACAAATTGCTGTGATGGAACTTGTAATGTAACATTCTGCGCTCCACCCGTCCAAATACGAAACGTGCGCAGAATATTACATTACTAGTTGCATTACTAGCAATCTGTACGCACCATTAGATTACCCCTGGTTCCGCTGTATGGCGTCCATAACACAACATTTTACAGGGTGACTGGTGGGTCACTTTTGAAATTCGAGGACGTGATAGTTTGCGATCATACATGAAGAGAAAAATATAATAAAAAATAAATATTAATTATTTAATGAGTAAATTTAACCGAAACTTAAAGAATTATACATAGTAGTATTTATTTATTGGGAATTCTAGTGAAAAATTAAGTCCCTACTTTTACTATATAATTATGATCAGAATGGAGTACAGAGTGCTCTCCTTCAGTATCTAAAATTTGTCACCTGTCGCCCTGAATAAAAGCTTATTTTGAGGGCACATGGTTGGGGTGGCTGGGTAGTAAACCATCACTGGGCTACTTCCGACTTAAACACCTACTTCGACTTAGTCACCCAGACGAGAGACTCATAGGCCTGTAGTGGGCTCATTACAAAGAGTTGTGATGATTTATCATTAATTATTATCGTTGTTAGTTCCAGCTACGATTTGGACACGGATCAGTCGGAGGCGGAGGAGCCGTTCTCGGTGCACGACGAGGACACCATGGAGAGCGTGTGGAGCCCGCACGAGGAGGCGCCGCCCGCGCCGCCGCCCAGGTCACTTAACTTGCTTTAACAAAATAGTTTTAAGAGCCCGCCACTCGCTAAGCCAAACTTGAAAAAAATATCTTGCTATTTCACTCAGCTTCACACACAGGTTGACATGTTTGATAAGACGCACGACATATTCTTACAGATATCGATACTCAAAATACCTTAAAATGCTGGTAATAATAAATGTTAATAATGATTAATCAAGTAATCATTTACAATTGAGTACACTTAAGTCTCTTTGAGTACACTTAAGTTTTCTACCTTAAAAATATGTCAGAAGTTAGATAAATTACTGATTTTATTATTAGAAAATTGCATTGATATCTAGCGCCATTGTCTCGGATATAACCGACCATAGGGATGGGACATAAGCAAAAATTTACTGAAACGAAAATCCACTTAAGTAAAAGACTATTTTTTAACAAATAAATTAAAACAATTAAAGAAATTGTTACTATAAATATGTTTAATTCCTTTGAAAATAAGTATAAAATAGTGACTGAGTTGATGATTCCCATCCCTAGCGTGCATGTTTAGAAACGAATTTTGCTAGCACACCCAGCGCCACGGTCGGAAATAGACGACCGCTTCTGACGTCATAAGCGAGTGCCGGCTTGTGGAATTTTCCATCAGTGTTGTGCTTACGCATTAGTTATTATGTTCGTGTTATCTATAAATATGATTTGACTACATTAAAAGATGTAAACTTCATCACAGTATAGAGTCATTAAAATATTCATTTTTGACCTAATATATTGTGCGGAAATCAATAAATCTTTTAAACGATCTTTGTTTCGTTTAGTTACCGAAATACATACTGTTAGAAATTTAATATCAAAGTTCTCTTTCTATCTATTTGTCTGTTACCTCTTCAAGCTTAAACAGCTGAAACTATTAAGATTGAATTTCAAGAGTGCGAAGCTGGGACGGCTATATCGATCTACCGTTGAACATCCTTATTTATTGTAGGTATTTTATTTTTAGATTTACTGTGCTTGACGCTGGGAGCACCACAACTGATATAGAATCTGGCGGGTATAGGGTTAAATAGCTCTACAATTAATGAAAGGGAATGTGTGTTGTATGTTCGAGATAATCTCCTGACTCAACTCTTGAATAAGCGTGTAATTAAAGATGACTACTCTGTAGTGCGAGCACAGAACTTTATCGACTCGTATGTTTACGAATGTTCGTATAGTATGGAGACGGTTGGTAAGCAATTTAATTGTATCCATTGCCGCACGGTCAGCTTTGATAAATGTGTGCCTTGTTAATTTTAAATGTTTATAAACATGTTGTCCTCTTAAATAACTGTAAAATAAAAAATTATAATGTTACTAAAAACTTGCAACCGACTCCATACTATACGAACATTCGTAAACATACGGGTCGATAAAGTTCTGTGTTCACACCGCTGAGCGTTCCCCGCTTGGTACTAAGAATCCTTGTGGGTTCGCTTAGGTAGCGACCAGCCTTCATTATAGTAAGAAACGTTAATTCATAGATTAGAGCAAGTGGTGCCATGTTTTCCCGTTTTTGATTTGAATGTTATTGTTGCAGCTCCGCCGGCGCAGTGGTGGCGCCCGAAACCGACCTCGCGCCGCCCGCCAAGCGCCTGTGCGTGCCGCAGGTAATTTATTATTCTTTATTGATATTACGTATGTAAATAAATAATTACAATTATTTCGGACTGCAAGTTTAGTTCAAGACGAGTTCTGGAGATTATTGGAGATGACTGTTGGCGAACACATTGTTATTATTATAATGTAAGAATGTTTTATACTGGGTCATCAAGTACAAATAGACATGATGGAACAATATAACTGATATAAATAATTTAAGAATATAATTTTTTAAACTAGCAGCCAAGCGTGGTTTTTTAACGCCTAACTTTTGATAAAAATAGTTAATTCAAATCTAGATACCAAATAAAGAAAAAATCCTAGTTATGTTTCATGCTTAATAAGTTCTCAGTCATTATAGAAAATACTTTAGCTGAACTTTAAAAACAATACTAGGTCAATGTTATAAATACCTTTTGTATATTTCAGGACTCAAACAACAACAGAGGACCTGGAGAGGGCCCTTCGCCGTCTCTAGAAGCGTCCTCCTCCGCCGCGCCCTCCTTTATAATAAACGTTGTTCAAAACATACACTCCGTGCAGCAACGCAACGACGTCAAACTGTGAACCAACACTCGCACACACATATATCGTGTGGCGATCAAAAACTAATTCTTTAAAGAACTTAGCCAAAAAAAATGATGTCAATATTCTATTATTTCAGATTAAGCTTGTTTGTTTTACTTTAATAATACTCGGAAGAGATTATAATCATATTTTATGAACTTGCGACTCATTAAGAAATAATGCTTTGTTAACTAAAAGATAATTTTGTTGGCAGGAATGAAGGTCCTTGCTAAGTTTTGTAAGTCTTTAATAATAAAGTAATAAAAAAAACTAAGTTCAAAGGTAGCAAGATTCAAGTTTTCTATTTATTAGTTTTATGTCAATTCATTAGTTTCTTTAATTGTATTTCTAGTTTTCGCCAGAAATGTGTATGTTTTAAGTTCTGTTTGTTCAGTGCCATCGCATTAGTTAAAATTAGGAAGAACACTAGCATTTGTTCGAACAAACAGTCTCATTGCTGTAATCATTAATATATGTAGAATATTATATTTTTTGCTCATTTTTCAGCTAAGCCATTATATCGTATCCAAGCCAGTCACTTGGATTGTTTTAAGGAATGAGTTTCTGACGCGGTTCAGATTGAATATGTTAGATTTATATTTTTGTAAATATTAATTAATTAGATTGTAGTGGTATGAAGTTTTATGCTGGATGGGAAAGGTTTTTTTGAGGATCTGGATATTAATTATATTTTGAGTCATCTTAGTATAGTGTAATAAGCAATATAATGCCTAGTGTTGCTCAAGTATGCACAACGAGATTATTGTTGGCATTTATTTAAATAGTCACTAAAGATATTCCTACCGTGGGTCTCAATTTAAATAATTTTAACTTAGATAAATGTTTTAGTTTTAAACTCGAACACGAGCGTAGTGGAGTCGCATTATTTTCTATCTTGTTTTATCGTTAACATATTATTGTTATCTTTTTTACTTTTTTAAGCTCAATGTAAAGTACTTAATGTAGAACAATTTTAGTTTTAATGATTTCTAAACGTGTTTTATTTGCCCAACGCTCAAAAGATACTGCAGTTTTATTGTTGAAAAGAAAAACACGAATTATGAAACACAATTACATTTTCATTTTTTCAGTTCATTTTTACAGCATTTTTGTTAAAGTGATACTTATTTTTTGCTTGCTTGCATGCGTTAGAACAGATGAATAAATAAAAAAATGATAACAAGGCTTATTCTAGGTAGCAGCTCCGTATTCACTATGTTATGATTCTTATGTAACATATGATTATACAATCAGTACAATTAAAATTAGACAATACAAATAATATAAAAATATCTTTAAAGTGCCTTTAGAAAACATTGAATACAAAATAAACTGTCTAATGAATATAATTAAAGTTATTTTTAAGTGTCTCATAAACTACGTTTATTATTTCGTCAACTTCATTTCCCAATGATCTTTATGATTCTCAAATTAAAAATCATAGATATCTAAATAAATAACTGTAACTGTAATGTTAATTTACAAAATCACCCTATATTATGAATTAAAAAATATGGTCTTCCAAATTCAAAATTGTAATAAAATGTTGGTGCTAACAGAATATAGAAAATTATTTAAACGCCATTGGCTCATAAAAGTTATAATAACGTTTCTTAAATCTTAGTTTTGTTCCTAAATAGTAATTTTTAGTGTAAGAAATGGTATTTGGTAAAGGAGAACAAAGTTCTTAGAACGAACTATTCCGAAGAAGGGGTATAATTACCGGAGGCTAGATTTTATGATTAATTAATCACAAATGCAACGTTAAACCAAGCGTAAAAGTATAAATTGTGATTGGCGAACATAAACACATAGTGTGTGTGTCAAAGGTTGTGCAATAGGTTAGGTATACATTGCGCGTAGAACCGTTAGTACACCGGGACGAATAAGAAATTTTTTCTCTATTACCAAACATTATTAAAAAAGATAGGTACGTATAACAATATATCAGTTGCTGTAAGTTTTGTTGTAACAAAAAGATATAAACTAAATTAATAAACTGATTGATGATTAGAAATAGGAATAATTTTTTCATTGCTTTATCTTTAACCATTTGTTTTACTGTCCAATATATTTAAATGGTAGGTATGTAGTCGTTTAGTGATTTTAGTAATTATGGTCTATCCTTTTGTTATGTCAATGCTTATGGTAACTTTAATAAAGTTTCATTGTGAATTATAAACTTGTGTTAAGTTTTGTGCATGTCTAAGATATAATGTAACTTATTTCGATTTTAATTGTATATTTTTGCCATTTTTAGTGATGAGCGAAGTTTTTAAAAATATATATATGTTTATGTAATTCTGTGCAAATCACATTCTCAAATCAAGTGCCTTATTCACAATGGACTGGCTGTGATGCACTTATATTTTACCAGTAGCTAGTGTTAATGTGTAGGATACTTTTACTTGTATACTCAGTATCTGTGCTGGTAAATGGGATGATTACCCGACGACGTCTAGTCGCAGGTTGCTAAAGATGTTTATCTTTGATTTTTATGTACTTATCAAAAGTTTTTATTAATAAAGAAATGTTTGATTATAATTTTGGGTTTTTATTTTAAATTGTCAGATATTTTTAAACTTTTGAGTATCTGAAACAGAATCCTATATTATACACATAAGCGTTATTCAACAAGGGGCCCTTATATGACTTTCGGGGCACCCCAGTTGGTACCTTGATAAAGTCGGACCTGTAGTCACCCAATATTACCGCTTGGGAACGGTTCAATAGGTATTAATGTATCCACCGAAGCAAGTCTCCAATTCCTAGTTTTTGCAACTTGCGTAAAAGGATGACGTGATCCACACGGTCGAATACCTTCTCGAAATCGCTGTAGATCACACGTCAATCTGTCCGCCTCGAGTCATACTAGCCAGTACGTAACTGGAGAAACATGCTAAATTAGTTATGGTGGAACGAGCTTTTTTTAATTTTTACCATGTCGTGTCTAGCGATTAGAGGACAATCACATTTCCCTATACACGACAAGCTTGAATAACTTGGCTGAAAAACCCCTATAATTCTCAATCTCTATCCTCGAGCCCCTTTTCTCGTTTTATGTTCTCGTGGTTTGATGTTAAGATTAATAATAAAATAATATATCAAGTCAAAAGTTGAAGAGTTTGTATACGAAAGGGGTATACTTACTTAGTTTTTTCAACATGTTACATTAATCCCAAACTGATTTTATTAATTGGTAAACACAAACAAAAAGTAAATTAATAAAAAATAAATACTTGATGCATTATGAAATAATATTTTTATTTACCCACTTAATTAGAGCAACGTAATGATCAAGTTGTTTGTCATGTTTGACAAATTTGGTGGAAGTATTTTATAAGGATGACAATGTACAGGAGTAAAATATGGTCACCTAATTGACTTAGTATGAAAGAAAAAACAATCGCTTATATTTTTTGTTTGGCAGTATTTAGAGCTGTCACATACGACGATTTGTTGTCTTCGTCGCCGTCACATTCCTTTTGATAAGAACCTAGCTTTCTAGACCGTCTGCAAGCGCTGGAACGGGGGGCTCAGCCAGCCGGACATTTGTCATCTGTCATCAAAATCTTTATCGAAATAACTCTTAAACACATGCGTCAGGTATGTTTTAAACTATATGAGGTATGAAAGAAAAAACAATCGCTTCGCATCTTATCCGTGGCGGCAAACCCGTTTTACTTCAACCGATCCATCGTGCTGCGCTGATGCTGTCTCAAGTGCGATAGTTCAAGCAATGGAGAACTTCATTCCCCACGCTGATCTATCCCTTGAAACCAAAGCTCGCCCATGGTTTAATACTGCTTGCCTTGCCGCTGAAAAGCGAAAGCGGGAAGCATACAAAGCCTGGGCAAATGCTCGCAGAAGCAAAGCTCTGGATTCGCTTGAACTTAAGAAAAGATACAATGCTGCCGCCAAGTCCTGCAAAAAGGTAATCAAAAGAGCTCGTTTTGCCCACATAGGCCGTATCGGAGACAGAATAGCAGCATACCCTTCGGGAAGTAAAGCTTTCTGGTCCCTTGCCAAGTCGGTCCAAACGAACTTTTGTCGCCCGTCGCTGCCACCACTGAGGAAACCGGATGGTTCTCTGGCCCACACTGCTAAGGAGAAAGCAGATTTATTTGCTAGTATCTTTGCGGAAAATTCTCGTCTAGATTGCCAAGGAAAAAACCCACCCCAATTACCTCAGTTCGGACCTACAATGGGTACCTTTCACATTCGCCAAAAGGAGGTTCTTAAATGCTTGCTGCACCTAGACGAGAACAAAGCTAGTGGTCCAGACGGCATTCCAGCAGTGGTCTTAAAACGCTGCGCAGCTGAGTTGTCTCCCGTTTTGACGCGTCTTTATCGACTTTCATTGTAATCCGGTAAGGTTCCCAAGTCCTGGAAGCTTGCTAACGTACAGCCAGTACCAAAGAAGGTAAGCCGTGCCGATTCTGTCAACTATCGACCAATTTCAATCACCTCCATACTTTGCAAAGTCATGGAACGTGTATTGAACAATCGACTCCTGGCATACCTCGAGACCAACGAGCTCCTAAGCGATATGGTTTCCGTAACGGGCGCTCGACCGGCGATCTTCTCGTGTATGCCACTGATTATAATAAATAATAAAATCATTTATTTCAGGCAACTTAAGAATAGTACAGGATGTTAAATACTAAATCTAAGGCCCATAGAAAATATATACCTTAACCTAATATACATACAATATACTTAAAACTACACTTCACTAATTCCCACGTATGGGCTGCGACGTGGGACGCGACATCCTAGTGTCAAGTATCCGTCCTCGGAAGCGACGGAATACGACACCCTGCGGCCAAAAATCTTCCTTCATGTAGGTCGACAGATGTTCGGTCGGCATTCTCACCACAAAGGAGTTGAAGCTCACTCTGTGGCGGGACTCCAACCGCTCGACCCTCATGTTGAGTCCTGTCTTCGCTTGCAGATACTCCACTACATCCTTCGCCGTGAAGGCATGGTGCACGCGAGACACGTACAGCTGCGTCGTTGGCACCTCGGCACGCAGCAGAAGATTGTCTCTATTCGGTGCGGTACCACATTTGTTCTTACAGGAGGGCTTCTTCTTCTTCCGCTCCACCTTAGTGAAGCCCTCGCCGTCTTCCTGGTTCTTCTGGCCCTTCAATGTGAGGCTGGGCTGGGCAGGCTGAACTGCGGCTACTTCGGCGTAACCTCGTTCAGGAGCAGGACAAGAGCGGCAGCGGAAGTGGTGCGGGGCGCCGCAGCTGGGGGCGCGGGGCGCGGTGCGGGCGGTGCGGATGGCACGGGGCGCGGGGCGGGTGGCACGGGGCGCGGGGCGGGTGGAGCGGGGCGCGGTGACGTACTCGCTGCACCGCCTACGTCGGCAGCCGGTGACGCGATCATGTCAGCAAATTCCGCCGATTCGAAACTGCAGACCGATGTCTTATGTGCGCCACGACGTGTATTAATATTAGAGGCCACGGGTGACCTACTTAGCGAAACACTACGCAGTAATGTTACTTCATTACGCAGCTCGCCAATCGTACTTTCCGAAGCCTCTAACTTTAATAAAACTTCTGCGAGGCTTGCTTTCAGGAAGTTTATATCTTTCAGCAGCCTCGTGACGTCGACGTGGTCGAATCCCACCGGTGGAAGCCTATGCAGCTCCTTTGCGACGAAATCCGGGACTACGTCAGGGTCGGTCTCCTTGAACAGAGTGATAATGTCCTGGAGACTCTTCTCACCTCCATCTCTTCGTCGGGATGGCATCTGGGCAGTTTTGTCGAGCAGCTGGTATAATAGCGCCTTGCCTCGACAAACTTCCTCCTCCTTGAAGTTAGTCTTGCAGATCTGCAAGATGCTAACCTCGTCCATGGTGTCGATGGCATTCTGGATGAATGCCAACAACTCACTGACAACAAGTTGCTTACTCATGGTAACAGCGGGCAGCGGCATTGGCCGCGCGGTTCGCGAATTGAATTTATTTATTACATTAAATTGATTCACCACAGTGCAAGAGCGATACACGTCCGTACCCGAGCGAGTGTCGGATTGCTGAGATTATGGAGCGAGGCCTTGGAGGGTCATGGTGAAGCAATATCTGTATCCTTAGACATTTCTAAGGCCTTTGACAGGGTCTGGCATGATGGTCCCTTAAGTAAGCTTCCAGCTTATGGCATACCGATTGGGCTCTGCGACTGGATATCTGATTTTCTGAGGGAACGGTTAATTCGAGTAGTCTTAGATGGTTTCTCCTCCGACCAAATGGCAATTAATGCCGGGGTACCTCAGGGATCTGTTCTCTCTGCAACATTATTCTTGCTGCACATTAATGATCTTTTAACACCGGGCATTATTAGTTATGCTGATGACAGCACTGTTGTAGAGAGATACGTATCCAAGGCGCGAGCGAGCCCCCGTGAAATCCAGAGTTTAAGAAAGTCAATGATTGAGCGCGTTGATTTGACCTTACGGAAAGTATCCGATTGAGGTGAGTCGAATTTGGTCAAATTCAACGCGTCCAAAACTCAGGCGTGTCTATCCGCAAAAAAGAGCACCTTCACATTAACGCCCTCTTTCCAAAATGTATCTGTTCCCATCACTGACCATCTAGGGCTTTTAGGGGTAACTATAACATCCAGTTTAAACTTCGTTCAACAAATTGTGTCCATGGCTCAAGTAGCTTCGAAAAAGTTGGGAATCATCTCGAAGGTACGGCGGTACTTCAGCCCTGCACAGCTTCTTAACTTATATACAGCTCAAGTGCGATCATGCATGTAGTACTTCAGTCATCTTTGGGATGGTTCAGCCAAATATCAACTAGAAGCGCTGGACTCCGTTGACCGAAGAGCCCGTAATCTAATTAACAACGTCGACCTTACGACCAAAAAACTGCAGACCCTTGCATCGTCGTAAGGTTGCTTGTTTAACCGTGTACTACAGGATACATTTTGGTGAGTGCGCGAGTGCCCTGTTTGAGCAAATTGAACCCTCACCCTTTTACCATCGGACTACTAGACGCAGACAGAACTTCCATTCGTATGTGGTTGATATTCTGAAAAGTCGAACTAAGCGCTTTGACAGTTCCTTTTTGATACGGGTCGCCAAGGTTTGGAATAAACTGCCTGCGTCTATTTTCCCTGACCAGTATAGTCTAGTACTTTTAAGCGTCGAGTGAATAGGTTTCTCGTGGATGGACGTGCACCACCTTAGTCTTCATGTTCACTTAACATCAGGTGTCATGGAAGACAAACGTCCCATCCATATTTTATATAAAAAAAAACGCTTATATTTTTTGTTTGGCAGTATTTAGAGCTGTCACATACGACGATTTATTGTCTTCGCCGCCGTCAAATTCCGTTTGATAAGAATCTAGCTTTCTAGACCGTCTGCAAGCGCTGGAATGGGTGGCTCAGCCAGCCGGACATTTGTCATCTGTCATCAAAATCTTTATTGAAATAACTCTTAAACACATGCGTCAGGTATGTTTTAAACTATATGAGGTCTGTCACATATCGCGTCACATTCCTTTTAGACTTAAAACTCAGTTCTAATTGCTTTAATTACTGAGATATAAGGAAAAAACAAAGTGGCTCAGCCAGAAACGCCCGGCTGGCTTGCCACTTGTTTTTCGTGTTAACTCGAAAATTATGGCGTTTTGCTTGATAAAACCACTTTAGTTGCTGTCACATATCGCATCACATACCTTTATATCCCAGCTGAATCCTCAAAACCCTCTGGGGGCTGAGATCTGGAATGCTGGAAAATGCGAAGTTCTGGCTGGCTGGCCAAAGTTTTTTCGATTTTTTGAGGAAACTATAGCGTCCCGAACGATGAGACCTTTACAGATCGTTAGCACAAACAAAAACTTAGTTACCTAGGTAAGCAGCAACTCTGTCCAGACAGCTGGACGCACGCTGAGGAAAGATACCTTTTCTTAAAGAATTATTGAAAATAAATAATGGGCATCGCTAACGTTTCACAGCATGGTGTGCATGGGAATTTTAAATTGGAGGAATACCGTTGTCCCCTGTTTCTTTTTTGTGATCTAAGTTTGTTTAAGTAAGCTCTTAACAGTATCGTGGTGTGTATTAACGAGATGTAATCAGAACACTGCGTAATATCGTCTAACAGATTAAGGGTGTTACCGCACCAATCGATCGACGGGCGAATGGAACAGTCGGCGTCGATCACCAGGACAACACATGCCGGAGATGAGGTTTTACACTTTTTGTCAATGAATTAGCTTTTTCTTTTCATTTGGAGCAAGCCACGACTTCAAAAAATAATTAGTTGGTTAATTAAAGTGAGTTTATTTAAGACAGAAGATATCGTTTTTATTTTTCAAACGACTTCCAAAAAAAGAGGAGGTTCTCAATTCGTCTGTATGTTTTTTTTTGTGTCTTTGTTACACGATATTTCGGACAAGTATGAATTGATTTTGAAAATTGTTGTTTCATATGAGTGGATACTTGATACTTCATAGTTGGTCCCATATAAATTTCATCGAAATCGGTTAGGTACTTTATTGAAAATTTCAAACTTTTGAAAAAATATGTATGATTTCGGAGAACTTAAACAACGATGATGACTCAATTCAGCCCAAGTTTCCACGTGAAGTCGGTTTTTCTAATGCTCTGCATTCCTTGATTATTACTTTTTAACCGAATTCAAAAAAAGGAGGTTATCAGTTTGACCTGTATGTATGTATGTATGTATGTTTGTCCGCGATTTTCTCACGTTTGGCTGAACCGATTTGGATGCGGTTTTCAGAAAAAGATTTGTCATGCTTAGGAGAAGGTTTTAGTATATTGACCAACTTTAAAAAATAAGGTTCTCAATTTATCTTTTTATTTTGTATCAGAGATGAGCCGAATGTTCGGCCGAACATTCGTATTTCGTAAAACATTTGTATTCAGCCGAATGTTTGATTGATTTGCCGAATAATTACCGAATACTAGCAGTTTCTCGCAGATTTACCTGCATAACTCCTGATTAAAAGTAGCCAACTTACAAAGAGGAGTTTAACCTGTATGTTAATTATGTTTGTCATCGATTATCTTGCGTTTGGCTGAACCGATGTTGATGCGGTTTTTAAAAGGATATTTGTCCCATTTAGAAGAACCTTTTATCTTTTACTTACTTTCAATTTAGGGCTAGCTTTTAGATTTTTCAAAGTAAATTAGTTTCCATATTTGTAGATATACATGATAGATTTTTTAGTGATAAGTTTTGGATAAGTTCTTAGCTGAATGTTCGCACGAAGATTGTTTTTAAGCGAATCTCTTTTTGTCGTCAGTTTCTGCAGCACGAGCATGCTGGCGATACCTAGACAAGACCATCTCGTGCTGCATCAAGTCGTCGTTATTTTTCGTTGGGATTTAATTCCTCTTCTTTCTTAAAGCGTCCTTCTCCATAGTTTTCTACCTAGGCCTACAGGTAAAACGTATATAACAATAGCAGGTAGGTCAAAGTCATGATTTTACAGTACCAAAACATCACATTACCAGAAGAAGTAGGTAGTTACTGATATCAGAACTAGCCCAAAACTTATCACTAAAAAACTATCACTAATATCTATAACAGTAGAACTAGCCCAAAACAAAAACCTAACACTAAAAAGTATGAAATAAAAAATAAATAAAAAAAGTCATAATACCAAAACCAAAATGAAAGCAAACTAATTATTTCTTTTTAAGAAAAAGTGAACCGCATTCAAAAAACCAACCCACTAAAAATGTTTAAATAATTTTTATAAACGCCATCCTATTCCTGTTTCTATTCCATCCATATTACTACCCCGTATAGTAAATTTCTGCCAAAAATTAATTAATATTAATGAATGTAATAAGAACATTAACAATTTATCTGTGTAGGTATTTACATAGTTTTTGAAGTCGGTGCCAAACCAAATTTTTAGAACAACAAAGCACACTGCATCCGAAGTACTAACATAGTTACATGTTTTGTATTATTATAAATTAAATAAAACTGTTAATATATTTTTTTTATAAGTGACTAAACCCGCGTTTGACCTCAATCTCACCTGATGGTAAGTGACGATGAGGTCGAAGATGAAAGCACACGGGTTTAGGAAGGAACTGGCTCTTTATACAATATTGCTGGAACACATTACCGCCGGAGCGGTAACATTTGGCGGCAGACTTTATATAGAGGGTGGTCGCTAGCCAGGCGGACCCAGAAGGGATCCTACCACCAAGCGTAATGTAATTACCAATGTAATTGTAAGGAAATCGAAATGGGGAGGGCGCTGTTCTCTAAAATACAGACTTTCTAATTTAGGGGCCAGACATTTCACTTGGGTGCTACGCTTTTTTATGCGGAAAAAATACCGAAAGGCACACACTTGAGGGCCACTCGTCGAGAGTGGATGTAACTTCGTGGATGTAACACCTTATAATTTTCTCTGTTTGGCAGCAGTCTTACTTTTATTGGTTTGGCACCGACTTCAAAAACTATGTAAATACCTACCCAGATAAATTGTTAATGTTCTTATTACATTCATTAATATTAATTAATTTTTGGCAGAAATTTACTATACGGGTTAGTAATATGGATGGAATAGAAACAGGAATAGGATGGCGTTTATAAAAATTATTTAAACATTTTTAGTGAGTTGGTTTTTTGAATGCGGTTCACTTTTTCTTAAAAAGAAATAATTAGTTTGCTTTCATTTTGGTTTTGGTATTATGACTTTTTTTATTTATTTTTTTTAGTTTTGTTAAAGTACTTCTGGTAAGTTAGATACGTACAATTTTTAAGTCAGTTTTTTTTTTGGATTTCCGTTATGATATTTTACAATTTTTGACTAAATGTAAGTTTTGGTTTTATTGAAAACTAAGAAAGATCACTCAATCCAGATGCAGATCCCATTATGCTAGGTTTAATATCTATCTACATAGTATTGTACTTTCTTGATCCTCGTGAAGCACTCTGCTAATGAACTCTTATGTTAAGGAAGTCTATTTAAGAACGGGATATAAATAAAACTCATATTTTATTTAAATTCTTTATTAGACATTTGACTAGAAACACAAAGTATAAGGTACTGGACGGAATAATAAATTAATTTTCTCTTAAATGTTATTTAAGTATGTGCTACTAATAAATATTTAGATACTACTGTCTATAATACATTTTCATAAGGCCAAAAAATCTTGATCAACTAAAGTTTTAATATTTCGACTGACATTGGTGATTTCAACGATTTAGGTATCATATATTTATGGTAGGTCACGACGTATTAAATCTGTATCACCCGCCGCTATGGGTCACACAGCACGCCAGCGCTGGCGTCGACACGGTCGTGACTTGTTTAGTATAAGTTCAGGTAGGCTACCTTTTATTTGTGATTTGTGCCAGTGCTGGACGAGCACCGAAAAGTGCTTAAAATTGTGCTTCGTTACATATCTATGTATAAATTCGTATTTGAGACCATTACGTTAATAAAACAAATTCGAAATAAAATATTTAATACAAAATAGAATATAAGAGATACAAGTATAAGAGGGAGCATCATATGCACCGCTGTCTCGTTTTGGTCACGTTTTATATCCGTTGGTTGCGGCTTACTTAATTTTAATCTTTGGACGCAGGTACTCTGTAGTTATGTTGGTAGCGCGGAAAGTGTACTCGTATTGCTGGAGCTCAATGAGATAGAAAACTGTCTACTTATTCCAGTTGACGCTTGGGCCATAACAACTGTCAAATACTATAGTAAATGTTAATTTTATAGTCATTTTTATCACAATATTAGAAATGCATCATTGCGTAGTGATTCATTTTATAGAAAATGAATGCCACAGTTTCTCTGACGCTGATATATACTTGCGGAAGTTGTGTGATATTAGAAGGTGTGAACATTTGTGGAATTGTACTTATTACGGTCCACATTTTCATACAGAAAGCAAATTATCGTATGGATTAACCGCAAAAAAGAACACTGCACAAGCAATTTCAATAACAACTTTTTCATTTGACAGTATGTTATGGGTCAAGCGTATAAAGCGACATCTATTTAGAGGTTTTCGTTGTCTTCTCCATTATGGTGCGTACAGATTGCTAGTAATGTAACATTGTGCGCACGTTGCGTATTTGAACGAGTGGTGCGCAGAATGTTACATTACAGCAGTCTGTACGCTCCATTAGCGGACGTGACGATGAGGCGTGTTGTGTGTTGCGCGCGTCAGTCTGCGGCGGCGACGGTGAGCGCCACGGCGTGCAGCGCGAGGCGCGCGGGCGGCGCGGGCGGCGCGGGCACCAGCGCCAGCAGCTCGCCTAGTCGAGCGCCGCGCGCGCACGCGTACAGCGGCACTGTGAGCGCGCCCGCCGCCTGCACGACAATCCCTTTTACTTATTCACTGTAGGTATTGTATGAACCAAATGAAAAAATATCTAGACAGTTTTTCGCTGGAGCATCGTCGTAAGGTTGCTTGTTTGACAGTATTTTATCGGCTACATTTTGGTGAGTGTGCGAGTGCTCTTTTCGACCAAATTGAACCCACTCCTTTTTACCACCGGACTACCAGACGCAGACAGAACTTCCATCCCTATATAGTGGATATACCAACAAGTCGAACAAAACGTTTCGATATTTCCTTTTTGGTACGGATTGCCAAGGTGTGGAACAATCTGCCTGCGTCTGTTTTTCCTGACCACTACAGTCCTGGAACTTTTAAGTGTCGAGTGAATAGGTTTCTCGTGGACGGACGTGTAACACCATAGTCTTTATGCGCACTTTCCATCAGGTGGCATGGAAAACAAACGTCCAATCCTTAGAATATAAAAAAACCGCTTTTGTCAAAGTAGGCATAAACACACCTCTGCCACAACATAAAAGAATTTACGTTATAGTCTAGCTACTACAGTGAATTACATTTTTACTTAAGAAATACAGGTGATGAAATACAATTCCACACTTTTTTATTATGGCAGTCTCGGAAGAGGTCACCCTAGGAAAACGTATGCCGACCAAATTGGAGACATACTTAAAAGGGTTAAAAGCCTGTCTCCCTTTGGGGTAGGCAGAGACAAGGGAACACCAATTGCTTCGATCCAGACATACCTCTTTCGCTTCCTCCACGTTCATTAATCTTTTCATACATGATCGCCGGTTACGGGCACTTTTAACTTGGCCCTTTTTAAATACGTCGCCAATTTGATCGGCGTACGTTCGCCTAGGGCGGCCCCTTCCGACAGCACCATCCATTCTTGCTCTGTACACCTCTTTCGTATATCTACTTTCACTCATCCTTTCCAAATGTCCAAACCACCGTAGCATACCCTTTTCAATCTTAGTCACTACATCTTCTTTCAATCCGCATCTCTTCCTTATTTCACTTTTGCGCACCCTATCACTTAATCACGAGCGTATGACAGTATGACAGAGAGCGTTGAGAAGCATGTGTGGAGTGAGTGATCACTCCACACATGCTTCTCAACGCTCTCATCTCCACAGCATTAATCTTGCTTTAATGTCTCTTCTGCCATACCCAAGATTCACTACTATACATGAGCGTTGGCGCCAAAACTCCCTCAAGTACGGCAAGAAGAGCCTTATTTGGTATAGTTTTGCTTGCCATTATCGAGTATATAGCGCCGTTAACACAATTTCCTGCTTTTACCCTCTTATCAATAATATCGTCATACTTCCCATCTCTTGTAAACAAGGACCCCAAGTAAACAAATGCATCACAGTGACCATTTGTTGCAATTCCGACGTTGACGATGCAAGTAGAACCTGGTCGTCAGCGCAAAGCAGAGTTTTGATCAATGTCTCCTTCATTTTTAAACCCCATTCAGACTCTTTCAGATCTTTCAAACAGTTATCCATGAATAGGTTGAACAGCCATGGAGACGCTACACAGTCCTGTCTAACACAGCGATCGATTCTAAACCATTCTGTGTAGTCATCATTCAACCTGACACAAGCACTCGAGTCCTTATATAAGGATTTGAGTGCCCGTATCAAGTCACTGTCCACCCCAAACTCGGATAGAGTTGACCAAAGTTCATTCCTCATCACACTGTCATACGCCTTTTCCAAGTCAATGAAGCAGCAGAAAACTTTTCGGTGTTTAGCCAGAACCTTCTCGGTTACTGATCTTAAGGCAAAGACTTGATCCATGCATCCCATCCCCTTTCGAAATCCCGCTTGCACATCCCAGACTTTGCTTTCTGTTTCATTCATCACTCTTTTGATTAATATCTTTGCATACATTTTGCCTATAATACTCAAAAGGCTAACGCCACGGAAGTTTTTGCAATCCTGCTGTGACCCCTTTCCTTTATAAAGTGGCACAATAACAGCTTTGCACCAGTCGCCTGGAACACGGCCAAACCGCCAACATTATTAAAAAGCTGGTACCTACAACAGGTTGGCAGTGACACTTTCACCCGCCTTGCGCATTTCAGCATCTATTCGATCATACCCTGTCGCTTTACCCAATTTCAAACCTGTCACTGCTTTCATAACTTCTTCCATACTTATCTCACTTTCACGATTGGCCACCAAACACTTTACTTTCCAAAACATCACTCGCACTTCGTTCAAATAAATTCTCGAAATATTTTTTCCACTGATTCTTAATATCTTCATGCTCACTAACAATATTCCCATTCTTCTCTCTTAACACGCCTACTTTCAAGACTCCAACCTGCCCTCGGGCTCTTCTGACTAAGTGCCAGAACAGTTTGGAAGTGGCTGGAAAGTTTTCCGAGAATTTCCTATCAAGCTTGTTGTTACATTCTTCTTTCTTTTAGCTCACAATATCTTTCACAGTCTTTCTTAATCTATCGTAATTTTCTTTTGCTACTCTTTCATCATCATTCAAGTCAGCTCGTTTTTTTTATTGTAGGTATATGAAGTAGTAGTCCATCTTTATTAAGAGTTTTGAATGACCACTGCAATATTGCTGAGTGACTAGTGATAAGGTTAATGAATGTTCGTGTAAGCACAGCGTGGTGTAGTGACCTGCGTGGAGTAGTGCAGGCGCAGCGGCGGCGCGGGCTCGGCGGGCGGCGCGGCGCGCGGCGGCGCGGCCAGCCCCCCCGCGCGCCACACCGCGCCCGCCAGCCGCAGCCCGCGCACCACCAGCGCGCCCGCCGCCGGCTCTGCCGAGATACACCACAACTTACATCACTATGTGTCAATTTAGGATCAAGGTTTAAAGCACACATTAATATTAACAGCTTTTTATACTATTTTTCCTTCATTTGCGAATAAAAATCGATGTGTTTTACTTGAATTATAAGTCTACAAAGAAATACATCTTAATATCTTAGGTATTAAAATTAACCCAATGACATCGATCAAAAAAGCGTTTCGTTCGCGCGGTCACGAGTTAGTATTAAAACACTGTTTTTGTTAGAATTATTAGATATTAGAAAATTAAAAGGGTATTTTTAGAATCGACAAATTATTTGACAACACCTAGGATCGGTTTTAGCCATTAGAAGTTTGGAAATAGTCAAATATGAAAAAACCGAAAGTGGAGAATGGCGCGGCCATAACTTTTGCAGGTGCATATTTTCTTAAATTATGATAATTTTTGAAGTTTTGTTTTTACGACAATTCTCGACTTTTTCATTAACAAAAAAGACTAGATCTTTAGCTATTGTAGTTATTGAGATCTCCATGGCCGCGCGATTGTCCGCGTTTCGATTGCGCGGCCATGATCAAACTCGAATAACTCCCCTATTTTTGCTTCGACAATTTTTTTTTGCACTTTTCTATTTCGACTAATTTCGCCGAAAATTTGGTGCTTTTCATTACTAGATATTTTGACTTGTCCGAGCAATCGACACAACCATAGATGGAATAGGGAGTTTAAAAATAATAAGACAGTTCTTTTTAATAAAAAAAAAAATATATATATACATAATTATACAGGGTGTTTGGTGGCTACGTGCAAAGGTTAAAGGAGGTGATAAACGAGGTATTTTTGAACATTTCTTCTAGCCATAAATTTCTTTGACGACCTGCTATTTCTTTATTGTTTTTTTTTGGATTTTTTGAAAAATGCCCACAATTTGGTAGATACGAGTTAATAGTGCCCGAATATGCTTTAGTTTGTAAACAATATCTGCTGCTCTATTTTGATGTGCCATAAAAAAAAATTCAAAAAAAAATCTTTGAACTGTTCAAACATTTTAAAAAACATGCCTATTTATTATAAATTTATTAGTCACTCACATTGCTTGCCAAATCTCTGAGGGCTAAAAACCAAAGTAAAGGAGCACTTTTAATAAAACTACAGGAGCTTTAAGTTTGGAACTAATTTCAAAACTGTAGTAACAAAATCAAAGCAAAAACCTAAATCACACGTTCAAAATGTAAACCACGATTTCTTATAGATAAACAGGCACTTTTCCGTAATTCTGTGGTAGTTATTTTTAGTTGCAACCTCATGAAGACAAAAGCTTCAAAAGCTTCACGAATCCTTGCAACTAACTCCTCTTTTGTTGCTATTTCTGAGGTGTACACAATTCCTTTGGCCCGTCCCCAAACACAAAATTCCAAAGGAGTTAAGTCGGGGCATCGAGCAGGCCAAGGAATGGGTCCATCTCTGCCGATCCAGCACTTCGGAAAACAGTTGTCAAGGTATTCTCTCACAGCCAAACTCCAATGTGCCAGGCAGCCGTAGTTCTGCAGATTCTTATTAAACAGCGACATTGACGACGCGTCATTTTTAAAATCTATCATTTGGACAGATGAGTCAACGTTTTCAAGAGATGGGATAATAAACCTTCATGAATGGCCTGACAAGAACAGAAACCCTCATTGGAAGAAGCAGGTCTCCTTTCAAAAAAAGTTTTCAGTTAATGTGTGGGCTGGAGTAATTGGCAGAACTTTGATCGGGCCACATTTTCTGCACGATAATTTGAACGGACCCAATTATCTCGAGTTTTTACTAAACGATCTTCCTATTCTCCTAGAGGAAGTCGGAGCACTATTAGAAGCGGAAAGTGAAATCATGTTTCAGCAGGATGGCTGACCGGCACATTGGAGTTTGGCTGTGTGAGAATACCTTGACAACTGTTTTCCGGAGTGCTGGATCGGTAGAGATGGACCCATTCCTTGGCCCGCTCGATGCCCCGACTTAACTCTTTTGGACTTTTTTGTTTGGGACGGCCCAAAGTACTTGTGTAAGTTATTCAATGAAGATAATTTATTAAAAAAACTTTATTTATTAAAAGTAATAAATAACATATTAAATACGATTAAAAGTATACTACAAGACTGAAATTAATGAAATAAAATAATATTTTATTGATTAATAGAAATAAGCACTTCCGTTGTTTTTCGGGAAACGAATCTTGGTCGTCAGCAACATGGTTAGAGTTCCTATGGCTGGCACGTGTCAGGCGTTTGCCTAACTCAATTCAAAGATTTTTTATGGCACATCAAAATTATGCTTGTACCAAACAAAAAACGGTTTTTTAACAAAATAATAGTTTTGTATGTCTCCATTTGGTTTTAGAAGCCACAAATACGCACTTATTATGACCTTGGTTACAATACCTCACGTCGGGTCCTCAAAAATCTTCTTGCTTAATTGGCTGCGTGACTAACTTCGGGGTCACCACTTATTACGACCAGGAAAGGGTTTTAAAGCAAGAAGATTTTTGAGGACCCGACGTGAGGTATTGTAACCAAGGTCGTAATAACGCATAAAACTATTTTTAGCTTTATTTGGTTCGACATACATTAAACTATCGGAAATAAAAGATAGTATTTACAAACTAACGCGTATTCGGGCAAATTCTGGGTACGTTTCGAAAATTCCAAAAAATAATAATTGTAAGTTTCAACAAAGACATATTATATGGCTAGAAATGTTCAAAAATACTTCGTTTATGACCTTCTTTAACCTTTGCACCTAGCAAGCAAACACCGTGAATTTCCTAAAACTTTGCTTAGTTTGAATGAGCTCATAAACCTTGTATATGACGCGTACGTACCGTCGTCCCCCCACCGCGCGTGCAGCACGAGGTCGGCCGCGCGCTGCCCGCCGCGAGACGCGGTGCGCGCGCGCAGGGCGCCCAGCACCGCCGCCGGACGCAGGAACAGCCGCAGATCCAGCTCTGAGGGGGAACATATTGCAATCCACTATGAAAAACTTATCAATGAAAAAACTCAACTCTGATGGATAATAATACAAAAAATAATGTTGAAGTTTGTACAAGGACTTGGAGCAATTTATTATAAGTAATATAAGGAAAAGTCAAACTGAAAAAGAACTAACCCTCCACAGCAAGACTGGATAGATCGTAATATAATTAAGTCCATAAACAAAAGAAACGATTTTTGGCAAAAACCTAAATTGAATCCTCAAAACATAGAAATTCAGACACTTTTCAGGATGGATTATGATTAAGAAATGCAAAAAAAAATCTATAGTAAACTGTTTCAAGACTCATATAAACATCAAAAAAAACTGTGGGAGGTCATTAACACTTTGGCAATAAACAAAATTAAAAACAGCCCTGCTCCCCCAAAACTATTGTGTAATGCCGGAACTTTAACAGATGAAACTGATATTTCTAACACGTTTTACTCATTTTTTTCACCCGTCAGTGCGGAATTAGCTGCTAAAATACCACGTAAATTTCATGAGAGCAAAGAATTTATTTTAACATACGGACAAAATTACTTACATGATATTACTTTAAATGACCTTAAGCCTTGTACCATAGATGAAATAAGTAAAATTATAGATAATTTGGATAATAACTGCAGTATTGATCTATTGGTACAGATGGAATTTCAACTAATACAATCAAAAGCATAAAAAGGGACATCCACGTCGATCCTTTGATCATATCTCTATCAATATGACGTAAATACATAAATATTTCAGCGGAGACTACTTTCTTGTTTCATACTTTTAGAGCGTGTTTTAGTAGTCAGGTTTTAGTTTTTAAACTTTTTTTTTATTATTTTGGTTTTGACATATTTGAAATGTGCTAACGAAGTTCTTTTATTTGATACCGCACACGAATTTTTTTTAATTATTCACTATAACTATTATTTCACTTATTTTCGAGTAATATTTTATACATATTTGAGATGTGATCATGAAGCTCTTTCATTTGATACGCCACACGAAATCATAAAGAAAATTTTTTTTTAGTTCTTAATTTTAAGTCCTCTAGAGGACACTGTAGTACATTTAACGTAAGTTTATATAGCCTATAACCAGCGGACAGTGAAGAGGCTTCTAACGACCCCTCATTTGTCCAATTATGAACAAATGAACATCCATACCCACATACATACATACAGGTCAAAATCATACCCCCTTCTTTTTGCTTCGCTGTAGTCGGGTAACAAGAGTGGTTATCGCTTGGAGCCTTGGCCATGAATTTGTACAGTATACGAAAAGAAGGACACTAATGTGATGAAAACAAATAAATTAATTGTTAACAACTATTGCTAAATTTTTGTGGTAAAGAAATATTTTGGATGTGACCACTGTATAAAAAAAATGAGTTGAAAATTGCGTTTACCTAGAGACAAATAGATAATCATTACTAAAGAACGAATCAGCGCTTGAAAAATATGCCTTTATGGAAAAGTTGTAAGCGAAACTAAACAAAAATAAAATCTTACTAATATAAAAGTTTAGATGTATGGATGTCTGGATGTTTGTTCCTCAATCACGGGAGAACAGCTCAACGGATTTGGATTAAATTTGGTACAGTGATAGTGTACAGTCTGAAATAGCACATATACTTTTTATCCCGAAATTACCGCGGGATTCGAAATTGCGCGGGTAAAACCGCGCGCAACAGCTGGTAGTTTTATAAATTTCCATCAATCCTTGTTTTTGTTTTGTTTGTTTTTGACAAATTTGATAAACAAGATTGTAACAATATTTTTTATAAGACGGGTTAAAAATTATTTTCTCTTTTGAAATATAAATTCTAGGATCAAAGCCAAACCCGTTTCAGGAAAAGACAATCTCAGGACCAACGCTGTGTCACGCGTGTTTACGTGCGTACCGTACGTCCGTATCATGCGTACGGCATGCTTGACGGAACTCGCTAGTAAAATTTCATGAGTGTGCTTGTATAGTCGTTTCAATGGAATATCTAACCTTTTACTATTTGGCTAAACTTTGATTAAAATCTAAACACCATGTAAGGGCGTGTATTTAGTATTAGCGGGAGCTAGCTACGTCCCACGCACGCCCGTACCGTCCGCAGCAGTTTTGTATGTCACGCGAGACGCGGCGGTGGCCATTACCTGTGGGGAAGTGATCGTCCGCGAGGTTGTGGTGGAGGCGCGCGCGGGCGGCGTGCGCGCGCGCACACAGCTCGCGCGCGTACTGCGCCGCGCTGTCCGCGCCCGCGCACTCCCACTGCAGCTGCCAGCCCGCCAGCTCCTGCCACAGGGGACGCTGGTTCACTTTTTTGGAGGTAACATCGATGCGCCTGCGTCATGTCTCATGAACCTAGGATGTACGCCCCTCACGTTGCTACGGGAGGCGATGAAAGCCGCAGAAAAAAGCCAAAGTTGTTCTATGGAGGATGTGTGCAGACATAGAATAAAGAGCTTTGCTCGTATCATGCAAACTTAGTATCATTTGGACTACACTGAAGTATAAATTCTTTGATAGTTACAGAGGGAGAATTGACATTCAGCATTCTCTTTAAAATATACTGAAGGAATCGTCAAAAACATTTTGTACGACTTTGCTACGATGAGTTAATTTAGGTACTTAAGGGATCATCTCATTGAGCGAGATCAGAGGTATTACAGTATTACATTTTATCTTTTTAACTGTATGATTTTCAACCTTACAGATACATACATACAAGTCATGCACAAGTCCTCTAACTCTCGAATGTTCCAGGCGTATCAATATCGGTCCGGAAACTACATCAAAACCTTTTTTCCCGCTGTGTATGAAACACATGGTGGTGTGTGGCTGGCTACCTGCGGCAGGTCGGCGCGGCGGCTGCGCAGGCGCGCCAGGCCGGCGTGCAGCGCGCGCGCCGCCGCCGCCGCCGCGCGCGCCTCGCCCCGCGCCACGCCGCACCACCAGCCGCACGCGCCCGCGCACCCGCACTGCACCAACAACAACCGCTCTTAGTATTGCCAAACATTTAAAAAAATATTTACATCTCTCATGTTCGGTAAGTAGGTTCTTAGGTATTACCCCCAAATGGGGCTTATAGGTGACTAATTAGCGCTCAAAGGTAATAATCTAGTTAGAAAAGCCCTAGGGCGGTAAGTAATTAAAAAAAAACACTTCTTTCTTTCAAAAAATTCGCGTAGCATCATACTGGCAATAGACATCATGTATTCAGCCCAATGACCAAAGAGGTCGCTTTGCTATTCAGCCTTATCTTCGCGTGAATATAATAGTCATAAATTTTAAATATCGAAAGGCGAAACTCAATTCCAATCTTGAAAAAAAAAATTAAAAGTTCTTTACTTGAGTCTTTTTAATGAAAAAAGGCAGGAATAGAAAACACCTGTCCCTAAAATTTGAAAATTGTTCTCATTTCACTATAAATTTCAACAAACAAAATGTTTTATTCTTGTAATGCTGTTTTTTTTTCTACTTATCTCACAATCGAGATGTAAAGCAGAATAGTTAGCTCGGGTGTAAGCATCAATTGTACCCTCGAACTATATCTCGGGCTGAAATTGATGCCTTACAGCCCTTGGCTACTAATCTACTATTAATACCATCAATATTTTTATTATATTGCCTTCGTCGCTTGTAATCGTAGCTTTTGAAAGAAACGGATTTACCATGCTAGAATCGCCGAGTTTATTTATAGAAAAATGGAATAAAAGTAGAAGTCTTCACATAGCCGACTCTTCAACTCCTCGCTCGACTCTTCAGTTAATTTAAAAATATTTATAACTTTTCTTCTTCCCTCTTAATATAACACAATTAATGCCCTTTTTAATTGCAAGAATTACGTACAATCATCACAAAGCATAGGTTTTCCAATTTACTCAATAAAATAGCTTAATATTATTGGCTGGTATCAAACACTGTCAGCGAGTTAAATTGATTGAAAAAGTTTTCATTTCAAAACAGATTTCGTTAATTATTTTATCTGTAAACAAATATAAACTATCATTTGTAGAGGCATCTTTCAAAACCACAATGTTTTTTTGGAACTAAAGTCCACGCCTGTTTTCGTTCACCACAACAAGGAGAAATATAAATCGTAAAACAAAACATGTTGTATTTCTTACTGTCTTACTTAATTTTAAACATTTGGACAAGACATCAGACAAAATCATTCAATACTTGTTTGATGCTTCGTTGATTAAAAAAACTTGTGAATTATCTCAGCTTCTTGGTCACCTTAAGTGCTAGGTAATGTTTTTTAAATTTAAAATTATTATCAATAGATTATAATTGTTTTCTTCTAAAGTTACATATAGCATTGTATTTGCCTTAAAATAGATATAAAATTTCAGTTTATAACTTACTTTTCGCCTAGTAGTGAATAGGTTTCGCATGGACGATACGTTCAAACCTTCATTCAAATCTTCATGCACAATATCAAGCAGACAGGCGCGGTCGCAGACTGAAATTTGGGGGGGGGGTCACATCTTAATTTGGGGGGGGGGGGTCACAACAATTTTTTTAAATCAGAAGTATCTTTTTTAGCTACTTTTCTTATAAGATGTTCATCTTGTCATGATTTTGGGGGGGGGGTCATGTCCCCTGTGACCTCCCCCCTGGGACCGCGCCTGCAATCAGACGGCATGGAATAGAAACGCCAAATCCTTATATTGAAAAAAAAGTAAACTTAATAAGTCTTACTCGATCTGGATCAAAGGTCGGTTTGAGAAGGTCGCTGCCAGCCATCTGCTTCTTCCAATAGCTCAATAAGTGCTTAAATGAAGCGGAATTGTCTTCTTCCTTATCATCCTCGTTCACTGTCGATGACAGCTCTAAAACCATAGAAATAAGTGGATTTTAGCTCCTGAAGCGTGGAATAACATTTCAATTTAGCAAGCAACGATTTCGAAATCACACTGCAATTGTTGCTACACCTACATATTATACAAATTTTTATAAACGAATTTGTAATTATTTAGAGGAGTCTTTGAACATGGTTTAAACCACATGATATAATTAAATACCTTTCACATTCCCACCTATCATACGAACTACGCTAAAAATACTTTCTTCAGGCGGTCCTGCCATTATTACAACACCTTTCTTAAAACAATCGATATATTTTCACGAAACTTGAGAACATACAGAATAGATATTCGGTTAAATATTTGGTTATTTGGTTGTTTTTGTTATTGGTTGTGATTTGTTTTGTTTGGGTTATGGTTTACCAATTAATAAATGTTATTTATTAAGGTTATTGAATGTTAGTTTAAATTGTATTTTTTATGGTACTATAGGTCTATTTGTGTTATAGCTTGTATTATTTTTTTGTTAAAGACTGTTTGTTACCTCAATGAATAAATAAATGAATAAATAAATAAAAGATATATTCCTGCATACCTCGGAGTCCATTGACAATATGGTCCGCCATTTTGCATTCCCAGGCGCTGCGACAGTTGGCGGGTAGAAACAGAAGTTCGTATGTGTCCATCGAAGGAAGAGATTCGAATGCGGTCATGTAGTCCTGGAATGTTTTGTTATTTTTTTTTAAATGAAGTATAATATTTTACTTGTTTTACATTATAGCATATACAGGGTGTCCCAGAAACGACACGTTTCCGTGTTACTGGAGGAAGATGGACCTAAAGCCTATCAGATAACATCGAAACAGGTTTAGTAAGTTCTCTGGTTTCATGTATTAGTTACCGGCTGTTGTCCACGATTTCGTTCACGTTAAAATGTTTCATTAGTACGTGGAATCGCACTTTTTGAAGGGCAGTGGCGTAAAAAAAGGTTACTTAGCGATTAACAATACGTACATTGCCATCTTTAAATATATTATTTTTGAAATACTGTAGCTAAGCATATTTTTTATTTACAAAAAGATACTGCTATCTGAGCTATATGTGTGGAAAAAAATTATTACTTACAATTCAGTTTTATTATCAATTTTAGACATAACAAGCATTAGAAATTAAGAATTATACATTTATTTATTTTATTATACAAATTAAGTTAAAATATTTTTATATTAGATATACCTAAATATAAAATTGATTTCATGATACACAAAGTACATTAAATTTTGGTACAATTTAATTTAATTAAATATAAAAATATTCTGAACAAGATTCCATATACAGGTGCATATTAGATTTCTGAATAGTCAGTTATTAATTTAGATCATTTATCCTATTTGTAGTGTCTAAACTATACCTATGTAGTTATATCTGGGATATTTTAATGAGTATCGGTATGAATTATGGGTATGAAGTTATGATGAATAAAAAAAATCATTTAATTTAATTTTCATTTCATTTCATTGCAAATAACACTGAGCAAGCTGGGCTGTCGACCTATATCGGGAACTTTTTCGTGGCTAATGGTACTATCGCTAATGGAACGAAATGTATAGAGAAATTACGCTCATGCGTAAATATGGTAAATCTTTTAGCAGTGTACCTGCAGTGTGGGGGTGCGCGGCGTGGGCGGGCGCGCGGCCGCCAGCAGCGCGGCCAGCAGGCGGCGGTCCTGCGCCGGCGCCGCGCGCGCGCCGTACTCCGCCAGCACGGCGCCGCTGGCCCCGCCCCCCGCGCCGCCCGCGCCGCCCGCCCCGCCCACGCCCAGCCCCGCCCACGCCGCGCTCGCCGTCACCTCGCGCGAGTCCCAGTCGTAGAACTGTGACCAGCCTGCAGATTTAAAAGCTCGCTATTATATAGACATCTTGTCCTCGGTTAAAGGGTACGAAATAGTGCTGCAGCGGCCGGCAAGAGAGGCATTGATGAACGAACGTGTGAATATTGGTTTGAATTTGAACATAATTTTGAAAATAGAAACCTTCAATCTTTTTCTATACCCTCTGCACAGTTCCCATCCTCAAGGTCCTTTAGTTTGTTGATTTGGACTCCACTAGATATGCCAATTTTCAAAACTAAATGAATGATTTGACTGTTTTGTCCACACTTGTCTTAATTTATTTCGTAGCCGTCGGGTACTGCGCGAAGTACGCATCATAGTTAAACGCTCGTCGATAATAATATTTGTTTTGATGTTTAAAGTTAATAATTGTGTTAAAAAATACTACAAAACAATAATAATCATTAAAATACGTGAAATGTAAAAAGTTTTTATACGTAAAAGACATCGTAATAAAGTGAATTAGTGCAAAAAACATTCCCTGTTAACATAATTATATACAAATACCGGCAAAACTGCTGTTATAGTGAAATGTAAAACAAAAACGCGTAAGCGACACGTTCTCCACGGCGCTTAGGACTTTTTTCTCGCGACCTCGAACAAAGACTAGAAGTGATTGTTACTCATTGTTTTAACGCTTGGAATTAAAGTTGATAGTTTTGAGACGATAATTTGCTAACACTAAATAAAAATGCTGTGTTTAGCTTGTAAAAATTCTATTGACTTTAAAGAAAAGATTACTTGTGTGGCATGTCGAGCTGCATTTCACTTTGGATGCTTAAATATTACTCAAGCTTATTTTACGAACTGTGTTGAGCTTAAACGGTCTTGGAAATGTCACTCTTGCGTAAATGTTACTCGAAGACGCAACGACAGCACGCCAGTGAGGAATCAGTTTGAAGAGTTAACGGAATCCCCGGATATGTCGAGTGATAACCCGCAAGTGATTCGCAATGATTGCAGTCCCATAGGTCCGGAGAATTCAAGTAAGCCTAGTCAACTAGCACAGACCGAAAAAACTTCATCGTCGGGGTCCATTTCTTATGAACAGTTTGGCCAGTTGCTGGATTCTAAACTGAATAATCTTAGATTGTCAATTATTGAAGATATAAATACAATGGTTAAAGCAGAGATTAATAACGCTATTGATAATTTAAAGTCGGAATTTACACAGACCACAGATTTTATTGTATCGGAGCAGAAAGACCTGAAAAACGAATTTCAAGATGTAACTAAGAAAATTGCATTATTTGAATCTGAAAAATCAAGTGTACAGTCTGAAATGAGAGACCTTAAATGACGTCTGATCTCACTTGAAAAATTCTCAAGGAGCAATAACGCAGAACTGCAAATGCTCCCAGTAAAACAAAATGAGAATCTCCCTGCAATTGTGATGAAAATGTGTCAACTTATAAAGGCTCCTATTACAGAAAGTGATCTGTGTGCGGTGCGCAGAGTTGCAAAAATTGACCCTTCTGCTAAGCGACCGCGTAATATCATAATAACACTGCCTTCGGAGCGTCATCGCGATCATTTATTGTCCTCCTTTAAAAGATTTAATAAATCACTTAAGTCAGATCATCTTAATACAAGTCACCTTGACATCGGCGGAGATAAGCAAGTTATTTACTTGGTAGAACACCTGGCCCCTGAGTGCAAGAGTCTATACACCGCAGCCAGGAAGGTTGCAAAGGAACGACAGTACGACTACGTGTGGGTTAAGTTCGGCCGCGTTTATGTTCGCAAGAATGAGTCATCACCAGTAATTGTAATTAAGGACCAGGCATGGCTTGATAAGTTATCTTGATTATTTAATTAAATTTTTAATTTTATATATTTTTTTCCCCTTATTTTTTTTTATAAACATACCTGGTTTATCAGTTTTCTTTGATTATGGAGATTTATTACCAAAATGTTAATAGGATTAAAACTAAAATTAATGACCTAAGTATTTCTTTCTACATTGAATTTTGATTATGATGTTATTTGTATTACAGAAACAAATCTTAACTCAGGGTTCTTTGACACCGAACTGTTTGACCAAAGATATAATGTTTTTCGTAGGGATCGTGAAAATTCTTGTATAAATAAAAAAGAGGGAGGAGGGGTTTTAGTTGCTGTTAAGAAAAAATATAATGCAATGTGTGATATGTCATGGGAAAGTGCAGTGGAGGATATTTGGATCAATATAAAACCCAATGATTGTTTTGCTCATAATATTAATATTTGTGTATGTTACTTACCACCAGATTTGCCATTAAATGATCACAAAAGTTTCTATATAAACTGTCAAAATGTATTATCTAATATACCGAAAAGTTGTGTAAACATAGTCATTGGTGATTTTAACATCCCTTGCATTTCGTGGAAGCGCGTTGGTTCCACCATGGAGCCTAGTACGTCTAATGATGCTAGGTCATCACTTTTATTGAATACTTTGGCATTATGCGAGCTCTCTCAGTATAATCACATCCCAAATAAGAATAATAGACTACTTGATTTAATACTTTGTGATGCGCCTGGTATTAAATCGTTACCATCATTGAAAAAAAATCAATCCAAAGTGTTTAATTTTAACAAATGTATATAGGGAAATTAAATTAGGATTAGGATTAGCAGCAATAGATTGGTCTGCTGTGCTATTACCTTGCAACGACGTTAACGACGCGGTGGATAGGCTATACCTGGAACTAAATTTACTGCTTAAAAAACACGCACCTTTAAAAAGAACTAATGCTAACGTTCACTATCCAGATTGGTACTCACCTCAATTAGTTAAAAGTCTCAAGGAAAAACAAAAATTTCACAAAAAGTATAAAAAGTATGGTAATCCAAAAGATTACGATTTATTTGCTTCCGTACGAAGTGTAAGAACATGATTAACGAATGCTATAAGCGGTATATCACACCTGTTGAAGCAGGTCTAAGAGACAACATGAAATCATTTTGGAAAATCGTCAATAGTAGAAAAGGTACCAAGGACATTCCTCAATTCATGAAATACAAAGACAAAACGGCTTTCGGTGGCGAAAATGTAAGTGAACTTTTTTCATCCTTTTTCAGTTCAGTATATGAGCCTAATAGCAAACCACAATCAGATGATGGCTACCTTTCAATGTCTGGCTCTTGTATTTCTGATATTGTACTGTCTCAGGAAGAGGTTATCAAAAAGTTAAAAGCTTTGGATCCAAATAAGGGTGCAGGACCTGACGGTATTCCGCCTAAATTTTTGAAGGAATGTGCTGAAGAACTCTGTTTACCTCTGACGATAATATTTAACTTATCACTTCAACAGGGCATTTTTCCTACAATCTGGAAAGTGGCGCATGTCACTCCTATTTTCAAATCAGGTGATAAATCGGACTGCACTAATTATAGGCCTATCAGTATACTTTCTGCTATTCCAAAACTATTTGAGAGTATTGTGTACGACTACATATATAACCACGTTAGTCCTTTACTTTCTGAAAATCAACATGGATTGTCGCAGATCGACAATCACTAATTTGTTAGAATATAAAAACTATCTTTGTACAGTATTCGCAAGCAGTGGTCAGGTGGATTCCATATACACTGATTTTACCAAGGCCTTTGACAAGGTAAATCATCCCTTGCTCTGTCGAAAACTCGATTTGCGGTACAGACTTCATGGTGACCTCCTAAGGTGGATTTCCTCATATCTACATAGGCGAAGTCAGCTAGTTGCGCTTAAAGGATACAAATCTTCTCCAATAACCGTGACGTCGGGTGTGCCTCAGGGATCACATCTTGAACCCCCATTCTTTCTGTGTTTCATCGATGATCTCAACTGTAGTCTTCATTGTCTACGCCTTTTGTATGCCGACGATTTAAAATTGTTTTATGGAATTCACAATGAAGATGATTGTCAAATTCTTCAACGCAATCTTACTGCACTCACGACCTGGTGCATAAAAAATCAAATGCTCCTCAATCCCAAAAAATGTTATGTTATATCTTTTACCAAAAAAACTAAAAATAAAATAAGTTTTAACTACAAATGAAATGACCATAATCTCCAACGAACGTCAACCATCGCGGATTTAGGAATCATTTTTGATGAACAATTATCATTCAAGGCGCACTATGAGAATATTACAACTAAATCTCTCAAAACCTTAGGTTTTATTGCCAGATCCACTGTGCACTTCAGAAGACCCGACTGCTTGATTTATCTTTTTAACTCTCTAGTCCGAAGCCGCCTCGAGTATGGATGTGTAGTATGGTCACCTCACTACACTATTCACTCCAATGAGATCGCAAATGTCCAAAAGAAGTGTCTCAAAATAGCAGCATATCGTTCGGGCTTAGGTCGTAAACTTAATTCCTATGCAGATAGACGTCGTCACTTCAATGTCACCTCCCTAGAAACGCGCCGTAGGCGACTGGATCTCCTTCACTTACACAAAATTATCCATTCCGTATTTGATACCCCAAATATTCTCAAATTAATTAACTTTAACACAAAACTTTTAAAACGGAACAGGAAAAATCTATTTACTTTGGAGATATTTAAATATAATATTTCTTTTAATAATCCCATAGTTCGGATGTGTCGTTCATATATTTGTAATTCATGCTTTTCTGAAATTAATAAACATTTTTATTTATTTATTATTTATTATTTATTTAGGTTTATAGTGAAAAATATCCTTTGCTGAACTACCCAATTAACTCAATTGCATGTTTTGTAGTTTTTAAGTAATTTAAGATTTTGTAAATTATCAATTATAAATCATTATAGTTTTTTTTTATTAACGCGCTTGATTTTAACCATGCTGTGTGTACACGCTTTTGGGTTTATGTCTAGATTTAATTACTATATAATTCAACTTAGTACAAGATACGATTGTAACCTGTTGTGTATGCCATAATAAATAAATAAATAAATTTACCTAGTTTGTGAATTCTCATTAGTTACTTTGCTATTGATATGAAATTCGTTGACTACGTTTGCTGGCCTCGCTACTCACCCTGTGGGATGTACTCCCGGCGCTGCGTGGCGGTGGCGTGGAACAGCGCGAGGCAGGCCAGCGCGTGCGCGTGCGCGGCGGACGCGGCGGCGGCGCCCGCGCTGCTCGCCAGGCTCGACAGCGTGCTTAGCGCTGTCGCCTTCACGCTCGACGGCGGCTGCCACAGACAAGCCACTCATTACAGCACATGACTAGGTATGACAGTTCTACTGAATGTTCTTAAAATTTTAAACGTATATTAGTACGGTTTATTTAATTGTTACCCACTGTATGATTCAAGTTATTATTCGGTCAGAAAGGACAGTAAATATTGATACAGTTTCAAACGTAAATTTATAATAACTCTGCAAATATGCAATGCTACATGATTACCTAATTTTTTTAAGCAAATGACAATACATTATATCGGAAAACCAAATAAATACCTACTATAGGTGTAGGTAGCTATGTTTTATCCGACAGTAAGATAATATATTTATATAAAATCTAAAGTTTAAAACTGACTCTGGCCACAAAAATGTATCAAATAAATAAAATGTAGAGTGTAATACAGGGTTGATTCGTAGTCACCAGCCAAATTTTTTTTACACAATAAGCATCATTTATAGAAACAATTTTATTTTTAATTTTTTTTAAAGTTTGTGGTTCCATATTTCTACTTTTGTGTACGGAGCGACGCTAAAATAAATATGCAGGTATGTTTATATCGTATCAAAGAAAGTAACATTTAAATTTGGCTGGCGACTAGAAATGAGCCCCGTGTGGTGCTACCTCGAGCACGACGGTGAGGCACAGCGGCGCGAGCGCGGCGGGCAGCTCGCACGCGTCCGCCACCAGCCACAGCCGGAACTCCGCCCCGAACTCCGCCGCCTGCGACGTAGCTATCTTATTACATTCAACAAACTCATCAAACACACACTTTATACATTTAATGTGAAACACTATGTACTATTTATTAAATAATATATTTTCCTTCCAACTATGCTTTAATTTCGTCACAATCACACTAAAAACTCAGTACAAAGCGAGTCTTTAATGCTCTAGAGCAATAAAAATATATGAAATTTCATTATTGCACAGTTTTTTTAATAGCACCAAATCTCAATGGATTAGCTCTATTTAGCCAGCCGATATCAATACTATTTTTTTTTCTTACGTATTATTCATTTCTATCCTACTTGTTCCAAATTTAAAAAATGATTGCTGCTAACTCAGATTTAAAATGAAAGAAATTTAAAAAAGTGATTTGGCGGGAACTTTATTAATTAAACTACTATTTTCTGTTGGATATGAGTTTCTTTTGTCTACTGTTCCTATAGGTAATAGTTGAAGGAAAAGCAGATTATGCACCTCGCCTTAAGTAATTTATATTGCCCTCGTGCCTGTTAGATTAGAGCCCGAGCGCACTCGGTGTAATAATAAATTACTTTGTGCTCGATGCAATAATCTACCATTTTCAACCCAATTCAATCAAGTAATAATATACCTACTTATTTTACATTTTTGATCATGCTTACAGGCACTGTGGTTAAAAGTGAGTTTTTTTTTTGAAACAGGTGGAGGTGATGATTATGTAACTGACAACCTAACTTCCTTCACCGCAGTCGTTTTTGATCATCTGTAAAGTCCACAGAAGCTTCAAGTTGAAATGTAAAACAGAACTAAATTTAAAAAACCCGGTATACAATGAACTGTAATAATTCAAGATAGCTTTTTTTTTCAGATCAAAATACTTATAAAGAGTGAAGTAATTGTAAAAGTGCGCTCACGCATCGCGCGCCATGCCGAGCTAAGGCATTCCACTACTGCTCGCGCGTATTCTTATCCCGCAATTGCGGCGCTATGTTTGGACGTATCTCTAATGTGCTTACCGGGCGCTGCAGGTAGTCCAGCAGGAACTGCTGCAGAGGCGCGCTGACGGGCGCGTCCCCCAGCGAGATGGCCAGCCAGCGCCCCGCCGCCCCCGCGCCGTCCCCCGCGCCCGCCCCGCCCGCCCCCCCGCCCCCGCCGCCCCCGCGGCACTCCTCCAGCGCCGCGTCCCACGCCGCGCGGCCCTCCTCGATGCTCACCTATAGTGGACAAGTAGCTAGTCTCGTCAAGCTCAACAATCAAACTTATATTTTAGCATCTTTAAATAGCCCACTGGACGTATGGTACTTAGACGTGGGCACTTACTATGAAATGAACCTTATGAGTATACCTCGTAAAAGTCGTGCGATTGTTCGGAGTTTCCCCGTGGAATCGAATCAGAAATAAAATGATTCCCAGCCGAACCATAGTAACCGACATAGCCTGAAGAGCTGCAAAGCTGACGTGGGAATGGAGAGGGCATTATGTGCCACAGAACTTGTGGCAGTTGAAGCAGGAAAGTTCTCGAATGGTGACCTGGGAGACATTGCTCTTGGAAGTACCAAAGTCATGAAAGATTCCTACAGCGGTTCTATCCATTCATCCTTGTATCGAAAGAGCGGAACGTGTCTTAATCTCCTATATCTATTGAAAAGAATACACAGGAAGCATTACTGCACGTTGACAAACATTTATAGCAGGGTAAGCAGACGCGGCGCGGTACTCACGGTGCGCGCGCGCAGCGGCGCGGCGGGCGGCAGCAGCGCGGGCGGCGGCGGCCGCAGCCCGCAGTGCGCGCGCGCCGCCGCGCGGGCCACCTCCGCGCCGCCCGCGCCCGTGCCCGACCGCATCACCTCCGCGCCTGCCGGACATGTACCTCGTTACAGACACTGGTGCTAGTATTAGCCTCATATCTCAGAAAACATATTAAATTTTTATTATATTGTTTTGTCTTTTTAATTAAGAGAATTATTGAACAAAATATAGGATCCGTTTTATTTTTATTTTATTGGAAAACTAACAGCTTCATATATAATATGAATAAATAACAAACATGTAACTAAAGCAATTAACAAGTTTTCACAAACAGTGTTTTATTTTAAGTAATAAATCAAGATGTGAACGATAACCTAACCTAAACAAAAATTTTTTTTCATAATTTAAAAACATGTTAAGAACAAAAACAAATAAAAGTAGAACCAATATTAAATATGCCAGCTAGATAATCGGATAGCAAAACAAGTCTTACCTAGTAAAGAGTCAACCAGCGCAACAATAGCTTTATATTGCATGTCTGGCCTAACAGCAGCGGCCGCCACCACGGCCTCGAAGGCGGTGAGCTGCAGCGCGGGGGGCGCGGGGGCCTCGCGCGCCGCGTCCCCGCTGCCCACGCCCCCCGCCGCCCCCGCCTCCCCCGCCGCCCCCGCCGCCAGCCACTCGCGCCACACGCCCCCGGACTGCACGCGCAGCTTCGAGTACAGCGCGCCGCTCGCGTGCTGATACAATGAACAGCACATATTGTAGCACAATTTTCAACATTATTGTATTAGTTTTAGATATAAAAAAGGTTGAAACATCTTGTTTCGATTCATCTCATAAAAAATGGTAATAAAGTACCTACACGTCCATTCAAGAGCAACTTATTTACTATCCATTGGAAAAACCGGGACCAAAAAGGTCAGAAAAACAAATGCTAGTAGTTCGTTGCACAATTTGTTGAAATGTAACAGAAAACAAATAATTAATGCAGCTATTTGGACCCTGTCTTAAACTAACCTTCAGTTGAATCAACTTCTGGACACTTTCCTGTCCAAACCAGGGGCATTCTTTTAGTTCATAGGCGGTGTCGAGATCCTCGACTTGCTCGTAGTTGCCGATGAAGAATTGCCATAGCTGCAACAACATTATTAATTTTCCAGTTTTCATAACTTATTACTCAAAAATAATTCCAATTGAAGTTAAAATGAGTAAAAAAATATTTATCTTTTGCCTTATCATAATACATAGTTTGATGAGAATGAAAAACGCGGAATTGAGAAGGAAGTTTTTGTAAATAAGACCAATTTCATATATATTAAACTAGAGGCGACGACAATAGAGAATAAGACTTCTAGCTATAATCAAAATGTTATTAGCACATATGCCCCACCTGCAAAATTAAAATGTAGTAAAAATGTATTAAATGTAGCCCACCAAAATATTGAAGGCATGCTGGGTAAGGATTTACAAATTGAACTTTTTATGAATCAAGAAAATTTAGATATTTTGTGTGTAACGGAGCACTGGCTAAAAGACTATCAAATGATATTTTCGTTCAATAATCATCAAATAGCCAGTTCATACAGCAGAATCCAGGCTAATTGTGGCGGCTCCTTGATTATTACACACAAAGGAATGAAATTTAAAGAACGAAAGGATATTACTAGTCTTTCTGTTGGGCAAACCATTGAAATGGCATGTATAGAACTAGGGAAAGTTATTATAATAAGCGTATACAGGCGGCCAGCTTCATCCTTTGATTTGTTTGAAAAAATCATGGAGGAAGCTTTACTTAAACTTAGTGATACTAAAAAAAATATCATTGTCTGTGGTGATTTTAATATTGATTTATCAATCCAATCATCCCTTAGCCAAAGGTTAACTAATTTGTTTCTTTGTTATGGACTTAAAAAACTCTTTTTGGAGCCTACACGTGTTACAGCCACTTAAGCAACATGTATTGATAACATTTTCACTGATGCATCACCCAACAGTCAATACATATTTAATAAGTTAAAATCGGATCACAGTGGACAATTAGCATCTTTTAACATTAACACAAACAAGGCATTAAGAAGAGAGATTAAGTTTGTACCCATGAACGAGGGTCGGCTGGAGAGATTCAGAAGTAATGTCTTGGATAAGTTGTGGGAACTTAAATGTTATGATGATCCTGTTAAGGAGTATAATTGTATTTCTAATTTAATTAAATGTGAGTATGATACAGTATTTAAATCAAAAACAATTAAAATAGATGATAACTCATTTAAGTTTAGTGACTGGGCAACAGTAGGAATATTCAAAAGCAGAGACAGATTATATGAATTATATGATGAAAAATCATATAATCATGGCGAAACCTTTAAGGAATATGTTAAAAAATACTCCAAAATGTTCAAAAATGTGTGTAGTATTGCGAAATCAAATTTTATTAATAAAAGAATTGCTTCCATGCTGGACTGGGAGCGAAAGAAAAACGTAGAATGTGCCAGCTGCTTCTCTTCCCGGGCATACTGTAAAAGTCAGTTAAGGGACAGAGGTTTTAAAGGCGTTTTTGTGGGCGATAGGCTGACCCCCTGTCACTACAATAGTTTCTCTCCATCTTTATAATACCTCCAAATTTGTCAAACGTGACATCAGATGGTCTTGTAACCTCTGGTGTTCTGCCTACCCCATAAGGGATACAGGCGTGACGTTATGATGATGATGATAGAATTCAAAATAGTGTAAATATACCTAAAACTACTTGGCAAATTATAAACAGCGAAACTGGAAAGTCAAACATAGAAACGCGGAACATAAACTGAAAATTGGTGATCGAATGTTGACATCAGATACAAAAGTTGCTGAAGCTTTTGAAAAATTCTTTGCAGACATTCCAGTTTCGACTACGAAGACATTAAATTCATCAGTCAAAGCTGCACAGTCTATTCTTGAAAATAATGTAAATAAGTGTAAAACTAACTTTACTTTCAGGCATGTTACTGAAAGTGAGGTATTGAAAGCTTTTAAAAGTATAACAATTAAGAACACTGCTGATCTGGATGGTATTTCTGTTAAAATCATCCAATCTATCATTGACGGTATTGCACCTTATTTAGCCAATATATTTAATAATTGTGTTGATAATGGTGTGTTTCCGGACTTAATGAAACTTAGTAAAATTATTCCCGTATTTAAAGCAGGAAGCATAACCGACCCCAGTAACTTTAGACCAATCTCTATATTACCAACACTTAGTAAAATTTTTGAAAAGCTTATTTTAAACCAACTAGTGGTACACTTCTTTAGCAATAATTTAATGAATCCAAATCAATTTGGTGAAACGGGGTCGCTCAACAACTGATGCCAGTGTTGAGCTTATCAAACATATATTTGATGCCTGGGAGGAGTCACGTGATGCCTTCGGTGTCTTTTGTGATCTGTCCAAGGCTTTTGACTGTGTTCACTACGATACACTCCTCATGAAGCTACACCACTATGGAATCAATGATAGGGCACTTGATTTTATGAAATCATATTTATGCAATAGAATTCATAGAGTTGATATTTATGGAAAGAGATCATCGGGATCAACAGTTCATATGGGAGTGCCCCAGGGCTCGATTCTTGGGCCTTTCTAATTCTTAGTTTATATAAATGATTTTCCATTTGTGGTAAAAGCCAAGTGTGAGGTCATATTGTTTGCTGATGATACCTCTTTTCTATTTAAAGTGAGTAGGCAATTGAAGCATTGCTTTGAAATAAACTGTTGTATTGAAACTGTGGATAATTGGTTTTCCGCCAATAACCTGCTCCTCAATGAAAATAAAACTAAATTTTTAAAATTCTCTTTTCCTAATGTCCGGCATGTAAATACTAACTTAATTGTATAAGGACAAGAATTGAGCCCTGTAAATTCAACAGTGTTCCTTGGCATAACCCTAGATGCACAACTACAATGGGGACCACACAAAGGTTGACGAAGAGACTTAGTTCTGCAGCATATGCCGTCAAAAAGATGCGAAATATCTCTAATGAAGCTACTGCGCGATTGGTATATTTTGGTTACTTTCATAGCTTAATGTCATACGGCATTCTCCTGTGGGGAAATGCTGCCGATATTAAAACCATCTTTGTGCTGCAGAAACGGGCTATTCGCTCAATCTACAAACTTAATTCCAGAGCGACACTTAGAAATAGGTTTAAAGAAATTAATATTCTTACGTTTGCCTCACAATATATCTTTGAAAATCTTATGTTCGTAAAAAAGAACTTAAACATGTTCCATAGAAAATGTGTCTTGCATAATGTTAATACTAGAAATAAGTACAAGCTAGCCGGCTATGATAGTAGACTTCATAAAGTCACTAACTCATTTATGGGTCAATGCATACGTTTTTATAATAAGATTCCCACAAATATTCAAGACTTACCACTTGATAAATTTAAAGAAAGGATTAAACAAAAATTGTGTAGTAAAGGCTTTTATACAATTTCTGAATATATGGACGATAAAAGTCCTTGGTTGTAAATTGTTTTTCAAATATTCTCAATCTCCAACTCCATCTCCAACACCATCTCCATTTCCTTCTCATCCAAAGCCATCTCCATCTCCTTCTTATCCATACAACAGCAAGAACGTCATGCTCCCTCAGGCGGCATGGCTAGCGGTAGCGTCGGGTGTCGGGTCACCCTCTTCCCTAAAATATGGTTGAGGAGGGTGATGGCTGGTGCTTGCGTTATACTCGTGAACGGGTGCTGCTAGCGGTGCCAGGTCGTTTTGCTGAAGACTTTATGACTATGTTACTTTTTTGAATTTGACTCTGACTTCCCCATCTCCATCCCATTCCCCCATGTTCACGTCCGTGTTAGTGTCCAGTCTCTGTCCACGACTATCCTCATCTCCATCCACATTATCGCTACATCTATCTACTTCTATCTTTACCTCTATATCTATGTCTACGTTTCTGTCTAGTACTTGATTGCCTAATGTATAAATATAATAGTAGACTCCAGAAGATCACCAACTCGTTCATGGGTCAATGTGTACGCTTTTATAATAAAATTCTAAAATATTTTAGAATAACCCTTCGATAGATTTAATGATAAGTATAAAGTTTTATTATAAGACTAGCTTTATCCCGCAACTTCGTATACGCTTAACTACCCTTCTCGTGGAAAGTTTAGAAACTATACAACCAGACACCCACTGAAAGAACCTTTATACCAAGTATCACACCCATGCACTCAAGGAATAAGTTTTTTTCATACAAACTAAAAATCATATATTTCCCATGCCCGTGGGAATTTTGGGAATTTTTTTCGTAGCACAACCAGTCACTCTTTGAAGAACCTACATGCCAAGTATCACATCCGTACACTCAAGGAATAAGATTTTTATACAAACTAAAAAGTCCAACCCCTTCCCGTGGGAATTCCTTCCATAATACAAACAGACACTTATTTAGGAACCTTTATATCAAGTATCACATCCGTGCACTCAAGGGATGGGATTTTTTCATACAAACTAAAACATCATATATTTCCCGTTCCCGTGGGAATTTCGGGAATATCTTTCATAACACAATCAGACACACATTGAAAAACCTTTACACCAAGTTTCACATTGGTGCACTCAAGGAATAAGATTTTTCATACAAACTAAAAAGTCCTATATTTCCCGTTCCCGTGGGAATTTCGGGAATTCCTTCGTTAATGCACCCCTACATCCCCTAAAGAATGTATGTTCCAAATTTCAGCTCTCTACGCCCAGTAGTTACGGCTGTACGTTGTCTGTCAGTCACTCAGTACCTCAGTCACTCAGTACCTCAGTCACTCAGTCAGTAACGGAACAGTTTTATATATATTGATATCCGGATGCAAGAAGATTGTAAATTGTTATTGTTATTGTGTATTTTTAAAAGATGATTGCTGTTGAGTTTCTCGCCACTTCTTCTCAACAGATCGACTTTCCGAAGTGGTGGTAGATTCAGTTCAATTTGTAAATTGTGACTTATTTCAAATGTATTTAAATACTTACGAAATAAAGATTCTTTTGACTTTGACTTGATATACCATTAGTACGAGCGATTTCCTGCATCCGTCGAAAGTCATTGCCCCAAAAGGAATGTTTTTGCAGCATGTTATGTAAAGGATCACTTTCTTACCTACTAAGTTTGCATATTCTATATTCAGGAGGTTGAAATGTCACCTACATTTCTTCATGATCAAGCAACTTGTCATCAAGCTGTGAGGTGTATTACAGCAAGCTATCGTATAATTTTACGACGGTTTATCTACATCATTATCAGGTTGCATATAACTCACGTCATCGGGGAATTCATGTTCGTATGCGGCTTGCAGCAGGTGCAGCGCCACCACGTACTTGTCATCCTTGTGCACGGAGAGCAGCACGCGCTCGAGGAGACGCTTCGTGAAGTACTTCAGCACTTCAGCCTCGTTCAGCTCCTCGCTCTGGAATGGACGGATGAGTGGTGGTTATGGACGTTTCTTTTTTGTAAGTCAATCAAAGCTATTAGAAGAAGTAACTGGATTGGAATGAACTTGAAAGCTGCTAAGCTTTAAGAAACTGCTATTTAATTTTTAATTAATTTTTACATAATAGCTTTTGCGGTAAAGTTGGAGATTCATTAAATATATCATTAAAGAACAGCTAGAATATAATATATTTTTATTAAATATATCACATATATGTTCTTGCAGTAGGCTCATTTTTAGTTAATTCAAGGAGCCTTTTCATCAGTGAAATTTCTGGAACTAGGTATATTGATGATGATGCTTTTATCTTTATCAACACAACTTTGATCTTTATCTCTATTAGGGAGAATGCAAAGTGGACATGCAGCTGAAAATCAATCTCAAAACCAACCCCAAACTAAAATTAAGTATTTAATTAAAATAGCTAGAATAATTCAACTGCTAATCTAGCATCTAGATCAGTGCGCATCCTGGTCCTTGCATGTTAATTTATAATCGACGGTTTTGCTCTCTCGGTGTACGGGTTAGCACGTACAGTTTGTAGCGTCAGCATTTTACCTCATTGTCAGTTACTGTATTCAATTGAATTCAGTATCATTACAGCAGTGGTAGGTATCAACCGGTCATCAACCTACTTTATATCATTTCGTTCGCGTCCACACATTATCATTTAACATCAAATAGTTTAAGTTCTATAGATCAAAATATCAATCAGTTTTCTACTATCAAATATCTCTTATTCTATATCATATATCAACGAAAAGGGTGTGCAGAACGTACAATTAGTATAAAGCTAAATCACAGTACATACCCGGTTATTAGCAACAGCAGCGGCAAACATAGCACAAAGCACGCGACTTCCCACAGTGACATGCTTGTGGCACGTGGGCAGCGCCGCCGCCCGCAGCGCCACGCGCGCGGCCCGCGCGGCGCACGCGGCGTAGCGCGCGCGGGCCGCCGCCACGCCGCGCCCCGCCGCCGCCAGCTCCGCCAGCGCCGCGCGCGCCGCCTCCCCGCCCGCGCGCGTGCGCTGCAGCGACTCCAGCAGCGCCGAGTCTTGCAGGAGGTTCACTGCGCCTGATAGTGCCGCTAGCAACGTCTCCTGCAACGTTCATTGAAATTTGATACATACACACATAACGTCACGCCTGTCTCCCTGTGGGTTAGGCAGAAACAAGGGAACACCAGTTGCTACGATCCAGACCACTTTCGCTTCTTCCACGTTCATAGAATGACAAGTACTAAAGAAGCTCTGCGTACATACACAGCGGTTATGTATGGTGACGGATTCATATATATAACTATAGGGGCAGAACGTTGAAATAGAATAATTAATTAATTACTTACCTATATGTAATGTCTTCATTCTATGGGTAATTAATATATAATATTATATGACATAGAATATTATTACCGCTGTACCTCAGGCTGATTTAAAAATAAGCAAAAAGTCTTTGAATTTTCTATAAAATGTATCCAAAAGCAATTCATCGAAAAATAACATTTAACCCACCTGCAGTTCATACTCCTCTTTCTGTAAAGTAGCTTTCTTCAATAAGAGTTCTTTGGCTTTTTCATTTATTTCTGGGTTCTCTTGTTGCATTGCGTATTCAATTAATTGATCTGAAAAGTAAATAGTTAGGTTCCCATTATATACTTTTTCTTGGAGTTAAGACGGTAAGAAGTTGGTGGTTTCGTTATAATTGGAGGTTGATTTACAAGCTTTTTAGGTGTACGATTTCGACCGAATTCATCGGTTTTTGACAATCAATGAATTAAAAAAATGGATGGACTTATTACGACCAGGAAAAGGGGTTTAAAGCAAGACACGATTACATCTTGAGTGACAATTTATTAATAAATAGAAATAGTTTATATAGTAAAATATACGTGTACCCATTCACGTCACAAATATTTAATCATACTTTTATCTTAATTTTATCAAGCACGTTTAATAGATTGTAATATATTCAATCTCTGTGGGTCACGTCTGAGTACGCCACAGATACTCCCCCCTTAAAAAAAGGTAAACACAAAATAACAATTCAATATTTTTACTCTAAAATTAAATACTACATAACAATTTCAAGCAAAACACTCATTTTTTTGTTGACATAATATTAGAAATATTTGCAAACCTAGCAATTTATAACGTACTATGATTACGTAAGACCATAATATCAATTAAGACAAATAGCTTTTGCTTTCTCATCCGTTGGAGTGATTCCTTGGCTCGTTATATGATAACCTAAGAAATCGAGTTCGATCTTGAGAAATTCACCTTTTTCTATGTTAATCGTTATCCCAAGTTCATGCAGGCGTTTTAAAATTATGTCCAGATGTTGCAGGTGTTCCTCTTTTGAGCTTGAACTTAGATGTGTTGGTTGCTGCCTTGGTTATATCTTCATATTTTCCAGTAATTTTCTTATGCTACTTTCCTGTGAAACAGTTTCAACGATAGGATGATTTGCTCTGGTGCAGGCATTGTCAGCTCAGTAACTTTCTCAATGAGCTTTTTTCCGTCGTTTGATCTGCTTTTTCCTGGCACATGGTGGTTGACATTTATGTGTCTTTTTCTTGAATCGCTAATGATATTGACCTTGGTTACAATACCTCGATGCACTTCTTGACCTTGATAATGAGCGGAATTCACTGCGTCGATACTTTTCGTTTTCGTCACGCAGTGCAGCGATTTCAGTTTTCATCTGTATCAGCTGATTTGCAAGTCTAGTGACCTCATTAACTTCATTTGACGTAGCAACTGAGATGGGTTTTTTGTGACTGAGATCCATTTTGTAGAATAAACATTGAAACCTCTTTTGCTTCGTATTATCGTAACAATAAATGAGGCAGTCCTTAATAGTTTTATATTTGTTTACTTCCAGAGGGTTAACGATGATATCACTTGACTTCGCGTAGTAAATCCTTCGATAAAAGTGCGATTACCAGATTGTACTTGTAGTCATCTCCCTGTTTCTGGGCGGCGACTATAACTTCAGAGTGGGTAAACCATAATTTGAGTTGGTCTTGCCAGAAGCGTGGAATACGCTCCGATATGTTTCTGGCGGATTGACTGGAGCACGTAGAGCCATTTCCCTTTTTATTTCTGGTCGGGTCCTCAAAACTTCTTGCTTCGGCTGCGTGACTAACGTCGGGGTCACCACTTATTACGATCAGGAAAAGGGTTTTAAAGCAAGACACGATTAAAATAATAAAATAAATAATAATAATAAAATCCTCAGACAAGCACACCAACTACATGGCCCCAAAGTAAGCATAGCTTGTGTTATGGGATACCATATAGCGAACTAGGGGGGAACCTAGAATATAAGTACATAAACACCCAGACACGGAACATATTTTTTTTTTCTGGTTCCGTGCTGGGATCGAACCCGCAACCACTGGCGTCTGAGGCAGATAGGTTTACCCCAACGCCATAGTGGTCGTCAATTACATCTTGAGTGACAATTTATTAATAAATAGAAATAGTTTATATAGTAAAATATACGTGTACCCATTCACGTCACAAATATTTAATCATACTTTTATCTTAATTTTATCAAGCACGTTTAATAGATATTAATATATTCAATCTCTGTGGGTCACGTCTGAGTACGCCACAAGACGTTTTTTTTTTATTATTAATTTAAAAGAAAGTGGCGGTGAAGACCAGTAGCCATCCATTAGTTGGCAATTCACTTTAAAATTGTAAGTACCGGGGTAGCAGTGGCCAGGAAAAAGAAACGTCCCACCGTTCGGTGTGACCTGTTAACCCGGTGGTGGCAAAATGGTTGAACTATTTCATGTGACGGCAAATTTGTCAACTTACTTTAAGTTTTTGTCTGAGAGCAATTTTGTCCATCACATCTTACATTACGATATACCAAAAAACATGGTATTAGTCACCTATATATAGATTCAAATTACGGGTATTAATAAGCTACCATTCAGAGGGTGTAGGATTTTTTTTTGTGTTTTTTATCAAGATTTGTAAAAAGTCGTAGAACAAATGTTGTGGAGAGATTGGAGGAGACTGCCCGCAAGGGGTGATGCGTTAATTAAAATTAACCCTGTATAGTAACAGGAAGTCCCTTAAGTAGTATCTACCTGGGTGAGCTACCTGACCCAGGGAGACAACCCGCTCATTCCGCGAACTTTTTGACGTCTCCTCGTATGTCTGCATTCTACTCTTCATTCTTGTGTGTGTGTTCGTATTTATATGTTTCTATGTACCCGTGTACTTATGTTGTTAAAATTCTTTGCAGAATTCATTGACGACCACTTTGGCGAAGGGGTACACCTATCCGTCTCAGACGCCAGTGGTTGTGGGTTTGATTCCCGCACGAAACAAGAAAAAAATGTTCCGTGTCTGGGTGTTTATCTATTTATGCACATATTTATATTCTAGGTTCCCCCCTAGTTCGCTACATGGTATCCCAAAACACAAGCTATGCTTACTTTGGGGCCATGTAGTTGGTGTGATTGTCTAGGGATATTATTCATTCATTCCAGTTTCGACTACGAAGACATTAAATTCATCAGTCAATGCGGCACAGCCTTTTTTCGAAAATAACGTAAATAAGTGCAAAACTAACTTTACTTTCAGGCATGTTACTGAAGGTAAGGTATTGAAAGTTTATACTTTTTGTTGATAAAGTTTATAGTTTATTGTTATCAATTAAGAACTCTGCTGATCTGCATGATATTTCTGTTAAAATCATTCAATCTATCATTGACGGTATTGAACCTTATTTAGCTAGTATATTTAATAATTGTGGTGATAGCGGTGTGTTTCCTGATTTAATGAAACTTAGTTAAATTATTCCTGTATTTAAAGATGGAAGCATGACTGACTCCAGTAACGTTAGACCAATCTCTATATTACCAACACTCAGCAAAATTTTTGAAAAACTTATTTTAAACCAGTGGTACTTTTCTATAGCAATAATATAATTAATCCAAATCAATTTGGTTTCACACGGGGTCGCTCAACAACTGATGCCGGTGTTGAGCTTATCAAACATATATTTGATGCCTGGGAGGAGTCACGTGATGCCTTTGGTGTCTTGTGTGATCTGTCCCAGGCTTTTGACTGTGTTCACTACGATACACTCCTCATGAAAATACACCACTATAGAATCAATGATAGGGCACTTGATTTTATGAAATCCTATTTATGGAATAGAATGCAAAGAGTTCATATTAATGGAAAGAGATCATCGGGATCAGCAGTACATATGGGAGTGCCTCTGGGTTCGATTCTTGGGCCTTTCTTATTCTTAGTTTATATAAATGATTTGCCATTTGTGGTAAAAGACACGTGTGAGTTCATATTGTTTGCTGATGATACCTCTTTTCTATTTCAAGTGAGTAGGAAATTGAAGTCTTACTTTGAAGTAAACTATTGTATTGAAATAAAACTAAATTTTAAAATTTCCTTTGCCTAATGTCCGGCATGTAAATACTATCTTAATTGTAAAAGGACCAGAATTGTAATCAACTGTAAAACTGTAAAATCAACAGTGTTCCTTGGCATAGCCCTAGACGCATAACTACCATAGGGACCACACATAGAAAATCTTATTTTTGTAAAAAAGAACTTAAACATGTTCCATAGAAAATGTGACTTACATAATGTTAATACTAGAAATAAGTATAAGCTAGCCGTCTATGATAGTAGACTTCATAAAGTCACTAACTCATTTATGGGTCAATGCATACGTTTTTATAATAAGGTTCCCACAAGACTTACCAGTTGATTCATTTAAAGAAACTATTAAACAAAAATTGTGTAATAATAGCTTTTATACTATATCTTAATATATGGATGATAAAAGTCATTGGTTGTAAATTGTTTTTCAAAAGTTCTCAATCTCCAACTCCATCTCCTTCTTATCCAACGTCATCTCCATCTCCTTCTTGTCTATACAATAGCAAGAACGTCATGCTCCCTCAGTCGGGTCACCCTCTTCCCTAAAATATGGCTAAGGAGGGTGATGGCTGGTGCTTGCGTTATACTCGTGAACGGGTGCTGCTAGCGGTGCCAGGTCGTTTTGCTGATGACTTTATGACTATGTTACTTTTTTGAATTTGACTCTGACTTCCCCATCTCCATATCCACATCCGTGTCTGTGTCCTGTCTGTGTCCACGACTATCTTCATCTCCATTCACATTATCTGTGTTCTCTGTCACCTCTATCGCTACGTATATCTCTACTTCTATCTTTACCTCTATATCTATGTCTACGTTTTTGTCTTATACCTGATTGCCTAATGTATAAATATAATAGCTAGAAGACTACCAACTCGTTCATGGGTCAATGTGTACGCTTTTATACTAAAATTCCAAAATATTTAAGATTAACCCTTCGATAGATTTAAGGATAAGTGTTATGTGAAAAGGTTAACTATACGATATGAACTTTTGACGACCACTTTGGCGATGGGGTAAACCTATCTGCCTCAGACTCCAGTGGTTGCGGGTTCGATCCCCGCACGGAACAAGAAAAAAAAAAAATGTTCCGTGTCTGGGTGTTTATCTATCTATTTATGTAATTATTTTTTTTTTTTTATTTTTTAATTATATTCTAGGTTCCCCCCTAGTTCGCTATATGGTATCCCATAACACAAGCTATGCTTACTTTGGGGCCATATAGTTGGTGTGATTGTCTGGGGATTTTATTATTATTATTATTTATACCTAAAGCTACACGCCTTTCGGCGGAAAGACCCGACAATTTGACCAGTCGGTCGGGGATCAGGGCAAGAGGGACAGAAACCGGCGAACTATTCGGGCAGTATCTAGCAAAACCGCTTTTTGCATGCGTGCTGGAAGCGAACCGCCACCGAATCCCAGCCTTTCAAGGTTTCTGACCAAAGTGGCTGGGGTCAAACCGTTTGCGGATATTACAACCGGGATGATTTCGGTGGACATAACTTCCCACATTTCGGTCACCTCGTGTGCAAGGTCCAAGTACTTGCGTTGCTTTTCGGTCTCGGCCTTCACGAGGTTCTCGTCATGTGGTATAGTTATGTCCACCAAAAACACCTTGGACGACGATCGGTCCATTAACACGATATCAGGTTTATTCGCTAGAATAGTCCTGTCCGTGATAATGGGCCGATCCCAGTAGAGCTTGGCGCTGCCGTTTTCAAGAACTGGCTCCGGTGTGTACTGGTAATAAGGCAGTTTCTGATTGATGAGACCGTATTTCAGAGCGAGCTCTTGGTGGAGAATCTTGGCTGCTTGGTTGTGTCTATGCAGATACTCAGTGTTAGCAAGAACCGAACAACCCGAAACTACATGTCTGAGGGACTCGCCAGGTTGGCGGCACGCCCGACATACGTCCACTGTGCCGTCCCTCATAATGTATTTCCGGTAGTTGTTCGTCTTGATAACCTGATCCTGTATCGCAAAGACAAACCCTTCGGTTTCCCCAAAGAGGTCCCCGAAGCGCAGCCAATGCACGGAGGCTTTACGGTCCACGTGTGACTCGTGTAGAGCCTTGTAAAACCTTCCGTGCAGCTCTTTCTCTTTCCATACGGTCTCACGATCAGAAATGCTTAGTACCGCCGGTGTCTGCCATGTCTCGAGGCCCAGATTGAGAGGGGTGAGTCCTTTGTCACACGCTATAACCTCTCTATGCATACCCACGTCCGCCTTCGCCATAAAATAGGCTCGGAGGCTATATATCTCCCGATTGTGCAAGGTTTTGGCGCTAAGTAGGCCTCTTCCTCCACACTTCCGGGAGATATACAGCCTCATTACTGACGATCGAGGATGATGCATTCTATGGAGGGTCATAGTAGTGCGGACCTTCCGATCCAGGGCGTCTAGTTCGGTCTGAGTCCATCTGAGTACGCCAAAGGTGTACGAAAGAACGGGCATAACCCATCCGTTAAACGCTCGGACTCTGTTGAGACCCGACAGAGAACTAGTTAGTACCTTTGTCAGGCGCTCAAAAAAGACTTCGCGTACAGACTGTTTTACGCTCGCTTCTTCGACACCGATGTTCTGTGACATACCCAGATACCGGTATGTTTCATTTTCGGAGAGAGCTCTCAGGTTAACGGGACCTAGGTCAACCCTCTGAGACCGAGTAATCCTTCCCCTCTCCGCATGAACAACCGCACACTTGTCCACTCCAAACTCCATTTTGATGGAGCTGCTAAAATCTGTCACGATTTTTAGCAGTTCCCCCAATCGTGGAGCCGTTGGAGCTAACAGCTTGAGGTCATCCATGTAGAAAAGATGGGATAACCGCATGCCCCCTCTACGAAACTGAAAGCCTGTCTCTGATCCCTCCAGCAATGTGCTAAGAGGATTCAGAGCCAGGCAAAACCAAAGTGGGCTCAGACAATCACCCTGGAATATTCCCCTACCAATCTGGATTCGGTCTTCCGCAGCCGTCATTCGCCTGCCTTGGAGACTGAGCATTGTACTCCATTGTCTCATACATCGCTCGAGAAATATTCGAACTGTACCGTCGATTTTGTACAGTTCAAGAACTCTCAAGAGCCATGTATGAGGCACGGAGTCAAATGCTTTTTTATAGTCAATCCAGGCTGCGGAGAAATTGCGACGGTTGCGTTTGACCAATTTGCCAACGACAGCGTCCACGAGAAGGAGTTCCTTTGATCCGCGGCTACCGGCCCTACATCCGTTCTGAGCATCAGATATAACGCGATTAGCATCTAAATGCTGGCGAATCTTGGTGCTCAGAACGGAGGTAAGTGTCTTGTAGGTGGTAGAAAGACACGTTATGGGCCGGTATTTCGATGGATCCGCGGTATCGTTGGACTTAGGAACTAAATGAGTGACCCCAGTAGTGAGGAAGTTCGGGAGAGCTCCGGTGTCCAGGGCTTCCTGGAATTGATGGGCCAAAGTTGCATGGCACAGAGAAAATCCCTTGAGCCAATAGTTCTGCAATCCGTCAGGGCCCGGACTTTTCCAGTTCGGGCTCCGGCGGATTGCAGCACTTACGTCCTCCTCTGATATGAGGACTTGACTCATAGGGATCACCGCCGCACACGCTTTCTCAACCCTATCAATCCAGGGACCCTCTCCGTGCTCAACTGGGCGCTCCCACAGGCCGCGCCAGAAGTTAATAGCGTCGGCCTTATCCGGTATGCGGACAGTCGAGCAGGGTTCGGAACTCTCCAGGGATTTATAGAACTTCCTCTGGTCACTCGAGAAGAGACGATTTTGGTTGTATCTCTCAACCCTTTGGGAGTACCTCCGAATACGCTTCGCCCATGCAGCGATCTTTTGCTTCAGCTCGTCGATGCGTTCTGTCAGTTTTCGGGTGAAGTCCGGTTTGGTCAAGTTGGTGTCCATTCCGGAAAACTCCCTCCTGACAAAACGCACAATCCTTGGCCTGGTGTTGCCCGAGCTGAAGCAAGTTAGCTTACCGATGAGGATCCTGGCTTGTTCGATACGACGCTCAATCCTCCTCTTCCAAGCTGGTACAGCGTTACTCCGGGGAGTAGCACGTCCAGCAGTTGGGCTTGGAGCAGACATGGCGCCAGTAAACCGACATACCGCCATAGCCGCTCCAAAAAGGATTGAGTTCGTCTCGACAAGATCAGAGCTGCTCTCCAAATGTTGGGGCAGCATCTGATTAACGGCCTCAACGACTTGCCTATTGCGAACACTGCATGGTAGTTTGGGAAGCTTCGGCCTTCCTTCAAGGGGAGTATTATGTACTTCCTCGATCGCCTCTTCTAGTAGCCTTCTCATGTGCTCTAGATCCTGGGAAGCCATCTCTGTTGTACCATCCCCTGCCACCGGGTTGTTCCGGTCTGCCTCACCTGCACGCTGCTCTAAAGCAGGCATTTGCACTGGAGAGGCGACACTCGCAGTGGCCGGGGGTGGCACCACAGAGAAGGCTTCGCGTCTCAGTTGTTCGAGCTCAGTGGGAGCGAAGATGTTAGAACGCATTATCCACCGAGCTCTATCCGCAAGGTTTTGCTCGGCAACGGTTAAATGAGGCTCCAGCAGCATGAAAGCGCGGTGCATGCGTGCTCGATACCCTGTTCTACCCGTTTCCGTCTCTCTTGCCCCGTAATACGCTCGCATGAGGTTGGCGTTTTGGGTTTTAGACCATCTCATGCGCCGTCCTTCAGGAGCGGGCTCCGATTGCGGGGGCTGTGATGCCCCTGCCGGCGCCAAGCTCCCTGAAGGCGATGATGGTGGTGAGGACTGGGCTGGTGGTCGCCTCAGTCTCTGTGCGCTGACGGATCGCATGCTGCCGCGCCCAGCGCCAGCACCAGACGCGCCCCGGCGGCCCCCGGGTAGCGGCCCTATACGTATATTACTCTGTTGTGCCATCATCATTATTTTCCAGAGCCACGTTAGCCACGCCAGTAAATTTTTATCCGTGTGTCCGCCCCCCACGTGATCAGATGGTCGATCAGGACGTGTGGTTGTTTGGGAGGCTTATTATTATTTTTTTATTATTATTATTATTATTATATCCGGACGCAAGAAGGTGGGATTCCCTGGCTGTAAATTGTTATTGTTTATTTTTAAAAGATGATTGCTGTTGTCTTGCCACTTTTTCTCAACAGATCGACTTTCCGAAGTGGTGGTAGATTCAGGTCAATTTGTAAATTGTTTGACTAATTTCAAATGTATTTAAATACTTACGATATAAAGATTATTTTGACTTTGACTTTAGCCTGTGTCTCACCACCCATCCAAATTCCCACTACCTAATCCTGTCAAGACTCGGTTGCCTGGAAGAAATCTCTCCTTTGTGCCAATATCAAGTTAAAATAAAACTTTCTTTACTATGTTTTTATGCTGTTGGTGTGCAATGAAGAATTGATTTATTAATGATATAGTAGACTCACGCGGTAGCTCTGCGCCGGGCGCGGGCGCGAGCGGCGCGAGGCGCGCGTGCGGCGGCGGCGCGGCGCGCGCGCACAGCAGCAGGCGCGCGCGCCGCCGCCCCTCCAGCAGCGCCCACCACTCCGCGCGCACGCCCTCCACGTCCGACACCACCAGCGTGAGCCCGGCCTGCCCCGACCTACACCACAGATTATATAATTACTTACACCATCTATACTTTTTATTTTTCATATAAAATAATTCAATTAAGTCAAAACATCTTATGTTAATAAAAAGTGGAGAAACACGCGAGAACTTGAGAAGAATACGAGAATCGGCTCCACATTCTCCGCGGTTTCGCGAGAATCTCGGGAGAGTGTGGAACAGCTATTGAACCGTATCACCATTTTATTCTTCCCTAATTTTGTACAACATTTTAAAGAATTGCATTGAATTATTTGCCAAGGTAAAAAAGGGGTGGTGACTATTGTTATTACAAAAATAGACATGTCAATAAGAAATAAACCCGTTAGTCATAACTACCTCTCAACAACTGTCGGCGCCGCAGCGCACGGCGTGGGGCAGCGCGGCGCGCAGCCACTCCCGCCGCGTCCACCACCAGCGACGACGTCAGTAAGTACACCCGGCAACAACGCACCTCTCCGCGTGCTGCACGCTGTCGGCGCCGCAGCGCACGGCGCGGGGCAGCGCGGCGCGCAGCCACTCCCGCCGCGTCCACCACCAGCGACGACGTCAGTAAGTACACCCGGCAACAACGCACCTCTCCGCGTGCTGCACGCTGTCGGCGCCGCAGCGCACGGCGCGGGGCAGCGCGGCGCGCAGCCACTCCCGCCGCGTCCACCACCAGCGACGACGTCAGTAAGTACACCCGGCAACAACGCACCTCTCCGCGTGCTGCACGCTGTCGGCGCCGCAGCGCACGGCGCGGGGCAGCGCGGCGCGCAGCCACTCCCGCCGCGTCCACCACCAGCGACGACGTCAGTAAGTACACCCGGCAACAACGCACCTCTCCGCGTGCTGCACGCTGTCGGCGCCGCAGCGCACGGCGCGGGGCAGCGCGGCGCGCAGCCACTCCCGCCGCGTCCACCACCAGCGACGACGTCAGTAAGTACACCCGGCAACAACGCACCTCTCCGCGTGCTGCACGCTGTCGGCGCCGCAGCGCACGGCGCGGGGCAGCGCGGCGCGCAGCCACTCCCGCCGCGTCCACCACCAGCGACGACGTCAGTAAGTACACCCGGCAACAACGCACCTCTCCGCGTGCTGCACGCTGTCGGCGCCGCAGCGCACGGCGCGGGGCAGCGCGGCGCGCAGCCACTCCCGCCGCGTCCACCACCAGCGACGACGTCAGTAAGTACACCCGGCAACAACGCACCTCTCCGCGTGCTGCACGCTGTCGGCGCCGCAGCGCACGGCGCGGGGCAGCGCGGCGCGCAGCCACTCCCGCCGCGTCCACCACCAGCGACGACGTCAGTAAGTACACCCGGCAACAACGCACCTCTCCGCGTGCTGCACGCTGTCGGCGCCGCAGCGCACGGCGTGGGGCAGCGCGGCGCGCAGCCACTCCCGCCGCGTCCACCACCAGCGACGACGTCAGTAAGTACACCCGGCAACAACGCACCTCTCCGCGTGCTGCACGCTGTCGGCGCCGCAGCGCACGGCGCGGGGCAGCGCGGCGCGCAGCCACTCCCGCCGCGTCCACCACCAGCGACGACGTCAGTAAGTACACCCGGCAACAACGCACCTCTCCGCGTGCTGCACGCTGTCGGCGCCGCAGCGCACGGCGCGGGGCAGCGCGGCGCGCAGCCACTCCCGCCGCGTCCACCACCAGCGACGACGTCAGTAAGTACACCCGGCAACAACGCACCTCTCCGCGTGCTGCACGCTGTCGGCGCCGCAGCGCACGGCGCGGGGCAGCGCGGCGCGCAGCCACTCCCGCCGCGTCCACCACCAGCGACGACGTCAGTAAGTACACCCGGCAACAACGCACCTCTCCGCGTGCTGCACGCTGTCGGCGCCGCAGCGCACGGCGCGGGGCAGCGCGGCGCGCAGCCACTCCCGCCGCGTCCACCACCAGCGACGACGTCAGTAAGTACACCCGGCAACAACGCACCTCTCCGCGTGCTGCACGCTGTCGGCGCCGCAGCGCACGGCGCGGGGCAGCGCGGCGCGCAGCCACTCCCGCCGCGTCCACCACCAGCGACGACGTGAGTAAGTACACCCGGCAACAACGCACCTCTCCGCGTGCTGCACGCTGTCGGCGCCGCAGCGCACGGCGCGGGGCAGCGCGGCGCGCAGCCACTCCCGCCGCGTCCACCACCAGCGACGACGTCAGTAAGTACACCCGGCAACAACGCACCTCTCCGCGTGCTGCACGCTGTCGGCGCCGCAGCGCACGGCGCGGGGCAGCGCGGCGCGCAGCCACTCCCGCCGCGTCCACCACCAGCGACGACGTCAGTAAGTACACCCGGCAACAACGCACCTCTCCGCGTGCTGCACGCTGTCGGCGCCGCAGCGCACGGCGCGGGGCAGCGCGGCGCGCAGCCACTCCCGCCGCGTCCACCACCAGCGACGACGTCAGTAAGTACACCCGGCAACAACGCACCTCTCCGCGTGCTGCACGCTGTCGGCGCCGCAGCGCACGGCGCGGGGCAGCGCGGCGCGCAGCCACTCCCGCCGCGTCCACCACCAGCGACGACGTCAGTAAGTACACCCGGCAACAACGCACCTCTCCGCGTGCTGCACGCTGTCGGCGCCGCAGCGCACGGCGCGGGGCAGCGCGGCGCGCAGCCACTCCCGCCGCGTCCACCACCAGCGACGACGTCAGTAAGTACACCCGGCAACAACGCACCTCTCCGCGTGCTGCACGCTGTCGGCGCCGCAGCGCACGGCGCGGGGCAGCGCGGCGCGCAGCCACTCCCGCCGCGTCCACCACCAGCGACGACGTCAGTAAGTACACCCGGCAACAACGCACCTCTCCGCGTGCTGCACGCTGTCGGCGCCGCAGCGCACGGCGCGGGGCAGCGCGGCGCGCAGCCACTCCCGCCGCGTCCACCACCAGCGACGACGTCAGTAAGTACACCCGGCAACAACGCACCTCTCCGCGTGCTGCACGCTGTCGGCGCCGCAGCGCACGGCGCGGGGCAGCGCGGCGCGCAGCCACTCCCGCCGCGTCCACCACCAGCGACGACGTCAGTAAGTACACCCGGCAACAACGCACCTCTCCGCGTGCTGCACGCTGTCGGCGCCGCAGCGCACGGCGCGGGGCAGCGCGGCGCGCAGCCACTCCCGCCGCGTCCACCACCAGCGACGACGTCAGTAAGTACACCCGGCAACAACGCACCTCTCCGCGTGCTGCACGCTGTCGGCGCCGCAGCGCACGGCGCGGGGCAGCGCGGCGCGCAGCCACTCCCGCCGCGTCCACCACCAGCGACGACGTCAGTAAGTACACCCGGCAACAACGCACCTCTCCGCGTGCTGCACGCTGTCGGCGCCGCAGCGCACGGCGCGGGGCAGCGCGGCGCGCAGCCACTCCCGCCGCGTCCACCACCAGCGACGACGTCAGTAAGTACACCCGGCAACAACGCACCTCTCCGCGTGCTGCACGCTGTCGGCGCCGCAGCGCACGGCGCGGGGCAGCGCGGCGCGCAGCCACTCCCGCCGCGTCCACCACCAGCGACGACGTGAGTAAGTACACCCGGCAACAACGCACCTCTCCGCGTGCTGCACGCTGTCGGCGCCGCAGCGCACGGCGCGGGGCAGCGCGGCGCGCAGCCACTCCCGCCGCGTCCACCACCAGCGACGACGTCAGTAAGTACACCCGGCAACAACGCACCTCTCCGCGTGCTGCACGCTGTCGGCGCCGCAGCGCACGGCGCGGGGCAGCGCGGCGCGCAGCCACTCCCGCCGCGTCCACCACCAGCGACGACGTCAGTAAGTACACCCGGCAACAACGCACCTCTCCGCGTGCTGCACGCTGTCGGCGCCGCAGCGCACGGCGCGGGGCAGCGCGGCGCGCAGCCACTCCCGCCGCGTCCACCACCAGCGACGACGTCAGTAAGTACACCCGGCAACAACGCACCTCTCCGCGTGCTGCACGCTGTCGGCGCCGCAGCGCACGGCGCGGGGCAGCGCGGCGCGCAGCCACTCCCGCCGCGTCCACCACCAGCGACGACGTGAGTAAGTACACCCGGCAACAACGCACCTCTCCGCGTGCTGCACGCTGTCGGCGCCGCAGCGCACGGCGCGGGGCAGCGCGGCGCGCAGCCACTCCCGCCGCGTCCACCACCAGCGACGACGTCAGTAAGTACACCCGGCAACAACGCACCTCTCCGCGTGCTGCACGCTGTCGGCGCCGCAGCGCACGGCGCGGGGCAGCGCGGCGCGCAGCCACTCCCGCCGCGTCCACCACCAGCGACGACGTCAGTAAGTACACCCGGCAACAACGCACCTCTCCGCGTGCTGCACGCTGTCGGCGCCGCAGCGCACGGCGCGGGGCAGCGCGGCGCGCAGCCACTCCCGCCGCGTCCACCACCAGCGACGACGTCAGTAAGTACACCCGGCAACAACGCACCTCTCCGCGTGCTGCACGCTGTCGGCGCCGCAGCGCACGGCGCGGGGCAGCGCGGCGCGCAGCCACTCCCGCCGCGTCCACCACCAGCGACGACGTCAGTAAGTACACCCGGCAACAACGCACCTCTCCGCGTGCTGCACGCTGTCGGCGCCGCAGCGCACGGCGCGGGGCAGCGCGGCGCGCAGCCACTCCCGCCGCGTCCACCACCAGCGACGACGTCAGTAAGTACACCCGGCAACAACGCACCTCTCCGCGTGCTGCACGCTGTCGGCGCCGCAGCGCACGGCGCGGGGCAGCGCGGCGCGCAGCCACTCCCGCCGCGTCCACCACCAGCGACGACGTCAGTAAGTACACCCGGCAACAACGCACCTCTCCGCGTGCTGCACGCTGTCGGCGCCGCAGCGCACGGCGCGGGGCAGCGCGGCGCGCAGCCACTCCCGCCGCGTCCACCACCAGCGACGACGTCAGTAAGTACACCCGGCAACAACGCACCTCTCCGCGTGCTGCACGCTGTCGGCGCCGCAGCGCACGGCGCGGGGCAGCGCGGCGCGCAGCCACTCCCGCCGCGTCCACCACCAGCGACGACGTCAGTAAGTACACCCGGCAACAACGCACCTCTCCGCGTGCTGCACGCTGTCGGCGCCGCAGCGCACGGCGCGGGGCAGCGCGGCGCGCAGCCACTCCCGCCGCGTCCACCACCAGCGACGACGTCAGTAAGTACACCCGGCAACAACGCACCTCTCCGCGTGCTGCACGCTGTCGGCGCCGCAGCGCACGGCGCGGGGCAGCGCGGCGCGCAGCCACTCCCGCCGCGTCCACCACCAGCGACGACGTCAGTAAGTACACCCGGCAACAACGCACCTCTCCGCGTGCTGCACGCTGTCGGCGCCGCAGCGCACGGCGCGGGGCAGCGCGGCGCGCAGCCACTCCCGCGCCGCGCCCTCCGCGTCCACCACCAGCGCACACACGCCCAGCGGCAGCGACGACGTCAGCTGCAAACATTACACATCGACCAGAACACTTCAAACCGATTTATTCTACAGATAATCTCCTACAATGAAGTTGTTTGGACCATAATTTTTACAGGACGAATTCTACTGCCATAAAAGTTATTCTAAAAGTTAGCACCTGTACCAATTATAAATACAAAGGCAATTAATTTTCTTTGAATTTGTAAAATCTTTGCATCTGTATCATGGATTTACAGGGTTAATTTTAATTACCACATCACCTCTTGCAGGAAGCCTCTCCAAATCAATACTACCAACATTTGTCCTACGACTCTTCATAAATGTTGATAAATAACACAAAAAAGAAAAACAAACAAATTTTTGCTCCCTCCATTATCTATTACTCTGTGTTTTGCTGCGCACCCCGCAACCCACTGCACGTGACGTGACGCATGACGTGGTGCGTGGCATCAGTGTAAATACAGTACGGTCAGTTTAGGGACAATATATATTTTTTGTATGGGAAAACTTAAATTTTAAAAATTAAGTTCGCTGACCTGTGTGGCGACGACGGCGAGGCGCAGCGCGGCGCGCGTGGCGGGCAGCCCCCCCGCCTGCCACGCCAGCCGCGTCTCCGCCTCCACCAGGAACTCCAGCGCGTCGAATGAACTGTCCGGGAATTGCATCAACGAGCACCACGACCGCATCGCCTCACTGACAAAAAAAGATGCGTCATGCACAGCCTGTCGAATGAAGGCCCATAGGTTGTGTAGCTGTTGAATGTGTACTGGACCATTTCCGACGTCGAAAGGCGCTCGGCTCAGGCTGACCAATGGCGGTACCATGAGCTCTACTTGTGGCGGATTAGGTACACCTAGAGGTTTTTAGTGAGTCGGTTCGGCCCACTGCCGAATAAACCCCACATACCCCGCCATTTCCCTTGGGCGGTCGAGGACGTGATTGCGTTTTCCTCCAGTCAAAAAAAAAAGGTTGTGTAGCTGTTTCTGTGCATTGCTAAGAAACTTTTGTTATGAATAACTTCAACGATAACGTACAAAAGATAGGCAGGTACTGCGTAACTCCGTAAACACAGGGATTTATGTTTGCGGTTCAGCCGTAAAACTAAATTTTCTGTTTAGCTATCTCTTTGTTTCGCAAAATTTCCTTAAATGTATAAATGTTTTTTTTTTTTTTAAGTTTTAATGCTTTGCTTGAACGTCCTGAAGTAGGTCTCTTTGCTGTTCTAACAGATCGTCTGCTTGATATGCTGCTAGGTACTACGGTATCTTGAATGCAGAAGTTATCTTACTGTTGGACGTGGGAGGCAATGGCGATGGTGTTAGAGCACACGAGGCTGAAGATTGTGATGGAAATAAATAAAAATAATATAAGTAAAAATATTCTGATTATAGTCGCACTTGCCAATAAATGTCCAACACACTCAGGTCAAAGTATAGTTATGACGTAGGATCGTTGGGTTGCTAAGGACAAGACGCTTTTGATAGGTTACTTATTGAGGTTGATAATTAAAACTAAAATTCCATATTAGGATGCATTTTTTAAGAAGTATGACAATTTACATTATGCACAAAAATGCTACCTAAGATTAATTTATTAAACGCTAAATAAGGATGTCAAGTTCATTGTAATATTCTTATGTTGTTGGGTTGTTTACTATTCTTATTGTGATGAAGTTCTTGAATAGAAATCACATGATGAAGTTAAAGGTTTCTTTATTTAGTGTTCTTCCATAGAATACTATAACATTACTGCGTCAATTTACCTAAATATAACTTTATACTAAAAAGTTACGCGTCAGCGTTTTTCAAATACATAAATACACACCATACACTGTACATTTGTACAGATAAAATTTCCGTTTTTACTATGGTAATTTTCCAACCATGGCCTGCCAATTTATCATCAAAATTATTTTTGTCTCCGTTAAGACGAACATAAATTATTATGGTCTAGTTGTTGTAAGTTTTTGGTGTCATTATTTATAGTTCTATCAGCAATTATTTACGATAACTTAGATTTAGTGTAAAAAACTCGGGATCTTTTAAAATGAGGAAGATTTTATTTCTTATGGTTAGAACGTAATAAATTAAAATAGTTTAAGCTTTTGCTTTTATTAAAGCTCAATTATTCTTAAATAATTGAAAATATATGTTCTGTGGTCTTTATCATGGGATCAAATCAAGTAATTCTATCTATTATGGTGCGCATAGTGGCTTATATAATAGGATAAAATAACAAAGTAATATTTATCTTGTCGATTCGACTATTTATCGATGGTAGCATGCTAGCCCTGCTGACCAGGTCATTTTTTCAGTTATTTCAAATATACATTTTTGTAAATTTTGTGATTGATTGAAAAAGCATTAAGAGTTTATTAGCGAGTGACTCACTGTGCGGCGGGCTCGGTCTGCTCGGCCAGGAACACGACGTACCCGGCCGCCAGCAGCGCGCGCGGCCGCAGCGCGCCCAGCTCCGCCGACAGCTGCTGCAGCTGGAGGAATAACAACATAGGAATTATTTTTTTATTCCATATTATGTACAATATATCGCGTCTTTTTATCTGTGAGCGATGAGCTCATATCTCTTAGAAAATATGAAAAAATTATTATACTAAAGAATGAATGAGGGTTTTCTGAGGAGGGTTAGAATGTATTATTGGGTCAAATTTCATAAGTGTTACCAACAAAAAATTTGTTACCAACTGCAGCGATGGGGCCGATCGACTGCTCATGCCTCTATTTATAATATAAAAACAAAGGCAAATATAAACGTGCGCCCCCACCAGCTGCAGCTCGAGGCCGGCGGCGGCGCGGCACTGACCTGCAGCTCCCAGGCGCCGGCCTCGTGCTGCAGCGGCGTGAGCAGCGCGCGCGCGGCGCCGAGCGCGGCGTGCGCCCCCGCCAGCTGCAGCTCGAGGCCGGCGGCGGCGCGCGCGCTGCCCGCCAGCGCCGCCTGCAGCGCCGCCTCGCGCGCGCCCGCCGACTCCAGCCCCACGCCTAGCTCCGACAGCTGCGCCTCGCCCGACTCCTGGCTCCTGCAACGCACATTTCATTCGTTACATCATCATTATCAACATCAAAACTCTTGGTAAAAAGCCCACTGCAGGGCTATGAGTCTCTCCCCAGGGCGAGACTCATAGAGAAGCTTCAGGCCATTAACCAACAAACTGACCCAGTGTCAATTACTAAATGTCAGAATTTTCAGGCGCTATAACACCAGCTCTTAAAAAACCCTTAAGACCACTATAAATTAATATCTGTGTAACAAATCAGCGATTTCAATACTCGAGAGAGTTTTATTCAAATGAGTTAAGAACGGCCGAGCAAATTTATGAGATATCGGATTAGTTTTTACTTTCCTGGTCACTAGCGTGTACCTGCGCAGCTGCTGCAGCTGCTGCGTGAGCGGGCGCACGGCGTGCAGCACGCGCGCGTGCGCCACGTTGGCCAGCACCCACGCGGCCAGCGGCGCGCACGCGGCCGACGCGCGCCGCGCGCTCTCCTCCGCGAACGACCCCGCGCGAGCTGCCACCAGTGCCTCTACCGCCGCCAACGCTTCCGCCGACGTCTGGCTCGCGTCCCAGTTGCTGCATATACGATTGCCAAATGTAAACATGTATTTAATTTATAAAACACTGCATCATCTATATAGTCATATCCATTCATTTATTCAACACCCGTTTCATTGAACACAGCAGCTCGTACCGGATGTCCTCCTTGACGCCGCGGCGCGACAGGAAGCTCTTCATGGAGTGCCAGGAGGTGTCGCGCACGCCCATGAGCCGCAGCACGCCCTCCAGCACGTCGCGCACGGCGCCGGGCGGCGCGCGCAGCGACCGCACCTGACCACAACACGCTCCAATTACGTAGGTGGTTCAAAAAGTTCGCGGAATGGGGAGTATGGAGGGGGAAAAGGTCACTTTTTTTTACCTGCACTAGTTGTGCCACTCATTAAGGGTATAAATATAATTTTTTATTAAAAACAGGTCATTATTCACTGAGATACACGTCAATCAACAAGTCAATCCGGAAGAAAATTTAAAACATGGAAAAAATTGAATTTCGTGCAGTCATAAAGTTCCTTACCAAGCAAGGAAAACCTCCTCAAACCATTTGGAATGAGATGTTTTCTGTTTATGGGGATGCTTGTCCTGGTAAAACCATGATTTACAAGTGGCACAACCTCTTCAAGCAAGGCAGGGATTCGATTGAAGACGATCCCAGGCCTGGACGCCCTGTCGAGGCGACCAAGGTGGAAAACGTCGAAAAACTTGAAAAAATTATATTGGAAGATGCCCGTTTGAAGAAGAAGCAGCTTGCAAAAATGATCGGAGTATCAGCTACAACCATTTTGAACATCCTTCACGATCATCTTGGCATGTCAAAGGTGTGCGCAAGATGGGTGCCGAGAATGCTCACGCCACACCAAAAGCAGCGGCGAGTTGAGTGTTGTCGCGAGAATTACGTCTGCGACAACCGGAGGATCGAAAAAAAACCGAACTTGTTTTATAGTATTTTAATTATAAAAGAAATTACAATAAACTTTTCTAACTGATACAAAAGATTGATCCTATTCGAAGTATGAATTAAGAATGGAAAAATACATTAATAAATTATTAACGAAAAACTTCTAATTGACGTCATTGCTGTGTCTGCATTTCCTGTTTACTCGAAATGCAGTTCATAGGCGCGTGTCGGCAATCCTCTTTGTATAGGTATATGTAATTCTTCCATCCCCAGAACGGCGACTATTTTAGCACGTTCAGTGAAAATGTTGCCGGAACGTTTTCAGCCATCCTTTTCCTGGAGGATGATGGTGGGTGGCTTCTGCTTCTTTTCTTTAGTTGAATTTCGTTTCAGCAATGCTCGTCGAATCAATATGATGATAGCAAGGACGCCTGCACTTGATAGGATAGTGTAGAATGGTACTGTAGTATGATATAGGGATTCATCATTTTTCATTTCAACGGGCATCTGTTTCATGATCTTGTCTTGGATGCGGTGTAGACTTTGGAGATCAGGCGAGTTTAGGTGAAGGTGAGTGGCTGGCACGAGTTTGTTGAATTTCTCGGCGTCGTATGGTATTTTTATAAGTTTGAGAGGTTGACCTTTAATTTCATCATTATCGTTGACGATTGTGAGTTCTTGGGACTTGAGGCGGCCAAGGGGTATTGTTGCGAGGTAGCTGCCGTGGAGTGAAGTGTAGTCCTTACGATCGCAGATGAGTTGTACTTTCGTGTCTTCTGGGAAGGAGAGTATGTAGTGCTGGTCATCAAGTTTCTCCATAGCTTCTCTCTCTAGGGTGATTTTTGTGAATTGGCAGGATTCCTGCAAGGCTTGATTGGTGATTAGTTCCTGAATGCAATCTGCTTTAGTGTGAATTTGATGAGTGATTCCTTTCTCACAAAGGTATTGGCTATTATGTCTCGGGCATTCTGTCTCTATGTACACGAATGACTTCTCGTTAGTTGCTAGGAAGGGAAGGGGTGGAACTAGAGCCTGTTCATGCTTATTAGGTACAACTGAAAGTCTATATAAATCGTAACTATCCTTAGAGACTATTGGAAACTGGAAAACGAAAACTATTTGATTTTTAGTGTAATAATATCCTGGTTTTATTAAGTCATAATATTCTCTTAACTCTAGATTTAAGATATGTTCGCTGCCATAGATAGTTTTAATCTTATTAATCATTAATTCTAAAATACTAACATCTATCATAGAATGATGCGCTGTGGTCGCATGGATAAAAGCTAAACTATTTTCTATTTGAAGTAATTCTAACATTAAATCCTCTACATTTTCACTAACGACTTCTAATAGTTGGGCAAATTTGGCATATTTAATAAGACTATTTTCTCGGTAAGCATCGCTGTTTAAAATAAGTTCTAAGGTGGAGTTAATTTTATTCTGATTTTCTAATATTTGGCTTAAAACGTCACTATGTTTAGACATCCAAGCTTTATTCATGGTTATATGATCATTGAATTCAGAAACAAGTTTGCCTTGGTTATTTTCAAAATTTTGAATAGCTTCGTTATATTTCACAGCGTCGGTGTGGTCTAGATTTCCACTTATACATTTTACTATAGAACCTAGTCCGCCAATGAGACCTCTTTTAACAGGGTCAGGCGCCAAGGATTTTAACTGACTTAAAACTTTGTTAATTTTAAGAGTCAAGTAGTTAATTTGTACTTCGTACAGTAAGTAAGTGTCATTAGCCAAACGGTTTTTATAGCTAAGTAATTCATTTTGTAGCAGTTGTACGTTGTCCTCAATTTCGTCAAGTTTAACATACTGTAGGAAGGTATGGTGGTGAGTTATTAGTCTCATGATGCCAAGTTTGTATGGTAGAAGTCCTGGTCCGTCATCGAGGTTGTCAAGTTTTATCTCCTGGGATCGTGTCATTTGGAGAATTACTACAACCGGGATTCTGTAACAAATTTACAGCTTTAGGTACGCGTTTTAACCTGGATTTTGCTACTGGGCCACGTTTCTTTAAGGTGTAAATATGGATCGGAAGGTCGGCTAAAACAGTATCCTGTGTGTAACGAGGTGCTGTCTTTTGACGGCTCGCCAAGGGGTTCTTTATAAAAACTTGCTGTTGGGGTGCATACTCTATTTCGGGTTCGCGAGTTTTATTTCGATTTTCAATTAAGGCAGCACGGTTAGTAAGAGAAGTATCGTTTATTATGTCATAAACTTTTTTCATTTGTTCCCTATGGTTTTGTACGTATTGCTGTAGTAGTTGTTGAGTTATGTCAATGTCAAGGATGTCTCGGGGGTCAAAATGTCCTGTCAGTAAGTCAAATGGCCTGCATCTTGTGAAACTATGAATCGTACTATTGTAGGCAATGATAGCATAAGGCATAAGGTTAACAATAGGTTCATCCTTGTGCTGAAGTTTTAGGATTCTGAGATGCTCAAGTAGTGTCGAATGAAACCTTTCGATATTTCCATTGTCATTAGGTGCATGGGCTAAAATTCTATGGTGATTTACTTTGTGAAGACGAGTGAATTCCATGAACAGCTGGTTCGTGAATTCCGTACCATTATCCGTGATTATAGTGGTTGGAACTCCATGATGGGCACAATATTGCAATAGAGCTTGCAAGATACTAATAGCTATTCCGTCGCGAAGGTGGTAAGCTTGACCGTATTTAGTGAAAACGTCAATGAAAGTTACATATTTCTCACTCTGCACAGTAAATAAGTCCATATGAACTATTTCGAAGGGTTTGTTCGCCGGGGGCACTACATTAAACTGAGGTCTAACGGGGTTCCTATCGTACTTAGCCTGTCCGCAGATGGTACATTCGTTGATAAATTTAGTAATTTGGTCCTTCATTTTTGGCCAATAGTATTTATTAGACAAGCTAAGATAGCATTCGTTAATCCCTCGATGATTGGTTTTACCATCATGATAATGGCGGATTATTTCTTGTTGCCTAAGATAGTCTTTGACATTTTCTAGTTCGCGTTTAGTCATTACGAGATTCATAGATGAGCTTTTAAACTTATCTTGTAATATTGGAATGATTTTGTACATGGCTAATGGAGGGTTAATTAAAATAGCGGTTTTAACCTTCGGGTTGACGTATTCTTTTACTGCGTTTATGAGGTCTGATTCTAAATTAGTTTCTGAGAGCTGAATATTAATGCGTGTATGAGTGTCGAATGGTTTAGTCACAGTCGTCTTTTTCTTTACGTCATTAACTAGGGTCAAATGTGATTGTCGGTGAAATTTGTTAATAGGGTCGTCAGTTATGGGAATCTCTAAAATAGGATTCTCGTGGCTGGTATGTACTGTTTCGGTTGTAGAGTTAGCTTCAACGATAATTGAGTCAGATGGGTTGCCTAGTATTGAGTTGAGTTCGTCAATTTCGTCTATTAAGGATAAAACGTCACCAGTGTGAATTTCAACACGAGATAAAGCATCAGCATTAGTGTTAGATTTTCCTTTCTTGTAAATAACTGAAAAGTCAAATTCACTGAGTCTCAGTCGCCATCGTGTAAGACGAGAATTTGGTTCTTTCAAATTCATCATCCACTGCAATGGTTTGTGATCAGTCAAAATTTTGAATTTACGTCCGAAAAGGTAAGGTCTGAAATATTTTGTCGCCCAGACTATAGCAAGAAGCTCCTTCTCGATTGTGCTGTAATTAATTTCACTCTCGTTTAGCGTTCTAGACGCGTAACAGACTGGTTTATCTGATCCTATTGGACCTTGAGAGAGAACAGCGCCTATAGCTACATTCGAAGCGTCAGTTGTTAGATTAAATTCTTTGCTAAAATCTGGGTATTGTAAAATAGGATCGTTAGTAAGTAAAGTTTTACATTTTTCAAAGCTGTTTGTATAATCAGGGTCAAATGTTATTTTTCGTCCTTTTTTGAGACACTGAGTAAGGGGTTTAGTTATACGAGCGAAATCTGGGATAAATTTTCGGTAATAACCGAGAAGGCCTAAAAATTGTTTAATTTGTTTTGGGGTTTTAGGAATAGGGTATTTTTCTATAGCCGAAATTTTATCAGGGTTTGGCTTGACACCGTCTCTACTAATAACATGACCAAGGTAAGCAGTCTCAAGCTTTAAGAATTCAGACTTGTCCATCTGAATTTTAAAGTTAGACTCTCTTAGTCTTTGGAAAACCTTTTCAAGGTTGACCATGTGTTCTTGCAGGGAGGTGCTAAAGACAATAATATCGTCCAGGTAAACCAAGCAAACCTCATTTTGGAGTGCCCTGAGGACATTATCCATCACACGTTGAAACGTGGAAGGAGAATTCTTAAGTCCCATGGGCATTCGAAGAAATTCGAAGTGTCCATGTTCGACATTGAAGGCGGTTTTTGCAATATCCTGCGGGTCCATTTCAACCTGATAAAACCCACTTGCCAAGTCAAGTGTGGTGAAATATTGGCTCTTCCCTAACTTGTCAAGGACGTCAGCGATGTTAGGAATAGGGTACTTGTCATCTAAAGTCTTGTCATTCACTTTACGGAAGTCAACAACCAGGCGCCACTTTTGTTTCCTGCCTATGAATGAATGGGTACCTATAACTCTTAGTATGTACCGGGGTCTCGTCGGTTGTGCGTATTCTATGCTTCACTTTGTTAGTGAATGTAAGCGGTTCCCCTTCTATATAAAATACATCAGAATAACGAGAGCACAGAGTTATAAGGTTAGCCTTTTCTTCTTCGTTTAAATGACTTGTACGTAATCGCGAAATAACTTCCTTTGAGCGAGTCTTAAATTGTTGAGTGCAAGTGAACTCAGTATTAAAAAGTTCTGCTTGCGCAGGCCTATCGAGAGAAAATATTACGTCATTAGGACTCGGATTTTCTACTTCTAAATAACCGCGGTTATTAACAACCGTCGTAATGCAATCGTGTACAATACAGTTGCAAAGTATTTGTTCCCGAATAAGAACATCACCATCACTGGAGTCAACTGGGATCCGGATGACTTTAGATGTTCCCGCTGGAATTATGTCTTCGTAAAGGTTTACGTTACGAGAATTGTACATGAGAATCGGGTTCGTAGCAAAACGGGTTATTAATTGACTTTCTCTTAAATCGATACGCGCTTCCCATTTACTCAACAAATCTAACCCTATCAATCCATCAAAATAGTCATGAAAACGATATACAAAAAATTTCATGCAATCGTTATCTTTAAATTCTGAAAAAGATGGTAAAGTGATAGAATAATCATTTCTACTGGTCGCATGTATATTAGTAACCTCAAACGGATCAAAATTTAAAGGAAGATGATTAAAATAATTTTCTACAGCTTCCGGACTAATAAAAGATTGGTTGGCTCCGGTATCTATCAATAATTTTAAAGGTGGATCCGCGATCTTAATATATGGCAGTTGACGTTGTGTTTGGAGATTCAGCTCTATTTTGGTTTTTGTAATTTTATAGATTTCTGAAAATCCTGCTGTGAACAGCTCGGCTCTGCCTGTGGCTCGGTTTCATCCGGTAATTCGGAAGACGGATAATTATAGTTTAAGTCACAGTTAGCGTCATAGTCAGAAGTATAGTCAGAATAGTCAGTATAGTCATAGTGTTCAGGTTCCAGGTAATAATTATAATATGAGTCATCGTAAGTCATACAATTGTTAAAATTCATTTCACGGCTTTTGAAATAGTTACTAGGCGGTGGGTTACCGGATTTATTCCAGTCATGCCCGTTTAACGTTTTTGAGTGAGGTAAGACTCTTGGAGTGTATCGCTGCACACCACTCATAGGTTGCGGTGGTTGATTATATTGAGAAGAATTATTACGGGGTGGTAATCGAAAAACGTTACTGCGGGGATTATAATTTGGCGGCGGCGCGGCAAACATACGCTGTGTGTTAGTCGGCATTCGTTGGCCGGGTTCAGCAAATTTAAAAGGTTGTGGTGGCGGCCTCATCGGGCGCTATCCTACGGGAACAGGCCAATTAGGTACCGGTGGCTGCGGTGCGTGAAAACGCGGGCTAGGCGCTGGCATTAAGTAGGGCATTGGCGATGAATACGGTATCCTAGGGGTTGGTTGTAATTTAGGGGGCTCATTACAATGTTGCATATACATAATATTTAACTCTTCCTGTACGTATTCTAAGGCTTTCTCAATACTCTCAGGACGCATGCAACGTATGCGGGACCCTAGGGGTTCGTTTAACCCACGGACGTACGCCTGCATCGTTACCTTTCTATATAAGTCTCTCTTGGCTTCTACGGTTGTAGGAATAGTTTCATGTAATGTCACATATGTCATGATGGTGCTAAATAAAGTTTGGCAAAAGTCGTAAAATTCCTGGGGCGTTTTTTGACCTTGAGTCGCTATAGATAAATCATTGTATAAAGCGGTTTCGTCACGTTGATCTGAAAAGTTATTTATTAAGGCAGTTCGAATGCCTAACCAACTTTCAGGTATACCGTTAGAATTTATAGTACAAGCGGCGCTTCCAGTAATTTTATTAAGTATGCCATTTAAAAGAAATAGATTAGATAACTCGTTCCCAGGTACAGAACTTAAATATTGCGCTGCAAGTTGATCGCAAATTCTTATGAAACGAGTTAAAATATTAGGATTCCCGTCAAAATCGGGCACAAGGCGGAGGGCCTTCAGGATCATATCTGGATCGTGCGACATTTCTAAATTAAACGATTGATCTAAATTAAAATTAAAATCTAAACTTAAGTCTCTATTACTATCTAATAATTGCTGGCGGGCCTGTCGTAATTCAGGCGGCCTTAACCTAGAGGCTCTAGGGTGATAAATTTTGAAGAAAAAATTAAAAAATAGAAAGAAAGTACTTAGGATAAAAAGGAAGCAACACGAGTAAAAGTCAAGTGCACTTACATAAACTGCATAGCCGGTTAGTTTTCAGCAATCTATTGTCGGATTCTCCTCCTGGATTGTAGCAGGTCCGTAGAATTCGGATATTCAGCAGCGGGGCTTGATAGCCTCCCGGGTTCCTCGCGGTCTGGATCTCGAAGTTAGATGCTCCAAATTTGCGAAAAATTCCCGTGAATATCCTACCGACTGCGCCAATTACGTTTGCGACAACCGGAGGATCGAAAAAAAACCGAACTTGTTTTATAGTACTTTAGTTATAAAAGAAATTACAATAAACTTTTCTAACTGATACAAAAGATTGATCCTATTCGAAGTATGAATTAAGAATGGAAAAATACATTAATAAATTATTAACGAAAAACTTCTAATTGACGTCATTGCTGTGTCTGCATTTCCTGTTTACTCGAAATGCAGTTCATAGGTGCGTGTCGGCAATCCTCTTTGTATAGGTATATGTAATTCGAGTTTTTGGCTCTTTGTGGTGAAAACAAGGACGAAGTTTTAGACCGGATTGTGACTGGAGATGAAACTTGGGTTCATCATTATGAGCCTGAGTCCAAACACGACTCGATGCAGTGGCACAAAAAGGGCACACCACCCCCGAAGAAATTCAAAGTGTCTTCGTCGGCCGGAAAACTCATGGCCACTGTTTTCTGGGATACAGAGGGAATCCTTCTTATTGACTATAAGGAAAAGGGTGTCAACATAACTGGAACTTACTACGCTACACTGCTGGAACGACTGCGAGATGCTGTGAGGGAGAAAAGGCGGGGAAAATTGTCCAAAGGGGTGCTCCTTTTGCACGACAATGCACCCGTACACAAGGCACAAGTTGCGGTGGCTGCTGTACAAAGAGTGGGCTTTGAAATCTTGCAACATCCTCCCTATAGCCCAGATTAAGCCCCGTGCGATTATTATCTGTTTCCAAAATTGAAAAAAGAGCTTCGAGGGAAGAAATTTTCCAGCGATGAAGAGGTGAAAAGCGCAATTTCGGCCTATTTTGACGACAAAGATAAAACATTTTTTTTCGAGGGTATTAATAAATTAATTCACCGATCTGATAAATGTATTAGAGTTAAGGGAGAATATATTGAAAAGGAAAAATAATTTTGTGTTTAATTTCTTAATTTTTCCCCTCCATTCCGCGAACTTTTTGACCCACCCTCGTATGTACACTACTAAAACTACACAAATCATGGGAATTTAACTATAAATTATATGAGTTTCCGAGTAGTGCCCGTAATCATGCAACTTTGGACTTTGTTAAAATGTAGGAAACTCGAAATCATGTTTTTTTTTATTTATGAAATATTCAGACACATTGACTTTCACAAATTAAAAAAATATGGTGATCTGGATATCATTCTGGACTTCATACTCCTCTACATAGCTCCATTACAAAATAAAGTAACATATGAAATGCTAATTCTTTATTAGTGAAGTCTTGTAATTTTTCTTTGAATAAGTCGTTAAATTCTTACGAGATTACGAACCCTTGAAAACTATTGCCATGGAATTTATCCTTATGTTTTGTACTCTGTATTCTATACTATATATTGTTGTATGTATTCTACTATGTCATATCTTTATGCAAACCGGACCGTCGATTGGACATCATCATCCCACAAACTTCAACATGTTTTTCTATTAAGTTGGAAAATGTATACTATCATCAATTTACAACATACTTACAAAATAATATGAATATAAAGGTTTATTTTCGATAAGCACGTATCGACGTCTTTGAATAATCAATTAACCATGTAGCGATAAACAATATCTTAAAAGCATATCATAACTCATCGAATGCTTCAGTAAATACAATAGTAAATAAACACCGACCTCACTGAGGGCTTCCGGCCGGATGTCCCCAACCGCGGCGCGCGCCTGCGCAACTACTGGCTCCACGCTCGCTAGCTCGGCTTCTATTTCCTTTTGACTGAAAGTGAAAAACAGAATAAAAATTTACAAAAAATACGTTGTCATGAAACCATGTGTCCTTTTTGACTCGCACCCTGTTAATTGTATGTATTTTATAAGAGGATATTCGCACGTATTGCGCAATTCCTAAATAAATCTTGTGCTCATGTAGCTGGAAGAGACTGTAAATCACAGTACCCAACTTTAAGGTTTCAAAGAATACGACTTTCTTCATAAGATAAACTGAAGCATGTGGTCTACCTCTTGCACTTTGATCTGGCGATACATCTTTTCAATATCGCCGGGAAAAGGGGGGAAGATTTATGATCAAAATGGAAAAAGCAGTAAATTCAAGCGCTGTTCCCGCAGTCATTTAAAAATAAATTCATCATCATCATCCACAGCCTGTAGACGTCCACTGCTGGACATAGGCCTCCCCCAAGGTCTTCCACGTCGCTCGGTCCCGCGCCGCCCTCATCCAGGTTTTGACATTTTTTTCTGGGATCGTGTTTAATAATGTTATTGGCAATGTTTTTTGCATCGCGACCCTGCCGCTCCAAATACCATAGTATTCTATAATTTATTTTAAAAAAAGGAACAGAAATAGATCATTATGAAGAAAAACTAGGTATAAACATAAAGAAAACCTTATATGGATGCTGAAAAAGGAGCGATGGCGCAGCGGAACTAAGCTGGGCGCTGGGAGTTGTTTGAGTCCAGGTGGGACCCAAAAGAACGTGACGTGGAGTAGGAAAGTGTAATGTGTGCCTTGTGAAAGAAAAAGTGAAAAATGTGTACTCGGGGGTACCTGTAACAAATTCATCTGTTTCGTTAAATTTAATGGAACTTACATGCCTAATTCAGCTCCTGGTCTCACATCCTTGCACCAGGCTACGTCGAAGTTAGCATCTGTACATATACCTATGCTCAAGGTAAATACATCTTCGCGATCATGTAAAATTCTATGAAAAGATTTCATTTATTTTACCGATATGAATAACACAGCGTTATCATTGCGAGACGGACTACATATCCATTGGCGCTTATAACAAGAGCTTGTGGGTTTGTGTTGTTGGTTACCGCTGCTGCAGCTGGTCGTTCTCTCGCTGCGCGCGGTCCCGCAGCGCCTGCAGCTGCTCGCGGCGGTCCGTGTGCGCGCGCACCGACGCCGCCAGCGCCGCCAGCGCCTCCGCCGACGAGCGCTGCGCCTCTTCTAGAGACGCTTGTTGCTCGGCCGCCTCGCGCTGCAGCTCGGTGACCTGCTCGCGCGCACGCCGCAGCGCTTCCACGCCCGCCTGCAGGAACGAGCAGAGGAAGATTACAAGAGCTTGGCCCTTATGAACACCCTACAATTAGACGCTACACTAAATAAAACTGGTCGTTTTATCACAGGCTGCCTCAAACCAAATTTTCTCCAAAATCTATATCCTCTATAGCTAGAAAAGAAAAATTCAGACAAGATTCAAATAAACGACACCCTTCATGTCAGATACACGTCATGTTTTACCAGCAGCCCGTCTTAGGGTCAAAAGGGCTTTCTCAGAGCAAATAAATCCAGTCATCTGATCCCTAAGAAAAAGTCTGGAGAATTTGGCTACCACCAATGCTTAGGAAGCAGCCAGATTTTGATCCAAAATTTAGGAAACATTGACTCAAAAAGAAGGAGACCAGTCACTGAATAAGCGAAGTAAAGATTGTTACTAAAAAAAGTACTGTAGCCCCATATTTCAACTAATACAATTACTATTTCAAAATCGCACGACTCACGGCCAACATATCCCGCCTTTGCATAAGCGTGCGCTTCTTTTTGGTGAGTATGTCGAAGTAGGCCCTCACGAAGGCGGCATAACGGCAGGGGGCGCGCCGCGCGGCCACCCCGCCCCCGCGCCCCACCCCGCCCCCGCGCCCCACCCCGCCCCCTCGCCCCGCCCCCGCCACCGCACCGAACACCGCCACGAACCCCTCCACTGGCAAGTTCTCTAGCTCCTCTTTGGCGTCAGCTGACCCGTGCTCCTTCTGTAATCTGTACACCATAATGATAGAGGATGAATAATTAAGTATTGATGGAAGTAGCCTGCAAATTATCTACAAAGAAAAAGCGTGGAACCTTCCATGTTCAGGTGCCAAATTCACATGCTGATATTGACATGGTGTTTCCTATATTCACTGTTCATAGAACTACTCATAGTATAGTAGTTAGTACTATACTATGAGTATATTTTTACTTATATTTTTTTTTTCAAATTTGGATAGATATACATGATTAACAGTTTCACTAAATTAAAATAAACTAACAGTAAACTACTCGTACAGTTACATGAAAACATTTACACAAATTCTCTTTCAACTACTCAAAAGCTATTGATGGTGCTTAGTGCCACGGCCTACAATACTAAATGGTGCAAACCTCGTGATCTCTACACTACACGCCGCATGGTGCAGGGTACCTCTGGATCATAAGTCGGGGCAACTCTCGCAGCGTGTCCTCACACCAACCATCGATCCAGATCAAGTGGCTCTCGGTGTAGAGGAACGGGAACTGTTCGAATAGTTCCGCTATGTTTTTCTCATCATTGTCCAGGCATATGATAATGCCAAGGTTCTTTTTTACGTCTGCGAATGTGTATCAGATGATGTACATTTTCAATACATTTCTAATTAAATGAATTTTTACATTTACAAAGTATCATCATAACGTTAAAGATTAAAGTAAAAAGACGATGGTTAATTTCATAAGTTCTCGGGTTTGTTCAGATAGTTGATCTGTTTTTGTCAATATAGATATTTGTAATTAATTAATAAAGAAGAAAAAATATTAAGTAGACAACTTAAGGCGGGTTTCAATATTATGAAAACTGTTCGTTTTGCCTACGAACAATAGAATCACTACCAAAATGCCTTTCTATATTCAAAATCTTGACATCTAAACCACTGCTTAAGAACTGTTTGACTGTAATAATAATAATAATATGTTTATTTTTCAGAGTAAAATACATCCAATTTGTTAGTTAAAGCTTAAACTATGTTAGTAATTCATCTCCAGATATACTTCTATTTTTGGTTGGGCAGAATTGACAATCCTACCCAGTGCTTAATGAAAGGGTTGTCAACTCTGTCCACCACCGTGCTCAGGATGCTGCCGGGACAGCGACGCACGCGGTGCAACAGCGAGGCTGCTCGCTGACGCATGACGGCGAAGTAGTCGCGGACTCGTGCCTCAGCGAACATCCCCGAGGCGCTGCACCGCCATCGCAGTCCCAGCATCACCCTGAACGCGTTGTTATATTGGACGCGTAGGGCGCTACCGGCCTTCCGTGTATGATTGGTCCACAGACCGCCGGTGTAGAAGACCTGGCAGTAAGTTTTAAAAAGAAATATTTTTACGTCCTTACTACACCTAGCGAATCTGCGGGCCAGCATATTACTTCTGACCGACAACGCCCTACGCTCCCTTTCCATGTCATTATCATCATTGAGATCACCATCGACGTAGTGTCCCAGATACTTAAAATAAAATGTTCTCGATAATGGAACACCGGACAGTCTCACATGTGGCACAGAATCAAGAGCCCGCTTGCTAGTTTTGAACAACATGCACACACTCTTTTTACTGTTGCATACAAGACCGTGCTCCTCAGCATAGCGTTCGCAAATCAGTAAAAGTTTCCTTAGTGCATTTATTGAGGGACTCAGCAGGACCATATCGTCCGCGTAGCTTATATTATTGACAGACACACCATCGATATGACATCCATATGGTTGACTGCTGAGTTCCCCAATCAACGCATCAACATAAAAATTAAAAAGCGTTGGAGAGGACAGTCCACCCTGCCTAACGCCGCATTCCATAACATAGGGATCAGAGAATTTATTACCCCATCTCACTTGATTACTCTGATTGCTGTACCAATACCGAAGAACAGCTATGAGAGCTGGAGGAAAGTCAGTATCTGATAGTTTATGAAAAAGTTTCTCATAGCACACACGATCGAAAGCCCTTGACAGATCAAGAAAACACGCATGAACTGGTGTTCTTCTTACCGTATAATATCTCACTGTACTTTTAAGTACTAGTATAGCACTTTCAGTTGAAGAACCCTCCCTAAAACCGAACTGGGCCTCGTTCAAATGTAAATATTTTTGTAAGTATTTATCCATTAAGCTGTCAAAAACCTTCGCGATAACTGTGGCTAATGAAATTGGCCTATAATTATCAAGGCTCGACAAATCTCCCATCCTATCCTTCGCTATCGGCACAACAATCGTCTTTATCATATCGTCAGGCAGGTGCGAATGGACAAGACAGCAGGAGAAGAACATCGCCAGAACACGAGGCAAATGAACACCAGCATTCGCTAGATGCTCTATGCTAAGGCCATCGTGTCCGGGCGACCTCCCCCCCTCATATTATTAATAGCTTTCCTCACCTCATCACCAGTGAAACGAAATCCATCCCGACTACTACGAACACTCCCTTCCTTCTCTGACTTAAGTAACATTGGGTTGACTTTAAAGTGTTCCTTAAAGATATTGGCAATAGCAGCGGGACAGCTTTCACCCTCGACACTCACCGGGAGGCTAGGCTTTATATTGAGTCTTTTTGTTTCTTTCCAAAACTTTCCAAATTGTTTTGCAGAACAATGAGATGCGATAATGTCCATTTTAATTTTATCTGTATTTTGCTGGCACCATTTAAGTTTTCTTTTAAATTCTTTCCTGCTTTCACGCATTTAGTAAAACATGTCCTTCTTTAGGTTTACCTTGTAATGTCCATAATGGATATTTAAGCCGAGCATCCCGATGCGCGTCAGAAACATATTTATTCCAACCAACAATTGTTTTCCTATTAGAACGCTGCTTCACTCGACTACATTCGAAAGAAGCTTGCTGGAGAGCACAAACAATGGTATTGTACATGTTGTTCAGAATCAACTTATGTTCTATGTTATCACACATATCATTGCAACATGACTGATACTCCATTGGAAAGTCAATGGTCTTAAGCTCATTATTACATAAGTCCCTGTAAATATCAATAGACTCCGCATTTCTTTCCCCCCACTTAAAATTACAATGTAAACTATTAGTGTACTCTGTTTTCAGCGTTATACATGTAAAGTTACACTCAATAACAAGCGGCAAGTGATCTGACCAATACACGTCATCATAACGCACATACGCATTATCAATGGAATTACGAGCCGATTTCGTAGCCACACAATGATCTAACCAGCGTTTACAGTTATAAATTTCACTTATATAGGTATATGTACTAGAGTCTATGCCAAGTATGTCTACGTCAGCGCAACAAAGTCTTTGTTCTGTATTAAAGCTAATTAACTCATTCCAGAATAACTCACCTGGATGAGCGTTAAAGTCCCCTAATACATACGCGTTTTCCTCACTGTTACATTCTATTATAGAATAAATCTCACTTAAACAGCTCGTGAACTCAGTCAAGTCATCCAACTTGTCAGTTGGCATATATACACATATAATCACTACTTTGCGTCCGGATATTACTGCACTTATCGCCACTATTCTATCACTAATACACTGTAACACCGATACTTCCGTGAAAACTCCTTTTCGCCACAAGATCGCCACTCCACCAAACGGTCGTCCCTTAAGCGGCCCCGTAGATAGATCCACCGCCGACTTGCCAGTGTACTCGAACTGATCGTGTATAGTACCAAGAAAAGGAATATCGCCTGGCAACAACCATGTCTCCTGCAGTGCAATAATGTCGCACTTATCGCACAAGATCTTAACATTATGAGCCGAACGTATAATATTTTTACAATTAAAGCTCATCATTTTATATACATCCTTATTTAGGCCCTCTTTTATTATTAGGATTATTCTTAGTCTGTTCTTTCTGATTGAACCTGTTGTTATTGAAATGGGTTGCTAGGTTACATTTGACCATTTACAAAATAAGTCATTATATCTAGCCAACGACGACGTAACAAGTTATTAATTTAAACCAATGAGGTAAAGGTAGCATGGCAGTCTGCTGCGGCCAATAAGAGTTATGTTTTCATTACGTATGACCAATTAAAGAATAGGTCATTTTATCTAGCCAACGACGTAAAAATTTATTCATTTAACGAAATATCCTATCAAATATCTGTCATTATATCAATAATCCAGTTTTCTCTTTCGAACATATCTATAACTGTTTCTGAAAAAAAGGACGAATATTATTGAATATTTACTTTAACGTCATAAAAATGTGATTCAACCAATGGCAAATTAGTCGAAGTATTGGCGTTTCGTTTTACGTAAGCAGTTAAACGCAATTATTAATAAAAAGCTCTAAAAACATACAATAATATATTTATCGAATACTAAAACATAGCAAACATAAATTGAATAAGTTTATATATTTCTTTAGTTCGAATATCATACAAATAATTTGCGAATGCGTGATATTCTATAAATCACATATCGCCTATTTTCTTGGAAGAACGTCACGCAAGGAGGGCCCATGCCAAATTTGAGAACTTACAGCCCGTAGCTAATAGATATTGTGAAACGCCACTTTTTTCCTACCAGTTTTGTACCTGTACCGGTTACGCATAGCAGTGAGTTGAATATTGAAACCCGCCATTAGAGAATCTCCTCTTACATTACTTATTAGTAAAGAGTTCAGAAAGAAAGTCTGTGTTTAAAATTTGAAATGAAAGGTCTGTATTTAATTTTGTCCATTGATAATTTTATATTCGTGAAGATAAAATAATAGTTTCTATGTCAACATGGTGTCTTTCTTTTAAATAACTTATACAGGGTGACTGGTGAGTCATTTTTGCATTTCCAGGACGTGATAGTTTGAGATCATACATAAAGAGAAAAAATAAAATGAATATTAAATAAATAATACTGAGTAAACTTAACCGAAAGTTGAAGAATTCATTACGCAACGCATGGTTACACAAGCGTAGATAATGCAATAGATACTTAGCGAGTAGTGGTGTGCGTGTGGCGGGAACACTGCTGTGTGTATGTTGGCTGAGTCAGCGCAAAGTGTAGTAAGGTCTCTTTATTTATTCATAGAGATTTCTGGTGTAAAATTAAGTACTTAGGTACTTACCTAATTTTATTACATTATTATGATCAAAATCGTGTACAGAGTGTATTTAAAATTTGTCACCAGTCACCGTGTATATTTATCAAATATGTTTAAAATATATCTAAATTGATTAAGGTATTGTTACATTTTATTTTTAAATAATACCTTAGGTATTAGTTAAAAAGTAATACGATATCATTTTCTTAATCTGGTAGAGATTGACTTTACAATCAGTACTAGAATGATATGGGAATACAGCAACAGATTGTAGAAGAAATATACATTGTTTCCCTATGTGGCGTGCATTACCTGGCGCCAGGTCGCGGCGCAGGTCCTCGAGCGCGGCGAGCGTGGCGGCGTCGGCCGCGGCGCCGCGCAGCAGCAGCAGCGCGCGCCCCGCGCCCGCCGCCGCCAGCGCCTGCGCACACACCACAAACATGCATTATTTTACGATTTTAATCATTTCAAATCAAAAAATATTGTAGTACCTATGGGCGGTTGCACAAATCGTTTGTTTTGGAACTTAACTTATATAGATTAGTTTTCTATTTTAAAAAACACACGGCCGTGCAAGGTCAGCTTAGAACAGCCCTACCACCCCTGGATAATTGTGTCGTAAAGGCGACTGATCCGAGTGACCACCGCTCTGTAGTAGGATCCCGGCAAGGTCCAAATGTTTAGCGACCGCCTTTCATATACAATCTGTCGCCAAATATGACCGTTCTCGCAATGATGCATTCCTGCAATATTTTGTAAAGGGACAGTTTTTTTCCTTAACTCGCGTACTTTCATCTTATCACTTTCACTTGCCATCAGGTGAAAAAAAAGCAACTAGTCAGTACTATTTAAAAACGATTTAGTTGAAGTGTAATCTGTCTAAGCAGCTACGCACTCACCGCATCCCTGTCCCGATTGAAGCAGCTGGCGGCGTGCACCACGTGTGTGGCGGCGCCCAGCGCGGCGGCGGCCAGCGCGGCGCCCGCGCAGCGCCCCACGCCCTCCGGCCCCACGCACACCACCAAACCGCCGCCGCACTGCAATACGTGCATTAAAAGGATTTGTCCGTACCTAGCACGGACAATAGCTACGACGGTGGTTAATACCCGGGAGTATTAACCGACACGGTCGTAAGAGAGACCTAACCCTAGGTATCCCTATACGAATCCCTACAACCCTACAGTGATGTGTATCCTACTTCCCTAGCCTAACCATAAGTAAGTGTGTATATATATATATATAAATAGGGCGGGATATCTGCGCCGTGAGACCTAAGGCAACAGACGGATGGGGGGAAGGTATAAGGGTTGTGTACGGCGTGCAATGTACACAGGAAAGGGTTTTCTCACTGCCAGTCAAGCAGACTCACAAGACTGATCAGGGACTGATGGCTAAGGGTGTCTTGGCCACAGTGAGAGGATGCTGGAGGAGGAACGTCTGTTCATCTGGCGGTTGCCAGGAACTTCTTAATCTGCTCCTCCAGTGGTTACTGCGAACTTCAGGGTCTTCTCTTCCATGGTGGCAGGGGACTTCCAGGTGGATGTAAATGAAACGACTGCTGGTTGCACAGTGATTTATTATTCAAAATATTTGGTTTATATACAATTTTTATTTATAATACACAATGATACATATTTATTCGTGTGCGTAGAGTTAAGATGCTGATGTTTTAGTAGCATCAGCATGGCACTAATTTCAGCTGTACTTTGCTCGCGGTCGCGCGCTGACTCAGGTAGGTCAGCAGTGAATTTGTAATGATCACTGAACATTCTGCCGTCTCTCAGGAACAGGTGTCTCCAGCTCGTACAGCTCGATGCACTCGAATCGGCGCGTTGTTTGGTTGGTCTGGTGGATGGCTCAGGCCTCCTGGCTGGGATGGTTAGGATGTTGGAGCAGAATGGCTGTCCCAATCGGTTCTATCATGTATGGAACATAAACTAATGTAAATAAAATAATAATATATATGTACTAGAATTGGAGAGATACAGTTAATGAGTATGTATGTATACGAATTTCAAAATGTGATATTAATGAATGAATGAATGATTTATTTAAAAGTAACACAGACTCAATTTGTAAATATATAAATGCTTACAGACTATGTTGATAAATGTTTAACTAGGTATATATAAAACTTTAAGCAAAAACGAATAATTTACAGTCTAATTTACAAAGGCCACTCCTGCACCATTCCCCCCGCAATGGCACAGGAATGCTTTAAATAATTCAAGTTTATCGGTATACCGCTATATCGGTATGCTCGCAGGCTTTCACCAACAAAATGCCTTTTTTAAATTCACTCCTTTCATCGCTGCAACTATTCGAGAGCTCGCCATTACTTATTCTCGCAGGAGATATAAATATAAATATCCTAGACCCAAACGACGAAGGAACGGCTCAATATCTAGATATCTTGGCTAATTTCAACATGCTTCCCGCCATCATACGCCCTACTAGATTAAGTTCATGTCTAGATCATATATTTTTAAAAAGTCCTACAACTAACTCGGTTGGAGTGGTCGGCCGCTTCGATATTACTGACAACAGTATTTGCATGCTGGGCACTTGGACGCTCGGCAAGAAAACAAACCGCAATTTAGGGAAATCAACAAGATAAACTTCCAAGCTGTTGTTGAAGAACTTAAGCAGGTAGACTGGTGTAACGTCCACTATTTTAGGTATTGTGCACACAAATAAAACAATATTATTTTGACTTGTATGTCCACAAACGGTAGCGTTAGCAGTCCCGTATAGAGTGACGAGCGGAATACAAGACACCGCGCGCCCCTCCCGGTGTTGCCACCACTCCCCGATGTAGAACCATTTAATTGCATATTACAACTGGGATCCGGTAATGTCGGAACAAAATGTGGACATAGCTACTGAACTATTTGAGTCAGCCATATCCACTGCGGTAAGCAAGCACTCCTCTAAAAAACACATCAATCCCAGAAAGTTAATCTTTAAACCATGGATGATGTTCAATGTATAAGATATATTTTAATTCTAAAATTTTAGTAGTCCCAAATAAACCAAGATACAAGCAAGACGTGTGTCATTTATCTCCCTAGCCAATCAATCAAAAATAGACCTTAACACTTCTAACATATGGTCCAAACGAGACGGATATTATTATGGAAGTTTTTGAATAGTGAAGATTGGCCGTCCGACTAGAACTAAAGGCGACCTTTTTTCGAATACAAAAGACTAGCGAGATAAGAGTTTTGATTCCCGGAAGGTTTAATTAAAACTTACGTAAACAAGTTGTTTTGATGTTATTTACGTGTTAAAGAAGTGATCAGCGAACGATTGTGTTGGTTAGTGAAGCATTTAGAACTTGATATTTAGAAGAATACTTACACGAAAAATATATGAAAAAATGACTACACCTACTAAGGAGCAAGCTGCGTTGTTGAGTGCTTTGGAAGATGGAGCAAATATATTGTTGAAGACACAAACTTAAAGAAATGTCCAAAGTCTCGTTTAACCGAAGGCTACATTAAAGCGAGAATACAATGTATCGAAGAGTACAGCAGGCGTAGCACGGCTTGTCAAGACAAGACTTATGTCACAGATTATATCACAATTTGAGCGACATAATTGCTTAGTCTTATACAGCAGCACGGGGCAAGTTTAATTTATCTAGAATGCGTGACAAACACATCTTGACAAATGTTTAAGACTTCTTTCAAGTTCTATCTCTTATTTAATAGCATGGCGGCATCGTTTTGTTTATTTTTGTCACAATTTGACACATCGCCAAACATTTTTTATCACTGCGGTTCGGAGGTTGTGAGATTATTTTTTCATAATTATAATTATGAAGTCGTCGTGGCGCCATGGTTAATGTGTGTATCATACGATATCACATGTTAAGCAACGTTCGGCGCGGTCGGTACTTGGATGGGTGACCGCCGACCATTCATTTCTCTCGACGACTTCCGTGCTTCGGAAGGCACGTTAAGCAGTCGGTCCCGGTATACTTGTATACAGTAGTCGTTAGGGTTTGTCAGAAGCCATTTCGGCGCCCTGAAAATTCTGGCATCCACCACCCAGCACTGGGCCAGCTTGGTGGATTATGGCCTATTAACCTCCTCGTCACCCAGCGGACAGACTCATGCCCTGCAGTGGGCTCATTAAAAAGAGTTGTGATGATGATGATGATGAATAATAATTATGCCTATCAATTATTATAATCAGATTCTTTTAAGACTTCAACGGTAAAGGTACTTACTGCTTTTTGGCACTTGACACAAAACTTAAAAATAATATTAAAACAAAAAATTCACCAACTAAAAAATTACATTTGGAGGTTTAAAGTTGTTAAACTCGTTCTTTGTATAAACGTCAAGACAAAGATATGTCGCGGAAAGCATTTTTGTCACGTCGTGTGCCCGTGCTGTCATATAAGACAAATTACCGGACTGTGACAAAATTATGTCTTGTCGTGTGACTTATCTCTTATGAAACCCGTGCTACGCCTGCTGGAATACATTTAACCGAGATCATTTAGCGTTACGAAAATGTACGCCCCGGGAACAGCGCGGAGTTTTACCATATTTTTTGAATGAAGATTATTTCACTTACGAAGAACTTTATATTTGTTTAAAGGCGGATTTAATGGACTTGCTGAATAAAAAATCAATTTCACATAATGAAGATATGGAAACCACGACTGCAGATAAAAACAGTTCATTATGTGTAAAATTACCACGAATTCAGTTATCTAATTTTTCTGGTAAATATGAAGAGTTTCCTACCTACAAAGACTTGTTTACATCTTTATTGCACAATAACTAATCTTTATCGTGTGTACAGAAATTACATTGTTTAAAATCAAGTTTAGTTGGAGAAGCAGAGGCATTATTAAGACACATACATATTACTGAAAATAATTATACACAAGCATGGGAACTTTTAACAAGTAGATATGGAAATAAAAGAATTATAATAACATCCTTATTGAAAAGATTATTTTACCAGAAGAAAATTAATACTCAATCAGCCTTGTTTTTAAAATCACTTTAAGATACTACATCAGAGTGCCTTAATAGTTTAACCAACATGGATATCCAGATAGACCAGTGGGATCCGATTATCGTATTCTTAGTCGTGCAAAGGTTAGATATGCAAACACATAAAGAATGGGAAGAGCACGCGTATAACGAACAAGTCGATGAGCTGCCAAAATGGGACAAGCTGAAGAAGTTTCTAGAAGCTAAATTCCGAACTTTAGAATTAGTTACACCATCAACGTGGAGCGCTACAGGAGAAAGAAATAGAACACAAAGATCATTTCACGTCATAAATAGGCAAGATAATCAACATCAAAACACTATTTCTGCATCAAATACACAAGCGGTATGCGCTTTCTGTAAAGGAAACCATTTCGTTATTAACTGCAAAGAATTTGTGAATCAACCCGTAGAAGAAAGATACAAGTTTGTGCAGAAAAGTAATTTATGTTTTAACTGTTTAATACCAAATCATAGCGTTTTCCGATGTAACAGACGCACATCTTGCAGAATATGTAATAGAAAACATCACTCATTAATACATCAAGATACACAAGCTCAAAAGGGAGAAAAAGATACAGCGACAGATACAGCAACATGTTCCTACAATAATGAAGATCCTGAAACTATAGTAAAGACACACTATTCTAGAAAAAATGAAGTTAAAGGGCAGAATATGTTATTAGCAACTGCATTAGTTAATATTACGTCAAATTATGGAGAGTCATATACATGTCGCGCCCTTATTGATCAAAGTTCAGAAGCATCGTTTGTGACAAGTAAAGTAGTCGATTTACTGAACTTAAAGAAAACTGAAATAAGAGGAAAGGTTTCTGGTGTCGGAAAGGAAGAAGTTATCATTAAATATATGGTGAATTTATCTCTTTTAACAAAATCCAAAAAGATAATTCATGTCGACGCATATCTTTTGAATAATATTTCATCTGAACTGCCAAGTAAAGAAATAAAAATCGATTTACCACAACTAAGACACTTGACGTTAGCAGACCCTACATTCGGCACTCCAGGAAAAATAGACATATTATTGGGAGCAGCTGTCTATGCTAGAATAATAGAAGAAGGCCTTATTCGAATTCAAGATAATTTAGTAGCATAGAAAACAGACTTGGGTTGGATACTATCAGGTGAAACAATAGAGACAACAACGAAACAAATGAAGATTACAAGCTTATTTGCAACAATTAAAGAAGACAATGATTTACTAAGACAATTTTGGGAAATAGAAACAACAGCATACACAAAGAAGAAAATATATACAAAAGAAGAAGAAGAATGTGAATCAATATACAAAAACACAGTTATGAGAGAAGAAAATGGAAGATACATTGTTCAATTACCATTGAAACAATCAGTTGAAGATACAGTGAAGAGAGTAGGCAATACAAAAGACCAAGCTGTAAAAAGATTCAATCAATTGGAGAAGAAATTTGAGAAAAACAATAAACTAAGAGAAGAATACACAAAAGTAGTTAATGAATACATAGAGTTAGAGAATATGGAGAAAACAGACACCCAAATTGAGAATGAATCTATATATTTACCTCACCACGCGGTCATAAGAGAAGACAAAGATACAACTAAGGTCCGCGTGGTATTTGACGCTTCTGCTAAGGGCACCAGTGGTCAGTCACTTAACGAAAATATGATGATTGGTTCTGTGTTGCAACCTAACCTTCGTAGTCTCATAACACGTTGGAGAGCACATAAGATCTGCGTAGTAGGAGATATTATAAAGATGTATAGAATGGTGAAAATTAATTTACACCACGTGAACCTGCAGAGAATCGTATGGCGCAATAGTCCAGATGAAGATTTAGAAAGTTACCAACTTAAAACTGTCACTTTTGGAACGGCAGCAGCACCTTACCTCGCTGTTCGAACTCTTATACAATTAGCAGATGATGAAGCAGGTGACAACCCTGAAGCGGCTGCTGCAATAAAACAATCATTTTTCATGGACGATCTTATGTTGGGCCACCACGACGTTGAGCACACCAAGCAGTTATGTAAGGAAGTAAAAGCAATATTGAAAAGAGGAGGTTTTGAAATGTAGAAATGGTCGAGCAATTCGGAAGATGTGTTGAATGCTTTGAAGGATAATGAAAATTATATGAAAGACAAAATTGATATTAAATTAGACAATATTATTAAGATTTTAGGACTAACGTGGAATAGAAAAGAAGATACCTTTAAGGTCACCGTCAACTTACCGGAACTAAAACAACCTGTAACAAAAAGATCCATACTATCTGACGTCGCTCGCCTTTTTGATCCATTTGGTTGGCTATCGCCGGTGGTCATAAGAGCTAAAATAATGATACAAAGACTATGGCTGTGCAATCTTACATGGGACCAAGAATTACCTTCAGACTTAACTGCAGACTGGATAAACTATAGAGATTCCTTAATTGATCTAGAGATGATTCAAATTCCACGATCGCTACATATTTCACCTAAATGTAAAAGTATTGAAATACACGGATTCTCAGATGCCTCAACTACATCATACGCGGCCGTCACTTACCTGAAGGTTATAGAAGAGGACGATACGGTACATGTAACGATGATAGCGTCTAGAACAAAGGTTGCGCCCTTAAAACAATTGACAGTACCTAGACTTGAACTATGCGGTGCGGCCTTACTGGCTGAAGTTCTTGAAGACCTGCAACAAATATTAGATGTGCCTAAAAACAATATTTTTGCATACACAGATTCGATGGTAGTTTTATCATGGCTGCAGTCACACCCGAGTCGCTGGCGTACTTTTGTTGGAAATAGAGTGGCTGAAATACAAAGAGTTGTAAATAATGATCAATGGAGATACATACCGACTGGAGATAACCCCGCTGACATCGCATCTAGAGGCGTGGAAGCTGGTCAACTGAAAGGCAACGAAAAATGGTGGAGAGGCCCTAGTTGGTTAAATAGTAAAGAAGCTAAACAAGAAACTTATAATATTCCAGTGACTAATCTAGAAATAAAGAATTCTTTACATGTATACATACAAAGTGAAGAACAACCTATATGGGAAAGATTTTCTTCAATTTCTCGATTAAAAAGAGTACTAGCATACTGCAGGAGGATTTCAACTAAAAATGAAATGAGAAGAGAAACATATTTAACAAATCTTGAAATGGAAGAAGTTTTACTGAGATGTATAAAGTGGTATCAAAATAGAAGTTACGGAAAGGAAATAGACGATATAAAGAAGGATGGCAAGGTACGAAAGAATAGTACTCTTATCACACTTTATCCGTTCTTAGATAAGAATGGTGTATTAAGAGTGGGAGGACGGCTAGAGAACGCCGCAATGCCAGAGAATTTTAAACATCCAATCATCATTCCAAGGGATCAGCATATTGCCAAACTTATAATCAATGAAGCTCATATAAAAACATTTCACGGTGGCATTCAAATGATGATGACCTACATCCGCAGTAAATACTGGTTGATCGGACTAAAATCAGCAGTGAGAAAACACATACGTACCTGCAAAATATGTATAATTGACAAAGCGAAGGTGAAGGTTCCTGAATAGTGGCGTTGATTATGCTGGCCACGTACATATACGAATATCAAAGGGCAGAGGTTGCCGCACAATAAAGGGGTACATTTGTTTATTTGTATGTATGGCAACCCGAGCTATACATTTAGAAGTTGTATCGGATCTCACAGCACAAGCCTTTATTGCGGCATTTCGACGATTTGTATCAAGAAGAGGCTCTTGCCCCCATCTATGGAGTGACAATGGTACAAATTTTGTTGGCGCTGCAAAGGAGTTAAAAGAATTATTCAAGAAGGGTAAAAACAATATGACGCAGGAAGTGGCAGAACTGTTAGCCAATGACGGTACGACTTGGCATTTTATCCCGCCTAGAATGCCCAATTATGGAGGATTATGGGAAGCTGGGGTACAGTCAGCGAAAAGACATTTAACAAGAATAAATAAAAACACTAAATTGACCTATGAAGAAATGTCCACATTATTAGCTCAAGTAGAAGCCTGCCTAAATTCCCGGCCCATCTGTCACCTTGATGACACAATTGACACGCTGGCGCCTCTCACGCCTGGTCATTTTTTGATAGGCGAGCCATTGATCACCGTACCTGATGACACCTATGAAGAGAAAAACGTAAACCTACTCACCCGATGGCATAATATACAGAAGATGACTCAAGATTTTTGGCGGCGATGGCAGTCAGAATATTTAAATACTTTGCAACAAAGGTATAAATGGCAAGTACCAGTACCATCGCCCAATATTGGAGATATTGTTGTTTTTAAAGAAGAAGACTTACCTCCCACTAAATGGTTGTTAGGAAGAGTAAAGATGTTGCACCCTGGAACTGACGAACTAGTGAGAGTAGTAACTGTGCAGTGTAAAGGCAATAATGAACTGAAGAGACCTGTTTCAAAACTTATTTTGTTACCTACCAATCCAGATTTTAATTGATTATATAGAAAGTTACATTAATGAATTATAAGTATTTAAAGTTAACTAAAATCAATGAAGCATAAATATTTAATGTTAAAGTTTTTGCTTAAAGTTTTTTTTCAAGATACAGTCCACTTTTTTGATGAGATTTTATAAGAGTTAAATAGTTAATTTTTGATAAGTATGTATTTAAAACTGTTGGTTTTGGTGGGCGGAATGTTCAATGTATAAGATATATTTTAATTCTAAAATTTTAGTAGTCCCAAATAAACCAAGATACAAGCAAGACGTGTGTCATTTATCTCCCTAGTCAATCAATCAAAAATAGACCTTAACACTTCTAACAGATGACTCCGGGTTTGGTTAGATGTACTAAGCATAGAGACAGGCTTCACCTTGACTTTAGAAGGCACCCTCATGATAAATTAAAGGAACTGGTCTATAAAAGATATCGTAACTACCTAATGAATCTTTTACATCGCCTTAAAAAAGAATTCGAATCGAGGGAACTTGCCAAAAACAAAAATAATCCAAAAGGCCTCTGGAAAGTTATCAGGACAATCAGCAACACAAAAATAAAATCAAGCCCGGCTATTGAACTGACATATGCTAAGTCAAGCAACGCAAAGGACTCCATCAATTACTGCAACGCTTATTTCGCAAATATCGGCGAACAACTCGCAAATCAGTTACTGAGCCAAACAAAAATGTCACAGCATGATTTAATAAATAACCTTTGCCTAGAACACCATGCTCCTGTGTCATTCTTCATGCAACCCACCGATACATTCGAGGTAGATGGGATGATATCTCAGCTTAAAAATGATAGTTCAGCTGGAATACATGGCATCAGCCCTGCTCTTCTCAAGGCCATCAAACCTGAGATAATCTCCCCTCTCACTCATATCTTTAACCTCAGCATCAGCACTGGTGTCTTCCCCACTCGCTGGAAGAGGGCTTTAGTAGTGCCTATTTACAAAAATGGACCTAAAAAATGTCCAGAAAACTACAGACCGATCTCACTCTTAGGTTTATTCTCTAAAATACTGGAAAAAATTGTTAATAAAAGGCTTCAAATATATTTTGAAAATAATAATCTGCTATCACCCAAGCAATTCGGATTCAGATACCGAAAGTCGACTGAAGATGCAGTCACGAGTGTAGTGGAGTTTGTCTCGGATCGACTTGATCATGGCGATAAGTGCATCGGCGTCCTTTTGGATCTAGCCAAGGCAATCGATACTGTTCCAGTCCATCTATTACTCAAAAAAATGGAACATGCCGGTATAAGAGGTGTGCCCCTGGACTGGTTTCAAAGTTACCTTACCGGTAGACGACAATACGTTAGGGTAGGAGAGTATGTTAGTGATGACCTTCCAATAAATTTTGGTGTCCCCCAAGGTAGTGTTTTAGGTTTTTGCTTTATATGAACGACATTCATAGCGTTAAACTACGGTATGCAGAATTTTTTGCTACGCAGACGATACAATCGCACTTTTTCATGAAAAAACTTGGGAAGGCGCCCTTCATAAAGCTGAAACCGGCTTGACTACTCTGAAAAGTTGGCTCGGTGCTAATCTGCTTACATTGAATGCGCCCAAAACTAAATAATTATGCTTTCATAAGACCAAACCTTCAGCCCCCCCTTTTCCCACAAACTTACGACTGCATTCTGGATGTGAATCGAGCCACAACTCCTGCCAAAATATAAGTAGAGTACCTTGCGCAAAATATCTTGGCGTGGTTCTAGATGAGAAGTTAACTTTCACTAAGCACATTGAAACCACTTCGTCCCGCATCAGGAAGTTGATTTATGTTATGAAAACTCTCAGGCACTGCGCTGACAGCGGTACTCTCCGTTTGGTATACACAAGCCTTGGGGAATGTCTGCTCAGTTATTGCATCACTATCTGGGGTGGATCCGGAATCACTACCATGTTAGGCCTTGAGAGAGCTCAACGCGGGGTTTTAAAAACAATGCTTAATAAACCTATGATATATCACACTGACTCTCTCTATACCGCTACGGGGATACTTAATGTGCGGCAGCTTTATATCCTAAAAGAGTCTCTAAAAATGCACCGCAAGATCCTTACATCTCCCAGTTACCCCACTTTGATTTCTAGAAGAGTATTTAAAGCCCCTATATTCACAGTTAAAACAGCTCTCGCACAACGTATGCCTGCACACATGCTTCCATTGATTTATAATAAAATACTAAAAGTCTGCGACATCAAAAAAGCCACAGTAAAATAGGCAAAACACATAATTTCAAGCCGACTGATATCTATGACCTACCTTGTACCTTTGGTACCTTGACCTACCAAACAGAAGACCTTGTAAAGCATTAATCCTAGCCCTTCACACATGGTACCATACTTAATACAAAAAACATACTTACCCACTCACCACAAACAACACACGCACGCACACATACACACACGCATGTACACACAGACGAACCCACCCTATATCTAGTTTATAAATAATAAAGTCTATAAATGCTAATATATAAATATATGTATAAAAAAGCTTAAGTACTTTGACTGCTGTCTTTAATGATGATTTTAATTTTAAAACTTAATGTTAATGTTTAAACTGTTCTCCTAACTTTATTCTGTCCATAAATATGGATGCCCACGATACAGGTTCTTGCTAGTGTGGGATCCACAGTCCATGCATACTGTATTGTTACAATAAATTAGTTAAGTATAAATTGGTTAAGTCTGCTATTAACAATTATGATATAATTTATGAAACAAAGTATTATTCTCATCTTTTTAGTCGTTAAGTCTAAATGTAACAATTTAAAGTTTAAAGTTTAAATAAAGAATTTGAAAGTGCAAGTTATTACAACTATCTCTATTCAATAAATGTTTATTTTAATAGAGATAGTTGTAATAACTTGCACTGGCTTTATATTTTTATTTATTGAGAAAAAGATTAAATTTTCGATTAGAGATAGATTTAATAGCTTCAACAATGCAATTTTTGTAAAGTAATATAGTAATATGTATAGATCAGTCTTAACAGATTACTTAGTAACTGCTAAATTAATTATTTTGTGATTTTTTTCGATTCTCAGTATTGGTGTAGTATTGGAATAACGTCTGTGCGTATAGCCATAGTGTTTGTATTAGTTGACTACCGACTGTGCGTACAGCCCTGGTAATTGTAGTAGTTGCCTACCGACTGTAATAATATAATAAAGTAATAATAAATAAAATCCCCAGACAATCACACCAACTACATGGCCCCAAAGTAAGCATAGCTTGTGTTATGGGATACCATATAGCGAACTAGGGGGGAACCTAGAATATAAATACATAAATAGATAAACACCCAGACACGGAACATTTTTTTTCCTTGTTCCGTGCGGGGATCGAACCCGCAACCACTGGCGTCTGAGGCAGATAGGTTTACCCATACGCCAAAGTGTGCGTGTAGCCATAGTATTTGTAGTAGTTGACTACCGACCGTGCGTGTAGCCATAGTGTTTGTAGTAGTTGAATACCGACTGTGCGTGTAGTCATAGTGTTTGTAGTAGTTGACTACCGACTGTGCGTATAGCCCTGGTAATTGTAGTAGTTGACTACCGACTGTGCGTGTAGCCATAGTATTTGTAGTAGTTGACTACCGACTGTGCGTGTAGCCATAGTATTTGTAGTTGTTGACTACCGACTGTGCGTGTAGCCATAGTGTTTGTAGTAGTTGACTACCGACTGTGCGTATAGCCATAGTATTTGTAGTTATTCTGTGGAATTCTTATGATTTCCAGATTTGTAGTAGTTTTTGACTGGCAACCGGGTCGTTTTAACTGTAGTTTTCTGTACTTTTGAGCACCCAGTATTATATCTATGGAGCCTCTAATGTAGTAAATTGGGTCAGCTAGTATTTTGTTTTATAAGTTTTTAGTTTCTAGTTGTTGTAAGTTTTTTGGTAGGCCTCTTGTTAGTTAAGGTAATATAATTAGTGCTTTAGGAAGTTTATATTGGCTTGGGATCCTTGGTAGTAGTTTATTTATATTTTTCCGTATACATTATCTTGAAAATATTGATGTTCTAATGTTTTTACTTACTATAAAACAGATCAAATATGCCGATTTAGTTTCTTGCTATTGTTTTTCGAAAGGAGAGACTAATGATTTATAATTACCACGGTGACTTTATCGGAACTAAGTGCTTGCGTTGCAGAATCTGTATTTCATTATAATTGGTTCATACGGAATTTCTGAATAAATAATATGGCGAGTTTATATTCTTCGACTAATTGTTCAATTGTAGGTTCATGGTTAAATAATTTGTTGTATGTTCGCATAGTTGTAGGTATTCCAATGCTTGACTGTAGGTACGTATTTTTTATTGAATATAAATAGTAAGTTGTAATGTAATTGTGGCTTGTAGGATTTCTTGTTCTTCTAAGGTGAGTGGTTCTCAGTACCTCCCTTCCAGTTAACCTCCTCTCGTTTATGTGTTTTGATTTTACTGGGTGCAGTCTCCTTCTCGCCATTTGTGAAAATGAAGTTGGATCTCGTTATAATATGTTTCTTGATTTTTGTTTGTTGATCTCTTGAATCTCCATAGGTCTTCTTACTTGCTGCCCCTACTCCTAAATAGGGGTAACAAAGTAAACCCTAGTTGTGATCTTTTCCTCGTTATGGTATATGCGACTTCTCAAGTAACCGGGGGATCCCGCTGGTGGGAAGCCGGCACCCGAACCGCTACCAAACGAAAACAACTAGGGGTAGGTTAGTAATTCAACGCACAACATAACTAGCGCTTGTTGAGTACGCTAGCCTGCGGTACGTCGAATTGTCAGTAAGTCAGTTGGTTTCCTAACGGGACAAGGGTTTTTTTTCGAAGGACCAAATGTCCTTTTATTATTTACTTTTGCTCGAAGGACCAAAATGTCCGTACCTAGCACGGACAATAGCTACGACGGTGGTTAATACCCGGGAGTATTAACCGACACGGTCGTAAGAGAGACCTAACCCTAGGTATCCCTATACGAATCCCTACAACCCTACAGTGGTGTGTATCCTACTTCCCTAGCCTAACCATAAGTAAGTGTGTATCAATCAATATATATAAAACTGTTCCGTTACTGACTGAGTGACTGAGGTACTGAGTGACTGAGTGATTGACAGACAACGTACAGCCGTAACTACTGGGCGTAGAGGGCTGAAATTTGGAACATATATTCTTTGGGGGATGTAGGGGTGCACTAAGGAAGGAATTCCCGAAATTCCCACGGGAACAGGAAATATAGGACTTTTCAGTTTGTATGAAAAATCTTATTCCTTGAGTGCACCGATGTGAAACTTGGTGTAAAGGTTTTTCAATATGTGTCTGGTTGTGTTATGAAAGAAATTCCCGAAATTCCCACGGGAACGGGAAATATATGATGTTTTAGTTTGTATGAAAAAATCCCATCCCTTGAGTGCACGGATGTGATACTTGATAAAAAGGTTCCTCAATAAGTGTCTGTTTGTATTATGGAAGGAATTCCCGAAATTCCCACGGGGGTTGGACTTTTTAGTTTGTATGAAAAATCTTATTCCTTGAGTGTACTTGGCATGAAGGTTCTTCAAAGAGTGACTGGTTGTGTTACGAAAAAAATTCCCAAAATTCCCACGAGAACGGGAAGTATATGATTTTTAGTTTGTGTGAAAAAAACTTATTCCTTGAGTGCATGGGTGTGATACTTGGTATAAAGGTTCTTTGCAGTGGGTGTCTGGTTGTATAGTTTCTGAAATTTTCACGAGAAGGGCAGTTAAGCGCATACGAAGTTGCGGGATAAAGCTAGTATACATATATAAATAGGGCGGGATATCTGCGCCGTGAGACCTAAGGCAACAGACGGATGGAGGGAAGGTATAAGGGTTGTGTACGGCGTGCAATGTACACAGGAAAGGGTTTTCTCACTGCCAGTCAAGCAGACTCACAAGACTGATCAGGGACTGATGGCTAAGGGTGTCTTGGCCACAGTGAGAGGATGCTGGAGGAGGAACGTCTGTTCATCTGGCGGTTGCCAGGAACTTCTTAATCTGCTCCTCCAGTGGTTACTGCGAACTTCAGGGTCTTCTCTTCCATGGTGGCAGGGGACTTCCAGGTGGATGTAAATGAAACGACTGCTGGTTGCACAGTGATTTATTATTCAAAATATTTGGTTTATAAGTATACAATTTTTATTTAAAATACACAATGATACATATTTATTCGTGTGCGTAGAGTTAAGATGCTGATGTTTTAGTAGCATCAACATGGCACTAATTTCGGCTGTACTTTGCTCGCGGTCGCGCGCTGACTCAGGTAGGTCAGCAGTGAATTTGTGATGATCACTGAACAGGATTCAATAAATAAATCGTACACAACTTAACAGAGTAAATGCTCGTCGTATAAGAAACGAAACCATTCAACGCAATAAAAATTTCTGAAATCCACAAACGAACACTGTGACAGCCTCAAAACCTAAAATAGTTAGTGGAATTGTGTTTACGCCAAATAAACACGACGGCCGGAAATTCGGCATCACTATTCGAGCATCGCGACAGCACCGCCCGCACTCCCAGCGCCCCTAGTATATATATAGTCACCGACGCGCCGGAGCAGCTTCCCCTTTCCAATGCGCTTCGACACAAATCGCACGTCCGTCATCGCCAAGTAGCAGTTTAAAATGTAAAATACTATATCTTGTTTGTATAAAGTTAAATATACGTAAAATTATGGAATTATGGAAATTAGTTTAATTTCGCCAAGAATTCCAAAAATTGTTATAAGACATATTACAGAGGTTTTGATGATAAAACATACATACATACATACATAACGTCACGCCTGTATCCCTTATGGGGTAGGCAGAACACCAGAGGTTACAAGACCATCTGATGTCACGTTTGACAAATTTGGAGGTATTATAAAGATGGAGGTATTTAAAACCTCTGTTTGTCTTAACTGACTTTTACAGTATGTCCGGGAAGAGAAGCAGCTGGCACATTCTAAGTTCATCTTTCGCTCCCAGTCCAGCATGGAAGACGCAAAGACATGATAAAACTTTTATTATGATTTAGCCCGTTTAGCACTGTAGAACAACAACAACCCATCAATTGATGGATCAGACCTGTCATAAGTACCTACAGTACAAGTTTATTAGATCAGTTTACTGACCGCTCTCGCGGCGGCGGGCCACAGCACGGCCAGCTCGGCGCAGGGCTCGGCGCCGCCCGCGCCGAACGCGCCCCCGTCAGACTCCGACACTGCGAGCAAATACATTATTAATTAATTACCCAACTAAAGCAGCTGTCCATACAATGAAATGTTTATTTATTTAAATTGAATCAATATTTAAAAAGAGATTATCTTAATCTTATAAAAAATAAATAATATAATGTTCAAATTTTATTAATAAATTGTATTGTATTGTAGTTTACGAAGATGATTTATACAGGGTTAATTTTAATTAGCGCATCACGTCTTGCAGGCAGCCTCTCCACATCAATCCCAACAACATATTTTGTTCGACAAATTTTTAAAAATCATGATAAAAAAATAAAAATATTTCCTTCAAATCTTATTTCTTTATTTATGTATTTAACAATTTATGTACACATAAGATTGGACACAATTTAAAGATACATGGATCAAAAATAAGTACAAAGGTACAGCTTATCTCTAATGAGATCTCTTCCAGCAGACCTAGGTCTGTTTACAAATGTCTTAGTCTAATTACAAATGTAGACTGGGTCCTAGTTAAGCAAGTAATGCCTGGGAAACCCGCTCTTCCTTAACTTTACAATTTATTTTAACTATAATAATACTAACTACAATTCCTGTTTTCTTAATTTAGTTTAATTAATTTAATTTATGTTTGCATGTATGTGTAACAGCTTCTTTTACAATTTAGTAGACTTTTGTTATAATTCATTTTACATTTTTCTTACAATTTTTGACAATTTTTAAAGTATTAAATAAATTCTATCTAATTAATACAAGTTGTACAAGGATATGTTTATGTTATGTGTGTTTGTATGTAAGCGTTATGATTATATGTGTATAGGAATAGAAGTGCATCAGTTACTTACAAATTATTTATTATGATATATGGTGAAGCAAAATTTCTATTTCATCATAAGTTTTAGTCTGCACCCAGTTCATCAAAAGATTTTTACATGCATGTTGGGATTTGCTGTATATTTGTACGACTCTGCTTATTTTGTTACTAGCTGCTGCCCGCGACGTCGTCTGCGTGAACGCTATGCAGCACCAAACGCACCTACGATTATAACACTGCTAGCGTGATAATATGTAGCCTATATGTTGACCCGACTTCTTAACAATCTTCATGCCAAATTTGAAGTAAATCCATGCACTACTTTTTGAGTTTATCCCGGAAAGACAAACAGACAAACAGACAAAAATTCTAAAAACTATATTTTTTGTTTCTGTTTCGATTGTAGATCATACCCCAAGTATTCTTTTAAAAAAATATTCAATGTACAGTTTTGACTTTCCTACCATTTTATTATATGTATAGATATAAAAATGAGGAACGAGGGTTGAATTGTCTCCAAGCAAACTCAGTTTTTATCGTAGAAGGTTGAGCTACTTTATTTATTCGTCGCATATTCAATAAGCGAGGGTCAAATGAAAGAGATTTATGTTTTTTCAGTATAGTTGCTAGGACATATATATAGTTTCCTTTCAGAGAGGGGGCCGCTGATGCAGTAAAGTCTTTCTGTGGAAAGTCTACGTTCTTTATAATACATGACCTTAATAAGTGCCCGTTGAGCTCTTTCTAGATGAAGAAATTGTGTCTTTGCAGCTCCACCCCATACTGGGATATAGTACGTTATAATAGATTGCGCAGAGAAGGTTGAGAAGAGACCTAGAAGCTTCCAGCTGATAGATGTTATCAGGTATAACGTGTCTTAAGGTTTTAAATGATAGTCCATGATGGATCAGAGATGTATGAGATCCGTGGGTACCATGATAGTCTCTGATCCACAATAACGCCCAGATATTTATTTTGGGAAACTTGGCATCATTTGCTATGGCATCTATAACAACGCAATCTGTACCAAAAATTGAGAGCCATTATTTGAAAGCCAATACCAGCAGAGCATATGTTGATGGTGGCTTATAGGTATCAGAAATACACAGGCACTATGAAATTTTGAGAAGCATATCTGCATATATATTTAATACACAATTTAATGTTGGGTTTTATGCGCCAAAGAAAGATCAGTGTTACGTTTGTTTTGGTTATAAAAACGCGCCTACTGATGTAAAACCTATACTCGAAGCCAATTATAAATCTCACCTGGAAGAAAAAAGTTTAAGCTGCTTTGAAAAACAAAGTGACATGAATAATACTAATTTACCTTCGATTTGCAAGCAGTGTTACCATGTCCTGTCGGTGATTCTTCAGCATTTTTTAAAATTCTCGATTGAATTGTTATAATTTTACGGTAATTTTCTATTAGTACGCATAAATTATCTTTGCATAAATAATCCTTTGTACAAATTCATTCAGGTGATACGAATCTTCTAATTACCAATTTTTTGTAGGTCACAAACGGGATAAACGAACATACTACTGGTTTTTTGGGATGAGGGTATTGGTCAAAGGGGTGCCATCGAAATTGGATCCTGCATTTATAAATCTAGCTAAGACAGCTTATATTTGAATATAAGCTATCTTATAAAACAGTAAACATGTTGCAAGCTAATATAACTGAACAAAGAAATTTACGCACAAGCAGACCACCCAGATCGATTGAAAAAATACACCTTCGACCGGCATAAATTAGTTTATACTAAATGATCTTCCTATTCTCCTAGAAGAAGTCGGAGTACCATTAGAAGCGGTAAGAGAAATCATCATTCAGCAGGACGGCTGCCCGGCACATTGGAGTTTAGCTGTGTGAGAATACCTTGACAACTGATTTCCGGAGTGCTGGATCGGTAGAGATGGACCCATTTCTTGGCCCGCTCGATGCCCCGACTTAACTCCTTTGGACTTTTTTGTTTGGGGACGGGCCAAAGGACTTGTCCTCCTCAGAAATAGCAACAAAAGAGGAGCTAATTACAAGGATTTGTGAAGCTTTTGTCATCATGGGGGTGGAGATGCAACTAAAAATAACTACCACAGAAGTACGGAAAAGGGCCCGTTTATGTATAAGAAATCGTGGTTTACATTTTGAACGTGTGATTTAAGTTTTTGCTTTGATTTTGTTACTAAAGTTTGAAATTAAAGTTCATGTAGTTTCATTAAAAGTGCTCCTTTACTTTGGTTTTTAGGCCTTAACTCAGAGATTTGGCAAGCAATGTGTATGACTAATATCTCTAAAGAAAGAACAATAAATAGGCATGATTTTAAAAATGTTTGAACAATTCGAAGGTTTTTTTATGGCACATCAAAATTATGCTCGTATCAATCTAAGATTTATTTAAAAGTTTTGTATGCCTCCATTCGGTTTTAGAAGCCATATATACACATAAAAGTAGTTTTATTTGGTCCGACATACATTAAACTATCAGAACCAAAAGACAGTGTTTACAAACTAGCGCGTATTCGGGCACTATTAACTCGTATCTACCAAGTTCTGGGTGTTTTTCTAAAATTCCAAAAAAAATCAATTAAAAAGCAAAGACATAATATATGGCTAGAAATATTCCAAAATAACTCGTTTATCACCTCCTTTGCATCTAGCCACCAAACACCATGTACATATTAGAGTGCGGCCGTTGCGAGAATGCGTTCCTGACAGCTCCGTATGTCCACTGAATAAAGTTTATTTCCGATTAGAAGGGGTAAAAAAGCTATGATTTTGACAGCTGTCAGGAACGCAAACTCCCACCGGTCGCACTATACCTTCTCTGTATTTTGTTGCGTCGCCCCGCAACCCCGCGCCCGCTGCACTTGTCGCAAGGTGCGTGGCATCAGGGTGGCGATTCTTCAAATAACATTAAGCGGACCGTACGGCAACCATCATATAGCGACTCCATGAGCAAAGTGGCAAATTTGGCATTCTCTAAAATTCATAGCATATATGGACCAGTAGCATCGGATCGGAAAGAGTGATTGAAAACAGATTGAATATACGTTCCGTTTGACGCTGTCAACGAAATATCATGCTATACATTTTAATTTATGAATGCGGCATACGTTGGTAAATGAATACTAGATAAACAAATCGTTACTTTAAAAATACTAACTGCTTTCATAGTATATTTTTAATTTGCATAAATCCCGTCAATAATATTCATATAAACCGTGAAAAAAAATATTTTTACCATATTTGTGCAATGGAACGTACTTTAGTTGCCAACTGCCCAAATGCCAAAATATAAGTCATGGAATCGGCGGGCATAGTAGTATTGTGTCACTTTCATACAGCAAGTTTTTTAATTCTTTCTTTCTTATTTAAATAATTACATAAAGCAAACCTTGTTCGTTATACATAATAGTTTTGAGTATTGACGTCAGGAATGTAATATCTTTATTCATATACCTATAGCTATCGTATTTATTCATAATGACATTAATTAAAGCCGCGGGTCACCTAACTATTAATTATTTGTTTTGTTTTAGCGAAATGAGTTTGGAACAGATAGCCTCAATGCTAGGGTTTTTGGAAGGACAGCCTGAGCTTGCGCTTGGGCGTATATCGCGCTGAAAAGAAGGCCGCAGTCTGGCGAAGAGACTGTGGCAAGAGTGCGTCGATATGCTTAATAGCATTTCGTCAGACTGCAGCCAAAAAAACAGCTGAGCAGTGGCGCCTTGTAAGTAGAGAACACTGATCCAAAATTCATATTGAAATTGATCTAAGTTTAACAATTTAGGCTAATGGCTATTGCTGAATTGTGTGTTTTCAGTACTGCAATGAATATAAGTACCGACTCATTAAAAAAGTTAAGAAAGAGAAACAGTCTAGATCAGCTACTGGTAAATTATTAACCTATTTATTTATAATTATGAAATTGCTTATATAAATGTTGGTTGAAAAAACTATTTTCATTGTATTGAATCATATTTTGTTTCAAAATATTTCATGTCTTTTAAGGAGGCGGGCCACCATTCTTTTTTAAATTGACCCCCTTGGAGGAGCGTCTTTTGGCAATCCTGGGAAATGACATTGGCGAACCTTTACCAGGGGTTCGCCATAACCCCTTAATAACTGTAAGTGTCCTTCCTTTTTTTAAATAAAGAAATGCATCTGTGTTCTAAAGCTGAATAACATTGTTTTTGTCCCTTTTGTTGCACTGCATGTACTCTCTTCTTTTAACAGCATATTGAAAATGATGGTGGTAGCACATCAAATTATGATGGCTTGGATGTTGTGTGAGTTTGTTATATGGCTTTTTCTCTTACTAGTTGTGTATATAATATTAATTTTATTTATCTATGTAACAATTTATGTATTGTACTTCATACAAATAAGACATAAGTATGAATTGATAAGTTGTTAAATTGTACTGCTTATTTCAAAATCTTCCAGCACTTTCTTCTAGTACAAACATTCTTGTTTGCTTATTTAGCCCCTGTTATGCATTTTAAAGTAGCTCTGTCTGTGTTTGATTCACACCTATATCAATAAATTACTTCTAACCTCATTTGAGAACTAGGAAAGGCTGGCAGGATATGAAAGAATATATAAAATATTGTATATAACATATAAATATTGTCCGCAACTTAATAATTAATATTCACTGAAGTTGCGGACAATCGCTTTTTAATTACTAGTGTAGTTCAAATCTTTCAATTAAACACACTTAATTACAAACATTCCGTTCATTTAATTTACTTATGTTGCCAGGGTTGAAGAAACTGAAAATCTTAATTGGTAAATTTTTATTTTTAAAGTAATTCTCTTATTGAAGTAAAAGTAACAAATAACTTTCTTAATCAATGTGTTCAGGATATGAAAGAATGGGTACTATTCACTTAAGTTACGGACAAAAGCTAGTTAATTATTAGTGTTAATTCTCGCAATTAAACACACTTAATAACAAACATTTTGTTCATTTAATTTATTTATGTTTTCAGGGTTGAAGAAGCAGTAAACGTTAATAGGTAAATTTATACTTTTAAAGTAATTTTCTTACTGAGGTAAAAGTAACAAAATAATTTTCTAAATCAATATTTTCTTTTCAGATTTGCTCCTATTGAGTATGAAGTAGAAGTTACTCATCTTGGAGCCCAACAGCCTATAGGTTCTCAGGTTACCTTGAGCTCCCATGAGGATGTCCATGAAGTCCACAACCCTGAGCCTATAGGTTCTCCAGCAAATTTGAGCTCCCAAGGTGGAGAACAGTCACGACCGACTGCCCGACGGCGACGTCGTCGTCGACCAATTCCTGGTACATTTCTACTACTTTCTAATATGCATATTATTATGTTCGAATTCATCAATAAAATATATTTATATTTTTCTAGAACTTGATGCCGACCCCATGCGCAGGGCTACTGAGACTTTGGAGGCTCTAGAGTCCCAAAGTGCGCAAGCTGCCATACAGCAGGCCCAAGCTTCTTTGAAACAGGCAGAAGCCACGCTTAAGCAGGCAGAAGCCACTCTCAAGCAGGCAGAAGCCACTCTCAAGCAGGCAGAAGCCACTGCAGAGTAGGCACAGGCAATAAATAGGTGGGCTGCAGCAATGGAATCGTTGACGGAAAGACTGCAGTATCCTTAGTTTTTTAATAATATTTTTAAAGTTAGTTTTTTGGTTAGTCTTAGTTCAGCAGTATGCAGAATGGACATTGTTAATTCTGCATACTGTTGAACTAAGACTAACCAATTATTTTTATTATGTTATATTAATCTTTAACCTATTTTGAGAGACTAATTTGAACACTTTTATTTTTGAATGTGTCTATAAATTTATATTGATTTTATTATAATTATTATAATTAAAATTAAATTAAAATTAAAATTAAATTATTGTTATAATGTTCCTATTGTTTTAATTACTTTCACATATCCTGCTAGCATCTGTACAATGGTTTTACACACTTCAAGCATGATTTCACTGATTTTGAACTTTGAAATCATCAATTATAAATACATCATAGAAGAAAATGAATCACCAGTTTGTAAAAACCTTAAGTAACAACTAATTTGTCTGTTGGTGGTATGGAAAGCCTGAACCTTTTGTTTCTTTTCTTTATATCATACTGTAATAAAACCTCAAAATCTTTTGGTGATATGTATTTATGAAAATGCAATTCTTTTTCAACAAATTTATGAGTTTTTTCAGGCCTTGTTTCTAGTAGTAAGTACTTAATTATCACTCAAAAGTAATAAATCTTCAACACTGAAATCCAATGCGATATACAGTTCAATTGTTTAGGCAGAGATAAAAAATCTGTAGATATACACAAATTCTTGACTACTGAATTATTATTACTGAATAATGAATATTTTGTTGTCAAACTTCTTATCCTTCTTCTTATTTACGGCAATTTGTTTCGGGTTAACACTATATTCCATTCGACAATGAAACACATTTTGTTTTGGCAATATAAACGCATTCAGATACATTGACAGAAAACATTGTTTGGGGCGACTTACGTCTCTAGCTGATTATTTTTCGGCGGCGGCGACGTTCAGCATTCGCCAAATATTATAATAGTTCACAGCAAACGTGGATCAAAGGCCTCATACTCAATTAAAAGAAAAATAAAACATTGTCACGACTGAAACAATCCCTCCAATACGTACTGTTGCTCAGTCTTAACCAATCTTCACCATTCTCATTCCGAACATATTGAACGAAATGTCAAATAAGTACCGGAATACGCATTATAGTATCAATTGGACTTAAAGCGACACACGCAGAATACGAAAACAGTCCTAACGTTGTTCACCGGTCAACCGATGGTTCTTATTAATTAGAAGAATACCAAATCTGTCAAAAAATACAGTTCTATGCTGATTACGACTCAATTGACTCATTTGTAAGATTAGAGAATCGAGAAGATTAGTAAATAGAGTAACGCCAGTGTACAAGACAATCAATATTTTTGTATGGGAAAACATATTCTTTAAAATTATTAATTTTTAAAAGTTGTAGAACAAATGTTCTTGGGATTGACGTGGAGAAGCTGCCTGCAGGCCGTGATGCGCTAATTAAAATTAACCCTGTATATTCGAAGATTGAATCCGTACACCACTTCAACTTTTCATTTTTCTATATAACAAAAATACGGAAACTATTCTTATTAACTTAAGAAGTACTTCGAGTGAGACCAAGAAAATTATAAATGTAACTCACAGCACTGATTGATGAGTTTGTTAGTGGCAGCAGTCCACTGCGCGCGGTCGGCGGGCTCCAGCTGCACATCGTCCCCCCGCACGCGGGCAAGCAGCAGCGCGCGCTCGCCGGACCATGGCAAGTGGCGGCGCAGTATCGCTTCGCTCTCATGTTTCTCTTCCTCCGTTACGAGGCGGTCCGTGAACATGCAGCTGCCTTCTGCCGCTATTGCCTGCAGTCAATCACATTCGTGATCATCACTTGTATCGTTACTTATTGTTTAAGTTACGCTGTATGGGTATAATCAAATAAAGTTATTATTTTATTATTATCATAAGTAACTAAGTTACATAAATACATACATAACTTCACGCCTGTATCCCGTATGGGGTAGGCAGAACACCAGAGGCAACAGAACCATCTGATGTCACGTTTGACAAATTTGGAAGCATTATAATAGTGAAGAGAGACTATTGCAGTGACAGGGGGTCAGCCCATCGCCCACAAAAAGCCTCCCATAACACCTTTTTTATATTGTAAGGATAGGACGTTTGTCTTCCATGCCACTTGATGGAAAGTGCGCATGAAGACTATGGTGGTACACGTCCATCCACGAGAAACTTATTCACTCGACACTTAAAAGTCGACCTCGGTCCCTTAACTGACTTTTACAGTATGCCCGGGAAGAGAAGCAGCTGGCACATTCTATGTTTTTCTTTCGCTCCCAGTCCGGCATAGAAGCAAGTTATTATCACATATGTCTTTTAAATTTCACTAGTTATAAGCTGCCAGACTTAAATTAGTATATCAGTAGGTACGTCGTCTTAAAGCATACGCGTATGTAGCTTATTTAATATACTTCTACGAGAAGAAATCAGCATCGCTGTACATATTATTATTTTGTGTGAGAATATCATGTTTAGTTTAATTTGTCTAAGTAGTCAACATATTTTTCCACGTCTCACGCTACATATTAATTCTCACCAAATGTTCGTCACGACTACCTGTTTTGTGAGATTAGGGTTGCAGAGTCAACTTAACGCCTCGGTCAATGTAACAAAACATTCTTCCCTGGGTTTCCAGGGTCAAAGAGCATAATACATGCGGTTTTTTAAATAGCTCAGTAATTACTATTTTTGTACATTTAGAACTCCTCTTTTATGTGTACTACTATGCCAAATAAAGAAGAAACATTTAAATGGGTATGGAAGTTAGTTAGCGAACCTGTCTTAGCTGGTGGACGTCCTGCCGCGGGTAGGCGCGCAGGCGCCGCGCCCACGCGCGGACGTGCGCCGCGCTCCACGCGCACTGCCGCCGCCACGGGAACTTCTCGCACATCTGTATTTAATGCCGTATTCCTTACTTTTTGTACTTTGTGACTACGATATAAACAATTGTCTTCGAGGACACTCAGTTTATTACTTATTTAAGGGTTTGTGTAGTAGATTTTTTTCAATATGTATCTCACATCAACATTGAATAAGTACTTATTACAAACACTAACTTAGATATATTGTAAATTTTTAATATTAAGTTTACCAAGAAATTTTGATAATAACAATTAAAATAAACGTTACATTAAACACCAAAATACTATTTGATTCAAACTAATTACTAAAAAATAAAAAGGCCTGTCTTAAGGATGCGTTTCCAAAAAGGCTAGGTATCGAATTCTACTACTACATGTATAAGATTCACGCACACAAGCGTGCCGTGAAAAAGACGAAAGGTTTTGAACAGTTTTGATACTTTAGTTTTAAATATTTGCAAATTCTTTTATTAAAACGATTAAATTGGGTAAGATTAATTAAAGTGCTCGGAAAGTTTGAGCTCGTTTTATTCGTAACGATAAAACCTCACCATCGAACCTGATGAGCTGGTGGTACACTCGAGGGCTTCTACTGGAATTCCTATTCCTAGGCATGTCAAGTTCGAGTTCATAAGACGAGACATTACCATCAGTCCTGGTAGTGGGAGCTGAAGGTATGCCTTGAGGTACTACTGGAACTCTTAGACGAGTAGAGCTAGGCATGTCGAGTTTGGGTTCATTTTGATTCGCAGGACGAGACCTTACCACCCGTTCTGGTAGTGGAAGCTGAAGGTATACCTCGAGGTGCTACTGGTACCTACACCTAGACGGATAGAGCTAGGCATGTCGAGTTTGGGTTCATTTTGATTCTTAGGACGAGACCTTACCACCAGTTCTGATAGTGGGAGCTGAAGGTATACCTCGAGGTGCTACTGGTACTCCTAGACGGGTAAAGCTAGGCATGTCGAGTTTGGGTTCATTTTGATTCGCAGGACGAGACCTTACCACCCGTTCTGGTAGTGGAAGCTGAAGGTATACCTCGAGGTGCTACTGGTACCTACACCTAGACGGATAGAGCTAGGCATGTCGAGTTTGGGTTCATTTTGATTCGTAGGACGAGACCTTACCACCAGTTCTGGTAGGTGGAGCTGAAGGTATACCTCGAGGTGCCACTGGTACTCCTAGACGGGTAAAGCTAGGTATATCGAGTTTGGGTTCATTTTGATGCGTAGGACGAGACCTTACCACCAGTTCTGGTAGTGGGAGCTGAAGGTACCATATTTTAAAAGAACTGGACAGGACACAAGGAACTGAAATCTATAGGCGGTCAGATTTGGTGGAATCGGGTTTTCATATTTTAAAAGAAATAATAAAATTTATGGACAAAGGATAATGCAAGTGATTGGGCTCCAAAAAAAAAAGTCATTGTGCAGGGATGAGATGAGAGTCAGATTATAGATTAGACACATGTCATTCATATTTGTTAGGACGCCAAAAAAATTAGCCCTGGGAAAAAAAAGATATGACCAAAAATACATTTTGCGTTTAATAGAATAAAAATAGTTTTCTTTTATGATACAGAAATTGAACGCCCGTAGATTTCTACGAGTGTATTCGTATAACCTTTACAGCCATTGACTACAAAACTAGTGAATATTGTAAATAAATACGATTATTGGTAAAAAAAAGTGCTTGTGTGATCCTTATAAGTACCTAATGGGTTGGCTACATAGTTGTAAACCGCGATTAGTTCGTCTCTTTTCTTAGTATAGCGACTTCCCTTCTTATTATCGTCGAGCGAGATAGCGCACTCACACACAAAAGAGATGTTATTAATCTGTCTCTTTTCTTACTATAGCGAACTTTTTGCGGCACTGGTTCGGCGACATTGGAAGCACGGCTTACAACTGTGTAGCCACCCCTTTTGATTTGATTTGTCTTTTTTCTTTTTTTAGCGATGTCTCTTATACGGCACTGGTTCGGCGACATTGGAAAAGCAGTTTACAAATGTGTAACCACCCCTTATGAAATAATGGTATATATGGTTCATCTAATACTGCCGTTTAGAATAAGCTAGTATGTTGCTATAAGTGGTTAATAAAGTCTAATAGTGGTTATATAATTATTACAACTAGATTTCATTAACGCTCTCTATCTCTTTCTCGGAGCACATTATTAGCGCGCATTGTCCATTTTATTCGAAACATTTCGGGGTTCGAGTCGAAAGTCGAACTTCTTTTATGATTATGATATTTAATTGTATTGTTAATATGAATCATGTGTTTAACCGGTCAACTGTCCGTGGTAGATATAGCTACCAAAAAAAAAATAGCCTGATACGTCCGTGGTAGCTATAGCTACCAATAAAATTTTCCCGCCCGTCCGTTTCTATATGCTTATTTTTTAATTAACGAACGAACGTGCCGGTACGAAATTAATCTGAGCTCTAGTTTAGAACGTAAGTGACGTTCTGGTATTGTCAAAGTTGTTGAGAAGCGTCAACAAACTTCAAAATTAATTTCAGAAATACGTAATTGAGTGCGACCCATGAAAAGTGTGTGCGTTTTGAGAAGTGCTTCAGTTTTTGTTGAATTTAAATATGTCGTAAGTATTTAATTTCTGTGCTTTATACATCAAAATGATCTATAACATAAATGTTTTCATATTTTAATTATTTATTGTTAGATTAATCAATTTGTTTTAACAAAAAAGTCTTCCGAAAATTGATCGAAGCTAACCCAAAATAGTATTTAAAAAACCGTTGATACTTATCTCGATAAAAGGATATTTTTAGTGTAATGTTGGTTTTTTAGATCATATATTTAATAAATAAGCCAATCTTTACATTTGTTGGAGGAAATACACTTAGATTTTTTAAATATATTAAAATGTTTCACACAATTCAACCAACTATGTTCGGCCATTTGTAATATGAGACAAATAAATGTGGCTTCTCGTGAACCAAGTAGTTAAATTAATATATTTTTTCGTTGAACTATGTGTTGGTTATTTTTTTAAATAAATTATACTATATAGTGACATAAATTATTTAATGCCCCTTTAAAAAATTAAAAAATATATAAATTTATTTATTTCACTCAGATCTGGAGCTGATGAAACTGGAAAAAGTCAAGAGTAAGTTTATTATGTGACATGACAGATAGACCTCACTCTAACGCCACGCTTTTTGACTCGTGACGTGACTGAGATGACAACGACCAAGAAAATGACGCTACGAAATCAGACACAACCTTTCATCGAGCGTCGCCGAAGAGATAAGCAGGAGAACCAAAGTCACCAAGAATGCCCAATGCAAAGCTGAAGAGTACATAGCTCGCAAGACGGATTTGATCTGTTCTGTTCATTGAAATAAATAAATAAAAGGCATCTTTTGGCCAAGACATCTTTTTTGTAATGTCATGTTGATTATTAATGTAATATAATGTGTATGTTAATATTTATTTAAATTAATTTGTAAGTAATTCAATTATTTTTTTATAACAAAATAACAATATTTTTATTCTCACATTGTAAATATTTAATTTGAATTTAATTTAATTTAAGAAAATTGTAAATAATGCAATAAAGTCGTTATAAAAAAATAACAATATTTTTAAATAAAACACTTTTTAACCGGATTTATCGCGTATATTTACATTTTAAATTTTGACTCGACGTTTCGGTGTCTTTGCAGACCCCGTGGTCACGAGCGACTGAGGTGTCAAGCGTCGGATTGATAGATTGAAAAAGTTATACATCATCATCTCCATCTGTTTCTCAGTCTTCGAGCGTAGCGTTCTGGATTGACACAAAACGAGCTGACAGTATCTTGAGTGTTTTATTGAGTGTTTTATTTAATAGTATGAATCGCGAAAACTTAAGACAATATTAACAATATTTTTATTTTTTAACAATGTAAATATTTAATTTTAATTATTTCAATTTAAGAAAATTGAAAATAATGCATTTTACTTAATCATATCAGTTAGTTAATGAAAAATAAACAAAATAATAGATTATTTTTTATTTCAAATTCCGTGAGTAGCCAGGTTTTAGTAGGCCAAATCGGCGGTATTTGAGTCTCGACAAAATTTCGAAACGACGGGGTATTCAATTAGCTGATTATTTGCAGTACATGACGTTCTTTTATATCAATTTTGGTATCAATGGAAAGCTAATTAAATTGTCTACACTAACGTATGCAAAACTTTTAATATTATTTAAAAATATTCAAAGTTGTAGGCGTTAAAATCTGAAATTTTACAAATTTTTTGAGTATTTCTAGTTTTACTGATAAATATTTATTTATTTTAAATACTAATTCTTAGCTTAGTTATATTTTGTTTCTATATAATTAGATTCCCTATTAAGTTGGCTTTTCTATACTATTTTTCTTTTTAGATTTGCTAAATTGGTTAAGAAGATACAAGCTTTTTAATAAAGGTCTCAGCTTTGTTTGTTATATTTTGCAATCGCCGCGCGACCTCGGACGACAAGCTAGCGCGACCGCGGAGGGGCCGGACAGTTGACCGGTTAAAAGTACTATTCCTTTTATAATTTATGGTGTCTGTTTAATTGTACTGAAATAATGAATAACGTCTTCAAAAATAGTACTTATTTTATGTTTAAGAACTCTGACCAATGGTAATGAATGAAATAATAAATCATGTATTTAAAAGTCTTACTTCTTTCATTAACGATAACCACTTATACCAACACATTAGCTTATTCTAAATGGCAGTATTAGATGAACCATAAATATCATTATTTCATAAGGGGTGGTTACACATTTGTAAACTGCTTTTCCAATGTCGCCGAACCAGTGCCGTATAAGAGACATCGCTAAAGTAAGAAAAAAGACAAATCAAATCAAAAGGGGTGGCTACACAGTTGTAAACCGTGCTTCCAATGTCGCCGAACCAGTGCCGCAAAAAGTTCGCTATAGTAAGAAAAGAGACAGATTAATAACATCTCTTTTGTGTGTGAGTGCGCTGTCTCGCTCGACGATAATAAGAAGGGAAGTCGCTATACTAAGAAAAGAGACGAACTAATCGCGGTTTACAACTGTGTAGCCAACCCATTAGGTACTTATAAGGATCACACAAGCACTTTTTTTACCAATAATCGTATTTATTTACAACTAGCTGTGACCCGCGACTTCGTCCGCGTGGATACCGTTTATTAGAGTTGGATAAATACTATTATTATATCCTCCTTGAAGTTAAAACTTACCTTATACTAAATTTTGTCAAAATCGACTCAGTAGTTTAGGTGTGAAAGCGTTACTGATAGATAAACAGACAGAATTACTTCAAAAACTGTTACAACAAAGCAGTGATCCGCAGTTTCACCTAGGTTTTGTGAAAAAGTATAGGTAGGTAGGTATATTACATATATGATGCCCGCGACTTCGTCTGTATTGAATTAGTATTTCGAGTAGGTTATTTTGTTCTCCAAGGTCCTAACTATTTTTAATAACAAAAATAAAAATGAAGAATCTTCGCCCATAGTAATATGTATAACTCCTAACCACAAACATAGGTAGGTAACTATCTATTAGGTACATTACAAAGACACATAGCGTTATAAACAAATCGGGTGCCAAAGTGCCTTAAATTTTAATATTGTCTTAAGTTTGCGCGATAACTATTATGTATGACTATTAACTAAAACACTTTTTAACCGATATTATCGCGTATATTTACATTTTAAATTTTAACAGTCGCTCGTAACCACGGGGTCTGCAAAGACACCGAAACGAAAATTTAAATTAAGTATACGCCATTAATCCGGTTAAAAAGTGTTTTATTTAATGCCTTCAATTTTACTTAATTCATGCAATATCTTCATTAATTATACTTAGCTTATTGTTGTTCTAGGTAAAGCTAAGTAGTTTTTGCGTGAAAGAATAGCAAAAATCCATCCATACAGCCATTATCAGTGTACACAATACTACCTATAGTTATGTATGGCTGCTTTTCACTGCCAAACGGCTAAGCCAATATTAATGTAATTTGGTATAGTAGTTAACACATCTACGGTTTCTGACTTCCAAGAGGCAGAAACGATCATGAAATAAACAAAACCTTGATTTCCATTTTATCTCTGTATGTACAGAAGGCAGTAGGTACATCAAGCGTTACAAATCTGTCAAAATTTTTTACTTGAATTTGAACTCTATGCCCTCGATAATAAGTTAAAATTGGTTGGGGAAATTTGACAGGTAATGTAACGCTTGTTCCTTCTGTACCTACCTATATTAAATCGCGCAAAAGCTTGCGCTCGCCTCCCGCCTTTTTATACCCTACCGCCGCGAGCCGCGTCGAGCGCGGCAACCATTACGCAAAAATAATCCCTATATCATTCAGTATTCACGCGCGATGGGTTATTAGCGTATTTCATGTGTAAGTTTGGTGTTTCTATACCGATTTCTATGATTTTTTTATTGAATAGGTAATAATGTTATTTTTTTTTAATTAGGGATGAGTGAGAGTATTATAAACGTTAGAGTAAAAAACGTAAAGTAAATATAATCAGAAAGCTTCGAACTGCTAAGCTTTTACACTACGCTTTTACGCTATTTACACGTGTTATTGTGAGTTAACCATAAAATATAGACATATACTGTTGTGGGATATTTTTTATATAATTTTATGAAGAATATTTCTGTCATACATGAATTCTATGTAGCTTTAACCATTAAGGCTGCACACGCGACGGAAGCTTAAAAAATGAAGTAACTTCTCCCGTTTTTCCAACATTTCCCTTCACTGCTCTGCTCTTATTGATTGTAGCGTGATAATAAGTATACTATAACCTGCCCAGGAGTATGAAGAATAATTTTACCAAGTTTCGTTAAAATCCGTCGAGTAGTTTTTGTTTCTATAAGGAACATACAGACAGACAGACAGACAAAAATTTTACTGATTGCATTTTTGGCATCAGTATCGATCACTAATCACCCCCTGATACTTATTTTGAAAAAATATTTCATGTACAGAATTGACCTCTCTACAGATTTATTATAAGTATATAGATAGATATAGATATAGATATAGATATAGATAGATAGATAGAAGATATAGATATAGATAGATATTCACTAGTTTCGTAGTCAATGGCTGTAAAGGTTATACGAATACACTCGTAGAAATCTACGGGCGTTCAGTTTCTGTATCATAAAAGAAAACGTTTTGTATTCTATTAAACGCAAAATGTATTTTTGGTCATATCTTTTTTTTTCCCAGGGCTAATTTTTTTGGCGTCCTAACAAATATGAATGACATGTGTCTAATCTATAATCTGACTCTCATCTCATCCCTGCACAATGACTTTTTTTTTTGGAGCCCAATCACTTGCATTATCCTTTGTCCATAAATTTTATTATTTCTTTTAAAATATGAAAACCCGATTAAACCAAATCTGACCGCCTATAGATTTCAGTTCCTTGTGTCCTGTTCAGTTCTTTTAAAATATGGTACCTTCAGCTCCCACTACCAGAACTGGAGGTAAGGTCTCGTCCTACGCATCAAAATGAACCCAAACTCGATATACCTAGCTTTACCCGTCTAGGAGTACCAGTGGCACCTCGAGGTATACCTTCAGCTCCCACTACCAGAACTGGTGGTAAGGTCTCGTCCTACGAATCAAAATGAACCCAAACTCGATATACCTAGCTTTACCCGTCTAGGAGTACCAGTAGCACCTCGAGGTATACCTTCAGCTCCCACTATCAGAACTGGTGGTAAGGTCTCGTCCTAAGAATCAAAATGAACCCAAACTCGACATGCCTAGCTCTATCGGTCTACGAGTACCAGTAGCACCTTGAGGTATACCTTCAGCTCCCGCTACCAGAACTGGTGGTAAGGTCTCGTCCTGCGAATCAAAATGAACCCAAACTCGACATGCCTAGCTCTATCGGTCTACGAGTACCAGTAGCACCTTGAGGTATACCTTCAGCTCCTACTACCAAAACTGGTGGTAAGGTCTCGTCCTACGAATCAAAATGAACCCAAACTCGATATACCTAGCTTTACCCGTCTAGGAGTACCAGTAGCACCTCGAGGTATACCTTCAGCTCCCACTACCAGAACTGGTGGTAAGGTCTCGTCCTGCGAATCAAAATGAACCCAAACTCGACATGCCTAGCTCTATAGGTCTACGAGTACCAGTAGCACCTTGAGGTATACCTTCAGCTCCTACTACCAAAACTGGTGGTAAGGTCTCGTCCTACGAATCAAAATGAACCCAAACTCGATATACCTAGCTTTACCCGTCTAGGAGTACCAGTAGCACCTCGAGGTATACCTTCAGCTCCCACTACCAGAACTGGTGGTAAGGTCTCGTCCTGCGAATCAAAATGAACCCAAACTCGACATGCCTAGCTCTATCGGTCTACGAGTACCAGTAGCACCTTGAGGTATACCTTCAGCTCCTAGTACCAAAACTGGTGGTAAGGTCTCGTCCTACGAATCAAAATGAACCCAAACTCGATATACCTAGCTTTACCCGTCTAGGAGTACCAGTAGCACCTCGAGGTATACCTTCTGCTCCCACTACCAGAACTGGTGGTAAGGTCTCGTCCTGCGAATCAAAATGAACCCAAACTCGACATGCCTAGCTCTATCGGTCTACGAGTACCAGTAGCACCTTGAGGTATTCCTTCAGCTCTTACTACCAAAACTGGTGGTAAGGTCTCTTCCTTCGAATCAAAATGAACCCAAACTCGATATACCTAGCTTTACCCGTCTAGGAGTACCAGTAGCACCTCGAGCTATACCTTCAGACCCCACTACCAGAACTGGAGATAAGGTTTAGTCCTAACAAACATAATGATTCCAAGTTTCCAAATTCAATCCTAATCATAAAAGGTTTTGTAATTTAATTTGTTTTCAATAAAATTATATTATTACCTTTTCAACTCAGTTCAGAGAGCGTCAAGTATCGAGACTTGTTTGATGTAATAAATTGTGTATGTACAGCGATGTTTCTTAGCACGAAAAATAACTCAAAAGCGATACAGGTCCACTCTCGACAGCGGCTGAGCGCAGACTGAAGATATCTAGATTTTGTTTGGAATGATATTGACATTATTTGCTAAAGTATAATAACCCTTACCACAGTGTGTTAAGATTTACGCATTTATACAAATATGAAAAAAATTACGTGTTTGGTTTTTTTTTTAAAGGGTTTTTAGTATTAATTTCAAAGAAAAATATGCTAATTATCAAAAATGATCATGTCAACCACCGAATAGTATTTTTTTTATTCATAAATACTTGTGTTTTCATACCAAAAGTGGTACCGTAAATTGGCTTAAAATCGTCATTTTCGTGCGACGAGGCATCGCAAAATTAGTTTTTAAGCCACAAAAACAAATTTATTTATATTATTTTTATATGATAAATGGAGATGAAAGTCTTATCTATCTATTAGTATTAGTAATTATACTAAACTCTGCGCCATTTTATCACAATATGTACCAGAAAATACCCTATTTTGAAGATTTGCGGAAACGCGTCCTTAACTCATAGTATGTTAAGGTACGAGGGTCATTTGAAAAGTTCCTAGCCTAACGTACTTAATGAAACCACATGATTTTGATTATATTTTTATTTTTCAACATACTCTCCCCCGAGCTCAATACACTTTTTCCATCGACCCGGTAAGGCTTCGATACCCATTTTAAAAAAATCTTCGTCTAACTCCTCAAAATAAGCGTCTACGGCGGCTATGACCTCTTCATTTGTAAAAAAATGTTTACCACCTAAAAATTTTTTCAGCTTTGGGAACAGGTAGAAGTCTGACGGTGCTAAATCCGGTGAATATGGGGGATGAGGTAACAATTCAAAGCCACACCGATGGATTTCTGCCATGGATTGCACAGAAGTGTGAACGCGTGCATTGTCCTGATGAAACAAGACCTTCTTCCTCAATAAACCTGGACGTTTTTCTTTGATTTTTTCTCTCAAAAGCCGCAGCAGGTTGCAGTAGTAATCAGAATTTATTGTTTCACCCTTTTTTAAATAATCCACCAGAATTATACCCTTTGCATCCCAAAAAACTGATGCCATGACTTTGCCAGCCGATAAAACCACTTTTGCCTTCTTTGGGGTGGGTGATCCTGCCCTTTTCCATTGTTTCGACTGTTCTTTTGTCTCAGGTGTATTGTGGTGAACCCAGGTTTCATCCATGGTTATAAATCTTTCAATAAATTCCTGTGGATCAGCTTCATATAACTCTAAACAGTCGCGGGAAGTTGTGAGTCGGTTGCGTTTTTGTTCCACTGAAAGCAGCCGCGGTACCCACCGCGCAGACACCTTAGAGAATCCAAGTTCAGAAGTAATTATATGATGTGTTCGCTCAGAAGAGATGCCTACAGTCTTAGCTATTTCCTCGACTGTCAATCTTCGGTCAGATAAAATTAAATCACAGATTTTTTCTTTGTTTTCATCAGTGGAAGCCGTCGAGGGCCGGCCACTACGGGGCTCATCTTGAATGGACTCACGACCACGTTTAAACTCTGCCACCCAATTTTTAACAGTCGCATACGAAGGAGCGGACTCACCTAAAGTGGCAGACATGTCTTCATGTATAGCTTTTGGAGTTAAACCTTTCAAATACAAGTATTTTATCACTGCACGATGTTCAATTTTATCCATTTTCAAAAATTGCTCTGACTTGACTTACGGTATCACGTGTAAACGAACAATTAATTATTGCAAATAAACTAAACTGTGCATACTTGTTGCTAAATAATGTAGCTATAAAATGAGGGTAGTTATAAAATATACCGACGAGTCTAACAATGTTAGGCTAAGAACTTTTCAAATGACCCTCGTAATATCAACAAATGAACTCGCAGTCTGTGCCCACCTCTTTGTAGACGGCCAACATAGTCACGGTGAGCTCGGCGACGTCGCTGTCCGAAATGTTCTTGTTCACGATTTGCCGCAAGTTGTGTCGGGCTATCTCCAACAATTCCTCATCATCTGCCTCCCTGTTGTTAGAAACTTCAGTTAAATATATTTTCCATTTATTCGTTGATTAGAATTCCCCTACTCCAACCAAAGCAAACTGAACTTAATAATGTGAGCCATCCAGTATTACACACTCTTTTGGTATTACCTATGGCGTAATGTTAATTTGTGTTGTTTTTTATTTATTACGAGTCCAGTAATTAATTCTAAACAAAGTTTTTTCCAAAACTCAAACCGGATTCGTCTTCGACAACATTTTTCTTATACTTGTGCTTAAGGTGAAGTATCTACTAGCTATCTACTAGTACCCTATGTGCTATTCCAGACTGTAATCTATCACTATGCTAAATTTCATCCAAATTCGTTGAGCCGTTTTGCCGTGATTGAGGAACAAACATCCACAAATCCAGACCTCCATACATCCAAACTTTCGCATTTATAATATTAGTAGGATAAGATAATTTGTCATATTGGTATTAAAGGCGTCATTTAGTAAATTGCATTGAATAAGCTATCGTATAAATTAATAAAATACAATTCTTAGTGGTTGTGGGTGAGCATCAAAGAAGGAATTTTGGAAATTCCCACGGGAACGGGAATTATTGGACTTTTTAGTTTGTATGAAAAATCTTATTCCTTGAGTGCACGGATAATACGATACTCAGGGTAAAGGTACAGCCTGCAACAGAATAATGTATACCACCATCTGACGTCGCACGCACACGCGCGTTCATCCATACTCACTCACACCACGAAAGTCACCCAATCCAAGCATAATAAGTGGACGTGCTTACGCACACACGCACACTGTGAAAATACTTTACTTCTGCTGATTCATTAATTTGTTAAACTCGTTCTTAGCTACTCTCAAGTCTCACATGACGAGCTATATGGATGAATAGCAGCAGACAAGATAATATCATGCTAATTTCACAATTTCAAGTCATAGCGTCCATGGCCTAGCGGTTTAAGTGTCTAGGAATGAGATCTGGACAGGTCAGGTATCGAATCCCACAAAAAACTGTGATTTCATATTCATTTTTAGAGATTGAAAGAAGAAATATATTACAACTTTTTTGATGTTTTTTATTAAGTTTGAATTTGAAGTAGGTAGCTATTATTAGCGTAACTATTCGAAATAACAACGATGCCTCATTTCTTAAGACAAAATAAGTGGAAGACCCCGATTATCTCTTATTGTGTTGCTAGATGAATTTTTAGCTTGTCATATCTTTAGAAAAAAAAAGTTAAATCTACCCTCTATTATTTAATATTGTGTAGTCGTGTTTCTAGATGGTTTGCATTCGTCGTTACTTGTTACTACTATCAGATTGTTGTGCCCAAATGAAATTAAAAATGAATTATCATTTAACATTGCTGCAGAGAGCTGAAATCATTGTTTCATTCAATCAATACTTTTCTATCAGGGTAATTGCACGTCGATTGATGATATTTGTAAGTTTTAAGTTAATTATTATTCTGACTTCATCCTTGTATTAAACGTGATCGTTATTTCTATGTTGATAATTTTATTTTCAGAGAAAAACAGTGCAACTATCTGTTCGTCGTTAAGAGGAACCGGGGGATATATCCATTTTTACCCACTCGTTCGACGGCCACCACATATGATGTGAGTTTGCAAACTGTGTGACGACATTTGAAAGCAAGCAACATATATTGTTACAGGTAAATAAAGAAGTATATAATCCGACGTTAGATTTATAATTATTAAGAGATTATAACTTAAAATGAATTAACTTTCTTATGCATGCAATATAATTTGTTTAAACTTCAAGAGAACTTAAGATTATTTATTCATTTACAGGCTAGCAAAAGAGATATTGATGAACGAAAGCAATATTTGGAATTTGATTCGTCTAGCAATGTAGTTATTTTTACGGATAAACGACATTCAAGTCGGACAAAGATGGCCGTAAAATATTATGGAGGAGAAAATGCCAACGTTATGATGCTCGAAACACCCTACCTGTTAGTTTAAGCGGCCGCATTAAACGCCATCGAGAATTTGTGGGGTCAAATGATTTTAAATTGGGATTCATCACAAGTGAGGTCCAGAGCCAAATTAGAGGGGCGGGTTATTTCAACTTGGGAGATGATGAGAGGATCTGCCTTGTGCTGGAATTTAGTTGACAGTATGAGATCTCGGTTGCAGCAGGTCATAGACTCCGACGGCGCTCAAATTAGCTATTAATAAAATAGTGAGGTAATAGTTGTCTTTTAAAAAGTAGATAATCCAGAGTGAATGATGTTATTGTTGATTAGCTTAGAAATAAGCTTAGCTTAGCTTATTTATAGTTTCTGGCTAATAACATGTTGATTCATATTTACAATGGAATTATTACTTCAATTATATAATAAGTTCATACGCCAAGTGACAGAAAAATTAAAGTGAGAACTGTCATTCAAATCTTTCAAATAACAACTATTACCTAAACTATCATTGTTTTTAAAATTAATCGTTTAATAAATTTGTGAAATAAAAATTCCTAGTCAGACGCAACATATTGTGAAATGCAAAAAATAAATAATTATCTGGAAAAGATTGTGTTGTTTTAATTAGTAGTTTTTACCTGCACCTTATTTTTCGATTGCTTGCACTATATTTAATTTATTGATTAATTAGAATATAAATATAATTAGAATATAGAACATGAAAATTATATTTATATCATTTTAAATTATAATAAATTATTTAAATATTTCTTAATTTAAATGAATATATATTAAGGTTTATTGATGAATATATCTTCATTAAATTTGAACAAAAAAAAAGATATTGAAGATATATCTTTAAACATTATTAATTTAACAATCAATCAATAATTTAACAATAAAAAAGACATATTAATATAGCAACAGAGAAAAAAAATGCAGACCTTTCAGAGTTCTATAATATAAAACAATAATCTGCACATTATACGGCTGACATAGGCTCGTCGAAGTACTGAAACTAAACATCTATACATCCGTGTAGTTATATTATTTCTTGTTGTGACACGATGTAGTTGGTTAGCTTAGTTAGAATTGATCTTTAGTTGTGTGCGTACGACTGGTGGTCAACGTTATTCTGAGTCTTCCGCACACATACAACGCGAATGCATATTGTATGTGTGCGTGCGTCTGGGGTGGTATACATTATTCTGTTGCAGAGTGTACTTGAATGAGTGACTGGTTGTGTTAAAATTATACAATGTTTATCCACGTACGAAGTCGCGAGCAAAAGCTAGTTTCATATTAAGATTGAAGATTGAAATCACTGCAAATAGGTTTCATCCTCGCATCGCAAATCTCTGGTGGAAACTGTGACATAACAACATTCTGAAACCTTATATGTAATAACATAAGATCGGTACTGACGCAAGCCGCAGATGGCAGAGCGGCTGCGCGCGCGGCGCGAGCGGCGCGGCGCTGGTGGCCAGCACGGTGACGTCACACTGCACCCAGCCCGAGTCCTCGCCGCGCACGCTCCAGAACCCGCGGTACTGGATCAACTGACGGGGAAACATACAATATGTAGAAGAAGCATTCCAAAATACCTTTAAATCACTTTAGTGTGAGGAATTAACAGTGTAGTCTTTTACGCCGCTGTGTGAGCTGTTTAAGGCTCCAATTAAGAAAGTTTATTAGGATTTCAATGAAAAATTGCCGGAAAATCTGTTATTGAATTTTGTTCTTGAAAACTGGCGCTTGATTAAGCTGTCATAATACTGTTGGTCTCTGTGTATAGAGATCGTTTGATTACAATTCAAAATATATAAACTTATTGTAGATCGTACAAAGATTAGAAAGGCTTATTCTGTGATCACCAATTCCAATTATTAAATATGAAGTTATTAATAACCTACGTATCTTTGATAACCTAATCTAATACACGAACCTTGTGAGAAAAAAGTTGCTTGATAAATAATAGTTAGGAAACATTTTTGTTCAAATACATACTGACTTGAAAGATTGTTTGTGAGATCGGATGTTACATCGGTTGGGTGATTTGCGTGGGACCTTTAGTATGTATTTTTGTCCAAATCTGGAACAGCACCTGCAGCATAAAGGCTTGTATCTGCGAGGTGCCCCAGCAGTCCACGTGCGCGCGGTGCAGCGAGCGCAGCAGCAGCACGCCCCCCGCGCCGCCCCCCGCGCCGCTCCCCGCCCCGCTCCCCGCCCCGCCCGCCGCCGCCGCCGCGCCGCCGCCTGTGCGGACTAGGTTGTGCTGGGGAATTAATGAGCGGTGTAGTTTTACTTATATGTCGGAGCTAACGATAAGTTGGCGATAATAAGATATTACCTTCATGGTAGCGGAAGGTTATTGGCATTGTTATAGAGGGCGGTAAATGCAATTATTGACTGTTTGACATTCGATTGCAGCGCAAGCGGGTATATCTAGAAGTAGGATGATGACAAGGGACAGATACGGTTAGGACGGCTAGGCGCGCGGACGTATCTCAAACTGACGGTCAATAGCAGGTCGGTATTAATTGAGTTAGCATTGTAAATGTAACTGTAAAGTAACTGAGGGAACAGGCTCGCGAATAAAGATTTTGTTGTGATAAAGCCAGAGTTATACCCAAGCCCGCAGACTCGGTACCTACTAAGTAACTGTGCAGTATCGGTGTTTTCTGAATCTCGGCTTCTTCTTTTCGTTTTGCTGTCCGACAAAAGGTTTCATGATTCTGAGCATGTGAACGTGATTATGCGGCATTTCAAAGAAATTTACTATCGAACCAACTGAATCATGACCCATTTTGCTTGTAATTCGTTAGAAACTGGCAAACTTGTAAGGTCTATCGCATATAATACAATTTAAACATTTTAGATACTATACGAATTCTGTACTCAGTAAATTTCTAAGGAAATTATAACAAGTTTGTGACCAAGGAAACCTATTTTCAATCGAATTTCGACCTAGTAGCTTTTAGACGGTTTTGCCAAAATTAGCCTTGATTAGTCATGATTCAAATTGTTTCGATAGTAGGTATGTTTATTCTTTGCAATAAGATTGGGGGAATTATACTTATAAGGCTTTTTTTTAAAGGCACCAGCCAGATATATATTTTCGTAATACGTATTACTATTCGTGACAATGAATGCGAATACCTTGTAGAGCGCGAGCTCCACGTGGTGCGCGGTGAGCGCGGGCGTGCACTGCAGCGACACCAGCGTCGCGCCCGCCTCGCGCGCACAGTGCTCCGCCAGCAAACTGTACACATAATGTAACATTCATTATATACCTTACACGCTGACTATAAAGCTCAAAATAAGCTGCTAGATATACGACCCACGCTGGTAGGCTGTCGGCTGCTATCACATACATTATACATATATATAAGCTGATAAAACAACTTCATATAAAGCTTCATGCGAGCCTGTGTCATGGAGCTAAAACGGACTAATAGGTTGTTGCCACTTTTTCTTTACAGATCGCCTTTTTGAAGCGGTGGTGGTAGATTCACATCAATTTCTTACAATATTGGCGAAACATATCATAGCTGAAAAATGTGATAATTGGCAAACTAGTGACAAAATTTTAAACAGTAAAATTTTACCCTAAAATGTGTTTGAAAAGTTTTGATCACAGTCTTACTCTTTCCCGCAAGCGTCGGGGCCGATGATGACGAGATGCTGCTTGTGGTTGAGACATGCGCGCAGCACGGGCTCGGCGCGCGCCAGACGCGGCGACAGCAGCAAGGCGTCCGACAGCCAGCCGCCGCTGCCGCCGCTACCGTCGGTGTCGAACGAGCCCGTGTGCGGTTGTTCATAGCCCGCGCACTCAGGAAGCTGCGGGGAGAAGGGAGGTGACGGTGACAATTCACTAATCTCCACTACGTCACATCATACTTAAGTCATCAAATGCATATTTTTGCAAAAGTAAAAGTTAGTAGTAGAAACTTAAATATCAAACCATGGATTACGCCGAGGCTTATTCGTTGCATGAAAAATAGGGACAAACTCCACATGAGGGCCAAATCTTGTCCGGGAAATTTAGTTTTACAAATAACTTATAAGCGCTATCGTAATTTTTGTAATAGTATTTTAAGAAAAGTAAAAGCTGACTATGACAAAAATCAACTAGCAAAAGCTGGAAAAGACAGTAAAAAAGTTTGGAAATACATAAAAAAAGTCACGTATGAATCGTCCTCGAGTTTATTGCTATCCCATCCCTCCCCACTATCGGCGGCAAACAGTGCTAACGACTTTTTCAATAACATCGGAAAGACTTTAACAGAAAAGATTCGACAATTCTCCATTACACATGAAACTATTAATACTTACAATAACTCATCTTTGAATTCTTTTGTATTATTAAATACAGACGCAGCGGAGGTTGAAAAAATTATAATGGGGTTAAGGGATGACTGTGCTGTTGGCTGTGATAATATACCTAGCAAGTTATTGAAAAAGTTTAAGCATTTCTTCATCCCTCCTTTAACTTTTATATTTCAAAAATGTCTCTCAGAAGGAATTTTTCCTACTTGTCTTAAAAAAGCCCTCGTAGTTCCTGTCTTTAAATCTGGTAACAAAGACCAAATAACGAACTATAGACCTATTTCCATACTACCCTCAATATCTAAAATATTGGAGAAAATAATAAACAACCAGCTAGTACGATATTTGGAAAATAAGTCTATCATCTCTAAGTCACAATTTGGCTTTAGGCCAAACCTATCGACTTCTGATGCTATGCACGACTTAGTAGATTATATTGCACAGGAACTAGATAAGGGATACCAGACTATAGGGGTGTTCCTTGATCTAGCCAAGGCTTTTGACTCCGTCTCTATTCCCATCCTGTTAAATAAATTAGAAAATGTAGGTATAAGAGGTAATCAGCTAAATATTTTAACTAGTTACCTTAGTAATCGAAGTCAATGCGTTAAACTAGGCAATACAGTTAGTTCTGAACAAAAAACCACCCCCTTCGGTATCCCCCAGGGTAGTATTTTAGGCCCCACATTATCTATACATATAATAAAATGGTAGGAAAGTCAAAACTGTACATTGAATATTTTTTTAAAAGAATACTTTGGGTATGATCTACAATCGAAACAGAAACAAAAAATATAGTTTTTAGAATTTTTGTCTGTTTGTCTGTTTGTCTGTTTGTCTTTCCGGGATAAACTCAAAAAGTACTGCATGGATTTACTTCAAATTTGGCATGAAGATAGTTAAGAAGTCGGGTCAACATATAGGCTACATATTATCACGCTAGCAGTGTTATAATCGTAGGTGCGTTTGGTGCTGCATAGCGTTCACGCAGACGACGTCGCGGGCAGCAGCTAGTTTTTAATATACGTAAATGACCTTTTTAATACAGTTGCTCAAAAAGTGGCGTATTGCAGGGACGTTTAGCGTTCGGGATGTGGGCTATTACACACTTGTGCTTTTTCTTTACCTTTTCCGCACTCGTGCGTTTTCTTTCCCAAATGTCAAAATAATGTCTATTAAAAAGAAAAAATCAACCACGAAGTTTTTACTAAAAAAAAATTCATAGAAGTTTTTACGATTCATGCAAATATTTCTGAAAAGAAGCTACTTATTTGTTTCAATATCAGATATAATGATTTGATGCAATGAGTTAGGTTAGGTTTCATTTTATTTTATCTCATTAAATTCATTTTCATTTCATTTCAATACAAAAAATCGACTTGGCTGTATGGGCATAGTTCCCTTTGCCTACCCAGAATGGGTAAACAAACAAAAAAATCTCTGTTTATAATCTTTCACGGCTGGCGCCATTTTGTATATTTTATAAAATTGCTTAATTTTTTCGCAACTGTATTAAAAATAGTAGTTCAGTACACGTGCGGAACCGTCATTGCAACTCGTTCCGACTGTCAACCCTCGCCTTCGGCTGCGCCTCGGCTCGTGTAGACATTTGTCGGAACTCTTTGCAATGACAGGCTTTCCGCACTCGTAATGAAATATACTATTGTAATCTTCAACTAGTACAAGGTAAAATAATTTCATACGCCGACGACACTGTTTTACTTTTTTCAGCTGACTCCGAACAATACATTTTTAAACTTACTCAGAATGGCCTCAATATTGTGAATAACTGGCTTAAACTTCACCTACTTACATTAAACGCAGGCAAAACAAAATTCATTATGTTCACAATGCGGAAATCACACGTTGCACTAACTAATAGACCACTGTATGCACATTGCTGCAATAACCTTGCTGACATTGCATGTGCTTGTCCTACTATTACAGTTACAGATAAAATAAAATATCTCGGTGTGATTATTGATGAAACTCTTTCCTTCAGATATCACATTGAAGCTCTTAGTAATAGAATCCGTAAACTGATTTTCGTTTTTAAGAAAATCAGGTCCATTGCGGATTCAAAACTTATCATGCTATTATATAGCGCCCTGTGTCAATCTGTGATAACATATTGTATTACGATCTGGGGCGGAGCTCCTAAAACCTCTCTGCTTATTGTAGAAAGAGCTCAAAGAGCAATTCTTAAGGTTGCTTCTTTTAGGCCATACCTCTACCCTACTAACCTTTTATATAAATCATGCAATGTTCTAACAGTCCGACAATTATTTATAACTAACACAGTACTTAAACAGCACACAGCACTTCAATACAGCACCAGTTCTACTAACAAAAGACGCAAGGATATTGTATGCACAAATCGCACGCGGGTAAAATACACTTTGACTACACGATTTTATAAATTCCTAGGGCCATTATTGTATAACAAAATAAACGCTAAAGTGTATATATATCCCTTAAACGTAAGAAATTGTAAAAAGGCTTTAAAAACAGTTCTCCAGGAATTGACGTACGATGAAACCGAGATGCTACTGACTGTTATAAGTAAATTTTTGATAATGTTAGCATAAAAGTGTAATTAGGTTTAATAAATAAAATAGTTATGTAGGTAAATCTCTTAAATTTAAAATTGTCACAATTTCCTATTTTAGTTTTATTTCTTAAGAATAGTCAAATAGATTCTACTATGTTTGTATTTAAGATCCATATTTTATTTTATTTTATAGAAGTTATATTTTATTTGAATGAATTTTAAATGTTATTTTAGCACCCTACAGCCTGAAAAACAGGATTATCCTAGTTCAGGCACCAATTTTCTATCCTTCCTTGTATATTTAAGCCAATATTTGTAATTTTTGCTTTCTGAAATTAATAAACATTTTTATTTATTATTTATTTATTATTTATATGGCGTCGTCCTAATTGGCAGCGATCGTACGATGGCGCGATGCGTTCTTGTCGTGCGATGAGTTCAAACATACAGGTGCTCGCACAATGACTTGCGAAGTTCAAATAGGACACTCTGAAGATATCTGTATATTTGAACTCATCGCAAGACGAGAACGCATCGCGCCATCGTACGATCGCTGCCAATTAGGACGACGCCTATGGATAAGATATTTTCTTGTGGGGGTTTTTGAAATCGACATAACCATCACTCAGTTTCAGTAGAATTAATGCAGCGGAGTCATTGAAAATTGGACTGCTCGGATCCATGCACAACTGCGGTGGACACTTGAATTATGTTACATTCAAAATAAAATGGCATGAACGGGCCTTTCAAATAAAATAATAATTTCGTTAATATCTCACACATAGCCTGTTTTATTCCATCTTGAAATCGACCCGTCCTTATTGAAATACCATATATAAAATATTACTCTGTAGCGACATCCAGCGACGCTCGATAATGTCGTAGCCGACACTTTTTGCCGGGTTGATGAAATACAGAACCCCATAGATCCAGATATTTTAGCTAAAGCTCAAGAATCTGACTTTCAGAATACCTAGCGAAAGAGTCGGCTTTTAAATCTGAAAAGGTATCCCTGGAAGTCGAGTACAATTGTACTGCGACGTCAGCACACCGATTCCAAGGCCCACGGCCTCTATGGTTGATGTCGGGATGTTGTATATATGCTAGTCGCTATAAGAACTTTGATAGCGCGATGCAGGAATTATGTCGTGTCGTCATGTTTCTATCGATGTCGCTAGATGTCGCTACAACTCTTTTGAATTTTCTTCAGGCATAATTTGCGTAAGCTAACTTACCTAGCTTAAAGATAGATAATAGTAATAAATAGCTACCTGTAAGTGCAAGCTGTCGAGCGCGGATTCCTTGAGCAGGCCGGGCAGCGCGCGCGCCGCCGCCGCCTGCACCAGCTGCTCCGGGGGGGTCTTCGCCGAGCACGTGGCCGACAGCTCCGAGAACTGGGTCAGGATCTGCTTCACCTGCAAGCGAGAACAAACGTTAATTACATTTTTATTTTATCTTAAATTTACTACTTGATGACTAAAACTACACATTTATTTAGTTAAGTGATCTAGGTAAGATCAAAAAATTACACAGCTATTATCTAACTGTATCTTTTCGTTTCATAAAAATGAAACTTTAATGATTTTAGAAAATTACATAGATTCATAAAGTTTTAATAATGGCTTAGACGAACAATACAATTGATCTTTACTGTATAAATGAAGGAAATAAGCGTCGGTAATTCCAGGCCAATGACTCTCAATATCTTCTTGTTTGCGGCTATCTCATAAATATAACCCTTTATATTACAAAGATTATTTTATTATACTTCTTCAACTTAAATTCTACTCAAGGTCCATAAACTCACGACACAATAAAAAAGCCACGACATAACTGTCACGACATCAACCGCTCATACTTACCAAAGCCACATCGCTGATCTTCACGGCCAGCTCGGCCTTGTGGTCGTTGAGCCAGGCCACGCTCCGTCGCACGACGTCCTGCAGCAGCGGCGCCGCCAGTGCGGCCTCACCCGCCAGCTGCGCCCTCTGTAGCCAGCTGCTCATCAGGTCCACCGCGCAGCTGGACTCCGAGCTGCGAGTGGGAGGTAAGCTTGTTTGAATTCAATGATTGCTTGAGGGGGAGAACGTGCAATAAGGAAGGAACTAATTGCTGAAGCAATTTCGTATCGCTGCAGTAATCTTTTACTTACGCCATGTACGAGAGAAAAATATCATGTTGAAATTGAAATTGAAATGAGCTTTAAGTAAGACGGAAGCATTGATTCACCCATGCCTTAGTTAGAAGTCACTTCTTATCCAAGTCGTTGCCCCATTTACCATACAGCTTAGATATTCCAGTTGTGGACATTGTGACTTCAACTGCACAGACCGTTGTGACGTCATCTGACCGTGTACTGTGACGTCACATGAGAGTGAACTGTGACGTCACCTGAGCAGCACGACGGCGAGGCGCGTGCGCGTGGCGGGCGACGCGGCGCGCAGGCTGTGCGTCTCCAGCAGCACGCGCGTGCGCCGCGCCAGCGACACGCGCTCGCCCGACGGCAGCGTCAGCAGCCGGTTGTCGTCCAGCACCGAGTTCAGCGCTTCCACCCAGTCCGGGTCCACGTCGCCGTCCAGCACGATCCACGTCCACACGTCTGCAACACAACAACTCCACATGCTTACACTGTCAGTAGTGGTAAGTAAAGGTACAACCATGTGGAACAACCACTGCCTTGCTTCCCATCGTTGCGTGTATAGCGGCGTCTCGCTCACTCACCGGGCGGGCTGGCTGCGTCTCGCTCACTCACCGGGCGGGCTGGCGGCGGCGGCGCAGGCGGCGTGGGACAGCGCGCCGCGCACCCACTGCCGCGCGGGCCCGGCCACGTGCCCGAACAGCGCCTCGCGGCTGCCGGCGCGCGGGCTGATCGTGTGCAGCTCGATGTTGCGCCCCGACTGCACCAGAGCCTGTACACATCCACGTGGGAAAAGATAATAAGGCCCATATTATAAAAACTTACTCAGGTTTTAATTCTACAACACAACTTTCTGCCTCTATTTTTTCCCCTTGAGGGCAAACTGGGGCATTTTTTTATCAAACGCATATTTTTAGATTCACGCTCTAAAGTCCACATGGTTTGAACATTTCTTTTCTCTAATTTTATCCAATAATAATCTACAATTAATTTAACAAGCACCTTATTTATAATTAACGAATAGTTAATTAAATTTAAAAATCACTAATTACAATATTTACAATCAAGTATGCTTAAATAGTGTATTATACTTTAATTAAAAAAAAATCAAAATATAATTTACTCCGTGGTCATATTTAAAATACACGTATTACTACGATCGTTACTATGTGCCCTCCATGTCTCAGTGCGCTAGCAGGTACTCACGGCGCGCAGCACGCGCAGCACAGTGGTCTTCCCCGACGCCGGCGCACCCACCAGCGCCACGCCCATGCGCTGCTGCAGCTGACTGTACGTCTGCAGGCACTTCTCTATCTGCACACAACACATACATTCTACAGAACGCAGCAGATCAAGCGTTCCAAATCAGACAAATATTGTAATTGAATCTGAACTCTATGCCCTCGACATTAAGTTAAAAAATACTTTAACAGAGTTACCTTGCTAATGAACACACACTTGGAAAACTGTAATCCACACCATTTCTTGCTTCTTGTTTGAGGGAGGGAGGGCAGTGAACCAACGCACGAAAATCCTGCATCACTAGTGCAAGTACAAGTCGCGGAATTAGCAAGGTAACTTTGTTAAAGAAGTTGTCATGGATTTCCGCAGTAACGCCTGATTCAATCAATTATATCAAGTTAAAAATTGGTTGGAGAAATTTGACAGGTTTGTAAAGGTTGATTTGCATCCTTCTGTACTTATTGCTACGGGCTCACGATAAACTTGACAACCGGCGTTCATATTTATAATCGCATACAGTAATTATAATTAGTTCACTATTACAATGGAAGACCAGTATAACCGCCAGGACTCATACCAATGGAAATGATAGCTATTTCTATGTTTGTCGACTTCCTAGTATGAAGTTGTAGACTATATTCATAGACATGGCTACAGTAAAGGCATACTGAGACCAAATGTTGGAACGATATACCTCCACCGATCAAAAACTCTGCATCTAAACAGACTTTTAAGCGCAATTTCAGAGAGTATTTACTGTTCCAACAAAAATCTTGTCCTGGGTAGCGTATGTATAATGAGAATATTGTATATAATATACTTACTTATTACATTCATGTTTAAATTATTTTATATTATACTAGCTTTATCCCGCTACTTCGTATGCGCTTAACTACCCTTCTCGTGGAAATTTCAGAAACTATACAACCAGACACCCACTGAAAGAACCTTTATACCAAGTATCACACCCATGAACTCAAGGAATAAGTTTTTTTCAAACAAACTAAAAATCATATATTTCCCGTGCCCGTGGGAATTTTGGGATTTTTTTTCGTAGCACAATCAGTCACTCTTTGAAGAACCTTCATGCCAAGTATCACATCCGTACACTCAAGGAATAAGATTTTTCATATAAACTAAAAAGTCCAACCCCTTCCCGTGGGAATTTCGGGAATTCCTTCCATAATCATCATCATCACAACTCCGTGTAATGGGCCCACTGCAGGGCATGAGTCTCTCCTCTGGGTGACGAGGAGGCTTAGGCCATAATCCACCTAGCTGGCCCAGTGCTGGGTGGTGGATGTCAGAATTTTCAGGGTGCCGATATGGCTTCTGACAAACCCTAACGACTACTGTATACAAGTATACAGCACCCGGGACCGACAGCTTAACGTGCCCTCCGAAGCACGGAAGTCGCCGTGAGAAACGAACGGTCGGCGGTCACCCATCCAAGTACCGACCGCGCCGAACGTTGCTTAACCTGTGATATCGTAAGATACACACAGTAACCACGGCGCCACGACGACTTCCATAATACAAACAGACACTTATTGAGGAACCTTTATATCAAGTATCACATCCATGCACTCAAGGGATGGGATTTTTTCATACAAACTAAAAAGTCCTATATTTCCCGTTCCCGTGGGAATTTCGGGAACTCCTTCCTTAGTGCACCCCTACATCCCCTAAGGAATGTATGTTTCAAATTTCAGCTCTCTACGCCCAGTAGTTACGGCTGTACGTTGTCTGTCAGTCACTCAGTCAGTAACGGAACAGTTTTATATATATTGATTGATTGATGTTAAATTTATACATATTAACTTATTTCCATTTATTTATCTTTACTTATGTTGTTTATTCTATACTATTGTGGGGACTGAAAACTGCTCGCGTTCGCTAGGTTTAGCCCTCGATGCCTTGTACGTGGTCCCTGGGTGGTGCTAAACGAGCAGTAAAATCTGGTGGTAGGCTTCGGCCGTGGCTTGTCACCACCCACTAGACAAAACCATGCCGCCAAGTAACCTAGTTGCGTTCCGGCATGATGTCTAGTGTAGCCATTGGGGAGGATAGGTCTGAGTAATCGTGCTGCATCGGAGAACTGTTTTCAACTCGTAGGATAATGACTCACCGGGTGACTCGTTTTGGAGGGTAGCGGGATCCGAAGCATGGTGCACCGCTGGCCGACCGCAGGTAGTAGGGGGCCCAAGTAGCATGCCAGCCACATGCAAAAGGCTGCCCCGCCACCTCGCGAAAAATCCCGGGAGGCTCCATCGTGCCGGCTGGCGACCGGTTTGAGAGGACCCGATGGCGAACTCGGGGGGGCTCGGGCGTCCCCGCAGTCTCCAAGTGAGTTTCCCAAAGGTGCGTTACCCCTATCGAGTTGCTTGGTTCCATTTGCAGCACTTCACTCAACTTCTGTTCTCCTCCCTATTCACTCCACTCCAAAATTAATGAAAGGTCCAAAGAAGAGTAAGGTAACACAGCGGTTGCACTTCCTCTCGTTTAAAGTGCACTTCTGTAACATCCGAGGAGTGCACTCCAATCTCAATGATGTCCACCACCACCTCGAGACGGAGAGACCCCACCTACTCTTCCTAACGGAGACGCAGATCTGTGATCCGTCAGACTCGGCATACCTCTGTTACCCAGGTTACATCCTGGAGTCCAAATTCCACCCGCACGCCGGAGTGTGCATGTATGCCAGTGACAAGATCTGTTGTCAGCGTCTCCGTTACTTAGAAGTGCCGGACCTTTCAGTTATGTGGGTTCACATAGATACCGGCCTAGACCAAATGGTATACGCTGGTATTTATCGGTCACACAGCGGAGATCGGAAGACAACAAGGCTTATGGACTATCTCAGCAGTACAGCGGACAAGGTTCAGCAACGTTTTCCCACAGCGCAGTTGGTGTTCCTGGGGGATTTTAACGCACACCACGGACAGTAGTTATCCCCGTTTCAGGACACTGACCATGCTGGTAGAGAGGCTTTTAAGTTTTCGCTCACTCATGGCCTCTCTCAGCTTGTTGACGAGCCTACGCGCATCCCAGACGTTGCTGGCCACACTGCTTACTGCCTGGACCTTCTGCTGACAACCGATCCCGACAGATATTCGGTGTCCGTCACTGCACCCTTAGGGACATCCGATCACTGTCTGGTGAAATCTGTATCGCAGTACTCGCCACCTGACACCCACCCAAGTGGTTCTAGGCGAGTATGGCGTTACAAGTCGGCAGATTGGGATGAAATGCGACATTTCTTCGCATCTTATCCGTGGCGCCAAGCTTGTTTTACATCAACCGATCCATCGTGCTGCGCTGATGCAGTCTCAAGTGTGATAGGTCAAGCAATGGAGTTCTTCATTCCCTACGCTGATCTATCCTTTAAAAGACTGAATAATCTAGATTTGTTCTGCACTAGTGTCCCGAGTGTCAGAGCAGATCTAACAGCAGAATTTTTTAACTGATTAATATACATTTTATTTTTTACCTTTATTATTTTGTTTATATTGTTAGAATTAGAGTGTTTTGTTTTTCCTTGCTGTTTATATAATTTATTTTTTAGCCATAATGAACATACTTTATAAGTGTAATTTTTTTTTCTTCTCTCTTAAATTATAGTGTTTATTTTTCATATAGTAATATTGTCTATTTTTTTTTCGACTATTGAATTTACTTAAAGTAGTTAATGTTATCTTTAAAAAAAATAAGATCTTTTTTCGTTATTGTTAATGTTATTATTTTTTTTGGCTATTTCTGTCAAATTCTGGCCGTAATTTTAAAATTATACAGTTGCTCATTAGTGGAAACTGCTAATTGGCCTTCTGTCGCTATTTAGTTATAATTATGTAATATACCTAGCTGTAAGTTTTCCTAAAATGTGTAAATAAATAAATAAATAAACCAAAGCTCGCCCATGGTTTAGTGCTGAATGCTCTTCCGCTGAAAAGCGTAAGCGAGAAGCGTACAGAGCCTGGGCAACCGCTCGCAGAAGCAAAGCCGATGACTCGCATGAACACAAGAAGAGGTACAATGCTGCCGCCAAGTCCTGCAAGAAGGTGATCAAAAGAGCTCGTTTCGCCCACATAGGCTGTATTGCAGACAGAATAGCGTCATACCCCTCGGGAAGCAAAGCTTTCTGGTCCCTCGCCAAGTCGGTCGAAACGAACTTTTGTCGCCCATCGCTGCCGCCACTGCGGAAACCTGACGGTTCTCTGGCCCACACCGCTAAGGAAAAGGCGGATTTATTTGCCAGTATCTTTGCGGAAAATTCTCGTCTAGATAGCCAAGGAAAAATCCCACCCCAATTACCTCAGTTCGGTCCTACAATGGGTACCGTTCATATTCGCCAAAAGGAGGTTCTTAAATGCTTGCTGCACCTAGACGAGAATAAGGCTAGCGGTCCAGATGGTATTCCTGCAGTGGTGTTGAAACGCTGCGCAGCTGAGTTGTCTCCCGTTTTGACGCGTCTCTATAGACTTTCTTTGGAATCTGGTAAAGTTCCAAAATCCTGGAAGCTGGCTAACGTACAACCAGTACCGAAGAAGGGAAGCCGTGCTGATCCTGTCAACTATCGACCAATCTCAATCACTTCCATACTTTGCAAAGTCATGGAACGTGTATTGAACAATCGACTCCTGGCATATCTCGAGACCAACGAGCTCCTAAGCGATAGCCAATATGGTTTCCGCAGTGGACGCTCGACCGGCGATCTTCTAGTGTATGCCACACTTATGGAGTGAGGCCTTGGAGGGTCATGGTGAAGCAATAGCTGTTTCCTTAGACATATCCAAGGCCTTTGACAGGGTCTGGCATGATGGTATCTTAAGCAAGCTTCCAGCATATGGCATACCGACCGGGCTCTGCGACTGGATATCTGATTTTCTGAGGGAACGGTCGATTCGAGTAGTCTTAGACGGCTACTCCTCTGACCTAATGGCGATTAATGCGTACCTCAGGGATCTGTTCTCTATGCAACTTTATTCTTGCTGCACATTAATGACCTCCTAACACCAGGCATTATTGGATATGCTGATGACAGCACTGTTGTTGAGAGGTATATATCCAATGCGCGAACGAGCGCCCATGAAATCCAGGTTTTGAGAAAGTCTATGATTGAGCGCGTTGATTCGACCTTGCGGAATGTGTCCGATTGGGGCGAATCTAACCTGGTCAAATTCAACGCCTCCAAAACACAAGCGTGTCTATTCTCCGCAAAAAAGAGCACCTTTACTTTTACGCCCACTTTCCAGAATGTATCTATTCCCATCACCGACCAACTAGGGCTTTTGGGCGTCACTATAACGTCCAAATTAAACTTCGGTCAACAAATTGAGTCTATGGCAAAAACGGCTTCCAAAAAATTGGGTATCATCTCGAAGGTCCGGCGGTACTTCAGCTGCTCAACTTATACACAGCCCAAGTGAGGTCGTGCATGGAGTACTGTAGTCACCTTTGGGATGGTTCTGCCAAATACCAGCTCGAAGCGCTAGACTCTGTTGACCGAAGAGCCCGTAAAATCATAAACAACAACAACCTTACAAATAAAAAATTGCAGACGCTGGAGCATCGTCGTAAGGTTGCTTGTTTGACAGTATTTTATCGGCTACATTTTGGTGAGTGTGCGAGTGCTCTTTTTGACCAAATTGAACCCACCCCTTTTTACCACCGGACTACCAGACGCAGACAGAACTTCCATCCCTATATAGTGGATTTACCAAGAAGTCGAACAAAACGCTTCGATGGTTCCTTTTTGGTACGGATTGCCAAGGAGTGGAACAATCTGCCTGCGTCTGTTTTTCCTGACCACTACAGTCCTGGAACTTTTAAGTGTCGAGTGAATAGGTTTCTCGTGGATGGACGTGTAACACCATAGTCTTCATGCGCACTTTCCATCAGGTGCCATGGAAGACAATCTTCCTATCCTTACAATATAAAAAAAAAAAAAAATATTTGAGTACATCGACAATTTTTATTTGTTACTCTATTTTATAAATTATTATTATTAGATAAGTCGTTGACGTGTGCACCAGTTCTATGTTTTAATAATGCTTTATTTGTAAAAACTACCCCAGCCTCCAAACCGGCACAGCTGAAAATCAGCGCTGCAGCCTTCGGCTGTAGCATTTGCTGAGCTGTTGTCGTTTCTACATTTTTTATTATTAATTTATATTTAATTACTAGCTGCTGCCCGCGACGTCGTCTGCGTGAACGCTATGCAGCACCAAACGCACCTACGATTATAACACTGCTAGCGTGATAATATTTAGCCTATATATTGACCCGACTTCTTAACTATCTTCATGCCAAATTTGAAGTAAATCCATGCAGTACTTTTTGAGTTTATCCCGGAAAGACAAACAGACAAAAATTCTAAAAACTATATTTTTTGTTTCTGTTTCGATTGTAGATCATACCCCAAGTATTCTTTTAAAAAAATATTCAATGTACAGTTTTGACTTTCCTACCATTTTATTATATGTATAGATTTGTGTTTGTAAAGTGTTTTTATTGTCGAATAAATCATTTCTTTCTTTCTTTCTTTAAATAAAAGGATCATGCAATAAACGAATACACATGTCTTGTCCACGACATTTATGCTAGCCATACTGTTTCATTCGATAAATGTATTTTCCCGATCATGTTTTCAAGTTTTCTGACTGAAATAAAATGAAAAAGACCCAGTTCCTAATAATCATGGATCTTGGTATGACTTTCAATCGATCATGTTTAATTAAAAGCTAAGGTAACGACACAACAGTTTCGTACTAGATATCCTATACGTGACTGAAAACATTACAGAAGTAGTAAGCATGTAGGTAAAAATTAATACTATTTGCTTCTATCAATAAATTTGAATTTGAAACAGCTATTTAATATTAATTTACCTACCAGATAATCATTACATTGCAGGCCTAACGAATGCGCTGCGTGTTCAAGTGCTGTCCGAAGAGGGTCGCTCTGTGTCTGGCTTTTCGATGCTTCGCCAAACACCAATGTCAAAATATCCTCGAATCTAAATTATAAATGGAAAAATATTAAAATTGTTAAAGCTTAAAAGTCTAAATATTTCTTTTTATAGATTTTACGTAATTTATATCTCACAATCCTAGTACTTCCTCATTCTTTTTTCGTCTCATGTTTTATTTCGTTTTTTAACATTTAGGGCGTAGTTATTTCGAGATTATTTTCTTTGCGGTATACTAAGCTGCTGTCTTTATTTATTTATCAATTTAACCTTATAAGTACACAAAAGAGAAAAAAGATCAATAAAAAAGCAAAAAACACGATTGTACGAATAGGTGGTATCGTTAGGGACCGATCTCTACCAGGCAACCAAATTGCATGAAACTAACTAGGTACTGTTACTTGTTTTATTTTATTGTTCCTTAATTTGTGATTTTATTTTCTGTTTACAGTTAATAACAAATAAATCTAAAAAAAAATAGATTTTTTTGTTATTGGTTGGGTATGTAGCTTATTATTTTACTCAATATACATTGTAGTTTGTTAAAATAGACAAGAACCAATAAATATTTCACATGCGAAATACGCGTAGTTTTCCTCAAAGTAAAAAGGCCAATAAAAAAACGGCATCCCTCACCGGCGAGCATCCACCGGCGTCAGCTTCGACAGGTTATTAGCCGCGAGCAGCTCCCGTGTGCGCGCGCGCAGAGCCTCGGGCGCCAGCAGCGCAGGCGCCGCGCTAGAGGCAGGCGCCAGAGCGCGCGCCAGCGATAGCGCCGCCGCCTTGATGGCGCGCAGCCCCCAGTCGTAGTGCTGCTGCGACGTCAGCAGCAGGCTGCCGGAACAAGGGCAACTTACAAGTTAACGTATTCAAAAAAAAAAAATGTTTTATTCATCTTAGGAATTTCACAAAACACTTGATGAAGTCAGTCATCACATACTTCGACTTTAACTAGTTGTTGATAGTTGTTAAATAAGATATTACAGTAGACCAAGAGACAAAAAAAGCCGGCGGAAAAAAACTCTTGGCACTCTTTTTCAGTCAGAATTGTCAAATTATTACAAATAGGTACAGTACAAATTGACCGTGACATGAAAAAAAACAAACACAAGACAGCTAATTGTGAGAGCCAATGTCATGCCACAACCAAATTGCTTACATAGCAGATACAATTAGCTATGGATGCACAATACGAACATGACAAACTGGGACCAGAGTATTTGAACAAGAATTTAATTTTTAATTTTAATTTTTAAGCTTGATTTAATTTTAATTTTGAGTTGTCTTTCATTGTGTTTGTTTTCCTGTTAATTTAATCTTGTAAAAATATTGTAAACATAGATATAATTTTTATTTTGTATATAAAATTTAATCTTAATTTTTGTCTTACTATGTATATATTTTATCTAAGTAATTTTGAAGTTCTAATTTTGTATTGTTTTTCATTGGTTATATTGTAAAATTATATTCGTGAAAACTGTTAAATGGCCATCGTTCACTGTAATTATAGTTAATTTTGTACTTAGCTGTAAGTTTTCCTGCAATAAATTAATAAAATAAAATAAAATAAATAAATAAATAAGAATGGAATAAAATAGTCATAGTATCATTATTGAAACACAGATACCAATATAAACGTAGAGATATCGATATGTCAAGTTAATATTATAATACAACGCTATAAGCTTGAATTAATGAAATAAAGTATGTCAATTACAAAACTTTCGACACTACCATCTGCACTCAACAACAGGTGATTGAGCAAGCCGCATTTGAACTAAACAATCAAATGCTGATGACACTATGACTGTTTTATTCCATTCTTGTTTAAATACTCTTGACCGAGTTTGTCATGTTCGTGTTGTGCATCCATAGCTCATTGCACCTACTATGAAAGCAATTTGGTTGTGGCATGACATTGGCTCTCACAATTAGCTGTCTTGCAATTGTTCTTTTTCATAAGATGGTCAATTTGTACTTTACCTATTTAATTCGTATAGTTCTGACTGAAAAAGAGTGCCAAGAGTTTTTTTCGCCGGCTTTTTGTGTCTCTTGGTCTACTAATTTTGAAATTGCAAAAATAATGTTCGATCGCACGTAAGGGAAGACGTCAAAAACAAATGAATTATTTTGGTCGCCTAGTGTTCGAAATGCAAACAACTTTTGACATTACACACTACGTGTATATTATAAAGAAAATCTCTTAAGTTCTTTCCTAGTGCACGCATCGCAATAAAACATGCATTTTACAAACGTCCATCGAAGTTCTATTACAAAGATTGCATACTTCGTGTTAGATCACATGGAAAAAATTTAGTTCATTTTTTTAAATAAATAATATCTTAGAAAAAGAAGTACGAATTGACAATCCCATATTCAGCACGCGCCACGCGGGTCATGCGTGCTGTGATGTGTTCATACCTGGCCAGCTCATAGACCGTGCATAGATCCGTGGCGAGGTCCGCGGCGGCGGGCAGCTGGCGGCAGCGCAGCAGCGCGGCGGCGAGCGGCCACCGCCCGCAGCACGCGCCACGCGGGTCATGCGTGCTGTGATGTGTTCATACCTGGCCAGCTCATAGACCGTGCATAGATCCGTGGCGAGGTCCGCGGCGGCGGGCAGCTGGCGGCAGCGCAGCAGCGCGGCGGCGAGCGGCCACCGCCCGCAGCACGCGCCACGCGGGTCATGCGTGCTGTGATGTGTTCATACCTGGCCAGCTCATAGACCGTGCATAGATCCGTGGCGAGGTCCGCGGCGGCGGGCAGCTGGCGGCAGCGCAGCAGCGCGGCGGCGAGCGGCCACCGCCCGCAGCACGCGCCACGCGGGTCATGCGTGCTGTGATGTGTTCATACCTGGCCAGCTCATAGACCGTGCATAGATCCGTGGCGAGGTCCGCGGCGGCGGGCAGCTGGCGGCAGCGCAGCAGCGCGGCGGCGAGCGGCGCGGGCGCGGGCGCGCGCGCCGCCACCGCCCGCAGCACGCGCCACGCGGGTCATGCGTGCTGTGATGTGTTCATACCTGGCCAGCTCATAGACCGTGCATAGATCCGTGGCGAGGTCCGCGGCGGCGGGCAGCTGGCGGCAGCGCAGCAGCGCGGCGGCGAGCGGCGCGGGCGCGGGCGCGCGCGCCGCCACCGCCCGCAGCACGCGCCACGCGGGTCATGCGTGCTGTGATGTGTTCATACCTGGCCAGCTCATAGACCGTGCATAGATCCGTGGCGAGGTCCGCGGCGGCGGGCAGCTGGCGGCAGCGCAGCAGCGCGGCGGCGAGCGGCCACCGCCCGCAGCACGCGCCACGCGGGTCATGCGTGCTGTGATGTGTTCATACCTGGCCAGCTCATAGACCGTGCATAGATCCGTGGCGAGGTCCGCGGCGGCGGGCAGCTGGCGGCAGCGCAGCAGCGCGGCGGCGAGCGGCCACCGCCCGCAGCACGCGCCACGCGGGTCATGCGTGCTGTGATGTGTTCATACCTGGCCAGCTCATAGACCGTGCATAGATCCGTGGCGAGGTCCGCGGCGGCGGGCAGCTGGCGGCAGCGCAGCAGCGCGGCGGCGAGCGGCGCGGGCGCGGGCGCGCGCGCCGCCACCGCCCGCAGCACGCGCCACGCGGGTCATGCGTGCTGTGATGTGTTCATACCTGGCCAGCTCATAGACCGTGCATAGATCCGTGGCGAGGTCCGCGGCGGCGGGCAGCTGGCGGCAGCGCAGCAGCGCGGCGGCGAGCGGCGCGGGCGCGGGCGCGCGCGCCGCCACCGCCCGCAGCACGCGCCACGCGGGTCATGCGTGCTGTGATGTGTTCATACCTGGCCAGCTCATAGACCGTGCATAGATCCGTGGCGAGGTCCGCGGCGGCGGGCAGCTGGCGGCAGCGCAGCAGCGCGGCGGCGAGCGGCCACCGCCCGCAGCACGCGCCACGCGGGTCATGCGTGCTGTGATGTGTTCATACCTGGCCAGCTCATAGACCGTGCATAGATCCGTGGCGAGGTCCGCGGCGGCGGGCAGCTGGCGGCAGCGCAGCAGCGCGGCGGCGAGCGGCCACCGCCCGCAGCACGCGCCACGCGGGTCATGCGTGCTGTGATGTGTTCATACCTGGCCAGCTCATAGACCGTGCATAGATCCGTGGCGAGGTCCGCGGCGGCGGGCAGCTGGCGGCAGCGCAGCAGCGCGGCGGCGAGCGGCGCGGGCGCGGGCGCGCGCGCCGCCACCGCCCGCAGCACGCGCCACGCGGGTCATGCGTGCTGTGATGTGTTCATACCTGGCCAGCTCATAGACCGTGCATAGATCCGTGGCGAGGTCCGCGGCGGCGGGCAGCTGGCGGCAGCGCAGCAGCGCGGCGGCGAGCGGCGCGGGCGCGGGCGCGCGCGCCGCCACCGCCCGCAGCACGCGCCACGCGGGTCATGCGTGCTGTGATGTGTTCATACCTGGCCAGCTCATAGACCGTGCATAGATCCGTGGCGAGGTCCGCGGCGGCGGGCAGCTGGCGGCAGCGCAGCAGCGCGGCGGCGAGCGGCCACCGCCCGCAGCACGCGCCACGCGGGTCATGCGTGCTGTGATGTGTTCATACCTGGCCAGCTCATAGACCGTGCATAGATCCGTGGCGAGGTCCGCGGCGGCGGGCAGCTGGCGGCAGCGCAGCAGCGCGGCGGCGAGCGGCGCGGGCGCGGGCGCGCGCGCCGCCACCGCCCGCAGCACGCGCCACGCGGGTCATGCGTGCTGTGATGTGTTCATACCTGGCCAGCTCATAGACCGTGCATAGATCCGTGGCGAGGTCCGCGGCGGCGGGCAGCTGGCGGCAGCGCAGCAGCGCGGCGGCGAGCGGCGCGGGCGCGGGCGCGCGCGCCGCCACCGCCCGCAGCACGCGCCACGCGGGTCATGCGTGCTGTGATGTGTTCATACCTGGCCAGCTCATAGACCGTGCATAGATCCGTGGCGAGGTCCGCGGCGGCGGGCAGCTGGCGGCAGCGCAGCAGCGCGGCGGCGAGCGGCCACCGCCCGCAGCACGCGCCACGCGGGTCATGCGTGCTGTGATGTGTTCATACCTGGCCAGCTCATAGACCGTGCATAGATCCGTGGCGAGGTCCGCGGCGGCGGGCAGCTGGCGGCAGCGCAGCAGCGCGGCGGCGAGCGGCCACCGCCCGCAGCACGCGCCACGCGGGTCATGCGTGCTGTGATGTGTTCATACCTGGCCAGCTCATAGACCGTGCATAGATCCGTGGCGAGGTCCGCGGCGGCGGGCAGCTGGCGGCAGCGCAGCAGCGCGGCGGCGAGCGGCGCGGGCGCGGGCGCGCGCGCCGCCACCGCCCGCAGCACGCGCCACGCGGGTCATGCGTGCTGTGATGTGTTCATACCTGGCCAGCTCATAGACCGTGCATAGATCCGTGGCGAGGTCCGCGGCGGCGGGCAGCTGGCGGCAGCGCAGCAGCGCGGCGGCGAGCGGCGCGGGCGCGGGCGCGCGCGCCGCCACCGCCCGCAGCACGCGCCACGCGGGTCATGCGTGCTGTGATGTGTTCATACCTGGCCAGCTCATAGACCGTGCATAGATCCGTGGCGAGGTCCGCGGCGGCGGGCAGCTGGCGGCAGCGCAGCAGCGCGGCGGCGAGCGGCCACCGCCCGCAGCACGCGCCACGCGGGTCATGCGTGCTGTGATGTGTTCATACCTGGCCAGCTCATAGACCGTGCATAGATCCGTGGCGAGGTCCGCGGCGGCGGGCAGCTGGCGGCAGCGCAGCAGCGCGGCGGCGAGCGGCCACCGCCCGCAGCACGCGCCACGCGGGTCATGCGTGCTGTGATGTGTTCATACCTGGCCAGCTCATAGACCGTGCATAGATCCGTGGCGAGGTCCGCGGCGGCGGGCAGCTGGCGGCAGCGCAGCAGCGCGGCGGCGAGCGGCGCGGGCGCGGGCGCGCGCGCCGCCACCGCCCGCAGCACGCGCCACGCGGGTCATGCGTGCTGTGATGTGTTCATACCTGGCCAGCTCATAGACCGTGCATAGATCCGTGGCGAGGTCCGCGGCGGCGGGCAGCTGGCGGCAGCGCAGCAGCGCGGCGGCGAGCGGCCACCGCCCGCAGCACGCGCCACGCGGGTCATGCGTGCTGTGATGTGTTCATACCTGGCCAGCTCATAGACCGTGCATAGATCCGTGGCGAGGTCCGCGGCGGCGGGCAGCTGGCGGCAGCGCAGCAGCGCGGCGGCGAGCGGCGCGGGCGCGGGCGCGCGCGCCGCCACCGCCCGCAGCACGCGCCACGCGGGTCATGCGTGCTGTGATGTGTTCATACCTGGCCAGCTCATAGACCGTGCATAGATCCGTGGCGAGGTCCGCGGCGGCGGGCAGCTGGCGGCAGCGCAGCAGCGCGGCGGCGAGCGGCCACCGCCCGCAGCACGCGCCACGCGGGTCATGCGTGCTGTGATGTGTTCATACCTGGCCAGCTCATAGACCGTGCATAGATCCGTGGCGAGGTCCGCGGCGGCGGGCAGCTGGCGGCAGCGCAGCAGCGCGGCGGCGAGCGGCGCGGGCGCGGGCGCGCGCGCCGCCACCGCCCGCAGCACGCGGCGCAGCGCGCCCGCCACGAGCCGCCGCCCGCCGTACGCGCCGCCCGCCGGGTTCAGCGTGGCCATCACGCCGCCCCACAAGCCCAGCTGCTCCACAGTATGTCAAATGTCAAATCAAAACGGAAAACTTTACATTTACGTATGCTTATTTTATATTTTAATACATTTTGAACAAATTAAACCCACACCCTTTTATTATCGAATCAAACTACTAGATACAGACAACACTTCCATACACATGTTGAGTATACCCAAAAAGTCGAACTAAGTGTTCTGACGCTCTTTGTGATGCAATAGTCTAGACGTTACCACACCAATTGTGAGGTCGCGGGTTCGATTCCTGCACGGAACAAAAAAAAGGTTTTGTTTGGGCGTTTATCTATAGGTACCTTTATGTATTTATATTCTAAGTTCTTCCCCCCTAGTCGTCAACATGATATCACAAGCTTTGCTTACTTTGAGGCCATGTAAAAACTTGAACATTTGCGATTGTTGTCCACGTAAACATTCACAGTGCTAAATTTCAAAGGAAGTTGGAAATCATAGGCGGCGGCACACACACCTGCAGCTGCGCCAGGCGTCGCGCCACGTCCTGCAGCGTGGCGGCGGAGAGGCGGTTGAGCTCGTCGAAGCAGCCCCACGCGCCGGCCTCGCTCACACCGCGTAGTAGCCGCGCCATGCAGCCCGAGTCCAGCGCCTAAACATACCATAATAAGTTAGGCATCACAACGCTCGAAACATTTCGCCAAATAAATAATCAGTCCACACAGTACTCTTTGACCTGTTCCCGAGTACGGTCGTTGCTTGCGCGCGAGTGAAATATTTATATTTTCTTTTCACGAGTGATCTTCAACTACCCTCATTGTTTACAGTGCCTTATTATTGAGTCGGACATTTTTTTACTATTAAAGAAGTAATCATAGTGCTACTTTAAAGACGTTTCTGACTACAGGAACAATGAACTCCCAATCTTATGTTACCGTAACACAAACCACCACATTTCCGAAAAAGGACCAAGCAATTGTCATCGATGCTTTAGAAAACGTACAAATAAAAGATTATGCTCAAGCTTTAGGAAAAATTATCGACCCATCCCAAATACGTTTTCTGTCAAGAATATCGAACAACAGGATTTGTGTCTACGTTTCAACAAAGTCAATAGCCGATGACATCATTGACAATAAAAAGTATGTGATAATTCAAAATCAAAAACTACCCGTCCGACCGCTTATTAGCAGGAACAAACGAATCATTATATCTAATGTGTGCCCTATTATACCACACACTGAAATAGAAAAGAAACTGTCAGAAATTAATATTATGCCACAGTCACCCATATCTTTTCTACGTGCTGGTTTTAACGAAACGGGTTTCAATCACATCCTTAGCTTCCGAAGACAGGTTTACGTAACCCCTGAAGATTTCACCAGACTTCCAGAAAAACTTTGCATTGATTTCGATGAGACGAATTATTGGATTTATTTGTCATCAGATACAATGAAATGTTTTATATGCAAAAAAGATAACCACGTGGCCTCCAAATGTCCAGACAACACCATCGAGACGAATTCTTTCAACCAAAATACACAGGATACTTCTCATACAACTGAGACACAGGTTTTCAAACGTCCACACCCACCCACTGAGTCTTCGACTAATACTGACTTTATGGAGTTCGAAGCAACAGAAGACAGTACACACAGCAACGAAATAAGTGATGAGGATTTTGACAACGCTTCCCAGTCCAGCTTAGACGAAGTGCACAAATCCAAAAATGGAAAGAAACCCAAGATAACACATAGTGATTTTGAATCAATCAATTGGGACCGCTTAGAAACTTTAATAAACGATTCCCATAAAACGTACCCACTATCCGGAGAAGAAGTTAAAAAATATCTCATAGATACATATGGAGTTAAGGACATCTCAGAAATCACTTACAGTTATACAGAAAAAATTGATGATTTGACTGAACTTTTAACTGATTTGATACCTAACATCTCGTATCGTAGTGTTAAGAATAGGCTGTCGCGTATCGTAAGTAAACTAAAACTCTTATCTCGCAAAGGAAATCCCATAGCAAATAAGTAGGTAACTAACACACGTACATCTAATTTATTTTACATATAAACACTTAACAGTTTTTGTTTGTATATTTTAAATGGTCTTGACTACAAGATTCAAGCTTAATATTATCCAATGGAACTGTCAAAGTTTAATGCCTAAATTAAGTGAATTAGATTCATATTTAAATAATGAAAAAGTTCATATATGCATTCTTTCTGAAACTTGGCTGAAATGTGAAACTCAAATTAAATTAACAGGTTACTCTGTCTTTAGAAATGATCGAGCAGATGGATATGGAGGTCTAGCGATCCTGGTCCATCAATCTATAACTTGTATTCTCAAAACTCTTCCAAGAAATTATGAAAATATTGATATCTTATACCTTGAAATCCTTAATAGTAATAAGCTTCAACATATAATAGGTGTTTATTCTCCCTCAAATATAACAGTGAACGCTGGAGACTATCAGGAGCTTTTCAGCTACTTCTCTGAGAAAACTTTAATAGTCGGAGATTTCAATGCTCATCATACGGCTTGGTCATACACAACTGACACACGAGGTAGACTTTTATCTGACACTAGCTTAGAACGTAATTATATTTTTCTTAACAATGGAGACTTTACTCGTTGCGCCAAGCTTAATGATAGTACGGTATGTTCCTCACCTGATATCTCTTTTTGTAGTGTCGACCTCTCACTAGACTTTAATTGGAAAGTTACTAACGAATCTTTTGGCAGTGATCACCTTCTTATCTCTATTACAACGTTAGATAGTAGTCAAAACAGCCCCGAATTGAAAAGAAACGTTAAAAAGGCCAACTGGGTAGAATACACGAGACACATTAAATGTTTATGTCAGGATTTGGTTTTCGGAAACAAAGTACAAAGCAGTTACAACAAACTCATTGAGATAATTGAAGAAAGTGCTAACAAAAATATTCCTTATGTTAAAATCGGTATAAACCCCAAAAAATTTACCCCAAAGCCTTGGTGGAATCCAGAATTATCGAAGGCAGTAGCAGAGAGAAGATTATATCTTAAACTCTTTAGGAAATCACGCACAGTTGAAAATTATTTAATTTACAAAGAAAAAGTAAATATTGCTCGAAAACTAATAAAAGCTGCAAAAAGAAATTCCTGGCAACAGTTTTGTGATAGCATAAATTCCAATACAACTAGCAATGAAGTCTGGAGAAAACTTAGGTGGCTCAAAGGTCACCGAAGTCAGAAAGACTACTTACCAGAAACTACCGCAATCACTTTTTTAACTGAACTCACTCCTGATAGTGTTTCCTTCCAGCCACTAGATTTTAACACCAATAATGATAATTTAAATTTTTTTATGCTTTCTGAACTAAATTTGATCCTTAAAAGAGTAGATACTTCGGCTGGTTTAGATTCTATCACTTATTCCATGATTAATCACTTACCCGACAATGCAAAAGTATATCTTTTGCATATATTTAACACTATTTATAAAACAGGCGAGATACCGGAACAATGGCGCAGGATCAAACTTATAGCCATACCAAAGAGAAATACTAATACTCCTAAATATCGCCCTATTTCACTTATTAACTGCCTTTGTAAGATTTTTAACTTAATGATAACTCGTCGCCTTGAATATCATTTCGAAAGCAACAAATTATTTAACGATAATACTTTGGGTTTCCGTCGCGGACTCTCATGTCAAGATAATTTAGGTAGGTTTATTTTAGACACTGAAACTGCTTTCATAAACAAAGAATACGCTCTCTGCGCTTTCGCAGACATAAGTAACGCTTATAACAATGTGGCAATCGAACCTCTTATAAACTCATTAGTTGAATTTAACGTGGATCCGTTCCTTTGTAGGTACATTAGAGAATTTTTAAAAGAAAGATTTTTGATATATAAGCTTCGGGATGGTAGGGAAATAGTACGAATAAGCAGACAAGGTTTAGCTCAAGGTGACCCTATGTCACCTATTTTATTTAATATAATCTCAATTAAATTATGCAACACACTCGTTAAGACAGTCAAGATTTCACAATATGCTGACGATTTCGCTTTGTATTGTATAAATCCAAGCATTGATTTTTGTGTCACTACCATACAAACTAGTCTTAACATCTTTATATCAATGTTAGAGGAAAATAGGATTAGAAATATCTCTTTCAAAAACCAAACTCTGCATCTTGACTAGAAAATACAAAGTACCTTCTGTTAGAATACGAATAAACAATACTGAAATTGAGGTTATTAATTGTAAAAAGTTTTTGGGTGTTTGGGTAGACAGTCGCTTGAATTGGACCCGACATGTTCTAGAAACAGCCCAAAAGTGCACGGCTTATATTAATATTCTTAGTTCTATAAGTAGCTCAAAGTGGGGTGTCCGCCCAACCCACTTAAGAAGACTTTATTTAGCTTTGGTGCGATCTCGACTTGATTACGGATGTATTACTTACGGTAACGCAAACTCTAGGCTTCTCCAGAGGTTGGACGTAATTCAAAACCAATGTCTCCGCATATGTGGAAGCTTTGTTCGGGACACCCCAATTTTTGCAATGGAAAGCGAACTTTGTGTTCCACCCTTAGTTTTAAGAAGAATGTACTTAAGTGATAAATACTTTCTGAAACTTTCTGCTAGAACATCCGACTATTTGAGAAAACAACTAGAACTCTTAGACAATTTTTTAAATTTGGGCTCAAAATATTGGCGCAAACATCAACTTCCACTACTACTTAAAAGCTTCAGAAAGTACTCCAACCTGCCTATGTCAAAATTTGAGATTTTACCCCAATTCTCGCTTTCATTCGACATTAAAACACTCCCATGGGATAAAATAATAATACATACCGTCAGCACTATTAACGAATCAAAAGCCCAAGTACCCAATCACCATCTTAAGCAACGTATTGAGGATATGATAGACTTAAAGTACTCAGAATACATTCAAATTTATACTGATGGATCTAAAACAAAACACGGTTCAAGTTGCGCGTTTTACGATAAAGCTGCGGACTTTGGGGCTAAATTTCATATTGATAATATATGTATACCAATAATGGGAGTCGAACTGGCAGCAATCAACGAAGCAGTTCACTACATAGAATCGACAACTTATCATAAAATTGTTATTCTGACAGACTCGAAGAGCGGTTTACAACACCTATTGGGAAGTGCTAAGGGCGGTAGAGTCGGTAGATACGAAGCTTACCTCATTATCAAATGTATCCATAAACTGATACGTAACGGGGTTGAAGTTCGTTTACAATGGATTCCTTCTCATATTGGAGTCAGAGGTAACGAGGTCGCAGATTCACTCGCATCCGAGGCTCTAAAGAACGGCATACCCCTTGACATCCCACCGCACTATACTGACCATATTCCACACTTAAAAACCGACAATCACAATATATTTAAATCCTATTTCAATGAGTGCTCAAAAAACAAAGGCATCTGGTACAAGACCATTGTAAACGAACCACCACGCATACCTTGGTTTTTATCACGAAACCTCAACAGAATAGAATTAGTTACCTGCTTCCGAACCCGCACTTACCACATCCCACTTAACAAGTTTAATTACCTAATGAAAAAAAGAAACGATCCAAACTGTACAAGATGCGAAAAAGAGGAGGACCTCCTCCACCTAATTCTGGAGTGTAAAATCAATGAACAAGATAGGTTGGAACTATTAAAAGTAACTCAGTGCTCTGTGGGGGATCTCCTCTTCTTTTTCCATCGAATCCTAAGCTCAGGGCTAAAGGCCGAACACAGTAATACATTTTTGAGGTTCATCATACAGTCTTTGTACCTTAGAAGTGAATATTATAAAAATTATACCTCAGTAGTAAGTAACCTCAATTGTTAAAAATAGTTTATATCCATTAGATTCTTTGAGAACCAATTGTAAACTTAATGTTTAAGAAATTCTGTATTTATTTTTAAGCTGACTTAATCTTAAGATGTATGGCTTATAAAATAAATGAGATTAAAAAATAATAATAATAATCAGTCCACTATACAAATTATCCCCTCAACCTGTAAAGTAATTGGAGCGATGGCGAACGTACAGTCACATCTACTAAAATGTATATATTTTCATTGGAATTTGAACCTTATTGCACGTGACTGTACGTAATGAACCGTTTGTATTACAAAGCTCTTGCCTAAAAAGTTAGTATTAACCGAGATCTCTTTCATTGAAGAGCTATTACTACATTCGCAAAAACTAAAATTAATTATCTGCAGTAAAATAAATAGACTGACAATCCCCATACCTATATAAAATCATGTCACGGAAAAAGCTTAAAATCCCGTGTTATTTGTAGATGGCGCTAGCGAATGGCCTGGAAAACATAAAATGTGACACTTGCCAGTTAAGGTACAGAGGTTTTATAGAAGGTTTTTTGTAGGCGATAGGCTGACCCCTGTCACTGCAATAGTCTCTCTAAACCATTACGATGCCTCCGAATTTGCCAAACGTAACATTAGATGGTTTTATAGCCTCTAGTGCTCTGGCTACCACATTAGGGACACAGGCGTGAAGTTACGTCCTATGTATGTATCGTATGTACCTAAGCATAAGAATTTTATTTTTATGATAAAAATGAATTTAGACTAAAAATATATGGTTATTTATGGTTATCGCAACGCTTTTTTAATAGTTCCGGATATTCACACCTTAAAAGGTCCACTTTTGTCTTTAAAAGTGACTTTTTAATTTGTTTGTAATTTCAAAAATAATCTCTTTAAAAAGCGGCATTAGTTTTCTCTTCACAGCTAGTAGGAATATCACGAAATGTTATGGTTGGATCTATTGCACACGCTCGTCACTTATCTGTTAAGTGACGCATAGTAACTAAACCATCATTGGCTCTTCAAATAAACATTTGCGATGTCAACTAATTGTCAAAGTGGACAATTTTTTCGAAAAAAGTTCACTCAAAATCAAAATCCACTGATGATTTAATACCAAGAGAACACTCAAGTCCTTCAAGAATCAGCATTATCATCCGTTAGAATAATGTCATAAAGGTCTCGCAAACTAAGCGAAGTCGAATATATTTAAAAATAATCTGAGCTCTGATTCCACTCTCCGAAAAATTCAGTGTCATTACGGATTGATCAACTATAATTATACCTCAAGCTTTACTTGATACCACGGTGACGAGACAAGAATCCTTCACAGTCTTGCTGATAATTAGTCTTCAGAATAAATCCTAGCAAAACAGGATATCCAAAAAAGTAAAATTAAAAATTTTAAAAACCCCCCGACACAAAAAAAACCTTAAAAACTAACAAATAATATTTTAAACCTATTCTAATTATTATCGTCCCATATATAATTGACTGTAAGACTTGTACTTTACAATATTTTTATTTTCCGAGCTTCGTCGCCGCGTCGGGGACCGCTCAAGTATATAATGTATTAAGCCAACAACAGCTAATTTATTATTACATTTAGGTATGAGCGATCTCAAGTTTCATGCATAGTCTACGCTCTACGTAATGCCGCGCGCGGCGAGCTCGGTGTGCGGCTTGCGGCGCGGGGGTGGGCGTCACCAAGTGCGGCGACCCGAACGGGCAGACGACGTTGACGGTTGTGTCGATTTTACGAATTTTTCGGAGTGAATTCTTTTGATGCAACTGACAACTGTTTTTCTCCCTTAGCGGTCCCCCGACGCGGCGACGACGCTCGGAAAATAAAAATATTGTAAAGTACAAGTCTTACAGTCAATTATATATGGGACGATAATAATTAGAATAGGTTTAAAATATTATTTGTTAGTTCTTAAGGTTTTTTTTTGTGTCGGGGGGTTTTTAAAATTTTTAATTTTACTTTTATTTTGTTCTTTTTAAAGTAGGTTTTAATATTAGGAAGGTATTTAAAGTAATTAGTTAGTTGAGTTAGTAACTTAGTTAGGTATTAGATATCATATTAGTTTTAATTTACTAGATTAAGTTTTAACTAGTAGGTAGTCTTAGGTTAAGTGGAATATAAGGTAGGTATTAGTTTCAGGTTAGGTAGGTATTATTTTTAATTTGTTAGATTAAGTTTCAACTACCTACTATTAGGTTATTATTTATAATTTTATAGCTGCATATATAAATAAGCCATAGCAAAAATTTCGAATCGATAGGACATATGGAAGGTAGTCAGTTCCCCTCATCAACAATAAGAGAGCTGATGATCTTCAAACGGCTGATCAGGTCATTGTAACCTTACCACCATACACTTTCAATTTCATTGAAGTAATACGGTACCAAATTTCGAATCGATAGGATATATGGAAGGTAGTCAGATCCTCTCATCAACTATTAAAGAGCTGATGATCTTCAAACGGCTGATCAGGTCATGGTTCGCTTACCATATACTTTCAATGTAATTGTAGTAATACGGCACCAAATCTCGAATCGATACGACATATGGAATTCAGTCAGATCCCCTCATCAACTATTAGAGAGCTGATGACCTTCAAACGGCTGATGAGGTCATTGTTACCTTACCATATACTTTCAATATAATTGAAGCAATACGGTACCAAATTTCGCATCGATAGGACATATGGAAGGTAGTCAGATCCCCTCATCAACTAGAAAAGAGCTGATGATCTTCAAACGGCTGAACAGATTTTCATGAAACATGGCTAAGAACATTCGGGATAAAATTATCTATAACACAAAAAAACTAAACGAAAATCGGTTCATCCGTTTGGGAGCTACGATACCACAGACAGATACACAGATACACAGACACGTTAAACTTATAACACCCCTCTCGTTTTGCGTCGGGGGTTAAAAAAGGGTTTGATGGTGCTTCCTTATGATGAAAAATAGAAATTGTAGTGTGAACATTTTCCAACATTTTCAAGACCACATTGATGTCACTAAAACTGATAGATGGATACTTTATGTTCATACTTAAAACCATGCTTAACTTTGCATTGTCGTCCAGTTTAGAAGGGGAGTAAAGCAGTTGTCTTATTGTTGACATGGGATAAGAAATTATATATGTTGTAGAATTCATTGTACCTACTTGTAGTTTTGTTCAAATCAGCAATCAAAAAGTTCATCAAGTTAATTATTATATTTTTACCATTTCGTATTTCTTAATATTCGAGCAAACACATCATTGAAGTTCCCAATTTAAACACCGATTGGAACAATTTTTGTCAAAATAAATGATTATTACATATTTTGAATGATTAAAAATGCAGAAACGTTAACTGTTATTTGACGTATGAATAAAAATATCTATATTAGGGTTTTAAGAAGTCATTTTATCAGAATTTTCAAACAATATCCTCTATAATTTCTACGTTTTAATACAAAATCAACTCATCATAGAACTATGGATGTCCTAATGCTCATTTTCAACCTACTGTGCGCCGCATCGACCTAGGTTATTTTTGGCTCGCTGAAATTCAAAACAGCGCTACCTATAGTTTTATATTGTACCGCTTAGCGGTAGTATTTTTATTTTCAATTTTATTTCATGATTTGTGTAATTTTTTTTTTTTTTTTTTCCGCCACAGAAAATTTTGGCACCCCCTAAAACAAGCTTTAACCAGTAAAGCAAGCTTTAGCGGGAGGAGGATGAATCCTATTACGGACGAATGGGCATTCTATAAGCTGTTAACCCCAGTGGCTAACGGAGAATAGAATGCCCAGACAGTGTGGAGACTCACTCAGTGAAGCCGAGCATACCCACTAAACATCCCCCTTTACGACCTACCTTAATTCAGGTTCTTGATCATTTATCGGAGCGACAGCCAATTGGAGAGAGAGGCTGCGCAGTGAGCGGCATCCGGACGGCTGCCACCAAAAGGAACTGAAAGCGAGAAATTCAGAAGCTAAGACTAGCAGAAATGACAAAGCTGAAACTAAGAGATTATCTAGAGTGATCAGACTCACTCTGAGATAGGAATGCTGGAAAGAAGGACTACGTTTAGAAACGTTGAGCTTGCTGGAGTTTCCTAATAAGGGGAGCGAACTTGGTTAGGACCGGAAGAGCACCGTTGAAACCCTCTGGGCTGGCGTCGAGAGCGGCGCCGAAAGCCAGGATCTCGTCGATGGGAGCGAGCTGGATCCAGAACGTCATGCGGTCTTGAGAACCATTTGCGTTCTGGCACTGGGAAGCCGATTTGGCAGCCGGTTGCGATTGAGTCGCGACCCGGCTGCGCTGACCTGGAACGTTAGAAGTAAAGGCCTTAGGGGCCTTTGAACTAACTGGAGGGGCGTCCGAGCTAGGCTGCGGTCGCTCTCTCCAGTTCTCGATGGGCTTCACGGTAGCCCTGGCAGCACGCGGTGCCTTGGGGCAGCCGCGAAAGTTTGCTGTGTGGCCTGACTGGCCGCACAGGACGCAGGACGGAGCGGTGGGCGATTCGGGAGTGCGAGAGCACTCCTTAGTCCCATGCGGATCTAGGCACTTGACGCACCTAGGGGAAGCAAAACAATTTGCCGCCGCATGACCATACAGTTGGCAGCGGTGGCACTGACCTGGGAAACCACGCTTGTGTGGAACTTCGACGCGGATGTTGGAGAGACCGCACACGGTGGGCTTGCCTCTGAAAATGGACTGCCCTTGCGGGCTCTTCGCTAGGATTACTAGCGCAAGTGGGAACTGCTTGCCTCGGCGGCTGTGCATTTTGTGCACAGATTCGACGGGGAAGCCTTGAGAAGACAAGTCCTCTTGGATTTGCTCGTTCGAGAGCTCGAACGGCACGTTCCTGAGGACGGCACGAATCTTACGCTCCTCAGGGAGGGCGTAAGTGTGGTACTCGAGCTTGTGATCAGCAAGAAGCCGAGTAAGATTCCTGAAATCGGAGATGGAACAGACTAAGATCTTAATAGAGTCACCCACGTTGGATGCCTTACTATATTGGATCTTGGGATTGTGACTACCGCAGAGAGCTGAGACCTCGGTCCAGCGGCTCTTGTCCCGTAGAAAGACGGGGGGCGGAGACTTGGCTTTCGGCGGAGCCGAATCTGATTGCGACGCAGGCTGGGACGCCGGGATCGCTGAAACAAAAGGCGCAGGAGCAGACGCCAGTGCGACATTTTGCGGAGCAGGAACAGCGGCTGGAGCAGCTGAAACGGATGGAGATAAAGTCGAAGAAGCATCTTTCTTCTTCTTCTTTGATTTTGATTTTTTGCGAACCTCGGTGAACGGAGCAGGAGATTCTGGAACTAAAGGAGCGGTGTCGGAGTCGCTACCCGGAGGGGTAGTTTTCCGTTTGCATGCAGTGGAGTCTACCAACATGCTACTGCCGGCTTGCTCAGAGGGATCTGGCGACGCCGGAGAGTCCGTTGGGAAGGGCTGAGGGGGGAATTCTGGAATGTCAATTTTGACGCCCTGCTGGTTTGCAAGGAAGAGGGCATTGACTGTGGCAGTCAATCGATGTATTAACGCATCCTGTTTATGGAAGTTTATGCGATAGAATGAAAGCAATTCTGCATCAGAAAGGCCCGAGGGACCCTCTGTGGACCACTCAAAGAGTTGCTGTGAAGACATTATCTGAGAGTCTACGTGCCGGTGAACGGCGAGACGACTGCACAAACTGCGCTGAAAAGAGAACGACCTAGTTCGGACCTATTGCCGGTGAACGGCGGACGATCAGGCTTAGTTGTCACGGTTACGTATCCACCTGACCAGCGATGCTTCGGCCGGCAGCAGTCGGGTCCGCCCTGAAAAGGGCAGATGAATTAGCCCCGACACCACACAGCCTCCACAAGAGAAAACTTTCCGAAAGAGCTTAACTTGGCACCTGACCCGCACTAGTGCGGGGGAGGGAACAAGGGCAGCGCAATACGAACACTCGGGAGCGGCCGCAGACACGACCGTTCGGGAGCGAACGCAAACGGGAAGTGTGATTTGTGTAACACCTAACGCCCTCTTATATCTTAGGAATACAGAGGGATCTAGAGGGAATCAAATAGAGAGGGACGAATTTTTGTTCGGGATTGTCGGTCTATTTACTTTACTAGCCTCTGTTATCACTTAAGTAATGATAGCATTTTATGAAATGCTAGTCCCTATCCAGACTCAAACGCAAGATTTGTCACAATTAAAATAATAATTTGCGAAAGTGCTACAGTTTAAACGATTCGGAATATCTTTACCATATTTCAGTATTAGTAAATATGTTGGTGAACGAATACCAAATACAGAAAAAATCTTTCCTGCGTTATTATATAGATACAAGTAAAAACGATTAGAACGTGGTTCTTCCACTCTTAATGCATTCTTAAAATGTTCATAACGACTGAAAAAAAGTTATTAAACTAGTTCGATCAAATGTAACAGGATTTAACTATTGGTTTCTTATTAACATATGAATACCTACCTCATCACAGTTGAATATCAAGACGAGTCTTCCCAGCAGTCCACCAAGGGCCTTCACGGACTCCGTCTTGCCGGTCCCCGCCGGCCCGATGGGGTTCCCTACAAAGCCGTGGTGCAGCGACTGAAACAATATTGTCGAAGTTGAATCCAAATTTATGAAGAACTTTTTAATCGCAAAAGGACGATCCTGCTTCTACTACTCCTACTTAATAAACTAGAGCAATTACTAATTTACGTATATTCGTCCTTTTATGTCACATGATTCCAAGTTCAGTTGCTTTCTTAAGCATTAGATTTTTCTTTAGCAATCACCTATATTTATTTTTATTTATTAAAAAATCTAAAAGAAAATTTTCCATTATGCATGTCATTGATGTATAAGCAGAAGTTATAGGTATTTTTAGTTTCAATAAACCAAACTTTACAACGGCCTCTCCTTATATTGATATCGGCAGTGAAGCGTTGAAATCAAGGCGATTAAATTCAAAATTGCTATATGCAAATGTAAGGCGTCATCAAAATGCTGCCTATTGACATGTTGTGTATCTCGGCGTATATCACGGTAGGTACATACAGGATTAACATTTTAATGTCAGCAAAAAAAGATAATGGCTCATTATTGATAGCATCGACATGTTAACTTAGGACGCTATGTCCATATGGTTTATATGTATTCGTAAAGTCGTTTTATGTAAGATGGAGGTCTTTCATCACGTTCGATAGTTAACTTACACTAATTAATTGCATTGTAAGTAATTGTATTTTATTTATTTTAAAGGAAAACCCGGCATGTTTACAAAAGTATGATACACAACTAATATAAAATGTACAATGTACCTACCTAAGCACTGCTGATCATAGGTTTCACAGATATGGCATTATTAGTGTAAGGTTACATCTTGAAAAACTTTAATAATCAACGAATGCAGAGCATTACAAAACCGACTTCACGTCAAATCTTTGGCTGAGTTATAATGTCATCAACGTAAACATTCTCCGAAATCATACATATTTCGAAATTTTAATAATTTGAAATTTTCAATGAAGTACTCAACCGCTTTCGATGAAATTTATAACTATGAAGTATCCTCTATCATATGAAAACGATTTTCAAATTAGTTCAAAATATCGTGTAACAAAGACACAAAAAAAACAAGCAGACGAATTGAGAACCTCCTACTTTTTTGGAAGTCGGTTGAAAATTGATATAAATGCATGCTTGTTTAAAAAAGATCTAGATTATGTAACTCGTTAGCTTAGTTGGTTGAAAGTTAAGGAGGTATAACTGATTTTTTTCTAGTGATGAATGATACGTTACCTGTGTTAGTATGAAGAAGCACTCGTCAGCCTCCTCCGTCCTAACGAACTGTCCGGTGTTGACACCGAGGTATTCGTAGGAGTACGGGATCCGAGCCAGCCCCATGCGCGCCTCTATGTCGTTGTTCACGAGATAGAACCTGCCAATTATTGTACAGAAAAAACAGTGTGAGCTTTCACGACATCTAAGCAAGCAGAGGCCATTTGGCATTAAACTTTTCTACGCAGTAAAATGTGTGAAATGTTCATAGTTTACTGTCAAATTGTGTAATGGATACAAGAACATATAAACATCTCTTGAGAGTAGGTAGTTGTGATTATCACACAATATCTTAGGATGGCCATAAAATCATTCCGACTCGAAGCCTCAAACCAGTAGGGACTATTGCCTAATTTGATTTTTTTATTTGACCTCTTCTATACAGTGTTTACTATCGACTCCCTACCGATATTGAATAAGAGATGCTTAGGCAGCCTGAAGGCAGAACTACTTACAAATCCGCCTGGCGTTCTGGCCATTCCTGTATAAAGCAGCAATGTCAACTATACCAATATAAATATAAAACCCCATAAAACCGATTTTTTTTCCTACTCTTTTAATATACATGCTGTCAGATTGTAGAATTCATTACCATTCGAAATACGCGAATCAAAATCTATAATTTCATTTAGAAAAAGAGTAAGAGAATATTACTTTTCTCAAAATGCGTAAAATTGAAGTCAAATTAATCAACGAATATATTTTATTTATATATATGTATGTAAATATTTATTTATTAGTATTGTATTTATTATATCTTAGTGTAGGTATTGTATTTAAGTATTTTATTATTTGAATATTGATTTTGTTACGCACGCACTGATTTTGTTTCAATGTATCTCTCCAGTCACAGGTCTGCTGGAAGAAATTTCTCTTAGAAATAAGCTGTACCTTTGTACATATATTAGTCTAGTATTATTGTATATTTTAAACTGATGATTATAACTGAATGATTAAATAAAATAAATAAATAAATAAATATTCACTGCCCTAGCAAACATGTTAGTCTCATTGACTTACTTGATGTAATTGAAATACGACTCGCAAATACAACGCAAGCACTATACAACAAAGGAACCTAAGCTTGTTTGTTAGCTATAAAAAATGTGAGGATAGCGCCAAAACGGCAAAAAAATAACCTAGGTATTAGGTTGGTGTTATAAAAGATGATTATTCGGAACATGTGGTTACCATTTGGCTCAAAATCGGAAGGACGGTATATACCCGCCTCAAACGTACTTACACAAAACTAGATACTACCAGTAATATCAATAATCTTAATGAATGACATGAATACATTACATGTACGATATTACCCCTTGGTATTATTTCACATCAACGGTATTATAATAATAAATATTTCTGACAACCACGCAACATTATCTAGCCCAAATTAAGTTTCTTAAAGAACTTGTGTTGTGGATACTAGATAACTGATATACTTAAATAAATAAACATACATATTGAATAAATGAATATTATATATTATTAGAATAAACTTAAATAAACATAAAACATCCATGACTTGACGACTAATATCTGTGTTCATCGCACAAATATCCACTGCCGCCGGGATTCGAACCCAGGACCTCTGGCATAGAAGGCAATGTATGTTACCGCTCAACGAGCATACAACCAGGTTTTATTCTCGTTGTTACCACTACACTAGCCGGTCTTCAATAATAATGTACACTATTTACAAGAATAAAAGTCCAAGGTGTTTTTAAACTTTGTGCTGAACAGTCAACAAACCTGAGTTGCTTTTGCCAAAACCAGTCCCCAGTGGAGACGACGCTGTTGTCGATTAGCGTTTGTATGACTGCCAGGTAGTGCACGCACTGCAGGATCAGCGCCTGCCGCTTCAGCCGCTCGCTAGCGTCCTCTACCTCCGCCGCCCCGTAGTAGTCATTCTCCTTCTCTATATTCCCTCGCAGTTTACGAAGGTCTTTCGAACTGATCGCCTGCTCCACTTGCTCGGTAAACCGAATATTCTGCAGCAAGCACAGGATCTGTGTCGGCAGCGAAAAAGCGTCTTGGTCTTGTAAGGAGCTCGACCCGACATGCTTTAAGGTCATATTCTTAAGCGTCGAACGCATTTCGTTTTCGAGATTCTTTAGCCATATCTGAAATGAAATTTGGGCTCCTAAAATCAATGTACCTTATCAGTGTGTCGTTTTTGTAACGGAAATAAGTCTTATCTGTTATGGTACAGTTACAATTTCTCATTTAGGTATCAGTTAGTTACAAATAAATATCAATATGTATTATTCCATTAGAGCAAAAAAAACCTGAATTCAAGAAATTAAAAATACATCATTAAGCTAAAACTTTTAACTTTACCTATGTAACTGCAACTATAGTAAGTACCAAATGCGAATAAAAATAGAATATTCTCTTCCTAAGTACTAAGTATTTTCGTAAAAATTCAGTACCTAAAACGGTCAAGTGTAAATTCACCTTAAGAAACATAATGTGATCAAAGTGCGTCGGGAGAAATTGTGTTATTGTTGTTCCAAGCAGTTGGCACATATAGCGGCATCTCCCTCAGAGAGAGACGGAGAATGTGCCGACACTCCAATGTTCGGAGAGAATGCGCTTATGTAGGGCTTCGTGTCATGATACCTACGTTATCTGTTGTTTCGATAAAGAAAGCATAGTATGCATGAAATATGTTAAAAGCTGAATGAAACATTTTACTATTGTCTGATGAGCGCATTAAATATCTAAGTAATAATTTATTTAATAAAATTATAGTTTATGAATCAATGATATAATTAATACGTATTCTTACAAACAGAGTTGCCCCACTGCAATTTTCACCAATGGATGGATTGGTTCTAAGAACTGCGATACCTTTCATACGTATAATTTATGTCGGTTACATCTTATTTGGCTAAATTATGTTGATGGTTATTCAAGATGTTGCAAAATATCATGACGACCTCCTCAACCCATAGGTTTACTGCAAGTATCATTGTATTCTATTATTGTTTTCATCTACATTATTTTTTGTATTTTTTTGCCTGATCATTTAAAGACCTAAAATATAGTTTTTGCAAATTAACACATTCTTCTTCATGCAGGTTGGATAGTTAAGTAAAATTGTAAAAAGTTTAAGTATAAATAAAAAAAAAGCAGCAGCTCTGATATGGAAATGTGGTAACCAATGACATTGTACTATTGTCTGCAGACTTAGTACAATAAGGACGATTCTGTAAAAAAGATACTGTGCCACTCACCACTTATAATATTACTATCCTTAAAAAAGGATTATTATAATATTGATATACAAGCATCTTCTTTGATCTTACTTCGACGGGACAGTCAATGTCGACTGCATGGTCCAGCACAAGCGCCTCGTCCCCCAAGCTGCACAGCGCGGTGACGGACAGCCCCTCGGGGCCCAGCCGCGCGCCCGTCAGCCCGGGGATCAGCTTCTTGAGGTGCGTCTGGATGACCACCTCTCGCCCTGAGGACCCTGACCGGGCCTGGCCTAGGAGCTCTAGCAAGTCATCGTCACTTAGGAAGTAGAGGCGAGGGAAGATTCCACGTTTGTCCTATAAACAAGATTATCTTTGTTGTGAGATCGCGTAGTAACGCAGCTATTCGACCTTTTAAGATCTGAAAACATATATTTAATTAAATTAATCGACCAGCACTCGAATCTGGGTTCACGCTTGCCTAGCAGGTACTCTACCAACTGAGCTACCGGGCCCTGACAGATGCCATCGAAATCGTACTAATATTATAAATGTGAAAGTTTGGATGTATGGATGTTTGTTCCTCAATCACGGGAGAACGGCTGAACGGATTTGGATGAAATTTGGCATAGTGATAGTTTACAGTCTGGAATAGCACCCGAGGGATACAAACATTTTTATTCCGATATCCCGCGGGATACGAACATGCGCGGGTAAAACCGCGCGAAACACCTAGTTACTTATTATATTCCTTACGTCATTTTGCGAGCGGGAGACCCCGGATATTTTATTTAGTAATTTATGTCAGATCCTTAAGGATAACTGAGCATTATTGAATGCAAATAACTTAAAATTATCCGTCCTCTGTTTAAATTCGTTAATCGACTTAGGTCGTAAAAGTTTGCGGGAACGATGGTTATTGCGTGTTCTAACTTTATAATCAAACAACGTTCCTGGTTTCCAATATCTTGTATTAATTCATTGAAATGATCGGATAACAATGCAAACTGACATTAACCGAAAGCGTACAGAGAAACATAACATCTCTTCTGTTCGAGAGTAAACTATAAAAAATATTTACATAGAGTATATAATATAAGTAGTGACATTTTCGCCACAGGGTATCATACCACGCCAAAAAAATGTAACATAACAAACAATACCTAGTAATATGAGACATGCTTGTTCGTATTTGCCTCCTACTATTTTTTATGTTGCCTTACTATGCGTTGTAATATAACTCTTACATTTTATATTGCAGTTCCACCTGAGTATATGGTTTCTCCACTATAAATATGCTGAATTATACTAAAATGTAAGATCTAGTAAGTAGACGTACCTACACTTACTAGATCTAATATTTTAATATAAGCATTTATCGGCAATATAGGGCTAAATAAGATGACAGATGATTGCTCATTAAGTTGGTTGGTCGAGAAAAAAGCTAAACCTTGTAAAAAAATTACCAAAACAAAAAATGACATAATTTATTTAATAGTCATAAAATAGGTACATAAGTAATATCAAAAATGTCATGAAACAAATTTTTCTAAATACTTACGTAATTCGACTATAAAAAATCAATTTTAGATTAAAATTGAATTGGTTTCAAGCAACCTGTACAGTGATACGTTATAAAGAAATTTGATTTCAAATTGCCTGTTCGATTATTGTAATGAATGCGTCTGGCTCACCTCGATGTACTGGTTGAGGTCGGCCTGGCAGGCCAGCAGCTGCTCGGAGATGGAGTCCAGCATGGGCTGCAGGCGGCCCGACTGCAGCACCGCCGACAGCCGCGGGTCCGCCTCGATGATGCGCATCGCCTGCCGGAACGACTGGTCCACCTTGCGGAACTTCGCGCCCAGCTCGCCCTCGTCCAACGAGAGGACGGGCTCTAGGTATAGCCATCTGGAAATTGTTATAAATTACTGGACTTAGGAGCCCGAAAGCGAGCTTTAATAAACTAAAACACTTTTTTATCGGATTTATCGCGTATAATTTATATTATACATTTTAGGTAACTCGAACTCGACGTTTCGGTGTCTTTGCAGAGCCCGTGGTCACTAGCGACTTGACTCATTATGAATCGTGAAAACTTGAGACATACATACATGATTTCACGCCTGTATCCCTATGGGACAGGAGGTATCATAATGATGAAGAGAGACTATTGCAGTGACAGGGGGTCAGCCTATCGCCCACAAAAAATCTCTAATAAAACCTCTTTCTCTTAACTGACTCTTACAGTATGCTTAACTTAAGACAATATTAAGCTTTAATAAGCTTGGCTTATATGCAAACTGCACAGTAAGTATTCAGAATTTATTTTTGATTTTTTTGAATGCTTCCATGCTGGACTGGGGGCGAAAGAAAAACATAGAATGTGCCAGCTGCTTCTCTTCCCGGGCATACTGTAAAAGTCAGTTAAGGGACAGAGGTTTTAAAGGCGTTTTTGTGGGCGATAGGCTGATCCCCTGTCACTACAACAGTCTGTCTCCATCTTTATAATACCTCCAAATTCGTCAAACGTGTCATCAGATGGTCTTACGATCTCTTGTGTTCTGCCTACCCAATAAGGGATACAGGCGTGACGTTATGTATATATGTATGTATTTTTGAATACAGAATTTGAAGGTTGTTCAATGTTACAATTTTATGTAGGTATCTGTTTCATTTATTTATACGCTATCGTGATCAACTGTAACCATTCTGTCCGATTAACATAAAAAAATCCCCTCACATAAGGTCGATCACAGAGCACTCCTAATATAGATTTTAATAATAAATCACGTGTACCTATATAATTTGTGTGTCGCTACCTAGCATGGCCATGGTTGTTCTTAAACATATTTAGATGTTAATAAATAGCTTGAATTTTTTTCTTGGATCTTGGATTTATTACTGCTATTTTGCAATTTTCTACCTAAGCACCTAAGCTGTTTTGGACATAACATAGTAGTACTTGAAAGTACCTTTAATTTCTAGTACGACCATACCCACGGAGGTGAAAAATTAAGATTTAAGAAACTTATTTAGTGACTTTTTTACCTAGGACTTTTATTTCTTAAAATATTCGTTTCTAAAAGCGTTCTTATTTCTAAAAATTTGGAGGTCAGGCTAAGAAGCACGAACTTTCTGACAGGACCAAAGTGAAACGCAGTTTGGTTTTAGATTTGGAAAGGTTACAATAAATCTTAAGATTATTTACTAAAGTAATTTTTTTTACGTGCGCCTGTTTATATACAAATACATATAATAATATTGACTCTCTCTCGTGGCTGAAATTTTTCCTACGTAATAGATCGATAACCCATAGTAAAAGATCTAAAGATTCATTTAAAACTTTCACAATCCAAAAAACAGAGTTTGTTTCAAGTTGAATGCCAGAAAGAACGTACTTCCCAGAATAACCGCTGTATTATAAAAAATTAAAAAAGTAAGAATTTAAAATTAATGGGATAAAAAGAAGTAGAAATTCAAGGCTAATTCATAATGTTCTTGAATCTTAAGTGTTCCCTTTTTTGGTACTTATGATCATGCTGCAAGTATTCTTCCCAGCACGACCATCGTTTTAGAAAACAAAGTTGATAGAAAATTGCAAAGTACCTAAATAGTAATAATTCCAAGCTATTTATTACCACCTTAACTTATTTGAAAAACAACCATGTTCGTGCTTGGTAGCACCACATTATAAATTACTTTATTTATACAGCTTATATGTAAATATTATGAGTATTTAAAATAATTTGTTTGATAACCGACCAAAGTAAGTACATAGCTTCTTTATAGGTATATACCAGATACCTATAATACAATGCCACCAAACCAATAAATAAATAATAAAATCCCCGGACAATCACACTAACTACATGGCCCTAAAGTAAGCATAGCTTGAGTTATGGGATACCATGTAGCGAACCAGAGGAGAACCTAGAATATAAGTACCTACATAAATAGATAAACACCCAGACACGGAACATATCTTTTTTTCTTGTTCCGTGCGGGAATCGAACCCGCAACCACTGGCGTCTGAGGCAGACAGGTTTACCCCTTCGCCAAAATGGTCGTCAGTAAGAATAAGAAACCAATAAGAAACACAATTACATAAGTAATCGTGTTTCTTATTGGCTATCCTATAATTATTACATAAGTAAGATTGTATTGTATGGGGATTGAACCCACAACCACTGGCGTCTCACTTAGTTACCCCAACACCTCAACACAACCAGAAAATAATAATCACGTAGAAAACAAACATGAATAAAAAACTCTAATTACCTAAGCACAGCGTGGGTTTTCTCTACATATTAAATAGACCGTAAATCTCTCTGTTTGCTCGAAGTAATATTCCTAGCTAGGTACTGAATAGATATTGTTCTGGTTCTGGCACCAATCAGGAATCACTACAAGCTGTTGAACATCACTATGCATTATCTACTCGCCGAGTTATCTTAACATTGTTCACGGTGTCCGTCAACAATGTTGGTGAAACTATCTATTTGAAAAGACAGAAACTACAAAGACAGAAACTTAAAGTTATATGACGACCACTGTGGCAATGGAGTAAACCTGTCTGCCTCAGACGCCAGTGGTTGCAGGTTCGATTCCCGCATATTTATCATATTTCATTATATGTAATATGATAAATATGCGGAGCTGGGTACTACGGCTAGTTTATTACAAAAAGAGGTCATCAAATCAAAAAAAAAAAGAGTAGAGAGCAAATTGAATAAAAGTCTATCTAGAAAAATCATGCTCAAACAAAAACTTCGTAGAAATAAAAAGTTGAAATCAAACAAAATTGGTTTACAAAAATCTTTTATTAACAATGTTTACAGTTAAGTATTTCTTGCCTCTATGTAACGTTATATTTTATAATAAAAAATGCATTATAAAATGCTAGTAGCACATTCAGAATCACTTTTATTAAACATGGAAAATATTTCATTTAAAATAATACATCACATTCGTCAAGTAAAACTTGTTTAGTTTATGAAAAATTATCTGTTAAACCAACATATACCATTAAATTATGCTGACACTAGTGAAACACGATTTATACTAGGACAACACAGAATATCTCGTCATATAAATATACATTATAGTAAAAAATATCTTAAAAATATACATATGTACCTTTAAACATCACACAGCATTACAGAAGCTTTTAGATAAATTACCTTAACAAAATATTAGTTCAATAAAAACGATATAAAGCCTATAAGTAATAGTAACTAATGTACTTTAACAAAAATATCTTTGTTATTTTTAGAACTAGGTAAGTAAGTCAAATCTTTGGAAATTCAGATTTTGTAAAACAAATATTCTAAAACAGTCAATGTTTATTTTGCACAAGATCTACCAAAAAACTACATCCTGAACAGACTTTTAAATGGAATATAAAAAACATTACTTATGAATAATAACCAACAAATGCTTGTCTAATTTAATCAATCAAAACATGACACGGCGTAGTTGTACTACAGTTACTTACAATCGCCTATTTTTGATAAATAATATGGCACACACTCAACATTTGTTTTTCTTTTATACTATTACTAGTAACAAACAGATATAAATGCATTTTTAAATTTTTAGATTACGTTTTTTAACTTCTTTTTACCTAGCAAGATCTATAGTTATCAGACCGTTTAGTAAGTTCAGATAAGTAATAGTTCATTTGGGTGTTAAGTTCTCCTAGCTCTCTCTCAAGAGAGTTCAGCTGCTCGTTGTGGTCATTGTAAAGTTCCTCCATGTTGGCTAGTAGTTTGAGTTGCATTTGTGTGTCACTGGCAAGTTTAGTTGCTCGGGTCAGAAGAAGTTGGGCGCGTTCGCGAGAGTTAGATGTCTGACTCGCGCGCTCGGCGAGGGATGAGTTAGTTTGTTTGAAATCTTGACGAAGTTGACGAGCCTTCAGCTCAGCCGCCTCGGCACGATTAACCACATCATTGGCCTCTTGTTTCACTTGTTCAGCGTCACTCTCTATTTTCAAAATATTTTTTTGTAAATCTGAGAGACGAGTACGCAACCCATCCACTTCTTCTTTTGTTTCATTAGCTTTTTTCTGAGCTTGTTCAGTTTCAACAGCAATGGGCATCAAATCTATTTTAGCCGCATCAATATCGCTGTTAGCTTTATCTATGGCATTTTCTGCTGCATCCTGAGCAGCCTGGGCTTCGTCTAAAGCTTCGACGACTTTATTGGCCATTTCTAATGTTACGTTGGCTTCCTTATTAATGGCTGTGGCATTCGCTTTAAGCGCCTTAGCTTTTTCAAGATCCGGCTTGGTTTCAGTAATAATATTTTCAATATTAGTCAGCTGTGATACAGATTCATTAATACGTTGAGATAGATCGGTTATTTCTTCTGGCTCAATGTTGATTGACAGATTAAGGATATGGTTAGCTAAAGTGCGAACATCCACCGGTGTGTTTGAGGTGTTCGATAAAAATTCTTTCAATTCCGAAGTAAGGTCCTGACTTTCATTAGTGACGCGTTCTGCAGACAGTTGGAAGTCTTGCGCTTTATTGTGCAAGTCTTTAGCTCGGGATCGAACAGCTACAGTATCTTGTTTCACTTGAGAAATGGATCTAAAAAGATCTTCAGCGGTTAACTCATGTTCTTTTATCCTGTGCTGGGTTTTATTAGCAAAATCGAGAGCTTGTTCAGCTTTTGTGACTGCACCGAGATCACACGATATCCCACCACATTTACCGCAACTTGCACCACCGCATATGTCGCAAGTGTCTATGTCTTGGCCGCACATCTTTTCATTCAACTTCGGTATTTGGGCTTCAAGCTCGGATATTTGTTCCTGTAAGTCATCCAATTTCTTGTCATTTTCATTCTGAGTGTTATTGAAATGAACATACTGCTGATCAATAAGTCTGTCAGTATTTTTAATTTGTCTATCTGTATTAGCTATAATAGTTTGTAAGCTTTCTGCATCGTCTGAAGCGATTATTGCCCGCTCTTTCGCTTCTCTCGTAAGGTTAAGAGCTCCTTCCAAGTTTGCTTCCTGCAGTTTAGTTGCGTTATTAGCCAATTCAGTTGTTTTTGATTTTAAATTATCGATGCTTGTTCGGAGACCGTCTAATGTTACATTTCCTAAATTAATTTTTGACGTAATTGTATTGAGATTCTCATTGCTGTTTTTAACCTTTTCTTCTGCTTTCTTTAATATTTCGACTAAACTGCTCACATTAGCTAACAAATCCTTAACAGTAGATTGACCAGCACTAGCACTTTGCAAAATACTTTTGACATCACCAAGCTTTTGGGTCATTTCTTCAAAATCCCTAGTGTACGCTCCTGTTGCGCCGATAACTTTGATTTTACTCGCATTTGCTATGGCGTACTCTGTTTGCACTCGAAGCTCGTCTATAAGCTTATCCCAATTATCAAAACATTCTCCACAAGCGTAACAGTTCGGAGCGTCTCCTAGATATCCTCTTGCGCAGGTATCACAGTTATAGCCACCAATACCAGGTTTACAAACACACGACCCATTGTCTCGCATACATTGTTGTGATATTGAACCATATAAATCACATTCACACTCGTGACATTCTATGTTTGGATTACCCCAATAGTTTTCTTGGCATTGATCACACTGGCGGCCGCCATGTCCTGGTTTGCAATCACACTTTCCAATATAGGGATTACATTGCGGCGAGACCGAACCTACAGGATCACATTCACAAGGGTCGCAGCCTCTGCCAAGGGCGATCCTCCAATGATTCTCAGTACACTGGTCACAGTTTACCCCCATAACATTAGGATAGCAGGGGCATTGGCCTGTGACACCGTCGCAATGCTGACCCATTGTTAAATTGGCACCAAGTTCACTACAGTTGCATTTGTAACAAGCCTTCTCTAAAGCATTCCCGTAGTAACCTTCTTCGCAGACTTCGCAGTGGTCACCCGCTGTGTTATGTAAGCATCGTAAGCAGCTGCCAGTGTAAGGATCACAATTTCCGGGTTTCGTTAAGTCTGTGTTTTCGTTACAATCACATTTTTCACAAGTACCTTTAACAGGATCTCCATAGTAATTATCGGCGCAGACGTCACATAGAAGTCCCGCGTAGCCTTCCTTACAATCACAAACTACGTCTTTGGTTTCTGGATCTAACTCGCAGCGATCTGCATGGTTGCTTTTATTGGGATCGTTTTTAACTCCAGGGCACGGACACGATCGACATGGAATATCGATACCTAAACGTGGGTCACCGTAGAATCCTTCGATACAACGTTCACAACGATGGCCTTCTGTATATTCTCCACATTCCCTACATGCTCCAGTCTTGTCGTCACATTCCACTGCATGCCCATTACAATCACACTGTTGACAGTTAGGGAAATTAAAGTATCCGGGCTGACATAGATCACAGGCCCGCCCATAGGTGTTTGCTCTGCATTTACACTGTCCACTTGTAGCATCACAGAAATTATCTAATGAACCAATACTATTACAATCGCAGCGTTTACAGCCAAACTTGCTAAAGCCGTACGTACCAGGCGCACAACGATCACATCTCGGGCCCACTATATTTTCAACACACTGACAATACCCAGTGTACGGGTCACACTGATGACTTTTCGATCCTGAAGGATCACACTGACATGATTCGGATCCATTTCTAATATAAAAACCGATGCTGGAATGATACTGTTTACAAATCTCAGGGATATTTTCTCGATTCAAGTCGTAATAGTAGGAATCGCCACAATTGTACTGATCAAATTCATCTTTCATTGAGCTGCTATTGGCAAAGAATGGTAAATCTTCGAATGAGGGAATAAGCACAATTGAATCGATTAAAATGGAGGCTCTCGAATTGGAGGTGTGCCCGTCTTGTCGGCCAAGGTAAATTCTGATTTCGTGTTCTTTATTCTTTTCGAAGCAAACTGCAGGAGTGACCAGCGCGCTTCTCTGATTCGCCGGCAGACGCGTATAAATATTGTCATCCTCCGGCCTGACATTAGCGCACGGGGAATCCGGATCGGGGGGCGACGGTCTCTTTATGAGAATCGTCGCTTCCTCCCAACTGGAACTGGACTGAGGCTCATATCTTATTAGAACGTTATAATTCATACTGGTTTTTAAGTTGTTGATGAGAAACACGAGAGTGCTTCCCTCGGGGATTTTCATGAAGCCCGGCCCGGTCCAAGTCTCCTTTCTGCCGTCCGGATAGTTCTCTCTGATGACCACATGGCACAGCTGACTCTGAATGGCGTTGTCGTCTATCTGCGAGTCGCACAGACTGGACTCGGCCTCGACCACAATGGAGTCGAGCGCGCCGACGAAGAAGTTCTGGATGGGCTGGTCGCAGCGGCGGCCGGTGACGTTGGGGCGGCACTTGCACTGGCCGGTGATCACGTCGCAGTCGCGGTCGATGGAGCCGCCCACGTCGCAGTCGCACGGCAGGCAGCCGTCGTCCACGCTCGACAGCCCGTAGAACTCCGGCAGGCACTGGTCGCAGGCGCGGCCCGTCACGTGGCGCTTGCAGAAGCAGTCGCCGGTGGCGGCGTCGCAGCCGCGCTCCGCCACCGTGCCCAGCGCGTCGCAGGCGCAGGCCCGGCAGCCGTCCGGCGAGTCCGGCTGGAAGTCCCAGTGCAGCGCGGCGCAGCGGTCGCAGCGCGCGCCCGCCACGTGCGCCTTGCACAGGCAGCGGCCGGCGTCCGGGCCGTCGGCCTCGCACAGCAGCTCGCGGTCCGTGACGCCGCCGGGGTCGCAGTCGCACGGGCGACACGCGTCCGGCGCCTGCAGGTCGCGCGCCGCGTCGCGGAAGTAGCGCGGCTCGCAGCGCTCGCAGTTCACGCCCATGGTGTGGTGCTGGCAGTCGTCGCACACGCCGCCGCTCACCTTGCCGGTGCGGTTGTACACGGCGGCGTCGAAGTGGCACGAGCTGGCGTGGTTGTTGCACGTGCAGCGCTTGCAGGCGTTGGACGTGCGGCCCACGGCCGGCTGCCACGGCAGGTCGTTGTAGAAGTCCTCGCAGTACTCGCAGTTGAGGCCGCGCGTGTTGTGCGTGCACTCGCAGCGGCCGTGCACCATGTTGTTGCGCGCCTCCACGCCCGGCAGCGGCAGGCAGCGCGACGCGTGGCCGTAGCACGAGCACGAGCCGCGCACCGTCATCTCGTAGATGGCGTAGTAGTACTTCTCCTGGATCTCGGCGCGGTGGTCCAGCAGGTCGTCGCCCAGCGTGTGCAGGCGCGTGAGGTTGATGCGGAAGTTGGTCATGCGCAGCAGCGTCTGCACCTCCTCCGAGTAGGGGTTGGACACGTTGATGTGCGGCGGGATGACGCGGAAGATGACCTCGCCCTCGCTGGACGGCGCCACGCCCGAGTAGCGCGTCTCGCACACCACGTCCGTCAGCGAGCGCTGCGAGTGCGTGGCCACGCCGGGGAACGCCTCGGCGCAGTTGTGCGCGAAGTAGCGGTACACGCGCCACGTCTTGCCGAAGTCGAACGAGCGCTCCACCAGCATGGCCGCCGGCCGGAACGTCTTGAACTGAATGATGAGATGCGTCAGATGGAACTCGGCCTCCATGTCGAGCTGGATGGTGACATTCTCTTTCCCGTTCTCGGACTGCCACCAGGACTTGGTGCGCGTGCCGGGGTAGAACTTGTAGATGATGTTCTGGATGCGGTGGTTGAGCGCGGGGTTGGTGGCGGTGGCGGCGCTGGAGTCGCACCAGAAGCACTTCTTGCGGTCCTCGAGGTGCGACACGATGCAGTAGCGCTCGCGCGCGCGCTCGCCGCACGTGGACGACGCGTGCAGGCGCGCCTCGCGGCCGATGAGCAGGTTGCCGGTGGCGGGGTAGCACGAGCTGAGCTCGCACGCGCGGTCCAGCAGGCGCGGGTCGCTGCGCTGGCGGTCGCGCTCGCGCGAGTACACGCCGCACGCGGCGCGCGCCAGGAGCAGCAGCAGCAGCGCGCGCACACACATCGCGCCGGGGACTGCCGCGCGCGCGCCGCCGCGCCCGCCGCCAGCGCCGCCCGCGCCCGAGCCCCTCGGCGACATGGGCCGCACTCGGCACTCGACTAACTTCACTTTCTTGCTAACACTATTTCTTTCACTTCCGATCCGGCGCACATTCGCTTTCGTTTTCTTTGTGCACAAAACAGTATTTAAAACTACTTTAATGAATCCAAAGAACCGATAATTCACTTTCTGCACTGACACAACATTTAAATACGACGCATGAGTTCCAAATTAGCGCAAATGTACTCATTAAATGCGCGGAGCGAGGTACGCGTGTCGGGCGGGCTATTTACGCTGCGATATGCGGCAGACTGGTCGGCCGAGTTCGCCGCACAATAAGCCAGGTAGTGGAATGAAATCCGGTCCTGTGCGAGCCGACGACCGCTCCCGCCCGCGCCGCGCCGTTCTCCGAATCGGCCACTAGGCAACAAAAATACATCGCGTTTTGGGATGCGTTTTTGTTTTGGTTGTGATTATGGCATCGGGCGCAGCGTCCTTCCTTATTATGCTCAGGACCGCGTGCTTTCTAATTTAAGATGTATTAACGACAGTTTGTTTGTACTTTATATTGTGGAGTTTGTTAGGTTGTAGTGTAACTTGATGTAAGTAGGTACCTATAATTATCTTAATATTAGGTACCAAAGCATTACATCATCTTCGTAGGCGTTCCATAAAAACTGTTATTAAATAGTAATTGTAAACAATATATAAAATATCGCGAGTTGATTGGATCACGCAATGGTGGGATATCGGTCAGAGTCTGCGGCCTTCCGCTCTACGCATCCGTCATTGATAACTTTCGCAATTGGGTATTTAGAATGACTGGAGCAGTATCAATAATGAACATAATAATCACACAAATCAATATAAAACACTTAAATAAACAAACAGTTTGCTTTAGTTAATTTCAAAACCTTTTCTTCCTTACAAACAAGAAAGGAGAGGGTACGTATTGTTAAATGAACCGAGCAAAACGCCATGAACACAAAACGTGACCCACAAGCACGCTTTGTCAAAGCGTACTCAGTCATACTTCACCAAATAGGTACTTGCTATTCAAAATGGTTGAATCATTTACCCGTTGTTTAAGAGCGCTATATCGAACTTACTCAAACTTAATGTATAACTAAGTAATAAAATCATAAGGTTGGTATTAAAATGCAGCATTTTATTATCCAGTTATAACGAGGGGCCTCAAATACCAAACCCATAGGAAAATGGCACAAAGCTTTATTTGCTTAAAACTGTTTGTAAGTTCTATAAATACCACGCTTACAAGGCGAACTAAATGTTAACCGATCCCACAATACGACGGACCTAAGAAACGTTTGAAGAACAAAAAAGAGCTCTTAGCATTGATAACCTTTTTGGTCTTGTCGAATAGAAAAAGTTTTTTATCTATTGTAAACAATAAGTGGTTTTATCGCAACTATGAAGACTTTGCTACAGCAATTTTCGATAATTACTCCGAAGATAATATTTCTTTACAATTTTCAAGTGTTCATTTTAATTTACATACGATAACTCGCTTTGAAACTAAACTCTCCTGGTCTTTACGAATTATTCCTTTCCTTTCTTCGGTACTAAAATAGGCATGCACCACAAAATTAATGGTGTATTTTAAGCTGCATTTGACAAGCCCTTAAATTGACTCTACATTTCGTCATGTAATGTTACTTCACTACTTAGAGAAAAATAAGCTTTCAATAATGTTTCTAAGTTTTTGCATTTAAAATGCTCAATTATTCTTAAATAATGAAATAATCCTAACTCCTAACCTATTACTAGGTCGGGTAATTTTTATTTATCCCATTTTTCATTTATTTAAGAATAATTGAGCATTTTAAATGCAAAAACTTAAAAACATTATTAAAAAACATTGCAATGCTTCACTTTAACTGGGATTCACAATTTCTGTAAAGAAATTATTGGTCTCGGGTGGTCTTAGCTGCAAAGCTATACCATAAGATGGAGCTGCGTTAGCCATATAACGTAAAAACAAAAATGTGTAAGTAATTTCGAGGCGTACCGCCAGGCCCCGGTAGCTCAGTGGAAGAGCACTCGTCCCGCAAACGAGAGGTCCCAGGTTCGTATCCTGGTCGGGTAATTTTTGTTTATCATATTTTTCATTTATATAAGCTTTCAAGTTTTTACTACAAATGTTAAATTCGTGAGTGATAAATATTTTTAAGAGTCTGCGTCATAGTTTTTGTGAATGGACTCTTTCTTGTAGATAAGAAGCGACTGTAAAAACGCGGTTACGATGTTAAAGGTCGCCTGATAAAAGAATGCTAACTTCTTGTGTCACTGACTGAACAGTATCTAGAAATAGGGTTCCGTAAAAGGGGTAGTGATAAACGCTGTGGGTTTCGTGTTTCTGTTTAGTTAGAGCAATATTCATCCGAAACAGATAATTTAATTCCAAATAAAATGGTTTATTTTTAGAAAAAAAGGATTAATGCTGTGGAGATGAGAGCGTTGAGAAGCATGTGTGGAGTGAAATTGAGTGATAGGGTACGCAACAGTGAAATAAAAAAGAGATGCGGATTGAAAGAGGATGTAGTGACTAAGATTGAAAAGGATATGCTACGGTGGTTTGGGCATTTGGGAAGGATGAGTGAGATTAGATTTACGAAAGAGGTGTACAGAACAAGAATGGATGGTGTTGTTGGAAGGGGGCCGGCCTAGGCGAACCTATGCCGATCAAATTGGCGACGTACTTAAAAAGGGCCTAGTTAAAAGTACCCGTAACCGGCGATCATGTATGAAAAGATTGATGAACGTGGAAGAAGCGAAAGAGGTATGTCTGGATCGCAGCAATTGGTGTTCCCTTGTCTCTGCCTACCCCAAAGGGAGACATGCGTGAGGTTATGTATGTATTTTTAGAAAAAAAAATACTTTCATATAAGTATTTTTCTGCTGCAGGGCGCGCGCACGCGCCGCCACCTCACCACCGCCGGCATGCAGCTGCCCACCGCCGCTGCGCACCAGCCCCACCAAGACTCGCGCATCTACGTCAACGAACGACTAACACCTTACAACCGTATGCTGCTCAGCAAGGCCCGAGCAGAAGCAAAAAGTAACAGCTGGAGATATGTGTGGGTCAACAATGGTTTCATTTTGGCGCGGATGGCAGAAGGAAAACCGGTTTGTAAAATAGTAGACGAAAAAGACCTTGCCTGTTTTCGAGTTCCACAAAAATAATTGTTATTTCGAATATAGTATGTCATACCTAGCTTTTATTCTTTTGTTTATGACTTGTAAAATTATGACTGTTACAGACAGCAATAACACATGGTATATGATTCCGTTACTTTCGGTTCCTAAGCTACTAGGTATACAGATTAAAATGACTCTTAATTGTTTAAATTACAGAAATTCAAAGTGTATTTTTAGTTTTGAGCTGAATGTTATGAAACTTCAAAGATTTTTGCTTTTATGTCGGTCCAAAATACATTTTATATTGATCAATGTATGTACATGTGCCTTATTGTTATTAAATTTGTTATATTCTACTATATTATATGCAACCTATGGATATGCATATGTAATATTCTATTATATTATTAATATATGTTTATATTTATTTATTTCTATACTTTTATACTATTTTAATGTTTCAATAATTAATATATGGCCCATCTTGCAATTCACTTTAAAGTATGTAGGTAGATATAATAAATTCATTCATTCAATATGATACCAAAAGTTAGAAAATGTTTAAACATAGGACTTATTAATGTGAGATCGCTGAACACAGGTAGGGATGAGTTTTTGTTGACCATTGAAAAGTTTAAGCCTGACTTAATTGCATTAAATGAAACATGGTTGAAAACCGGCGAAGAGGGATTTGCGACTGTTATACCGGACTACATCCTCAAACACAGCCCGCGGAGCGCGGGGCGGCGCGGCGGCGGGGTGGGGTTCTACATCCGCAAGGAGCTGCGCGCGCGCGTGCGGCCGCCCCCCGCCGCCGCCGCCGCGCTCGAGCAGCTGTGGCTGGAGGTGGCGCTGCCGGCCGGCGTGCGCGTCGCCGTCTGCGCCGCCTACCGGTCCGACGCCGAGCTGTCCGTTGCCGACGCAATAGAATGTTTGAGTGAGTCAATTAGTGCTTTTAGATACTGTCACCATTTATTTATCCTTACTGATTTTAATATCGATTTACTAAATCCCTTAAAGGGTAAGGCGCCTCACCTGCTTACGTTTCTAAATCAACAAGGATTAGAACAACTTGTCAAGGAACCTACTCGTATCACTAAAGATTCCGCGACACTATTGGATTTATTTATAACAGACTCACCACAACTCGTCAATAAAATTCAGGTGCACCATAACCCCCTTTTGAGTGATCATGCTCTAGTCATTGCTGAAGTTAACTTGAATAAACCAAAAATTTGTAAGAAAAATATCACTAGTCGGTCATTGGCCAAAATGGATGAGAATCTTCTTTCTGAGCTAAGTAATCACTCTATTTGGCACGAAATAAATGAGATTGGCGATTTCAATGACATGGTGTTGGCTTTCAACAGTAATTTAATAGAGTTGTTTGATAATTTTGCCCCAGAGCGTACTTTTAAAGCTAAGCAAAATCCTCAACCGTGGATTACTGATAATATAAGGTTTATGATGTCATTGCGAAATAAAGCGTTACAGAGAGCTATGAAAACAAAGGTAGAGTCACATTATATTTACTATAAATCTTTAAAAAATTATATAATAGGTGCAATAAAACGAGAAAAGAAAGCATATTTTGAATTTTATGTGAATAAAAACAGCTCCCAGCCAATAAAAATGTGGCAACACCTAAAGCGTACTTCTTCTTTTGTAACAAGTGAACCTCAAATCCCTCTTCATCTTAGAGATGCTGACAGTATTAATAATTTCTTTTTAAATGTACCATGCACTAATGTAATGAATCTCGGAACTTATAATTTTTTTAATTATAATACATTTGGGTCAAGTAAATTTGAATTAAGGACCTGTACTGAAGGCGAAATATTAAAAATAATAAATTCGATCCATACAAATGCAACTGGTCATGACAAAATATCAATCAATATGATAAAGCTAACACTTCCTTCGACTTTGCCTGTAATCACTAAATTAATTAACTTATCAATCATTAACAAAGAGTTTCCTGACGAATGGAAACTGGCAAAAGTCATCCCTTTTCCAAAATCCTCGAATATTGATTCATATAGTGATATACGTCCAATCAGCATATTACCTGCTTTGTCTAAAATTATAGAGAGGGCTGTCTGTTTACAACTCACTAGCTTCTTGGAGAGGGAGGGCATTTTGCCGCCTGTTCAGTCTGGGTTTCGGAAGGGCTTCAGTACAGCTACTGCACTTTCCAAAGTTACAGACGATATAATTGACGCAAGCGATAAAGGTAGGGGCAGTATTCTGGTGCTGCTAGATTTTTCTCGCGCTTTCGATTGTTTGAATAGTGCTCTCCTGCTGGCTAAGTTACATTATTACGGAGTGACCGATCTATCTCTGAAGTGGTTTGCATCATTTTTGAACAATCGAAAGCAGTTTGTAAGTCTAAACGGTGAGGGTGGAGAGCGGTTGGAGTCTCAAATAAGATGTATACCTAGTGGCACGCCTCAAGGCTCTATAATCAGCCCTATTTTGTTTGCACTCTACACTGCGGATCTCCCGAGCCTATTAAAAACCTGTAATGTTCATTTGTATGCTGATGACACACAGCTCTACTATTCTTTTGACCCGGCTGATACCAAAAAAGCCACTAGGATGATAAATGACGATTTAAAAATAATTAAGGAATGGGCTGATAATAATAATTTAGTTCTAAATCCATCAAAATCAAAATATATAGTAATTGGTACCAAAAATCAAATTAAAATCATTAAAAGTCATAAACCATTAATTCAAATTAATAATACATTAGTTACCTCCACATCTCTTACAAAAAACTTGGGCTTATTGATGGACGAGGAGCTTAGATTTATGGAGCACATCAATCTTAAAACTAGAAACTGCTTTTACAGATTAAAATCACTGTACGCGCTTCGTGAACATCTCTCAGAAAAAGTAAGACTTATTTTGGTTGAATCTCTAATACTATCTAACTTTAACTATTGCGATACTGTGTATGGTCCTCGCATCTATGCGAAAACTAAAAAAGTCATCCAAAGGGTGCAAAATGCGTGCATACGCTTTTGTTATAATGTGCCAAAAAGATGTCATATCACACCATACCTGAATAAGTTCAAAATCTTGAATATGGAGACCCGCAGAAACCTTCACCTGGCCACACTAGTTCACAAAACAATATTTAAGCAAAGGCCAAAATATTTATACGCAAGTCTCTCGTGGACTAGCGAATACCATAAAGTTAACACCAGGGCTCAAAGCTCAAAAATGCTACAAATACCTAAGTATCATAGCGAGGGATTTAAAGGTAGCTTTAAATACTCTGCTTCCAAAATATGGAACAACCTCCCCCCACCACTGCATCAACCAATGTCTATCTATACTTTTAAATTAAAATATAAAACCATACTCATAGACAGGCAGTTGCGTGAAGAGATAGCTTCCTCTGGTGCTATGCATATGTAATTATGTATTCTGTTAATATGTATATGTGTAAGTATAAAGATATTGTAAATGTACTGGTATGTGTGTGTATGTATAAATATCCTCATATATATATATATTTTTTACAATGTAATTATTTTATCTATATATGTTTGTATTGTATGTGTGTGCATTAATATGTATTTAAGTAAATATTAAGTAAAGATACATAAATTAAGTATATACATTTAGTAGTTAGTAGTAAAAATTGTTAATAAGCTTAGTTATAGCTGGTAACATTGGTACAACTCTTTCCTTATTTTGTTTGTTTTTGTTTATTATGTATAGATGATGTATAGAGTCAAGTGTATTGCTTTGTGTCTAAACTTAATGGTTATAATATATATATATTGTATGTTGTTTAGGGCAAGACTGAAAATCAGCGCTGTCAAGTGTTTGTTTGCACTTGTCAGCAATATGCTGAGTCTTGACCCATTTCCATGCTAAATGTGTTTCTTTTTTTTCTGTTGTAATTTACATGTTTGTGGAAATAAACGGATTTTATTATTATTATTTATTATTATAACCCATATACGTACTTAAGGTCTTTATATGTTGAGGGAATGGAATGGCTTATTCTGTTTCCCAATAATTTACTGATAAAATAAAATTGACGAGCTTATATTATAGTATATCAAGCTAATCTTTTAAATTACTGATCCGGTTTTTAATATATAAAAATGTCAAAAGATTTAATCCAAAAATCCTACTGCTTCAAAAGTTTCGCGAGTTCACTACACCAAGCTGCTATCATTTTGATATTTATTTGTTATTTCCAAGCCACGGAGCCTTTTGTGTGTTCATGCAACTCGCACTTGACAGTTTTTTAAGCATAGATAGAAACATAGTTGTTTCTAGCCGAATTAGGGTTGACATCACCGAATAGATAATGTAGATAAAATTAACAAGTAGGTTTTATACGATTATTGTTAACGATTCGTTATAGCTTCTATGCTGGATTGGAAGCGAAAGAAAAACATAGAATGTTCCAGCTGCTTCTCTTCCCGGGCATACTGTAAAAGTCAGTTAAGGGACTGAGGTGTTATGGGAGGCTTTTTTGTGGGCGATAGCCTGACCCCTGCAATAGTCTCTCTCCACTGTTATATTGCCTCCAAATTTGTCAAACGTGACATCAGATGGTTTTATTACCTCTGGTGTTCTGCCTACCCCATACGGGATACAGGCGTGAAGTTATGTATGTATGTATGTTAACGATTGAAACAATGACAAATTTTGTCCTATACAGCCGCAATAATGATTTAAAAACTGTGCCGGTTAATATCTGAGAAAAAAAGTTGATTCGATCAAGTCTCAAGGATAACACATAACAAGAAATATGTTTTCCCCTACCTGTCATAACCATTAATCTAAATTGTGAATACGATCATGGTTTTTCAGTTAAGATCAAAGTCGTGTTAAAAATAACGTCAGTTAATAAGTACTTATACAATACGTTTTTAAATAAAAAGGCTTACAAAAACATATTTATGAGGATCTATTTTAAATCAATTTTAAAACCACACCAGTAACTCTTAGTTGTTCGCATGGCAGCCCTAAGCCGAAGGGACATAAAATTTGCGGCAAAGCCACGAACAGGAAGGGTGTCTAAAACGGTCCGTGATCGTAAACCACGCGGCGACGTCGTAGGTACCAACATGCGACCAGAAACTGTTTAAACAGAATTCTAATTCTGCAGTACAGGCATGCTGGAAATAAGTTTTAATTAAGGTGATGAAATCCGAGGCTAAAACGATTTTTATAGTAGTATAATTAGTATAGTAGTATTATAGTAGTAAATTAAGGTAATTTTAGAACAAACTCTAATACTTAGGTTTCGTGCAGTTTTTACGTTATCACTTTAAGGGCCATTTTATTTGCCAGGTAATCAATATTATTAAAAAAAATGTAATTAATTCAACAACAAGATCATAAATCTACATATAGCGCTGATTAATCTTTATTTCACAGTTATTTATTAATCCTTAATATTATAATTGTTAATGCAAGAGATTACAAAATGAGACCAAAAAATATATAAAATTGGTTTACATTTAGCTGAACTTTATAAGTACAATAGGTAAGAACGTTGACCGAAGCCTAATAGCGCTTACTTAAATATTCCTTGCTTGAAAATGTAATATTTATAAACATATCCGATTTCTAACTGCCGGTGTTCTACTTATGGCTTACTTAGGTCTCACTAGCTGTGGCCCGGGCTTCTTCCACGTTTTGCTTGCGAATATTAGATAAGCTAACTCTTGTTGTTATTATTTTTTTATTTTTTTTTATTCTGACACTCACATAACATTATCTAGCCCAAATTAAGTCTTTTTAAAGAACTTGTGTTACATATTCTTTAAAAAGACTTAATTTGGGCATACTAGAAATAAATAAACATACATATTGAATAAATACATATTTTTTATTAGAATAAACTTAAGTAAACATAAAACATCCATGACTTGACGACTAATATCTGTGTTCATCACACAAATATCCGCCGCCACCGGGATTCGAACCCAGGACCTCTGGCATAGAAGGCAATGTATGTTACCGCTACACCAGCCGGTCGTATTTAACCATTGCCTAGCCTAAACTCTGAACCTCCTACAGGCCACACAACTAAACCAAAAACTTTGTTTTGTCAAGAAGGGTTCAGTAAGTTTGATGCTTGTCGACCACTTTGGCGATGGGGTAAAACTGTCTGCCGCAGACGCCAGTGGTCGCGGGTTCGATTCCCGCACGGAACAAGAAAAAAAATGTTCCGTGTCTGGGCCAAGGCGTTTATCTATTAGATATTATGTATTTATATTCTAGGGTAACCCCTAGTTCGTTAAATGGCATCTCATATCACAAGCTCTGCTTAGTTTGGGGCCATGTAGTCGGTGTCTGGGGATTTTTTTTTATTTGTTCGCTGTTGACTGTCTGTAGGTTATTTTTCTTGCAGAACGATTTCATTTACGGATAATCTAATAATCTCATCATAATAATCTGCGCTGACAAGTAAGCTGCGCGTGAAACTTGTGAAAAAGCTTAATAGGTATGTTTCATTTAGCGGTTGAGTTTTTATCAATTATTCAGTTAAAGTATTTATTTTTTGTTTTATGTTTGTTATATTGTAATGCTCACTTATTTTGTTTAGTAAAGTGTATATTTCTATTATTCTGCTATTTTATTAAACTGATCATAAAGTTACTTTGCTAACAAAAGCACAATACGACGAGAGCCTTCGCAGTTCAATATAATAGTCCACGGCGTAATAGTATCAACTCCATTTACGGCGAGTCGCTGCAGACTAATATAGATGGACAAGTTTCACGCAGAGTGCACGGAACCCACTTCAACTGACACGTGAGCAAAACAACACTTCGCCGAATTGACAGTTTCTAGCGAAATACTCAATCAAAGCATGTGTTTAAATGAACAAATCATCAAGAGGAATGGACTAATATGATTATTTAGCTTTTCATATGGTATAAATATTGCTAAGTACCTACAAGACTTAAATGTACCTACAAGATCAAAACCTAGTTTAAGTGTCTATTTTGTTTCGCTTTTTTGTCTTACCTATACAATTTTGAAACCAATCTTTATGACACCCGATATTATAATAGAAAAGTGAAAGGACTAAGCATGAATAAGTAAAGCACCATTTCGAGTATTAGAAGTTATGGCTAATTAAGGATCAAACGAACTTACCAAGTGAAGTTCGATCACAATTATGTGAACGGCTTAATTCGAAGCGATTTAAAGTTAACATGTTGTAGTAGTAGTACTTCCAAGCATCAGCCTTGCACGGTTTGCAGAGACACGTTTTTTTTTTTTTTTTTATTTGGCAACCCTGATCCCCGCTCTTGAACTCCTCTCCACTTACTTCCTCTCATCATCCCTCCTCAATAATCATTTTGTTTAGAGCTAAAGTTCCTAGGTAGTACCCATAAAAATAATTCACATTAATTATGGGTGGGTGATATTACTTTAAAGGAATACTGTTTGGGCGGGTTTATATCAATCGCTTCGAATTAAGCCGTTCACATAATTGTGATCGAACTTCACTTGGTAAGTTCGTTTGATCCTTAATTATGTTTCACGGCTTAATTCTTTGCGATTTAAAGTTAACATGTTGTAGGATGTTCAGAGTATTTTAATGTGAATTATTTTTGCAGTATAGGTATAAGTAAAATTGTTAGAGTATAACCAACAGTAATAAATCACAAATATACATCTATTTATTCTAAGGAGTTACATAAAATACTAGTTGCAAATTGATTGGCATCCGATACAATTTCTTTGTTGTAGAATTTGGCAAATACTGAGGATGTATTACTCCATCCTGCGGTTTTCCGTATGACATCAATATTGACACCGACTCTGCTAGCAGTGGAAGTGGCCGCATGGCGCGTGCTGTGCGCGCTAAACACTGATCTGTCCACGCCACTGCGTTGTAAAGTATATTTGATACAGTGACTCAAAGTTTGAGACAAACTTTTAAGTGAGGTCTTTTGTGGCTAATAAATAAAGTGTCACAACTACGTAAACCACTCGTTTTATTTATATAATCTAAAATGCATCTGGCAGGGCATATTGCAGGATTTGTATGAAAAAATTTTGCTTGGTGGTAGGATCCCTTCTGGGTCCGCCTGGCTAGCGACCACCCTTTATATAAAGTCTGCCGCCAAATGTTACCGCTCCGGCGGTAATGTGTTCCGGCAATATTGTATAAAGAGCCAGTTCCTTCCTAAACCCGTGTGCTTTCATCTTAGACCTCATCGTCACTTACCATCAGGTGAGATTGAGGTCAAACGCGGGTTTAGTCACTTATAAAAAAAAAAAAGAAAATGGTAGCCTTAGAAGGGGTTGAAAGGAGTTTGGTTTTGAAGTTTTTACTAAGTCAGGTATTTTAACGAAGATTTCTGTTCTGTTTTGAGTTATATTATTTATTTTAATGAGAGAAAATGTTTGTACTCTTTGCGCTGTCACCAAACCTAGCACACCAGCGTTTCTTAGAGAAATCTTCTAAACTAAGGCTTTCATTTGGCCATTGAGTGGCCAAATAATTTAACACTATGTTTGGGTCCCAAGAAGTATTATATTTTGGATTGGTGGGCCTCAACTTGTAAACACCCTTCATGGAACGTTTGACTCGATCATCATTTAAGCTATTACCTAACAAAAGAGATAAGGCAGAGCGGTAAGAATTAATGGTCCCGTATTTAGCGCCTTTATCAAAAATATCGGTTAAAAAATGTATTACAATTGGAATAGAAGCATTAAAATAATCATAATTATGTAATCTACAGTAAATTATCCAAGATTTTATGCAAACATCGTACCTACTGTTTGTAAGTATTATTTGCAAGCGAAGCTAGCATAATATCTACTGACCTATTCGATAAATATTTCCTTAGTAATGCTTGCCTGATAATTTCGCGGCAACAAGGCGTAGATTCTTGTGTACACAATCTACAATCTACTGAAAGGAGATGTTAGAAGGTCAATATCTGGTCCAAATACAAAAAAATTGAAACAGACAACTTTTTAAACATAGGAAACCAAGGTTGACTTGGCCAATATGGCACCACAACAATACCCTCTGCCTTATGACAAATGATTTTCTGCATTAATTTTACTGTAAGCGAGAATGGTGGAAAGGCGCAAAATAACATATTGGTCCATGGCAGTGTAAAGGCATCAACAGCACATGCTTCGGGATCATTTCTCCACGAAACATATTGTTTACACTTAGTATTGGATCTGTTTGCAAACAAATCAATACTGGCATACCAAAGTTGCGAACTATTTCATTAAATGCAATTTGATTTAATTCCCACTCTGTATCCTCGAACTGTTTTCGAGATAATGAATCTGCCTCACAATTATCTTTAGTATTGATGTAAGAAGTGAATAAGATTATTCTACGTTCTTCGAACCATTTCCACATACTTCTAGATATATAATCTAGGTGATCATATTGAATACTGCCCATTCTGTTAATAAGATGTCACAATTAGATAATTCTTTGGTGAAACGTTTCAGAGCTAGAAAGGCTGCTTTTAGTTCCAACTCGTTTATATGACAAGAAGTTTCGTTGTCTTTCCTATATCCACAACATCTAACTGTATCACAATACGCTCCCCATCCCGTAGAGGAGGCATCAGAAAAAAAATTCTAAAACAAAGTTGTTCGGTTTGAGTGATGAATGGCCTATATCTATGTTTCCTAACCACCAATATAATTCTTCATGTAGGGTAATTAAGATGTCTGATCGTAGTTTGGATTTTTTTTTTTTTAATAAACAATTATATTTATATTGTTCAAGCTTTTTTGTATATAACCACGAATAAGTTATTGTTGGACATGCGGAAATTAAATACCTAATGAGTTTAGCGAATTCGCGTAACTTGCATCGTTTTATACAAAGAAATCTATTTATAAAATCTTTCAATTTCATTTTCTTTTCCTCGGGTAGTTTTAAAATCATCTGCTTTGAGTCGAAAGTGAAGCCCAAGAACTTACATTCACGTTTAGGTATTAAACAACTTTTTGAAAAGTTAATAAAAAAACCCAAGCTCTGTAATAGATCTATAGTTGTAGATACATTAGTGACACACTCCGAGTAAGTCTTTCCGATAAAAAAATGTTATCTAAATAAATAACTGAAATCATACCCCGACTACGCAGGTATTCTATAACTGGTTTCATTAATTTAGTAAACACGAGAGGTGCGGTACAAAGGCCGAACGGTAAACAATTGAATTCATATAATATATTGTTGTATTTGAATCGAAGATATTTTTTGTGAGCTTCATTTGTCGCAACAAAGAAGTATGCATGTTTTAAGTCTATTGTCTACAGCAGTTTTCAGTCAATAATTTTGACGCTGTTCTGTAATCTTCCATTTTAAAATGACTAGCAAGTACAAATTTATTTAACTTTTTTAAATTCAATATAAACCTTTTATCACCATTAAGCTTAGGTACAAGAAATATACTGGATAAAAATTGTCCTTCAATATAAGTACATTTCGAGATGGCACCATTGCTTATTTGTTGCTTCTGTGGTATTAATGAAGATGATCCTACGAGTGTTTCGGTAGCTCTTCCCAGAGCTGCTATAGCCACACCAGTTTGTCTTTGCCTAAACATGAGGGAGGAATTCCGTTTAGAGACCGCTTCGATAACTGCCACTTTTGCTTCCGGATTCAGAGCAGGGGCAAGGAGTAGTTGACAATTACTAGGAATAAGATAATCCTCTAGGATTTTATCTCTTGTCTCTTTGGGTAGTCCCTTTAAAAGGATTTCAGACCACCGCACCGGGTTGAAATTTCCTTATGTAAAGGTTTTCCTAGTTCTTCAGCAATTATATTAGCCTTATTGTATGATGTTTAAATAGTAAATAGTAATTATTTTGTACTTAGACTGTAAGATTACTCTGTAAAAAACATTCAAGATTTGTGGCATGAATAAAGAAATTTTATTATTATTTATTATTAATCTTAGGAGCATCTCCCAACATCTCTAAGATATCGCTATCCAATTCTATATCCTCAACATCCATCTACTGGTGGATGTTTTGAGGTAGATGGCACTGAAAAGACGAAAGTAGTCAGCGTCTCGAATAATAATTCGAAAGAAGTGTTTTTAGCACCTACGAGCATAAAATGCAAAAAGTAGGGTAGTCATTTTAGCGATAATGATCACTAAACAAAGAAATTTTCCATAGTCTCGAATAAAGATTCGAATTAGGTAAAGAGGATTGGCGGCCACGGTATCACTTAATTTTAGAGTTTTCAAGCGTATCAAAACCGGGCTAAATGTAGTTAATAGGTCAATATGAGACACGTTTTTTCCAACATCTATTGTTGTGATAGTTGTTGGGAATATTTAGAAATACAATAAAATCAAATTAAACTTGCCGAAAGCACATTTTTTAATTTCCCGGCAATAAAAAATAATAGTTGTAAAGTCCTACTGTCAAACTTGAATTAAGCCGCCCGCGCCGCCACCCCGTTTCAAACCTCTGGATTGGTTAATACCTGCTTATGTAATGTAATGGTTTCAAAATACGACGCCATGTTAGAAAAGACGGACTATAAATTCCTGTAATTTTTAGGTTAGATTATTGTTTTGACTTTTTATTCCCAACTTCTGTATAAATCTAATAATTATATTCTGATTACTCGTTATCTAAGCAATAAAACGCACATATTAAGTTTGAAGTACGTGAATGCTATGTGAAATAAAAGCGGTACTTACAATGTATGGGACCTTGCCATTCTTCTTTTTGAGTTTTAAACTCGGCTCATTGAAATTCAGTGATAAAGATCATTGAACTGTGTTTTCGAATAAGGATTCGAAAAGTCATTTTAGCGATAATGATCACTAAACAATGACATTTACCATCGTCTCGAATAAAGATTCTTACTAGGTAAATTTGTGAGTTTTAAACTCGGCTCATTCAAATTCAGTGATAAAGATCATTGAACTTTGTTTTCGAATAAGGATTCGAAAAGTCATTTTAGCGATAATGATCACTAAACAATGACATTTACCATCGTCTCGAATAAAGATTCTTACTAGGTAAATTTGTGAGTTTTAAACTCGGCTCATTCAAATTCAGTGATAAAGATCATTGAACTTTGTTTTCGAATAAGGATTCGTAACGCAATTATGCGATGTAAAGAGCCATGGATAGTGAGAAGGTACAAATTTCACTTGGCATTTGCTTCTTTTGAAGCTTTTTTTCCAGTTTTCTGATCTTCTTGCGTATGGTCTCGATGTCTTCATATTTCCTTTTCACCATTTTTACGAACGACAAATAATAAGTTGAGATTAAAATTTTTAAACTATAACACAAACTATTTAACGTTTAATTTAAGTAATAAATTATAGACGCACGTGCGAAGGCTTGAGCACGGAAATACAGAATGATTATTGAGGAGGGATGATGAGAGGAAGTAAGTGGAGAGGAGTTCAAGAGCGGGGATCAGGGTTGCCAAATAAAAAAAAAAAAAAAACGTGTCTCTGAAAACCGTGCAAGGCTGATGCTTGGAAGTACTACTACTACAACATGTTAACTTTAAATCGTAAAGAATTAAGCCGTGAAACATAATAAAGCTTATAGAACTGTTGATTACTACTTAACTTAACTAAAGCTTCACTACTTCATCGTATTATTACAAAATGACATTGGTCACACGTTTTATAGCTATTTAAATAACTGAAAAAATATGTTAAATAAAAGAAAAAATATTACTCATTGTAAATACAAAATCTTAAATAAAATTGCACTCATTAACATATTTAAAAAAAAGGAAAGAAAAGAAAAGAATTGCTTTTCTTGTAGTCTACACCGTTTAACCTCTGGTTCTTAATATCTGATTTATAGATTTAGCTACATTATTGTAACGATTGAGGAATAGTTACACAATTGCAGTGTTAGTGACCTTTGATGCGTAATGCTAGTGTAGATCTATAAACACATTGCGTCATCGCGGCGGCATCGACACTTCAATTGATATAGCAGCCAACAATTGTCTTCTTGACAAAAATTGCTTTTTATTAATAAAATAAACATACAAAAAAGCCACCTTCAAATATACAAGAGCAATGTAACAAGGATTTGATATTGTTTAACTTTGTGCAAAGTACCTATTTGTGTATTGTGTCATCGAGTTTTAAGTCGTTGTGGACCCATGACAAGAGAAATAACTCCAACACATACAAAACATTTGCCAAGCGGTGGGGATCGAATCGCACATGTCGAGCGAGTCTCAACCGGCTTTTATCCGCTGCGCCTACCATACAATAGCAACTGATGAAAACCAGGCTATATGTTATTTTGGCATTACAAATAATAAGACACATCCTAGGCTGAAACAAAACCGAATTCAAAGCAAAGCAATTAAACCAAACAGATTGAATCTCAAGCATCTGCCGCGCACATGTTCTGACTGTGGGACACACGGATGACTCATCTGGATTCATAGTTTGAAACAGTATTTTTTTCTATAAAAAAAGTAATTTCAAAATTGTCAACAAAAGTTATTATAACAAGTTAACTTGTGTCCTTTATAACTGAGTCTGGAAAGAAGTCTTTGAAGAAATTTCGAACCAATATCTTTGTTTTAAAAATAGGTTAATTACCTATTGTATCAATCAATATATATAAAATTGTTCCGTTACTGACTGAGTGACTGAGGTACTGAGGTACTGAGTGACTGAGTGACTGACAGACAACGTACAGCCGTAACTACTGGGCGTAGAGAGCTGAAATTTGGAACATACATTCTTTAGGGGATGTAGAGGTGCACTAAGGCGGGAATTCCCGAAATTCCCACGGGAACGGGAAATATAGGACTTTTTAGTTTCTATGAAAAATCTTATTCCTTGAGTGTACCGATGTGAAACTTGGTGTAAAGGATTTTCAATGTGTGCCTGGTTGTGTTATGAAAGTAATTCCCGAAATTCCCACGGAAACGGGAAATATATGATGTTTTAGTTTGTATGAAAAAATCCCATTCCTTGAGTGCACGGATGTGATACTTGATACAAAGGTTCCTCAATAAGTGTCTGTTTATGTTATGGAAGGAATTCCCGAAATTCCCACAGGAAGGGGTTGGACTTTTTAGTTTGTATGAAAAATCTTATTCCTTGAGTGTACGGATGTGATACTTGGCATGAAGGTTCTTCAAAGAGTGACTGGTTGTGCTACGAAAAAAATTCCCAAAATTCCCACGGCTACGGGAAATATATGATTTTTAGTTTGTATGAAAAAACTTATTCCTTGAGTGCATGGGTGTGATGCTTGGTATAAAGGTTCTTTGCATGGGTGTCTGGTTGTATAGTTTCTGAAATTTTCACGAGAAGGGTAGTTAAGCGCATACGAAGTTGCGGGATAAAGCTAGTACATATATAAGAACTATTTGGATTTTGTTTTATTATGTGCTGTGTGTTCATGTTCAAAATAACCTAATAATAATAAACAAAAAAGTACCTATATAACAAACTAAAGGCTACTACTGTTTACTAAAATTTTCTCACTTTCTCACAATATCTGTTTCAATAATCAATTTCATGTCGTCCATGCAATTTCCTAATATGTTTTTTATGATTATATACATAAAACTGAATAAAAGCCATAATATGAATATGCATTTCACACTGCAGCGGGATCCTAATCGAGCGAATGCAATAAACTTTGGCATTTTTTGATCGATCTATTCAAACTTGTAAAATTAATAGAACGTAAAAGACTTCGTTAAAAACTTCGGAATAAAAACATACTATACAAATATCCTTCCCAATAAGCAAAAGTTGCTTTTAAAATATTTATTTTGCAACAGTCAGAACCCTTGGCATCGTCGGATATAGCGGCCTCAGCGTTTAGCTCAAATATCATCCATCATCATCATCATCACAACTCCGTGTAATGAGCCCACTGCAGGGCTATGAGTCTCTCCTCTGGGTGACGAGGAGGTTTTTAGGCCGTAATCCACTAAGCTGGCCCGGTGCTGGGTGGTGGATGTCAGATATTTCAGGGTGCCGAAATGGCTTCTGACAAGCCCTAACGACTACTGTATACAAGTATACAGCACCCGGGACCGACTGCTTAACGTGCCCTCCGAAGCACGGAAGTCGTCGTGAGAAATGAATGGTCGGCGGTCACCCATCCTACTACCGGCCGCACCGAGCGCGCTTAACCTGCGATAGTATCGTTTCATATGCACTGTAACCACGGCGCCACGACGACTTCTAGCTCAAATATAGTTATTTTATATTGATATTACTATCGCTCATATTCTAAATTATTCATCGAAAAGTTAAGTTCTAGGTATAAAAATCAGTCTAAGGTTTGTATTAATACTATATCTACCAAGTCAATAACGTTTTGACAGCTGCCTTAGAATTTAAGCGTGGGCGACGTGAAACTGAGTAAGATTACGCAAAATGTTAGGATTACTCATGCCTAAAATGATAAAAAAAATGTGATATCGCTAATATACCGGAGGTTTTATTTGCAGGCCTTTGTTGGATCGATCTAAAAGTGTAGAAGGCAAAATAAATACACCTTTATTTCACAGCTGAGGAAAAGGGTTTTTATTCTTAACGGATAGAGGTAGCCGATACGTTCCGGCTACCACCGTTTAGACGTTTTAAATATAACAAAATATCGGTATAATATACAATTAATCAGGGTGATTGGTACATGACCCGCCATAGGAATCTCCAAAACTATAAGACTTAGCCCATAGAAAGTAGGCTTTTAAATACTTGCAAATGATCCCATCTACACGCTCGGCCCCTATGGCGGGTCATGTGCTATTATAATAATAATAATTCAACCTTGTATAATAATTTATTTATTTCAAACTAGCTGCTGCCCGCGACGTCGTCTGCGTGAACGCTATGCAGCACCAAACGCACCTACGATTATAACACTGCTAGCGTGATAATATGTAGCCTATATGTTGACCCGACTTCTTAACTATCTTCATGCCAAATTTGAAGTAAATCCATGCAGTACTTTTTGAGTTTATCCCGGAAAGACAAACAGACAAACAGACAAAAATTCTAAAAACTATATTTTTTGTTTCTGTTTCGATTGTAGATCATACCCCAAGTATTCTTTTAAAAAAATATTCAATGTACAGTTTTGACTTTCCTACCATTTTATTATATGTATAGATAACAAGGATTCAAGGAAGTCGTTGTGGCGCCGTGGTTATCGTGCAAATCAAACGATGTCGCAGGTTAAGCGCGCTCGGCGTGGCCGGTATTAGTATGGGTGACCGCCGATCATTTATTTCTCACAACGATTTCCGTGCTTCGGAGGGCACGTCGGCCCCGGTTGCTGTACACTTGTATACAGTAGTCGTTAGGGTTTGTCAGAAGCCATTTCGACGCCCTGAAAATTCTAACATCCACTTTGGCGATGGGGTAACACTGTCTGCCTCAGTCGCCAGTGGTCGCGGGTTCAAATCCCGCATTGAACAAGAAAAAAAAAATGTCCCGGGTCTGGGCGTTTATCTATAGATGTAGGTATTTATATTCTAGGTCGCTACATGGTATTCCATATCACAAGCTCTGCTAAGTTCGGGGCCATGTAGTAAGTGTGATTATCTGGGGGTTTTATTTTTATTATTATTTTTGTCCACCACCCAGCATTGGGCCAGCTTACGGCCTGATTTTTTAATGATGAAAATATTGACTTATAAATTATTGTAAATGACGGCCTTAACCTCCTCGTCACCTAGAGTTGTGACGATGAACAAGGATTCACTTAGGTTAGTAACAATTTTACTTACAGCTACGTTAGTAATTATAAAATATAATACTAGTGCGTTATCTGTGCACTTCACCGGGCGAAGAAGTGCAGCCGTGGAGCATTTAGCTACTAGCAGTCTACTCGCGCCAGAGCAAACATCCCTCATGCGCTACTGGGCAGCCCCAACAACACCCTGAATGCGTTATTAAATTAAACGCTTAGAGCGTTGTAAGCGCGGCGAGTGCACTTGACCCACACACTGCTCGTGTACAGAATAGGATATAATTATATCAAGTGTAATTCAGTGATTTCGTATCCAAAAGCTATCCTATTCCCGGACTGCAACCTTGACAAAATATAACTGAAATAAATACCGATACATTTTTTAAACATTTCATCTACAATAACGTTATAATAAGGTAACCTTGATAAATCGGTTTTTAAGTGGTAGGTAGTGACTGACCTGCGCTGCGCGCGCGCCGCCCGCTCGGCAATGAGGCGCGCGGCGCGCAGGCGCAGCTCCCACGTGGCCGCGGCCGCCGCCGGCAGCCCCGCCACCAGCCACTGCTGCTCCTCCACCTGCAGCCAACCACTAGGTCAGTGTTTCATCACAAATGAACTTTCGGTTAAGTTTACTCAGTAAATAATTAATAAGTATATATTTTTAATTTAATTTTTCCTCTTCGTGTATGATCTCAAACTATCATGTCTTCGAATTTCGAAAGTGATATCTCCGTTTTCATGTATATATTTTTTTGAATTGCTATTTTTGTCAAAAAATACTCAATCGATTTTGATAAAAAATATGTGTGACCACCTCTGAAGTATCTCCTACCTATATAATGAAACTTGATTGATTATCAAAATCGATGCATAGGTGACAAAAAAATCGGGTAACAAACATTTAAAAAAAGAAAAACATATACGCGAATTAAACATGAAAGCGCGACAAAAACTTTACTTAGCTTCGACATAGTAAATACAAAGCAACTGACATATTTGTACAATAAGTTAATATGTCGTTCTCAACTTCGGATTAGATCATGCAGCGATCTTTTGTCGATCCCTGAACATAGGACAGCGGCATTCCGCGGGAGTTTTAAGTTTTGTGCCACTAACTTAAACGATTATTATTTTGTTTTTTTTTTTTTTTATTTATGTTTTATTTTATATGTTATTTAGTTAATAATTATTACCAATTTATAGAATTTATTATACATACAATATATTATAAAATGAGCGTTAATCGTAGGGCGACGCAAGAAAGGCATCGTTACGACACAAGTCGTAACATATGATGAGTCGTAGCCTTTTGACTGGCTCAAAATTTCAATAATCTTACTTTCTGTTTCCATTATTGTATTTATTTTAATTTTATTTTTGTGTAATGTGATGACGTGGTGTACTTTGTAATTTTGTTTATGTCATCTTTTTTTTGTGCTTTTATTTTCTTCTGTATGTTCTAACTATTGTAACGTGTTGTGTCCGTCAATAAATGTGAAGTACATTCTATTCTAATTGAGAAGTTGTTCCTTTTGTAAGCCTGACCTTAGCGAGGTAGTCCTTGCAGTGGCTGAGCACGGGCGTGGCGCGGCGGGCGGAGTCTTGGTGCGGCGCCAGCGGCAGGCGCGCGGCCGCGAACCACAGCTCCAGCTCGCCCAGCGCCGCGCGCGCCGCCGCCTCGCCCGCCGCGCCCGCCGCCAGCTTCTGTGGGGACGAGGGGAACTGTGCTTCAGTCATCGATCATAGAGAACAGAAATTAAACGAACATAATATAAATATCGTAAACGTCGAGTCATTGGACACTTAAGGTTCTTATGAAGGCATTTATTGGTTCACGAAAGCAATTAAAAAGCTGTGAACTAAAATTCTTATTATTTTTGTAGATTAATATCTATTTTTGTATACTACAATCTTTAAAACTACATTCAACAGAAAAATTCGCGAATAAGTAACGTTATAAAAAAAAGTTGCAAAATATACAGTCAATGGACAGAATTTTAGTGGTTGGACAGCTCATACTAGTTAATGGACACTTTTAATGAACATTTTATATATGTTTTAAAAGGAAATAAATTACATTAATATATTTTTATTTATTTCCTTTTGATCTAAATAAATAGTTTGGTATCTTTATTAAGAAATTATCAATACGATAATGCAAAAAATATATATTAGAATTTACTTTTTAAGTTTAATAATAATGGGCCGGAAAGTCTCTACATGGAAGATATTACCATGACTTATGCCAACCTAATGTCGACAAAGAGGCGTCGAACGCATGGCTAAGCCGTGGAGAGCTCTTCCCAGAGACTGAGGGCTTCATTATGGCCATTCAAGATCAGGTAATAGAAACGAAAAACTACCTAAGACATATAGTGAGAAGCCTTCCGTCCGATATATGTAGAAAATGTAACAGCTCCCCAGAAACGATCCAACACATTACAGGCGCGTGTAAAACAATAGCCCAGACAGATTATAAACACAGACATGACCAAATAGCTAATATCATCCATCAAAAACCTGCCTACAAATACGGATTTATTAATTCTACCCAGCCATACTACAAATATAGACCCAATTCTGTTTAAGAAAATGCCACAACTAAATTGTATTACGACAGAGCAATTCTCACAGATCTCACGACTCATTACAATAGACCTGATATCACACTTATTAACAAGACCAGTAAAACAGGATTCCTCATTGATATTACCGTTCCAAACACACACAATCTCCAGTCCTCAATAGCAGAAAAATTTACCAAATATATAAAGCTGAAAGATGAAATAACCCGCCTTTGGCATCTTCAAAAAGTAACGCCTTCGTAAGTAGTGACTGCTACGCCAGTTGTTCTGGTAGAAAGCTATTATTTCGATGCTCAGCTCTTTGCAATACTTACAATATAAGTGAGATGGGTTTTATGACTATCTAATAATGTGTGACGGGATATTATGCGCCTTTGGTAAATGAGAGTGAAGTATGTTTGTTATGAATCCGAAAAAAACGCCATCCATCTATTTTTACTGCTACCAATTGTTCATGCTCTAAGAATTCCGTCTGCAAATTTCAGTGGTATGTTTTAGTTGGAGGCAACCATAGGTTAACACGCATTACCATCAGGGGAAAAATTTAACATAACTGTTTTGGAGTCTTTGCTACCTTGATGAATTTCGTGATCATTATTAGCTGCAACTTTACCAATTTTCAGGCATAATTTAACTGTGTTAGTTATCGTATAACTAACAATAAATAAATAAATTTAATTCCACTTTCATCACCACTTTAACAACTAAGTGGTTCATTGAAAATATGTAACAAGTTGTTTTGTGATCAGTAGTCTTGAATTTTAGAAAACGATCGCCTTTTAATGCGATACAAACGTACTCGAGTGCATTTACATCTTCACTGGTATGAAATACAAAAACTAGGTGTCTTCTGAATAACCCTTTAACATCCTTGTACTTCTTTCTTCGAAAATACAGTTACTGAACACCTGTCCATTAATTAGATTTCACTAAAAATAAAAACTAGTTATTGGACAGTCCGTTAAAACATATAAATTATATTATAGGGTTCCAATTCCTATTAAATTCTATGTTAAATACTACAACACTTTATGGTGTTTACAACAAAACATATTATGATTAACGTAAAAAAAATTAATTGCTATTAACTATTATTGTTAAACTTACCTATTTCTTAATTTTTCACTTGAAAGATGACTGAACTTCAAGGACGCCCCGCAAAAATATATTATTAAAACTTATGCTGCAATTTATTAGATTTTTTCAAACATTTTGGTATTCTTATAATACAGAGTTTAAATGAATACCGACTGCGAGGTTCTCGTTTTTAAAACAACCCAAATTATACGTGAATTATTGTTTACTGTCCAATGACTGGTAGTGTCCAACGACTAGTAGTTTACCCTATGTCTAAATTTATTCGAACACCAGAAAATACCCTATTTTGAAGATTTGCGGAAACGCGTCCTTAAAGACTAAAAGTCGCGCTGATAAGCACGGTTTATAATATCAATTATTGTCTGTCAATAAAGTCGAACGCTCTGAACGCATCAACAGCCAAATTTTTTATGAATTATGAAGCTTGCGCTTTTTTTTATTTTTCCTGCCAAAGCGCTCGCCTCCCGCCTTTTACCTACCACGTGAGTCGCGTCGAGCGCGGCAACCGTTACGCAAAAATAATCCTTATAATATCATTCAGTATTCACGCGCGATGGGTTATTAGCGTATTTCATGTATAAGTAGTGTTTCTATACTGATTTCTATAATTGTTTTTTTATTGAATAGATAATAATGTTATTTTTTTTTAATTAGGGATGAGTGACAGTATTATAAACGTAAGAGTAAACAAATATAATCAGAAAGCTCCGAACTGCTAAGCTATCGGGATTTACACGTGTTATTGTGAGTCAACCATAAAATATAGACGTATACTGCTGTGGGATATTTTTTTTATAATTTTATGAAGAATATTTCTGTCATACATGATTTCTATGTAGCTTTAACCATTAAGGCTACACATGCGACGGAAGCTTAAAAAATGAAGTAACTTCTCCCGTTTTTCCAACATTTCCCTACACTGCTCTGCTCCTATTGATTGTAGCGTGATAATAGGTATACTATAACCTGCCCAGGAGTATGAAGAATAACTTTACCAAGTTTCGTTAAAATCCGTCGAGTAGTTTTTGTTTCTATAAGGAACATACAGACAGACAGACAGACAAAAATTTTACTGATTGCATTTTTGGCATCAGTATCGATCACTAATCACCCCCTGATAGTTATTTTGAAAATATATTTCATGTACAGAATTGACCTCTCTACAGATTTATTATAAGTATAGATATAGATAAAAAAGATGAAGCTTTTGTTTCACCACGTCAATTTCTGTAACAACCAGTCAGATTTGACATTATATTTTAGCAACTATTAAGAAAGATTAGTAACAAAGGTAAAACTATATGAAATTGCTTTAAGTTATTACTAGTTTATTTACTAGTTTTTTTTAGAATTTATAAGTAGATTTAAAAAAGGAATCTTTTCCTTTATTAAGTCCTAAGGAAGATACAATTTATTTACCTTATATCTGTCTACATGCAACAAAGAATCAAAAATCTCCTAGGAAAACCATACTTTTTTTAAGAACTTCCTATAGCAGCAAACATGACGCGAGTAAGCTATTTGCAAGCCTACAGCCCAACGTGTAACTGACCTGCAGGTCCTGCGCATGCGCCTTCACCGCCCCCGCAGCGGCCAGCCAGTCCGCCAGCGCGAGGTCGGCGGCGGCGCGCGGCGCCACGCCCAGCAGCGCGCACGCCGCGCGCCAGTGCTGCTCCGTGAACTCCAGCCCGCGGAGCGGCTTGAGCTGCACCGGCAGGTCCTGTCACAGACGCAAGAAAGCTAAAGATTGCTGCTCTTCTTTTAATTAATTTGGATCGTAAACCAAAATTCAAAATTCCTTTATTGCATATAATATGGTACATTTGGGTTGTTGGGTTAGGTTAGAAAATTATATCGGTTAAATGGTTACCGCGATTCGCTATACAACTCTCTGCTCTTTTTAAGGCATTTTTCATGACATCCTGTAACATTTCAGAATGAATTTCTTCAATTTCGTGGCGAATATTGTCTTTAGGTTGTTGAATTGTCTGGGGCTTATTCATATTAACTTTTGATTTTAAAAAACCCCATAAGAAAAAGTCTGGTGCTACTTATTAAATCCGGAGATCTGGCTGGCAATGCTAAATAGCCATTTCGCGAAATTAGTCTTCGTGGAAAAAAGTCATTCAATAATTTAATTTTTGAACGGGCTGTATGTGCTGTTTCCAATCCTAACGAAAAAAATCTAAAGACCAAATAAGCTTTTTATGAAAACCAAACCTACTTATCTTTTCTTCGAACAAAGTTATAGGCAATCAAAATGGAAGCGGGACTTTTGCCCCACCCTGTATGTGTTCAAGTAGTTTATACGGAATTACTGATTAGGAACAGTCAACCTAATCGTAGCATTAAAAAGTTTTAAGTGGGCCGAAAGATTCTTTAGAAATAAGCTGTATCTACTACTTCATGTCCAATGTCTTTCATTCAATTGTATCTTAACTTTGAGTACCTACATAAAGTGTTACGTAAATAAAAACTAATTAAATATTATATTCGTAGAGAAACACCAAAGAGTTTCAAGCTTTAAATATCTATTAAGTTATTCTTATACTTATTCGAAACTGTGTAAAATATCTGGAAATGCATTTGTTAATGTATCATGACGTCCATTAGGTGAGTATTGTCTCTACTCGAGTTTTTTTTTAAATAGGATAAATAAGGAACATAGAAGCCGAGTAAAACTCTAAATAGATCTACGACGCGTTCAATATAAGGAACAGATGGGGAACTCATTTAAAGACTGCGTGGAAACCAAATTTAAACATTTACGACTTAGAACTAGCTTAATAGTTCCGTGTTTCGATACTAATAGTACCTGAAACTTTTGCTGTTTATCTTTAAAATCACAAGCTGGTGTTTAAGATTCGTATGACTAAATTAGACATTTATTATCTACCTGATATCTAAATATAAATAAATATCTCATTTAGATATTTTTACATAACGTACGTAATTTACCTAGACTAAGAAGTTATGTGTTACTTATAAAGAAGAATGATTATTGACTACCTACCAAAAGACACGCCTCTTGCAATAATAAGCTTAGCGGAGATTTTATAAAACTAATTGGTCGTTCATTAGAGTTGCTATTTTTAAACGCAAACAGTCTGCTGTATTTGGTATCTTCAATCTTGCCTAAAATAAAGACAACGCGACGTTCCCGCTCGTCAGCACGTAAAACCGATTTCTTAATTTTTTGCTGGATCTTCTCAGCAAAAAGGCAACCTAATCGTAGGTAAGTAGACTCAATTTCCTAAGCATGATTTGCAAAAAAGCAATATTTTAATAGAATTTTACATTTTTCCTTCTTAAGAGTTCTCCTTTTAGTCATGTTCCTAACAAACGTAATTGGCTCGTATCTTCACTATTTCGTATCAAACATAAAAACCTAAGTTTATATCGTTTTGTCTTTCCAAAATTTTAGTTTGTATTGAGTCAAAATAATATAAATTAAAGTAGTTTGGAAATTATGACTCTTTAAAACTCCATATTTCAGTACCAATTTTCGCGCAACTTTCAGCGGATATTACCTACTAATGTAAGCAAGCAATGGCTGAACATTTTAGTAAATATATTAAAGACGTAGTTTATTAATTAATAAGTTGACATAGTTTTATTTTATAAATCTTAACAATGTGCTTATTTTTTTACAAGAGTTCTCCTGAAAGCTTTTTATTACATTTCGGTGACTCGATTTCCGGAAAAATATATCATTCCTCTACCCAAACATGTCAACCTGTCAACCCGTGCGGGGGGTGAAGGGGCAGCGGCGTTCCCCCAGAATTGTCCGTCATTGAAATCCAATCACAGCAAAGCTTAAAAAACCATAGGCTAATTATCAATGATATAAATAAAACCATGTTTTATTATTAGACAAAATGCAATCATATGTTTGACAAATTTTAACTAGCATATCATAAATCTTATTTTCTCTTTCTAACAAATCAATACAACTGCATATGACAAGAAAGACAATCAATTTTTACCTACCCATACTTTATATGGAAAATTTTATAATGACGCCCAGGGTTCAGACACAACCCTTGCCCGCCTGCGATCCAACTGTGACCGCATATTTGCAATTCTATATCTTAACTGATTGAAATAAGGTTTTATTTTGAATAGGTTATTCTGATATTCGGGATGAAGCCTTTAAACTTTGTAAACGTATAGCGGATGATTCTGCTATAAGGTTGGCACCCGGAATTCGTGCTAGAATCGCAATGTGTGTCGAAAGGCCTATAAAGACGTTTGACAGTAAAAAAAACAGTTTTGTCTAGTCTATTAGATATTTGAAATTGTCAAAATGAGACGATGACAATTTGTCAATTGATGTCTAAATGAATTTAATTATAAATAAATTATTTTAAAAATAAATTGTTTTAAAAATAACTAAATTTTAGCTGGTTGCCATTAAACCAAAAGAAGAAGAACTAAAATTTTTCAATTCATCAATAAAGATGTAAGAACCCATGCAAGAAGATTGTTTTTAGTTACAGGTAATTTTTATGTACTAAGTACCATCGCGAACCTTTCCGCAGGTCGTAGACGATATATTTCTGCCTGGAACACATCGATCATCATCGAAGCGATCATTTTTCGTGACAAATTGTATGTGAAGGGGAGGCTAGCCAGGTGAACTCAGAACTGGTCCTTCAGAGGTGGAAATTATACTGATCCAAACCTATACAGCTAGTTCATCAAATCTACGTTAAACGTCTTTAGAATAGGAAAAACTAACTAATTTAATGTATGGTGAGTATTTTTTTTAAGTTAAACTGAAACATCAACCGTAGCATCAAAGTGAACCTTTATTCATTATTTGTAGGTATTCATTTTATTATAAATCTTAGTAATTTCTCTCACAAATTTTCAACCGACTTCTAAAAGGAGAATGTTCTTAATTCGTGTGTTTGTTTTTTTAGTGTCTTTGTAACATGATTTTTTGGACAATAATTGTGAATCGATATTAAATATTCTGTTACAGGATACTTCAGCGGTGGTCCCATATAAATTTCATCGAAATCGATTGAATACGTCATGAAAAAAAAATTTTTTTGAAAGACATATGTTGGTATAGGTACGGAGAACATTTACCTTGCCAAAGCTTTGACGTGAAGTTGGTTTTTTGATGCTCTGCATTCGTTGATTATTATATGTTATACAACACAATAAAATTTACAGCTACATTGAAAATAACTGATATCATGAATCGTGTTCCTAGGACCGCGATATCTCATGGATTTTGGAGATGCGAAATCTGTAAAGTTCAAAAGAAGCCTGGCTCTGGTGTATTATAACCCACGTTTCCAGCGGATGCTAAGTGGTATGTAAATAAGGCCATTTCATTATCATAAAGATATTTTGGCCAAAGGTCACCACTGACAAAATTAAACATACAAAATTAACTTCTCTTCTAGACGCTATATTCATAATTTTGTTCCCAATTATGTATGAGTAATATGAGCTCTTTATTGGTGATTGACACCGCGTTTGACCTCATCTCACCTGATGGAAAATAAAGATGATTTTAAAGATGAAAGCACACGGGTTTGATAGGACCTAGCACTTCATAAAATATTTCCGGTACACATCACCGAAGGAGCGATGATATTTAGCGGCAGAAGTGGTCGCTAGCCAGAAACGCCTTTTACGACACCCTTTCAAGACAAATTCTATTAACATCTCAAATTATATTATCAAATGTGTGGGAAGAGTTGTGTGGAGTTATTAAAACACAGTTTATGTAGGTATTTATCTAATTCTTAGATGATAGCTGTTAAGTAATCTATTATATCTGTTCATGTTTTATTTTATGTTACGGAAGAGCGGTGTCTCCCAACAAAAACATTCAGTATTTAAAGGGGTTCACTTGCCACTTATTTTATATGGATTTTAGTAAAAAGTAAATAAAAACATTTTTCATTTTTTTCATTTCAATCTTCTCAAGGGTATATGTTTTCTTTTGAAGTAAAACACTCAAATGAACTTTTTTAATGATTTAACAATAAGAATATTTATTTCTGCTTGCAGTTGCCTTAGTGAATAAAAGCAATTCGTGAGGAAGATCTATGTTTGTAAGAAGCATATTACAGTGGAGCAACTACATAAAATGATTGCATTTGGAAACTATTTTTCGGAAAAAACAACAACGCCCCACAGCCTTTCAACATAAGCCACATTTTCGTCGGGAAAGCAATCAGCCACAAAGCCTGCCCACAAATTATTTATTTTGTAGGTTTAAAAATAAAAAAGCTAGTAGTCATTTTCAAATCGTGTATAAAGCTAGTAGTCATTTTCAAATCTCCAGAAACCGAGGATTTAGGTTAGCTGGCAAGCCAAAGCATTTTGAATAATGATTTTTTTATACCTACACCAAATTAAAATCGTCAAATGCATTGTCATGTCATTCGTTGGTCAATTTGTAAGCTTTTATAATAAAGCGCCTAAAAATATTAATTATTTAAGCTTAGTTAAAAGATAGTCTAAAACAAATGTTATGTAAAAATGGTTTCTATGAAATGTCTGGGCCATTTTGTGGCTATAAGCTGTTATTTTTATTTTAAAGAAGATTGTTGTTTCGAGCCACTTCTTCTGAACAGATCGTATTTTCAATAATTGGTGGTAGATTCATTTCACTTTGAAAAAAATATTACTTATTGCACGTGTCTGTTGAAATACATACGAAAAAAATCTTTAATTTTCGCATTGCCAAAGTATTGGTTGAATACAGATCGACTCAATAAAAAAAATAATGAAAGATTTCATTATTGAGCGATTGCAAATATTTCACCATTTTCAAAATAGTAATAACTTACATAAGATAAGCTTCACTAGCAAGTCATTAAGAAGAGACTAGGTATAGAGGCATTCTCTTAGTAATAAGATTTTACCCTCTTTACTCAGAAGTATTTTATATATAGGTATAATTATTTTTATTCCTGAGAACTTAAAATACGTAAAATTGTACTGTTTCGGAAAGCTTTTTTTATTGTTTGATATTGTATAATTGATAATATAGCTTATATTCTTTATTAATTATTTTTCTACATTTTATTTAAACATAAAGATATAAAGATTGTATGTTAACTTAATAAAGGTAAAATATTTATAATTAATTACTCGACTGGTGTTAGCCTTTCTAAAACACAATGCTGTTCAAGTAGCAAAATTGTAACAAAAGATTTTATGATATACTTTGTTTAACCCTATATAAATAACAGCAATACGTAACAGTTTGACTAGTCTTTATGAATCTTCAATATCTTTTTTCTTTAAATATTGTATATTGTTGTTATAGATATTATGCATTTACTTTTTGTTAAAGTATAGTACACAATAACTCTAACTAGGTTACTGTAATATTTTTTTATAAACTTTACCGCAAGAATAATGAATATGAATTAAACAAGGTGGATAATATAACAACATATTTAATTACAGTAATGCTTTTAAAATAACTTATTGCTGTAATTAATAATTTAGGAATGTCACTTTCATCGCATCACTTTTCTTATCACTTTTATTGTTTCTTAAATAGGTTTAAGTAAAAATACCATGTGCTTCAATAAAATGTTTATAATTATTGTTTTTTTTGTGTAGTTCTTTTATCTATTTTTCCCTGTACCTGCTATTTATCGAATCTTTTATCGACCGTGAACATCACTAACTATCGATAATGAACACCACATCCCTAGTATTTTCCTAAAGTTGGCCATACTTTTTTATTAAAATATTGGCAGTAGAATTGGTAGCCTCCTGTTCTTAGCTCATTCATTCGTTCAGTGGGGTCTCTTAGAACGTAGTGATTGTATGCTTTTTGATGACGCCATGAAAGTACCTGTAACGCCGCCATTTCATGCAAATATCTTGAAGTTTTGTAGTCATACAAAACTTTTATTTTTGTTATTTTTTTCAAAATATTTCTCTGTCAAATAAAAATTTTATATTTTTTCAATGATTGCTTCCAGGCTTGGTGACTAATTCAAGTGCATTAAGTATAATTTTGTTTTGATAGGTAGCTGGACAATATGTCAAGGTCGATTAGGTTCATATTGGTTTGATGGAACAAAAAGTTATATTTCAAATAGGTATCTAAGCAAATCAACATCTTGTGAAAAAGATCCCGAACGAATGAATGAATTTACCGCGATTAATTTATGAACGTTTTACAACTTTTGCTTTTTGGCTGTGTGAATAAATTTTCAAATAAAAAAACTATCTAGTTTAAAATATTTATAATAATTTACGAGCATGCTGAAACAAAAAAAAAATAGACCTTGAATAATATAAAAACAAATTATCGAACTTGTAAATGTTATTTTACAGTAAATGGTTTTGATGTCGATGCATTTCAAGCGTGATTAGGATATTAATGATATGATAGCTGGTGAGCACGCTTAGTTTCTTGATAAGGCCACCTTTGCTTCGTATTATAAACTACGTTTAGAAAGGAAGGTTCATTGATTTCGAATAAAGTTATTTTCTTAAATTACTAGATTATTTATACAGGGTGACGGGTGCGTCACTTATGAAATTCAAAGACGTGATAGTTTAAGATCATACATGAAGAGAAAAAATAGAATTAAAAAAAAGACGTGTGGCACTCGGAGACTGCCGCGTTAAAGCTATTGCATAGCATTTTTTATCAACTTATGCAATTATAATTATTTATTTATTTTATTAATGCAGTAATGTTTGAAATATTTATATATTTAATAGCTTAATAAATATTAATTATTTACTGAGTAAACTTAACCGAAAGTCAAAGAATTGATTACGCAACGCATGGTTACGCTAGCATTCGCAGCGATCCGCGTGCCAGGTCACGTGCCGCGATCGACTCAGTTGTATATAAAGTAAATAGTAACATAGTAGTATTTATTTATAGGGAATTCTAGTAAAAAATAAGTACCTACTTTTATTACATAATTATGATCAGAATCGAGAACAGAGTGCTCTCCTTCAGTACCTATCTAAAATTTGTCACCAGTCTCCCTGTATAATAATTATCTCATTTTCACTTTTCGTCCGTATAGAGAGTTATAAAATAGTACCTATATTTTTTAGTTTACAAAACCCTTTCTGATTTTGTTCTACGCAACTATTTCTGGTTTTAATTCGTAAAATATATTGGCACACAGCACGCACACTATCATTAATCGATGTCACACCTTGTCGGTATATGTACGTTATCTGAAATGTGTAACTACGGTAGTGTGCTCGTGTTCTTTCGCTAGAGACCTACTGCTATCACTGAGCTTATTCTTTTCCCGTTCGGCAATGTTCGGCGCTCAGTGAATAGCAAGATAGTATGATAAAACAACCATAACTCCACCGACGACTTTGGCTCAGCGTGATGGCGGCTCTTAAGGCTCGGCTAACCATCTGAGCCTGATTTTATCTTAAATAAAACACTTTTTAACCGGATTTATCGCGTATATTTACATTTTAAATTTTGACTCGATGTTTCGGTGACTTTTCAGACCCCGTGGTCACGAGCGATGGTGATTTTATCTTTACTTGAATGTACATAAAAGTGTCTGATCCGCGTTGCGTTACCTAGAAGTTAGTGAAGAAGAAGTCAAATATAAAAAGTGAACTGGCTCTTCATCAAAACATTGTCGGAACGTAAGATCGACGAACCTGTCATATTTGGCGGTAGACTTCATATGGTGGTAGCCACTTGCCAGGCAGACATTGAACAGGTCCTAGCCTCAAACAAGGTTCACCTGGATTAGTTGGCGGTAGAAGGCGAAATGGTTCTAAAAAAAGAAAGATGTACAAAGACCTTGCTGGCACTATTGACTATGCGTCATACTCACAGCATACTTGTCCAGCTGCTGCTGCAGGAAGACGGTGACGGCGGTGAAGGGCTCGAGCTGCGCGGCCCACTTGCACACCCACTCGTCCAGCTGGTGCAGCTTGTTCCTGAACACCAGCCATTGCTGCTGCGCCAGCGACTGCAGCTCTAAGCAAACAGTCGAAACAACTTCTTAGTGGTCAACTGCTTAAACTACTTATTTGGTATCTTGATTTTTAATCGCAGCCTTTTAAATTCTTACTGCGATGGGCACTATAGGCAACTTATCAATAAATTGACGTCAAAAAAGTATAACTAATTATATAAAGATCACAAAACTGCAGTATACATAAAATTCTTATACAAGGCTTAGTTAATTTTCTAGGTTGCTCGGTATACGATCAAAATGTAAGTCTTTTGGAAACATTCTACGACGAGAAAGTTTGCATCATTGCATTGTTGCTCATCTTTATTCGTCATCAGACGAAATTAAACAACTTTAACACCGATAAAAAACCAACATAAAATTTAATTCTTAACAACTTCTACAACACCCCTTTTTTCGGGTAGAAGTAAGCAGATCACTTTGCAATTTTGAAACATAAATAAAACCAATAAGAATTAAAATCTAACAAGAATTTTATAATATTTACTAGAATGAGTATTGGATTCAATGGTTAAAATGACCTTGAGCTTGATAAAGAATTTATTTATTTTTCAATAGAGAATTTATTATGATTTATATAAGAAAAAATCGATTGTTTCAAATTAAAACGCATTGTTTTGCAGCAATGATTATAGAAGTCTTCTGATTTTTTATAGGTACACTATATTTTTTATTATTTGGTACCAAGTATAAAATATTTCAGTGAATAAATAACATTAAAAATGAACAGTTCTGTCATCTTAAAGCTTATTTCAAAATGTAATAGAAAATGAATACACAGGTACCTTCGTCGAACAGTTTGAGCGGCGTCCACAGCGTAACGTACTCTGTTATCAGTTTTTCGGCTTCCGCCCATGCGTCACCGACAACGGGCGACATGTCGAACTTTTGGCATTCTTTGCTGGAAATATACTGACATTGTACATTTTTCTAATTTAAATTACTTTATTTCATTACTTATCCCCTAAAAAACATACGATGTGTACAAAAATGAATTAACACGGTATATGCAATTACTTTATGTTACGGTTTTCGCATTGGTCAAGGTTTCGTCAGCGGTGTGAGAGATCCTGGGTTCAAGTTCCAGCAGAACCATACCACTAACTTAAAATAAGATTAAACACACCACCTAAGCAGCTCCAAAGTAATATTAAGTTATAGTCACCAAGCAGTGGAACGAAACAAGTTGAATTGAACGGCACTCTAGTCAATAGAAACTCTCTTTATGTCACCCTGCTAAATTCAAATATTTTTTTCAATGACGACCACGCTGAAGCACTTCGCTGCTTCAGACTGGTCATCTTTTCAGACAAACTTATCCATTACATCCAGGATGTAGGTAATGGCAATTTAACGGCTGCACACAGTCTTCAAAGAAAGGATTACTAAAGCTTTACTTACTTCTGTCTCTTTATTATTTACATTGATATGCCTTACTTTGGTTGTACAGAAGTATGTCTGCATTGTAGGCAACACACTAAATTGTTAAGTCAGTATTTTTATTACTTGTCCTCTTTAGTAAGCTAGTTAGGCAAATATTTTTTTTGCTAACGTGGCAAAAAATGCTCGAATGCTTGTTTTAATCTTATTTTAAAATTGCGTTAATAATAAGAAAAAATAATAATGAATGGACTAAATCGTCAACATACCTAACTAATAAATTAACGGATGTAGGTATATTTTCTATTCACATATAAAATTCTATTGTGAGCGTAAGTTGGGGTAAAGATAAGGTTCTCGACAAACAAGCTCCCAGATAAAGTGTATTGAACCCCGGCGGATTACAGAACAAAGATGATGCGTGACCCATTAACCAGACACTTTTTAATAAAACCGAATGAAACCCACTTCTACTATAACTTAATTTAATTCCATGACAACGCACAAAGCAATCCGTGAGGATTAAACCGACTTGAAAATAAATACTCGGCACCTACGATTTTGCTGACCAATTTATTAAAATATAAAGTACTTAGATTAAAAGTCCGTTTTTTTAATCTAACATATTAAATAAGTAAATTAAAGAGTAATTTTCAAGGTCCATACAATCGCTGACCTGTCAAACTATTGTTTGTTAGGTATGTGAAAGTATAAAGATGATATTGTCATTGAAATGCTGTCTGTTTATATCTAAACTATTGGTGCAGACTTGATTTAATTTCTAAGAAACGATAGCGGGATCATTTCACATGGATGATACGTGTAGTCTTTTGAGTAACTTGAGAGGGTGCAGTATTAAAATCCTTGCTGCTGTTTCTAATATAATTTGGAATTAACCGAACATGGTTGACCTATATGTTGTTTTAATACATTTCATGAGTTGTCAAAAATCTGACAGGTCAGCTATGAACACTACTCTTTACAAAACATAACTGAAGGTTATTATTATTATTGTGAAGCAATAATTCGAATCTTGGTAAAAGCTACACTCGTTGTTCACTCATGAACAATCCCCTCCTTAGGAATTAATGACTAAATCAATTAAGATTATTTTAAATTTCAAAATGACGGGTTGCCAGAATTTTGGAATGAGCTGCCTGGCTCTACTTTTCCTGACCAGTTCTGATACTTTTCTTCGTCGTGTGAATAGGTTTCTCGTGGATAGACATGTACCACCTTAATCTTTATATTCAGTTACCATCAGGTGTCAAAACAAACAACAACAAAAAATATAAAGAATTGGCTATGAATAGGTCTCCCCAGTCCTCAGTCTGGATTAAAAGTCTTACCACAACCATTGCAACTTAGACAAAACATTAACAAGCAAATACATTTACATAATTAATTTCGTGCTTATAACATACAAATTAATTATTCCAATAAATCGTAAAGCCTACATCAAACTCACAGTAACTCATCTCGGTCGGCAACAAACTTGTCCCACTGCTCCTTAGCGTCGAACACGGCGCGACATCTATCGAGCATGTCGTCGTAGCTCGCGTCCAGAGTGGACTCGAACCGCGGCTTGTTCTGTACCCAGCGGCACAACCACGCTTCTAAGCTTGTGTTCAGGTTCTCCCAGTCACCGTTCAGACTAGATTTCACTATTTCAGCCTAGAAATATTTTGGGTTATTTATTTGGGAAAATACGCCACTAAAAACCAGGCAATAATTAACTTAAATCTATCATTTTGAAATGTGAAGCCTTGGTCAAAACTCAGAAACGACAATTGAAAGATTACAAACGTACATTTAACATGTATCATATTTTAACCCTTCTATTCGCCAACGTCCATACCACGTTGAAAACACCGGTTCTCGTCCGATCACCGAAGTTAAGCAACGTCGGGCGCGGTCAGTACTTGGATGGGTGACCGCCTGGGAACACCGCGTGATGTTGGCTTTTTGATGTTTTTTATGATCGTATAGTTTTGTATTTATGAAGCTTTTAATTTTTTACATGGGTAGGGATTGTCATAAAACTATAATTTTTTTCTATATTATATTAAGTCATTAGATAATAAGTATATTATGGTCTATAGTGACCACATCCTCATAAAACAAAATGAAAAAACATATCTATGCCCGGTTAAACAGCACATGCCCTGTTCAATAACTTTACTTACTTATAATTGAAGTAAGCCTTAAAAAGAATCGTTTAACATAAAAAAACAATTAATCTACTAATGGAACTATAGACTTGTGTCAGTGAAGAATAAAGTTTGAAGAAAAGTGCTGATTGAAAAAAACGCCTTCATTATAAATAACCAGATTTGCAATGGGTCGTTAAAGCATTGTTTGCCCGATGTTTCAGGCGTAAGTTTTATAGTGTAATGTTTAATAAGTTTTATGAACGAAAAAACAAAACATTTACGATCTGCATAACGTAATACTTTAAATAATGCTATTTTTAGGTGTTAACAAACAATCATACTAGGCTTTGCAAAAAAATATGCTGCGTGATTTAAATATTTACAAAACATGTGGCGCCATCTACCATGTTCTATACAAACCTAAGGAACCTTGTATAGATGGCGCCTAATCCACTCATAACTTTAGCAATATGAAAGATACCGTTTAAATAGTAGTATTGCGTATTATGGAAACTGTTTGGTGTACTTTTACGTACTTTTTTAATTATTGATAATTATCAATTAAGTATAATTTTTATTTTATTTTATTATACGCAGTTTCTTTCATGTTCACCTTTATAATTTTATATGGTAGCTGTTTATTTGGTTTTAATACAAAATTGGAGTGAGTTCAAACAGCATAATGTAAAGAAGAGTAAGTGACCTGGTGCTGGAAGGTGTCTCGCTGGGCACGCAGCAGGTCGGCGGTGCGGCGCCACGCCCTCAGCGAGTCCTCCACGGCCGGCTCCCCGCCCCACGTGCGCAGCATGTCACTTTTACGACGCAAGAGGTCCACGGTAGCCTCCATCTGCAATCACACTCGTAAAATTACATACATACATAACTTCACGCCTGTATCCCTAATGGGGTAGGCAGAACACCAGAGGCTATAAAACCATCTGAAGTCACGTTGCAATGACAGGGGGTCAGCCTATCGTCCGTAAAACGCCAATAAAACCTCTGTCCTTTAACTGACTTTTACAGTGAAATTACTCTTACAAAATCAAAAAAAAACACATGCACTATTTGTCAACCTGCAATTTCAGACTCGAGAAATGGCAACTCGGCTTTATAAATGTTAAAAGAAAGGATAAAAACTGTTCTACCACAGAAATTTCCTGTACATTCGACCGCATGATACCTTGAAAATATTAGATAAGATGAGTAACAATTTTCTTTGAGGCTAGAAAGATCGATTAGAATTCACATGTGCTGCTTGTGAATCTCTATACTATATTTCCTAAAGGAGTAGCCCGTGTTCGGTTGTATGATAAAAACATACTTAATTCACTTATTTATTTATGTACAAGGGACAGAGGTTTTATTGGAGGTTTTTTTGTAGGTGATAGGCTGACCCCCTGTTACTGCAATACTGACATCAGATGGTTCTTTAGCCTCGCGTGTTGTGCCTACCCCATAAGTCTGAAAACTGGACGGCAGCGACAGCGGCGCGGGCAGCGACAGCGGCGCGGGCAGCGACGCGGGGAAGCTGGACTGGTTTCGATGCCAGCGGGCGTGAGAGCGATTTGTCGCGATTTCATACAAACTTAATACTTTTTATCATGTCGCGGAAATTGCTGCCCGCGCCGCTGTCGCTGTCGTCCAATTTGCAGCCTAAGGGTTACAGGCGTGAAGTTATGTACCTATGTATCTATAAATCACATTTTATTGCCAAAAAATACAAATTTAATGAAAATGAAAAGCATAAGGACAGTTTTTGATGCATAACTGCCTAACGGTTAGACGCTTTACTTCGGTTTACCTAACAGTTTTACTTCGGATCATAGGTCCACAAATACAAAGTCGTACACTGAAATCCATAAAACTCAAAAAGTGTGATTAGGATTTTTTCCGCCAAGGCAACGCACACTATTGCTGTGTGATATACAGTAAAACAAACCCCTACTCCACCTAGACAAAGCACACATTCGTGTGACCTACCTCCGGCATGTTGACCGCCAAGGCCTGCTGCTTGGCGCTGACCTCGGCCAGCTCCCTGGCGTTCCTGGGCAGCGTCTTGTCGTCGAGCAGCTGCGCGGCGCGCGCGACGAAGGCGTCCAGCCGCGTGACGTCATCGCGGCAGCTGCCCTGCAGCGACGCCAGCAGGCACGACCACAGGTTGCGCGTCTGAGCCTCGAACTCGCGGCGGAGCGTTGACGTCGTTATGGTTATCCATTCTACTTTTTCGTCTTCGCTGTTGGTAACAATAAAATAAAAATCCCAGACAATCACATTAACTACATGGCCCCGAAGTAAGCATAGCTTGTGTTATGGGATACCATGTAGCGAGCTAGGAGGAAACTTAGAATATTAATACATAAATAGATGAACACCCTGACACGGAACATTTTTTTTTCTTGTTCCGTGCGGGAATCTATCCCGTAACCACTAGCATCTGAGGCAGACAGGATTACCCCATCGCCAAAGTAGTCGTCAAGTAACAGATTTTACATCTCTCATGTTCGGTAAGTAGGTTCTTATCACTTCCAAATGTAGCTTGCAGGTGACTAATTAGCGCTCTAGGTTAATAATCTAGCTAGAAAAGCCCTAGGGAGGTAAGTAATAAAATAAAACTCTTATTTCTTTTAAAAAGTTCGCGTAAGTACATCTAACCATCATACTGGCAATAGACATCATGCATTCAGCCTTGTCTTCGTGTGAGTATAAAAGTCATCAGTTTTAAATATCGAACGGCGAAGCTCAATTTCAATCTTGAATAAAAATAATTAAAAAGTTCTTTACTTGATTCTTTATAGTTAAAAAAGGCGGAAATAGAAAACACCTAAAAATAAATATATCGGGTTGCAATTAATGCCTTACAGCCCGTGGCTACTAATCTACTGTTATTTTGTGATCATATTATTTATTTTTCCCGTAAAAATTAAGGTGTAGCAAGTAGCATAATTTACATCAACATCGAAAACTAAATATGTTAAACTGTAGCAACGAGTCGGTACTCACAAAGGCATCTTAGCGACAGCCTGTCCATACGCCTTGCAGGCCTTGAAGTTGAGGTCGAAGTGGTCGGGGTGCGTGAGTGCGCGCGCGCACAGCGCGTCCAGCGCCGGCGTGGCGGCCAGCGCCGCGCGCCGCGCCCACGCGCGCACGCGCCGCGCCGCGCCCGCCAGCGCCGCCTCCAGCCGCCGCGCCGCCAGGCTGCCCAGCCAGCTGTGCCTGCACCAAGCCACGCCCGCCATCGTCAACACAACTCAAGGGCACAGCCATACAGAAAAATAAATACCAATAGGAATAGAGAGCCTACTCAACGAATCAACTTGTCACCCTAATTGACGCGCCGCCTTTTTGCTAAGCTCCCGTGCTGCCATCTGAATGTCGGTCCTATAAATATTTGCTAATATTGTAAGCACCACGTTATCTCGCCCACGTAATGTTACGTTACTGGGATTCGAACCCGGAACCTCAGCTCAGCTCGCCACGCATAAATCACCAGAAAACACCACAAGATAACAAGGAGATCACAAAATACTACATCAACATATGCCCATGCAAAGAGGAGCAGCCATTTTGTGGCTGGCTGGCTGGGCGGACCTGTTGCAAGTCACAATTGCAGACCTTTTGTTTGATTGGTGTATTACAACTATACATCAATCGTGGTAGAATGACAACATGACCGGTCCATTTTGTTGCATGTGATAAAAATTAGCTGTCAAATTGAAGTACTTTAAGAGTTTACCCCTGGGTACACTTCTCTCACTTCTATGCTGGACTGGGAGCGAAAGAAAAACATAGAATGTAACAGCTGCTTCTCTTCCCGGGCATACTGTAAAAGTCAGTTAAGGAACAGAGGTTCTATCGGCGTTTTTGTGGGCGATAGGCTGTCCCCCTGTCACTACAATAGTCTCTATCCATCATTATAATACCTCCAAAATCAAACGTGACATCAGATAATCTTATAACCTCTGGTGTTCTGCCTACCCCATAAGGGCACAGACGTGAAGTTATGCATGTATGTATAAAATAGCAGCTTTGTGCAATTTTACCCCAGTAACTTTTCGTCACTCTTCTAATTTTCCATCGCAAGTCAAGCGCCTCTCAATTGTATATAGCAAATATTCATATGATAACATTTGCAATATTTTGTTGCATGCAAAATCTGTCTTTTCTTCTAGACTTTGAAGTTAGAAATGTTTCGAAGTAATTAAGGCAATGCTCTTATATTATTCATTCGACTAGATGAAAAGTGCAAAAATTACTCTTAGATAACGCAAATCATCCATTAGTTTAGCTGTTATAATAAGTGATTTCTTGAAATGATTCATATTTTGCTATACATACATACATAACACATACATAACTTCACGCCTGTATCTCTTATGGGGTAGGCAGAACACCAGAGGTTATAATCCATCAGATGTCACGTTTGACAAATTTGGAGGCATTATAATAGTGGAGAAAGACTATTGCAGTGATAGGGGGTCAGCCTATCGTCCACAAAAAAGCCTCCCATTACACCTCGGTACCTTAACTGATTTTTACAGTATGCCCGCGAAGAGAAGTAGCTGGCACATTCTATGTTTTTCTTTCGCTCCCAGTCCAGCATAGAAGCATATTTTTTTATGTATAAATACTGGTAATTTCCTTTCTATGAAATATAACAACGCTTAATGCAATATGTAGGGGCAATGTTTTTATAGATAAAACGTAATACGTACGACAAATAAAAATACATACATAGACCTACTAGCGGTTCGGGCTGCGAAGAAAGGTGCTTACTGATAAAGACACCATCAGACACCAAAACTTTTCTTTAAAAAAGATCCATGATATATGGAGCTATCGGAAGTTGGTTGTTGAATTCAGAGAATACCTGGTTTAATTAAATAAGTCAAGGATGAAGCGTTTATATTGAAATAGAATACAATTTAAAGAAATTTGCTAAACAAGATCTCATATTAGGTACACTAGTGTTAATCAAATCAAATCAAATCATTTATTGCATTCCACAATGGTATATGATAAGGTGTTAACAAGGTATTAAAAGAACATACATCATGGACCCTGTTGGGCACAGCAACTTGAAAAAGGACAGAGGAGGGTTTCATGATTTTTTATTTTTTATATTCCTATTTAGGTACATTATATCATTATTATAAAAGTCGAGGAAGTCTTTCATAATCTCACGTATGCGGCCCTAGCATCGTGTAGTTACGCAAATACATAAATTATTATTTGTTCATTATACATATTCAAATTTGCAATTTTTCCTTATTACCATAGCTTTAAAAAGGCTCTTACAACAATTTTATATGGAAATATTAGATATCTTACTTTAACTTCAAATGTTTATTTGTTTTGATTTTTATTTTTATTTATAATAAGAAAACATTATATATTTTTTATATAGATATTATGATTTTTTTTTTTAAAGCAAATGTTATTTCATTTAATTTGTTACAGTAAGGCACGTACTTCTGCACGATAGTAGCGAAGACGGAGTCGGCGGCGGCGCCGGCGCCGGCGGGCGCGGCCGTCAGCGCCGCGAAGTGCGCCGGCAGCGCCACCGCGCGCCGAAGCAGTTGGTAGTGATGCGCGCGCACTTCTTCTGCCGCTGGCTGTAGACGCACTTGGTGCCCGCTGGAAGCAAACACGGCTCTATTGTTATCGTGATATGTATTTTATTTAATTTTATCGAAACCGTTTGAGTATTTCAATTTTTGAAAAAATATGTATCAATACAGAGAATATGTACATTGACGAACTTATTCTTCAGCTAAAGTTTCGACGTAAGGTCAGTTTTTTAATGCTTTGCATTTGTTGATCAATCGAAAAAATATTATAAAATGTTTGGTTTTCGCAATTCGCATTGGCTTAATTATTCTAGTTTCACATGATATTATGTTCCGAACAGAATAATAAAAATACAACCAATATTTTTAAATCGTCATTAAAAAAAAAATTATTTTCTTTCGTATTTGTATTTTTTTTTTTCAAACACGGCTCTATTGTTATCGTGATATGACCGGTTTTTGAAATCAACACTGACGAGAGGAAGTTTTTATTATTTATTGAATATTTTTGATCATTTATTTCGTGTCCTATTTAAGACTAAAAAATATTTTTTAATCAATTAAACCGTTTAACGTACTTAATTTCAGTATTTATTTAAAAGTGCAAGTTTCAAGTAATTTTTTCGGGCAAGTCAACGTTTTTCATAAAAAATATATAAATTACGAATTTTCAAGCAAAGAAAATTCATAGATTTTAAAAAACGACGTCAGAAACACAATTGTTCCATCAACATGATCGTCGAGGCAGAAACACAAAACTGACTATGTAGGCATTATAACTTACGTACTTTATAAACATAGTTTACCCGTTATAAAAAAATCAAACCTATATATTCTCTTTATTTTTTCATTTCCAAAGAGATATTCAAATTAAAAGTCCTAAAAAAACTTACCGAATAACCAAATCAACTCTATAGCTCGGAAAATGTTTGTGCAGAGTCAACAAAGTCTTGATATACTGGCACTCGAGCGCGCGGTACACCTGGCCGTCCCAGTGCGTGCGCCACAGCTCGGTGTTCTTGTACCCGCTGGCTTCCACCTTCTCGATGATGTCCCGGATCTCGTTGATGCCCTTCTTCCATTCAGAGTGCTTGGCCAGGAGATCTGTGTCCATCAGTTTCGCCACAATGTTTCGAATAGCGACGTGTTGACTTGTAAGAAAGGAGTTCTGAAACGAAAAAGAACCAAACAGGTGATAATTAGTATATTTTTTAATAGGCTCGAACACAATCGTACACATCCAATCACAATTACTAGAAACAAAATAGTTAAATACACTTAGTAATGTGTTAATTTAAAATTATTTAAACACAAGTTATAAAAACCTCGTTCGGCCGCAAATGCTATTGAGATAGTTCAAGCTAAGTATAAAACAACAAATGTGCAAAAACGTAACATTTTTTTGTAGAAACATAAAAAAAAATATATTAACTAATTATAAGGCTATATTATTTGTTGGTGATGGTAATAACTGTGTTGTGTAAATTTGTTGTAGGTATAAATAATAATAAATAAGTATTTTGACACTCACACAACATTATCTAGCCCAAATTAAGTTTCTTAAAGAACTTGTGCTATGGATACTAGATAACTGATATACTTAAGAAATATATAAACATACATATTGAATAAATACATATTTTTTATTAGAATAAACTTAAATAAACAATCTCAATGACCGGTCTACATCGCGCCCAACCTGTAATTTAAAATTGATTTTAAACATCAATTCTAATTCCGTGTCTATCTCATCACGTGATACTGGCAGTAATAGCACGTCGCCTAGTAACGACGGCTGGTTGCCATTAAAAGAAGAAGAAGAACGCTATAGTAACTAATTATATGCTCACAAAATAATAGAAACCACATTTTATTTCAAGTAAACTGAGAAACAGATAAGAAAAAAAAACAGTTCCTGAATATGCGCGGCTAGGAATCAAATTTAGGATTCAAGATATCGCAAAAAAACATCAAACACTATATAGTCATGACAGATGCCAAAAAATACTTTACAAGGGTTCGTCTGCCCAATTTTTTTCTACATCGCGCTATCAAAGTTTTTATTCTCACTGAGTATATCGCACCTTTAATAATAAAACGAAATAACTCAAAAAATAGGTATTTTGAGTTTTCATCATAAAACGCATTAAAACCGTGAAAAGATTACGATCAGTCTTACAGACACTCGATTTGCATAAGTAGAAGTGAGATAATAGATCACCCGTCTCTTTCGTTTTAACTGAGTGAACCAGTAGGGTAGTCAAAAAGTGACACCATTCAGTGTTACACCGAAAAAGTTACTGGATCGACGTGTACGGGGCTGTGTAACACCTAATAGTGCGTTTTCTGATTAACAGCTAAGTGCTCGCTTTGGTTGAATTTTAATATTAAAGTGAATATTTCAAAGTTATTGCATTTTCTTTTTAAAAAGTGTTATTTGAAATTGCGATATTCAGAATTGATTCAGTTTATGTTTAAAGAGTATTTGATGTTATACGAATTTGTATGAGTTGCTACGTTTTTTTGTTAAATATAAACAAATTTTTATGATGTATTCGTATTTAGTTCATTTTGTTTCTAAATATTTGAACTGATTCTTTTTTTTAGGTCAATCGGATACCTATAAATTTTCTTTGTTATGACGTCGTCATGGAGAGCTCGAAGAATCGTGGAGCTAATCACAAAATCTGATGCACCTTAAAGTGAGAAATCTAAAAATGCGCCATCTTTTTCGAAATGCATTAAACAGGATAAGAATAACGTTCTAAGTAAAATTATAAATAATATTGTTTTCAACTTTAAAAACTACTACTACTTCGGCAGTTAAAAAATACTTTACATTCTGACCAGTCGGTCGGGGTTCAAGTCATTAGAGACAAAAACCGCTGAATGATTCGGGCAGTCTCCAGCAAAACCACTCTTTGCATGCGTGCTGTAAGCGAACCACCGCTGCACCAATCCGAGCGATTCAAGGTGTCTAACCATTTTGGCTGGGATCAAACCTTTTCCGGATATTACTACCGGAATGATTTCGGTGGACATAACTTCCCACATTTCAGTCACGTCTTGTGCACGATCCAAGCGCTTGCATTGCTTTTCGGTCTCGGCCTTCACAAAATTCTCGTCATGCGGTATAGTACTGTCCACCAAAAGTACCTTAGACGACGATCGGTCCATGAACACGATATTCGTTAGAATGGGGCCAATCCCAGCAAACCGCTACCCTCTTCAATAATGGTCTCCGACGTGTACGGGTAATAAGGCAGTTTATGATTCCTGAGACCGTATTTCAGAGGGAGCTCTTGATCGAGACAAGATTCTCTAAGCTGCTTGGTTATGTCTATGCAGATATTCAGTTTTAGCAAGAACCGAAAAACCCTAAACAAGATGTCTGAGGGACTCGCCAGATTGGCGGCAAGCTTGACATACGTCCACTGTGCCGTCGCTCATAATGTATTTCCGGTAGTTGTTCGTCTTGATGATCTGATCCTGTATCGTAAAGATCCTGTATCCTAAAGAGGTCCCCGAAGCGCCAATGAAGCGTAAAGGCAATGCACGGAGGCTTTAAGGTCCACGTATGGCTCGTGTAGAGCCTTGTAAAACCTTCCGTGCAGCTCTTTCTCTTTACATACGGTGTCACGATCAGAAATGCTTAGCACCGCCGGTGTCTGTCATGTCTCGAAGCCCAGATTCAAAAGGGGTACGCCTCACGTGCGCCTTCGCCATAAAATAGGTTCAGAGGCCACATATCTCTCTGTTGTGCAAGGTTTTGTCGCTAAGTAGGCATCTTCCTCCACACTTCCTGGAGATATGCAGCCACATTACTGACGATCAAAGATGATTCTACGGAGGCATTCTATGGAAGGTTATTGCAGTACGGACTTTCCGAGCCAGGGCTTTAAATTCGGTCTGAGTCCATCTAAGAACGCCAAAGGTGCACAAAAGAACGGGCATAGCTCATCCGTTAAAAGCTCGGACTTTGTTGAGACCAAGTCATATTATTTTTTTACTTCGTTTTAAGCCTTTTCACATTTCAAATAAGTGTAATATAGGTACGTATACATTATATACCTAGTATTAACAATAAGCATGGAGACTGCTTTGAATAGGTGTTTTAGTTACATTATGTTTTGCTTTAGTTACTTTTAAGACTTCACTAACTATATACTTAACTAGTGATGCCGTATAACTTATAATCAATATAATGAGCTTCCAATAAAATTAAAAACTTTTAATCGGCCGTTTTTAAACTATAGTTTTTGTATATATTTATAACTAGCTGTAAGTTTTCCAAAAATAATAAAATAAAATTGATAATTTACTGGATGAACGAAATTTTGTATCTGACACTGAAATAAGTCTTGTGCCGAACTAAGACAATACACTACCAATACCCAGAAGAAGATAGAGGAAATACCTATACCTGCACCAGTTTTGCGAAAATTGTTATCATCCCCAAACTAGTTTCAACAATAAAAGTACAAATGAAAAAATATATCATTATTAAATTGTCTTATATTAACCCACAACTTCCTTAGCAGACAAGGTTTTCTTTGAAATCGTCATCGGTCCTTTAATATTAAACATCTACTATAAGTAATAAAGCAAAACTTTTCCTTTTAAATAAATTGATAATGCACTAAATCTAAATAAGCAAGCACATTAAAAAAAAGTTTAAATATTAAAGCGCATTAACATGTTTTATACCGCACGAGATATTAGATACAATTGAATATTTTAATCATAAAACGAATTAAGTCTTCAATGTTTTTTTTAAAGCCCTGTATTTTAAATAATACTAATAATATTAACACCATTAATATACCGTTGGATAGATAATTTCATTAGTTACGTATACTACTAAAGTAAATCACTGTACAGTATTCACTCTTCTTTTTATTTGCAATAATGTAGACCTGGTCACACTCTTAAAACTTTAAATGCGTTTTCCCAACAATCTTAAATTTTGAATTATTTCAGTTTATTATTAAAGGTGCGATATATAGGTTTGAATGACCTTGTAAAGTGTACTTGCTTCGGCAGTACATATACTAAAATTGGAACGATACAGAGAAGATTAGCATGGCCCCTGCGCAAGGATGACACGCAAAATCGTGAAGCGTTCCACATTTTTTGGACTCTACGTTTTGGATAATTCCGTTATTATTAAGTTTTTTTCTCATTATCAACCGACTTTCAAAAGGAGGAGGTTCTCAATTCGTGTGTATGTTTTTTTTGGTATCTTGTTACACAACTTTTTGGACAATTCATTATGAATCGATTTTGAATATTCTTGTTTCATATGATAGTGGGTACTTCAGATATAGTGGTCCCATATAAATTAAATTTTTGAAAAAAATATGTATCAATACAGAGAATATGTAGGTACATTGACGAACTTATTCTTCAGCTTAAGTTTCGACGTAAGGTCGGTTGATCAATCGAAAAAATATTAGGTATTAAATGTTTGGTTTTCGCAATTCGCATTGGCTTAATTATTCTAGTTTCACATGATATTATGTTCTGAACAAAATAATAAAAATACACCCAATATTTTTAAATCGTCATATTTAAAAAAAAATATATTTTTTTCGTATTTGTAATTTTTTTTTAGGTTCATGCTTTTTTGTGATACCTATGTTGATTTGTAAGGAAGCAAGGACTTACGAAACAATGCCGAAGGCAGAGGGTGATTATCAGTAGTATTTTTCTTATAGGCTCGCACACATTTAATTACAATTAGGTACTAGGAACAATACAGTTGAGGGAAATTGAAATTTAAGATATAATTTGTTCGTTTCTAAACACTTAGTTTTGTGTTTATTTAAATTTGTTATTTAAACACAATTTATAAACCTAGTTCGACTGCAAATGCTATTGATATAGGTACTTTAAACTAAGTAAAGCTATCTGCCTCAGACGCCAGTGGTTGCGGGTTCGATACCCGCACGGAACAAGAAAAAAAAAATTCAGTGTCTGGGAGTTTATCTACAATGTATTTTCTATTATGCTTCCCCCTAGTTCGCTACATGGTATCTCATAGCACAAGCTTTGCTTACTTTAAGGCCATATAGTTGGTGTGATTGTCTGGGGATTTTATTTTTTATTCTTATTTTATAACATCGCTAACAAGGAAGAGGTCTCGGGGCCATGTTGTGGGCTCAAAATAAATTATCATTTTTATATTCACGTTACCCAAGGCCTCTCTGTTGAATGTGTGTGATATTCCAGGCATAGCGTAAAAGTAAGATGGTACTACTTACAGCTAATTACTGAATGAAAGTCCAGCATGAAAGTCTACGGAAACGTTTCATGTTTAAAGCAAAACTAGCAGTGTTAAGAGAAAGTTTTGCGCCAAGCGTTTAAAATCTAATAAAAAAACAACAAATGTGCAAAAACGTATCATATTTTGTAGAAATATATAAAGACGCAAAGTTGTAAGTAATAAAATTGCTCAAAATAATGGCTACAACATTTTTTCCTGAATGTGAACTCAGGATTGATGGTTTCGCAAAAGAACATCAAACACAATACTCACGCACGACAGATGCCAATATTTTTTTACAAGGGTTCTTCTGCATATTGTATTCATACATCGCGCTATCAAAGTTTTTATTCCCACTGAGTACATATAGGTTTGAATAACCTTATCTTGTGTACTTGCTTCGGCAGTACATATACTAAAATTGGAACGATACAGAGAAGATTAGCATGGCCCCTGCGCAAGGATGACACGCAAAATCGTGAAGCGTTCCACATTTTTTGGAATACGTACCTATATCGTTTTGGATAATTCCGTTAATTTAAAGTTGTTTTTTTCATTTATCGATAATTTATGATTCTAGTCTCACTGATATTATCTTCTAAACAAAGTAATCGAAATGCATTCAATATTTTAGAACATTACTTTTTTTATAATTTTTCCTTTTCTTTAGTTTTTGTCATTTAGATACATATATGTATCTTTTAAGGTTCATTCTTTTTTTGTGATATGTTGATTTGTAAGGAAGGAGTTGTGAAACTAAACCGAAGGCAACGGGTGACTATTAATAGTACTTTTTAATTGGCTCGAACACAATCTAATTACAATTACATAGGTACTAGGAAGAAAATAGTTCGAAGTAATTGAAAGTTTTTTTCAATCTCTTAGTTATGTGATTATTTAATTTTGTTCTAGCCTAGTTCGGCTGAAGATTGAGATAGCCTAAGCTAAGTATAACATCGCTAGCAAGGAAATGGTCTCAGGTCTATTACCCATGGCTTCTCCTTTGAATGTGTGATATTCCAGGCATAGCGTAAAAGTAAGTAGGTACCTACTACAGCTAACTACCACCAATAATACTGCGTCGGCATGAAACTTTACGCAAAAGTTTCACGTGTACCTATATCATTTGCAGGTAGCAGTGTTAAGATAAAGGTTTGCGTTAAGCGCTTAAATCCTAATAAAAAACAACAAATGTGCAAAAACGTAACATTTTCTGTAGAAATAGGTACTTATACAAAAAAATGTATACATACATACATAACCTCACGCAGGTCAAACGAAAAATGGGTACAATGCTTAGAATGCCAGCTGTGGGCACATGTAGACTGCACTAATAACGAAGTAAGTTATATGTGCCATAATTGCGTCTGATTGAGATCTCATTTTTAAACCAACAGGTTGCGTTGATTATATAACATTTTATTTTTTGTTTCCTAGAAGTGTTTTTTTTCAGAATTATTTTATTACAATGTTACCTACATACTTGTTACCTTACCTAATGTGAAATCTACAAGGCTGATTAAGAATAAATATTTTGATTATGAAAGTTATTTTGTCCCCATACACTGTTACAACCCACCCTGGGGGAAGGGATGGTTGTAACAACCTCCACTTATTTTGTTTTGTTATTTTTCTCAATGTTTATTATATCATTTGCATTTAGTTTGGTCTTAATAGAGAGCTGAAAGACCTACCTATCATGAGCAATGATAAGAAGTATGTTATTCAAAAAACTACGTGAATTATAACGAGTAAATTGAAAATTGTTACGTTCATCCCTGGTCTCCCCTACTTATACAAAAAAATGTATACATACATACATAACCTCACGCCTGTCTCCCCTTGGGGTAGGCAGAGACAAGGGAACACCAATTGCTGCGATCCAAACATACCTCTTTCGCTTCTTCCACGTTCATCAATCTTTTCATACATGATCGCCGGTTACGGGTACTTTTGACTAGCCCTTTTTCAAAATGTCGCCAATTTGATCGGCATACGTTCGCCTAGGCCGGCCCCTTCCAACAACACCATCCATTCTTGCTCTGTACACCTCTTTCGTAAATCTACTTTCACTCATCCTTTCCAAATGTCCAAACCACCGTAGCATACCCTTTTCAATCTTAGTCACTACATCCTCTTTCAATCCGCATCTCTTTCTTATTTCACTGTTCCGCACCCTATCACTCAATTTCACTCCACACATGCTTCTCAACGCTCTCATCTACAATATAATAAAATATGCTCAAAACAATGGGAACCACTTTTTTTTTTCGAGTAAATTGAGAAACAAAAAAGAAAAAAGACAATCTCAGTTCCTCAGAATGTGAGAGTCGAGCTGGGAATCGAACTCAGGATTTATGGTATCGCAAAAAAAACATCAAACACAATAGAGCCATGACAAAAATACTTTTACAAAGGCTCGTCTGCCCATTGTTTTCCTACATCGCGCTATCAAAGTTTTTATTCTCGCTGAGTATATATAGATTTGAATGACCTTGTAAGTGTACTTGCTTCGGCAGTACATATACTAAAATTGGAACGATACAGAGAAGATTAGCATGGCCCCTGCGCAAGGATGACACGCAAAATCGTGAAGCGTTCCACATTTTTTGGACTATATCGTTTTGTATAATTCCGTTATTATCAAGTTTTTTTTTTTCATTTATCGATAATTATCTATATAAAACTGTTCCGTTACTGACTGTAACTGACAGACAACGTACAGACAAAACTTCTGGGCGCAGAAAGCTGAAATTTAGAACACACATTACTTAATTTAAGTAGGGGAGCGCGAAGGAAGGAATTCGCGACGTTCCCAGGGGTAGGGGAATTATTGGACGTTATAATTTGTATGAAAAATCTTATTCCTTGAGTGCGCGGATGTGAAACTTGGTATAAGGGATCTTTTAATGTGTGTTTGAAATTCCCACAGGCAAGGTAGTTTAGCGCGCACGAAGTTGCGGGAAATAGCTCGTTTTAATATAAAATCTTTGGTCTCCGCAATTCGCATTGGCTATATTATTCTGGTCACACTGAATCTTCTGAACACAATACCTAATCGAAATATTTTTTGAACATATTTTTATTTCTTTTATTTACATTTTGTCATCAATAAAATCAGCCAGTGGCCACTTCTTGATCTCCTCTACACTCGGTCTAACACTTTAGAAACAAATGGATTGCCTTCGGTCCACTTTGAGCTGGTTGCCGAAATATACATGCTGCATCATGACCGTGGCAGCCCTCGAGAAACTTACAGTCTAACGATCAAGTTTTGGAACTGTGTTCCATACCTAGCCCTTATTACTACCTATACCTATTAAGTATTACTATATACCATATCATATACAATTTTTACAGCTGACCTGTGACTCAAGCTTCATGACGACTTGTTTGAGCTTCTCCGTGTAGTTGGCGAGTTGTTCCTCGTCGTCCCAGTAGACGGCCTTCTGGTCTTGTACGGCGTTGGAGAGGTCGAGCGCCGCTTGCAGCATCATGGGACGAGTGGACGGGATCATTCGCTCGCCCAGGGTGTTGTGGAATGACGCAACCTAAAGTTTTAAAGGCGATACTTTAAGCTTATAAGATAAGCTACAGATTTTGTACTACTTAAATACATGTTTTATTGTATATATTTTTTTCAAACATCTTATGGTTGTTTTTTTAAAGGAGCATCTGTGCATTAAAATGCTAGGAATACTTTATTTGTTTATTTAATCGTCAATAGATATAATCTTTTCTATATTAACTTTAATATTGCACTCATTAAAGCAGGTCACATCCACGCCCTAATATTTGATTTCGTAGCTATTTCTTCATACAATATAGCCATTATTCTACGTTGAGCTACAAAATCCAAGAAATATCAAAACTGAACGGCAGTTTTAGAGATTAGCGAAGAAGCACTTCAGGTCAAGCCAGAATGAGACCAGTTTTTAGTTCACTTTGCTAGTCTAGGCTAATCAGGTACGGTCTATATTTGGATGGATGACCACAAGCGAACATGATGCTGAATTAATAATGATGTCTACACCAAACGTATTGTAGTGTGCTGTGTGTACAGATCGCGACAAAATTCTAGTTCCCCCTGAAGATGTTGCGCAGGTTTTTTGTAAGCAATACACCTGTGCGAACGCCTTGCTACAACTTCAAGGTGGATATGTGGTGCGATGTATACCTGCTGCAGCGCGCGTGCGTGCGGCAGCGCGGGGGGCGCGGGCGGCGCGGGCGCGGGCAGGCCGGCGGCCCGCAGCGCGCGCGCCTGCGCCGCCGCGGCCCAGGCGCCCGCGTCCACGTTGACCACGAGCAGGCGGCTGCTGCCGGAGAACGACACCACGGGCTGGTCCGCCGCCACCAGCGACCCCGCCTTCAGCACGCCCTGGTGGAGGTCACAGACACATTGCTATCGTGATAAATACAACCTCCAATACTCATGCTGGACTGGGAGCAAAGGAATAACATAGAATGTGCCAGCTGCTTTTCATACAGACAGAGGGTTTATGGGAAGTTTTTTCGTGGGCGATAGGCTGAGCCCCTGCCACTGCAATAGTCTCTCTACATCATTACAAAGCCTCGAAATTTGTCAAACGTGACATGAAATGGTTTTATAGCCTCTAGTGTTCTGCCTACTCCATAAATAAAGGATACAGGCGTGAAGTTATGTATGTATCTCATTTTCGTTTGTAATTTTATTGAAATTTTTCTCAAACAATCACAATTGAAAAATATTAAGCCTCATTCTGATTCGCAGTAGTATCTATTCATAAAATGTAGCAACTGACTGTTGTGACTAAGTGTAAATAAATAAATATTTCTGCCACTCACACAACATTATCTAGCCAAAATTAAGTTTCTTAAAGAACTTGTCTTATGGATACTAGATAACTGATATACTTAAGAAATATATAAACATACATATTGAATAAATACATATTTTTTATTAGAATACACTTAAAGAAAAATCCATGACTTGAAGGCTAATATCTGTGTTCATCACACAAATATCCGCCGCCGCCGGGATTCGAACCCAGGACCTCTGGCATAAAAGGCGATGTATGTTACCACTACACCAGCCGGTCGTCATCAGAAATCACAGAAACCTTAAGAAAACGGCGTATCTACCTACTTTTATGATTTTATCGAAATCATATTCTAAATACAAATAGCAAGAGAGGATACTTTTAGCTAGCAATAGTCATTGTTAAGAGGATCGATTATTGAAGCTTCGGCGCAGATTTCCTACTTAGTTTCCATAAAATATGATCAAATTAACTTTTACTTGGACTGGCACGTATTTTAACAAGTGTCCCGAAATAAAACTGAATACATTCAGTGATTTCTATAGATATATTATTAATATGTTTCAAACAGACGCTGTTACATTATTTTGCATAATGTAGATGGTAGACATAAAACTGCTTACCGCGTTGGGTCAGCTGTCTGCTAAAAATGGCTGACAAATGTGTCATAAAAAGGAATTAATCCAAGGCACACCCGCTTGGTGAAAGGGCACCTTCGGGGTAGATGTCTACGCCAAGCTAACGACCCTCTTTCAAAGTCTACTGATAAGTATAGGTACCAATTATTTTGTTTCGCCATCGTTTTATACAAGTTGTTCCGCTTCATTTCCCATAACTCTAGGGTATTAATGCAACCATGTTATATACTTACTCAAATAACATGTTAATAATTTTTCAATTTTATTTTTTTTTGTTTTCATTTTACATACCTACAAAATATTTCAATTAAGTCAAAACATCTTATGTAAAACACCTTTATGCGAAGTATGACATCGTGGCATTTTATTTCCCTTTTTTATCGCTATGCACAGGTACAGTTCGCAACGTTTTCTGTTGTACATTGTAGGTATGCAACGTTTAAAATGTTTTTGTTGTTTATTTTATAACTTCAGTGACACGCGTCTATTGAAGGAATGTTTAAGAGATTTTACAAGGGTGATAATTTATGTAGGTACTCATTATATTAAGATTGATGATATCTTGGAAAGTACCTATGCACTTTCGAACCACAAATTCTTTGGCATAAAGTATTTATTTTTTTTATTCTTTATTGTACACCACAGAAAAAAAAATACAAAGTATAACAAAAGCAGAAACATGGTACAAAAAGTGGTCTTATCACTAAGAAGCATTATTTTGTAGTAAGGAACAAAAAACCTCAAAGTTATGGGATATCAAAAAGAACACCTTGTATACAGGCAGTTCTTTCTAGAACTACTTACTTAGTTAATTTATAAAATTTCTACAATCCATTTTTTTTATTGATGACTGCATCCGCGTTTAGCTTCAATCGATGTTAAGAGAAGGTGATGACCAAGATGACAGGACACGGATTTAAAAAGTAACTCTACATTAAACCGACTCTACTGAACCGACGGAGCTTTAATATTTGGCAACTTATTTTATATGAAGGGTGATCTCTAGCCAGCGAACCCTTAATGGTCTACCACCAAATGGAGAATTGATAAAATGAGTAGCAGTAGTTGATAGTGCTATATTTTTCTAATTCATAATTTACAAGATGTGTGACATAACAAGATAATAACAAATCCGACGGACGTGTACGTAATATCGATTAGTGGCATACAGGCATATAGCACCTCCAATACTACCTCTTAATCTATTACATACACATAACAAAATTAACCATTGCATTAAAATTACCTCTTATACATAAAACACATAAAAAAATATAAACACACATCGCAAAACATACATATAAATAACATCTACCTAACTATCAACCAAATGGAGAATTGATAAAATAAGGATTTTTTTTTTATAAGTGACTAAACCCGCGTTTGACCTCAATCTCACCTGATGGTAAGTGACGATGAGGTCGAAGATGAAAGCACACGGGTTTAGGAAGGAACTGGCTCTTTGTACAATATTGCCGGAACACATTACCGCCGGAGCGGGAACATTTGGCGGCAGACTTTATATAAAGGGTGGTCGCTAGCCAGGCGGACCCAGAAGGGATCCTACCACCAGCTAAAGTGTAGCAGTGGTTGATAGAGCTTTATTTCTCTAATTCATAATTTACAAGATGTGTGACATACTTAACAAGATAATAACAAATCCGACAGACGTGTACGGAATATCGATTAGTGGTCAGTGCACAGGCACATAGCACCTCCAATACCACCAAGCAGGCAGCGGGGTTTAGTCGGATTAGTTGCCACTATTATCCACACAATGGACAATAGTAGAACACAAACTAGGTACCTACAGGAGAACGGGCATGGTTGTCTGACGGGTTGGTTGTCACTACTGTCATAAAACAAAACTGAACTAATAAATATTGCAATAACAAGCGCCTAAGACGCGCAAGAGCGCTTCACCTCAGATGCTCAGGTGAAGCGGAGAGGGAGGTGTCGCTCTTGCGCTTCTCCAGCGTGTGAAAACCATACCCGTTCTACCCTACTATACTATAATTGAAAATTAATTGAAAATGCGACTTCCACTTTTTCCAATCAAGTTTGCAAACTAAGATGTTTTCGAATATCAGTGCACCACGTACGTTGACGGTACGTGGCACGACATTTACCTAAGTAATTATGTTTTAAAAGTGGAACTCTATAGGGTCGTCTTATAATAGTCAATAATATTTTAATAGCAGATTAAGAATCATGAGTGGGTCATAGTTACTAAAAACAAAATAAAATTAGAACCATTTCCATAAATTAAAATTTCAAAATTCTTCTAAGTGATCAAAAATTAAGTTTTATCTGTAGTTTATGACTACACAGCAAGTAATAAAAACGTTTTCTATCTAATCTAAGTATGTACCTAGTCATAAAGTGAAGATCAATCTTAAATTTTACTCACAGAGAAGAATTTTGAAATTTTAATTTTTGAAAAGTGTTAAAAAATAATTATTTTTTTCGAAATTCAGACCCACTCCTTATTTTTTTATCTCCTATTAAAATATAATTGACTATTATAAACGGACCCTGTATAGGTTTTGCTTTTCAACAAAAAGTAACCATGCTACTCTAATTAAAAACATTAATAAATCAAAGTACCTAAGTTAGGTAGGCATTGTTGCCTCTAAACATCACTACCAACAATATTATACTCACTTGTACTTCCTTAGACCAATCTTCGTATAACTGCATATACATAGTCTTTAAGTCTTTTAGCAACTTGATCGAAAGCCGCACCAGCTCCGAACTGCCTTCAAACTCGTTAAGATAAGATTCAGCAATATTCCTGATATCTTTCACCTGTTTAAAATTAAAAAAAATATTTTCAATCAAATCAATGTAACTACATACTACGTATCTCAATTTCTATTCATTTAATAAAGTTAAGTGTGATCATAATATAGTCAAGCAAAATCAAAAATATTGTTTCAAATCCATAACGATATAGTCCAAAAAATGTGGAACGCTTCACGATTTTGCGTGTCATCCTTGCGCAGGGGCCATGCTAATCTTCTCTGTATCGTTCCAATTTTAGTATATGTACTGCCGAAGCAAGTACACTTTACAAGGTCATTCAAATCTATATATACTCAGCGAGAATAAAAACTTTGATAGCGCGATGTAAAGAAATCACAATTATCTTCTAAATTTAGCGGCAAATATTTATATCAAAGCCCAAGTGAGTGCGCTTAATACACTGCGATATCGTCCATAAGTCGACTTTATTAAATAATTAAATAGCCAACGTTAAATAAAAATAACATTGTAAAATTAAATCCAAATTGCATTTCGCGCCATCTAGCGGCCTCGACGGTTAACATACTTTTAGATTATTTTTTTTCCAAAAAGCACACACGGAATGTGCATTTTACATGAAAACTCGAAGGAAAATCATTGATAAACTTAAAAAATATATTCAAATGATCCATTGGCAATTTAGACCAATTATGTAACTTCATACCAATAGTGTTTAAATTACCTTTGCCTCCATTAGTTTCATCCACTGGATCTGATGCACTAGTGGCGACATTTCTGGCGGTTGGTACATCTTGACATCAATGTCGTCGGAGTCTAGTTGCTCCTGAATTTCTTTTACCATAGTCAATAAGGAAGCAATGAAAATCTCCAGTTCATTGTTTAAGGCTTGCTTCACTAGAGGGCGCTGAATCAAAGTTTTGTATCTTAGGAATTCGTATAGCATCTGAAAGAAAATTTAACCACTCTGTATCAACATTATTTATGAATTGTTTTTTAAACATTTAAAAGTAAATCAATAGGGTAAGGAATATTTTGGTTATTTGCTTATCATATTAAAATATTCTCCGTATCAAGTATACCTTTTACAATAACTTGAGCAATGTCACTATGGGACATCTTTGCCGACGTACGTAATTATTTTTTAGGCGCTGTGATATATTGAATATTTCGGTTCCCAACAAAAAATAGCCGTTTAATTTACTTTTCCTAAACTTAATTCCTTACGTGTTGACGTGTTTAACTTTAAACCGTAGACTATCAAAACTAACCTGTTTTGTGGCCGTGTTGTGAAGCCTTGCCTTTAGTTTTTCTGCTATTTTAGTTTCTGCTGGCCGCAAGCTTCCCATGAACCGAGACAAGGCTGTCTCCCAGGCTTTGTTGGGTGCATTGTAAATCCAAATGTTAACACCTGCAAGTTTAAATAGCAGAATGCTTTGAAATTGCTTTAAAAACGGTTTTAAATTAAATAAAACAAAACCAAAAACCAAACAACCTCAAGATGGTGCCCCTGGAGATTATTTATTTCTAATTTCTCAGGTAACTTTATGATGATTCTATTTTTTAATCGAAAAGTGCTCCTACAGGTTTTATGCTTCTTACACTTTACTTCAGTATCAACTCAACCAAAAAATTTATTATAAGTATGTGGTAATCATAGAAATATAAAATGTTAGTTTTATAATACTATTTAACCCTAACGTAATTGAGACACTCTACTAAATGGTAAAATTACCTTCAAAAGCTTGGAAAACTTGATCAGTCTTCAGTTCCTGTCTTTCATTGTGTGACAATAGTTTTTCCAGCTGAGTATGTGTAGATCTTATGTCGTAAATCTAAAACATTAAGCGTATAAATATAATATAGTGAGGTACTTAGGTATTTAACCCAAAGAGGATTATAAATTGAGAAACCAATTAACACTTATATTTAAAATATTAAAGTTACCTCCTTAATCCTTTTTTGGAAGTTGTCACAAAACGGCGGAGAATAAGGTTTTCCACTCCAAACGTGCAGGGCGTAATTAGGCCAGTAAGTTTCCGTGAGGGACTGACAAGCACTGGTCCAAGTTTGGATGGCATTGAGGCTCTCAGACAATAGCTTTAAGATCTCATTATCTTTCGCGCCGTAGCTCACTTTCCACAGATCAAAAGAGGAAATTTGCTTTTGTATGATGGTGCAAACGTTGTGACCTTGAAAACAGTAACAATATTATAAAGAAAATAAATGATTTAGGATATGTGTTAATCAAAAATCGGTGTTAAAACCCTGTATTTCTTGTCAACAAAAATATTTCAATTGTAATAACATTAGTTACTGAACTCATTTTGTTTTTGTTCACCAAATCCATGCTTACTTAATATCGAAAAATTATAGTAAAAGTACACACCAATGACATTAAAAATGTGTATCATGCGTTCCTGTGGGTATGGGTATGCAGTGTATCGCCATACTTCGTCTAATAGTCCACCAATATTCTCTGCTGACTCTCTCACATCAGCCATCGCGCTTGACTGCATAGCTCTGTAATCATAAATATATATCCAAACATAACATAAGCATTGTACCTATAGCTTTATAAAAATAACATTTAGGTACCTTATTTCTTCGTAGACATCCTGGAAAAGATCTGAGAATGTCGCTGCAGCTTCTTTCTGTTTCCTGTTGCTTTCTTTGTTTTGTTCCAGAAGTTTCCAAAACTCAACCTCATCATCAACACCAAGAATTACTGCAAAGTCCAGAATAATTACAACAGTAAAGATATACTTATATACATGTTTTCTGATTAGTCATGTATTAAATATACTTATCAATGATAATACTGTGCCTCACCATTCATATTATTTTCCGAATCTCCATGAGCCATAATTTTCAAATTAGACTCTAGATCTATAATATTTTTCTGCAGAGTGGTAGAGATCAAGTCATTTCCCTAGAAAACACAGTAGGTTTTATTACTTAATAATAACAGCTATGAGGATATGTTTTAGGTGTTGTAATAAACTTACTTTAGCCAATAATGGTGCATATATTTGCTTCAGCATTTGGTACAAGGACTCAATGGCATTTTCAGAAAAGGATAAGAAGTTGACATTTTTAATTGCATCGTCTTCAACAAGATCTCTTGGCTTTATTTTGAAAAATATAACTGATTTTGTATTGCTTGTAACCTTGAAACATAAATCATTAAAATATAAACATTTAAAACAATACTGCTTATAATCTTTATAATTAAGTAAGTAATATTAATTAAGTACCTAATACATTTATTTAAACTTGATATCCTATCAAGCAATTATATCTAAAGGAACTTTCTATGTAACTATTATTTTACACACATAAATAAATCTGAAGTACCTAATATTGTATTCAGTTTTCATGACTCATAGTCTAAAATAAAATACTGTTTAACCAGCTTTATAAATAATAAATTAATTCAGTCGCACGAGACTACAGTGTCTTCGAGTTAAAATATAAATTATACGCTATAAATCTGTTTAGAAAGAGTTTTATTTTAAATTTGAAGTATCCTAAAATGTCTTTGGCCCTATCCCTGAAATTCATTAAATAATGTAGGTAATAAACACCTCTGTGTAGAGTGCTAGAGTGTTGTCTTCAACAACACACTGCAGCAATAAAGTATGAGGATTGTGTATGAAGTCAGACAATGTCGACTCAGCTTTTTCATTCAAAAGCAACTTGTTCCCAGTTTTGGTGGATTGTTCTGAAACGAATAAAAAAAATCAGGAATTTAATCATCTTATAAAATTTTTAATTTTAAGGTATGATTTTAATTGAAAATAAAGAATCAGTTACAATTAAGACAACAGCAGGGATTTACTGAGATAATTTTACAAGGTTAATTTTCATTTAAGCATAATGTTCAATAAATTTAGATTGAACAAACAATATTAAGAAGAATAAAATAATAATAAAAGACAACAGCAAGAACGTCATGCTCCGTCAGGCGGCATGGCTAGTAGTAGCGTCGGGTATCGGGTCACCCTCTTCCCTAAAACATGGTTGAGGAGGGTGATGGCTGGTGCTTGCGTTATACTCGTGAACGGGTGCTACTAGCAGTACGAGGTTGTTTTGCTAATGATACTATGACTATTTTATTCCATTCTTGTCCAAATACTTTGGTCCCAGTTTGTCATGTTCATATTGTGCATCCATAGCTCATTGCACCTACTATGTAAGGAATTTGGTTGTGGCATGACATTGGCTCTCACAATTAGCTGTCTTGTGTTTGCTGTTTTTTCATAACACAGTCAATTTGTACTGTACCTATTTGTATTAATTTGATAATTCTGAGTGCCAAGAGTTTTTTTCCGCCGGCTTTTTTGTTTCTTGGTCTACTTTAATAACTTATTCAAAAATTTCAACAACTTGTTAAAGCCGAAGCATAATAGGATGACTTCATCAAGTGTTTTGTGACATTGATAAGATGAATAAAACTTTTTGATTTTTTTTGAATACCTCATACTATTCTCTTTTACTTTTGTAGAATACTTAAACTTTACCCGCATAGTTTTGATACCTTATGAATTTCTTGATAAAATAACGACAATATCCTTCAAATACCTAAAAGAGCTCAGCTACTGAATGCAATTTTTCAAATCTAGATGGTTATTTAAACAAATTTTTACCCTTATCCTTACTAAAAATATATATTTTTTTTTAAATATGGACTAAGCCCCCATTTGACCTCTATCTCACCTGATGGTAAGAACTGACTCTTCAAAAAATATTTGGGGAGGCCTATGTCCAGCAATGGATGATAGTAACATAGTGGTTGGTAGGTACCCACAAAATGTATGTCCTGTGAAAATTGTCCGGCAAATTTTTTACAACATATTGTATCTGAATTTTAATTAATTCAGTATTTATTTTATTTTATTTAGTGTTTTAATATACTTTCAAAAGCTGCAGATACTGATAATAGAAATTTTGTGTTCAATTTCTACTACAATAGAATTGTTGTATTTGTTGATGCAATAAGCGCTGCTGCATTAATCAATACATATTTTTTTATTTTCTTATTCTTATTTTTTTATCCTTCTAATTTTAAATATGTAATTAAATTATATTTGTCAACAATATGTTAGTAGGTATAACAAAGTCTAGATAGAAAGTAGGTATGAGTTCTTTAAATATCAAAGTAAGTTCATAATGTGATCAATTAGAAAATATACCTCTAGTAAAAAATACTTTTGAAATGTTTGAAAATATTAAACTATTTCTATTTATGATTTTCCGGTAGGTACCTATTTAAGATCTCTAGCCCTGAACTTAGTAGGTACCTATGTAGAGTTTAAATAGGTAGGTAGCTCTGGAATTTGAAAAACAAAACACTTTAATTTAGTAAATTTTATTAAATCTAAAAAGTGAGTTATCGAGTTAAATCGAGCTTATCCTTCATCAACTCCCAAGACCCAACTCAGATTTTTGTCTGATAACGCTGGTCCAGATTCAGGTCCCGATTATTTATGTCAATTATATGAATAATTACTAAGTATTTAAATGCTCTGAGGTGGAAAGTAAAACTTTCGTTGCCAAGACAACTTAAAGACAAACAATTACATTCAACTTACCAGAAATGGTTAATATAAACGCACGAATAGAAGCCATTATTCGTAAAATGTAACTGCAAAAATGCTTTCCAATAAGATGCGAAGATTGGGTGAGTTTTGAAACTTTTTTATTTGACAACGATCCGTCGGTCAATCACAATTATTCACAATCTACGCAAGCAAGTAAGTACAAACGCAAACAAACAAGTAAAACGAAAACACAAACAATACGCTGTCACGGTCGTCATGGTTACAGCTTATAGTACGTTCAAAAACGTTTTTAGCAATTTGTGAAGTCAATTGAATAACAAAATTCCCTATTATTTATTTATTAAATACAAATTGAACTGTTTAAAAGTAGCTACATAAAACAATTAACTTATTTAAATAGAATCAAACAGTGGTGGCAAAAGTGTTTATACTAAAAACATACTTTTATCAAGTTAATTTGCGTGCGGCGGCGGTCACGGCGATTTCTCAGTTTTAATGCAATGGGATGGGAAGTCATCACCAAAGCTCGCCACCACCAGCGAGCAGTTGATGGACCGATGTTTAAGAATGAAGATAATCATATAAATATAACGTACAAATAATGTCATTTAGATTTTATTCGGTAAGATGTAAGTAGGTATTTATTTTCCATTTACATAGGATCTATGACAAAGACATCTCATAAAAGATATCTATCGGAGCGCATCCTGAGAGAGCTGAGAGGTTACCTTCAATAGGGCACGAAAACTCTGTTTAATACTAGATTGTTAAACTAGGGTCGGATGACATCAATTCCCATACGAGGTGTTTAGACGCCCGAGCGCAGCGAGGGCGGATATAATCCGAGTATGAATTGATGTCATCCACCCGCGGGGAACACTCTACTTTTCATTTCGAATACAAGGAAAGTAAAAAAAAACATTTTTCTTAAATATTTATTTAAAATTAATGGAAAAGTTCGAACAATTCGTAAAGTGTAAAGTGACATTTTTATTCACATATAAATCGGTGACATATTTCTATGTAGGTATAGATATCATTTTTTACATAAAACAACCCTATGTATTAAAATAATTATATATAATTAAGAAAATTATATATTTATATTTTTTTTTAATGATAGTGACAAAATATAGACAAATATAATTTTTTAAATTACTTCTTTTAACTTGACTTCTAAAATAATAAAAAAATCATAAAGAAATCTAAATTTTTGACAGCTGGCTTCATAAGAAATGTATTACTTAGTTCTATTTTTGAAATCCATTCCGGCCCTTGGCAAAAAGCATACAATCACTACGTTCTAAGAGACCCCACTGAACGAATGAATGAGCTAAGAACAGGAGGCTACCAATTCTACTGCCAATATTTTAATAAAAAAGTATGGCCAACTTTAGGAAAATACTAGGGATGTGGTGTTCATTATCGATAGTTAGTGATGTTCACGGTCGATAAAAGATTCGATAAATAGCAGGTACAGGGAAAAATAGATAAAAGAACTACAAAAAAAAAACAATAATTATAAACATTTTATTGAAGCACATGGTATTTTTACTTAAACCTATTTAAGAAACAATAAAAGTGATAAGAAAAGTGATGCGATGAAAACATTGTGACATTCCTAAATTATTAATTACAGCAATAAGTTATTTTAAAAGCATTTTTGTTACAATGTTAAGCATGCATTATTGTAATTAAATATGTTGTTATATTATCCATTCTCCTTGTTTAATTCATATTCATTATTCTTGAGGTAAAGATTATAAAAAAATATGATAAAAAAGTATTACAGTAACCTAGTTAGAGTTATTGTGTACTATACTTTAACAAAAAGTAAATGCATAATATTTATAACAACAATATACAGTATTTAAAGAAAAGAGTTATTGAAGATTCATAAAGACTAGTCAAACTGTTACGTATTGCTGTTATTTATATAGTGTTAAACAAAGTATATCAAAAAATCTTTTGTTACAATTTTGCTACTTGAACAGCATGGTGTTTTAGAAAGGCTAACACCAGTCGAAAAAAAAAAATATTTTAAATTATAAAAAAAAATTATAAATATTTTACCTTTATTAAGTCGACAAACAATCTTTATATCTTTATCTTTAAATAAAATATAGAAAAATAATTAATAAAGAATATAAGCTATTTATCAATTATACAATATCAAACAATAAAAAAAAGCTTTCCGAAACAGTACAATTTTACGTATTTTAAGTTCTCAGGAATAAAAATAATTATGCCTATATATAAAATACTTTTGAGTAAAGAGGATAAAATCTTATTACTAAGAGAATGCCTATATACCTAGTCTCTTATTAATGACTTGCTAGTGAAGCTTATCTTATGTAAGTTATTACTATTTTGAAAATGGTGAAATATTTGCAATCGCTCAATAATGAAATCTTTCATTATTTTTTTTATTGAGTCGATCTGTATTGGCAATGCGAAAATTAAAGATTTTTTTTCGTATGTATTTCAACAGACACGTGCAATAAGTAATATTTTTTTCAAAGTGAAATGAATCTACCACCAATTATTGAAAATACGATCTGTTCAGAAGAAGTGGCTCGAAACAACAATCTTCTTTAAAATAAAAATAACAGCTTATAGCCACAAAATGGCCCAGACATTTCATAGAAACCATTTTTACATAACATTTGTTTTAGACTATCTTTTAACTAAGCTTAAATAAAATTAATATTTTTAGGCACTTTATTATAAAAGCTTACAAATTGACCAACGAATGACATGACAATGCATTTGACGATTTGAATTTGGTGTAGGTATAAAAAAATCATTATTCAAAATGCTTTGGCTTGCCAGCTAACCTAAATCCTCGGTTTCTGGAGATTTGAAAATGACTACTAGCTTTATACACGATTTGAAAATGACTACTAGCTTTTTTATTTTTAAAGCTACAAAATAAATAATTTGTGGGCAGGATTTGTGGCTGATTGCTTTCCCGACGAAAATGTGGCTTATGTTGAAAGGCTGTGGGGCGTTGTTGTTTTTTCCGAAAAATAGTTTCCAAATGCAATAATTTTATGTAGTTGCTCCACTGTAATATGCTTCTTATAAACATAGATCTCCCTCACGAACTGCTTTTATTCACTAAGGCAACTGCAATCAGAAATAAATATTCTTATTGTTAAATCATTAAAAAAGTTCATTTGAGTGTTTTACTTCAAAAGAAAACATATACCCTTGAGAAGATTGAAAATTAAAAATTAAAATGAAAAATGTTTTATTTACTTTTTACAAAAATAAGTGGCAAGTGAATCCCTTTACATACTGAATGTTTTTGTTGGGAGGAACCGCTCTTCCGCAACATAAAATAAAACATGAACAGATATAATAGATTACTTAACAGCTATCATCTAAGAATTAGATAAATACCTACATAAACTGTGTTTTAATAACTCCACACAACTCTTCCCACACATTTGATACTATAATTTGAGATGTTAATAGAATTTGTCTTGAAAGGGTGTCGTAAAAGGCGTTTCTGGCTAGCGACCACTCTTCTGCCGCTAAATATCATCGCTCCTTCGGTGATGTGTTCCGGAAATATTATATGAAGTGCCAGGTCCTATCAAACCCATGTACTTTCATCTTCGACATCACCTTCATTTTCCATCAGGTGAGATGAGGTCAAACGCGGTGTCAATCACCAATAAAGAGCTCATATTACTCATACGTAAATAGGAACAAAATTATGAATATAGCGTCTAGAAGAGAAGTTAATTTTGTATTTTTAATTTTGTCAGTGGTGGCCTTTGGCCAAAATATCTTTATGATAATGAAATGGCCTTATTTACATACCACTTAGCATCCGCTGGAAACGTGGGTTATAATACACCAGAGCCAGGTTTCTTTTGAACTTTACAGATTTCGCATCTCCAAAATCCATGGGATATCTCGGTCCTAGGAACACGATTCATGATATCAGTTATTTTCAATGTAAATTTTATTGTGTTGTATAACATATAATAATCAACGAATGCAGAGCATCAAAAAACCGACTTCACTTCACGTCAAAGCTTTGGCTAAAGTATAAGGTCGTCAAGGTAAATGTTCTCCGTACCTATACCAACATATGTTTTTCAAAAAATTTTTCTTTTTCATGACGTACTCAATCGATTTCGATGAAATTTATATGGGACCACCGCTGAAGTATCCTGTAACAGAATATTTAATATCAATTCACAATTATTGTCCAAAAAATCATGTTACAAAGACAATAAAAAAACAAACACACGAATTAAGAACATCCTCCTTTTAGAAGTCGGTTGAAAATTAGTGAGAGAAATTACTAAGATTTATAATAAAATGAATACCTACTACCAAAATTTTAAACTTAAGGACTCTGTTCCGCAGTGTTCTTCTGTGGCGTGAGAGTTGCTGGGTTCGAGTCCCAACCGGGACAGCAGTGCGATCACAGAACTTTATCGAATCGTTTGTTAACGAATGTTCGTATAGTACGGAGACGGTTTTAAAGAAAAAAATGAAATCTATCCATTGCCGCAGGGCCAGTTTAAATAAATGTGTGCCTTGTTAATTTTGAATGTTTGTAAACATGTTGTACTCATAAATATCTGTAAAATAAAAAATTACAATGTTACTCAAAACTTGCAACCGACTCCATGCTATACGAGCATTCGTAAACATTCGTTTAATATACGATTCGATAAAGTTCTGTGATCGCACTGCTCTGTTTAGGAAACGAACTTTTCTTAAATCTTAGTGGATACCCTCCTTACTTCCGCTGTATAGTCTCCATAACAGAAGCTTACTTTGATAATAATAAAGGTTCACTTTGATGCCACGGTTGATGTTTCAGTTTAACTTTAAAAATACTCACCATTCACTAAATTAGTTAGTTTTCCCTATTCTAAAGACATTTAACGTAGATTTGTTGATCTAGCTGTGTAGGTTTGGATCAGTACAATTTCCATCTCTGAAGGACCAGTTCTGAGTTCACCTGGCTAGCCTCCCCTTCACATACAATTTGTCACGAAAAATGATCGCTTCGATGATGATCGATGTGTTCCAGGCAGAAATATATCGTCTACGACCTGTGGAAAGGTTCGCGATGGTACTTAGTATATAAAAATTACCTGTAACTAAAAACAATCTTCTTGCATGGGTTCTTACATCTTTATTGATGAATTGAAAATTTTAGTTCTTCTTCTTGTGATTTAATGGCAACCAGCTAAAATTTTGTTATTTTTAAAACAATTTATTTTTAAAATAATTTATTTATAATTAAATTCATTTAGACATCAATTGACAAATTGTCATCGTCTCATTTTGACAATTTCAAATATCTAATAGACTAGACAAAACTGTTTTTTTTATTGTCAAACGTCTTTATAGGCCTTTCGATACACATTGCGATTCTAGCACGACTTCCGGGTGCCAACCTTATAGCAGAATCATCCGCTATACGTTTACAAAGTTTAAAGACTTCACCCCGAATATCAAAATAACCTATTCAAAATAAAACCTTATTTCAATCAGTTAAGATATAGAATTGCAAATATGCGGTCACAGTTGGATCGCAGGCGGGCAAGGGTTGTGTCTGAACCCTGGCCCTTGGTTCGGAATGAATTTGTATGAAACATTCCGACCCGCGGGTCGGATGAAGCATTTTCGGACCGATACTTGGATTAAACATAGACTACTTTCCGAGTATGAGAAATGAAAAAAGATATTTTCAATTTTTTTAAATATAGGTTAAAAAAGAATTGGTTGCGAATGTAAATGAATAGTTAAAGTCGGTCGGTGAAGTATTAACTAGATATTAGTTGTAAAATATTCATAATAACTTGTTATCAATATTTTTACTGAATATCTGAAAACTTACGAGTACAAAGTAATTTTTCGAAAAAGGAATGGGTCTAGCTAGAGTCGTTCTATGGAATAAAAATTTGTTCATTATGTTGGGCTTTGTGAGCCGTTAAAGTGTGTGCTATATTTGGAACATTATGTAATAACGATTTAATTTGCTGTATTTCGGTACACTCTGGTCCTAAAACCTTGTTGATCATAGGTAAATAGCTACAGTAAACTTTCGGACTAACGTAGTTTTAAATACCCACAATTCACAAGATTGCTGTTTTTTTTCGGGTTCAAGACAATAAATCCGCCTTTTGTCCTCTGTAACAATGGCCATAAACAGCATTAGAATGTCCGTGGTCGTAGGGGAACGTGGGGATCAGTGGATCCTTTTTTATAAGTGTCATTGTAATATGCAATTAAATGGTTCTACATCGGGGAGTGGTGGCAACACCGGGAGGGGCGCGCGGGGCTTGTATTCCGCTCGTCACTCCATACGGTACTGCTAACGCTACCGGTCGTGGACATACAAGTCAAAATAATATTGTTTTATTTGTGTGCACAATACCTAAAATAGTGGACGTTACAAGTGGCGACGAGGATTAAGGTATGTGCGTGCATAAAACCTATAAGCTTGCTAAAACTATACCTGTAAAAAAAAAATGCCAAATCATCAAATGTATTACACTTGCTAAAATCCACCATATTAATATGTTACATAAAGTACGACAATGTAAATACAAAAAAACACAACTAAACTTATTATATCGTTCTCGGTCTTTTCCTTTGTTATAAACAACAATCTCGTACGGCAAAACGGCGTGCCCAGCAACAGCTACCTGCCTATCACGGCGCCGGCCTGTCCGAGTTGTGTACATATTTTTTAAGTTCAAAATCATTCAGGTAGTACCTAATTGCAATTTCTTGATTGGCGCCAACAATACAGGTTTAAAAATAATAAGCAATAACCAAAACATACAATATATTTCACTTTAACTATGAAATACCTCATTACAAAGAGTTGTGATGATGATAAAATATCTTACTTGATGAGTTAATGAATAACTTGATAATTAAAAACGGAACACTTAGAATTATAACATCGTTCATTTTATTTTAAATTAGTAATTTCATATTAATTTCCTATGTTCGTTACCAAACAGAATCATTATCATGTATACAGGTAGAACTATTAAATTTTTGAAAATAATGTGAAATTATGAGTAGAATAACCAAAATAAAGTTAACAAAAAAGAGAAATAACATGTAATGACACTAAATTATTACTAAATTGTGTTACGTAATTCATTCCGATTTAAAAATATTCCTTAAATGTTACTATAATAATGAAATCTTATGACAAGTCCTATTGTAATCACTAAAATCAATAAAAAAGTCGGACAAAAAGAATAACTTTAGATCCGCTACTTTAGGCCTTCGTGTAAGTTCTATTCTAAAAATCAAACAGAACACCTACAATTTAAAAAAATAAGTTAAAAAAAAGAATCGATACAGAAATCAAACATCACAATAAAAAAAAAAGCAAAAACCCGCTTAGTCAATTAAAATAAACGCAGGATTAATATTTTTCCAAAGTCACAATGAAGTGATTACTTATCTATGAGATTATAAATAAATGAAATTAGTCAAGTGAAATATAACTAGCATAATGGTAATTCAGCAAGTCTGAATAGTACCTACTAAAAAGGAGAACTGGTAATCAAGCAAATGCTGAAATGTACCTACATTTAAAATTACTCCTTGTAACTTGGTAATTCAGCAATTCTGAAAAGTACCTACTAAAACGGAGAATTGGTAATTAAGCAAATGCTGAAATGTACCTACATTTAAAATTACTCCTTGTAACTTGGTAATTCAGCAAGTCTGAATAGTACCTACTAAAACGGAGAACTGGTAATTTAGCGAATGCTGAATGGTACCTAAATTTAAAATTACTCCTTATAAGTTGCTCCACAAAATGTCACAAATTCCGCCGCTCGAAGCCTTTGATTGTGAAGGTGACCCCACTTGGGTGGGTTTGCGCTGGAAAAATGGAAAAAAGGTCTGGTCGAGCCTACTGCCGAAGATAATAAAAAAACTCTGAATTTAATTCATTATTATTAATGTAACTTTTCAAATTTAGATGAAAACATGATAGATCAAATTGCTGGAAAATATCAATCTTTAGAATTAAGAAGGAAATACTTACCTTAGGGGATGATATAACTTTGGACAAATGCCATTGAATCTGTACAAATACAAATAATAATGATGATTTATTTCCTTATTCTTATTCTAGTACAAATGTTTTCATCTGGGGTCTTCAGTTAGTCAAAAAAATGCCTGTGTTTGAAGACTCCGCTCTTCCACAAACTATAGGTAAAAATTTAAAATAAATTAAGTGATATAGTAAAATTAGATTGAATAAATTAAAAAAAAAAAAGATTAATTAAACAATTTGTTTAAAAATATTATAAACAACAGTCAAAATCATATTAAGCGAAAGCATATACATTAAAGATTAATAAAAAAAAATGTAAAGGGAAAGAAAAATTACAACAAAGACAATTGAGTAACTTTAAAACAAAAATCCGTACAAACCAACCAATTAATAGCATAGTAACCAAAACTACCCTATAAAACACTAAAATTTGCTGTCGTTGTGGCAGTGAAAATCAAAAGTGCCTAAAATGTGGGTACTTGGGGAATTTCCGCAATCTATGCAAAACCGGAACAAAAAGCGTAAGTCAAATGACTCGCTAAATAATCCTTCCAAACAGATGGATGGTACAGGAATAGATAATGTAAATCAAATACAAAACCCTAACACAAAGTTTTAGCCTATTGTAATACACCATTGGTCTTATGGTCTTTTGAATCCAAAATGAATGTTGGCTCTCAGATACAAAATGCAAACTTTTTGTTGTAAAAGTTTCCTGAAATTTATAGGTGTTGAATAAGAAATTCCTATTGATAAATCTGATAAGCCAGTTATAGTTAAGCCTTACCGCAAAGTGCCTATTCCTTTAGAATAAAAAAAAAATGCAAAATTAGATTAGTTAGTTAAAGCGGATATAATTGAATCAGTTAATGAACCTTCAAACTGGATATCTCCAATGGTACCGATCCTTTAGAATGACGTAGATATTGGAATTGGTATTGATATGAGACGTGCTAACAAAGTGTGTTCAAATTGTTAACAAAGTGAGATCCGAAATTGCACTAGCAACAACTTAGCTGTGTTAAACAGCGTGCCAAAAATTCTTTGGGTACAGCTGTGGCAAGGTTCAGAATCAATCAACAATACCAAGGCAAAACAAATTGAAGGAGGGAATAAGTGCATGTGAACAATTGTTGTTGCTAACAAAGTCATTGTAAAAATCTCCATTATTAATGACCATGCATTATGTCAGATAAAAAACAAACTAAGGCCACATGCACGTATGAGGCTATGTTAATTCAAAGCAATATAGGCAGTGTGTTAATTTAATTGCTGTAAACTGGCAAGCGGAAATCATAAATTGTTTTCATACAAAAATTTACACGTAATTCCATCTTAACCTATATTTTCAAACTATATAATTGATTTAAATTATTTACAGTTCAGTAATATCTTTTCACATTTAATTTTTATATCATTATTTAGTTGAATACTTATGTATAAATACCAATTTCATTAATCATTTATGTATAATATTAAAATTTGGTTAGATACCTAGAACTAGATAGAAAAAGTATACTTTTTCCATCTAAATTTGAAAGGCAAATTAATGAATCCATTCAGCCTTTAAGAATATAACCTTACTATTTCACCATAGGTAATTGACAGAAACGGAACGTTCTGTTGATAGGGATTGCCGCTATTAAATCGTCCGTTGAATCGATGTACATGAGCGGTCATCTTGAAATCAATATTCTGAACACAATTTTTCACAAACCCATTCACAAAAGAATTTGATATGTTAAATCAATCTCATCAAAGAAATTTTTATATTGGCAACGTCAGTAAGATTGTCAATTTTATTGACATTATTCTGAAAGCGTTTTCACTATACTATTAAACTGAGATAAAAGTAGTTTGGTGTCAAAAAAAACGATACCACCAACACAACAACAACTATTAATGTAACTAAATTTTAAAATATTTTATTTAGTGATAATTTGTGACACTATTATAAGCGTTTTGTTGGTATTTATCTTTTATGCGTGCATAAATAACGTTGAGAGAAACTTATTGTTGTAAAGTTTAATTTAAAGGTTACGCAAAGCATAAACTAATTAAAGGCCTATACAAGCTAACTGAGAACCTTTTATGGACATAAATATGTCCACGCAATAAAATCTTGAAAAAGTATACAAGAGCTATGCAGTTATAGTACTTACTGTTACTGCTTTGCAGTAAATAGCCACGCCAATAAAAGACTCTAAGGGCTACGCAGTCATAGTACTGTTACTGTTTTAAAGTAAATCAAAGTATGACACGCAAATAAAAGTATGCAACACTAATATGAAATGAATATATACGATAATAAATATTACACATAATTATAACATCACATATATATTAAAATATCAAAAACGTATTTACGTACAGTGAATAAAATACCTCTATGGTAATATATTTTCATTATAAATATAAGTACAAAGGTTAAATGCCATTAAATTGCAAATATTAGGTATGTATTTTGTACAAGGTATCATTAAATTGGAAAACCAAGGTTCAAAGGAACCTCCAATAAAATAGAAATACTTGGTACAAAGGTACCCTAATTTGAAATATTTGGTACAAAGGTACCTCCATAAAAATGAAAGTAATTGATATAAATATATATAAAAAAAAGAAATATTAATATCATAAGTACCTTAAACAAACTATTACCTACTACATTAAATAGAATAATAATTAATAGGTATGAAATTGAAAACTGTATTTTGTCAAAAAATTGGCAAACGATAAAGCTACTATAATGAATATAAAGCAAATATAAAATGAAAAAATATATGTACTTACTTATTATTATACTGAAGAAAAACATCAGTAACATGCAATAGAACATAAACATGGAACTAAAAACTATTTTGAAAATTGGGACTGTAGTGAGAACTTGCTAAATTTGAATGTTAAAGAAATTAATTAAAAAAAAGACAATTCTGAACGAAAAAATGGAGATAAACAGCAAGAAAAAAAATGCAAAGAATCTGAAGAAAAGAGAAGAACGGAAATCCAACAATAATCTAATAACATCATAAATACCTATTCAATGGAACATTGTAAAAATATAAACAGTAAAAATATAGATATACAGTAAAAATATAAATGAGAAGAATATGAAGACAATAAAGGAAAAACACGATCATAATCCCACCGTGCACACTGGTAGGAATGTAAACGGTCGTGATATTGGTGTTCAGATGAAACTAGAAAATAATATCAGCAATGTAGTCCATTTAAAGAAAGTGAACGATTAGTGGACTGTGGTTAATCAGGATATAAGTAAAATATTCCGTAGAAAATGATGTTCAAGCATAAATACTCTGTTGACTGATATTATATGGAAGATAAAACTCCTGGGCTATAAACTGTTGTAATATACTTTTAAAAGATGATTGCTGTTGAGTTTCTTGCCACTTCTTCTCAACAGATCGACTTTCCGAAGTGGTGGTAGATTCAGTTCAATTGTAAATTCAATTCCTAGTTGTAAAATAAAAATTGTGTGGCGTGGTTAACGAATCTATTTTTGTTTGCAAATAAGAGATGTAATATGCAATTAAATGGTTCTACATCGGGGAGTGGTGGCAACACCGGGAGGGGCGCGCGGGGCTTGTATTCCGCTCGTCCGTCACTCCATACGGTACTGCTAACGCTACCGGTCGTGGACATACAAGTCAAAATAATATTGTTTTATTTGTGTGCACAATACCTAAAATAGTGGACGTTACAGTCATAATTTCGCTTTTATCACTTTAAAATGACCAGAGTTTTGACTAAATCATAGAAAATTTATTTAAGTTTTAAACTAAATTACAATAACAGTGTTGTGAAAACTCGGTTTTGCTATAAACCTAGTTTTTTGATGAATTTGCAAAGTATCCACTGTTGTGACCGGAAGTATTGTGGAAATAACACCAGCTGGAAAGTGCGCATGAAGACTATGGTGGTACACGTCCTTCCACGAGAAACCTATTCACTCGACACTTAAAAGTTCCAGGTTAAGGAAAAACAGGCGCAGGCAGATCGTTCCACACCTTGGCAATCCGTACCATATAGGAACTATCGAGGCGTTTTGTTCGACTTCTTGGCAAATCCACTGTATAGGGATGGAAGTTGTGTCTGTGTCTGGTAGTCGGGTGGTATAAAGGAGTGGGTTCAACTTGGTCAAATAGAGCACTTGTACACTCACCAAAATGAAACCGATAAAATACTGTAACACAAGCAACGTTCAAACAAACAAAGTTGTCGTTATAATAAGTTTACGGGCTCTTCGGTCAACAGAGTCTAGTGCTTCGAGCTGTTATTTTGCAGAACCATCCCAAAGGTGACTACAGTAGGTACGCCATGCACGACCTCACTTGGGCTATGTATAGGTTTAGCAGCCGTTCTAGACATGCCTGTGTTTTGGGGGCGTTGAATTTGACCAGGTTGGACTCGCCACAAGCGGACACATATCGCGAGACAGTGATCGGATGTCCCTAAGGGTACAGGGGATGCGCGTGGGCTCTTTAACACGCTGAGAGAGGCCATGAGTGAGCGAAAACTAAAAGCCTCTCTTCCAGCATGGTCAGTGTCCTGAATGAAACGGGTATAACCACAGTCCGTGGTGTGCGTTGAAATCCTTCAGGAACACCAACTGCGCTGTTGGAAAACATTGCTAAACCATGGCCGCTGTACTGCTGAGATAGTCCATAAGTCTCGTTGTCTCCCGATCTCCATCGTATGACCGATAAATACCAGCGTAAGCCATCTGGTCTTGGTCGGTATCAATGTGCACCCACATAAGTGAAAGGTCTGGTACTTCTAAGTAACGGAGACACTGTCAACGGATCGTGTCACTGGTATATACGCACACCCCTGCGTGCGAGTGGAATTTGGACTCCAGGATGTACTTAACCTAGGTAACAAAGATATGCCGAGTCTGATGGATCACAGATCTCCGACTCTCTGTCTTAAGGTGGTGGTGGAAATCATTGAGATTGGAGTGCAGGATGTTACAGAAGCGCACTTTACAAAAGACGAAGTGCAACCGCAGTGTAACCTTACTCTTATTTGGACCTTTCATTGATTTAGGAGTGGAGTAAGAGAAAGAAGATATAGAGAGGAGAAAAGTTTATAAAAGATAACTTATATACTATATAAGTTATAAATACAAACTTATAAGGTATTGTGTGTATTGTGTATAAGGTTATGACTATTTCATATTTTATACTTGAAGCTTGTTTTCGCCTGCCGGTACTATTTTTTTACAAATATTATTTAAAAGCTTTTATAGTCTTATTTGCTTGTTTTGTAATTTTTTGTTGAGACTTACTGTATTCCACAGTCGGGTTTTTTAGTTTTTGTAATTATTTTTTGTAGGTCTTTTCCACAAAGCCTGGGTAAACCTGCGGAGTATAGCTATGTTATAACAGTTTTTGAAGTAACTCTCACTGTCTATTTATACAGTAACTAAACTACTTAATAGAAGAAAGGAAGATGCATAATTTGGTACCTCTCTCCAATAGCTATGTAAGATACGCCGTTGAATAGGTCTTAGTAACCTGAATAATAGTTACTTTGGCGCCAAGTTCCGATCGATAATTCTTTCAGAGCTATAAGGTCCTAAATATCAGTTGGTAACCACCTCATATAGCCATGTAAGATACGCCGTTGGATAAATAAATAAATAAATAAATACCTATTTCTGACACTCACACAACATTATCTAGCCCAAATTAAGTTTCTTAAAGAACTTGTGTTATGGATACTAGATAACTGATATACTTAAGAAATATATAAACATACATATTGAATAAATACATATTTTTTATTAGAATAAACTTAAATAAACATATAAACATCCATGACTTGACGGCTAATATCTGTGTTCATCACACAAATATCCGCCGCCGCCGGGATTCGAACCCAGGACCTCTGGCATAGAAGGCAATGTATGTTACCGCTACACCAGCCGGTCGTCTTTGGATAGGTCTTACCAACTCGAATAGTATATAGCAATATAAACTACCTAAACTAGACAATATCTACCTAAACTAGATATTTTCTTGGGGACGCAGTTATCTAAAATATCGTTAAGGGTATCATAAAAATACATTATACTATTTTCTAAGTCTAACTTCAACATCGGGGACCAATCCACAGCAGCTATTGACGAATAAAGCTTTAAAAAAGCCGATTTTTTATTGCTTTATTCGTCAATAGCTGCTGTGGATTGGTCCCCGATGTTGAAGTTAGACTTAGAAAATAGTATAATGTATTTTTATGATACCCTTAACGATATTTTAGATAACTGCGTCCCCAAGAAAATATCTAGTTTAGGTAGGCCGAAACACATTTACCCTGAGTGGTATACAGCTGAAATAATACGTGAAATAAAATTGAAAGCTCTATTACATAAACGTTTCAAAAAGACAAAGTTACTTACCGAGTATAGTCAGTATGCGGAATGTAGGGCTCGAGTTAAAAAACAAATAAAATGTGTTCATGAGCAATATACCATTCGTATTCAGAATCACTTGGTAAAGGAACCGAAAGCATTTTGGAACTATATTAAATCAAAAAGGAGGAATAATCAGTCACAGACTATTTTGAAGAATGGAGAGGTTTTAATTGGAGATCAGGGCGCTAGGGAATTTGCCAGATATTTTCAGTCAGTTTACAGCGTTAAGTGTCCGCGGCTGGATGTGAGCTAGAGTGTGGTGAGTGCGGCGAACTCATGCGAGGGGGCGCGTGTTCATCTGGACTGTTTAAATTTGGATGACGTAAGGGAAGCAATGCAGCGACTTAAACCGAAGACTTCTGTGGGTCCAGATGGCCTCCCGCCTTTTGTGTTTCGCGATTGTCGTGAGGTATTGTCTGAGCCGCTTTTACATATATATAATTTATGTTTACAATCTGCAGTGTTCCCAGAGAGGTGGAAAATCACGAGGGTGGTACCGGTACCAAAGGGGAAGGTTTCTACCAGCGTTGATGGTTTTAGACCAGTGGCGGTACTTTCCACACCGGCAAAAGTATTAGAATCAGCAGTCCACAAGAGGTTGTACACTCAAGTAAGTGCTCAGTTAACGGACGCACAGCATGGCTTCCGGCCAGCGAGGAGCACGAACAGCAATCTTTTAAACTATATGTCGGATTTAGTGCCGGCAGTGGATTCAGGGATCCAGGTAGACGCGGCATATTTTGATGTAAAAAAAGCTTTTGACCTAGTAGATAATGATGTGTTACTTAAGAAGCTAGCGAGTTTTGGTTTTACTCCACAACTCTTAAATTTTTTTGCAAGTTATATGAAAGATAGGCGTCAGTTTGTGGAGTATGCTGGTCATGTATCTGAGCCATATTTTACTAGGTCGGGCGTGAGTCAAGGCAGTAATTTGGGTCCTTTTGAATTCATTTTGATGGTTAATGATCTACCAGGCGTAGTAAAAGAGGCAAAATGTTTACTGTTTGCAGACGACCTTAAGTTGTACCTAGAGATTGAAAATAGTAGTCAGTGTGTAAAATTGCAGGAGGATATCGATAGGGTAGTCGCTTGGAGTGAGGAGAATGGACTGCAGTTTAATGCCTCTAAGTGTGTCACAATAACATTCACGCGAGCACACAATCCTATCCTGAACAGTTACACGGTGGCGGGAGTCCCAATGGCCAGAGTAAGTAAACTCAAAGATTTAGGCGTTCAACTAACTTCAACACTTTCATTTAAGGAACATATTGAAAAGATATGTAAGAGGGCCTTTCGCAATTTAGGTTTTATCCTCCGTAGAGCACACGGTTTTAAGAACATCGGGGCAGTAACGGCACTATATAACGCCTTAGTGAGGAGCCAGCTCGAGTGCAATGCAGCCATATGGGCACCACATGAGACTAAGAACATTCTCATGTTGGAACGTATACAAAATAAATTCATAAGGTATTTATATTTGAAACAATATGGAGTATACCCTTTCTACCCGTTGAAGTATCCTACATTATTCATCCTGGGTATGGTGGGATATAATGAATTAAGAGTTAGGAGAGAACTGGCTATGGCCACCTATTTGTTTGGTGTATTAAGAGGCAAGGTAAACAATTCGGGGTTGCTGGGGAAAATACACCTTAGTGTACCGGACGGGTACGTGGGGCGGAGGCGACGGCCGCGGCTGCTCGCGGAGCCGCGCGCGCGCACTAACTTGTTGCGCGAGGCGCCGCTGACCCGCGCAACGCGACTCTTAAATTTAGTGTCGGATCGAGTAGACCTATTCTATTGTACTCTGAATGAATTCACTAAGGCTGCTATGTTTGTTACTTGTTATTTATAGTTTATTCTGTTTAGGTTTTTTTATTAAATATTTAAGTTTTTAGCATGTACTATCGCATTAGGCTATATCCTGTAATGGTAGTATGTATGTGGCAATAAATAAATAAATAAATAAACTCGAATCAAAGAATGAACTATTGTGCCAAGTTCTGATCGTTAGTCCGTTGAAAGCTATAAGGTCCTAAATGTCAGACTATAATTGTGGTAATCACCTCCAATAACCATATAGGATACGCCGTTGGATAGGTCTTAGGAACCTGAATCAAAGTTACCATTGCGCCAAGTTCCGATTTGTTAGTCCGTTCAGAGCCAAAATAGCAGACGGTTCACCTATAGCATAGATAAGTGACATCGCCGCTCTGCCGTCCTGATTATCTGTTGCACATTTGCCTTCGGAGATTTTGATTTTAGGTTGGTTATTGGACAGGCGTCATACAAATTCTTGTTTTAGAAGATGAACTCTTTTCAACGATGTACCACACATGAGTATTGAAGCGGGTACCAGATCTCATACAAAGTTAAACATCGTCCTTTGGAGTGGAGTAAGCTTGAACTTCAAGAAGTATGTAGAAAGAAATCTTATTTATCCAACTGTGTGTGATAGCCGATACAGCGGCTATCACACCGTGCTACAGCGTCGATGTTAATATAGCCAGAAAAATTTTTTTTATTAATAAAATGTAAAGGTTTTCACGGAGGTCAATTTTATTTTTAAATAAACATATTAAAACTTCTTTCAAGCATAATTTACATTGATTTGACACGTGATTGACAACATAACTTATGTCAGTCAATGTCAAATATTTATAAATATTGTGCAAAGATTTGGCTCAAAGCAAAATATTATTGGTTTCCCTGATAATTAGTGTTTATTTATAAATATCATTTTTTGAAAAGATTTATAAAAGCCTTATAATGTTGCGCCTTAGATCAGTAAATATAATTTACTTAATGTTTTTCCATATTTTAAAGAAAGCATTGGTTTCATCTCCATTTATTTTTTACAGACATTTGCTGCCCTAAAAAATCTCCGAGGTGTTAGATTTTACAGTGATGGGACCAAAGCCGTGGATACAACTTACATGGAGATACCAGTTTATAACGTTGATAAACCTCAACCCCTGGAAATCCGCAAGGCAAGGTTAGTTGTTTTTTTGAGATAGTTGCTATAGACTCATATTTACTTTGCAGTTGGCAGGGCATCTAAATTAACCTAGATTTGCCTTCTTTTTTCAGGCACTAAAACTAACCATGCTCTGTAAAGTAGCTCCAGACCTAATTCTTCTAGATCTTTGTTAGTTTATTAAGTTTTCAATTTTGATTATTTAACTTTATTTTAATGAATAATGCCGAATGAATGCCGGCTTTCATAAACATTAATAGTTAATGTTTTAAATAAACTTACAAATTTCTAGAGGAATTACTCAATGAAAGCTATACAATTTAGCCAGAAAGCATTACTGTTTTTCAGTTCTTAATATTATTTGGCTATACACAAGGTGTTCTTTTTGATATCCCATAACTGTGAGGTTGTGTTCCTTACTAAAAATAATACTTTTTGCCAACAAATATTTGGTTCAAAAGTGCATACTTTCCAAGATATCATCAATCTTAATATAATGAGTTCATAAATTATCACCGTTGTAAAATCTCTTTAACATTCATTCAATAGACACATGTCACTGAAGCTATGCAATAAACAACAAAAACACTTGAAACATTGAGGAATGTTGCATACAATGTACAATGCAAAACGTTGCGAACTGCACCTGTGCATAGGGATAGAAAAAGCCATACTTCGTTGTCATACTTCGCTTAAAGGTGTTTTACATAAGATGTTTTGAATTAATTGAATTATTTTGTATGATAAATAAAAGCCAAAAAAAAATTATTCACATGTTACTTGACATTACATGGTAATACTAAGGGTCTGTTTCACAATGTATGGATAAAGTACCAAATAGCTATGTAGCACATAAATTATTTGGAAGATAAAAGTTCCGAATAAGAAACTTCATCGGACTCATACTAATGTGACAAATAGAGCTATCTGACAGTCGTGAAACGCAACAATAGTGTTTACCCTACCAATAAGTAATAAATAGCTTATTTGGAACTTATGTAGAACTTATCCATACATTGTGAAACAGACCATTAGAGTTATGGGAAATCAACCAGAACACCTTGTATATCTTAACTAGCTGTTTTACCCTCGCAATTTCGAATCCTGCGGGAATATCGGGATAAATAGTGATAGTATACTGTCTATAGTGCGACCGGTGGGAGTTTGCGGTCCTGACAGCTGTCAAAATCATAGATTTTTCCCCTTCGAATCGGAAATAAACTTTATTCAGTGGACATAAGGAGCTGTCAGGAACGTATTCCCGCAACAGCCGCACTCTAGAATAGCGTATATGCTGATCTAGACTGTATACTATCACTATTCCCAATGTCATTCAAATCCGTTGGGCCGTTCTACCATTATTGAGGAACAAACATCCATACATCCAAACATCCATTCATCCAAGCATTCACATTTATAATATTAGTAAGATACTCCGTCTCTCCACCACATCTTGATATGGCATGCTATGGTAGATAGGTACTGACTTAAGATTTGTAATAGTTTGATACTATTTTATTATTAGGATTATTTGCCAGGGTATAGAACAAGACTAAATAAATAAGATGATATAGTAGAGGAGGATATTTTTTTATTTTTTCACATGCAGGTAACAACCCTGTGGTGGCTTATTTGTTTTCATTAACAATAGAAAAATTTATGCAAATGTGTCAAATAGACTGAAATTGAAATAACTTATCTTTGCTACTTCCTAATAAAATAAAACCCTTGTGTTGAAAAAACACTACAATATTGGTTACTGTATTGGTTTTTATATTGTAAACATTTTTGGTTGAAACAGTAAATAATGACATAATAATGAATTCAATATAAAATTTCAATTATTATGTGGTTTGAAAGTCTTTGATTGAAAAATTTGATCCTTGGCATGGTATCCATGGTATGGCATGGTATCTTGGCACCCACAAGGGAACAGTTATGATTTAGATATATAACTCAACATTATAATAAGTTTCTTAGTAAATAAATGTACTAATGATTATGGACTTAAAAAGCTGTATGTTTTAATTGCAGTGTAAAGTATTAGCGAATAAATGACATTCTATTCTATTCTATTAGATAGGTTTTTTGGTAATTTAATTTTTAATAATTTAATTTTTATAGCAGGCATTCAGCCTGCTTTTATTAACATTTATAAACACTTATCCTACAAAAATTGTCGTTATTGCTAAATAAATCAGTCATTCATTCATTCATAAAAGTTTTTTTTTATTTATTTAAGTAAAAAATAAGCAATACATAAAAACACACCTTAAATCTCTATAATTTGTGATGATGTTTAAATGGTAATTTGAATAAATTGTTTAAATACATTAATTTTAGAGGCCAAAAATATATGTTTGTAAAGTGGGTTATTGGGAATTAGGCAGGAATTTAACTCAAAGAAGGGGTAGGTCATTTGCAATCATTTGACCCCACATTGTACTATCTCAAAGTGAACAATTTTTGTAATATTTCAATTTAGTCCAGTGCTCAGATAAATAATATATCTATTGAAGTCTACCTGCTTTACAATTTATGTATTTCATTAATACCTATAGAGTGCCTGCTTTACACATGCTTTAGCTGATTTATTTTTATCCAATAACGTATTGTTGGACACTTGGACTCGTCTGCTAGAAATAGGATGGATGGCGTAGCACTAAAATATCGCTAGAGAAGACTTAAAGTGCGCCTTTTTTGAAAACGCGCACTACCTGTTTTGGTATTCGAGCTTTATACTTTCTTAACTTATCCCGTATTAGAATTTGCCAATAATTTTGCATTGATAGGTTACCTATGAAATTGGAGATTTTATAACCAACATATTTTTCAAATTAAATTATCTATTGGCGCGCACTTCTAAATTATAAGTAAAAAATAAATCTACGTAGAAATACGTACCTACGTAGAAATCTCTATCACCAGTGAAACTTCTTCGGAAAGATCATAAAACATTAACATGTGTACGGGCCTAGCACTGTTGGCATAAACACGGTTCTCTATACAGGGATTATTTTAATGAGAGTATCACTTCTTGCAGGCAGCCTCTCCACATCAATCCCAACAACATTTGTTCAAAAACTTAATAAAATTAAAAGTTTTTAAAATTTTCATATAAAAAATATTTATAGCCTCTCTTTAAAGGCGTAACTTTATTGACTCTGAACGTAGGTATGCCATGCACCTTGCGCAGTGAAATATCGCTTCATAATAATAATAGGTACTTCTTGCAAAATGTAGAGTAAGGAGCAAAAATTTTTTTGTTTTTATTTTTTGTGTTATTTATCAAGATTTGTAAAAAGTCTGTTATATCGGGTAGTGCGGAACAGGGAGACAAGTGAAACGAGCAAAGGCTGTCAACGCACTGACGTTTATTTCAATGTTATAAATATATCACGTGGTCGCCGCCACGGCTACCAACATAACATTCCTCCCCTTATAATATAAACTACTTAGGTAAACTACGAACTTTAGAAATACTTTTTGTAATCGACCTTGGGGCGATTTCTCCTTGGCACTATTAGTTGTAGGTCCTTTTCTGCGTTCTCCTCGACGTCAGGTCCTATCGCCTCTTGGAAATCATCGTCCTCGTCTTCAGACAGCTGTGGACGGCGAACTCCTCTCTTCACAGTTACGTAAGACGGCGAGTAAGGCTCTTCGTTACTTTGAGAAGAAAACGTAGGTGAAGGGTCGTCCTCTACTGAGTCATCTCTCTCCCCCGAATATGTACCTCGCGGGGGCGGCGGCGGTGTCGGCGTCGGCGTCGGCGTCGCGGGGCTTGTTAGTTCTCGCTGTGTCGCGCTGGGCGGGTCTAGGCCAGAGAAAACATCGTCCCAAGGATCGCTAATTCTAATTTCTGCACTAGCATTTCCTTTATACAAAACAATGTGATCTATGTGTTTTCTAACACTTATGTTTAACAAACTATCTTTCACTAGATACAGTCTTTTTCCAATGTTTCGTAAAGTTACACCTTTGCACCATTTAAACCTATCTTTATTACAATATTTTTTGTATAGTACATGTTGTCCAGGTAAAAAAATTTTTTTATCATTTCTGCCTCTGCTTTCAATCTGTGAAAACTGTTTAGATTTCACCGTTTTAGTGAGCGAGGTAGATGAGGGGGGCGATGAAATAGGATTTAATAAATCTAAGCGCGATCTCAGTTTACGGCCGAACACAACCTGCGCTGGGCATAAACCGGTAGTTGAGTGAACGGAGTTGCGATAGTCAAAAATAAATTTGAGTAAATTTAATTTACGTTCTCTTACATTATTGCTACTCAGTAAGCTGGACTTAATACCCTTTTTACCCGAATCTTGACATGTACTCATATAACGTGTCAATTACCACTGCTGAACTATAGGTACCACCCATCTGATATGCTTCGACCCATTTCGAATCCCCAATTGTACCTGTTTTAAAACGTGACGGTTCTTTATTTCTTAAATGCCTCCTCTTCAGTACTAGACCATTGCCACTTAGTACTTTTCTTTAATAAATTATACAAAGGATATAGAATAGATGAAGCATTTTCAACGAAACACCTATAGTAGTTAACTAACCCTAAAAATGATTGTAACTGGCTTGAATTTGTAGGAGTAGGCGCTTCTAAAACCGCTTTAACCTTTTCAGGTGATTTTTTTAGCCCATTCCTATCAATCACGTAGCCTAGGTAGTTAACATCATCTTTGAAAAATTCGCATTTATCTTTTTGTAACGTCAAACCAGCGTCTTGTAATCGTTGTAGCACCTGGTGAAGCCTATCTAGGTGCTCGGCATCGTCACGACCTGTAATTAGCACATCATCTAACAGACACAGCACGCCGGTCATGCCAGCAAGTATATTTTCGATTGCTCGCTGAAAAATAGCAGGCGCGCTTGTTAGACCGAACACAAGCCGTGTGTATACAAATAAGCCGCGATGCGTATTAATACAAGTAAGCTTTTGAGACTCCGAATTTAATAAAAATTGATTGTAAGCCATAGAAAGGTCGAGTTTAGTAAAATATTGACCGCCATAAAGCCTAGAGAAAAGTTCGTTGACTGTTGGTAGTGGATATTGTTCTACGACTAACTGTTTATTTAAGCCGACAGAGTAATCCGCACAAATCCGCACTGAGCCGTCACGTTTTAAAACAGGTACAATTGGGGATGCGTATTCGGAATGGTCTACAGGCCGCAATACTCCAAGGTCAACTAATCGTTGAAGTTCGCTTTCTACTTTACTTTTCAAGGCAAAAGCAACGGGTCGCGCTTTGAAAAAAAATGGTTTAGCGTTTTCCTTTAACGAAAGTTTCACTTCGTATTTGTTAAAACTTCCCAATTTACCAGAAAAAGTAAAGGGGTATCGCAACGCAAGTGATGATAATTCCTGATGCGTTTGTCTACAGTAATTTACTGGTGTTAATTGTAGTTGAAAACTCGCAATAAAATCCCTCCCTAGTAACGGGGGGCCGCCATTGCGGACCACGTATATGTGCAGGTTGTTCGTGCGACCCCGCCACTGCAGCGCCATCTGCGCACGACCTACACAACCTAGTACTTCACCAGTATAGCTCATTAACTTCCTTTTTGTAAGTGATAACGGTATATCTCTAAAATACAAGTTGTATGTGCTTTCCGATATAACTGTCACAGCCGAGCCACTGTCAATTTCAAAATTTAAATTAACGCCGTTAACGTTCACACACTCAACTAACGGTTCGCCCATAACTGAACGGATATTAAACAACTTACCGTCATCACCCGCCTCATCTACATCGCCCACATTTACATAATTAACTTTTTTGCACATTCTACGTAAATGCCCTTTTACGTTACACTTTTTGCACTTGTAATCGGCGAATCGACAGTCAGATGCGGAATGATTCGCATAGCCACAAACCGAACACTTGGATTTATGTTTAACACTAACACTTTTGTTTCCTTTTTCGATTTTATATAAATCAGCTGTTACGGCGGTATCGGCGGTGGAGTGTGCGGCGGCGGCGCTGGCGGAGGCCGCGCGCGCGCACCGCACATTTTCTGCTAACTCGATCGCTTTTGCTAGCGATAATCCCTTCAGATCCTGCACGTATAATTTTTCTTTTTCCACTCCCGGCAGCATTCCCATGATAAACCGGTCCCTTAATACTTCTTCCACGTTTGTGAAGTGGCACTGTGCAGTTAAACCACGTAACCTAGCGGCCCACTGCGACGGTGACTCGGCTAACTGTTGAGTAGCGGCATAAAACTTATGGCGCTCGCTGAACCCAACCTGCTTCGGGGTAAAATGGCTGTCCAATGTCGCCAAGATATCCTCAAAAGGAACTTCTTCCAGTTCTTTTGGCAACACAAGGTCTGAGGCAAGTTTGTATGTGCCATCGGTGAGTGCGCTAAGTAGAATAGCCCGTCTTTTAACTCCTGTCGCATCTTTAGTCGCATCTATGTCATTTGCGACAAACCACTGCGATATTCTGTTCCTGAATATCTTCCACGATTGAGTTTCGTAGTCAAAGTTAGGTACTGCACTGAAGTACGCCATTTTAACTTTTGTACACGCGGTTAGAAAGTCGCCACTGTTATATCGGGTAGTGCGGAACAGGGAGACAAGTGAAACGAGCAAAGGCTGTCAACGCACTGACGTTTATTTCAATGTTATAAATATATCACGTGGTCGCCGCCACGGCTACCAACATAACAAAGTCAAAGAAGAAATGTTGTCGGGATTGATGTGGAAAGGCTGCCCGCAAGAGGTGATGCGTTAATTTAAATTAACCCTGTATAGCGCAGTCATTTTAGGTTTCATACATACATACATACATAACTTCACGCCTGTATCCCGTATGGGGTAGGCAGAACACCAGAGATAATAAAATCATCTGATGTCACGTTTGACAAATTTGGAGGCATTATAATAGTGGAGAGAGACTATTGCAGTGACAGGGGGTCAGCCTATCGCCCACAAAAAAGCCTCCCATAACACCTCGGTCGCTTACCTGACTTTTACAGTATGCCCGGGAAGAGAAGCAGCTGGTACATTCTATGTTTTTCTTTCGCTCCCAGTCCAGCATAGAAGAGAGGTTTATCTGCGAAAAAATTCCTAGTGGGCCGAATTTTTGTATACACCTTTATTACGGCGTTACAGTCGGAGCATGCATAGCTCTACTGAATCGGCATAAAATTGAAGGAATTCTAAATCGAATTGTTTCCTGCGATGAAAAGTGGATCTTGTGCGACAGCCGCAAGCGTTCGTCTCAATGGGTGGACCCGGATACTACACCTAATCAGTGCAAAAAAATATACAAGTTAGGCAATATTCCCAGTATTTTCTTGGCAATATTGCCAATATATTGAAAGTTTTCCCCAAAATAACACTTTATGGTAAAAAATAATAGTATTGTCAGCAGTTTCTGTACTTATTTTGACTTTTATTTAGGACACATTCCCCAATATTTCCACTTCAGGCAATGTTGCCACCAATATTCCCACCCTGAGCAATATTGCCGGCAACGGCACATCTCTAGGTCGACCAGTGCTGGACTGACAACATCACTGCTTCGTACCGAATGGAACTGCAATGTATCAGCAGTGACCACAATGATGTGGAAGGTCGCAGCGCAACAACCAAAACCAAAGCAGCTATCAATAATCCATCGTTAATTTCATATCACTGGACCTTGCCCAAACAGACTCCTTTATTTGAAGAAAAAAAATAATCATCCTATAGTACAAAACGCTTTCGCTGACTTCATCGCCTCCCGTCCAAATTTTTAATATTTTTTTATAAAACTTTCCAATTATATTGATAATCTATTAATACTCCTCAAAAGGGAAATATTGTATTATTATAAATATTGTAATATTTATTTTAGGACAATATAAAAATTTTCCGTCAATTGCATGCAGAAGATTTTAACTAAAATCTCTGATAATACATATATTCATAATCACTTGATAAATCAAAATTGAATAAACCAAAAAAATATTGGCACTCCCCTCATATTAATGAGTCAAATTAAAACAAGTGCCACGGAGACCATACAGTCCAGACCATACAGTCCAGACCATACAAGCACGCTGTATAGTTAGAATAATAATAACAAAATCCCTAGACAATCACACCAACTACATGGCCCCAAAGTAAGCATAGCTTGTGTTATGGGATACCATGTAGCGAACTAGGGGGGAACCTAGAATATAAATACATAAATAGATAAACACCCAGACACTGATCATTTTTTTTCTTGTTTCGTGCGGAAATCGAATCCGCAACCACTGGCGTCTGAGGCAGAATACCGGTTTACCCCATCGCCAAAGTGGTCGTCAAATACTCAGTAAACGCCTTTAAAATACACAATATCCGATAAACAATAAAGTAATTTATCTTGAAACTTATATCATGTTTGTGTTTTTTTCAGATTGCACTATCAGTCCCGCAAACGTGGGATGTTAGAAAACGATCTTCTTCTCAGTACCTTCGCCAAGAAATACCTGGACGGGTTCTCAGAGGAGCAGACCATGATGTATGACAGGCTCATCAACTCCCCGAGCAACGACTGGGATATCTTCTACTGGATGGTGCAGAAACAACCGACACCTAAAGAATATGACAATGAAGTTATGGACCTGCTAAAAAAGCATGCCCAGAATGAAGACAGGGTTCTACTAAGGCAGCCCGATCTGAATTAAAACATGAAAATGCTAATTATTGGTATTATTTAGAAGTCTGCAAATTTTAGTATTATTTTTGCCTACTTAATTTACATTTCTTTGTGATACATAGACTTGCTTTGAGTCTAGAGAAGGATTAGAAATACAATTATTTATTGTTTTACTCTTTATTTCATTTAAATACCTTTAAAGCTTTGGAATACGTAGATGTTCAAAATGCTAACGTTTTTTAATATCTATTTTCCGCGCAGCTTTTTTAATGTTATATTTCATCAACATCTACTTTCTGACAAAGTTCTACTTATCTTTCCAACCTTTAAATTCATATTATTAGTTCAAAGAAATACAGAAGGTTATTGATGTGATGGCCATGGAACAGAATACAAACCTTAAATTCCAGTCCTTAATGGACACGTGCTTGGCCTCACCCACCACCCCGGTGACGTACGCATACATAGAGCGTGGATTGGCGAAATTATTCCAGCACAGTACCTCTTTAGTCAATAGGTATCAATTGTACATTTTGTTCGTAAATGTCCGTACCTATAGTGCGTAAATAAGTATTGTTGCTCCACAGATATTAGCATATTCATTTGAATGTGTATGTAACGGGTGTCAGGAGCAAGGCGCATTCGACCTCGCCACTCGCGGGGCTGCGCGGGCGCTCACTGTTAACTGTCGCGATACGAGCGAACACCAGGCGCTAATAAACACCCTGGCCGTAATCATTGTTTTCGATTAGTTTTCGTGCGTTATCAAGTGATGTTTTATAATTTGTGTTGATGATTAAAGTGTACGTCATAGGTCAGCGTAATCTTATCATTTGCTCTTGGTCTTTATATGTTTGTGCTGTAGATCCTGTGAAGTCAGTTAACTCGAGGCAATCAATGGACGTACTAATTTAATTGTGTGCGCAATATTTGTACTTAATATATTAATTGTGTGAAGTTTCTATTGAAATTGGAAACAAAATTGTTTTGGTGATCAGTGTTTTGAAAGTTCTCTGTACTTACCTAAGTAAAACGTGAAAATGACGATTCGACGCAGTCAGGTAAGCTATGTTCATTGATTAGGCTAATTAGGTTCATTTTATAAGGACTACTTTGTTTTAGGCCAGTAAGGAAACATTAAAATAAATAAATAATTACAGGTTAGAATTTTGAGATTATAACTAGATAGTCTATTTAATTTTAATGTAGTAATACTAGAAAGTTGGTCAAAGTAGATACCTAAGCATAGAGAGCATTAGTGGACTAAGATCCCGAAAACAGTTAAAACATTAGATAAATACTTAGAAGTAAAAGATAAGTAATTATTTCGCAAAAGGCATTGGGTATTTCCCACATTTAAAAAAAGTGGCATAAAATTTATGGCCAGTGTTGCATTGAACTGTACCTATGTTTATGCAGAAATAATGAGACGGTATTGCTCATATTTTTTTTTATCTATTATTTACTTAGTAGGAAATAGGCGAATGATGCAATAAAAAACATGTAGAGCAATGCTATGTTATCGGAATAGTTTAATTGCGACTGATATTATTTAATGTCTAGGTATGATAAGCTTCAGTGAAACTGGACCCCCTTAATTCGTAAGAATAAAGATTTTAATGGAATTGCCAATTTAGTGACGTAATATTTGTCTTATTTGCAGAATTCTCTAAAAGCTATGTTTTATCTTTTTAAAATTCAGTTAAGAGTTGTTTACACTTACATTAAGTATCGATCCAGTTCCTCTGAATCTGTGCTTGAGCGGAATATGGTGGTAAATTATTATTAACCTTTTAGATATTTTATTTTAATGCCTACCTAGTTATGTATATTGGGTAGATTTTGTCTACTCACTTTAATATTTATATTAAAAGTTACGTTAAAAGTAAAATAAGCAAAGGTAGGTACAGAAATTGACCTCGAGGAAAAGTATTTAAATTTACGTCCTAATTGAATTGGTAATGCGTGGTCGAACGACGCGAAATCTTTTGTGTAAAACTACCTAAAGGCAGCCAATTAGCAAAGCTTCTCTGAAGATATTAGCGATGTTAAATTACTTTTATCAGTAGCTGTTTCAAAGATAAGTCGTTAATTTATTCGAATTACTATTACATGTTGTTTGAAATATGTAGGTATCAACTTTTAACGCCAAGTTTTCAATCAATGTAAATGATTAGCCTGCCATGGCAACAATTCCGCGATAGGTAGCTGTTATTGTGAGTATAATTAATCGCGGTTTTAACGTAATCTTTGTGGGGGGCCTGATTTCTTGATATCGCTGATATGATACGGTTGTGCACTGCCTTGTTTGTGTCACGTTGTTGACATATACCCTCCTAAGCCTGCCTAATTACTATTTTAATATAACCACTTTTACTGGAGCTCAAATCAGGCCACTTAATGTTATTTAGATCAGTTGAGTAAATAAACATATTTATCTACTAGAGTGTTCTATAGATAATAATACCAAAAAAATCGATCCCTTCTGGGGTTTTATTTGGTATTTTTATCTATAAAATTATTCTTAGGTATTATTAAATGCAAAATAAAGTGTTAAGTTTTAAAGTGTTCTATTTGTCAAATTAATTCCTCATTACAGACAGATTTTAAGTTATCTGTTCATACTATACATTATTTACAGATGTTAGTGAAATGGATTTTCGAGAATCAGCACAAATTCCAAACTGTCCGGTGCTGCAGTTCCTCGTTGAGGTACAAAGAGTTAGAGGAGAACGGCGTGGCCGCGGCGCCGGAGCCGTTGCCACCGTTGCAGCCGACGCCGGTCGCCTCCGCCGGCGCCGGAGCGCCCGAGACGCGCCCCCTCATCACGCCAGAAGTGTCCTTCAAGGTACATATCACACATTATCTGTAAACATGTTTTTAATTATTTTATTTTGACAAAGCTTTCACAATTCAGATAGTGATATTATCGCAAACTTCGACTTGTTTGTTATTTTTGGTTACAACGAGCCCTTGTTGTTTATTGAGTCAGCTTTCATAACAAATGCAAGCAAACAGTGTGCATCTGTATCGAAATATAATATTTAAATGGTACTTTCCTGCGACACTTTATCGAACAGTATTTTGTTTGAGGTTTATCTGTCGTGTTTGTGTTTACTCCAGCGCTGCTCTCGCTGCATGACTTGAGAGATGCGCGCGCGCCCATGTCACGGCACACGTGACTTGCGTCAGACTAAGCTTAACTTTCAATAAATTAACCTTTCTTTACATTCATATTTTAATCACAACTTAGATGGGTATTTGTCTAAATTGCAATGTTAATTGCAGTTAATTTGCTATCAATATTTTTATTGAATGTCCTACAAGCCATATGAAAACGACAGAGAACGTCTGTGGCATAATATATGTACTTACAATTATTTTAATTTAAGAAATAAATCTTTGAATTAAATCATCAATGGATTGAATTGTCAAAACGTCTTGAAATTTCGTATCTTTTGGATTCACTAAATAGTTTGGTAACGTAAATAAATACGTAACTTCATTTATGAAAATAACATAAGTAAATAAATACTCATATATTTGCAAGAATGTCCGTACAGTATGATGTTATATTAACATTAAAATAGTTTCTGATTCACAAACTTTCTGGTACAGTCGTGCAAATATCAATGTTTAACTACCTACTTACTATCGATACAAATTTATACAGTGTACAATCAAAACTATCAATATATCAATATAATCAAAACTATCAATATATAAACTATCGGTGCAAACTTTGGAGAGACAAATATAGCCCTCCTGCTTAGTGCTCAGGCCCAGCCGAACAACTGCCTGCAGGACATGACATCCCCTGGCCTATCTGGAAATCACTTAACCGCCTCAGGACCCAAGTAGGCCGGTGTAAGCTCAATATGAGTAAATGGGGCTTCACAAACGCAGAAAACACCCAGTGTGAGTGTGGTACTGATCCAGAAACAATGTCTCATTTGCTTGCTTGCCCGATGTGCCCAACTACATGCACATTAAAAGACCTTTGGGCCGCAACAGATAACGCAGTTAAAGTTGCTGAACACTGGGCCAAAATAATTTAATTTTTATTATGTTGTTGTATCGACACGAAGAAGAAGAATATCATTATATGCTCTTCTTCATCAATGCATAACAAAAGATGAGGCAAAGGTTAACAGATTCATCCATGGAAAAATAATATGTTACATAATAACCAATATAATATGTGCGAGCGAATTAGAGTTTCTCACCAGAGCTGATATACGCCTTACCTATTGTTTCTCTCGTTTACCAGCTGGTAGATAACCCTTTTCATTGCCATTTGATTTGATAGAATCTAAGAATAACCATATAATTTTTAGAGGAATATCTAGAATATAATATATTAAAATCGAAAATAACTGTCTTCGCCCTTTCAGCATGAAGATTTACAAGTGCGGTTAGCGGCGCCCTACCAGCTGCAGCCCAAACCGCAAGCACAGGACCTCGGCTTCGGCAAGTTCTTCACCGACCACATGCTCAAGATATACTACCACAAAGAACTGGGCGGCTGGCAGAAACCAGAGATCATGCCCTTTGAGAACCTCAGCATGCATCCAGCCGCGAAGGCGTTACACTATGCGATACAAGTGAGTTTTTGTTCATGGTTTACCTACGCACTTTTATTGACAATAAACATGTTTTTATCATACTTATGTTGTAAGTCTGATTTATAATTTAGAAAAAAACTAATGCAGTTGATATATGTAATAGAAATAGTGGGGCTTGGTTTGAAAACGAAATTCTTTAAACAGGCGCAATAGGACAATTACGTGCCGTTATGACAGTGTTTTTGAGATGTAAGGTAATTGTATAATTTACTCGCTAGATGCAAAATGTAGAGTCTTAAAATTTAAAAGTAACTGGTGCAATGTACCGGGTGGGTACCCACCGGGTTGACCATTTAGATCGATCAATATGGGAAAGTCTAAAACCAAAAGTCACAATATGTAAACAATGCATTCATTCATTTTAGACATCATTTATTGTTGTAAAATGTACTGCGTAATACGGTAACACCTAAATCGGTATATGAATACAATTAGTCTTAGTTCTCTAATTAGGAGGTTCTCAATTCGTCTGTATGTTTTTTTGTGTCTTTGTTACATGATATTTCGAACTATTTTGAAAATTCTTGTTTCATATGATAGAGGATAATTCATAGTTGGTCCTATTTAAATTTCATCGAAATCGGTTGAGTACTTCATTGAAAATTTCGAAATTTTGAAAAAATATGTATGATTTCGGAGAATGCTTACGTGGATGACATTATAAATCAGCCAAATTTTTGACGTGAAGTCGGTTCTTTTAATGCTCTACATGCGTTGATTATTCTTTTTGTTAAAATCGATGACATGGTTCCTAAGACAAATCATAGTGAGTATGTTTTTAGTTTTAGACTTTCCGCTATTATTATACTATATATTATTATTACTTTTACTATTCTTTTTACCGCTCTAAATGGTCCTTCGTGTATATAAAATTTAAGAAATAAACAAATTTCTATTATTCTCATTATACACAAACATTATAATGAATTATTATTCAATATCGTTCTAGAATAATCTAGTAAAATTATATCTTGTATGTTATCTATGTAAATTAACAATAACAATCCCCTCATTATTTATCCACTGTAGGCTCATTTTTAGTAGGAAATTGTTATCTCCGAAACAAGCTGGGACAGGCAAATAACTGACGCCGTATCTTGGTGATGGACTAAAGCAAACGTTCATCTGCCAGTTTATTGTAGTTAAAGTTTGTTTTTATGTAGCATACATAGGGTGCTCATAAATAAAAAAAAACCGTCGTCTTCAGTGCCACCACAGATAATTCTATAAAACGGTATAAATCAAATAAAATATTTAAAATTAAAATGATATCGATACAGCATTGATGAATATGTAAATTAGTGATAAGATTATTATGTAACTATCTTTTTCTGTTGCCTGCGGCCTAATGTAAATAAACTGTGAGCAATGGGTTAATATCTCAAAGAACAAAGGCACTTACTTCCCTGCTGGACTGGGAGTGAAAGAAAAACGTAGAATTTGCCAGCTGCTTCTCTTCCCGGGCATACTGTAAAAGTTAGTTAAGGGACGGAGGTTTTACCGACGTTTTTGTGGACGATAGGCTGACCCCCTATCACTGCAAGTCTCTCTCCATCATTTTAATACCTCCAAATTTGTCAAACGTGACGTCAGATGGTTTTATAGCCTCTGGTGTTCTGCCTACCCCACTAGGGATACAGGCGTGACGTTATGTATGTATGTATGAACAAAGGCAGATCTCCATACTCAAAATTGTCTCATTAAATAGGAGGGTCCCGTAATAAGAAATATGTCTAAAGGTTCAGCATTAGTACCAAAGTCTACAAGTACAATCTATTTCCATTCGGGAAAGCCGGGAAAGTAACATATATCTGTCGCAGTGCTGCAAGTAGCGCCACGTGCGGCCTTTGCGACGACTAATATTATTTCTAACCATAGACAATTTTTAACTCTATTATTGATCGAAAACGTCAAGCGATTAGATTGGGTGCAGTCTTAGGCTACGAAATGGCAAAAGTTGTTTGTCTTTGAAATGTTGGTACTAATGGAATATGCAGCCAATAGTAACTTGTCAAGTTAGGCAACTGAGAGAAAAGATCATATGATGGGTGGACGCATCAATTTGGCCGCCTTATATTGCAATTTACACATAGAATGCGCGTGCGGTGATTTCTAATGTAATCTGCCATTTTAGAAGAAAACCCAATTCACTCGGCACAATCGGAGTCCTAAAGTCAATAGTCACACGGGGCAATATCAATTAGTCCGGGTCGCAATAAATAACCGAATAACGCACAAAGCACAACGAAATCGAAAAAAGGCAGATGTATTCTGTAGCATCTAACCCTTAATATACCTACCTGTCACAGTCAAACAAAGACAAAAGCAGAGCTGACATTTCATTCGATTTTATGTAAAATCGATGAAACATTGAATCGATCCTGTGACACAAAGTTGTATAGCTTCAAAGATGGTTAATTGAATCGATTGTTCATTTGATATTCGATACAGATTATTGATCTTATACTGCTTGCTCCTGTCACGCCATCTACCACAAAAATTACAAACCTAGTTCGTAATCATTTGCTTATCTATTGCTTATGCTTTTTATCTTCATAAATAACTCCGGCTTTAAGGAAAAGAAGTGAAAATATTAAAAATCGTAGAAAATTAATTCAAATTGTTTCGTTTTTATGAAATCTAAGGACTTCAAAACAACCCAGACAAAATTCTGCCACTATTCTTTGCTTTTGTGAAATTATTGTGTGAAATTATTATATTAAAACTCGTGTATTATTACATAATACCTAAATTATATTTAATTGAGCAAAGACCAAACAGAGTGCGCATTTGAAGCGAATCAACATTGTTGCATATTTTTCAACTCTCCGTTGACCTTTAAACGGCGGCGGGGTGATGCTCGTGTATATCGAAAGTGCGAGTACATTTAATAACGATAGTTAATTCACATTTTCTTTTTTTGCTTTTCTGTTTATTTTGCAATAGTAGCAATATTAATACAGATTCAAAATAATTCCATTAGTGTTTCTAATCGGAATCCTAATTATTTATTGAAAACTTACAACGTAGTATATTTGTATAGGTAGTTTTCAATTATGATCCAGACACCCAATCGCAAGGTTCATCTACTATAGACATATTAAGATCAGTACTAAATCATTAAGCACAATACAAGAAAAAGTAGCAGAGCATTACAAGCATTAAACTTCTTAATTATTATAACACAAAACTAAAATAAACCATTAATTAATCACTAATTACCATTTAAGTTGACTGTCAGTTATACAGGATACAGGAACACGGTGGTAAGACAATATTTATTGTACTAGGAAACTCAAAAGAAATGCAAGTACGATACCAATGATGACAGTATTAAACCATTAATGATTTTAGAGACAATTCTGTATGAATACCATTTAAAAACATCTCAATGATAGTATTTATTAGTGGGTTAACTATACGTCCTCACGAATATTCGATGAATTAGGACCAATACAAAGTAATAAAAAAATACGAGTAACATGATCATCATTGCTGAGGACTGTTATTTTCCTTCTTCTTCATCTTTGATATAATTTTTCCCAATATTTATCGGGTGTTAATTAAACACACTTCTTTTAAATAGCATTATTCCCCTCTAAAAATCTATGTTGCGTTCTAAATTAATATGTCAGCCACAATCCGTGCCACAAACAACGTCGGGTTTATTTAAAAAAGCTCTAGGGTTCATGGCGTATATTATTATGTGCAACCTAACTGCTCCTCCTCGCTGCGCTCGTCGTCGCACCTAACCGTACCGACTACTTCTCACAGAACGAGAACCCTTCTTGTCGCATAATATTTTTCATCGCAATGTTAATGAATATATTACTTAGTATTAGTATATTATGTTACAAGTGAGCGAAGTTGCTAATTACAGTCGAGGCTGTGCTTAATAATGAGCCGAGACTGTAATTAGCAACGCTCACGAGTTACATACGACGTTTTTCAACACACTTGTGAGTAAAAGACAGACATACGTGGTCATAAAATAACAAACACATTTGATAACAAAGCTGTGAATTGTGATTGAAAAATGGCGCCGAACCTCGCGCATGCGCGTAGATTTTTTTTCCGCCAAATGTGTCAATGTCTGTATAGCATATACAGCCTATTTTAAGTGAAAATGTTTAATTTGGAGTGGTAAATGCAAATATTTTAATATTTTATAACAAATTATTGTAAATTGTGAATAATTTGTTTGATATACAAATTTGTTTTACTAATATAAGGCGCAAACATTTAAAAATGTATATGGATTTGAAGTGGTATAAAACCTCTTTGTTGTTTCTGAAAATATTTAATGTATAACCCGGATCAGTAAAATATGCTCTGTTTACTCGCATGTAATTTGCACAAAGGTACAATTCAACTTTGTAGGATTCATTATATTATACACTAGGGTATAATATATTATGCACGCGTGACTTATAGCCCAGTTTATTGTTCTAAATTCAATAGAATAACGCTCACTTTACGAGCAAGTGTGTTGAAAAAATTATTATGATATAATTATAGTATAAATTGCTTCAAGACACATTTTTCGCATAAGTTATTGTCTCGTGGCTAAGTTATAAAAATGGAAGCTGGATCACGTGGCCAAAAAAAATATTCTGTGGCTGGGCTTATTATTTATCATATTTATCTTTTACTTTGATTGATACATCGGGGATTTACAACAGATCTCTTTCTTTCCAGTTATTCGAAGGTTTGAAAGCGTACCGCGGCGCCGACGACAAGATCCGGTTGTTCCGGCCCGACCTGAACATGGAGCGAATGAACTTGGCCGCACATCGCTCGGGGCTGCCCACCTTCGACGGCCAGGAGCTCATCAGCTGCATCGCGCGCCTCGTGCAGATCGACCAGGAGTGGGTGCCGCACTCTGAGTCCTCCACCCTGTATATACGACCCTCGCTCATTGGAGTTGAGGTATGTTGAGTTAACTAACACATAGGTAAAAACGTGATACTCGCAGAGCAAGGGTATAATCGACATTTTACTAATTTTGTAAATTTGCCCTAGTTCTACCGAAGTTGCGATTTGTTGACTTTATGTTTTAAACATGTACTTTTTGATTTGGTCACTGAGTGAGTTCTATATAGTTTACACAACAGAATCATTATTAAATTATTATCATCAGTTTTTCACACAAAAATACAGTAACCTAGGATCTCTGGCATATAGGGCATAAGTTTTTCTGCTATGACATTTCTTGCATATTGTAATGTTTGTTTTTCAATTAGGTCACAGTGCGATCTAAACAGTTACACACGTCAAAACACCTATTTGAATTACTATCACCTTTACCTTGGATCATACGTAACTGTGCTGTTGTTCAGTATGATACGAACAGACTATTGCTATGAAATGCACATTATTTTCATAACATTGAGCTGTAGGTTATCTATGTTGACAGTATTTTCATAAAGGTGACAAGATATTTTGCTACACCTCTTTCATCCAAAGATATCGTTGATGATCTAGTTAACCTAGAGAATTAGGTTTTAAAATCAGGTATTTTATTGAATGATTTAATATGTAAACGAACCGATGTACCTAAATTCAGTAAAAAATAAATGGTTGTTTGGCTGGGTTTGCTTACACATTAAACAAAAAAAAAATAGGATCAAATGACTGCAAATAAAAAAGAACCCTCGCAATGAAAGATGTCCTTGTATATAATAATAATCTAATGAACAATTTCCTTTGCAGCCCACATTCGGTATAATGGCGCCGGAGTCGGCGCTTCTGTTCGTGATCCTCAGCCCCGTGAGCGCGTACTATAAGACCGGCGGCGACGGCGCCGTGTCGATATTCGCCGACCCCAACGTCGTCCGCGCCTTCCCCGGCGGCGTCGGCAACAGGAAAGTCGGCTCTAACTACGGACCCACCATAGGTTAGTTTACTCATATATAATAGTAGACTCCAGAAGAGCACCAACTCGTTCATGGGTCAATGTGTACCTACGCTTTATTTTATAATAAAATTCCAAAACAAAGATTAACCCTTCGACAGATTTAAGGATAAGTGTTATGTGAAAAGGTTTACTATAAGATACCCGGATGCAAGTAGATGGGATTCCCTGACTGTAAATTGTTATTGTGTATTTTTTTTTTCTTATTTTTAAAAGATGATTGCTGTTGAGCTTCTTGCCACTTCTTCTCAACAGATCGACTTTCCGAAGTGGTGATGGATTCAGTTCAATTTGTAAATTGTTTGACTTATTTCAAATGTATTTAAATACTTACGAAATAAAGAATATTTCAGTTTGAGTAAAGTCAAAGTCAAAATATACATTATTCCGTAAATTCAAAAAAAAAATATTCATCATAAGACCATCGAATGGCCGCTTAATGACGTCACAATTTTGTACTTCGGCTTTAACAAGATGTTGATAGTTATTGAATAAGATATTACAGTAGACCAAGAGACAAAAAAGAACGGGCAGAATGGCACTCTTCAGAAGACTCAGTCAGAATATTTAAGTACATTCAGTAGGTATTTAAATATATTGAAATAAGTGAAACTATTTACAAATTGAACTATGTTCTATAATACTGTACGACAAAATATTCTGTCAGCCATTTTGTATTTATGTTGCTCATATATACCATATCTTTAGAGACACGTGTTTAATAAACATAAGCACACATTGATTTGATAAACTTATTTAAATTTTGACTATTTATATAAAGATAACAGAATGTACTTAATTTTTGCTCGCGAAAATACAAAGTATTACCATCATTGTTATTACTTTTTTACACAAGGTTGAACTTTAGTCGAACTTTCCTGATAAGAGATGATAGTGTTGTTGACGCGCATAAAAATGTGAATGTTCTGGGGGAGTGAATGAGTGCGTTTGCTTTGTTTTTTTTTAATTAGTGTTTTTTTGTGGCAGAGGCGACGGCGCGCGCTGCCAAGCTAGGCCACCACCAGGTGCTGTGGCTGTTTGGACCGGAACACGAGCTCACAGAGGTCGGAGCTATGAACATCTTCGCCGTCTACATCAATGAGGATGGAGGTCAGTCTAACGATCATATTTAAGTCTCGATAACCTTGGGGTTATTGTTTTATTGTGCATTTCGGTTTTGAGGTCATATTTCTATGGTTTCATTAAACTGTTTTGAATTTTTTCATGATAATAATGATATTATTTACTGAAGAATAAACTGACAACATGAAAATTCAATTCGACCGTGTGGATTTTCTAAACTTCATTAAAATACTTGGCTTGAAAGTCTTTTTGAAAGTATTTTACTTATTATAATCATGTCGTCTTTCTCAACATTTTAAAATATAAATGAGAATAACTATAATCTTATATTTATTTACACAACAAATGACCAATCAATTGTAGTTGAGAAGTAAAAGTTTATAAAGTTTTGGATTAAAAACACCTTAAATTGTATTACCGTTGTGCCTATAAATTAAGTGTCATACAGAAATATAGCTAAATAAAAAAAAAGGTTGTCATTATAATTATCATAAAATACGGAAACACGTAAGTTCGCTGTACCTACATGATAAAATGTTATCTTAATTTATGATAAGCGTTTAATATAAACCAAATAAGCAATCCAGTTTGAATGTAATTTAGTTCTTTTACATGATATTCCATAATTATTATTTGTTTTAATCACGCAATGCAACTCTACACAAGTAAACTACAATCCAATCTTATTTAATTATAAAAGCTCATTATATAATCGATACCTAAACAAATACAAGCTGTTCAATTGCGCCATATTAACATAAATTCCGGCGATAACCGGCCAGAAGTGTTCCAAGTGGCCGATCTTCACAGAGCGGGTAGAAATCCGCCGATAACATAACAAAACAAGAGATAACTTTGAGGAATCGTAAATCACGTTGACAAGAACTGGTTCTGGGTGATAGCAGGCGGCTATCTGTGACCTGCGACCGGCGCTCCCGCCGCCGCCTGAAGCAACCGCGCCGGCGGCCGCGTCAGCCGCGCCCGGGAACTGACGCCGGCACGCATTGCGAGCGCGCGATGCAATAGGCCTAAAGATAACATCATAATTAATGGCTTCTAGAAAAAAAAATGAGGAAAATTCTCCTTAAAACCATTTACTAAATACTTTTAATCGATTCATAATATCAATGTATCTTTCGTTACATAATAGTCGTGAAAGGGACAGAAATTATAATTCATGTGTCAGATAGCGCGGTGCTGTTTTGATTTCTTCAAAAATAAGCGAATGTTGCATTGTAATTCTTTGAAAAATGTTTGCTCTGTCGTTCGGTAAAATCAGTCGAGTATCAAGTACTTTAATTTAGCAATAGGTATCAGTTAAAAAAGGATTTCGAGGACCTGCAGCTTTCTTCTATTTTCCTCTTTTTATTGGATTTTATCGTGTGTAATGATATTTTTTTATTTTAATTCACGTTTCGAGAAAATAAACAGTTTGTTTTAAGCGAATGGATGGATAGATACATAAATCTAATTTTGTTTCAAAATATTTTTTCCCTTCTTACTGACACCTGTTAATTGCTAATCATATGCCTACTCTAAAATATTCCAAACTATTTTAACCCAAGTAACTCATTATCCTTTTGGAATTTCTTGCCATAAGATGTCTTTGGATTTTTTACTTTTGCAATGTAGTGTACGTTGCTTCTGAACGAAACAATTTGCTAAAACAATAGTAAATTCAGTAGTGTATGAGTTTATTCATTACAATGAATCATACTGCAAATGATATCGTTCTTCTATATAAGAATTATAAGAGACCAGTTAAATTTCTTTATAGTTGGCTTGTCAGTTTCGGGAATATATCGTATTATTAAGTAATGAAAGGAATTAGGCCCGTATTATGGAAGATTTTTTATTCACAACTTCACAACACAAATTCGTTTTCATCTTTCCATAAAGAACTGTCTAAATATGTATAGGTGCAAAGTATGTAATATGTTTTGTTCAATCCGGCGTTACTTTATGGAAATTCATCGTAACCACCGCGATATCTTGCTTATTACCGTGTATTGTTTAACGAGGGAGCCAAATAAAAGACGTGTAGATTGGTTCGTAGTTGACAGTATTATGCCTATTGAAGCGATACATAACGAGGAGGTGCGTCACAAATTACAACCTACTCCAAAAAAAATACACCTGTAACAAAAACCTCAAACTCGGATTTTCACAGCCCAGATCACAAGCCGCCACAACAAAAAGCATCTTTAGTTTGCAGCAAGTAGTCGTAGCACAATTAACAAGATATCGTAGTTTCATCTACAACTAGGGTAAAAGTGGAATAGATGCCCCACTTTTTGAAAAAACCTTCTAATTTTTAAAATACAGTGGAATCCATTTATAATGACAGTTATAATGACAATAGGGAAATACGAAACAAGTCATACTAAACGGACGTCATACAAAGCATAGGTACTGCAAGAATGAATAAACTGTTTAAGTTAGAATGTGATTTATTTTAATAGAGAGGAATAAAATAGAGATAAATCAAAGTAGATATTAATAAGCAGACTCAATAAGTAAATTTACGCTCTGAGACTCAAATCAAAAAAGGCATTTCATGCGCCGAAAGTCTTTGGGTATAACGTGACTCTCCCGAACACTGCCAAAGGTTTTAGAAATCATACGGTCGGTCACTATAAGCGGACCAAATTTGATAAAAAAGGGTTACAATAAGCGATATGTCACTATAGGCGAAGTCATTATATCCGACTTAGTTATATAATTTATATGAAAACCAAACTTCCCTGTGTAAACACGTCATAATGAGCGGTTGGTCAATATAAGTGGAGTCATAAACGGATTCTACTGTATTAGAATTTTGAGAATAATTTCTACTAACTAAGATGTTTTAATCATTTATGTTGAGTTATTACCAGTTACTTGTTTTGTTTTTAGTTAATAGGAAGAGAATTCTGTAAAATACGTATTTTACAGAACTCACTGGTTTGTGGAACCTTTTATTTGAGTATAGATGCGTTACCTGTGCGTTACTGTCCGGATAGTTGCCCCACAATAAAAAATAATGTGATTCCCTATAAAATATTAAGTGTCAATACACATAATCCAAGAGTACACATATTAACATACGTAAGTACATAAAGATATAATAGGACACAAAAATATTTTAAAAGTATACACCGATACCTTACATGGGTATATGGTATATGAGGTAGGGATGTCCCTAAGGGCTCCTAAGGGTATCTATACCCAAAAAAAAATCGGAACTACTACCTGTCTTTTGTGCTAGACGCCTGTTTAACCCAAGATGTAATTTGTTCAGACAAGCAGCTGAGCACGCCGCCGCTCAACGGGCTCATCCTGCCGGGCGTGACGCGGCGCTCCATCTTGGAGCTGGCCAGCCAGTGGGAGGACCTGGTCGTCAAGGAGGAGGTGTTCACCATGGACAAGGTCATACAGCTCAACAAAGCCGGGAAGGTGAGTCGCCGAGTCCAGTAGGAGGTGTACATTCGACGACCGCTGTGGCCGTGGGGTTAACAGCTGCCTCAGACGCCAGTGCTTGAGGGCTCAATTCCCGCACGGAACAAGAAAATAAATTGTTCCGGGTCTGGGCGTTTATCTATGTATATACAGGGTTGTTTTTTGGTCACCGGTCATACATTTACACAATAAATATCATTTATAGAAAAGATTTTTGAAAAATTATGTATTTTTTTACAAGTTGATATATTCGCTAACATATTAAGCAAAGCATGGTCACTCGAAATCGTGAATGAATACCACTAAAAAAAGACGACTACGCGTTACTACAAAACATCTTGTAGTACTACGTCGTAGCATTACAATGAAATGCCGCGTCGTAGTAGCTATGTTCATCAATAGCAACTATTTGTAAAAAAGTTTTTTGTGCCAAATTTTTATTTTTTTGTATTGAGCGATACTAAAAAAATATGCAGGTATGTTTGTCTCGTGTCAAAGAAACTGACATTTAAATTTGGCTGGTGACTAATAAATAACCCTGTATTTATGTATAATACATTCTAGGTTCCCCCTAGTTCGCTACATGGTATCTCATAACACAAGCTTTGCTTACTTTGAGGCTATGTAGTTGGTGTGATTGTCTGGGGATTTTATTTATTTTATTTTATTCCCACCATCACCAACAAGTCAAGGACACAACACTAACTACACCTTACTTACGTCACCTTTGTTGAATACTCAAAGATAAGTTACTAAGTTTATTAAATTGTGTCTGTTTTTGCAATTGAAGCTTTTAAATCAATATTTTGCTGACTTTGTGGTCGAACTGGGATAACTTGCCTCGTTGGAAATGTATTATAATGTTTAATAGCCGTGAGTTCCGAGAATTTCTTAAGACTCGTGCAATTCAAACGAAATGTATTCAGCGGTTACCCCAAAATACAGAAAGATATACGTTCCCTTTTATAGTATGCGGTGCCTATCAATGGTGCGCGCTTGTACCAGCGTAACTCCTTATCCCAAAGCAAATTCTTTATAAAATATAATATAATAGACTCTATGTAACTGTGTTGGCCTATCGTTTACAAATGAAAAATTGAAAAATTCGAATCTTACTTTCCGAGATTACCGTGCATTAGATTTCTCAGACTGAGGCAAAGGACGTTTAAAAAGAGATTTTGTTCAGTATCGTAAATTGAGTTGATTCTAACATTTATTTATAAGATTATGACGTCACTGTTCCTGCTTGCGTTATTTAAGGGTGAACGTTAGGTTTATCTCCTCAAGAAATAACCTATTTAACATAGGTTGCATTAGTACAAACTAGCTATTGTTTATTGTGATTTCAACTATTCATATAATTAATTTATGGAAAACTTACAACTACTTTTTTAATACAGTTGCTCAAAAAGTGGCGTATTGCAGGGACGTTTAGCGTTCGGGATGTGGGCTGTTACACACTTGTGCTTTTTCTTTACCTTTTCCGCACTAGTGCGTTCTCTTTCCCAAATGTCAAAATAGTGTCTATTAAAAAGAAAAAATCAACCACGAAGTTTTTACTAAAAAAAATTCATAGAAGTTTTTAAAAGAAGCTACTAATTTGTTTCAATATCAGATATAATGATTTGATGCAATGAGTAGGTTAGGTTTCATTTAATTTTATCTCATTAAATTCATTTTCATTTCATGTCAATACAAAAAATCTACTAAAGACTTGGCTGTATGGGCATAGTTCCCTTTGCCTACCCAGAATGGGTAAACAAAAAAAATCTCTGTTTATAATCTTTCACGGCTGGCGCCATTTTGTATATTTTATAAAATTGCTTAATTTTTTCGCAACTGTATTAAAAATAGTCGTTCAGTACACGTGCGGAACCGTCATTGCAACTCGTTCCGACTGTCAACCCTCGCCTTCGGCTGCGCCTCGTTGCCACATTTGTCGGAACTCTTTGCAATGACAGGCTTTCCGCACTCGTAATGAAATATACTATTTACAGGATATTTGTTATATGCAATAAGCAGTTTTCACAAACAGTTTTTTTTCTTCTAGTTATTAGAAATGTTCGGCGCGGGCACCGCCGTGTTGATCAGTCCCATCAGCCGGATCGGCTTCCTGGAGCAGCAGATCCACATCCCCACCATGAAGCAGGCGCAGCCAGTCTTCCAGCGGGTCAAGGACACGCTACTCGCCATACAATACGGACACATAGAGCACCCCTACGCCAGGATCATCTCATAGTGAATCAGTGAAGTGCGACATATGACTACAGTGATTGGTGCAATAACGAGTGCGAAAAGACGATTACGATCGAATCGATTACTGATTAATATTCGCGCGCCAAATTAGATTACGTTCTGTAATGCTTTTTCGTTTTAAACTACGACTTAAGTTCTACCCTTCCATTCGTAATCCTCTAGGAAAATAGTTTCGTCTGCTTTTATCTATTTCAATATTCTAGTGAGTGTGAGGCACAGTTTTGTGCTTTTAAAGCGCAAAGTAGAAGGAAGGAAATGTAAATAAACAAGCTGTCGGGTTCAGTATGAAAAAAGAATAACTTCTAAAATGATAATCCATGTGTGGTCTCAACGATCTTTGAAGAATTTAACGCTTCATATCGTGATAACTGCGTAGATCGATCCTACTGTAAAACTTGGACGGATAGGACTTGAAGAAAAGGTGTGATAAAGTCTTAGTTTGAAATAATAAGCAAGTTAGAAATGAATTTGTATAGAAGCCGATATATTATGTAAGATATGTTTATAGTGAGGAGTTTTTGCTAAATTTAAACATTCCGCCTTGTTGAACACGCAGATACGGAGAATAAAACGATTAGGACGTACGTAGCGTTAGTTGGATATATGTAGTTACCACTTGCGATATAAGTTATCTTGTGTTTTCGTAATGGCGGCTGGTTATCACTTTGGCAATTTCCTGATAAAATGTACAAATAATGTATTTTATCGCATAATTTGTTTATTCAAAAAAATTGTGATATTAAATTATTGTAATTAGTTTACTCTTCACATTTCTCGTTTAAGTCATATTGTGCAATTGTAAAACAATTGTAAGAGCTCGAAGTTGTGAGCCCACGTGGGACGAAGCGACTGTAATTAAGGGCTAGGATTAAATTTGTAAATATTGTAATAATTTCCTATTTATGTCTTAGATCTAATGAGTGAAGAGTAATGTTTTATATAATATAGATTTTATTTTCTAGTCGTAAGAATCTGTATGATTGTTATTTAAAAATATATGTTTAGTTTTTCATAGTGATTGTTTTATTACCTTATCCCATGTTTATTCTAAGGAGTTTTCTTCCTTGGCACAGATGATATCAGGTGCCTGCTGCGCTGTTGGCAATCCTCCACAGAGGTATCTGCCGAACTTATACTTATGACTTTACATTAAAGAAATACGTTTCATAGCCTCGTAGGTTAGGCGTTCTGCATGTAATAAATACTTAGTAAGCACAGGGGTGTTTTCTCGCTATCCCTTTGATTGGTTCACCTATAATAAGTTACCTATATTTACCTGTGAAGTCCTGGTATTTAAAAACTCGCATCTCAATTGAATTAAAAGGGTATTTTAGAAAAATAAACGTGTTTGTCAGGATGGCGTGAGAGATGTCTGAATAGTCCCAAAATTTGCACCAAACAACCTTACCTAAACTGTACCTATGTGAAAAAAGCTGTTCCTCAAGCAATTCAATAAAAAATTAATAGTGATATAGACACGCCGTTCTGACGTCTAAACGAGTGGGCTCGAATTTATATCAATAAACTGGACCTAATATAAATGCCAATAAAAAAAAAAATTCACACAGTGATATCTGTCAAATCCATAAAAAAAAATTTACGGCCCATTTTTTTTATAATAATGTATTCATTATAAAGATTGGTCAAACTTATATCAAATATCACATTTAAACGCTCTCAAAACTTGAACGTAAAACAAAATATAGGTAAAACCTATACCTAATGTTATAAAATTAATGTTTGAACTGAGGGAAATTTGATGTTGATTTGACAGATGTAACATGTGAAATATTATTTTCTATTGGCAGTTTTATGAGGTACAGTTTAGGTATAGTTTATTGATATATGTTTCAGAACATAACTCCCACGCGTTAGAGCAATACGCGACTATGCGCGCCAAGCTGACGTCAGAACCTTGTCGGTGTGCGTTATCTAATGTGTAACTCAGTAGTGTGCCCGTGTTCTTTCGTTAGCTAACTGCTCATCACTGAGCTTATTTTTTTCCCGTTCGGCAATGTTCGGCGCTCAGTGAAATAGCTAGATAGTATGCTAAATCAACCATAACTTCACCGACGAGTTTCGCTCAGCGTCATGACTCATGAGGGCTCTTAATCGAATACATTGATTCATATTTATCTAACATACACAAGAATCACTATACATATACTTATTCTTTGCCATTAATAGATTTGTTTTATGAAATGATTATTTAACACTACCAGCTTCTATGCTGGACTGGGAAGGAAAGAAAAACATAGAATGTACCAGCTGCTTCTCCCGGACATACTGCAGAACTCAGTTAAGGATGCGTTTCCGAAAAGGCTAGGTATCGAATTCTACTACTACATGTTTAAGATTCACGCACACAAGCGTGCCGTGAAAAAGACGAAAGGTTTTGAACAGTTTTGATACTTTAGTTTTAAATATTTGCAAATTCTTTTATTAAAACGATTAAATTGGGTAAGATTAATTACAGTGCTCGGAAAGTTTGAGCTCGTTTTATTCGTAACGATAAAACCTCACCATCGAACCTGATGAGCTGGTGGTACACTCGAGGGCTTCTACTGGAATTCCTATTCCTAGGCATGTCAAGTTCGAGTTCATAAGACGAGACATTACCATCAGTCCTGGTAGTGGGAGCTGAAGGTATGCCTTGAGGTACTACTGGAACTCCTAGACGAGTAGAGCTAGGCATGTCGAGTTTGGGTTCATTTTGATTCTTAGGACGAGACCTTACCACCCGTTCTGGTAGTGGAAGCTGAAGGTATACCTCGAGGTGCTACTGGTACATACACCTAGACGGATAGAGCTAGGCATGTCGAGTTTGGGTTCATTTTGATTCTTAGGACGAGACCTTACCACCAGTTCTGATAGTGAGAGCTGAAGGTATACCTCGAGGTGCTACTGGTACTCCTAGACGGGTAAAGCTAGGTATATCGAGTTTGGGTTCATTTTGATTCGTAGGACGAGACCTTACCACCAGTTCTGGTAGTGGGAGCTGAAGGTATACCTCGAGGTGCCACTGGTACTCCTAGACGGGTAAAGCTAGGTATATCGAGTTTGGGTTTATTTTGATGCGTAGGACGAGACCTTACTACCAGTTCTGGTGGTGGGAGCTGAAGGTACCATATTTTAAAAGAACTGAACAGGACACAAGGAACTGAAATCTATAGGCGGTCAGATTTAGTGGAATCGGGTTTTCATATTTTAAAAGAAATAATAAAATTTATGGACAAAGGATAATGCAAGTGATTGGGCTCCAAAAAAAAAGTCATTGTGCAGGGATGAGATGAAAGTCAGATTATAGATTAGACACATGTCATTCATATTTGTTAGGACGCTAAAAAAATTAGCCCTGGGAAAAAAAAGATATGACCAAAAATACATTTTGCATTTAATAGAATAAAAATCGTTTTCTTTTATGATACAGAAACTAAACGGCCGTAGATTTCTACGAGTGTATTCGTATAACCTTTACAGCCATTGACTACGAAACTAGTGAATATTGTAAATAAATACGATTATTGGTAAAAAAAAGTGCTTGTGTGATCCTTATAAGTACCTAATGGGTTGGCTACACTGTTGTAAACCGCGATTAGTTCTTCTCTTTTCTTAGTATAGTGACTTCCCTTCTTATTATCGTCGACACACAAAAGAGATGTTATTATTAATCTGTCTCTTTTCTTACTATAGCGAACTTTTTGCGGCACTGGTTCGGCGACATTGGAAGCACGGTTTACAACTGTGTAGCCACCCCTTTTGATTTGATTTGTCTTTTTTCTTACTTTAGCGATGTCTCTTATACGGCACTGGTTCGGCGACATTGAAAAAGCAGTTTACAAATGTGTAACCACCCCTTATGAAATAATGGTATGTATGGTTCATCTAATACTGCCGTTTAGAATAAGCGAGTATGTTGCTATAAGTGGTTAATAAAGTCTAATAGTGGTTATATAATTATTACAACTAGATTTCATTAACGCTCTCTATCTCTTTCTCGGAGCACATTATTAGCGCGCATTGTCCATTTTATTCGAAACATTTCGGGGTTCGAGTCGAAAGTCAAACTTCTTTTATGATTATGATATTTAATTGTATTGTTAATATGAATCATGTGTTTAAAAGTACTATTCCTTTTATAATTTATGATGTCTGTTTAATTGTACTGAAATAATGAATAACGTCTTCAAAAATAGTACTTATTTTATGTTTAAGAACTCTTACCAATGGTAATGAATGAAATAATAAATCATGTGTTTAAAAGTCTTACTTTTTTCATTAACGATAACCACTTATACCAACACATTAGCTTATTCTAAATGGCAGTATTAGATAAACCATACATACCATTATTTCATAAGGGGTGGTTACACATTTGTAAACTGCTTTTCCAATGTCGCCGAACCAGTGCCGTATAAGAGACATCGCTAAAGTAAGAAAAAAGACAAATCAAATCAAAAGGGGTGGCTACACAGTTGTAAACCGTGCTTCCAATGTCGCCGAACCAGTGCCGCAAAAAGTTCGCTATAGTAAGAAAAGAGACAGATTAATAATAACATCTCTTTTGTGTGTCGACGATAATAAGAAGGGAAGTCACTATACTAAGAAAAGAGACGAACTAATCGCGGTTTACAACTGTGTAGCCAACCCATTAGGTACTTATAAGGATCACACAAGCACTTTTTTTTACTAATAATCGTATTTATTTACAATATTCACTCGTTTCGTAGTCAATGGCTGTAAAGGTTTTACGAATACACTCGTAGAAATCTACGGGCGTTCAGTTTCTGTATCATAAAAGAAAACGATTTTTATTCTATTAAACGCAAAATGTATTTTTGGTCATATCTTTTTTTTCCCAGGGCTAATTTTTTTGGCGTCCTAACAAATATGAATGACATGTGTCTAATCTATAATCTGACTCTCATCTCATCTCTGCACAATGACTTTTTTTTTGGAGCCCAATCACTTGCATTATCCTTTGTCCATAAATTTTATTATTTCTTTTAAAATATGAAAACCCGATTCCACCAAATCTGACCGCCTATAGATTTCAGTTCCTTGTGTCCTGTTCAGTTCTTTTAAAATATGGTACCTTCAGCTCCCACTACCAGAACTGGTGGTAAGGTCTCGTCATACGCATCAAAATGAACCCAAACTCGATATAACTAGCTTTACCCGTCTAGGAGTACCAATGGCACCTCGAGGTATACCTTCAGCTCCCACTACCAGAACTGGTGGTAAGGTCTCGTCCTACGCATCAAAATGAAACCAAACTCGACATGCCTAGCTCTATCGGTCTACGAGTACCAGTAGCACCTTGAGGTATACCTTCAGCTCCTACTACCAAAACTGGTGGTAAGGTCTCTTCCTTCGAATCAAAATGAGCCCAAACTCGATATACCTAGCTTTACCCGTCTAGGAGTACCAGTAGCACCTCGAGGTATACCTTCAGCTCCCACTACCAGAACTGGTGGTAAGGTCTCGTCCTGCGAATCAAAATGAACCCAAACTTGACATGCCTAGCTCTATCGGTCTACGAGTACCAGTAGCACCTTGAGATATACCTTCAGCTCCTACTACCAAAACTGGTGGTAAGGTCTCTTCCTTCGAATCAAAATGAGCCCAAACTCGATATACCTAGCTTTACCCGTCTAGGAGTACCAGTAGCACCTCGAGGTATACCTTCAGACCCCACTACCAGAACTGGAGATAAGGTTTAGTCCTAACAAACATAATGATTCCAAGTTTCCAAATTCAATCCTAATCATAAAAGGTTTTGTAATTTTTTTTTTTCAATAAAATTATATTATTACCTTTTCAACTCAGTTCAGAGAGCGTCAAGTATCGAGACTTGTTTGATGTAATAAATTGTGTATGTACAGCGATGTTTCTTAGCACGAAAAATAACTCAAAAGCGATACAGGTACACTCTCGACAGCGGCTGAGCGCAGACTGAAGATATCTAGTTTTTGTTTGGAATGATATTGACATTATTTGCTAAAGTATAATAACCCTTACCACAGTGTGTTAAGATTTACGCATTTATACAAACATGAAGAAAATTACGTGTTTGGTTTTTTTTTTTTTAAAGGGTTTTTAGTAGTAATTTCAAAGAAAAAATGCGTATTATCAAAAATGAACATGTCAACCATCGAATAGTATTTTTTTTATTCATAAATACTTGTGTTTTCATACCAAAAGTGGTACCGTAAATTGGCTTAAAATCGTCATTTTCGTGCGACGAGGCATCGCAAAATTAGTTTTTAAGCCACAAAAACAAATTTATTTATATTATTTTTATATAATAAATGGAGATGAAAGTCTTATCTATCTATTAGTACTTGTAATTATACTAAACTTTGCGCCATTTTATCACTATATGTACCAGAAAATACCCTATTTTGAAGATTTGCGGAAACGCGTCCTTAAGGGACAGAGGTTTTATTGGCATGTTTTGTGGGCGACAGGCTGATCCCCTGTCACTGAAATAGTCTCTTACCATCATTATAATACCCCCAAAGTCAAACGTGACATCAGATGGTCTTACAACAGGCGTTGAGTTATGTATGTAGGTATTATTCACTAATTAGGTAATATAAAATAGGACAAGCAGACATGGAAAAAGTATAAAAAAGAAAACCAAAATACTCCATAATATAAGTAGTTTATTATCAAACATATCACAAAGTGTAGTTAAACTAGAACATGTTATTGTGTAACGTTAAAAAGTAGTGTAAATGCTTAGATTCTTCGAAGCCAACTCAGGTACCTACATACTTAAATACAGAAAATAAACAAAGGTGACTATCGTCACGTGGCAGGCGGGACTCGTCACGCTAAAATTACAATGGTCACTTGAACTTCATGTATCAATTATCATTTGAGTTGGCTTCAGTGACTCCTGGCGCCCCCTAGCGGCCTACTCCGGCGGCAGCGGCAGGTCTCCTTCGAATTCGTCGTACTTCTTCTTGAGGTCAATGCGAGAGCGGCTCTGTGGCTTCCACGCAGGTTCACCTGAGTACCTGCGGAAATACAAATGAATGAATTAATGAATGAATGAATGATTTATTTAAAAGTAACAAAGACTCAATTTGTTACTGAGGGCTTCATTTTAGAAATCGGACAATGCACATAGCGATAGTTTCAAATATTAAAATAAGCATAAAATGTATCTCACAGGATGACAATTACGCAGAAACAAAAATAAAATAGAAAACGAATCAAATCAATCAGATTTTTTTATTGTCAGTTTTGAACCAGCTAAAAGGCTACTCATCATATTGACATATAACTTGTGTAACAACGAAGCTCAGTCGGAAGCTCAGTGACGACCTATGAGAACTAATTCGTAGAGTTTTAAATGGAAGGGTATACAAAAATGCGAATCAACTCATTTATAGAAAGTAGGTACCTATTTGTATAAAAAAATGTACTCGCGTACCTATATTGTAAGCACCGATTGATCGCTATCGGTCCTCGATAACAAGAATCATTATTCATGGATGTTATTTCGTCGTAAATGAACGTAAATAGGTAATTAAATAGGCATATTTTGAAAGTATTTCATAAATGGTTTATTTTGATAGAGACGATATGACTTAAACTCCTGTTAATAAATAAATATTTCTGATACTTACAACATTATCTAGCCCATATTAAGTTTCTTAAAGAACTTGTGTTATGGATACTAGATAACTGATATACCTACTTAAGAAATATTAAACATACATATTGAATAAATATATATTTTTTATTAGAATAAACTTAAATAAACATATAAACGTCCATGGCTTGACGACTAATATCTGTGTTCATCACACAAATATTTGCCGCCGCCGGAATTCGAACCCAGGACCTCAGGCATAGAAGGTAATGTATGTTACCGCTACACCAGCCGGTCGTCATCTAGTAGGTAAGTTAAGTTAGTAGGTCCTTAAGTATATTTATGTAGCGAGAATTCACCAAGGTACCTCAGAACGAGGTCGTCATTTAATTCTTTCAAGTAACATGAAATACTCCTATCGATATCTTAGTATCCTATATACTTTCATATACCTAATTTAAATATTCGATGAACAGATTTTGCTTTTATTGTGCCGAGCGACGGTTTTGAGCCGTACCTAAGATTTGAAAAACGCAGTGGTCTTTTGTTATATAATATTTTTTATTTGGAATTAAATACTTAAATTAAATTCACCACCTTTATGGTTTTATCACTCTGTGGGAATTAGATGACTTATATAAAACCAGAGTCATGTTTATTTTATTAGGTAGCCAGCTAAACATCCACCGCAACAAAGATCTGCACGTCATACAAACACTTATCGTGCACGGATCGACCCACTTCTTATTGCGTATCATTCAGATATACATACACCAATTGCGCGGGGGAGTTCAAAAATCTAAGAAAGCCCGCTAAACGGATAGGTATTTTTAAATTTCAATTATTCCGGTGGTGAAAGCGGACAGCTAACTATATTTTTCAATATTTACTGCGCATTTATCCCTGATGGTAATTAATTCATGTAAATAGGTAATGGATGGAATATTTTAAATGTACGTTCAGACGGCTGACCCCTGGTGTGGGAAGTGCGTTTTAATTTTGTCGGCTGCGTAGACAATCACGCCTGTCTCGTATGAGTGGTGGTGGCCGGTTTTTAGTGCACCCATTAATGTAGGCTAACATTAAAACTTGGCTACTCGTTTGTCACAGCATGTGTGTAAAGGAAGTAATGTATGTATGTGTTGTCATTGAGCACTCATACTTATAATTGAATGGATTTCAATTCAGTTCGTAGTTTCATAGGTTCACGCTTATTCTTTAGTGATACAAAGTTTTATGTTAAGCTAAACTAATTTTTAATATCTGTAGCGTAAATTATATGCAGGTATGCAGGTTTAAAATATATTTTATTAAGATACATAAATATCTGCGCGTAATACTTACATTGAATAAAAATATTCTTACTAGATATAACCACATATCAATTTCTTAGAATACGTTTTAAATAAACAAACGACTATGTTAATCAAATACAAGTACAGTTTATTTAATTTGGATTTTCCTCGTTGAAGAAATCAAATGTCATTGAGTGTGATAACAGCATTAATGCTTAGTTGAAATTTCATTCAAATTAATTTTATCTATTACGAATGAGTAAAACATTTACCTACTCAGTGACAATGTGGCAACATTGTTAAATACTAGAACTATCTACGCCGCTTTTAAAATTCTTTTGTGTTTGATAACTTCAAGCTTTGCTTTCTGCGTTAGTAGGTACTTAGCTAGCTAATTAAAAACAAAATTATCGCGAACGTGGCGTGATACGTACGAGCATAACAAAGCTATTTATATAGCTTTAGGTGATGTAATAACCTTTGTAATTGAAACTGACGTTATTTTAAAGGAGAAATGTTTGAAAACACGGGATTTTGTTAAAACTAAACCATATAGATAAATAGTTATACTTAAATATTTTAAGATTGAAAACATATACTTACAATCTTAAAATATTAACATATAGATAAAAAATATTTACATATAGATAAATATTTTAAGATTGAATTGAACCTTTGATGCCGTCATTTCATTTTCTAATATACATCTTTATTGAAAGCATGAGTTGGTGTCGAAGGACACATCACAAGAAAGCGAATTATCTATTGATGACAGTCTTAGTCATTTGTATTGATAGGTATTGATTTTATTATATTGCAATAAACCTAGTTTGACTTTCATATACGGATGACAGCTAAGAATACTTTGTTTTTATTTTATTCTTTAACCTGGCAAATAATTCAATGCAGTAAAATGACAGTTCCAGTGTGCCCACTTTGGGATAAAAAAATGGTGATGAGGTTTAAGTGAATATAATTTATTAATTTATATAAATTATTTATAATGATGGACAGAAACGATTGCAGAAATAACGTGTTTATTTTATTACAATGAACGTAATTATTTTTTATAATTATTTCGTCATGTATGGAAAATAAATATTTTGACTCACAAAATATTTTTGTTTTTATTACTCACCCTGTTAGAAAGGTAACGGCAACTCTTCTTGTTTCGTTTTTAACGATATACATTGCTTTAAAATTTTATGCAAAACGAATGACAAAGACTCGTTCATTTTCGATCATTTTCATTAAGTATTTACACTAGGAACTTTTTAACTGGTATATTTTTTTTCTATTTGACATTTCGAACTGTCAATTTACTGCATTGAATTATTTTCCAGGGTATACAACTTCGAGCTGCTTATCGTTGTTTCGAATATAATCGCCCCCCGCTCGAGATCCTTGAAAAACCCACAAATAAATGAAAAACTTAAAAACATTGCAATGCTTCATTTCAACTGGGATTCACAATTTCTGTAAAGAAATTGGTCTCGGGTGGTCTTAGCTGCAAAGCTATACCATAAGATGGAGCACCGTTAGCAATATAACGTAAAAACAAAAATGTGGTAAGTAATTTCGAGGCGTACCACCAGGCCCCGGTAGCTCAGTGGAAGAGCACTCGTCCGGCAAAGAGGTCCCAGGTTCGAATCCTGGTCGGGTAATTTTTATTTATCACATTTTTCATTTATGTAAGAATTGAGAATTTGAAATGCAAAAACTTAAAAACATTATCAACCCACAAATAGTAACTTTGAATGACCTGACTGACCGTGTTTGTAACGCAGCCCGGAAATATAATACTGTGGACGACCGAATTGGATTAATCTGAACTCAAATATTTTAATTGAAGCAATAAGTGCAGGTTTTACCTAAATACAGCCTAAAGTAGGTACCTACCGTTATCTGTGTATTGGAATTCAGTTCCTACCCAAACCTATACCTACAGGTTGTGTATTAATATTATTATAAATACTTCATCACTTGCGAAAACTATGTATAATATGTATTAGAAGGTGTGTACATATAACACAAACAAAAATAAAATAAATCTTTTTACAATTAAGTAGCTTGGGTGTGTAAGTAGGCAGGATCCTACATCATTTTCAATAAGGGTTGAAATGTGATGAAAATTCAAACATACAGTTAAGTTGACAGCAAAATAAATATCTTTGTAAACTTATCATCAATATACTCACGGTGTCAGCTGAGGCAGGGCGTCGCGGCTGCTAGAGACCCTTGACGACGAGGTCACGGGCGGCAGGCTGTCCACTGTCAAACAATTGCTATATTCAGGTGTACGGGAATTATAACAGATGCCGATGAAAGAGCCAATGGGAATAAATGTATTCTGAAAACTGATTCCTTATCCAAATATTTTAATAAAGACTAAAAACTTAGACTGATATCTACAGATACCGAAATTGACACATCTAACTTTGTAGTTCTAAAGTAGGCTACAGTAAGCTTGTCCTGTGGAGACCAGATATGGGGTAACCCCTAGTTCTCTGTGTCACACGGACCACGCACGACCAGGAACAAAATGGAAAAGTACATTTCCTACACTGGTCCAGGGAATCAACTGAAGCACCACGGAAGTACTAGAACGAAGGGAGATTTTTTAGCTAGAATTATATTAAAACTGAAGTTAAAAAAGGCGACGTTCCCATCATCTTATAACTTCAGTCTGATACCGTTATTGGCTGCCATTGCTACACCACAGATCTTCATTTATAAAGTACTATCTGTTGCGCGCGGTTTTACCCGCGCCATTTCGGATCCCGCGGGAATTTCGGGATAAAAATTAGCCTATGTGCTATTCCAGACTAAACACTATCACTATGTCAAATTTCATCCAAATCCGTTCAGCCGTTATCCCGTGATTGAGGAACAAATATCCATACATCCAAACTTTCATATTTATAGTATTGGTAAGACTTACTGAAGAATCTGGGCCCACTCGGGTGGAGTTTGGCTTAGTGAAGTTATAGTTGTCTTTTCAGTTAACACTTCATCTCAATAATTTCAACGACTTTATTGACAAAATTCGTGAAATAACTCATTCCAAAAGCTTTTCCGAAGATTACCGCGAATAAACAGACTTATTAATATTAGCTCACATAGCTACTTCGTTTAACGTCGTGTTTTGTATGCAGTTGTTGAGGAATATCAATGTAGAACATTCGATTTCGTTATCTTTCCATAACTCACTCAGCCCTCCGTCATATTTAGACATCTTCGGGAGTGACGTCAAATACATATGTTTTCTATTTTATCGAGACGTCACTATAACGATAATAAAAACATGAACTCAAACTTAATAACTAATACTTACAGTGATAAAATTGTATTGAGACATAATCAAGGATATTTACATATAGGTACTTTACTTTTTAAACCGTAGGGATATACCTATCTATCTATATCATAATGTCGTGAAAATAACTGTCTTTTTTATGTATGACAATAAGCTAGCGTTAGAGGTCAATCTCAACCCACGGTGAATTTCGATGAGAAAATGCCAAACATATCTACTTAGAAATAAACTTTCTGAATCACACTACCTGTTTACTGACACACTATGTGGAACACAGTAAAAGTTCACTTTCTGCTGTATAAATAAGCCAGTTACTACGAGGTTACGATAAGGGTCTCTCAAAAGGTCCACCACCCAGAATCGGAACTTGTAGACTTCTGATGATAGGTACTTAGGTACATTTGTAAATAAGCCCAAGTTGTTAATTTACATTATGACCCGCTGGTTACGTACGTCATAGCATTCATTGGCCATTACCTATTAAATTTTCAAAAGTTAAGTCCAAAACTATATTTGCAAATACCTATTTACGTTATTTACTGTCAGGTTAGTTAGAATTTTCAAATGATTGTGTTTATAAATAAACTTTAATTAACCAAGGAACACTGGGAACTAATTCAAATTTATTATGGGTTTCTTTTTTTTGAGAAGAGAAGATGACAGCACTCGGTTTAGGATTAAACTGGCTTTTCATTAATATTGCCGAAACACATCATCGCTGTACTATATGAAGGGTGGTCGCTTATTAGGCGGACCCTAAAGGGGTCCTACCACCACGCGGGGTCCACACCGATTAGTTACCTTTTACGTAACGCCTACCTAAGGGCAACATGGCTAACCCTAAAACTAACCCTAAGAAGCTAAACTGTTTCTAATCTCCAGCTTACATTATTGCCGTACAACGGCAATAATGGAAATTCCCTTCCCTATTTTACAATTATTAATTATTAAATTGAGATAAAAATGAAAAACACAAAAAAAAACAAACACATGACAAAATTAATGCATAAATCCCTATTCCCAGCTAGGCCAGTCATTGGAAAATGAACCGCCGTAAGTATATAGGTACTTTATACATATAATTACACAGCATGTTTTTCAATACACAAGCTTACAGGCGCGGTCCCAGGGGGGGGGTCACAGGGGACATGACCCCCCCAAAATCATGAAAAGATGAACCCCTTATAAGAGAAGGAGGAAGAAAAAGATACTTCTGATACAAAAAAAATTGTCGTGACCCCCCCAAAATTCAGTTGTGACCCCCCCCCCCAAAATTCAGTTGTGACCCCCCCCCAAAATTTCAGTCTGGGACGTCGCCTGCAAGCTTAACTGTGTACATAGCGCACATGACGTGCCAATTTGGGTTATTTATTTATACAGCCAAATCCGAATATGCAGCGTAAATATGGTCCATCAATATGTTGTTTTCAGTTGCGTATTCCGAAATTTGAATGTAAATATTTAAAAGCAGATAACGTACCTCTTACGTCAATAGGAGAATAGCTTGTTTCTGAAGATCTGCTGCCGACCGATGACACCGACGCCGCTGGCAACAAACAATCATCATCACGAAACAGTCACGATCCTCAAAATAATTTAGGGGGTGAATGCAGAAAAATATCATGATTTTTGGCCAAATAAATATCATGATTTCAAGGTCGCTTGTCTAGAAAATATTCGTACAGGGGGTAAAACGGCGCCACGGAGTCGTCGTGGTGCCGTAGTTACTGTGTGTATCATACGATATCGCAAGTTAAGCAACGTTCGACACGGTCGGTACTTGGATGGGTGACCGCCGATCATCCATTTCTCACGACGACTTCCGTGCTTTAGAGGGCAGGTTAAGCAGTCGTTCCCGGGTGCTGTATCCAGTACCTAGTCGTTAGGGTTTGTTAGAAGTCATTTCGGTGCAATGAAAATTCTGACATCCACCACCCAGCGGGCCAGCTTGGTGGATAATGGCCTATATCTCCACGTCACCCAGGGGAGAGACTATAAAGTATACCTATAAAATACCCATAAATAACACATGTCTATTGATGTCAAATAATAGTTTTTCCCCCAAGTCAAAACAATCTTGTTTACAAACACCGAGGGACATGAAACTGTCGCATTGACTGTATGTTTTTATGTCAATGACCTAATCGGTGACGTCTAATTACAGATAACCTTAGCCAAGAAGTGCATATGAAAATGCTTCATGATTAGTTCAATTCGGTCATGACTGAGCTAAAGGTTCTCGGAAAACCTTGTTTCTATGCGGATTAAACTAACTTATTATTTGGGCTGGTTGAGGTGGACATGTTTTATGTTCCTCGTACAGTGTGTTAGGGATCGGATTTCCGATACCTCACCCACGTATAGTAGGTTCAATTTTATTGACTCGACTAGTCGGATTAAGGGCAACCGACTGCATTTAAAATAATGGCGAGCACTTTGAACAGTTACTGTAAAATTTTAGAAGAAGCAGAAGTTAACATTAAAGTAGAACAATAAGAAGCAGTATTTGCCTCACTCACACACACCTAACTATCCTTAAAAATACCGCTCACTCTCGCGCCCTAATGGAATGTTACCTGATTTGTCCAACCTCATTGTCGTGTATTTTATTGTAATTTTGACCGAATTAGCCCGAATTTCAATACACATGTGATGTTTATTTGTTAGCATAGTTCCTTGCGAACAAATTAAATGCAAGAAACGATATATTAAGGGGCTGGTTTTTTAGGTAGCACACATTAGTGAATTTTTTCCAAGTTTTTCAAGGATTGAATGGCTATTTTGCATTATTTCTTAACAAAAAATACTTTAAATGGTAGCAAACATCATAACATTTCAAATAAGACCACTTTTGTGTATCGTAAAAAATATCGTTTCAGTGAACTCGTAGAAATACGAGATATCAAATTTTAAAACGGCTGTCATTCAGAGGGGTGAGGGGTGCGACCCCCCTTTGTTTTGAATTTTGTCGATAAAATTGAACGTAGTATACGTGGGTGAAGTATCAGATATCCAATCCCTATCACTCTGTATAGAAATATATATATGAATATGTGACGATGAGGACGACCGGCTGGTGTCGCTCATCGTCATCACTCTGTATAGAAATATATGAATATGTGAATGAGTGATGGCCGGCTGGTGTAGCGGTAAATACATTGCCTTCTATGCCAGAGGTCCTGGGTTCGAATCACGGCGGCGGCGGATATTTGTGTAATGAACTCAGATATTAGTCGTCACGTCATGGATGTTTTTATGTCTATTTAAGTTTATTCTAATAAAAAAATATATATTTATTCAATATGTATGTTTATATATTTCTTAAGTATAGCAGTTATCTAGTATCCATAACACAAGTTCTTTAAGAAACTTAATTTGGGCTAGATAATGTTGTGTGAGTCTCAGAAATATTTATTTATTTATTATTTATTTATTACCTCGCTCCTGGTTCTTGAGCCTGGCCTGCGCCCGCTGCAGCTCGCGGTGCCACTCGCTGGTCTCCGGCAGGCCCTGGTCGCCACACAGCTTCACTATTAGCTTCAGACCTACAATTATCCATTATTATTATTATTATTTGGGGCACAGGGCTACATTGAGCAGTCTTCCGCTCGTCACACTGCGACCTAAAAGATCTTTTGTGTGAGTCCACATCTACAACTCGCCGTACACTCCATCATTTCACTGTAATCTGAAGATATCTATTTTTCAACTAACTTTTATATTTCAAAAAAGCAAGTTATCTCTGAAAAATTAGAAACTCATTTGTGGTACCTAATGTACCTACCTACTTATGTAAAACTTTTCGAAATTCTACTTTGAAGGGATAAATAAAATATGAAATCACTATAATTATGAGTGAATTAAATACAAGTTTACAAAAAGTTTTGTTTTTTTCACGATTTACAAAATGAATAAACTCAAACACATTACAATCTAACTAAAAATGGTTTATTATGCGTTACTTAATAAGAAGGTTAGTATTTTGATAAGACTTAAACAAACATGAATTATAAATAGGTATGGGTGCGAAAGCTTTGATGCAATAAAATACATTAAAACATGGAACTATTATGGGAATTCCAGACGGATAAAGTGAGTAAGAGCTAGTCCTAACATATCGTCTTTATCTTACGATATGTGAAGACAAAGCCCGTCGCAAAGTCTGTCTGCCTGAACTTGATAAAACTAACGACATTATATTCCCATAACTTAAAAAATGACTATGAAGACGATTATTTAAGATGTCCGAAAAGAGTTCCAAACTATTAAATACATATTAAATAAAACACTTTTTAACCGGATTTATCGAGGATTTACCTGCATTTTTACCTTTTGTAAAGGGTTTTACAGACAAAATTTCAAACATTCTTAGGCGCGCTTCAATGAAAACAATATTTAAACCTAATTCAAAAATAAGCCAACATCTTCACTCAGTTAAATGCAGCATCCCTTTACAGACCCAGGCGTTTACAAGATTGACTGCGGCTGTGGTCAAACCAAAAGAAATGTATCAACCCGCGTAAAAGAACACATAGCTGATATTAAAAATCGAAGAGCCTTAAAGTCTGCAGTTCGTGAGCATTCCATGGACAAGCCCAACCACTACTTAAGGTTTTACTCTGTGAATTTTTTTCTAGAGAGAAACATTATATGCCTAGAACGATCAGAGAACCGATTGAAATTAAAAAACACCCTAATTTCAATAGATTAGATGGTTGGAAACTATCACCGACACACTATCCTAAAAAACATTAAATCTAACATCCAGCAAGCTGCACTACCTAAAACCCAAGATACTGTCAGCTCATTTTGTGTCAATCCAGAACGCTACGCTCGAAGACTGAGAAACAGATGGAGATGATGATGTATAACTATTTCCATCTATCAATCCGACGCTTGACACCTCCGTCGCTCGTGACCACGGGGTCAGCAAAGACACCGAAACATCGAGTTAAAACTTAAAATGTAAATATACGCGATAAATTCGGTTAAAAAGTGTTTAATTTAATAAGTAGTATGAATCGCGAAAACTTAAGACAATATTATTAAATTCATAGTAGAATAATAATGAATTTAATGAAAAATAAATAATTACAATTAATTAAATATATTTTTTTAATCTGTTCTTCGTGTAAAATACAAATATATAAATATAAGCGTCGCAGTGTATTTAAATACAGGTGCTAAGTGAATTTGTACCTAACTTTGTATCAGAGGCACTTAGAAAGTGAGAAAAGAGTATTATGGGTAGAAAGACACGTCTGTACCTATCTAGTTTATAGTCTTTGTGGGTTTTATATAAAATCAAACATTTGTCAATATTAATATTTGAACACCTGTCAACCTGTCTTTTTGAACAAACTGAACCCACTCCTTTCTACAACCCGCTTTTCCTGTATTGGTCAGGAAAAACAGACGCAGTTTGTTCGTGTGCACCTTGGAACGAACTGCGTCTAATATTGTCTTGCAGACCCCGTGGTCACGAGCGACGTGGTCAGTCGCTCGTGACCACGGGGTCTGCAAAGACACCGAAACGTCGAGTCAAACTGCGTCTGTTTTTTCTGACCACTGCAGTCCTGGTACTTCGAGTGAATAGGTTTCACATGGATGGACGTGTAGGTACCGTCTTAGTCCTAGTTCACTTTCCACCAGGTGGCATGGCACCTTATTATGTTAAAAAAAACTAGCCTCGCCTACAGTTACAAATTAAATGTGCATGATCTCTTAATACTAACACATATAATGATCTCTCTCACATTGTACGTCGTCAGGGAAGCGCGCGTTCATCTTCTTGTAGAGCTGCAGCGCCTCCTGGTAGCGGCCGCTCGCGCGCAGGCACGACCCTATCATGAGGCCCCATTTTGGCTGAAATATAAAGTCAGAAACCTAGTAAATAACGTACAATAATAACATAATGTTACTAACTTTATTTGGTAAAAGTTGCGGTAAATTGAAAAAAAATATAGGTAGGTGCTTCGTTTTTTTGGGTCATTGCAAAACGCAAAGCAACCAAAGTATCGGCACGTTTTTGTTTTTGCAAAGTTCAAAGTTTTTGCAATGACCCAAAAAAAACAAGTATATTTTTTTTCTAATGCAGGAATTTGTATGAGAACATGAGAAGTTCATAAAATAATGTCAATACTCCAGATCAAGATACAAAACACTTCTTGGTCGTTTTATGGAGACGACACAACTATAATAGAGAAACGTACGCGTATCTTTTAACACCTGAAGCGAATACTAAGCTGGTTTTGCAAGATATTGAATTAAAATACAGTACTTAATATATATAAAACGAAAGAATTGAACCGGAAACAAAGATTTATCTCGCGTCCAAAACAATAGATAACTAACAAAAACGGATGAACCCATTCAAAACTTTGGTAACCTTGACTGAACGACATGATGCAACATAAGCCTGTCTTACTCATCAATACTTGATATAAATAAAATAGACTAAGTAGGTCGATCTCCTATAGTAAGTAATTAGATAGTTGAATATCTTTCCATATGATGTAATAACATGCAGCAATTTCTTTTGAATTAGCTCATTTTGTTTTGTGCAGGGATCTTCAACTATCTCTGACCCGGGGTCATAGGGCCTCGCAATTCCATTTATTAGATCCAAATTAAGTATATTATATACAGGGTGTTTGGTAGAGGGTCTGACAAACTAAGTGAGCGCGCTTGGGAACCCTCTGACCCTAAATTTTTTTTCCAAGTTTTCGGATTTCACCATAACTGTACACATTTACCTCCATAACATTTTAAAAATCTGTTTAAGACTGGATGTTTTTACTTTGTTTTGGTCTCTGATATATCTTTAAGCAACGTAAAGCAAAATTAGATAGATACAATCAGATGTACCTAACTAACTGATGTAGAACTCAAAGAGTGAAATAATGAAAATAAATTTTCATTTACAATGATTTAAAAAAAACCACTAGCAATGCTGGAGGTAATATGAGTTTAAAAACCTCTCTATTTATCACATATTACAAAATTTCACTTAAGTCCTAATCAAAAAGTCACTTTCGAAATGCGAGGACGTGATAGTTTGATATCATACACGAAGAGAAAAAATAAATATTAATTATTTATATTATTATAATTATATAAGTATATATTTATCTTAGTAAACTTAGCCGAAAGTTAAAGAATTCATTAGATACGCAAGTCATGGTTTTACATGAAACGTCCAAATTGAGCATCGAGCATTCTTTAATGATATCCAAAAAACAGAAAATGTACGGATAGCTTAGAGCAGGCCACGAGCGCGCTCTACTGCAGCTCAGTTCTTTTAAACTGGCAACTTTTTTTGCAGGTTACATTACTAGTTGCATTACTAGCAATCTATACGCACCATTAGGGTGCATATAGTAATATACGTGCGCGAGCCGAGCGAGCGAAGCGAGGCAGCGGCCGGCGAAGCGCCATAAACCCCGGAGCTATTTTAAATAACCCCGACGTGGTTTGTGGCACGGATTGTGGCTGACATAGTAATTTAGAAGGCAACTTATATTTTTATAGGGGAATAATGCTATTTAAAAGAAGTCTGTTTAATTAGCACCCTTAAATAATGTTTTTAAGTCGCTGTTTCATTGATTCTTCGTTACTCGCAGTCAGTCGTTCAATTAATTAAAACAGTAAGCCAAATTAATTATTTTTGTCACCTAAAATTTTTATTCACAGTTACTCGATTAAATACTACCCAATATCAATGTTGACCTAATTAATTACTACCCATTTATTTACATATATGGAATTCTGTTGAAAAATTATTTTATTATTTTTATTACATAATTATGATCAGAATGGAGTACCGAGTTCTCTCCTTCAATATCTAAAATTTGTCACCAGTCGTCACCCTGTACACAGGAACACAAACTAATTTATCGGAAGCCTAATTTCGCCACGAGTTTACTATTTGAATACTTCACTGCCAAATAATGTACAAGAATGTGTAGTGACTGACTGCTTCCATGCTGGACTGGGAGTGAAAGAAAAACGTAGAATGTGCCAGCTGCTTCTCTTCCCGGGCATACTGTAAAAGTCAGTTAAGGGACAGAGGTTTTAAAGGCGTTTTTGTGGGCGATAGGCTGACCCCCTGTCACTACAATAGTCTCTTCCCATCTTCATAGTACCTCCAAATTTGTCAAACGTGACATCAGATGGTCTTGTAACCTCTGGTGTTCTGCCTACCCCATAAGGGATACAGGCGTGACGTTATGTATGTATGTATTTAATGTGTAGTGAAAGTTACATTGTTGGGCTGTATGCGCGCGCCGCGGCGGCAGTACTGCAGCGCGCCGCCGGGGGGCGCCTCGCCCGCCAGCCACTCCAGCGCAGACGTGTCGCACGGCCAGATCGCCTCCACCTGCACACACGCGGAATTCTTATTCATTAGCAAACCCACTCCTTTTTACCACTGGCAGGCGCAGACAAAATTCCATCCCTATACAGGGTTCATTTGAAGTCACCGGCCAAATTTTTTTTTACACAATAAGTATCATTTATAGAAATGATTTTTGCAAAAGATTTTTGATAAGTGGCAAACATAACCTGGTTGCCACTTATCATTGCCCTTGAACAGGAAGATACTGAAGCTTAGGCCGGCGCCAGACTTAGCTTCAAATGTTTGAACAAATGTGTGGCGCTGGACTTTGCATATGTATTCAACGTTTGCACAAAGCTTTACACTTTGCCATCCGGAGTCGGTCTTTTTCTACACATCAAAGCATTCAAAGTTGAATTTGTTCAAATGTTTGCGTGCCTTGCCACACTTGTTCAGTGTCCAGTTGCTCGAGCATTGTTGAGCGCATAGATGAAAATAAGTACTGTTGAGCGGGACGGTTGTGTGCATGTTACACTGCATGCGGCCATATAATGGACTGGGGCAGCGAGTTCGTTCTGGAATTTGTAGAGTTGTTACAGGGGCAACTATGTACATGGAACCCGAAAAATAACAAATAAAAAAAATATAATTACATGCACACAAATAATACAGGCTAACCGAGTCTACAAAATCGTTGTCCATCTTGTTTGTTGTCTACTAGCATACTGTGGAGAAAAGTGTTTGCGAAGCAAGTCTGGCAGGTTACGTCAATATGTGTTCAAATGACTTTGCAAAGTCGTCAAACATTTGTGCAAATCTTTGAAGCTAAGTCTGGCGCCCGGGTTAGGCCGGCGCCAGACTTAGCTTCAAATGTTTGAACAAATGTTTGAATGCTATGTGTGGCGCTGGACTTTGCATATGTATTCAACGTTTGCACAAAGCTTTGCACTTTGCCATCCGGTGTCGGTCTTTTTCCACACATCAAAGCGTTCAAAGTTGAATGTGTGCAAATGTTTGCGTGGCCTGCCACACTTGTTCAGTGTCCAGTTGCTCGAGCGTTGTTGAGCGGGACGGTTGTGTGCATGTTACACTGCATGCGGCCATATAATGGACTGGGGCAGCGAGTGCGTTCTGGAATTTGTAGAGCTGTTACAGGGGCAACTATGTTACATGGAACCCGAAAAATAAGAAATAAAAAAAATATAATTACATATATACAAATAATACAGGCTAACTGAGTCAACAAAATAGTTGTCCATCTTGTTTGTTGTCTACTAGCATACTGTGAAGAAAAGTGTTTGCGAAGCAAGTCTGGCAGGTTACGTCAATATGTGTTCAAATGACTTTGCAAAGTCGTCAAAGATTTGTGCAAATCTTTGAAGCTAAGTCAGGCGCCCGGGTTAGACATGGAGGTTTAATGCTATTTAAATAGCAAGAAAAGATTTTCAAAAGGCAAGTTCGCCTAAAGATGAGATTCTAGTACTGGATGTACATTTACGAAAAGCTTTAAAGATTTCATTGATTGATTTCTCTATATGTACACTCACGTCCTGGTGGTGGTGCGTGGCGGCCTGCACGTCGCCCATGTCGGCCTGCAGCGCGGCCTGCGCGCGCGCCGCCCCCGCGTCCCAGCTGCCCAGCATGCTATACCTAAAAGCATTCGTATTTGCTCACTGCTTTGTAGCTGTAGTAACTATCTCATTTCCAACCGATTTGAAAAGGAGGACATAGTCATTTCTTTGTAGAAAATACTTAAATCATCATATTTTCATCGAAATAGTGAATCGAAAATATATCAGTTGGACCAGAGTCTATACCCGACGCGGCGAACCTTGATCCCTATGACACTGACAGTAATTTCCACAACATAACCTTGTAGTGCCGTCACCGTTACATTAGAATCGTATTGAAGTTACGTAGCTTTTGCAGAACGTAAACGTAAAGTGTGATTGAGATAATTTCTTGTAAATGTTATGAATTGTTATAATTCCAACGGAATTATAAACGGAATTATAACAGAATTGTATTGGAATATAGCTACGTAAAATAAATAAATCTCATTTTTAGACGCCTCCAACTAAGAATTAGACGATTAATTTCTTACGAGAGAAAAAAGCGTTATAGTAATTTGCTAAACTTTTACTAGATGTTTGAAACATTCAAGAAAAAAAGAAAGGTGTCAAAGGTGTTATGCTTAAAGATATCAAGTAGATCGATATACTTTGTTTGTAAAACGATGTAATAGATTCGATCAGGTTGTAGGTGTGGGAAATATCGATAAAATAAAATAAATAAAAATATTATAATTACACAGAAACTGTTAAGCCAGCATGAAAGAGGACCTCAAAACAAGTATGTTCTCAATTCGACCGACTTGTGGGTTGGAACATTACTGCATAGCTACGTCCAATTTAATAAAACAAAAGAACCACAAAAAATATATCGAGTTACTCATTATTGGACCCGCATCCGTTTAAAGGTTGTAGAGTGGGATCAAAACAAACCATTTTCACTTGACACGGTGTCGCAAAATTTATCGCCCTATTGAAAGATGCAAATTGAAAGATGCAAATTACCTACGCGTACGTTATTCAAATTTGACATTTGTGGACGAGACTTTTGCAGAATACTTACATTCGAGGCGTCTCAAGAACGACACATTTCCCTCTGAGAAACTCGGGGTAACAACCCTCACATATACATATACACATAGGTAATCCTATCAGATAACATCAATATGGGTTCAGCGGGTTAATCGACATTACCCCGCTGATTTAAGGATAAGTATAAAGTTTTACTATAAGATATCCAGATGCAAGAAGATTGTTAATTGTTGTTATTGTGTATTTTTAAAAGATGATTGCTGTTGAGTTTCTTGCCACTTCTTCTCAACAGATCGACTTTCCGAAGTAGTGGTAGATTCAGTTCAATTTGTAAATTGTGACTTATTTCAAATATATTTAAATACTTACGAAATAAAGATTCTTTTGACTTTGACCAATTTTATATTTCTGTCAATAAATTTCCACTTTATGGCATTTGTTATATGGGAGCATCCTGAACAAGGGACTTAGCGAGCCGGGGCCACAATGAACAGAGCCAAAAATAACTAGGTATAATATGTTTTTGGTTTTCATTAAATTTCTTATGATTTTTATATAGTAGAAATTTATTTTTTAAATACAATATAATGTAAGCATTATTATTTAAATAAAATATACCTAATGAGTAAATGATATGAATCAAAAAAGAAAAAAAAATGGTATCTACAAAGGTACAGGGTGTCCCTATATAATACCTTCACGGATGTATTCTAGTACCCATGAGGATTACAGAAAAAATATAAAAAAAAGAAAAAAATATTGCTTTCATACAAAAATTTGAAAAATAAATTTCGATTTTTTCTTTTTTGAATTTTTTTCTGTAATCCTCATGGGTACTAGAATACATCCGTGAGGGTATTATATAGGGTTTGCGGGACACCCTGTATAATACGAATGTAATTTTTTTTAATATCCAACATGGATATCAACATCCAAATTAAACATGGAATTTAATGGAAATTACAAGTACCTATAGGTACAAGGTTATTTGAAATTAGACCGAAATATTTGAAAGTGACATAAGGGAGGTCATTTCCAATCATTTGTGCCCAAATTAAGTAATCCAAAAGTTTACCATTGTTTAAATATTTGGGTTTTTAATTTTTTCTGAAAACCCAGTTTTACATTTTCAAAAATGGATTGTAAAAAAAACAAATGGGACGATTTCCATGCTCTTTCCAGGTTTTAAGATGTTTATTAAATGATTAATAAACAATGAAAAAAAAATCAATGTCATTCCAAACAGAAGCTACAGGACGTTTTATAAAATAAAAATGATTTATTGGGGACGAATCTTTTTTTTTCTTCAAAAAAAATAACTTTCCGTGCATTTTTTTCAAAAAATCTTCTACAACTCTCTAGCTTTCCAACAAGGCAAAACAATAAGCATTTAATCGCACAATGGCAGACAAAAATCATCAAAAACAAAATAAAAACCATTTTTTTGAATCCTGCAAAGAAATTACACAAAATGTTCCTGTCAGACGCTAACTTTTCGCAGTCAAAATCTTTGTATATCATGTAAATTAGGGTTTTGCGTCAAAAATTTGACGAGTTGCAACGAGAAATAAACTGGTCGTCGGATGGTCATGGGGTGTTCTCTTCATTGGTCTGTCCGACCGTGAAGAAAAGGCACTCGGGTAAGCGACCCTGGCCTCCCTAGCTACTGCGTACACAACAAATATCCCCTCAGTGCATGCAGTATCCTTCATAATACCCTTTTCCTTGCCGTCATTCATAATCCCCTTCCAACTGACCCAATCCTTTCCTATCCGATCAAGTAGGAGAAGCTGATACGATGAGGAGGGGAATAAAAAATAAACTACCCCAGGAGGGTACCAGCCGAGCTGGAGAATCCCTCCCTGAGGTCAACTCAGGCTGCCCCATCGTATCTGGCGGGGGTAATATTCCCGACGGCGACGAGCATTGCCACACGTCACGTCTTGTCCCCCCAGCAGGCAAAAAGAGGGCAGGGGAATGCCTTTTTGCGACGATGAATGTTTGTGGAGGAATAGATGATAAGATAGATGAAGTATGCGAGGTGGTGAATGCCAGAGGAGAATTGATGTGATTCTCATCTTGATGTAATTAGTCAAAATATCGATAAAGAACCCTAATTTACATGCTTTACAAAGATTTTGACGAAGAAAAGATTGCGTTTTACGGACAGGATCTCTTTGTATAATTCCTTTGGAGGAATAAAAAAATTACATTTCAGTGTTTCTGCAATCGTGCAATTTAATTGCTACTTGTTATACCTTGTTGGAAAGCCAGAGAATTGAAGATGTATTTTTTTTAATTTTCGGAAATTTCGTCTTTTTTGGAGTAAAAAAAGCTGATTTTTGTAAATTATTAGGTATATGAAACGTCCTGTGGCTTTTGTTTGGATTCATATTGATTTCTTTTAATTACTGTTTATTAATTATTAAATAAACTCCTATTCAAAACAGGAAACAGATTGTCTCAAAATTTAGAATTTAGAAAAGAAGGAAAAACCCAAATATTCGAAAAACTTTCAGATGAGATGATTTGGTCTCAAATGATTGGAAATGACTCTAATTGGATTTCGCTCTAATTACCAATATCCCTGTATAGTTGTGGGATTTAAGGGCAAATATAAAACTAGGATCAAAAGTATTCAAAAGGCTTCAACGTAGTATTTTAAACACGAGTACCTTCAATTCGCAGGGTCTTCGCAGTTATTCGACTGTTCCAATAAAAAGGTAATTACCAGTGGTCGGCGGTGGGCAGGTCCTGGCGGCGCTGCGCGAGGCGCGCCAGGCCGGCGGCGGCGGCGGCGCGCAGCGAGCGGCCCGCGCCCGCCGCCGCGCGCACGCGCACCCAGCGCGCCTCCGCCGCCGCCAGGTTGGCGCCCCCGGCGCGCTCCAGCGCCAGCGCTGACAACGCAACAACCCTCACATATACACGTACTAAATAACGTTTTTGACCGCGTAGCGTCGGCTTGCAGTAGCCCTAAGGCGTCGTCCTAATTGGCAGCGATCGTACGATGGCGCGATGCGTTCTCGTCGTGCGATGAATTCAAACATACAGATATCTTCAGAGTGTCCTATTTGAACTTCGCAAGTCATGTGCGAGCATCTATATGTTTAAACTCATCGCACGACGAGAATGCATCGCGCCATCGTACGATCGCTGCCAATTAGGACGACGCCTAACGCCCCTGGGTATGCAGTTAGTAAAAGGCGACTAATGCGAGACAACGCGATTCAGGTGAAATTGAGATTAGGCACCATGAAAAAAAAACACATTATAATATTCTTATTTAGCACTGCACTCTGGGCATCTTTAATTAAATATTATAAGATAAATGACGCGTTGCCGACCCAAGACTAAGGCGGTTAAAATAGGAAGGACTTCAGTACCGCTCCAGACATGTCCTGATTATCCCTTTCACATGGACACTACTTAGATATTTTGTTTTTATATCCTAAATCATTATTAAAGACTCATAATCGTCCTGGACTGGGAGAACTTCCATGCTGACTTGGAAGCAAAAGAAAAACATATTAGAATGTACGAGCTACTTTTCTTCCCGGGCATACTGTAAAAGTCAGTTAAGGGATAGAGGTTTTATTGGCATTTTTGTGGGTCATAGGCTGACACCCTGTCATTGCAATATTTCATCATTATAATACATCTAAATTTGCCAAACATGACATCAGATGGTTTTATATTCTTTGATCTTCTGCCTACTCCATAAGGGATACAAGCGTAAAGTTATGTATGCATGTAAACCTCCCGTGACCTTATTACAAAAGGTTGTGATGATAATAATAAATAAATAAATAAATATTTCTGACACTCACACAACATGATCTAGCCCAAATTAAGTTTCTTAAAGAACTTGTGTTATGGATACTAGATAACTGATATATTTAAGAAATATATAAACATACATATTGAATAAATACATATTTTTTATTAGAAAATAAACTTAAATAAACATATAAACATCCATGACTTGACGATTAATATCTGTGTTCATCACACAAATATCCGTCGCCGCCGGGATTCGAACCCAGGACCTCTGGCATAGAAGGCAATGTACGTTACCCCTACACCAGGCGGTCGTAGGGGTAACGTACATTGATCATGGATAATGATCATGATTGAAAAATAAATAGGTAATCACTCCCATCAAGTGCCAACTGAAAGACCGCGCTGCTACAGGCACTACGTATACGTAGCATTAAGCTGAGCTTTTATTATGCTTTGCTTATTCTATGGTAACAAACTAAAAAGGGTTGATTGAACACTATACAGGGTCGAATTGTAGTCACCGGCCAAATTTTTTTTCACACAATAAATATCATTTATAGCAACGATTTTTGCAAAAAAAAAGTATTTTTTTTTTTACAAGGAAATTAATTTATCCGCTAACATATTAATCAAGGCATGGTCACTCTAAATTACCATTAAAATAAATTTGACTACGCACCACTACACACATTTTGTAATACTACGTCGTAGTATTATCAAGGGAATGCCGCGTCGTAGTAGCTATGTTCATATACAGCGACTATTTAAAAAAAAAATGTAGTTCCATATTTCTACTTTTTTGTATTGAGAGACGCTAAAATAAATATGCAGGTACGTTTATATCTCTATAATTCTAAATAGTCGGTTCCATAATTGAATAAATTATACATAGCAACTGACACCTCGACTTGTTTACATGGTCTATCTTTCTAATAACAAATAACTAATGACGATCCACTGTCTGTGTGACTAAGCAGCTTATTTACCAATAAAATAATCTGATAAGATGTTATATGACTGGTTAAAACCTGGGTTAAACCAGATAAATTCAAAGAAAGATTAATAAATAATAACTGTATGTAGGTATTTACGACGCAGTAAACAAATATCAATTAAATATGTAAGTATTTAAGTATTGATTTTTATAGCTTTGACAAGTTAATACCGTTTTGAACAAAAATATATAGATCTCTTGACTATTTGTCTTGATTGACAAAAGGCTAGTTTCAGTGAAACCGGATTCCCTTAAAGTCGTAAGAAATAGATTTTTAGAAAATTGCACACGCCCTATTCACTGAAAGCTATATTTGATACAAAAGAGATGTTTTGGTCCTGACCAGGTCCCTGTATACCATCTAGAAAAATTGATAAATAAATATTGATCTAGGCAAAATAGAAATGTCTACATTTATCAAACAGTTAAGTGGTTGAAAAATACTAAAGTTCACACAATTTTTATTAAATTTTGTTTTGGAGCAACTCTGAAATGGCGTCTTTTATACAGGGTGACTGGTGGGTCACTTTTCAAATTCAAGGACGTGATAATTTGAGATCATACATGAAGAGAAAAAATATAATAAAAAATAAATATGAATTATTTACTGAGTAAACTTAACCGACAGTTAAAGAATTGATTACGCAAAGCATGGTTACGCTAGCGATGGCAGAGAACCGCGTGCCAGGTCACGTGCCGCGATCGACTCAGTTGTATGTAAAGTAAATGGTAACTAAGTAGTATTTATTTATAGGCAATTCTAGTGAAAAATTAAGTACCTATTTTTATTACATAATTATGATTAGAATCGAGTACAGAGTGCTCTCCTTCAGTATCTAAAATTTTTCATCAGTCACCCTGTATAACAGGAGTTGTCAAGTCAACTTCACTCACAGTCTGTGTGCTTGATCGTTACGCTTGAGTTACTTTAAAAAATGAACATTTTCCGCCATGTTTTTTTTGTATGTAATGTAAATTGAATCACACAATTTTATAACCTTCCATTAAACAAGTTGATTTAATAAATATTGCACTGCCGGAAAGTGTTCTAACTGTCATTACTTATTTTGTGCAGGAGCCTGGCTAAGGAATCTTATATTTTGGTACATCTCTTTTCAAAGGGTCAAAACTGCATTAACTGTTTTATACAAAAACGCCCACACAGGGACACGTAACGGGGCATTTTTGTGCGCCATGCTTGCGTAACGTAAATTGGGCGTAAATGGTTATTGTAAAAGTTAAATTCCTATATCACGGGTGGGTCCGGTGTCTCTACAACAGAATGTTATATATGGACCTACTATCCCCTATATCTTCTACTGGTATGTGTTGTTACCGAGGTTGTGCGCGGCGACGAGGTCGGCGGGGTCGAGGTGGCAGGCGGCCGTGAGCTGCGCCGCCGCCGCCGCCCACGCCGCGCTGTCGTCGCCCGCCTCCTGCGTACATCACATGTATGCATCACTATACCACTGCACTATAAATAAGGTTCCTTCCTTCCTTTTACTTAATATACTGAATCATGAAAGCTTGTAATGTAAAATTACAATACAATTTTGCTTAGTGAGCCTTTGAAAAGATTTGTTTATTAATTGCCTTTTACTCATACGGGATATGTCTGACTGGTATCGGGCACATATGGAGTCCATCAGCAGAGGTGAATGTCGCCACTTAACGAACAACCATGAGAACTAAAGCGAACTAATGCTGTATTCTACCAACGATTATCGAGAGTTTTTGCTGCTTATAGTTACTTAATACTTATATAGACCTTAAAATATGTTGAGACAACGAAAATGTCTAAAGTAATGAAATATATAATTAACAAAACGTGTAAGTTTTTTATCGATCAAGTATTTTAATTTAAAATAATGAGAAACGCACCATCGGAATGGTTCAGCTAAATCAACTGGCAGCGGTGGATTCCGTTGAACAAAAAACCCGTAAGCTCATAAAAACGTCGAACTTTCATCTAAAAAATTGCAGACCTTAGAGCATCGTCGCAAGCTTGTTTGATTTATTGTGTACACATTTAGGATACATTTAGGAGAGTGCGCGAATGCTCTGTTTGAACAAATTGAACCCTCAACCTTTATCATCGGCCTACTAGACGCAGACAGAACTTCCATCGGATATTCCAAAACGTCGAACTACGCGCTTTGACAGTTCCTTTTTGATACGGGTACAAGGTTTGGAATGAACTGCCTGCGTCTATTTTTCCTGACCAGTTTAGTCCTGATACTTTTCAGCGTCGAGCGAATAGGTTTCTCGAGGATGGACCTTAGTCTTCGTGATCTTCAGTTGTCTTGGGATTCTTACCATCAGTTGACATGGGAGAAAAAAGTTTCCATCCTTACCGTACTATAGAAGTATAACATCTAAAATAATAAGGAAGCCATTGCTAGCGGGTCTCACCCTGGCTTGAGAGATGGCGCGCGTGACCCGCGCGGGGCAGGAGTAGGGGTCGTCGCGGCACGCCGCGTCCGCCAGCGACGCCGCCTCGCCGAAGTTGCCCATCTGTAGGGCAGGCAATAGTGGTCAACAAGTTCAGATCATTTATAGTTATTCATCAATACACAACCACTTAAACCAAGTTGGCCCAGGGATGGCTGGTGAATTATTTTTATTAAGTTACTAAAATACACAAAATACTCAAAGGAACGTAAACAAAAAAAGTGCGTATCGAATATTGAATAACAGGCCACTACCACTAATACTAACTAGTAGGTAGCAACATCTGTCCACGATAAATTGACTTCATCGCGGTATCAAACTTTATCCAGTAATTGTTAATCTATTAATGTTTATTATTTAAACATGAAAAAATTTAAACATGAAAAAATTGAAATCAAACTTGTAAATCAACTCAATAGTTCAATGTTCCTCTAATGTAAATCTAAAGTTATGTACAAAATAATTATACATAAGTTCGATTGTCACGTGCGCACTCAAAATCGCAACACAATGTAAATATCTCTATGCTGATTTCAAGGCGCGCGCAGTATCTGGATAATAGAGTAAGATCCCAGAGCGATAAGACATAACTTATTTTCTAAAAGATGAAACTTTAAGTTCTCAGTAGTGTCTCATGTACTTTGTATACCTACGTGTTTGTGAAGTTTGCCCAGTGACACCTGGGCAGGTACCAGGTGAGAAAGGTGACTAAAAATAAGAGTTACTTTACTTAAATTTAGATGGCTGATTTTTAGATATATTTTATAGAATATCATTCTCAAATGGTATCGCAAGTATCAGACACTTTTCATGGACCAAAACTTTTGTCAGACGCTTTAAAGCTCTACCAAAAATAAATGAACTTTACTTATTTTTTAATGTCTGATTTTTTAATATGTTATCAAGATAACTATTACAAAATTATATTTAGTCAGTCAGACAAATTGGAATGACCAAAAATCCACTAAACACAAAAATTATTCGGCCGTGAGTACGAACGCGAGATCATTATGCATGCGTTTCAGAGCGAGTGAGACGTCCATAGTAACCCGGTTCTCCTTCTTTACTCACATTCTGTTTCAGTCTACTGTGTATGTGCGCGCAATGTATAGTATGTATACTATAGTATGTATACTTATACCCGGCGCGGCGAACCTTGATCCCTATGACACTTACAGTAATTTCCACAACATAACCTTGTAGTGCCGTCACCGTTACATTAGAATCGTATTGGAGGCTTCTAAAAATGGCATTTATTTATTTTACGTAGCTATATTCCAATAAAATGATATTCCGTTGGAATTATGACAATTCATAATATTTGCAAGAAATTATCTCAATCACAATTTACGTTTACGTTCTGCAAAAGTTACTTCATAAGGTATGATTTAATAAATACCCGACGATTCTAATGTAACGGTGACGGCACTACAAGGTTATGTTGTGGAAATTACTGTAAGTGTCATAGGGATCAAGGTTCGCCGCGCCGGGTATAATGTATACTATACATTGCGCGCACATACACAGTAGACTGAAACAGAATGTGAGTTAAAGAAGGAGAACCGGGTTACTATGGACGTCTCACTCGCTCTGAAACGCATGCATAATGCTCTCGCGTTCGTACTCACGGCCGAATAATTTTTGTGTTTAGTGGATTTTTGGTCATTCCAATTTGTCTGACTGACTAAATATAATTTTGTAATACACTCGAGAGCAAAGAATTAGGGTCAGAGACAAAACCCATGATATCTCGCAAATTATAAATGCTAGCTTGATGAATTAAAAACTGTTAAATAGAACATTTATTAATACATAAATAAAATGTGTTAGATTGTTATTTAAGTGATTTTATTATTTATAAAAACAAATAAAATAAAAATGCACGAATTACACTTGAAGATCATAATTGCATTTAAGACTTTTCTTGTACGAGAGTATGATTTTCCACAAATTTCAGTACCGTGTATTACCTCCACGTGATCTCAGAATAGATGTTATCCGATTTGGCATCAGGTTTCTTAGTCGGTTCTGCGGTATATTCCCCCATTCTTCCACCAGTGCTAATTTTTAATCACGAAGTGTAATTGGAGGAGGTATTTTTTCCTTTACACGTCGTTCGAGCGCGTCCCAGGCATGTTCGATGGGGTTCAGATCTGGGCTGCGTGCAGGCCATTCCATGCACGTGATACCGACCTCTTGAAGGTAAGCAGTCACTATAGCTGCAGTATGGGGACGGGCGTTATCGTGCATAAACACCGGATTCTCGCCCATATTGGCCATAGACGGACCGACATACTCATTTAAGATTTCTTCTACGTATCTTCTCGCGGTCAACGTTCCATTTTCTATCAAGACTAGCTCCGTGCGGCTTTCTGCAGATATTCCAGCCCAAAACATGCACGGATCCTCCGCCGTATGCAACTTTTTCTTCAATGCAGGCTTGTTGAAACCGTTCTCCTGGTCTTCTGTATACTCTGTGTCTACCGTTATGCTTATACAGCATGAATCTGGACTCGTCTGTAAACAAAACTCTTGACCAATCCTCTAGAGTCCAATTCAAGTGCTCACGTGCATAACTCTGTCTTGCAATACGATGCTCCCGTTCAATTTTGGGGCCATTTGCTGGTCTTGATGGCTTCAAATTACCTTCGGCAAGACGTCGCCTTACTGTCCACGCACTTGGGTTGCTTCCTCCAAGACGTACAAATTGATTTCTCAGTTCAACACCCGTGAGAAATCGGTTTATAAGCCTTGTTGTGACTAAGTATCGATCTTCACGAGGTGTTGTGCATCTTTTACTGCCTGTTCCTGGCCGGCGAAGGTTTGATACAGTTTCCTGGAACCGTTGGAGAATACGTTGTACCGTAGATAACGATACGCCGAACATCCTGGCTGTATCACGCTGACTACGCCCGTCTTCCAGCAAAGTGAGGATTCTTGTACATTCTTCAGATGTGAGCGACATGATTTGTACTTTCATAATGAATATTGTACACCAGGAAACCCTTTTATAAAAAATTTTTGTGACACAAAACAAACAAAATCGATACAAATGATTTGAATTGCTGGTTCAATTTTCAAAATAAATCATAATTTTTGATTTTTCTTTTTTTATGTCATTTCTTAAAAAATATATATTACTTTTATTCATTTTTTATGTTTGGCATTAAAGAGGCTTCCTCCTGCTTTTTATTTGAATAAGCTAGCGTTTATAGTTTGAGAGATATCATGAGTTTTGTCTCCGACCCTAATTCTTTGCTCTCGAGTGTAGTTATCTTGATAACATATAAAAAAATCAGACATAAAAAAATAAGTAAAGTTCATTTCTTTTTGGTAGAGCTTTAAAGCGTCTGACAAAAGTTTTGGTCCATGAAAAGTGTCTGATACTTGCGATACCATTTGAGAATGATATTCTATAAAATATATCTAAAAATCAGCCATCTAAATTTAAGTAAAGTAACTCTTATTTTTAGTCACCTTTCTCACCTGGTACCTGCCCAGGTGTCACTGGGCAAACTTCACAAACACGCAGGTATACAAAGTACATGAGACACTACTGAGAACTTAAAGTTTCATCTTTTAGAAAATAAGTTATGTCTTATCGCTCTGGGATCTTGGACTATAAGCGAAAGTTTGCGGGCGCGCGCTTTCCTTGAAATGTTTAGATTTTTTTATAGTAAAACTATTAGTCCAAATAAAACACGGTTTTTTGAAGTCGTACGGGGAAGACTATCTAGCCCTATCTAGGATATTTTTCTCCAAAATACTTTTTTGGACACCCTGTATAGTAGTTGTTAGGGTTTGTTAGAAGCCATTCAGGCACTCTGAAAATTCTGAACCAACCAGCACTGGGCCAGCTTGGTGGATTACGGCTTAAACCTCCTCGTCATGCAGAAGAGAAACTCATAGCCCCGGGGTCATTACTCATTACACGGAGTTGTGATGGTGAAGTAATTCAGACGTAGACTACTACTACTAGTGTGTCTCACCGCAGCAGCGACGAAGGCCGCATCAGCATTGGCCTGCGCGCGCAGCGGGCTGGCGGCCGGCTGCGCGCGCGCCACGGCCCGCAGCCGCGCGGCGCCGCCCCGCGCCCCGCTCGCGCCGCCCGCGCCGCGCGCACTGCGCAGCGCCAGCAGCGCCGCGCCCAGCTCCAGCCGCGCGCCCGCCGCGCCGCCGCCGTGCCCGCGCAGCGCCTCCACGCACCACGCGCTGCCACATCACGTGTTCTTACTTTCAATATTGTAAATAGTACCAAGGCTTAATGCTGGCAGTGAGCCAATTTATCTTAAATTTAATAGGGAACGCGCAGGAGCTATAGGTGACAACATTAAATTGCCAAAAGAGACACTATGCGGACCGAAAAGGAAACTTATCTTCAATTGCACTGTTTTTAATATTATGATAAAAGTTTTAAAATATGAAAAATTGTACATTACTTTTTAAAGAAGCTATAAGTACAGTTAATTTTCGTTTTCAACCGACTTCCAAAAAGGAGGAGGTTTTCAATTCGTCATGTTCTTTTTGTGTCTTTGTTACACGATACTCCGGACACTTATAAATCCATTTTAAAAATTCTTATTTCATTTTATAGAGTTAGTCCCATATAAATTTTATTGAAATCGAGATAGAGTACCTACTTCAGTACTTTGAGGCAATGAATGTTACCGCGACGACCGGCTGGTGTAGCGGTAACATACATTGCCTTCTATGCCAGAGGTCCTGGGTTCGAATCCCGACGGTGGCGGATATTTGTGTGATAAACACTATATGTGTAAGTCGTCAAGTCATGGATGTTTATATGTTAATTTATGTTTATTCTAATAAAAAATATGTATTTATTCAATATGTATGTTTATATATTTCTTAAGTATATCAGGTATCTACTATCCATAACACTAGTTCTTTAAGAAACTTAATTTGGGCTAGATAATGTTGTGTGAGTGTCAGAAATATTTATTTATTATTATTTATATATTATTTATTGAAAATTACAAATCTTTGAAAAAATATGTATGATTTCGGAGAATGTTTACGTTGATGACATTATAACTCAGCCAAAGATTTGACGTGAAGTCGGTTTGTTTAATTTGTTTATCGTTTAATCAGATTAATTGCAACAGAAACATTTCAGGAAAATTAAGGTAGGACCGATAACTTTTTGCATGACCACTATTTTATGAAAAACTAGCTGTGCCCGCGGCTCCGCTCGCGATTATTTCGGGATAAAAAGTATCCTATGTTACTTCTAGTACCTCTCATGATTCGTCGAGTAGTTTTTGCGTGAAAGCTGAACAAATATCCACGCTTTCATATTTATAGTATTTGTAAGGATGAGGATTGACATTTTATAATATTTGACAATTAATTGTTTAGATCACTTTCACATGAGGCTTAAGTATCTATGAAACGAAAATACTTCAGCGCAAAGCTTCCGAGTAAACTATACTGAAAGTTGATCCGTCCGGCACGTGAACATGAAGATTTCTAGAACTGCTAACCCGGGAAAGAGCGACGTATAACTGACCATGTGAGAAACAACTGACACCGAGATCTACTCCAGCAACACGAAAAGTCTGCCCTTGAGCCTTATTAATTGTCATTGCAAAACACACCGATACTGGGAATTGCGTTCTTTTAAATTGGAATGGAACATTATTTGGTATTATGGGAATAAAGACGGTTTCTCCTGCACCGCAACCTGTTAAAATTTGAGATATCCAAATAGAATTATACCCAGAAACATGTACAACTTACAATAGAAAAAGAAATGAAAATAAAGCTGAAACGCCCGTGCAATGCTATCTACCTATACCTACTTCATTTAAAAATAAATACCTATAACTACAATAATTAATAAAAGTACCTACGCTTTTACCTAAAAAATACAAAAAAAACTGAACATAAATTAGCCAAAATTTAGAATTTGACCGTATATTTAATCACTACCAAAACAACTAATACCTATTTTATAAAATAACAACGAAAGAAATTCAAATAAACTATTTAAAGACTAAAAGTCGCGCTGATAAGCACGGTTTATAATATCAATTATTGTCTGTCAATAAAGTCGAACGCTATGAACGCATCAACAGCCAAATATTGTATGAATTATAAAGCTCTCTAGAATCTTCACTCTTCCCCCCTAGAAGGGACGGTGGAGGCAGTTCGAGGCATTGGCCTCTTTCTGCGGTTGCAGTCGCCTCCTGTAAAGACAGGAGGGGCATTGGGGCGGACATTAGTGTCCTGGGCCCATGGGTCATGCCGCAGCACGCTGGCGAGGTTCAAGCCCGTTAGAAGTTCTAGCAGGCGATCCTCTAGCCTGCGGCCGCAGCGACGTCTCATCCGAGGCCATGCGAGGTGCCTGGCGAGCAAGTGATCGCTCAGCCGGCGCGCATGGGTAGTCAATCGGGGGGGGCTAGCGAGTGTCAAGCCCGCGGCGGGCGGGCGACTCTCTAGCTGGCCACCACTCGTCGTGATTCGGGGGCGCCACCTGGATGGCGCAGAGTCTGTTCAGGGGGGTGCAGGGCCGGCGAGGTTCAAGCTCCCATCCGTGAGCGATCCTCCAGCCGGCGGCGCGGTGTCTAGTCCTGGGTTGGTTTTCATGGGGATGAGTTCCCGCGGAAACGGTTTCTGGTCCGGGGGGCGCGCGTGGTACGGAGCTAGAGTCCGCAAATGGCGGAAGCTTGACGTACTCGCGCGCCCTCGGTACTCGGAAGAGGTTGGCAGTCAGGCCGTGGGGCGGCTACAACCGTCCACAGCGCGAGAGCTTGCTGGGTGCGAAGAGTGCGCCTAGCCATCTCTGCTGTCAGCGCGTACCACGCCGGGGCGGCGTACGTCAGACGGCTGTGGAGGTAGGTCTTGTAGACGCCCAACTTGGCGCGTAGCGGCATCGAGGACTGCAGTACTGGGCGCAGGAGGTGGCGCGCAGAGCGCACCTGGTTGACGACGTTACTGATGTGGGGGCCCATCGTGAGTCGCCGGTCGATGGTGACGCCAAGGTACTTCACCTTCGGCGATCAGTCGATGCTCTCCCCCATCAGGGTCAGCTGGGGCGGCATTAGGATGCCGCGGCCGATGACAATCGCCTGTGTCTTCGTGACGTTAACTGTCAACCTCCAGTTTTTCAGCCACGCGGGAAGCAGGTCGAGTTGCCGCTGCATCTTCACGGCAGCATGTACGGGTTTCAGCGACGTTGTGATAAACGCCGCGTCGTCAGCGTACAGCGCTAGTGTAGATCCAGCGGCGACCGGGATGTCGTCCGTGTACCTGGCGTAGCACACGGGTGAGAGGCAGCTTCCTTGGGGCACTCCAGCCAGTGCGGTCTTCGTTGTGGACAGGGCGTCTTCCACCGCCACTTGAAAGCGCCGGTCCTGGAGGAAGGTGGCCACAGTCTGCACTACTCGGCGAGGAGTAGTCGACGTGGACAGCTTGTACAGCAGGCCGGGGTGCCAGACGCGATCGAACGCCTTCTCCATGTCCAGGAATACTGCGACAGCGGGCTCACGCTTATTATAAGCTTATTATAAGCGATTTCTATGATTCTTTTTTTATTGAATAGGTAATAATGTTATTTTTTTTAATTACGGATGAGTCAGAGTATTATAAACGTAAGAGTAAACAAATATAATCAGAAAGCTCCGAACTGCTAAACTATCGGGATTTACACGTGTTATTGTGAGTTAACCATAAAATATAGACATATACTGTTATAGGATATTTTTTATATAATTTTATGAAGAATATTTCTGTCATACATGATTTCTATGTAGCTTTAACCATAAAGGCTGCACACGCGACGGAAGCTTAAAAAATGAAGTAATTTCTCCCGTTTTTCCAACATTTCCCTTCACTGCTCTGCTCCTATTGATTGTAGCGTGATAATAAGTATACTATAACCTGCCCAGGAGTATGAAGAATAACTTTACCAAGTTTCGTTAAAATCCGTCGAGTAGTTTTTGTTTCTATAAGGAACATACAGACAGACAGACAGACAGACAAAAATTTTACTGATTGCATTTTTGGCATCAGTATCGATCACTAATCACCCCCTGATAGTTATTTTGAAAATATATTTCATGTACAGAATTGACCTCTCTACAGATTTATTATAAGTATAGATAGATATATAGATAGATAACTGTAAGGATTTTCAAAGCCCATTTTCAAATGACACATGGAGCCGAAGATAATAATAGCATGAGAAATTTTCTAATCAATTAAATTTTAGCACTAACTATGCTTGTAGAGGGGAGAGGTACAGACGAGCGCATCTGTCTCGGGGATGTGGCTTGCGTCTCTAGGAGTGCCGTCCAAAGGGGATGGAAGGAATTGCCTCATAAAGCATTTCCGGGACACACCACAACCGGAACGGTAATATGTGACTGCAGGTTTTATACGTAGAATGGTCTCTAACCAAGCGAACCCTGAAGGGATCTTAATACCGCGGGGGTTCATTTGGCTGTTTTTGCGACATAGCTATGCTTCAGATTCTTCTAGGTGATAGGTACTACTTGGCTGAAAGCAAAAGCTAGAATCTCACGCGGTGTCCTCGCGCGGCGCGGAGAGCGCGGCGGCGGCGTGCGCGAGGCAGGCGTCGGCGGCGGCGGCGGCGCGGCGCGACCAGCGCGACAGCCGGTCCGCGCGCACCACGTCGCGGAGCACGCACGAAAACGCGTCCGTGTCCTGTACGTACAACACTTGTTTGCTTTTATATAAACCGGAAATTATTATAAGAAGGGAGTGCTTTAAGAAACAAAAAGTGTAGAGCCACAGCCATGATGCTTGGTCGGGGTTCAAACTCGCGAAGTACATGTATTTGCGTTGTCTGTGTGTAGAGCTAATAATTGTAACTGCTCTCTCAGATACTATTCCCAAACGAGAATGAATTGGACAAATGTTGTTAGCATTAATGTGCCCGCAAGAGGTGATGCGTTAATTAAAATTAACCCTGTACATACAGTGGTTGTCAACTAATTAGGGACACATAGAATGCTAACCATTACGTAAAGTTCAGATCTTTTGTGGCTAATAAAAATGGATATTACTGTATATTACTTTGTTTTTATAGTAAAGAATTGAGTATTCTAGCCAGTTAAACAAAATTACAAAAAATATGGATAACTAAACGTTTAAAAACTTCAATCAAATAAATTATTAACCATGGAAGCCTCAGCCTGGCCCCCTAATAAAACTGCTTACATTGAAAGGGACGCATACATTTTTCTTATTCTAAATTCAAAATTTAAAAAGTAATGACTTATTTCTATTGATATTGGCACTATTATCAATTTTTTTTTCTTGAGTTTTATTAGTTTTATAATAATAGGAATAAATTTGAATATGGATTGAAACAAGAGTTGTTGGTACAAAAATGAGAAATATTAAGTATAATAAACTTTTATCAGCGTGGCTGGTCATACAGGAAAAAATCAGACCATCTAAACTATTTCAAAAATATAATACACAATGCAGAGAACTATTTTAAATTCCACAATACAACTGAAAGTGGCCCTAGAAAAGACGAAAAACTACCCCACAGGATGATCGCAGGATAGTCACCCTCGATAAAAGGCTCTGTTTTCACAAAGGGTGAAGTTTTTGGCCCTGAGCCGAATGCCAATGTATCAGCAAGGACCGTTAGAAGGCGTCTGATTGAGGCAGAGCTTGTAGCAAGAGTTTCTCGAACGGTTCCATTGCTAAAGAAGGAACACAAACAAGCGAGGCTGGCATTTGCACGAAAATATGGACATTGGACTATTGCGCAATGGAGCAATATACTATTTTCAGATGAAACCAAGATAAATTTAATTTCATCAAATGGCAAACAATACGTGCGACGCCCTATAGAACTGAAATGCTCTCTAAATACATGGAGAAGCAAGTAAAACCCGGCGGCGGCGGCAATTTTCAAGCCTGGGACTGTTTCTATGCAGACGGAGTAGGGCCTGAAAAAAGTTGAGGGAAAGCTAGATCAACATCAATATTACAGGAAACTATGGTACCGTACGCTGAAGAAGAAGCCAGTTTCTTGGAAGTTTGAACATGATAATAATCCGAAACATATAGCCCATTCTGTCAAATCGTTCCTTGCACAGCAGTCTGTGACAGTACTGGATTAGCTCCCAAACTGCTTATATCTAAAGTTCATTGAACATTTAAGGTACAAGGTAAAGAAGAAAGATGCAATTGGGCGAACCGACACTAAGAGCTAGCTTTATGAGAGATTTACCAGGGTTTGGAATAATATTTCCTTAGAAGCCTGGTACAAATTTAAATGAATCGATGCCTTGCCAATGTGAAATGGTGATAACCAACAAGGGCAACCATAAAAATCATTATATTTTTTTTTTTTTTTCAATTATATAAATATTTGAATTTATTTAGTTTTCAATTAAACAAATTAAAATTATTCTTGGTTTATTTTCATTTAGCATCAAATCTTTTCATGTCCCTAATTAGATGTCCACTAATTAACTAATACGCAACAGAAGCAGAGAAGTATTTCTTGGAAAAAAAAGAAGTAATTATCTTATTTTCTTCTTGACCTATGAATATTTAGAACACATTTCCATTTACTTGTTAACAACGGCACAAACTTCAAAGCTTCAACTTAGACCATTTTTCGAAATGCTAAAATAAGTTTTCCTTTTTTATGGTAGCGTCCCTATTTAGTTGACCACCACTGTATATTCATGAAAAAAATAATACGAGATCAATGGTGAATCGCGCGTAACCGAAGATTCATAGAAATGTTAATCATTATGCAGGGTGACCGGTGAGTCATTTTTGAAATTCCAGGATGCGTAATGCAATAAATACGTTCCGGAATCCAACTCCAAATTGCCCCACTTTCTGCTCATCGCTGCTTCGTTTGCCTAATTTTGCGTTAAAATCCCCCATGACAACGTTGAAATGAATTTTGGACCTGTGTTTGGCTTTGGAGATGTCCTCATACATAGGCTCCACCTCATCCAGTCACCCTGTATAAGTACGGTTAAAGAGTTTAAGATGGTACTGAATTGGTACTTATGAATGTGCTTGCTTACGTCATCAAGTGTAATATCTTGGTGGTCCGAGGGTGGCTCCACGTCCAGCATTGAGTGGAAGGCTGCCTTGCCCCCCTCAGGATCGTTTAGGGCCACTGAACATAACACTAAATGGAGACCTGAAATATAAAAAAATGCGAAACTTTTCTTTTGTTGTGCATTAAATCACATAAAGCTATTATGCATTTGATATGTCTTATGGCCATGCATTGCAACCCCAGGGCCACACTAATAGCCAAGAAGCTAAAAGAACAGGTTCTTAATTCCGCTTAAGAATTACGACTAATATACCTAGTATTCAATACTGATATAGAAAAAAAAAATCTTTTTGTTTGAACTTATTGTTAAGTATATATAATCTTTTTTTTTCGTCAGAAAGTCACATGATCATACAACGAAGATCAGAAGGCTGGCGACTTAAAACACCCCTATACTCATTCCACTAACGTATCATTACCTGTTTGGAAGTCGCCCTGCTCATGCATGATGTGCTGGAAGTTAGTCACCGCGTCGCGGAACTTGCCCATGCGCACCAGAAGTAGACCGATGTTGTGCATCACTTTCATTCTGTTAATTACCAAAAATATAATAATCAACAATTTCACGTAGGGTCGTCGGCTTTGAATAAGCGAAAAAAGCGACTAATCCGAACGGCCCGCGCTCGGTGACGTCAGTTCCTTTTAAGGCGACATATTGAAAAAATGCATTGACTTTCATCGCAAACTATGAGAATATGACAAGACGAACGGATCTGATATTTTGATATGTGTAAATTCATATCTTTATCTATACTTTGCCTGCTCAAAAACATGATTTGATGATTTTGACTCGATAGTTTTATTTTTCGAAAACACGTCTAAAAACATACTTTTTTTAAAATTACTACGAAGTTATGCAATCCATATGCTTAGAATTTACTTAAATTCAATCTTCACATTATTGTTCGGACTTTGGTTGCTCAAAATTTACATAGCATTTACCGTTATTTTTTTATCGATTTTTGAAACGATTTCAGTGTCTGAGCGGTGTCGATGGTGGCTATTTCTATGCAATACGCGACCTTATGTCGGCGTGTTAAGGTGCTAAGATTTCAAGAAAAAACATTTCGATGTGTCGTCTTAAGAAAGGAACTACTAAGCCCGTGTGCTGTCATCTTAGACCTCGTCTTCATTTGCTATCATAATGTAAGTATATTGAGATCAATAATAGGTGTTTGTCATCGTTAAAAAAAGAAATCCATTATTTCTGTAGCTTGATCAATAACAGATACATACAAGTGGCGTGTGATACATTAGTTATTACAGTAAGTGATAATGATGACCGCTCAACAGATTTCCGCACAGTACCTACCTACAAATATTTGTATGAATGCACATGTTTGCTGCATCTGTCAGGGTGTACTATGTATAATATGTATGTATTAACAAATAAAAAATATATAACATAAGCGAACATGTGTGAATAAATGTCCAACTATGGTTATTTATTTATTAGAAAAAATATAAAGTTAACCTCAAATCCTTTTCACCAGTAGGCGTCTGATCTAGCGCCATTCTGTACAGCTTCAAAGCTTTGGGATGTTCTCCCATTTTAAAGTAAATATTGCCCATATTGACCTGAAAATAGAAATATCAGCACGTGGAATTAAATATTCTTTATAAATGTCGTTTTAGTGCAAACTAAATACTGTATTGGTAGGACCTACTATATGTATAGTAACCTATATTACTAGGTTAGACAGTAAGTAATTATTTATGTCGAAGAAAAAAGTTTATATTTGTATGTACCTTTAGTCTATTTGCGTGAGGAAATAACTTATTCCTAGTAAGCAGCTGGTAAGTATTTAAAGCTTCAGTATACATTTCATTAACAGCATACTGTCCTGCTAAATTACAAAGCACCTGAAAAAGAAACAGATTTACATTATATTAGGGCTATCGTTTACTTATTTGTTTGTTACTTAACTCAATACCCCTGCGTATGAGTTCTTCTTCACGAGGTTTCACTACATACCTACGAGTATTCAATCAATAAATTTACGCGCCCTAGTTAGGTACTATTAACACGAAATTTCCGAATAAGTCCTGTTGGGGTGCCCGGATCCACCTTGCTATCAAACTCGCTTTATTTTAGCCAGCACAATTCCATACCCGCCTAGCCTGCCCTATTTTACTTTTTCAACACCTATCATAAAATTGAAGTCAAAAACGGAATTAGTAACTAATTAAGAAAACTGAATGTCAGAAACTGTTCTTCGTCTGGTGATCATACCTACAAACCAAGCCTGAGGCTCAACTCAACATTTTTAACTCAGCTAGATTTTTATTAAAACTAAATAAATTTTATAAATACAGTAACTTACAGCGAAGGTGAGATCCAAATTATGCGAATCCCCGAGGTTCGCTTGCTCCTGCATTCGAATCAGCTGCCTTTCGAGAGTAGATGCTTCCTGGGCTTTGGCTAACGCCTGTAAAATAAAGATAGATTGAACGAACATAATGAATGAGGTTATATCAGTGCACCAACAGATTGCGCTCTACAGATTCCTCAAAAAACACTCGACTCATACTTAACGCGTCGTTTAAGTATCGCATCTAGTCGGTTTGTTCGAAATGTAGAATTTTTGTTTTCACTCTTAGACCAAGGTTTCATTCCTAAGGAAGTGAATAAGTTAATTGATTAAATGGTTTCAGAATAATAATCGAGGCAGCGTTGAACCTATGTTGATATGCCTACCTTATATTATTTCCCGAAATACCACCAGAAATTCGTGGTTAAAATCTGTCAGAACACTTCTTCCCATCTTGAGAAGAAAAAACACAATCATAAGTAGTTGTTTATATAAGGGGTGATGCCTGCTTTGTTGCTGTAGGTACATACTTGACCTAAGTCGTACTCCCGGTGCAGTTTGAACTCTGCGTCCTCATCAGGGTCGGGCCGCACGCTGAGCATGCACGACTCTTCCACCAGCGTCATGATGCGAGCTTCCATCTGCTTTATTCGTTCTTCAATGCTAGAATTGTTAAGGTTAAATGTTTTATGCATTTATGTACTAAGTGTTTCGCGCGGTTTTACCCGCGCAATTTCGAATCCCGCGGGAATATCTGAATAAAAGCCTATGGGCTATTCCAGACTGTAGTTTTCTTTCAGCATTCCTATCTCAGAGTGAGTCTTGTCACTCTAGATATTGTTTTCGTCTTAACTTCGTCTTAGCTTCATTTTAGCTTTCAGCTCACTCATGGGGACCAGGGTATCCCCGCTGCGCAACCTCTATCTACCGATTGGCTGTCGCTCCGATAATGATCAGTGGCCTTAATCAAGGCGGGTCAAAAAGGGGGATGTTTAGTGGGTATACTCAGCCGGCTGAGGAGTCTCGTGGCCGAACTTTCGGTCCCCACACTGTCTGGGCACTCCATATCTGTTAGCCACTGGGGTTAACAGATTATAGAATGCCCATTCGTCCGTAACAGGATTCATCCTCCTCCTGCTAGAGCTTGCTTTAGTGGGTGCCAAAGATTTATCTTGGCGGAAAAAAAAAACAGACTGTAGGTATACTACCACATGCCAAATTTCAAGCAAATCCATTGAGCCGTTCTGTAATGATTGAGAAACATCCATACCTACATCCTTACATCTTTACATCCAAACTTTCACATTTATAATATTAGTAAGATTTAATACGGGTTACAGCATGTTGACCCCATGTTCACTCACTCTTCATTCCAATATACATACATAGGTACTTAAAAGAGGTCGGTCATGTGAACTTATTATATGAAGGTACCTACCTATAATAATATAAAAACAAAGACAACTAATATCAGATCAGTTACTATCTTTGATACATCTGTCAGTTTTAAAATTCAGTTAAAATTAGGAAGTTATTTATAACACTCGATTATAATAATTAAAATACCAATGCTATAATCCAAATAAACATAAGAACTTCTCTCCAATGTTGACAATTTCAATGAAGTAAGTAATTATCCAATTATGTGGAGCTAAGCAGGCACGTGAAAAATCAATAAAATAACAGCACAAAGAACTAAATGTAGTGTAAAGTGTGGTTGCTGTAGTAAGTAGATTTCTCACACACACGCAGCATACATAACTTTGTAAGCCTTTAGTTATAATTAAAAAGTCCAGCAGGTACCTGTCTTCCTTCTTAGCCTCTGCGGAGGCCGGCTGCAAAGCGGACGTGTACCCGGCGGCCCGCACGGCTGTCACCGGACGACCGCCGGCTGTGCCGGCACGGGATGCCGCCCTCACATTCACCGTACCCATACGGAACACCTTCCATACGAAAGACAAAAGAACGTCAACGAGCCACTATTATTGCTCCGATTGTAAAAAGACACTCTATAGGTAGATACAGTTTATCTGACCAATCGATCAATCGTCGATCGAGACCACGGATCGATGGTAGAATGGATTCGTCGACCAACCGTCGATCATTTATTACCTCATTCATCATTACTACCAGACCAGTCGCTTGACTTAGATCGATGACCAGGTACCGACGAACGCTCGATTGGTCTGCTAACACCCTAAGTGCCAACGCTGCGTTAGGCGTTCCAACGCGCGTACCGTACGTCCGTATCTTCAAATAGGCACACCTACCCATAGATTTATATAACACCTACTAAGAGAGATTCATAACATTTTCCGTACCGTACGCGCGTATCATTCGCGGCGCTTAGCGCATTCCGAGCCTCCGTATTGAACGCGAGTATGTTAGGTACGGACGGACGTTGCAGTTTTGTATGAAACGCGCATTCGAACGCGTGACGCAGCGTTGGCACTAAAAAGTATGCGACTGTTCTTTCTATTTTTTAGATGCGAGTTACGGTAAGATGCGAGTTTTAGTAAGTAGTTAACTCATGAATACTATCGTTGTCTTCGTCTTCATATTCCGGGCCAGCCCAGTTATCTGACAATAGCCTTTGGATGAGGATAAGTTGTCTATGCAACTAACGCGAACCCGAGTGGGTACCTCGGCTAGCAGTAGTAATGTCAATTTAGAATTTCACTTAGATGGCCATCACACTAGATAGAATCACATAAAAATAGAAGTTTTACTTTTCTTGAACTTCGTGTCGCCATATTTATGCTGCTTTAAGTATTTTGAAATGCTACTCATATGCACAAACGTTTAGGTAAGAGCAATCGTTATTACACAGCATAATTTATAAGTTATTACGGTGGCTATCCAACACTAATTAAATAATTACCTAAATAAGATCCAATTAAAGTGAGATCACTTGAGTTAGTCATCTTATGCATGTTTATCCTTATACATTTCCGGTACATCGTAGCTTTTTGTATTGAAGAAATAAAAACTAAAAATTTTAAGTAATAATAAGCATCTTCGATATAGCTTTAAAACATGCGGCTTACCCCTGTGCCCATTCGGCTAGGCCCCTTGCGACCAATGCCAGCAGTTCGTAGCGTCTCTTGCAGCGCCTGATCTTCCCGAAGGTTGCGTGTGTCCAGCGCTGGACTCACTTCATTGAACCCACCGTACAACTCGTCATCCTCGTCGTTATCTGTCACCAAAGCAGTGCGAGACTTCGCATCAGTGCCTACTCGAGAGGCACTGTAATATCGTGAACTAATCATCTCAAACAGTTGTGAATATTATCTAAATATAATTAATATTTATTCAGAAACCAGTACCAACAATAACCTAGTTTTACTTGAACTATTTTGTTGTGACGCGGTAACTATGGCGACGGAGTTGTCAACAATCTTTTTTTCTGTCTGTGGCCGACTGCTTATGAAGAAACACGTGGGGGACAAAATATAACCTATGAATCACTATGAACAGCATTTATGATATGTAACAATGCGATTTGAAGAATACATAGACTTATGACTACCTACTAGTGATGTGCTGGATCGCTAAAAATGTAGATCCGCGTATACGGATCTTTATTTTCCCATGCAATCGGTACAGGCGCGAGTGACCTTGAAACGACAGTTGACACTTCGTTCGCCGCAACGACACGCAGGACATGTTTCGACTTGCCTCGTTGCTTTGTTTGCCAAATATTTGATTTAAGAAATAAAAAATACTCTGAATAGATTGTAAGATTTTATAATTCTATCTCATTTCCTACATACATAATTTCATCCTATAAATTGTAAATTGGTAATGAAAAGATCCGTAAAAGATCCGCGTGAAAAGTAACGGATACAGATTTTTTCCGGCAGATATACGCGGATACGGATCTCCGGAACATCACTGCTACCTACACAAAGCCCCACGAGGCATATAGGTACTTAAGCTACTTCAAAAAATAGTATCGATTGAGGTTTAATGGGATTCAATCCTCAGTAATTAAGCGGATGAAACCGTGCTCCCAGGTCAGTGAAATATGAACGCCGGTGGCAATAAAATCCGCTTACAAACGTCTTTTACCTACTAACTTAATCGTGAAAGCTGAGACAATGTACCTATTATTTTGAAAGATTAGTATTAATTTCTCAACTAAAAAAAAACGATTTTATTACTACTTTCTCCAATAGAAAGTAACGACTACTGTGGCGATGGGGTAAACCTGTCTGCCTCAGACGCCAGTGGTTGCGGGTTCGATTCCCGCACGGAACAACAAAAAAAATGTTCCAGGTCTGGGCGTTTCTATTCTACATGCTAGGTTATGTCTGGGTGTTTATCTATTTATGTAATTATATTCTAGGTTCCCCCTATTTCGGTACATGGTATCCCATAACACAAGCTATGCTTACTTTGGGGCCATGTAGTTGCCATGGCAGCCAACCTAACAGCTGTAGGTAAACTAACTGTCAACGCACAATAGGCTAAATACTTTCATAAGGCAGCCATTCTTATAACTAATTAAGTAGCGTAATTAGTAATTACCACCCAAAATTTTAAAATAGTTGAAGGAGAAAAATAAAACACCATTCCACTTTTTCAATGTTTTATTTTACGATCACTAATATTCATTACAACCAATTCCTTATCATCTCGTCACACCAATGACACATTAATTCGAAACTAAACTAAAACAATTGACTGAAATAAGACATCACACATGTAAAACAATCACATAGGTAATAAGCAGTTGAATATTGTAAACATTGCTACTGGAAGAAACTGCCAAGTACAGTAAAGTCTGCATTAAATTCTAGAACATCTCAAATAAGGTATAATGCCGTATAACTAAAAACAACTAGACTTTTGACAAATTCATTTAATATATTTAGATGTGTATAATTTCGGGTAAAACAAAAAAGGTTCTTCTCCGTATGATTTTAACATAGCATACGTTATAAGATAAAGACACAGACTATTTTGAATGCATAAATAAATGAAAAAATATGATAAATAAAAATTGAGCATTTTAAATGCAAAAACGTTAAAAAAAATATTTATCCTGAATTCACTTTTCATACCTATTCCACTGAATTAAATAATAATGCCTTTTGGAACTAGTGGCACCTGATGGCAAGCTGATGACAATAGATATAAACTGAAGACTTTAAGAGGAGCTAGATAAGAAGAGTTTACGTACATTTTAAAATTGGCTCATTTTGATCAAAAGCAAAACTTAACTTTTGTTTTCAATGGAGAAGAAAACCAAAAAACTCCAAATAGATGTTGCTTGATACGCTTGACACATAAAAAACTATCAAATGAACAAGTTGTAATCGAAATTGCTTGTTCTGTGTTCTATTTTGGGGTAAACCTATAAAATAATATAAGCATGTGTATCAAAGTATGAAAAATGTGGACCGTAATATGTACATTTCCACAAAAGTTTAAATCAAGTAACATCCACAAGTTGCGCATGTGTATATGTATATGTGTAGTGAAACTGTGGTATTCATTTTCTGTAAAACTTATGACTACGCAATAAATAAATAAATATAAATAAATAAATAATTCTGACACAGCATTATCTAGCCCAAATTAAGTTTCTTAAAGAACTTGTGTTATGTACACTAGATAATTGATATACTTAAGAAATATATAAACATACGTATTGAATAAATACATATTTTTCATTGGAATAAACTTAAATAAACATATAAACATCCATGACTTGACGGCTAATATCTGTGTTCATCACACCGATATCCGCCGCCGCCGGGATTCGAACCCAGGACCTCTGGTATAGAAGGCAATGTATGTTACCACTACACCAGCCGGTCGTCATGCAATGATGCATTTCTACTTTTTTGATGAAAATCACTATAACATTAACTTTGACTATGGTATTTGACAGTTGTCATGGGTCAAGCGTAATCAGCGCCTCTAGTGGAATAAGAAGGCAGTTTTCTACCCCATCGAGTTAAGTCAGTTTAGGGGAATCGGCATTATACCTATTTAGAAGTCTAGAAGTCTAGAAATCGAGTGCATGACTTTACAACTCTCACTACATTCTGTCATCCATCTCATCTTATGGTAACGAAGGTGACTTACAAGTTAGTTCAACTAGAGTTCACATATCGTTAGATTTATTAAATCGCTAATCGATAAGTGAACTCGGCCGCAATTTTATTTAAATTTTGAAGTAGGAATAGTATTGAAACTCTTCATTATAGACGAACTACTTCCCATTATAAAACATATGATTATTTTGAAAAATAAAACATATACTATAACTATTTCCTCATTGTACTGTAATTGATTTATTGTTGATTAATTGAACTTAAATGGATGACTTAATGTAGTAAGACTTGAAATATAAGAAATAAAACGGCCTCCATACAGTGTACATGTAACCATTTAGAATGCTACGACACAGTACCGTCCCTAATGACACGCAGTATACGTTGATACAAAATAAGTAAAACTTAACTAAACATTTTTACTCTAAGGTAAAATACACTCAATACAAGAATCCTTAATACATATTCAAAACAAATGAAGAATCCAGCATCGTACGATCCTACCCTCCAAGTCAGCGCCATTTCGTAGAACAAAACATTTCAAAACATTGCAAGTATAAAAAATAAATGTATTCCAAAAGTTGTGTTCCTCGCAGAACGCAGTAACAATGATCTTATGTACATTTCTTGTTTATATAGCCATTCGGTCTTACAAATATGTGTACTTATTAGAAAGTCAATATGTTAAAAAAACTGTTGTGACCCTACGAGACTAGTTAGAAATGCAAATATTCATATTTTGTACACTTTTCACTTATCATTAAGTTAACATGAGATAAAAAATATTAGAAAACTCTAGAGGTCTCTAACGGAGATATGACTTATGTGTTAACAAACTTTATATATTTCATGTCCATATATATACCATATTTTTTTATTTATCCATTCACGCAACAGTAAATTCCTGACATAAAACACAAACACACGATTTTTTTGGCTTTCATTTACATCCTTACATTCTTTTAATTTGGTGTTTTTAAGCAAGATTCTTGAGCAACCTGAACAGAACTGATACGTGGTACACAAATTGTTTTCTTAAAATCCTTTAATGTACCGAATTAGAAAACTTTATCGTCGAATATAAAATTGCCAGTTTTGTGAAAACTTCTAAAAAAAACGAAATCTAACTAATAACATAGCAACAATGATGAGGCGTTCTGTCGCCTCGGATTTAATAACAAATCTTAATATTTTTATCATCAACATATAAATTTATATGGACAATATTAAATTTTAAATCAAATTTGTATCCATTTTAAACGAAATAAATACGATAATTCCTGTGATAACTACAAACATTGTTACCTTAGCTTATAAAATATAAATCCTGGTCCAAAAACTAACAATTGACTGGTTTGGTGTGCTTTGTAAGGGATATAGCTTGAAAAAAATGCTTCCCTTTAACTAAGAAAATTTCGTTGTAGTTTATGCTTCAAAAGAATATACCTGAACAATATAGGACTATACTTCACAAAAAGAACATAAGAAATACAATGATATAAGATAAATACAGGGTTGATTTGTAGTCACCGGCCAAATTTTTTTTACACAATAAGTATCATTTATAGAAACGATTTTTGCAAAAAAAAGTATAAATTTTTTTTACAAGGAAATTAATTTAACCAAGGTATGGTCACTCTAAATTGCTATTAAAATAAAGATGACTTCGCGCTACTACACACATTTTGTAGTACTACGGCGTAGTATTATCAAGGAAATGCCGCGTCGTGGTAGCTATGTTCATCAACAGCGACTATTTTTTTAAAAGTTTGTGGTTCCATACTTCTACTGTTTTGTACTGAGCGACGCTAAAATAAATATGCAGGTACGTCTATATCGTATCAAAGAAACTAACATTTAAATTTGGCTGGTGACTACAAATCAACCCTGTATAGCAAACAGCCAAATAACGCTTTCACTTTTTACAAAAATGTACATACTTTTATTATTGTACATATTTTTTAAGTGCGCATATTACTGTTTATTTCAAGTTTAGTATTTCTTATGCGTGCACACCTATATTCTTATGTTGAGCATTCAGTTAAGAGAGAATCCGAAAGTTACCTCTCAGTATATTGTCTATGTATCCTATTCTATAGGAACGGGTGAACCAAGTATTGGAACTAGACGTTTGTGGCGGAGTAAGGGTCACTTTGAGTAATAACGAGCACCTCGGGGTCGGAGCGCTGCTTACAAACTACTTACTTCAATAACCATGCTGCATTACAAATTAGAGAATTTTATATTTTTTCTTAAAACTACTTTTTTTATACAAGTGTTATAAGCAGCGAGATTATTTAAATCGTACTTAACAAAAATATACAATTAATGGATCACCTGCAGTTATCATAATGATAACACATTTAATGCAGTAGGTATAAACATGTAAATAATATTGTAATAGCGCCAACAAATTATTCAAATAGTAAACTTGCCAGTTGTTCTATTGTACCTACGTCGATATATTGCAAGAGATCAAAAAATCCCTTTTATTAAAATATTTACAGAACTTCTATCAACATATAGAAACGCAGTCTCACGGTTTATAACACTAGTATTGAACACCCGCGAAATCAAGCGAGACAGAGCTATACACCTCACTGAAACGGCGCTATACTCTAGCTGCCCTTTGCGATTTGTACTCAACAATGGACCCGCAAAAAAAATATTAAGATACATATATTGGAAGAGTCTCAAATTTCATAAAGATGTACTGACAGTGGACGAAAATTGTAACACGGTTTCCACACTGTTTCGTGAATGTAACGTTGCAGGTTATAGCTCTGTCTCGCTCGCTCGTTACTGCGAGGCCGCGCATGCGCTTTCTTTAGATTTGCGTGGTGAAGCGCGGACGCGGCAGTTCAAATACATCGCCATGCACGGACCGGGCGAGAGCTTTTATACTGGCGGCTATGTCCTGGGGCTCCTCCTGCTAGAAACACAATATTATTTAAATACATTAAAAATAAAATTAATAATTCTTGGTCATATATTCAACCAGCCCCATCTAGCTCTCCAGTAAGCTCACAAGCTTGAATTATAGGTACTAAACTAAGGATAAACGTTAAAATATAATTTTGCTTCCATGCTGGACTGGGAGCGAAAGAAAACGTAGAATGTGCCAGCTGCTTCTCTTCCCGAGCATACTGTAAAAGTCAGTTAAGGGACAGAGGTTTTAAAGGCGTTTTTGTCGGCGATTGGCTGACCCCCTGTCACTACAATAGTCTCTCTCCATCTTTATAATACCTCCAAATTTGTCAAATGTGACATCAGATGGTCTTGTAACCTCTGGTATTCTGCCTAACCCATAAGGGATACAGGTGTGACGTTATGTGTATAATTTTACATAAATACAAACAAGTTATACCCAAAATTGTAACTATGGCGCGATTAGTTTATTTTAGTTTCACAGTTTTAAAAGTCTTATAGAGAAAATTCGCCGATATCGCTTTTTATTTTTGTGCTGCAGAAACTGGCATCGTGCGATTTGGAATGTCCGTTGCAGGGCGTCACTTAAAAATACCTTAGTTTAAAGCCATCAGTATTCTTACGTTTGCGTCACAGTATATTTTAAAAAGTTGTGAAAAAATGGTGTAGTAAAATATCTGAACAAATTAAACTGTTTTGAAGAGAAGATTTCTCTTCTCAAAATATAATTCTGGAGGTGTGATAGATTCGTTCCACTTTGTAAATAGTGTGAATTATTTAAAGTGTTTATAAAAGTAGCTACTAAATAAAGAAAACTTTGACTTGAGCAGCAGTTCATTGATAACTCCTAGCCACGTACCTCATCATCAATGTCCCGCGGCGTGTGTCGGTCGTTGCCAAAGATCGGCATGCTGATAGGCAACGAGCGCGCTATGTCCACGCCCACGGCCACGCCCACCGCTGGGCGGTGCGGCACGTGGATGCCTTCGTCATTACTCTCTTCTGAAATACAAGCAGCAGTGTACAGACTAGCTGCTCTATATAAACAGTTCGCCCATTATTAACAATAAAAGCTTTTGTTACTTATAACTAAATTTCACTTCAATCTCACCTTGTGCAGTCACAGGCGATTGACGATAACATCGACATAGGAAAAAGGAAAACATACTCGTCGTAAAATATTTTTGGTCAACGCGACGATATTAGCTACATTAATAAATGTAGGTAGGTTGCTGGTCAGCAGTGCTAGCACGGATCTTTTGTCGATCGTAAGTTTACGAATGCTCGTATAGTATGGAGTCGGTTGCAAGTTTTTAGTAACAATGTAATTTTTTATTTTACAGTTATTTAAGAGTAGAACCTGTTAACAAACATTCAAAATTAACAAGGAACACATTTATTTAAGCTGACCGTGCGGCAATGGATAGATTTCAATTATTGCTTGCAAAACCGTCTCCATACTATACGAGCATTCGTAAACTTACGATCGACAAAAGATCCGTGCTAGCACTGCAGGCCAGTCCTAATGGGGTCCACTATTGAGCTCAGTAACTTAGTAACTTGGATGAGTGGCTGTTTAGAACAAGCTTACCTATTCATATATTGTGTGTAGTATTAATATCAGCTCATAAACAAAAATCGACAAGAAAATTTAAAAAAAATTCTACCACTGTTATATGTACGTACACAATCAATTAAGTAAATGAAGTTAAATACTTACCATCAGAATCATAATCATCTTGATCTGAAGCCATGGTGTGCTGGAAGTCATCACCATCCAGATCAAACAGATCTTCTGCTTCTAATGAGTCTTCCTCGGCAGGAATTGTCCGATTTGGCTGGAGAATGAAAGATAACACAATTTTAATGCTAAACAAGATGTGGGAAGGTCATGATAAGTTGAATGAAATATGAAGTTTGTAATAATTTTTTTTTTCTTAAGTTTTTACATTTGAAATGCTCAATTATTCTTAAATAAATGAAAAATGTGATAAATTATTATTATTATTATGAAGCGATATTTTACTGTGCAAGGCGCATGGCATACCTACGCTCAAAGTAAATAGAGTTACGCTTCTAAACAGAGTCTATAAATATTCTTTGTGTGGGAAAACTAAAATTTTTAAATTAATTAATTTTAAAAAGTTGTAGGCTTGATGTGGTTATGCGCTAATTAAAATTAACCCTGTATAGGCAGGTTTAATGACATGAAGACTCACCTTAACTATGTGCTGTGTGATTTTTTTGGTATCTTTGAGTGAGGACAGTCTTCTTCTCATGGGAGCTAGCTGAGGGGAAGGGGGACCATTATCTAAAGTTGGATCCACTCGCAGGTCACCTGAATCTGAACTGCGTGCCTTGCTTATAAGACTGGAAATTAAATAAATATATGTTGATTTACTGATGAGTTAGAAAGTGACATAATAAGACAAGAAGGTATGTAATAATAAAAGTGCATTATGTTGTTTGCATAGTTAGGCATTATTATAATTTAGCTGTTACAAAATTTAGTCTAGAAATGGTTTCAGAATGTTGCTTGATTTTATAGTCTTCTTTCTTGTACTCTGGACTCAACTTGTTATACAATTATTCTATGAATATAACTTCAACACAAAAATATATCAAGAATACGAAAACACTTCTATATTTACTTTTTTCTCTCCAGTGTAAGTAGTTACAATGCTACTTTAAAATAAGAGAGCTGCAAACATCATTGTTAATTTTATGGATACTTGTTATGTTATAACTTCTAATGGACTTATTTCTATATTTTTTTCTTTCATATACACAACATTATTTAGCATCATTTAAGTTTCTCAAAGAAGTTCTGTTATGGATACTAGACAATGCTTATAGGAGTTATACATATTTTATCTAATATCAGCTTAAAATCTATTTTTATCAAAATAATCATTATATTACACAAAATTCAATATATTCTTGGTTAAGTACTGTGGAATTCGGACTCGAACTCGTTGAATTCCACTGGCTGGAAATATTTTGATACCATAATAATTAATATAAAATTAAGAACCTTCAGGATGTCAAGTAGACAGATATTTTTGATTGTCATTCCCCAGTGAGCGTCCGAAAAGAGTAAATAAAATAAATGTTTAAGTCTCACACATTCTAAATGTTTCTTTTATTAAGATAATAATCCGAAAGTATCGCCTCTACCTGCGATCCCGGAAAGGTCGTTACACTGCTTAATTTTTTAATTAGAAGAAACATTGCACATCTTTTCTTAAATTCTATAAATTTTGTGGTAAGAAAATACATTACCTAGCTAAAATTTTCTGATCTCTATGAGCTTTTTCTCTGAAAGCCTCATACTCTGCATATTTCTGATCTCTAAATTGTCTGACAGCTTCTTCTATTGTCTCCAACTGTGTCTGTAATGCTTTGCTCAATTGTTTGCTTAAGGTACTGATGACTTGCTGAGTAGGAACCCAATCATTCTTTTCACTAAATACTAAATTATTTGTATCAATGTTTTCCTTCATTTCAATATCATTAGTGGCTTCTGGCACTAATAAGTTAAAAACTAGGGAAAAATTGCTAGAATTTTTAAGATTTTTCACTTTTTCTGGTGTAGTCTGTAATAAAATGAAATTAACGATAAACATATGGTACTTACAGATTAATTTACATTAATTGCATGAATTCAAGTATCAAAAACTCTTATTAAGAGAGACTCAAAATATTAATTATTTATAAATTATATTCTTCAATAACTTACAATATTTGCTTTGTTGATTAGTACAATATTTGATCGATCGTGCAATATGGCATGCGTAGTTTGCCTACAGGCCAGACATGTATGTACAGTCCATCGACCTACATTATGTTGACCCAATAATGCAGGTTGAGCCACTTGAGATCTCAGAGAAGCCGTTGTACAAGACAGCAGCTTCTGCAAAACAATTGACACTAATGAACATGGGATTAATGTTTATGGGAAATAATTTATTTAACTTTAAAGTCGCAAATACTTTCAGTTTGATTAAAATCTATAAATATGTGTAGGTACTTATTTGTCTAACAAGTATAAATATTATGTTTTTCAAACTGGTTTAGATATTTATGTGTAGGTACACGGAAGTTTTCTAAATCGTTCTAAATGATCTGATTGTCCAAAAGAATTTGCGGAATTAGTTTTGTATTTGTAAGTCAAGGTCAAGACATGTTTACCGAGTACAGTACCTCACTGAAAAATATATCCCTTTGTTCCGCTGGTGTTAAATTCAGTAGTCCGACATCGATAATATCTTCGAATTTCTCACATTCTAATGAAATATTCAAACATTTACACACACAGAGAGCCATATTGAATATATTCTGCCAAAATCTAATCAAAACAGCTTAAAAACAGTAAAGATGTAGTAAAAATATTTTGGAATTTAAGTACCTACGATGGACCAAAAAAACAATTAACTTTGATTATTGACACTTGACAATCAATCTTCTGAGATTCTGACTACAAGCACAAGTACTAATGGTGGACTGTCTGATTTTGGTGTGTATGTGAAAAGTTATGCATAGTGTAGTGTGCGTTGCATCTCCTCAGTATTTATGTGTTGCCTATTAAACATTCAATATACTGTGTACTTTCAAACTAGATAGACGTGCATTATTTGGCTCCCACATTCCATTAGTTCCAAGTGTTTGTTTAAAAATTGAAATTATAATATATCGAATCTACAAAAAAATTGCCGGATTTAAACACGAAAAAATTAATTTAATTAGAAATAATATTTATTTATTAAATAACTTTTAAGGATTCATTTTATTTAATTGAAAAGTCACTCGTGCGATTCATCTCGATATGACGTGTTGATGATGTAGTAATAGCAGTGAAACAATATACCACAGAGTTAATTTTAAATATTTGAGTGCTACTGAAAATTGTAAGGACCGGACGTTGCGAGGAGTATCATAAAGATAAAATTAAAAATGAAAAAGCGCAGCAATTTCAAAATATTATATTTGATGGCAAACTCCGACAACTCATTAAAAAACAAAACGGTGCAAAAATGGTACAAAAGGCTTCGATAGATGACGCTTTACAAAAGGCGAAGTCTTGTCTGTCTGCCTTTTTTTAAAAGTAAAATAAATTAATTGACGTCTGTATCAGAAATTTAACTTATAAATAACCATAGATGATAGATACCACTTACCTACATTATAGTATACAGACTTAAGGCCTTCGGCTTTTTAAAAGCGGTGTTTTGAACTAATCTCGAGATGTCAGAAAATTCCTCATTGGCCTAATAAATAGGCACCTATTTAAGTCGATTTAAATCTCGTAGATAACGATGCTCCAACAGGGTTTCTCAGTAATGGTGTTCAAGCCAGTAGGTACGTGTGCGTGGGGGGTAGGCGGTCTCGATCCACTTGATTTGTTCTTTTATCCAAATTAGTTTGCGCTCTACAAGATGTTTTGTAAAATTTCAAAAATTCCTATAATGCGATTCAAATGAGAATGGGAACGTCAATGACCTCTATCTGTCAAAAGTCACTTGAAAATTGGGGCCAGCAAAAATTTTTTTTACAAAAAATAACAATTTATTTTACTTATTTTGTTTATCAGAGTATTAAAGCGGAAAGAAGTAAAAAAATATTTTATTATTTTTGTCCTATTCTTTCATTAGTTTTTAAACTTTATTTAAATATTCTTTATTGTACACAAAGATAAGGAATATTTATACAAAACAATTTTAAGACACAGAGCACAATAGGCGGCCTTATCATCGAAAGATGATCACTTACAGACAACCCTGTATTTACACGCGACAATAAAGAGGATGCATATTGAAAAACCGCGAAAACCATGACAACATTATACGACGACGATGACTCTTCAGAAAATAAATTTTCAACGTGAAGTGAAATAAAAGTAATTGAAAACTCGGAATAATTTTAATATCTAAATGTAAATAAATTCTTAATTAAATAATATTATTTTGTTGACTCTACCTAAACGGTTCGAATTGACAGCTATGACGTCATAATATGGCGCTAAGCCTGTCCTATTCTCATTTGAAACGCATAGTACTTTTCTTCACATTTTTAGGCATTACGTCCGCAGTTTCAACCAAAAAGCATACAATCACTAAAGTAGGCCCAAGTTAAGAGGTCACATTTGACATTTCTTATGTCAGCCAGATAAAGTTCATTTTTGGTTGTGTTGTAAGAAAATGTATAAGACTGACACTTGTCAAATGTGACCTATTAAAATGACTCCACTATACGTTCTAGTTTAAGCCTTAGACTTGAAGGAGAGCCTAAGCTTACTTAACCTACTGTATTGACCTATTTGCAAAAGTGACACACGAGAGTGACGGATATAAAATTTTATTGTTTTATGAAGTACCTATGTAAATGACTTGTTGATACCTATTTTTTATACGTGATAAATAAATGTCCTGTGATTATAAAATTAGAAAAAATCTTTTTCTGAAACCTACACGCACTAAAGACTAATATTTTTTTTATGAGTTCTGTGATAATGGTTCTGCTAAATTATACTTCAAAAATCTCGAATACTATGACTGGTAATTTTCAAACCATCACTGAACATAAATTTTATTTCTAGACTTTATTAAACTTTAAAGTTTGAGCTCCTATGTTCAAAAAAAAATGTATAGGATCTGTGTACCCAACCATCTAGAAAGTTTGCCTACATCGTGAGGATTCTAGAATAGTGGTATGTACAGAAGGTAGCAGGTCAAGCATTACAAACCTGTCAAATTTCTCTAACCAATTTTTAACTTTATGTCGAGGGTATGGAGTTCAGATTCAATTACATTTTGTACAGGTTTTGAATGCTTGACCTGCATTCTTCTGTACCATTTACTTAATTTTATTATTTACTAAGCTATGGCCGCTAATGTGCAATGGTAATCATTTTATTACAAAATTTCAAAATAATTAAGGATCAAACGAACTTACCAAGTGAAGTTCGATCACAATTATGTGAACGGCTTAATTCGAAGCGATTTAAAGTTAACATGTTGTAGTAGTACTTCCAAGCATCAGCCTTGCACGGTTTTCAGAGACACGTTTTTTTTTTTTTTTTTTTTTTATTTGGCAACCCTGATCCCCGCTCTTGAACTCCTCTCCACTTACTTCCTCTCATCATCCCTCCTCAATAATCATTTTGTTTAGAGCTAAAGTTCCTAGGTAGTACCCATAAAAATAATTCACATTAATTATGGGTGGGTGATATTACTTTAAAGGAATACTGTTTGGGCGGGTTTATATCAATCGCTTCGAATTAAGCCGTTCACATAATTGTGATCGAACTTCACTTGGTAAGTTCGTTTGATCCTTAATTATGTTTCACGGCTTAATTCTTTGCGATTTAAAGTTAACATGTTGTAGGATGTTCAGAGTATTTTAATGTGAATTATTTTTGCAGTATAGGTATAAGTAAAATTGTTAGAGTATAACCAACAGTAATAAATCACAAATATACATCTATTTATTCTAAGGAGTTACATAAAATACTAGTTGCAAATTGATTGGCATCCGATACAATTTCTTTGTTGTAGAATTTGGCAAATACTGAGGATGTATTACTCCATCCTGCGGTTTTCCGTATGACATCAATATTGACACCGACTCTGCTAGCAGTGGAAGTGGCCGCATGGCGCGTGCTGTGCGCGCTAAACACTGATGTGTCCACGCCACTGCGTTGTAAAGTATATTTGATACAGTGACTCAAAGTTTGAGACAAACTTTTAAGTGAGGTCTTTTGTGGCTAATAAATAAAGTGTCACAACTACGTAAACCACTCGTTTTATTTATATAATCTAAAATGCATCTGGCAGGGCATATTGCAGGATTTGTATGAAAAAATGGTAGCCTTAGAAGGGGTTGAAAGGAGTTTGGTTTTGAAGTTTTTACTAAGTCAGGTATTTTATCTAAGATTTCTGTTCTGTTTTGAGTTATATTATTTATTTTAATGAGAGAAAATTTTTGTACTCTTTGCGCTGTCACCAAACCTAGCACACCAGCGTTTCTTAGAGAAATCTTCTAAACTAAGGCTTTCATTTGGCCATTGAGTGGCCAAATAATTTAACACTATGTTTGGGTCCCAAGAAGTATTATATTTTGGATTGGTGGGCCTCAACTTGTAAACACCCTTCATGAAACGTTTGACTCGATCATCATTTAAGCTATTACCTAACAAAAGAGATAAGGCAGAGCGGTAAGAATTGATGGTCCCGTATTTAGCGCCTTTATCAAAAATATCGGTTAAAAAATGTATTACAATTGGAATAGAAGCATTAAAATAATCATTATTATGTAATCTACAGTAAATTATCCAAGATTTTATGCAAACATCGTACTGTTTGTAAGTATTATTTGCAAGCGAAGCTAGCATAATATCTACTGACCTATTCGATAAATATTTCCTTAGTAATGCTTGCCTGATAATTTCGCGGCAACAATCTACTGAAAGGAGATGTTAGAAGGTCAATATCTGGTCCAAAATACAAAAAAATTGAAACAGACAACTTTTTAAACATAGGAAACCAAGGTTGACTTGGCCAATATGGCACCACAACAATACCCTCTGCCTTATGACAAATGATTTTCTGCATTAATTTTACTATAAGCGAGAATGGTGGAAAGGCGCAAAATAACATATTGGTCCATGGCAGTGTAAAGGCATCAACAGCACATGCTTCGGGATCATTTCTCCACGAAACATATTGTTTACACTTAGTATTGGATCTGTTTGCAAACAAATCAATACTGGCATACCAAAGTTGCGAACTATTTCATTAAATGCAATTTGATTTAATTCCCACTCTGTATCCTCGAACTGTTTTCGAGATAATGAATCTGCCTCACAATTATCTTTAGTATTGATGTAAGAAGTGAATAAGATTATTCTACGTTCTTCGAACCATTTCCACATACTTCTAGATATATAATCTAGGTGATCATATTGAATACTGCCCATTCTGTTAATAAGATGTCACAATTAGATAATTCTTTGGTGAAACGTTTCAGAGCTAGAAAGGCTGCTTTTAGTTCCAACTCGTTTATATGACAAGAAGTTTCGTTGTCTTTCCTATATCCACAACATCTAACTGTATCACAATACGCTCCCCATCCCGTAGAGGAGGCATCAGAAAAAAAAAATCTAAAACAAAGTTGTTCGGTTTGAGTGATGAATGGCCTATATCTATGTTTCCTAACCACCAATATAATTCTTCATGTAGGGTAATTAAGATATCAATTGTCTGATCGTAGTTTGGATTTTTTTTTTTTTAAATAAACAATTATATTTATATTGTTCAAGCTTTTTTGTATATAACCACGAATAAGTTATTGTTGGACATGCGGAAATTAAATACCTAATGAGTTTAGCGAATTCGCGTAACTTGCATCGTTTTATACAAAGAAATCTATTTATAAAATCTTTCAATTTCATTTTCTTTTCCTCGGGTAGTTTTAAAATCATCTGCTTTGAGTCGAAAGTGAAGCCCAAGAACTTACATTCACGTTTAGGTATTAAACAACTTTTTGAAAAGTTAATCAAAAAACCCAAGCTCTGTAATAGATCTATAGTTGTAGATACATTAGTGACACACTCCGAGTAAGTCTTTCCGATAAAAAAATGTTATCTAAATAAATAACTGAAATCATACCCCGACTACGCAGGTATTCTATAACTGGTTTCATTAATTTAGTAAACACGAGAGGTGCGGTACAAAGGCCGAACGGTAAACAATTGAATTCATATAATATATTGTTGTATTTGAATCGAAGATATTTTTTGTGAGCTTCATTTGTCGCAACAAAGAAGTATGCATGTTTTAAGTCTATTGTCTACAGCAGTTTTCAGTCAATAATTTTGACGCTGTTCTGTAATCTTCCATTTTAAAATGACTAGCAAGTACAAATTTATTTAACTTTTTTAAATTCAATATAAACCTTTTATCACCATTAAGCTTAGGTACAAGAAATATACTGGATAAAAATTGTCCTTCAATATAAGTACATTTCTAGATGGCACCATTGCTTATTTGTTGCTTCTGTGGTATTAATGAAGATGATCCTACGAGTGTTTCGGTAGCTCTTCCCAGAGCTGCTATAGCCACACCAGTTTGTCTTTGCCTAAACATGAGGGAGGAATTCCGTTTAGAGACCGCTTCGATAACTGCCACTTTTGCTTCCGGACTCAGAGCAGGGGCAAGGAGTAGTTGACAATTACTAGGAATAAGATAATCCTCTAGGATTTTATCTCTTGTCTCTTTGGGTAGTCCCTTTAAAAGGATTTCAGACCACCGCACCGGGTTGAAATTTCCTTATGTAAAGGTTTTCCTAGTTCTTCAGCAATTATATTAGCCTTATTGTATGATGTTTAAATAGTAAATAGTAATTATTTTGTACTTAGACTGTAAGATTACTCTGTAAAAAACATTCAAGATTTGTGGCATGAATAAAGAAATTTTATTATTATTTATTATTAATCTTAGGAGCATCTCCCAACATCTCTAAGATATCGCTATCCAATTCTATATCCTCAACATCCATCTACTGGTGGATGTTTTGAGGTAGATGGCACTGAAAAGACGAAAGTAGTCAGCGTCTCGAATAATAATTCGAAAGAAGTGTTTTTAGCACCTACGAGCATAAAATGCAAAAAGTAGGGTAGTCATTTTAGCGATAATGATCACTAAACAAAGAAATTTTCCATAGTCTCGAATAAAGATTCGAATTAGGTAAAGAGGATTGGCGGCCACGGTATCACTTAATTTTAGAGTTTTCAAGCGTATCAAAACCGGGCTATATGTAGTTAATAGGTCAATATGAGACACGTTTTTTCCAACATCTATTGTTGTGATAGTTGTTGGGAATATTTAGAAATACAATAAAATCAAATTAAACTTGCCGAAAGCACATTTTTTAATTTCCCGGCAATAAAAAATAATAGTTGTAAAGTCCTACTGTCAAACTTGAATTAAGCCGCCCGCGCCGCCACCCCGTTTCAAACCTCTGGATTGGTTAATACCTGCTTATGTAATGTAATGGTTTCAAAATACGACGCCATGTTAGAAAAGACGGACTATAAATTCCTGTAATTTTTAGGTTAGATTATTGTTTTGACTTTTTATTCCCAACTTCTGTATAAATCTAATAATTATATTCTGATTACTCGTTATCTAAGCAATAAAACGCACATATTAAGTTTGAAGTACGTGAATGCTATGTGAAATAAAAGCGGTACTTACAATGTATGGGACCTTGCCATTCTTCTTTTTGAGTTTTAAACTCGGCTCATTGAAATTCAGTGATAAAGATCATTGAACTTTGTTTTCGAATAAGGATTCGAAAAGTCATTTTAGCGATAATGATCACTAAACAATGACATTTACCATCGTCTCGAATAAAGATTCTTACTAGGTAAATTTGTGAGTTTTAAACTCGGCTCATTCAAATTCAGTGATAAAGATCATTGAACTTTGTTTTCGAATAAGGATTCGAAAAGTCATTTTAGCGATAATGATCACTAAACAATGACATTTACCATCGTCTCGAATAAAGATTCTTACTAGGTAAATTTGTGAGTTTTAAACTCGGTTCATTCAAATTCAGTGATAAAGATCATTGAACTTTGTTTTCGAATAAGGATTCGTAACGCAATTATGCGATGTAAAGAGCCATGGATAGTGATAAGGTACAAATTTCACTTGGCATTTGTTTCTTTTGAAGCTTTTTTTTTCCAGTTTTCTGATCTTCTTGCGTATGGTCTCGATGTCTTCATATTTCCTTTTCACCATTTTTACGAACGACAAATAATAAGTTGAGATTTAAATTTTTAAACTATAACCCGGGCGCCACACTTAGTTTCAAAGATTTGCACAAATGTTTGACGACTTTGCAAAGTCATTTGAACACATATTGACGTAACCTGCCAGACTTGCTTCGCAAACACTTTTCTCCACAGTATGCTAGTAGACAACAAACAAGATGGACAACGATTTTGTAGACTCAGTTAGCCTGTATTATTTGTATATATGTAATTATATTTTTTTATTTGTTATTTTTCGGGTTCCATGTACATAGTTGCCCCTGTAACAACTCTACAAATTCCAGAACGCACTCGCTGCCCCAGTCCATTATATGGCCGCATAAATACATAACATGCACACAACCGTCCCGCTCAACAACGCTCGAGCAACTGGACACTGAACAAGTGTGGCAGGCCACGCAAACATTTGCACACATTCAACTTTGAACGCTTTGATGTATAGAAAAAGACCGACACCGGATGGCAAAGTGCAAAGCTTTGTGCAAACGTTGAATACATATGCAAAGTCCAGCGCCACACATTTGTGCAAACATTTGTTCAAACATTTGTTCAAACATTTGAAGCTAAGTGTAGCGCCGGCTTAACACAAACTATTTAACGTTTAATTTAAGTAATAAATTATAGACGCACGTGCGAAGGCTTGAGCACGGAAATACAGAATGATTATTGAGGAGGGATGATGAGAGGAAGTAAGTGGAGAGGAGTTCAAGAGCGGGGATCAGGGTTGCCAAATAAAAAAAAAAAAAAAAAAAAAACGTGTCTCTGAAAACCGTGCAAGGCTGATGCTTGGAAGTACTACTACAACATGTTAACTTTAAATCGCAAAGAATTAAGCCGTGAAACATAATTAGTAGTTCTTTTATATACAACGTGTAACATAATAAAGAGATAATACTTAAGGGCATTGTATGTTTGGTGATGTAGTTTATAAGTAACAGTAACATTTTGTTATCTTTATGGTTCGGCCGAAAAACAAATTCAAAGTTTAGATTAAAATATCTAAGTGTCAACCCTAAAAACAGCTGTTAGCTTTTGATGACATCTATTCGATAATAGATGGGGTAAAAATAAAGTGACGGGTACCTAACTTAGACAGATACTACAAAGTTCAGCCGGTGCGGGAATAGTATATTATGTAACAAGTGAGCGAAGTTGCTAATTACAGTCTCGGCTCATTATTAAGCCCTCGCCTGTGGCTCGGGCTCAAATCACAGCCTCGACTGTAATTAGCAACGCTCACGAGTTACATACATACGACGTTTTTCAACACACTTGTGAGTAAAAGACAGACATACGTGATCATAAAATAACAAACACACTTGATAACAAAGCTGTGAATTGTGATTGAAAAATGGCGCCGAACCTCGCGCATGCGCGTAGGTTTTTTTTCCGTCAAATGTGTCAATGTCTGTATAGCATATACAGCCTATTTTAAGTGAAAATGTTTAATTTGGAGTGGTAAATGCAAAGATTTTAATATTTTATGACAAATGATTGTAAATTGTGAATAATTTGTTTAATATACAAATTTATTTTACTAATATAAGGCGCAAACATTTAAAAATGTATGTGGATTTGAAGTGGTATAAAACCTCTTTGTTGTTTCTGAAAATATTTAGTGTATAACCCGGACCAATAAAATATGCTCTGTTTTCTCGCATGTTATTTGCACAAAGGTACAATTCAACTTTGTAGGATTCATTATATTATGCACTAGGGTATAATATATTATGCACGCGTGACTTATAGGCCAGTTTATAGTTCTAAATTCAATAGAATAACGCTCACTTTACGAGCAAGTGTGTTGAAAAGGTCATTAGGTTACTGACTGCAGCACAAGTCTTGTTTCAGCTTATTAGGTTGACTAGGGTTGTCAAAATATTTTGTTGTAAAATAATAAATAATCAAACGAACTTACCTTAAGTGAAGTTCGATTATGATTATATGAGTTGTTTCATCCGAAGATATAATAAACAAAGGTAGTGCTTCCAGCCTACAAGGTAACTTCGCATTTTTTAGTAAATTAAAAAGTAAGTCAGTTGACTATTGGTGTCGTTGTCACCGGCGGCCTCTGGAACTAGATTCATTATTTTAGAGATTAAATAGCAAAACTTCGGGGTGATGGTGGGTAGGGTTTCTATATCTTCGGATGAAACGACTCATATAATCATAATCAAACTTCACTTAAGGTAAGTTCGTTTAATTATTTATTATATTTCGTTGTTTCATCCTTCAGATATAATAAACAAAGGTAGATGTTTAGAGATGAAGTTTTGCGATTACTTAATATGTTTCATAATGTCATGTTTTTATTGGAGACTAACAATAACATAATTAAAACCAGCCTTGTTAACACATTATACAGAATTTTGTTCAAACACGGACCTTGAAATTGGGCGCTATTAGCACGTAGTAAACATTTGGGAGTTCCCCGTCCATCCCTCGGTTTTACGGATGAGACCGGGCGCGACGCGCGACGATGGTTCGGGCGTATCGGCGGGCGTGTTTTCTGTGCCGGTAAATTGAGGGATTAAAACAAGGAATGTTTAACAATTGCGGACTTCTAACGGGCGCAGAGGTTTGGTATTATCTCTTATCAAAATACGAATCTCGTGATTATATAAACCTGTATTATTTGTCTTTATTAGAGCTAGGTTTTACATTGCATTGTATGGTATGCCTTTTCAATTTTAAATTTTGGTAAGGATACCAGTTAGAAACAAAATTGAGTACCTACTATTTGTGGAGCCCAAGCACGAACGAATTTAGGCAAAAGGGTCCTTAATTTATAGGCACCTTCAATTAACCTGGAGACGCGAGCGTCTGAGCATATACTATTACCCAGCAGTAGAGCTACAGCGGAACAATATTTATTTAGAAATCCATAGGAATGTCCTCTATTATAGTGGTCGAGCGAAAAAGAAATTACAGTTTCTATTGAACCATTAAATGGATTTATATCATTCTTAATACCAAAAAGCCACCATAATTCGAAAATAACACTCTGGAGATAATGGCGGCTCCCAGGGTTGCAGGCTTCGTTCTATCAACAAAATGTATAAGTACCTACTTATTGTCATTGAAAATAAGAATATCCGATCTCAATAACTTATTTAACAACGGAAACTATGGTTGCGACTGTCGCTTTATCGTTAGGTAATAATTTTCTTAAGGCATTTCAAAATGAGTGGAAATGGTGGGAATGCATAAAAATAATAAGTTAGACAATTAATGTAAACGCGTCTATATTAAACGCATCTGAATCTTGTTTCCATGATATACCTATATTATGTTTCAGTGAAATCGTTAAACCAGTTAGTTTATGACATAACGTAGGTTATGTTAGGTTGATATAAGTCAACTGATGAAAATATACCGTGCAATTATAATTTCCCTAGTGAGATTACAATATCACGATATTGACAATATACCTGCGACATATACAAGTTACATTCGTTATTGGAACGAGAAGCGAAAAGATCTATTAATTGTGGCTTGCCCAAGTTGGAAACAATCGATTTAAAAGCGGTATCTGATAACTCAAATTCTGTGTCGGGATTCGACTTCCGGAACTCATCGGCTTCTTTATTTTCTTAGCTCTATATATAACACATCATAAGTTTCGCTTCTTGAAATGCCATATTTGTTTTGTTTTATTATTCAAATGGGCATAGTATTAATATAACTTATTGAGGTCGTATTGTCCACTCGTAATAATACCACTCACCAATAAAAAACATTTAAGGCTTAAAAATACAAGAAGTTCTAAATAATTTGTATGTTGTAATTTCACTTCCTTTTTTCCTAGCCCTATTTTTATTACAAAAAACGCCACAACCAGTTTTCGATGCGTCTGTAAATATTTCTAATTCATACTTTTAAACAGTAATCGGTCTTCTTGCAGTAGAAATATTATGTTTCCACCACAACAAATCCGCTAAAATATTAAGAGATAATTTACTTAATATTTTAACTTTTAAATTTCTTTATGCTTAGTATTTTTGCTCTTCAATGTTTTCGTATATTTATATCTAAACATACTTTACAGCCGGACAGGACCTATGAATTGAGTGAACACTCATGTGATGGCACATGCGGGTAGATATAAATAAAATATTATACCCTAGTGCATAATATAATGAATCCTACAAAGTTGAATTGTACCTTAGTGCAAATTACATGCGAGTAAACAGAGCATATTTTATTGATCCGGGTTATACATTAAATATATGAGCGCGCGCGTCCAGGCGGCGCGCGGACACGTGCAGCAGCAGCGGCCCGCACAGCGCCTCCAAGCAACAATAGCGTGTGTACGTGTAATGGGGCATGGCTACGGACGCGCAGCAGCTAACAGCTGCTTCAAATAAATTTTATGACCACGTATGTCTGTCTTTTACTCACAAGTGTGTTGAAAAACGTCGTACGTAACTCGTGAGCGTTGCTAATTACAGTCGAGGCTGTGATTTGAGCCCGAGCCGCAGCTCGGCTCAAGCCTTAGCTCACTTGTTACATAATATACTATTCGTTTGACTTCCGGCAATGGAAAAGTCAGTGTTAGGAATCTGCATTCCTGCTTACCTGCAAATTACTTTGGCAGAGTTTATTTCAAATTCAACACATTCTGTGCCATTCAAAAGTGGTTTGAAACTTAGGTACGTAAGCAATGGGGAGTTTTCTGACAGCTCATAAAAATTAGTTCAAAAAACCTCTATAGATGGCACTTTTAAAAAGCCGAAGGCGTTAAGTCTGTAAACTATAATGTAGGTAAGTGGTATCTACCATCTATGGTTATTTATACGTTCAATTTCTGATACAGACGTCAATTAATTTATATTACTTTTAAAAGCGCAGTGTGGAATAAATTCTTCGCCTTCGCCTTTTGTAAAGCGCCATCTATCGAAGCCTTTTGTACCAATTTTGTACAGTTTTGTTTTTTTAATGAGCTGTCAGAAAACTCCCCATTGTAACGTAAACAATCATCAATTATTTTCTATACAAAAATAATCGTCCAAATATATCTTCTATATCTATCTATCTATCTATACTTATAATAAATCTGTAAAGAGGTCAATTCTGTACATGAAACATATTTTCAAAATAACTATCTGGGGGTGATTAGTGATCGATACTGATGCCAAATAGCAATCAGTAAAATTTTTGTCTGTCTGTCTGTCTGTCTGTATGTTCCTTATAGAAACAAAAACTACTTGACGGATTTTAATGAAACTTAGTAAAATTATTCTTCATACTCCTGGGCAGGTTATAGTATACTTATTATCACGCTACAATCAATAGGAGCAGAGCAGTGAAGGGAAATTTTAAGCTTCCGTCGCGTGTGCAGCCTTAATGGTTAAAGCTACATAGAAATCATGTATGACAGAAATATTCTTCATAAAATTATATAAAAAATATCCCACAACAGTATATATCTATATTTTATGGTTGACTCACAATAACACGTGTAAATCCCGATAGCTTAGCAGTTCGGAGCTTTCCGATTATATTTGTTTACTCTTACGTTTATAATACTCTCACTCATCCCTAATTAAAAAAAATAACATTATTACCTATTCAATAAAAAAAGAATCATAGAAATACGCTAATAACCCATCGCGCGTGAATACTGAATGATTTAAGGATTATTTTTGCGTAACGGTTGCCGCGCTCGACGCGGCTCGCGGCGCGGCGGTAGGGTATAAAAAGGCAGGAGGCGAGCGCAAGCTTTATAATTCATTCAATATTTGACTGTTGATGCATTCAGATCGTTCGACTTTATTGACAGACAATAATTGATATTATAAACCTTGCTTATCAGCGCGACTTTTAGTCTTTAAATAGTTTATTTGAATTTCTTTCGTTGTTATTTTATAAAATAGGTATTAGATGTTTTGGTAGTGTTTAAATATTTGGTCAAATTCCAAATTTTGGCTAATTTATGTTCAGTTTTTTTTTTGTATTTTTTAGGTAAAAGCGTAGGTAATTTTATTAATTATTGTAGTTATAGGTATTTATTTTTAAGTGAAGTAGGTATAGGTAGATAGCACTGCACAGGCATTTCAGCTTTATTTTCATTTCTTTTTCTGTTGTAAGTTGTACAAATTTCTGGGTATAATTCTATTTGGATATCTCAAATTTTAACAGGTTGCGGTGCAGGAGAAACCGTCTTTATTCCCAGAATCCCTTAATACCAAATAATTTTCCATTCCAATTTAAAAGAACGCAGTTTTCAGTATCGGTGTGTTTTGCAATGACAATTAATAAGGCTCAAGGGCAGACTTTTCGTGTTGCTGGAGTAGATCTCGGTGTCAGTTGTTTCTCGCATGGTCGGGTTAGCAGTTCTAGAAATCTTCATGTTCACGTGCCGGACGGGTCAATTTTCAATATAGTTTAAGCGGAAGCTTTGCGCTGAAGTATTTTCGTTCCATAGATACTTACTACATTGGTTGAAAAGTTCGCAGCCTGGCCATTAAAAAAAAAACTTTTGTTATTTTTTCTGCCGTCATTTTGAACTGTCATTATTCAATTGTCAGCCCGCGAATTTTCAATTTGATATCTTGTTTAAATAAAATTTTACGAACAATATAAATACGTGTGTAGAACAAATTTTCACTAATGGAGAAATTTGAACAACGTGCTGTGATTAAATATTTGTTTAAAAAAAGATTAACACCAAAGGAGATCCATGATGACATGCAAACAACATTACGGGAATCTGCCCCGTCTTATACCACTGTGAAAAAATGGGTTGCAGAATTTAAACGTGGACGAGAGAACATCGAAGATGACCCTCGCTCCGGCAGGCCAATGACGTCTACGACCGAAGAAAACATCAATAAAGTGTGTGATCTCATATTGAAAGACCGTAGATTGACTATCAGAGAAATTGCAGACACTATAGGCATCTCATATGAACGAACGCAAAACATCATTGTCCATGAACTCGGCTTTTCTAAGGTTTCGGCTAGGTGGGTCCCCAGATTGCTTTCAGTAGAGCAAAAGCGAATTCGACTCACGATTTCTCGCGACTGTTTGGAGATGTTCGAGGCTGATCCACAAGGTTTTCTTGACAGATTTGTGACAATGGATGAAACCTGGGTTCACCACTATACCCCAGAATCAAAACAACAATCCAAACAATGGAAAAAATCAGGTGAACCAACTCCGAAAAAAGCAAAGGCAATTCTGTCGGCTGGCAAGGTGATGGCATCGGTTTTTTGGGATGCTAAGGGTGTCATTATGGTGGACTACCTTCCAAAAGGCGAAACAATAAACTCTGCGTACTATAGCACCCTTCTGCACCGTTTACGTGAAGAAATTAAACAGAAACGACCAGGATTACTGAGAAAGAAAGTGTTGTTTCACCAGGACAACGCCCAAGTCCACACGTCTGTCGAGTCTATGGCTCAAATTCGTGATTGTGGTTTCGAATTGTTGCCACATCCAGCTTATTCTCCTGATTTGGCACCTTTGGACTTTCATCTGTTTCCAAACCTGAAAAAACACCTCGGTGGGCAGAAATTTTTAACGAATGAAGAGGTCGAAGCCGCTGTTAACCTGTATTTTGAAGACCTTGAGGAATCTTTTTTTAAAACAGGTATGGAAGCTCTGGAAAGCAGATGGAAGAAGTGCAAAGAGCTAAATGGAGATTACGTCGAAAAATAAAAATATTTTTGTATGTACTTTATTCTGTTTTCTTGACTAGGCCGCGAACTTTTCAATCCACCCTCGTACTTAAGCCTCATGTGAAAGTGATCTAAACAATTAATTGTCAAATATTATAAAATGTCAATCCTTATCCTTACTCATATTATAAATATGAAAACGTGGATATTTGTTCAGCTTTCACGCAAAAACTACTCGACGAATCATGAGAGGGACTAGAAGTAACATAGGATACTTTTTATCCCGAAAATATCGCGAGCGGAGCCGCGGGCACAGCTAGTCACAGAATAAAAGCCCGCTTTTCTTATATAACCAAAAAATGCTTTCATTATTTTGGTAAATGTTTGTGGTGCCATCGATATACTTATACCTATAAACTCATAGATATGCGTATTAGAGTGCATGTCTGTAAGATTAAATAAAAGTTATTTCCTATCACTGGTAAACCAGTGTAAACAGTTTGAGTCACTAATGAATGTCACTGTTGATGTTAGTGATATATATATTCTCACCGTTTTTATTCAATTAAGTACCACATGTTTATTGGTAATTTTTTGCCAACAACTATAAAAATAGGTTCAACCTTGGTACCTGTACTAACGGCGCTGCAGCTGTGGGGCATGTTGTTTCTGCGAGAATGGCCTTTTCCAGCTATCGTCTGGCTCTGGGACCCCATTGGGTAACGTGATGTTATGCGCCCCCCTCCTGTTTGGCTAGGAATTCGTGTCGCACTCGATAAAATTTTGACAGTGCTGACCTAATTTAGTCTTGGTTAGCAGCAGTATCATAACCTTGTTTATTGCACTTATTGCTGCACCTAATTAAGTTTGAAGATGGCGCCTTTATTAATTTACACTTAGTAGGTTGTGAATATTCACATACTAGTTTTTCTATTACGCCTTTCGGGTGGATCACATCACCGTAATTTGGAGATTCGTTGATCGAATCACCCAGACCTTCCGAGAATCTCGATCGGTAAATAAAGGCTCCGTTGGATAATATGGCATATCAAAAACTTGTGGTTTCGATTGTAAAAATGGTTCAGTAATTATGTCGTTATTAATTTCTAAGACTTTAGTAAGTATTATGCACTTATTAGATGAGGTTAGATTGCAAAAAATGGTTTGTACATTATATCATGTAATATCCATGAGTTTGTCTCTCGGCCAACAAACAAGGATAAATACTTGAGTTTGACTCTCGGCCAACATAAAAGCATGTTATAAAAATATTATAAATTCATTATTTGCTAGTATAAGCGTTACAATAGGTCTTAGTTCTTATCAGTATATTACGTGCATTTACTGCTGCATTGTCAGCGTGTAAAATTACATTAGATTTCAAAAACAAAAGAAAAATAAGTGAAAAATAAATCACATGTGACAGGTGTCATAAATAAGAAATAGGCAATAAAATAAAAATGACATCAAATTCATATTATAGTATATAGGTACTTACTTGATAATTCCATTTCCAAACTCTTTAACAAGTATAATGCACTTATTAGATGATGGTAGGTTGCAAAGCCCTTTTGTACATTATATCAGATAATATCCATGAGTTTGACGCTCGGTCAACATACAATGATAACTTCTTGATCATTGACTCTCGGTCAAAATCAAGTGAATTGATGGTTTGTACATTATATTAGACAATATCCATGAGTTTGACTCACGGTCAACATAGAAGGATAACATCTTGATAATGAACTCTCGTTCAAAATCAAGTTAATTTGTCATAGGGTGACTCTCGGCCAACATAAGAGCATATTATATATTTTCTTGATAATTCCATTTGTAAAAATGGTTTGGTTATTATGGCATTTTTCATTTCTATGCTTTTATTAGATGACGGCAGAATGCAAAAGATGTTTTTTTTTTCTTTATTTAATGAGCTTATTCACAGCTGAATATGAGACTCAGTTAATTTCACAAAAAAGTTAACTAAAAAAGTTAAATCTACAACACTATATAAATTAAACAAAGTTTACAAACCAACTATTATTTAGCAAAAGATGTTTTGTACATAATACCAGATAATATACTTTTGGGAAAAAAAAAATGTTAAGGTTAAATGTAATGAAACGGTGCGTTCGTTACCTCGCAAGAAAGAAGAATGAATCTAGTTCCAGAGGCCTGTGACAACGACACCAATAGTCAACTGACTTACTTTTTAATTAACTAAAAAATGCGAAGTTACCTTGTAGGCTGGAAGCACTACCTTTGTTTATTATATCTGACGGATGAAACAACGAAATATAATTAAATAAGTTTGTATGAAAGTCTATACCAGCACTGATCATGCTAATTTTTTTACTGTATATTCTACGTACGGTATAGAAGCTAACTCTCAAGTTTTATCCCTCCATTTTGTTACACGTTGTATAATAATATATTAAGACATCTGGTGACTTTGATGCAGCTAGAGATGCAGAGCCTGCATAAGAGCAGGGGGAGGACAACCTGAGCATTTTTATTATTTGTTTGTATGTTACTTGTTTCATTTTGCTATCAATTCATTTTTTTAAAGTTTGATAAAAGTACACCTAAAAACATACTATGTTATGAAAAAAAAAAAATTGTCATATCAACGTAACCCTCATTATTCCCTTGAACTGTTTGTCTCGCTCACACAGATTAGAATTAGTCTGAACAAGCTGAACAGGTGGTTAAAGTAAAGTCTACACTCTAGTCATATTTATTTAAATAAAAACAAGTACCTACCTCAAACAAAAAAACAATACAGCAGTTGAAGGTCTGAATCAATAGAATTATAATTTATGCCAACCTATTTAGTTTACGGTTATCGACCAAAAAGCATACTTCGTATCGACTACCTAAACGCACAAGTGGCACAACTTTATTATTTAACAGTGACTTTTCTATTGTATCTGTAAATGTCAATGCTAGCCAAGAGCGAGACAGTCAACCAACGTCAGTAGGGATGTGACATTGCATATAAAAAATCGATTTTTAATTAATCGATTTTTTCCTAAGCATGAAAAATCGATTAATAAATAATCGATGTTTCTCAAAAAAATAATCGATTTTATTATATTAATCGATTTTTTTCTGGATTGACAATTAATTTTAAAATAAACGGTATAAATAAATTATAAATAGTTTTATTCGTTAAAAATAAACAACAGAAATAGTAAATTCATATACAATCAACACAAATTAAAGTTTTACAACAATCAATCAATATATATAAAACTGTTCCGTTACTGACTGAGTGACTAAGGTACTCAGTGACTGAGGGACTGACAGACAAGGTACAGCCGTAACTACTGGGCGTAGAGAGCTGAAATTTGGAACATACATTCTTTAGGGGGATGTAGGGGTGCACTAAGGAAGGAATTCCCGAAATTCTCACGAGAACGGGAAATATAGGACTTTTTAGTTTGTATGAAAAAACTTATTCCTTGAGTGCACCGATGTGAAACTTTGTGTAAAAGTTTTTCAATATGTGTCTGGTTGTGTTATGAAAGGAATTCCCGAAATTCCCACGGGAAGGGGAAATATATGATGTTTTAGTTTGTATGAAAAAATCCCATCCCTTGAGTGCACGGATGTGATACTTGATATAAAGGTTCCTCAATAAGTGTCTGTTTGTATTATGGAAGGAATTCCCGAAATTCCCACGGGAAGGGGTTTGACTTTTTAGTTTGTATGAAAAATCTTATTCCTTGAGTGTACGGATGTGATACTTGGCATGAATGAAGGTTCTTCAAAGAGTGACTGGTTGTGTTACGAAAAAAAATCCCAAAATTCCCACGGGCACGGGAAATATATGATTTTTAGTTTGTGTGAAAAAAACTTATTCCTTGAGTGCATTGCAGTGGGTGTCTGGTTGTATAGTTTCTAATATTTTTACGAGAAGGGTAGTTAAGCGCATACGAAGTTGCGGGATAAAGCTAGTCAAATTATAAAAGGTTCAAATTAAAATGTCTCTCCGGGATATTCAGCTCGAGCATTTTCTGGCTGCGTAGGGGAAGATGAACATTGTCGTAGGCTGAAAAAAACTTTTTCAAAATTGTTTGTCGTTTCAAAATTGACATTTCACCAACGAACAATTAATGACATGACGTAACAACCAAATGTCGGTAAAGTAGTACAGTTCGTTGCTCTATCTAGTGAATGTTTGGCTCCAACATCTAGTGAATGTTATCAGAGATGCACAGCACAGTGCACAGATGGCGTTAGTGTAATATTATGAAATGGTATTCTTTGGCAGTTCGCGTTCCGGGTTCCGGGCGAAAACCAACCAAACATATTAGGTCGGGAAGTTACAGAAAAATCGGTAATAAATTGTTTCAATGATTGTAAAAAATCGATTATTAATCGATTATTCTTAAAAATAAAATCGTTTATTAAAATCGATTTTTACTTTTAAATAATCGATTTTTAATCGATTTTTTCCATAATCGATTATTTTTTCACAATCCTAAACGTCAGTCAGTCAGTGGTCAGCAGCCAGCAGTCAGTCATTTATTGTCAATATAGTGTTCCTTGCACACAATTGTCTTGTTTGTCATGTTCGTATCCTCACAGTTCTTTTCGTTTATTTAATAAATCTCTTTTAATTTTCCTGCAAATTCTATTTTTTTTTGTGTATATTTCATGTATGATATAGTATACATTATACAAAAAAGTCATGTCTAAGAGGACACAGCCTAATTGGAGTCCACCGTCGCCTGCCAACAGACCGGTTTTGAGGTTATTTAATAGTTTAACACGAAAAAAAGAAGAATTTGTTTGTTCTAATGGCAACAGGATCAACTGGTACAGTTGTGGACCAACTGTATATGATGCCTCGCACATGGGACATGCCAGGTAAACATATTTCGTCAACTATTTCTGCCACATACCCAGACCACAAATTGTTATACACAGCAAAAAACTTATCAGTTAGGTATTCTATGAACTGCAGCCAATGCGATTGTCTAAGTAGGTCATGTTCAAGTAGGTATATAGTCAGTATAATATTATAACTAATATAGTTGTCAACCTATATTACCTGCAGTTTCATTTTTCTTCTTTAATTTGGTTGAATAAAAAACCAAACATATACTAGTATTTACGCCGTAAACATACCTTCTAGTATAGATACCTGCATCATTGCTTAAGAAGCTTCCGACTCCATTGGAGTGTATGAAGAGTTGTAGATCTGGACTCACACAATATATCTTTTAGTTTGCAGTGTGATGAGTGGACAATACTGCTCAATTAGCCCCATACACCCCTAAATAATACTAATAAGGCTTCTCAACCAAGTTCTTGAATTTTTTTGTTTAGGTTTAGTGACTAAACCCATATTTGACCTAAATCTCACTGGATAGTTAGTGAAGATGTGGTTGAAGGGATGAGATGTGTGGTCTTACCTACAAGCAGGGGCCACTTGCATTAGTCACCCTTTATAACATTTATCCAGGGGCGGTAGGGCTACTCTAGACCAACCCTATGCAGCTACTTTAATTTTAATTTTATAATTATTGAGTAATATTCTAATTTACAATAATCTTAATTACCTACCAGATTGCTTGATAAGGCTTATTCAATCAACAAAGAGGGCTTACTGCTTAACCTTAAGGTTACATTAGAACTCCCCCAGTAGTTTGTACTTTTACTTTTTGAACTAGATAAGCATTTAAAAAAGCTTATCTAGTTCAAAAAGTGACCACTTTGGCAATGGGGTAAACCTATCTGCCTCAGATGCCAGTAATTGCGGGTTTGATTAACACGGAACAAGGAAAAAAACTGCACATATATATTTTCTATTCTAGGTTCCTAGTTCGCTACATGGTATCTCATAACACAAGCTTTGCTTACTGGTGTGATTGTCTGGGGATTTTATTTTATTTAATCACTTGATTACAATGTAGTTAATTACTTAATATACTTATTATTAAATTAATCCCAAAAGGAAAAACAGTAGTTAGTACTTCTAAGTATATTTTATCCTTATTACCTATATAAATCATACAAAATATTGTATTGACTTTGTAATTGTTGAGACACAATTATATTGTTGAATTATTGAATACTTAGGCTAAATGTCATTTCATAATTTGAAGTTAAGTGTTTGAATAAATATTATATAAACTAACTGGATTTTTTTGTCTCATGTAAATATTTGATTGCAGGTCCTACATTTCTTTTGACATATTGAGGAGGGTAATGAGCAATTATTTTGGGTATGACATTCTCTATGTGATGAACATAACTGATATTGATGATAAAATCATTAAAAGAGCTCGCCAGAATCACCTTTATGAAAATTATGTGAGCAATAAAGCAAGAACTTTAGAAGAAACTGTGGATGATGCAACAAATGTAGTAGATTACTATGAATCTGTAGTGAAAGAGTGTACTGATCCAGATAAGAAGACTGTAGTGCAAAAAATGCTTGACAAGTAAGTATCTATAAATTTTGCCTGTTTTTCTAAAATACCTATTGTCAATTTTGAATATTTCTTTCTAAGTTCTTGGTTAAATTAGTTTCATTGATTATAATAAATATTGCTTTTTTATAGTAATGTAGCAGTTTATTTCAAATACCAAAAACTAGGTATGAATATTTTGTCATGTAAATTATTTTATTAAGATTATTGTTGAGACTGGGAGAATAATAATAGAATGTACCAGCTGCTTCTTTCTCTTTCTAGGCATACTGTAAAAGTCAGTTAAGGGGCAGAGGTTTTATTGGGGCGATAGGCTGACCCCCTATCACTGCAATAGTCTCTATCCATTATTATAATTGAACATTATTTTGACGACCACTTTGGCGATGGGGTGACACTGTCTGCCTCAGACGCTACTGGTTGCAGGTTGGATTCCTGCACGGAACAAGAAAAAAAAAATGTTCCAGGTCTGGGCGTTTCTATTCTATATGCTAGGTTATAATTGAAAAAAATCGAACCTGGGACCTGTCGTTTGCCGGACGAGTGCTCTTCCACTGAGCTACCGGGGCCTGGCGGTATGCCAGCTACGTTAGGTAAGGAGCTACGTTAGCAATATAATGATAAAACAAAAAATGTGTTAAGTTATTTCGAGGGTATTTAGTTACGTAACTACTGTTTTAAAACCAACTTGCAGGAATCTTCTTAGGTTGGTTCTCTAATAATCTCATTATGTTTTAGTATTGCTTCTGCAGTCAAGACATTAAAATCAGCTATAGAGACAAAAAATGAGGAGAACATCTTAAAAGCCAAGTGTCAGTTATTGACCTCAGCCAAGGATCCCATTTCAGAATGGTTAGACAGTAAACATGGCGCCACAGTTACAGACAATGCAATATTCACAACACTTCCCCGATACTGGGAAAACGAATTTCATAAGGATATGAAAGCCCTTAATGTGAGTATTAGCTATCTCAATATTTTTTTTAAATGTTTGGAAGTGCTCATTTCAGATACTATGAAGCTATATACTATGCAAATTATTAACATGATTGACCTTAGCAATATAACTGGTGTATTATTTACAATATCTTGCTGCCTGCACTACAATAAAGTGGGTCAGCAATAAAATGCACTCCTAGCATGCATATTTTCTTGGGTAAAATATGTATTGTTACCAGATTGCAAATGCTTAAATTTTATGCAACGTAAGTGTTGTGCCTTATTGTATTGTAAAAATACAGGACAAAAATACATCATCGGTTTAATGTCGCCGCGCTTTTTGAATAGCTTATCTATTTTCAACTGACTTCAAAAAAAGAAGGAGGTACTCAATTCGTCTGTATGTTTTTTATGTTTGTTACCTCATAACTTTTGACTGGGTAAACCGATTTTGATGATTTTTTTATCACATGATAGAAGATACTTTCCATTTGGTTTCATATAATTTTCATAGAAATTGATTGAGCACTTCATGTTTTTTTTTTAAATATGTATGAATTCGGAGATCGTTTACCTTGACAACGAAAAGTATTGACACGAAGTCGTTTTTTTTAATGCTCTGCATTCGTTGATTATTACGATCTAGGTTGTAGGTACTAGAAGAAAATACCGCTAATTAAAAATCCAAAATAATAAATTATTCCTAAAAGTTGTGAAAATAAAAATAAAATATTTTTGAATTCAATTTACCTACGACTTGTACCTATTAAGATATGAATCTGTGTTAAAAGAATGCAAGCTATTGCATTCTTTTTAGACTTAAGAGGAGACCAGTTTAATTTAGTATTTAATAAAATACATTTAATTATTCATTAAATAAATAAATGTTTATGAGTTAGACCTGTATCAGAATAATTTTATTTCACTGTTATTTTAGTAATATAAAAAAAACGTATATTTTGTACCCAATGTTCGGCATTTAAACCGCATTTCGGCCGAATGACAAAGTTCGGCGCAAGCTACCGAAGTTCGGTTAAACCGAATGTAAAACGAATTTCGGCCAAAAATACTCATTATTATCAACTTATTTAGGTTACATTATTTCACAGGTATTACCACCAGATGTATTAACAAGAGTCAGTGAATATGTGCCTCAAATAATAACCTTCATACAGAAGATTATTGACAATGGTTTAGCATACGAGTCCAATGGCTCGGTGTATTTCAGCGTGAGTACTTTCGACAGCCAAGATAAACACCATTACGCAAGATTAGTTCCAGAAGCATATGGTGACACGAAGTCCTTGCAGGAAGGAGAAGGTTTGGGAATAATTCATTTTATAATGAACTAATGCAAGGCTTTACTGCCATGAAATAATAGCAGGATATAATTATGCTTAGCTTATAATTTTGAGTAGGTATTTGCCACAGAGGCTACAAAATCAAGGACTACATCCTTCCCAAAATAGAAAGGCAGTACAATGTGTACAATAATAATCAGGACACCTAACAAGTTGCTTTTGAAACCTTGAAGTAGAGTTTTGTTGATAACTTTAAAATAACTTTTATGTGCATTGAACCGTGGGCCATGTTCTGACATTTTAGTGAAAAGAACACAACATCCAATATCTTTTATCTAATTTCAGTTGTGGTTATAAAGTATAAATCCAATATTTCTAGGTGACCTGACCGATGATGTGGGGGAGAAGCGTTCACCCAACGACTTTGCGTTGTGGAAGCGAAGTAAAGCAGGCGAGCCGTCCTGGGTGTCCCCCTGGGGCGCGGGCCGGCCCGGCTGGCACATCGAGTGCTCGGCCATGGCGGCCGATGTCTGCGGCGACAAGTTGGATATACACACGGGAGGCGTGGACCTTAAATTCCCGCATCATGATAATGAGCTGGCTCAGAGTGAGGTAGGTTTATATGCGATTGTATTCAATTTTATAGCTGGTAAATATTACCGCTCCGTTAGTGATGTGTTTCGGTATTGTCTCAGTTCCTTTCTAATCTGGTGTTCTTACGTTTTCGATCTCATCTTCACTTCCCATCAGGAGAAGTAGATTTGAAACGCAGGTTTAGTCACCAATAGAAATAATTATGTATGTATATCTTTAGAAAAAGTGATATTTATTAGCGTACGACATACCACCCACTCAGCATATACTTATTCTTAATCATTCTAGGGTTGCCTGAAAGAAATCGCTTTTATTGTATTGTGCTGTACACACCAACTTTCTAACTAAATTTTCATTAGGGGGCGTTATGATGACCAGTTACCACACCGTCAAACTAGAACCTTTGTTTATTTACCGCAGGATTTTACGAGGCTGTCAAATGTGATATTTATAGCCCGTTTTATGAAAGCGTTCTTAAGCGTCGCTACATAGATTTCCTATCAATTATTGTCTATAGCGAACTCTCAAAACATCTATGCTTAAGTAGAGTTCCGATCAAGCTTCCGTAAAACAAGCCTAAGTCGAGCTTAAGTTTTGTCGACCACTTTGGCGATGGGGTAACACTGCCTCAGACACCAGAGTTTGCGGGTTCGATTCCCCCACGGAACAAGAAAAAAAAATGTTCTCTGCTTAGTTTGGGGCCATGTATTTAGTTGGTGCAAATGTCTGGGGATTTTTTTTAGTTCACCTAAATTGGTTGTTCCCCAGGCGCACTTCGACTCTCCCGGCTGGGTGAACTACTTCCTCCACACCGGGCACCTCACCATCGCCGGCTGCAAGATGTCCAAGTCCCTCAAGAACTTCGTCACGATATCGGACGCGCTCCGCCGGCACACCGCGAGGCAACTCCGGATAGCCTTCCTGCTTCATGGATGGAAGGATACTTTGGACTACTCGGATAATACGATGGAGATGGCTATACAGACGGAGAAGTTGTTTAATGTGAGTTTGGATGCTGTCAATAGGTTTTAGATTAGATTAAGTTTTTGGATCCTTTACGTTGAAATAAAAATCGAAATTAATATCAGGTACTCAAATCTTCAATTAAATTTAAAAGATACAGTCGTTTATGCTCCGTTTTTTCAAATTTTTTGATGCTTTGAAGATTATCCATACCCATAGGAATGTCATTGACTTGATATAATATTTTTTTTTATGTAGATCCGGCTCGGAGGACCACAAAGATTGGGGTCTCGTATATAATAAAATATTATAATCATAATAATATAATATAATAAAAGTCTGTTTGAACCAGATTTCATCGCGTCAATAATGTTAAAATGTAATATTTTTTAATTTTCACGATCACCGTTGTGACCTTGACTGAGTTGACTGATCACCTCTTAGTGTATGAGTAACATTCAAGTTTGAAATAAAACATTTGCATGTATGCATTTTTCTCCATGTTGATGATGTTTTACAGTATTTTGGCATTACTTAAACTATAATCATAAAGAAACGACATTTAAAACATTCTAGTAAATTCATAACATACACATTAAAAATCGTCTAATAAATCACTTTGTCAGGTGTGCCACAGTTAGCAAGTAGCGAAATTTGCAATAAAAGTCTGCATAAACGAGAGAACAAATGCTTATCTGAACGTTTACACTGAATCGATTCCACAAGGCCGGTGCGTATAGCTGTGATAAGAAAACTGATCTGAAGAACACCTTCTAATACACTAGATAGTCACACATTTTTAATATAATATTTTTAATATATTTTTTTTAATATAATTTTTTTAAATAAATAAATAAATATACCTACTTTAAATGAATAACTGCAAAATATCAAAAGCCTTTTGAAAGTTTTCAACACAAATAAACTTTAAATTCTAATAACACCCTCTATGATTTACCTTGGACTCTAATAATAATTTTCCAACATTTACGACTTGTACGTGGCTGTATGCATTTGACGTATTTTTTCAGATTGAATACTATAGAATATAGAAAATTATCCTACATTGAAAAAAGCTTTAACAAACATTGGCAATTTTTGTTTTATTTTATGTAATTTTATATTTTTTATGTTACAGCCCGTTCACACATGATCCGTTTTACTGGATACCTTTTTTGTATCGTAAATACGTATACTGAATACTGTGCCATATGTGAAGTAGCTCATACAACTCAATGTGCCATCGATGAAAACGTATCCGGTAAAACGTATCCAGTAAAACGGACCATGTGTGAACGTGCTGTTACTCATTATACTGCATAGTCGATGTTATTTGCGTAGACGTAATATAACGTAATAGGAGTAAGTTCTTTTTTTTAATGTTGAAAAGTGTAATATAATAACTTCCTTGAGGAAACCTATTCACTATAGTTATACTTTCAACGGGGTCATTATTAAAAGAGTTGATGTAGTAAGAGACCTAGGCGTGTCTAAAGATGCGAAACTACTGTTTAATACTCATATAGACACAATCGTGAAAAGAGCTTATCGTATGTTAGGGTTTATTCTATACTAGCCACCGCGCGCGGTTTTACCCGCGTAACTTTTGATCCCGTGGATAAAATATAGCCTATAACCTTCCTCAAGAGTTGGGCTATCAAATGCAAAAAGAATTTTTCAAATCCCACTTGTTTCCGAGATTAGCGCGTTCAAACAAACAAACAAAAAATCAAACTCTTCAGCTTTATAATTAGTATAGTAGAGTATCCAAAGACTTCAAGCACTTTTCAACCCTAGTAGTTCTATATATTTTTTACAGAAATATATAAATTGCCTTTTTTAAACTAAACTAATATCAATATTTTCAAGACTGCCTTAAAGAAATCGCTCATCAGCGATAGAGCATGATACATGTATTCTTTTATGCTGTTAATAATTGTACATGAGGTCTAAAATAAATAAATAAAATAATCTGTAAATTGTTGGTAATTTTTGGTAACTCCTGTTTCAGTGCCTATAATTTTTAAATCTCTTGCACAGGAGTTCTTCCTTACGGTGAAAGACGCCCTTCGTTCGGGCTACGACGAGGGCAACGGCGGCAGCTGGACCAAGGAAGACCAGCAGCTCTCGCAGAAACTCAGCGCTGTGAAGGAACAAGTGCATAGCGCGCTGTGTGGTATGTAGCACTTCGTACTTCGTATTTCGTGTCAGCTGAAAAAGATAGGCTTCAATGGAGATATATTTTTAGAGGAAGGACAGAGAATAACGAATTGGTTGTCAGTTTATTGTTGCATTGACATGTGGAAAGAGAAGTTAAAAAAAATGGATTACATTAATTGAATTATCTTTACTACGGGAGATTTACTGCTTTGATAGTTTTCACTTTTTTTTGGGTTCTTGATTTTTTGCCACTGTCACAACTGTCATGGTCACGATAATACTGTTAAACTCATGATTAATTCTCTTTCTTAAATTAATTCAAATTGTAATGACTATGTCAGATAAAACTTTATGGACCAAGTAAGAAAGTGCACAGACTGAATGAATTACTTAATTATAATCAGAATCGAGTACAGAGTGCTCTCTTTCAATATCTAAAATTTGTCACCAGTCACCCTGTATATATAACTTTGTTGGTACAGACAACGTGGACACGCGCGGTGCTATCGACGCGCTCCGCGAGTTGGTGTCGTGCTGCCACGCCTACCTCGGCACGTGCCCGCCGCGGCCCGCGCCGCTGCTGGCCGCTGCGGCGCGATATGTCACTGATATACTGCATGTGTTCGGTGCCGTGCCGGGCCCCAGAGGCGGGATTGGATTCCCTGTTGGAGATGATGCGGGGGTTGACGTAAGATTCTATTTTAGTAACTGTGTGGTAGTAGGACTGTATTCGGTGTTTGACCCTCCTGCTCACCTGATAATGTGGATCCAGTTCAAAAGTCTTTCATTACATATTATAAATCGTGAAACTTCATACAGTATTACTCGCACTGACTCACCAAAAACTGTGAGATATTGGTAAGACATCTGCCTTAGACAATGGTTGCGGGTTTGATCCCTACGTAATTGAAATATTTGTGTGTATACAGGGTGAATGGTGACAAATTTGAGATACTGAAGGAGAGCACTCTGTACTCAATTCTGATCATAATTTTGTAATAAAATTAGTTTAGGTAGTAGGTAGTTAATTTTTCACTAGAATTCCTTAAAAATAAATACTACTATGTAACTATTTAATTTACTATACAACTGAGTCAATCGCGGCACGCGACCTGACACGCGGATCACTGCCAACGCTAGCGTAACCATGCGTTGCGTAATCAATTGTTTAACTTTTGGTTAATTTATTTATTTATTTATTTTTTTATTTATTTAATGTTCACAGAACCAACAGCACTTATGACTATTATAACAAGAAAAAATAGGTTAAATACATATTGCCAATAACAGGTTCACTATTTTTACACAGTAAAACTTTTTAGAGTAGGTAGAATTTAAACAAACAAAAGTACAAAATCACAAGTACACCAAAGAATCAATTTAAAAATACAAAATTAAGCATACAAGTAAAAATAATAATAATTTATAACAAAAGATAAGCATTAATTAAGAATAGTTTTTGATTTTAAGACCGAAATAACTTATGAATAACAATATTATTAATCTCAATAACTATATAATAATTATCAAGACACGAGCGGTGTGGTACCTATTCGACTAGAGAAGTGAACAAGTTTGTGTGTTGAGAGTTCTTAAGAGAGAGTGTATGTGTGTGTGTGTGTGTAAGTTTGTATGTATGACATTTGAGCATGTATGTGTTTTTTCAATGAACATGAATCAGGCAAATAAGTTTTACACAAATAGATAGATATATAAATACAAAGAATACAAAATATAGACAATACATACCTAGGTATAATACAGTCAAATAGTTTTATTAATTTAGTTTTAACTTTATATTAATTGTGACTTGATTTTTAAAAGATTGCTTCGTGTGATTAAAAATGTCCAATGATTGGAAATTCTCGTTATAACATCTAAGTATTCGGCTGATAACTGAGTGTTTTCCATAATTAGAGCGACTAAGCGGGACGTGAAATAATGTGCAATGTCTAGTACGTCTAACGGGTGTTCTTAGTTGCATAGCTAAGGAATTCAATTCAATGCTATCTATATTATTGCTAAAAATATCATGCAAAAATAGCATCTGTAGCAAAGATCGTCTTTCTTTCAAGGGAAGCAAATTATAATTACCGCATAACGCGTTGTAGTTACTAGATCCTTGTACATGCATGCGGTAATTAAGAGCATTTAAGAACTTAGCTTGAATATTTTCCAGTTTATCAATATAAGTTATGTAGTGAGGACTCCAAACAACGCAGCAATACTCAAGCACGCTACGAACATAGGCATTGTATAACCTTTTTATGCATTCGGGGTCAGAAAAAGGCTTACTTACGCGAAGAACAAATCCCAGACTTTTATAGGCCTTTGAGACCGTGGCTAATATATGTTCTGACATCGTCATTTTTGAATCAAGGAGCACCCCAAGGTCCTTAACAGTGTCAGTAGTAACCAGTCCTTTACCGCCCAAAACATACTGACTATCTTTGTCTTCTTGCGCGTAAAAGATATTTGCTGACATTTTGCAACATTTACAGTTATATGATTATCCTTGTAATACTGACAAAGATTATCGAGATCAGTTTGTAGTTTAGCAGTGTCTTCGACAGATTTTATGTGGGCATAAATTTTAGTGTCATCAGCGTACATTAAATACTTTGCAAAACTGAAGCACCTACCAACATCATATAGGTAAGCTACATAGAAAAGGGGTCCTAAAATTGAACCTTGAGGTACTCCTGATGGGACAGTTAGGAAGTCAGAACGATGACCCGCCAAAACAACAGCCTGTGACCGGTTCTCCAGGTAAGAAGCAATCCAACGAAGAAGATCCCCACGAATTCCGAGCTCTTGCAACTTTCGTAGAAGGATAATGTGGTCTACTCGGTCAAACGCCTTCTCAAAATCAGTATATATACAATCAATCTGACCACGGTTATCCATTCCACGGAGGACCTCATCCACAAATAAAGAAAGATTGGTACACGTAGAGCGTCCTCGCACAAAACCATGTTGTTGAGAAGGTATATTACGAACAATAGCTGGATAAATATGCTGATGAACCACCATCTCCAAGACTTTTCCTAAAATGTTTAGCTTAGAGATAGGTCTATAATTTTCAATCGCCGCTTTAGAGCCTTTTTTATGTACTGGCACAATAAATGCTCTTTTCCACACGTTAGGGTAGTATCCTTCTCGAAAGCAGCGATTGAAAACTATAGCCACAGGAATAGCCAATGACTGTGCGCAACCAACAAAAAAGTGAGGTGGTATCTCATCACAGCCTGCGCCTTTAGAGCGATCGAGATTATTTAAGATTTTAAGTATGTGGTCAGAGTTAATATTTATTTTTGAAATTATGTCACAGTGTATCGAAGGATCCTCCACGAAATTAGAGTAACTATTAAGAGCCGGAGAACTAAAATTGGCACCAAAAAATAAGTTTACTCAGTAAATAATTATTTTTTATTTACATTTTTTCTCTTCATGTATGATCTCAAACTATTTCGTCCTTGAATTTCAAAAGTGACCCACCAGTCACTCTGTATATGTTTGTTTGCATTGGGCTGAGTGTATTATGAAAACAAATAGTTAAGTATGTGACGGCTCGCGGCGCCCTTATAAATGGAGACTGTGCCTGGTAGGCGACAATTTAGCTGCACTCTCACAGAACTCCAAGCGCTACTGACTAATGACAACCACGATTATGAAATGGACGACGAGTATGATATGTGCAAGGCGGACTGCCTCATGAGATGAGTGTGCTTACAAATTGTTATCTAAATACACGTTTTTTCTTTGTTCGCCCACTACTGAACCTATACAAATACGCCCATAAGAGTATGAACGCCCCTTCTGATAAAGGCCTACATTATGTATATCCTCTATCTAGAACCTAAGACGAAACATCTCAAGTATTGACGATTAATTATAATATAAGATAGGTAGAGAGATACTATAAATTATTATAAGGAAACCATAGAATAAACCAGCTGCTTCTGTTCCCGGTGAACAGGAATGTAGTTGATTGGACTGTTTTGTTGGGGTTTGCTGATTGCTGATAAAAAAAAGATGTGCGGAGGCAAAACTTCGTGTTTTATGCGTTCGGGATCAGGAAGTTACATTGCACAGATTATATAGAACAAAAAATCATAGACAATAAAAAGTAACTAAAGGTTCCAACATACTGCCTATCTGAGAAAAGACAGATATACAGACTTACGCCCGAATACTGGAAAGTCACTCAAATGTATCAATCAGCTGAAGGGCATTTAAATGTAAGCGTCTCCCATATTTAACTGATATACACAAACGCCACTCAGACGATTTGTTATGATGCTCACGTAAGTGGCCCTGTGAGTAGCCGTCAAATATTTACATCATAGCAACATTTACAGGGTTTCATTTTACGCCAGATCTAACTTGATTGTACAAATTAAAAGATTACTAAAAACCTTTTATTGCCGTTTACTATTTGTTGTCATTAAATAAATTTAAGACTTGACAATGTTCAATTTAATTTTCTGGTTATGTAATTACAATAGAAAATCCGAAATCGTGACTGATATCTGAGAAGGCGCGAATCAACATCAATTTCAAAACATTTTGTTGGACAAAAAGAAACTGTATTCTAATTATAATAATATATTATGCAGACAATTAAAAAGAAACGTGGCTGTAACTATAGGTACTAGCTCGGAAAAGAATATTTTATTTTATTTTATTTGTAAAACAAACAAAAAAAACAAACAAAACAAACAGTGATACAATAACATACAAATAACAAGAATAATCATTACACACCAATGTATAGTGACCATATGCTGTTAGAATTTGTTAAAAAGTGAGTAAAAGTAACATTATTATCAATATACTATTTTCATAAAAATGTAGTTAGGTACATTGACTACTTATTTACAAAAGTTAACCGCAAAGTTATAAGTATTTGGTCTATTGGCTGGAAAGCTCTACTTCTCCTAGTAGGCGGTTTTATCGACTCCCCAAACACGGACTCCAAGTAGGTATAGCACGGTTTCTTTAGAAACACGAAAGCGCGCACGAAACTCAGCATCGTTGTATTTTTCAAATGCATTGAGCATTTGATTATTTCGGCGGCGACCCACCTTCGGCGTTTCATGGTCTGAAAGACTATATAGGGACGATAAAGACATTATTTTAACTTTATAGTACACACTTTTCACCGAAATTATAGAGTTAGGAGACCTCTTGACCACTCTTAAACACAAGCGACGCTTAAATCAGTTTGACAGATCATTTAACAGCTAAAAAAAGTTGAGTGACCGTCGAGTATAAGAATTTTTCGTTAAGTGGCGCACATGTGGAGCCTGAGTACAACTTATTTGGAGGTCAACTTAAAACTAACTGCATCTTAAAATTTGCGTTTGAGAATACGAATTTTTCGTATGAGTGGTACTCAAAAATTTAAGCAGCATTTAAATATTTGAGAGACGTTCCAGTATTCGGGCATTAGTAATTAGTTTCAATTATGTTGACACTATCCTACAAAACCTACATACCTACTATAAGAGTCAGTGAAGGGACGGAGGTCTTATTGGCGTTTTGGCTGCCCCCTGTCTCTGCAATAGTCTCTCTATGTCATTGTAATACCTCCAAATTCAGTCAAACGCCACTGAATCAGATGGGCTTATAGCCTCTGGTGTTTTGCCTGCTTCTTAAGGGATATGGGCTTGAAGTTATGTATGTATGATAGATAAACTAGTTTATTATAGTACTACAAAAATATACATTAAAAAAATACACAATGCGATAGAACAAAAAGAAAAATTCGTCACAGTTATAATTGATTGAATCAGGCGTTACTTGGACTATACAAGGTAACTTTTCTATATATACTATAAAAAAGTTACCTTGCTGATTCCGCGACTTGTACTTGCACTAGTGATGCAGAATTTTCGTGCGTTGGTTCACCGCCCTCCCTCCCTCAAGCAAGAAGCAAGAAATGCAAACACACACTTGGAATATTGTAACTCACACCACTAGCTATCACCGACACGTTCAACCAGAAGCATCTTCAGGGTGCAACGACCACCACCGAATTAGTGCAAGTACAAGTCGCGGAATTAGCAAGGTAACTTTTTTTATAGTAGTCGTCACTGTTAAATACAATACATACTTTTTAACTCTACATTTCGAAGTCTTTCCTCGTGACAAAAATCCTCCACATTTAACCATAAATTAACGACCGGCTGGTGTAGTGGTAACATACACTGCCTTCTATGCCAGAGGTCCTGGGTTCGAATATTGGCGGCGGCGGATAGAACACAGATATTAGTCGTCAAGTCATGGATGGATGTTTATTTAAGTTTATTCTAATAAAAATATGTATTTATTCAATATGTTTGTTTATATATTTCTTAAGTATATCAGTTATCTAGTATCGATAACACAAGTTCTTTAAGAAACTTAATTTGGACTAGATAATGTTGTGTGAGTGTCAGAAATATATATTTATTTATTTATGTTAATAACATTTTTAACTCTACATTTCGAAGTAGTTCCTCGTGACTGACACACTATCAAAAATCCACATTTAACCTTAATGGTACCCCACCAGCTGGAAACGTTCGTGATGCCATACCTGGAAGCTCTGGGCGAGTTCCGCGCGTGCGTCCGCGCGGCAGCACGCGAGTCGCGGCTCGCGGACGTGCTCGCCGCCTGCGACAAGCTGCGGGATGAAGTACTGCCGGAGCTGGGAGTACGGCTCGAGGATAAGCCGGGTGAGCCGTTCAATTATTTTACTGCTTCTTATCTCCACATACATGCCCGGGACACACGAGGCCAGTTTTTCAAGCTAGGACAGCAAGCTATTGTAAGTATTTATTATTTATTTATTTATTCCTCCAGAACCAACAGCACTTTCACATCATAAAATAATCTTAAAAATACAATTCTTACTGCCATTTACAGGTTCACAACTTTCAGATAAATTACATAATTGAATAATGCTTTAAGTTGACTACAGTACATTGTTAAAATTATTGATTTTCTAAGTGACGACTAAATATTGAATGATTAAATTGACAAAATGAGAATGAAATTTATTAAAATATAGTAATTACAAAAATTTGAGAGAACAGATTAGATATTCGATAAAGAGAAGTTTGGGGTTGGTGTGGTCGTTCTATGTGGACGATACACTTGGCCAGGTTCAGCTACCTGCCGATAGGTGGCGCTGGTAGGAATCCACGATCGAAGTTGTTCCACCAAAAGTTTCCACGCTCTTTCGCTAGATGGCGTGTAACAAAAGGTTCGGCCACTGTCCAGTAGATGGCGTTTCGTGCAGTTTATTATAGGCACAAACAAGAGGCGAAATTATAAACGATTCATTCACAAACAAAGTATATTGTCACACACACACAGCACACGAAAAGAAAGTTATAAAAGTTCAGAAGGATGGTAAAGAAATTACAATTATAGTTCTAGTAATACGGAGCAACTTAGGTTAGCACAGCTATCGCGAACGAGGTTAACAGCGTACTGGTTTGGCTATTCAGCACGAGCGCAGCCTACGGCTCGCTCGACGCGTGCGCACTTGGACGACCGGCATGCCAAACGTCCGTATGAAATAAACATACTTAAAATATATAATTATCTAGTAAATAAAGTAATGTTAATAAATATACATAAAATATAAATATTGAAAGTATGATGTGTAATATATGAATATTTAATCTGAAATATAACTAAATTTTGAAGTGAGAATGTCTGTGTGTGTTTGTATGAGTGGCGTGCCGCCACATCACCCCCTTCCAGAGACCGAGTTACGGGCGATAAAAATCCGGAAATCGAACACGACGACCGGAACGGGTAACTCGAACGTCGGAGTGGGTAGGAAGTGATTCCTCTGGCTCAAAGTTATCAAAAAGAGGAGTGTCAGTGACCATATACGCCGGTTTCAGGCGATCTATGGAAACCGTGACGTCATTACCTTTAATTTTAATTTTAAATGTTTTGCCTCCGGCCTTCACGACTTCATAAGGACCTTTGTAAGGTGGTTGTAAAGAACCTCTCACCGTGTCGTCTCGTAGGAATACATGGGTGGAGGAGAGAAGATCCTTATGGACAAATATTTTGTTTGTCGCGTGTCTGGAAGCTGGGGCAGGACGAAGCTTATCTGCGAAGTTGCGTAAGCGGGCGGTAAAATCGGTGATGTCCGTAGTACCACTTGCGCTGGGTTGGAAGTATTGACCAGGAAGTCTCAACGGCTCGCCATACAGCAGCTCTGCAGAAGAAGTTTTGAGATCTTCTTTAACTGCACTCCTGATACCGAGGAGGACTAAAGGCAGAGACTCTGTCCAAGTACTATCAGCGTGGCACATAATAGCGGATTTTAGTTGGCGGTGAAACCGCTCCACTAGGCCGTTGCAAGCTGGATGGTAAGCGGTCGTACGTCGGTGATGGAATCCGGCTATTTTCGACAGGTATTGAAACAGCGCCGACTCAAATTGGCGTCCACGGTCTGTTACAATATCAGTCGGACAGCCGAAACGGGATATCCAACCCGATAGTAACGCCTTGCCAACGGTCTCGGCGGTGATATCAGTGATGGGTATCACTTCAGGCCACCTAGTGAAGCGATCCACCGCTGTCAGACAGTATCTTAAACCCTGTGATGGTGGGAGTGGTCCTACCAAATCAATGTGGACATGCGTGAATCTGGCGCGTGGTAGTGCAAAGGTACCCAAAGGAGAGGTTACGTGTCGGGAAACCTTCGAGCGCTGACACGCCATACAAGATCGTGACCATTCGCGGCAGTCTTTACGAACTCCCGGCCACACATACATTTGCGCAACAAGCAAAGCAGTTGCTTTAGCGCCGGGGTGGCTGAGGTTGTGTAAACTTTCGAAGACTTGCCGGCGATATGGTGTAGTCACAAAAGGTCTGGGTGAAGCGGTGCTTATATCGCAGTAAAGTTGGGACTGGTTTCCATCAACTGTCATCTTCTTCAGACGGAGTGATGTATCACTACCAAGAAGATGTAGCAGTTCTGGGTCTGAGTCCTGGGATTTGGCGAGCATTTCCATGTCTACTGGGCTTTGTAGTGCCTCAACACGAGACAGTGTGTCAGCAACAACATTGTTTTTGCCTGAGATGTGCTGGATGTCTGTGGTAAACTGCGCTACAAAGTCCAGGTGTCTATACTGACGCGGTGAGCAGTTGCTTTTCCTTTCGCTTGTAGTGTGTGACGCACCTCCTCAATATGTATCGTTTTGTTATTCAATATACAGTCTACTTTGAACCTACACAGTCGTGTATTATTTCGGCTCCACCTAACATCCTTGCATGGCGACCCTGCCAGTGCTGCCTTGCGGCAGCGCTGCGTAGATGGAACATTAAATAAAAACACGTCCTACAAAAAAAAAAAAAATGTTTTTAAACTTAAAATAAAAGTAAAATAGTTTTTATTAATAAACATAATATTTAAGAAAATAAGAAGAAGAAGAAAAAAAAAATTGTTATGAATCCCGATTTACAATAATTATGGAGAAGTTACGCCACACTCTTTGGAAAATGCTTTTGATGGAGGAAGGAAAGCATCAAGAAAATATGAAAGAAAAATAAATACGGATACATGAACCTTGGGCGCTAGGATCTGATCGAGTCAGGATGCCGATAGAATACCGGATCGATGCTGAGCTGATAAAGCGAAGAGATATGAAAACCGTCAAAGTTAGTGTGTGAAATTAGTGTTTCAAAATAAAGGTGCAAAAAAAAGTGTTGATTGTGTTGAAAAAAAAACTGTCTTCATTGTGCTTTTAAAATTCGTCATTTTTTTTTCTCTTCTTAATTATGTAGTTCTCTATCTTTAATGAAATAAGTTAGTAGTAGCACATTGACAAAACAGGGAAAAATAATAACATCTAACTAAATAACTTTTAAATACGGTCTTGGTTCTAATATTCTCTTACTTAATTTTATTACATAACGTTTAAATTTTTTAGTACGCCAGTTTTCTGTAGGCTTTTGTAGTATTTTATGTGGGCTTTTTACCTACAGCTTAAAAAGAGTTTAAGGTTTGGTGCATATCCATTTTTTAGTAGCTCCATTAGTCGTAATTAATTTGTACTTTGATCTCTATATAATAACTTTATTATGTTCAGACATATAAAGAATTCGACGTCGTCATATTTCATATTGAAGGTTTGTTTCTGAGAACATAAAATTTGCAGCGTAAGGGAGTTCAGTTTCGTGCGCAGAGTACAGAGAACAACTCCAGTACAGAAAAAGATACTAATTACTTTCGATTCAAATTAAAACGTAATATTTAAATTAGTTACCTATAAGGATGATATTTTGGTTTATTAAGTTTACTTTTATAACTTAATCTTCAAATCTTAACGAATATTTTTATACAAGTAGTAGTATTTTTTTTTAATAGTCAAAAATTTCTTGAAACGTTCATGTAAAACAGCTCAATAGTCATTTTCTTTCTGGTCATAGACTTAAACATATTTTGAATAATTTTATTGAAGCTAAATATGAAAAAAATATTCTCAAATCGATTTTAGAAATGTAGCGTTGTATACTTATAAAAAAAAACTATGAAATTGCTAACCCCCCGTTTTGGAAGTCATGTAAGCCAAATATTCCATACATTAAAATATACTATAAATCTAAATCATGAGTAAATGAGATAAATTCGTAAAGAATTCTCTATTATCATTTTACTGCCTTGTTAGTAACAGTTATTATTGCTAACGCCATCCGACACCGAGAGTTTTAGGAATCAAGACTGCACAACGTGACCGTAACTGAGTATGCTTTTTTTTTAGGTCAACAATTTAATGTTGTCGTCAAATATGGCTTACGAACATGTGTAACATGAATTAATTTAGTAACTTTTCAAACTTTATTTTAATATTTAGAGATGATATATTTTAACGAAATCGGCATGTGAAAGCTTCTCAATATATAAAATACCTATGTATTAACTATTAAAAGTTGAATAAAATTATTTTACGAGTTAGCCGGTAGATACATAGGTACCTAAGTAGTATCAATACAGAAGCGATGATTTGGTAAATTTAATTAAAAAAAAACTTAAAAGTACGAATTAATGAAAACGTGTAAGTTAGAAAAATAAGATGTTTTCAGAATAGAGACGGCATATTTTTTTTAAAGAAGGTTTTGGACTTTGTGCAAGTATTAAAATTCTTTTCGTCATCATAAGAATGCGATTAGTTACTTGATACATAGATTGGTATGTTGGGATTTATGAATAGGTTTATACTGGGATAGGAAGGTAATAGAATGTGCTAATTAGATGCTCGGATTTGTTAAATTTAGGATTTATTCAGTTAATTATAGGTTGCTGGAAATCTTCCGTAATATTAAAGATTAAAAATTTATTGGACTGATCACCCAAAAGTTTTTTCTTATTTCGTATTATAGGAACGATTTATTCTGAAAGAGAATTAAATATTTTTGGTTTTGGAATGGTTTATACAGTTAGTGAATAGTATTAGGAATGATAATTTAGTATTTGGCACACAATAAGGGTACAAGGGCACAAAGCGATCCTTCAGTTTGATCATGGTGTAAACGAGATTTCTCTGTGAAAACTATTGGAGACAAAATGTCTTAAAACGGTGACCCTAATGTTATGAATATAATAAAGTAAAAATTTTGAGAGTCGACTCAATGAAATGATGTACCCCAAAATATGATATGATATAAATGTATTAGTAAAAAATACGGTAACCACCGATGAAAATAAAAATATCCCAAAGTAGGATAAAAAGTGTAGCCAATACTGGAAGAAAGAATAATGTAAGTGTGTAGAACTTGTTAAGACATTTGAAAAATTAAATGATTTAATAGAGAGTAAGAAAAATGTTAAGTGGAAATGGTGTAAGAAAGAAAAAGTATGTAGGAAAAGTTTATTTGAAAGGATTTTTTTGCAATATTTTTATGCCTTTAATTTTTTTTATTAAAGCAAGGATTGATACTTACTTAAATAAATTTGTTTTTGATCAATACTATATTGTTTGTATGTGTTAATGTATTTTTTTTTGTTAAATCATACCAAGTGTATTTAATATTATTATAAAATTGTCCCTGTTGTATCAATACCTATGTTTTGTCAATTTTGCTAAATAAGTAAAATATAATAATTAACGTATCAATATTTTGTAGGTATAGTGATACTTTGTAACTAATCTTATTTTTTTTGTTCAACGTAATATACCATAACTGCTTTATCCAAAAATATAAAGAACTTGTTAATTGTAAACATTAAAACATTATTGTATTAACTTAAATTTTAAATTTGTGTGTGTTTTTTTTTTTAAATCAGTAACTAATTATGTCCATCGCCCTTAAGGTATTATAAAAAGGTTTACAAAAGTGTACTTATCTGATATTTGTAGTAAAGATATCTGTTCTAAATTTATATTTTAATTCCAAAAAATATATAAAAACATTTATATTTTTTGTCAAAAATTGCCGGGGAGGTGTAGTGTGTGACGCACCTCCTCAATATGTATCGTTTTGTTAGTCAATATACAGTCTACTTTGAACCTACACAGTCGTGTATTATTTCGGCTCCACCTAACATCCTTGCACGCTAAAGGCGTAAAGCAACGGCTTGTGGTCGGTATGTACAGTGAAGTGGCGCGCCTCCAGCATGTGCCGAAAATGCTTTATACCCTCGTAAATGGCCAGCAGCTCTCGGTCATAGGGCGAGTATTTTTGCTGGGCAGGGCTAAGCTTTCGAGAAAAGAAAGCCAGAGGCTCCCATACTCCACCTTTGTATTGTTGCAGTACGGCTCCCATTGCTAGATCCGATGCGTCTGTAACGAGACCTAACTTGGCTTGGACATCTGGGTGTGCCAGCATTGCTGCATCACAAAGGCTTTCTTTTGACAGCTGGAAGGCTGTCAGCGATTCTTCGGTCAAGTTGATGGGTTCGGAGCCCTTTACAGAACCAGCGAGTAAAGCATTTAAGGGTGCCTGAACTTTAGCGGCACGAGGAATAAATCGGCGGTAAAAATTCAGCATGCCCAGAAACCTTATTAGCTGCTTAACCGTTTTTGGTGCTGGAAAGTCTTTGATGGCTTGGACTTTCGCATCCAGAGGCTTAGTTCCTGCTTCTGAAATGCGGTAACCAAGAAAAGATACCTCCTTGACACCAAAAACGCACTTGGCAGTGTTAACCAGCATTCCGTATTTCTTCATCTGGGTGAAGAGCTGGTGCAGGTGGTTCTCGTGCTCTTCTGGAGTCCTGGAAAATACCAAAAAGTCATCCAGATAGGGATATACGAAGTCTAATCCTCGTGTCATCTCGTCAACCAGCCGTTGAAACGTTTGACCTGCGTTCCTGAGACCAAAAGTCATATAAGGGAACTCGAACAGGCCAAACGGGGTTGTGATGGCTGTCTTAGGTATGTCCTCTTCGCAAACGGGTACCTGATTGTAGGCTCTGACGAGGTCTATGGTAGAAAACAACTTACAACCAGAAATATTGTGTGCGAAGTCATGGATATGACGGATCGGATACATATCCGGCATCGTGCGAGCGTTGAGTTTCCTGTAATCTCCACAGGGTCGCCACCCGTTATCCTTCTTCGGGGCGAGGTGAAGGGGCGAGGACCATGGGCTCTCCGAAGGACGTGCAGTCCCATGGTTCAGCATCATCTCGAACTCGCGTTTCGCGATCTGGAGTTTGTCCGGAGCTAACCTGCGGGAAAACAAAAAACTGGGGGTCCAGGGGTGGTGCGTATGTGGTGTTGAGTTTTGTGTGTAGGGACGCGTGGTGTGCCAGATGGTCGCGTTATCTCAGGATACTGAGCAAGTACCGCGTGGTACCTAGAGTCGCTGTCCAAACACAAAATTTTTACAGAAAAAGTATCTGACGAAGTTACAGTACAAATAACAGAAGTTGACAAAGAGGTAACATTATCAATTAATTTCTTATTACGAACATCGACAATAAGGCTATAATAATTTAAAAAGTCCACACCTATTATAGGTTTTGTCACATTTGCGACAACAAATCGCCACTCAAAGTCTCTACGAAGTCCGAGGTTGAGCTTGAAGGTGACGTAGCCGTAGGTATCGATGACACTGCCATTGGCTGCCATCAGCTGATATCCGGTCTTCGCGCGGTGATCCCGAAGCATTGCTGAAGGGAAGACGCAGAGGTCGCTGCCCGTGTCAACGAGAAACTGAGTCTTCGTGGTAGCATCGGTGACGAAAAGGCGACCGGAGTTCTTGCTTGGACAGTCGTCAGTCGCCATTATCGACTGCCCTGAGCGTTTCCCGCCTTCGAGTGGTCGCACGGTCGGATACACTTCGTGGCGTTACTTCCGAAGCGCTGATGGTACCAGCAAAGTGGATTTTTGCGGTATGCAGATTCGGAGCGTTTCGACGATCGACTACGATTGCGACTCTCTTGTCGGTTTCTGGAACGTGGCCTTCGGTGCAGCTCGACGGTGAGGTCCTTGACCATTTTTCGTAGCTCAGCTATTTCATTGGCCATCGTATGAAACGTCGATTCAGGGGCTGAGGTTGAAGCGACGTGCTGTCGGGTTGACGCGATTTCCTGCACTTGGTCAGCAAGTTCCGCGAGGGCTTCCAGCGTGCTGTGCTTCTGAGTCGCGAGGAGAGTCTGTATGCTCTCTGGCAGTCTGCTGGTCCAGATGGTCTGCAAGAGATCTTCAGGCACGTCCTGACCTGCCAGGTTCCGGAGATGGCGCAAGAACTGGGAGGGTTTTCTATCTCCCAGCTGTTCGTGCATGAGGAGTTGCTTGACCTTCTGCTGTTTCGAGGTGGTCAATCTCTTCACCAGTTCTTGTTTTAGCTTGTCGTAACGACAGGAGCTTGGTGGGGACAGCAGGATATCTTTTACCTCCTTAATGTACAGCTGGTCTAGATTTTCAACGACGAAGTTGAATTTTTGTTCGTCAGTTGTGACTCCAGCGTTCGCGAATAGTGCTTCTATCTGGGCGAACCATACCTCTGGGTCTTCGGGCCAGAACGGGGGTAATCGAATTCCAATCCTGGAGGAATGGTCATTTGTTGGTTCACCAGTAAAGACGCGCTTCATGCTTCTTCGTTTACGTTCCGTCACTCAATCTTCAGTGCTAGGCGACGCGCAGGATTTTGCGGAGTCTGAATCGCTCATTGTGATAATTTTTAATATTTTCTATACTTGAAAATGTATTCAGTAAAGGTCACCAGTTTGGGAATGAGGTTAACAGCGTACTGGTTTGGCTATTCAGCACGAGCGCAGCCTACGGCTCGCTCGACGCGTGCGCACTTGGACGACCGGCATGCCAAACGTCCGTATGAAACATACTTATAATATATAATTATCTAGTAAATAAAGTAATGTTAATAAATATACATAAAATATAAATATTGAAAGTATGATGTGTAATATATGAATATTTAATCTGAAATATAACTAAATTTTGAAGTGAGAATGTCTGTGTGTGTTTGTATGAGTGGCGTGCCGCCACAGAAGCATAGTACAACCTGCAGTTTTAGTTGGGTGTATGTGTGTGTGTACGTGTGTGTGTGTGTGTATTTATATGCGTGCAAGATCATGAATGTGTGAATGCTTGGAAAAGTAAGAAAATGTGATATGACTAAATATTTGTAAGACCATATACACTATTATATTGAATATTGTACTGACAAAATACACTAAAAAGTAAGTAAGCTAGCAAGCTAGTAACTCTAGCTTCGTGTATACAGAACTAGCTTCATTTCGAGGCCAGTAAGCTAGTAAGCTAGTTTACAAGCCAGGACAGTTTTTAATAGGATGCCGTTCTATTTTTGAAGCTAGTACCGCCCCCCACCACTGATTTTACTATCTTGTTTTGTGTACTGGCTTCGTGTGGCCGGCGCAGCTAGTTAACAGTTGGCAAGTAAACGGGGACCACGCGTTCTTTTTGTGTTTTTTTTTGTAGTTTTTCTTCAAGTTCGAAATTCAAAATTTTCGAAGTAACGTTTTAGACGTAAAGTGTTTTTTTTTGCCGCATGCAGTTCATTTTGGACGTGTGGTCACCTCAGTTAACTGACTTAAAATAAACTAGCCTCATGTAAACAGAACTAGCTTGTCCCAAGCCAGGACAGCAAGCCAGGATAGTTTAGTAAAAAACTAGCTTGCTGTCCTAGCTTGAAAAACTGGCCTCGTGTATCCCGGGCAACTTGGTTGATTTGTAGTCACCGGCCATAATTTTTTTCTCGATAAGTATCATTGATAGAAACGATTATTGCAAAAACAATCTTCAACAATTTTTTTTATTTTTTTTTAACAAATTTCTAGGAAATTAATTTATCTGCTAACATATTAAACAAACCATGGTCACTCTAAATTACCATTAAAATAAAGGCAACTACGCGCTACTACAATACATTTTGTTGTACTACGTCGTAGTATTATCAATGAAATGCCGTAGTAGACATGTTCATCAACAGCGACAATTTTTTTTAAAGTTTGTGGTTCGATATTTCTATATTTCTGTTCTGAGCGACGCTAAAATAAATATGCAGGTACGTTTGTATCGTACAAAGAAAGTAACATTTAGATTTGGCTGGTGACTACAAATCAACCCTGTATAATATAATACAGGGTTGATTTTAATTAACGCATCACCTCTCGCAGGCGTCCTTTCCACGTCAATCCCAACAACATTTTTTCCACGAATTTTCACAAATCTTGATAAATAACGCAAGAAAAAGAAAAACAAATTTTTGCGCCCTCTATTATTTATTACTCTGTATAAATAACAGCTAAATAATGCCAGTTTACACACAATAAATATTTTTTGTATCCCATACCATTTTTTTAAATTCTTAATTTTAAAAAGTCGTAGAACAAATCGCACCTTCGGTAAGACAAGGGCATAACTTCCAAATTTTGTGAAAATGAGTTAAATATGCCAAAAGATATATAAATAGTAGTACCATCGCTGAACTAACAAAGACACCTATTAATTTATTATATTTACTCTAGATAACGTAAGTACCCTTGTCGCATCATTAGATTTTTTGAGTATTCTGGCGCGACAAGTACGTATTGGTCAGTTGGAACCAGACTGATTTAATAGTCTACTAGAATTCCAAAGTCATAGCGGTAAATACGCGTTTTAATTTTTCATTCCTGGAAGGACAAAGCCTCGTTTGTTAGACTTATGCCTTTTAATTTTTAATTTTTAATATGACAGATTCAAAATAATTAAAATAAATTAAATATAAAGTTATTGTACTACTCTGATGACATAATTCTATTTCTTAATAATCATTGCATGTTACTGTAGAAGTCAATGAGTGAAAATTAATATATACAGTGAGAAATTTGACATTGATTGCAAAAAATAACTTAAAATGACTCTCCTGTAAAATTATGAAAAGTGCAATTGTGCCCTTGTCTTACCGAAGGTGCGAAATTTTGTTGGGATTGATGTGGAGAGGCTGCCTGCGATATTCCGGACAGTTATGAATCGATTTTAAAAATTCTTAATTCATATGATAAAGAATACTTCATAGTCGGTCCCATATAAATTTCATCGAAATCGGTTTAGTACCTCATTAAAATTTTCAAATTTTTAAAACAATATGTATGATTTCGGAGAATGTTTCCGTGGATTATATTATTAGTCTTCCAAAGTGTTGACGTGAAGTCGGTTTTTTTAATGGTCTGCATTCGTTGATTATATCCTATCATGTCAGCTAACATGCGCACCATAATAGATATAATTACTCGATTCGACATCATGATTAAGCCCAAAGAACCAAAGATACCATATTCTAAAGAAATACATACTCAAAGTGCAATATTCTAAGAAAATTTGCACCTATCAGTGAAATCTTAACATGATCGAAATGATCAGGGTTTTCATGAGTTATCGGAGATGTTAGACTAGCAGCCCGGCTGACTTGTTTAAGGTCAATTGTTTTAAGTAGTTTTAGTACTTCAGCACATGTGACATTAATTGTGGAGATATCAGAAGCAGGAGCTGATATGAAGTCATCTAGACAATTCTAACCTGCTCCTGATATAGGGGTTGAAAATGTTGATAGAAAACAGTCAGCAAACATATTACAGATTTACGAAACACTATATTATAGTTAAAGTATGATTTTATCGTTTAGATTTATATTTTTGTGGATTCTCTTAAAAAAGCCCTTCCGAATAAAAATAAGTGAGGAATCCCGTGAGAATGGATGGGAATGGGAATGGCTCAAGCTTGACATTAGTAATAATTATTCAGGGTCCGAATTAATAGTATGGCCATATTATGAGCCAAATTTTACCGAAGACCTTTATGGATGGGTGACCGCCGACCGTTCGTTTCTCACGGCGACTTCCGTGCTTCGGAGGGCACGTTAAGCTGTCGGTCCCGGGTGCTGTATACTTGTTTACAGTAGTCGTTAGGGTTTGTCAGAAGCCACATCGGCACCCTGAAAATTCTGACATCCACCACCCAGCACTGGGCCAGCTCGGTGGATTATGGCCTAAACCTCCTCGTCACCCAGAGGAGAGACTCATGCCCTGCAGTGGGCCCATTACACGGAGTTGTGATGATGATGATGATGATGATTATGGAATAAGACACATAACTTCATGCCTGTATCCCTTATGGGGTAGGCAAAACACCAGAGGCTATAAAGATTTACAAAATAAAACAGCCCCTAGATCAAATTATGCCGTTGTCTTATAATCAGTGATAGGAATAGGTAGTGCAATTTTGCGGGATTTCACGACGAAATCTTAATATGGACATACAATACTAGTATTGTTAAGGATTAGTCATGTGCAATAATTTACATTGGATTATAAAAATGTTAAAAGAAATAGACTAAAAGTAGATAACATTGAAAAAACTATAGTTACTTATTTCAACTTTATAGAAAAAAAACAGTCAATTGAGGATAATTCGAACATCAGCAGCGATAGTGAAGATGACTAATATATTTTGTATAAAAATATTTTTTATTAATGACATTTTGTAGTTTATCCATCTTTGCCTTCCATACTATCTTTGTGGATACAATATTAAGGTTGTTGGAATATTCTAAAAACTCGTTAAATTACTAACTTCAGCATATAAGATCGAACTCTAGGAGACCCAACTCAACATTAGGACTTTCTTGTGAAAAATGTTTTTTTGTGTAAGTAAACACAACTCACTTTAAATCAGTTGTCAATTATACCTTTTTATATATTTTTCATCTTATTGATTTAAATTGTATATAAGAAAGAAATAAAAAATAATAAAAACGTTACCAAATTTCATAATGTTTTTCTTTGATGTCCTGTTTATCATATTTTATAAGATGATTGAAGCAATCGTATAAAATTCGTGGCAAATATTAAAAACGAACCCGGTTGGTTTGACCAAGAATTGTTCTACAAAAATCACTAAATCCCGCAATGCCGCAGGCGTATCCATACTATTCTCATATTGGAGTTTATTGACCCTAAATTGCACTACCTATTCCTATCATTGCTTATAATACATGGCGGTGTCGCAATTTGTGACCCGTCTTTTATTCTAAAATTTATAATAAATTATACTATAATTTATTATTATCTTTGCCTCAGATCGGACAGTTGTCAAGCTCGTCAGCAAAGAAGAACTTCAAAAAGAGCGAGAAGAGAAGAAAAGGATAGAAGCCGAGAAACTGAAAAAGAAACAGGATCTTCTAGAAGCGCAGCGACTCAAAGAAGAACAGAAGAAGATTCCACCCTCGGAAATGTTCAAGAAGGAGACTGACAAATATTCCAAGTTTGATGATAAGGTGGGTAGTTTACTATAAAGACTATTGGTATACGGTTAGTACACTCTTACGTTCGATGGCCTTAGGGGTTATCTATTTTAAACTACAGTACAGACTTTTATAAAAGACTTTTATAAAGGGAATCAGCAAAATCCGAAAAAGACTTAGGCAAATTTGTTGTCGAGGCCGGCAGCAAATTACCTACGTCTCGCATCATATACAGGGTTGTTTCTAGTCACCAGCCAAATTTAAATGATTTTTTCTTTGATACAATATAAACGTAACTGCATATTTATTTTAGTAACGCTCAGTAGAAATATATAAAGATATGGCACCACAAATACTTTTACAAATAGTCGCTGTTGATAAACATAGCTACTACGAGGGGGCATTTCATTAATAATACTACGACGTAGTACTACAAGATGTTGCGTAGTAGCGCGTAGTCTTTATTTTAATAATATTTATTTATAATTTAGGGTGACAATAATTTGCTTATGTTAGCGAATATATTAATTTACTTGTAAAAAATACACACCTTTTATTGCAAAAATCGTGTTTATAAACGACACATATCGTAAAAAAAAATTGTCCGGTACCTAAAAACCAAACCTGTACAATCTCTATCATCTATATCCAGTTAAAAATTAATTACCGAAAAGGATTGAAAAGTACCAAAATGACTGTTAATACCAAATATTGCAAAGTAGGTACGCTTAAAGTTATAAGGACCATTCAACAAAACCAGGGAAATTCCTGTGAAAACCCTGAGATTCAATAATAGAAACTGACATCCTTCTTTTCATCTTAGTTAAATAATGTATTAAATGACAGAGTGACCACGGATCTTTAATCCAGATACTCTGTGCACAACGTAAACATTAGTTCCGTAAATAATAATTTTGTAAATAAAGTTTAAGCGTCTTAAACATATAAATTAGTGAAACTGTTCATAATTCAAGTGATAATAACTATGTGAAATCGTTTTAAAAAGTTAATAAGTGCTAAAATAGGTATAAAAGTCATACAACACTTTTCTCTTTGTCTGCTACTGTTTTTGAAAACAGCAACTAAGAACAGTTTTAACAAATTCTACAATAAAAGTTTTCTTCTATAAAAACTAAGTGAATCGCTTAAATATTGTGTATTCTTAACAAACTTTCAATTGGCTGAACATATTGTAAAAACGTAACTGTTTAAAAGTAGAGATTAAAAACCGTTAAGTAGGTACACTTCTTGGGCTTTGTTAACAAAGGAAAGTAATTTGTGAGTATAGTTATTGCATTATAATAATATAGTGTAATTAAATTGACTGTAGTTATCAATAGTAAAATCACTGTGCAAACCTTTTTTGTTCCAATAACCTCAACTCTTAAGTAACTGCTCACTTGATAAACTCAAATTTTTCTTGTATTATCTCTTAACAAGACCTAACTTATTATCCAAAATGATGACTCGCCAGGCTGCTGTTCGTCAGCTGGAAGACAAACTTCATCTGACATTACAGGAGCTAAAAGTATCTAAGTCTGTGTGTGAGCAGTTGCTGGAAGAGAGGAATGAGGCAGAAAAAGAATTTCTCAGTATACTCAACAAAAATAAACATTTAAAACTGGAACTATCAAAAAATCATATGGAATTTTTAGAAGTTGTGGAGCAAAGAGACCAACTTCAAAAAATAGTAAATGAGTTAGACGGTAAAAGTGATATATTAGAAGATGTTATTAGGCATAACAAACATCTGAAAAGCCAGTTATGTGATTCATTCTCACAAATTTCAACATTAGAATCTAAAATTAATGACACCAAGTCAGCACAGTCTGAGACTCTATTTGAGGAGTTGGTAGACCGTGCCCCCTCAATGGTATCTACATGTAAAAATTCATCCATTACTATCGACCTCACTAGTGATTGCTCGATTGATGCAGAGTTGGTGGTTAGTCCCACAACTAGCTATAACAATAAACTAAACAGTAGTAAAAGTAGGTCTAAATCAAACAAAAACAAAACTAAGAAATGTTTAAAGGTCAATAGTAGAAATATTAGTAAGAATAATAATAACTTCCTTTGTAAAAATAGCCAGTACAGAAAAGAACGTTTAAGTTTATTAAGTAAGTTAAAATTGTGTAGTTCTGAATTGGAACAAAATAGGTTGTCTTATGAAAGTGACACAAAACATCTTGAGTTGGAAATAAACAGGCTCCATGAACAACTTCATTGTTTAAATAATAAATATAAACTTGCACAGAAAGAGATAAAAGAACACACTATAGCTATGGACAATTTACTAGAACTATCTAGATATAATCTCAATCAATTTGAGTGCTTGATTAATTGTTCTGAAAGTAATTGTGAACAAAGTATATTAAGTTCTCCTCAGCCTGAGCCATGCCAGTCCCAGTCTCAGATGCCTTGTGTCATAGAAAATAATGTAATACCTATACAACCAAACCTATCTTATATATGTAAAAATAAGTTAAGTCAACCACAAGTTATCATGTACAGCGATGAACTTGGGAAACAAATGGGTTTGCAACTAAGTAAACATGTGAGTCAGCCAATAATCAATAATTGCTTCCCTGGTGCCTCATATTGTAATATACTAAATAAAATTTTTGTGACTGACTTTAAAGTCAACACAGTTTTAATAATTTTAGTTGGCAGACGGGATAATGCAAATAAAAAGGATATGATTCACAATTTCTCTAAATTGTATGAAAAGAAGAATATATGTAGGATAATTTTGTTTGCATTACCCTTCAGCCCCTCTTTTTCAGAGCAAGAAAACAATATAAGGCACCACCTCAATACAATATTACACACTTTGACATGTAGACATAGTGATAAATTTCATATGATAGATACTAACATTATAGTTAGTAAACCTTTTTATTTTAAGAATGATAAGTACAATTTGTACAATTATTATATACGACAAATAGCAATATCGCTATCATATATTATTAGTAATGATTTACCAGTCATTTTGACTGGAACCTCTGCTTCTATTGAGCAGCCACTTTTATTTATAAAACCCCTGGAATATAACATTCCAAGTAATAGTATTAGGACTAGTCTAGTTAATTTAAACTAGAGGCAATGACAATAGATAATAAGACTTCTAGCTATAATCAAAATGTAATTAGCACTTGTATCCCAGCTGCAAAATTAAAATGTAGTAAAAATTTTATAAATGTAGCTCATCAAAATATTGAGGGCATGCTGGGTAAGGATTTACAAATTGAACTTTTCATGAATCAGGAAAAAGTAGATATTTTGTGTGTAACGGAGCACTGGCTAAAAGACCATCAAATGATATTATCGTTCAATAATCATCAAATAGCTAGTTCATACAGTAGAATCCAGGCAAATTGTGGCGGCTCCTTGATTATTACACACAAAGGAATGAAATTTAAAGAACGAACAGATATTGTTAGTCTTTCTGTTGAGCAAACCATTGAAATGGCATGTATTGAGCTAGGGAAAGTTATTATAATAAGCGTATACAGGAGGCCAGCTTCGTCCTATGATTTGTTTGAAAAAATAATGGAGGAAGCTTTACTTAAACTTAGTAATACTAAAAAAAAATATCATTGTCTGTGGTGATTTTAATATTGATTTACTAATCCAATCATCCCTTAGCCAAAGGCTAACAAATTTGTTTCTTTGTTATGGACTTAAAAATCTCTTTTTAGAGCCTACACGAGTAACATCCACTTCAGCAACATGTATCGATAACATTTTCACAGATGCATCCCCCAACACCCAATACATAATTAATAAGTTAAAATCGGATCACAGCGGGCAACTAGCATGTTTTAACATTGGCACAAATAAGGCAATAAGAAGAGAGTTTAAGTTTGTACCCATGAACGACGGTCGGCTGGAGAGATTCAGAAGTAATGTCTTGGATAAGTTGTGGGAACTTAAATGTTATGATGACCCCGCTATGGAATATAATTGTATTTTTAATTTAATTAAATGTGAGTATAATACAGTATTTACATCAAAAACAATTAAAACAGATGATAACTCATTTAAGTTTAGTGACTGGGCAACAGTAGGAATATTTAAAAGCAGAGACAGATTATATGAGTTATATGATGAAAAAACATACAATCATAGTGAAAATTTTAAGGAGTATGTAAAGAAATACTCCAAAATGTTCAAAAGTGTATGTAGAATTGCAAAATCAAATTTTATAAATAATAAAATTCAAAATAGTGTTAATATTTCTAAAACTACTTGGAAAATTATTAATAGCGAAACTGGAAAGTCAAACATAAGAAACGCGGAATATAAACTGAAAATTGGTGATCGACTGTTGACATCAGATACAGAAGTTGCTGAAGCTTTTGAAAAATTCTTTGCAGACATTCCAGTTTCGACTACGAAGACATTAAATTCATCAGTCAAAGCTGCACAGTCTTTTCTTGAAAATAATGTAAATAAGTGTAAAACTAACTTTACTTTCAGGCATGTTACTGAAAGTGAGGTATTGAAAGCTTTTAAAAGTATAACAATTAAGAACACTGCTGATCTGGATGGTATTTCTGTTAAAATCATCCAATCTATCATTGACGGTATTGCACCTCATTTAGCCAGTATATTTAACAATTGTGTTGATAATGGTGTGTTTCCGGACTTAATGAAACTTAGTAAAATTATTCCCGTATTTAAAGCAGGAAGCATGACTGACCCCAGTAACTTTAGACCGATCTCTATATTACCAACACTCAGTAAAATTTTTGAAAAACTTATTTTGAACCAACTAGTGGTACATTTCTATAGCAATAATATTATGAATCCGAATCAATTTGGTTTCACACGGGGTCGCTCAACAACTGATGCCGGTGTTGAGCTTATCAAACATATATTTGATGCCTGGGAGGAGTCACATGATGCCTTTGGTGTCTTCTGTGATCTGTCCAAAGCTTTTGACTGTGTTCACTACGATACACTCCTCATGAAGCTTCACCACTATGGAATCAATGATAGGGCACTTGATTTTATGAAATCCTATCTATGCAATAGAATGCAAAGAGTTGATATTAATGGAAAGAGATCATCGGGATCAGCAGTACATATGGGAGTGCCCCAGGGATCGATTCTTGGGCCTTTCTTATTCTTAGTTTATATAAATGATTTGCCGTTTGTGGTAAAAGACAAGTGTGAGGTCATATTGTTTGCTGATGATACCTCTTTTCTTTTTAAAGTGAGTAGGCAATTGAAGCATTGCTTCGAAGTAAACAATTGTATTGAAATTGTGGAAAATTGGTTTTCAGCCAATAACCTGCTCCTCAATGAAAATAAAACTAAATTTTTAAAATTCTCATTGCCTAATGTCCGGCATGTAAATACTAATTTAATTGTAAAAGGACAAGAATTGAGCCCTGTAAATTCAGCAATGTTCCTTGGCATAACCCTAGACGCTCAACTACAGTGGGGACCACACATAGAAAGGTTGGCGAAGAGACTTAGTTCTGCAGCATATGCCGTCAAAAAGATGCGAAATATTTCTAATGAAGCTACTGCGCGATTGGTTTATTTTGGTTATTTTCATAGCTTAATGACATACGGCATTCTCCTGTGGGGAAATGCCGCCGATATTAAAACTATCTTTGTGCTGCAGAAACGGGCTATTCGCGCAATCTACAAACTTAATTCCAGAGCGACGCTTAGAAATAAGTTTAAGGAAATAAATATTCTTACGTTTGCGTCACAATATATCTTTGAAAATCTGATGTTTGTAAAAAAGAACTTAAACATGTTCCGTAGAAAATGTGACTTACATAATGTTAATACTAGAAATAAGTATAAGCTAGCCGGCTATGATAGTAGACTTCATAAAGTCACTAAATCATTTATGGGTCAATGCATACGTTTTTATAATAAGGTTCCCACAAATATTCAAGACTTACCACTTGATAAATTTAAAGTAACTATTAAACAAACATTGTGTAATAAAGGCTTTTATACAATATCTGAATATATGGACGATAAAAGTCCTTGGTTGTAATTGTTTTTCTAAAGTGCTCAATCTCCAACTCCACCTTCAACTCCATCTCCAACTCCATCTCCAACTCCATCTCCTTCTTATCCAACGCCATCTACATCTCCTTCCATACAACAGCAAGAACGTCATGCTCCCTCAGGCGGCATGGCTAGCGGTAGCGTCGGGTGTCGGGTCACCCTCTTCCCTAAAATATGGTTGAGGAGGGTGATGGCTGGTGCTTGCGTTATACTCGTGAACGGGTGCTGCTAGCGGTGCCAGGTCGTTTTGCTGATGACTTTATGACTTTTTTTGAACTTGACTCTGACTTCCCCATTTCCGTGTCCACGTCCTGTCTATGTCCACGACTATCCTCATCTCCATCCACATTATCTGTTTTCTCTCTCACCTCTATCGCTACGTCTATCTCTGCTTCTATCTTTGCCTCTATATCTATGTCTACGTTTCTCTCTAGTACTTGATTGCCTATTGTATAAATATAATAAGTAGTAGACTCCAGAAGATCAACTCGTTCATGGGTCAATGTGTACGCTTCATTTTATAATAAAATCCTAAAATATTTAAGATTAACCTATTAACCCTTCGATAGATTTAAGGTTAAGTGTTATGTGAAAAGTTTTACTTTAAGATATCCGGATGCAAGAAGTTGGGATTCCCTGGCTGTAAATTGTTACTATGTATTATTTTTCTCTTATTTTTAAAAGATGATTGCTGTTGAGTTTCTTGCCACTTCTTCTCAACAGATCGACTTTCCGAAGTGGTGGTAGATTCAGTTCAATTTGTAAATTGTTTGACTTATTTCAAATGTATGTAAATACTTACGAAATAAAGAATATTTGAATTTGAAATGACACCGAGACATCCAGTTAAAATACGTAAAGATTTAATAAATTTAAATAATGTATTTATCTTTACAGGGCCTGCCCACGCACGATCACGAAGGCAAGGAACTGAGTAAAGGCCTCTTAAAGAAACTCCACAAATTGCATCAAGCACAGGAGAAGAAGTACCACGAATACTTGGCCACTCTCAACTGCTGACGAATATTCTTATATGTATAATTATATTGTATATGTAGCCGGATTATTGTAAATACCAATTTAGTTAGTAAATCTAAAGTTGAGTTAAATTGCTGTTATAAAAATCTAACATAAATAAGGGTTTGATAATTTTCCGGTACTGTATAATATAGCATTTAAGCCTACTATAGTTGTTCTGATATCGTATGGCTCATAATTTCCATAAATTCTGTGAGGGGTGTCAATAGTTACTTACATAGCTAGTTCAATTAACAAGAAATTAAATAAAATTTAACGGTAGTTAATTGATTATTATATGACTTAATATGTATCGACTAATTACGCCACAGATACGAAAAAAATTTATTTATATTGAAGTTTATTATTAAATAAACCATGTGCTAGAAAACGGAACATTGTTATTAAAACTATTTCTCTCGTACTGTCATATGTGCATTGATCATCTTGGTGAATGGTTTCTCCTTACGGAGAAGCAAATTTAGTTAATTTATAAACCATGACTGCTGGGCTACTATTAAAATGGCATTTAAAATTCTAGATACATCGGGTAAACGTAAATATACATATATATATATATAATATATTTACGTTTGTGTTAAGAGGTATTTTAATCCATACATTCGAATGTAATTTAAATGATAAAATCAAAAAAAGATTTCCTATTAGCATTTGTTTTTTTTTTCTAAATGGTGAAATGACAAATTTTGTAACAAAATAGCTCATGCATTGTGTACTTATAATTTTAGCATACTTAACTTTGTAACAAGTGGGTAAGATTGCATTTATCTGAAATTGGGGTATCTTTATTTGTCATAAACGTGAATACGAATTTGTAATATCTTTATCACTATCTAGTATTAAACAAAAATGTGCTAAGTTTGGGCAAGCACTCTATACTTTGTTAAGATTTTATTTTCTTGTATTCATATGTAAACATATCTATGTATGTACGTAAAATTGTTATCATCATATTTATAAAACCTGAACTATACTGATAAAGAAAACGAGACCCAACAGTATTACGTTCATGATACTACCATCAGGCAAAATATAAGTATTTCTTTGTTTACGTTTCATATATTTTAATAATAGATAAGTACATTATTTGTAACATTATAAATGCTTTTATAATTTTATTTTTCGTTTTATTTAACTCATTGAAGCTAGCATCGTTTTAAGCAAAATTGTGGAGAAAAATTAGGAAAGTATGATAGAATTCAAACGAAATGGTGAAGGCATTACTTCGTACTGTAACATGCCAAAATACTATCCTGACGCGTATCTGATGGTATTTCGCGACCCGAAGATATTTCTGATCAATTTCCGATGCGTAAGGGTGATACAACACCAATCGGTCGACGTCGACCGGTTTTTTCTGCATAGTAACTATGGAGAAGAAAACGAAAAGCTCTAAGTAGATGTCGCTTACGCATAGGCTTCAAACTATCAAATGAACAAGTTGTAATCGAAATTGCTTGTTCTGTGTTCTATTTTGGAGTAAACCTATAAAATAATGTAAGCACATGTATTAAATCGACGTGGAGTAATAATATTAGGTATAGAGCGCGCGTATTGCATTTTCCGCCTAATGCGTAGCGTAGGCAGATGAATATTAGGGCTGAATAACATAGGGCTGTGAATCTGATGCAAAAATGTTAATCATTTATCGATAACGCTGCGAATGCACGGCCTTAATGTGTTTCATACATAATTTTAAAAAGGTGTAGGTATTTACCAATTGCAAATAAAATATATATTTCCTCATCAATTAACTTTTTTTTATTTTTTAACATTTTTATGTAACACGAGGCAAAAATTACTGACGGCACAAGAAATTAGCTGCGTAGATCATACCGACTTTACAATATAAATAAAACTACTTTTTAACCGGATTAATCGCGTATAACTAATATTTTACATTTTAACTCGACGTTTCGGTGTCTTTGCAGGTGTTTCGGTGTATTTAAATAGATGGAGATGATGTATAACTTTTTTCCACTATCAATCTGACGCCTGACACCTCAGTCGCTCGTGACCACGGGTTTTATTAATCCGGTTAAAAAGTAGTTTTATTTGTTTTTTTTTTTATTTATTCATCATTCAGGTAACGAACAGTCTTTTACAAAAAAATAATACAAGTTATAATACAAATAGACCTATAGTACCATAAAAAATACAATATAAACTTACATTCATAACATAATTCGTAAACCACAACCCAAACAAAACAAATCACAATCAATAACAAAATCAACCTAATAACCAAATAAGTATTTATCCGAATATCTTTTTTGCTAAATATATTAATTAGTATGTTCTCAAGTTTCGTGAAAATATATCGATTGTTTTAAGAAAAGTGTTGTAATAATGGCAGGACTGCCTGAAGAAGGTATTTCTACCGTAATTCGTATGATAGGTGGGAATGTGAAAGGTATTTAATGAGCGTGAGGATGCTCGCGGTATTTTAAAATAAATCCTATGTAATAAGGCAGGTGAATTAATTTTTGACTGTAATATTTTAAAGAGGAAAACACTATCTAGAAATTTACGTCTAAGGTCCAACCGATGTATATGATATCTTGCAGCGCTTTCTTCATAGCTTACATACTTAACGGCAGACCTATAATCGAGAGTTCTCAACAGTTTCTTTTGCACTCTTTCAATACGACTGATATGAACAGCGTACTCTGGGCTCCAAATTACACAATCTTGCAATACATTATTAAGCAACAGTAGTTTGATATGATATGGTAGTGCGAATAACACCTGCGCAATATCCTAGGTACCTTTGTGAAAAATGAATTAAGACGGTTTACGAACACCACGTTCTAACAACCACTGACTGGGCAATATTGTTAAGAATATAAAAATATAACTGCATTTAAAAAAAAGAGTTAGTGCGTATAATTTACTATTTTTGTGTCAAAATTCAGTAAAATTCATTCATTTCTACTTTCAATGCTTTTTTAAACCTTTTAAGGGATGAATTTAAAAAAATAGACAGCCGTGGCCCAAGCTTATTAACTATTTTGTACAACAAAGTCCAGTGGTAAAGCCTTGAAAGTTAGACAAGAGACAGACAGATAGACTTTCGCATTTAAAATATTAGTTTATGTACTGTTTTTTAAAATGTGCGTTATATTTAATTTATTATTAAATCAGAAAAATACTGCATCTAATAAATTATTTACTGTATCTTTGCGATTAATCATGAAATCATGTGATTTCAATTTTATATCAGCCAATCGTAAGTATAACAAACTGTTAAAGATTCAAGAAAATAAGTGTTCTGTATTGGTATTTAAGTTACGTTGGTATGTAAGTACTATATTAAAAGATTTCAAGCAATCACAATGGCAGACTAAGTGCCAACGCTGCGTTCCGCGTTCGAACGCACATACCGTACCTCCGTACCATACGGACGTACGGTATGCTTTGGTCAAATTATTTATAATATAAGTGTGAAAAGTATCTATACGTATTTCAGAGGTTCCCTATCTACCTGTAAGCAAATTGTTCAGTAGTTTTAACATGAAAGTAAGGAGTGATTTATGCTGGAGGAGGAAAATAAATCTACTCATATAAACTTTCACTTTTAATAGGTACGTAGGTACATAGTGCATTTCTACTATTTATTAACTGACACTGGAGAAATATATCGTATTTCAAAGGTGCAATTATGTTATACCTAGTACCTACCTAGAACCTTGTTTTCGATTTAAGCTACTTACTTAAAATATAACGTTGGATATTTGTATAAAAATATTATTATTTGACATTTACTGACACAGCGCCCTCTAACCCTAAAGTAAGGACATAGCTTGTATTTATAGGTAATAGAACGATCCTTCTAATTTGTGGTAATGTGGTAATAGACAACATAGTTATGGAGCTTCGATGGCACGCTTTTTTTTTTAAGTTTTAAGTTGGTGCGTTTTCCAGCTCTGCGACATAATACCTATGTAAATTTACCGAGCCTTCTTTCCGAAACACAGCATAGTTGGTAGTAGAGTTTAGCAGGACGGCGGTAGATACCTACTCGTGCAGGTGAGACAAGCTTCAAGCAGTTACTTAAATTATACGACAAAAATAAAGTAGGTACTAAGCACAAAAGCATGCTTCAATTGAGCATACTCATTTCGAGCATGCTCGTGAATCGACAGGCTTGCGATTTTCGAGCTTGCTATTAGCGGCGTGGGTCGAAGGTGGTGTGTTTTAAGTTCGTCTGAACAGGTTTCCTTATTGAGCATGCTAGCATCGATCAGTTGTTCATACTCAAATATATAAGCATACTTAAATCTAGCATGCTTATTGCTAGCAAATGTAAACTGCTTCTAAGTATGCTCGTATTGAGCACACTATTTTCGAGCATGTGTAACAGTAGCTTAAAGTTTATAAAACTTTACCTAAGGAAGTTTCTCAACTGTTATTGTTGACGGTGAAGTCGTAGGGGCCGAGGGAGCAGAGTACTTAGAGCTGTTGCTTCATAAAATATTTAAGATGATATTTGGCGACAAATTTGATATGATTAGGTACCCATGTTATTTATCATTCATTAGAGTCCATTATATTTTAACTACTAAAGATTCAGGAGTAATTGTACGTGTGTTGAAGATACTAGGTACAATAGTTTCAGTATGGGATTTCGTTTATGGAGGACTTACCTTATGTTGGCCTGCTGATCTACAACACAGGCGGGTGAACCCCTTGTATGTAATATGCTTAGGTACTTCACCTATTCGAAGCCCACGTAGTTAAAGGTAGATATATTTATAGATAAAAATGACAAATAAAATCACCCAGCAAACGGGACTTGAACCCGGGTCTGCAGCTCTACCTTAGTCGCGAACGGGGAACTATTTTATTTATTAGGTATTCTATTCCATAAAATTATATTTCAGTACTCTGAAATCTATCATTTGAAATACCTATACGCACATAGATATACCGACAGGGTTATTGGTAATGAGACAGGAATCTTTCAAGGCGACATAGGTGAGGTCATTTGGAATAATTTCAGCCCAAATAGTGTAATTCAAATTGATTTTTAAGTGGGCCTATAGATATTTGAGTTTTATTTATTTATTATTTATTTATTTAATTTTAAGGAAAACTTACAGCTAGGAGATTTTATACAATAAATGTTTAGAAACAGAAGGCCAGATAAAGTTTCCACATATAGACATTTTAAAGATTAAAAAGAAAGAAACACACACATATATGCAAAAAAAAAAACAATACACAGAAATAGACGAAACGGAGATAAATTAACAAATACAATAACAAAAACAGAAAACCTAATGAGAACAAATTAAAAAAAAAAAACAATTTAAGTTAAAATAGGTATAAAGAGGAGGTTAACAAAAACTAATTAATCGTTGACAAAAGCTAATTAAAATCTTAATTTCACAAATTATTAAAGAACTGTTTTGTCAGAGCCTATAGATATTTGGGATTTTCCCTTTCTTTTAATTTCAGTTTTTCTTCTTCAAACATCGACTGTATAAAAACTAATGGCCCGATTTCGATTCTCTTTCGAGTTTTAGATAAGTAGGTGTTTTTTTAATTATTAGGTAATAAACAATAAAAAAATCCGGTCTAATCAATAATCAATAGGTATGTTTATAAGCGTAGTATCGAATAAGTCATCAATCGAACAAGTACCTAAGGTACTTAAGGTTAACGTTTTGCTAATAATTTGATTGCATTTGCATGTAATACATGTAGGTATCAACCATGTAATCAGCTGGAGTTATAAATCACACACAACACACTCATAAGTACTTACCAATAACAAATAACCTCATTCACCGCGTACAAAATTGATTGGAAAATAAATGACACAAAAAAAGCTCAACAATATTTTATCGTCACATAAATCGTAAACAAATTAAGACACAAATAGGGGCAGCTCGACAAATCCGCGATTATCTTACATTAAACCAAACATTAAAAATGAATTAAATCGTTTTCATCTATCACAAAAGAGGCGCGTACGCATCACGTGCTGCGTACAAAGGAGCTGCGCGCGCCGCTACCAGAAATATCTGCAAAAAAGTTTAAAAAAGGTAAAAAGCGAGGTAAACAATCTGTGAGTGTTTTGTTACTCGGTGACAATGGCGGGCGGCGCGCGCGCAGCTCTGCCTGCACGCGAGCTGCACACATCTGCAGCTCCCCGACCCCGCGGCAGTCATGGATGCGCTGACACTGCGCAGATATGGGGACGAGTATGAAGATAATGACGTCGTTATTCAGTAGGAACGATAGTTTTTTATGTTTTGACTGGTTCTAATATGGGTCGCTGGAATATTGATTTATATGGTAATCATACAGATTACTTACTTACCTGTTAAAGCACAAATTACTATGGTTATTTGAGTAAGTATATATCTACGTTTTGTGATTGCAAAAACAATATCCTTTGCTTTAGATTGTTCCTTTCTTTTAACAAATTACTGAATAAAATAAAAAGGGCATTTAAAAACACCAAGAACTCTGTCCGGTAGAACCATGACACCCTGTATAGGATAATCCCCTGCCCAATGGCAGAATCACCCAGAATTCACATGGTAATATTAAGTCAGTCGACAAATATCGGCCTCTAGCAATAGTTCTTTCCTGAACCCTTGTGCTCTAACTCCGCATCACACATGATCCGCATCACACATTTGAAAATTTAAATTAAAGTCGGGTCCGGTCTTGAATAAAAACACTTACCTATAATAAGTTGGTAGTGGCACTACATACCTAGGCGCGTAAATTATTATTTGTCAGTAATAGATAGATAGATATTAATCATTGTTACAATATGTTCGAATAATGGAAACATTAAAATAATTTGTTATGGTTATGGATAGTCGGGATTCGGGAATTGTTTTAATAAAGTTCATAATAAAGTGGCTCTATGTTGTAAACAGAGCTAATACATATGAGAATAGAGCCGATCAAAGTTGTGTATCGAACAACGGAAAAATATTATCTCCCAGCAGGCAACCTTTCTATACCATTGTTTTTCGATATGCTAACACTCGGTTCTTTATGTGTTCTAACTAGGTACTTATTTAGCATATAAATTGTAGTTTTACCCGCGTAAATAACTATTATTATATTACGTTAAAAAGTATTCTTGCAGTAATTTACAGGAAAATTAATGTCAATCTTTTAAACTCTTAACAACTAAAGAAGAGTAACAGACAACCGTTAATCCATCACAAATTTTCATTTATAAATTGAATAGGATCTTTCATGACAATAAAAAAATAAACTAACAACGACTGCAAAATGTTACTTAACACAAATCTTCAGTCCATTTTTAGTCCAGCACGGAAAAGATTCCATGCTGGACTGGGAGCGAAAGAAAAACATAGAATGTGCCAGCTGCTTCTTTTCCCTTAATCTAGTGGTTTGGGCATTTTATACGCCATTTAGTAAAAAGACGTGACATAATTTCTAAGTGATAACTAAATTGGACATTTAGATAAGAAAATACTGACTATATTGATACTTTTTTTAACGGAGCTAGCCTATATACTCCTATATAGCCCATATACAATATACTTACCGTACAGACATCACCTTCACAGCCCAATTTAATGAGTCATTGGTTTCTCTGTGTGACAAAAAGGCGTAAGCCGCAAGCCGAAGCACAAACCAAAAGGCATAGTTCTGGTACTTAAGTGGATCTCAGAGTTTTCATGGCTCCAAATGGTTTCTTGAGAAATAAATAAATAAATATTTCTGACACTCAAATTATGTATATTAAAGAACTCGTGTTATGGATACTAAATAACTGATATACTTCAGAAATATATTAACATACATATTGAATAAATAATAGTATAAACTTAAATAAACATATAACATCCATGACTTGACGATTTATATCTGTGTTCATCACACAAATATCCGTCGCCGCCGGGATTCGAACCCAGGACTTCTGGCATAGAAGGCAATGTATGTTACCCCTACACCAGCCGGTAGAAACTCTAAAGATTACTGCTAGCGTGCCCCCCGAAGAGCAAAAAAAATATTGTTCATGTTGTGATATCGCGCAATGTCGACAAAATAGAAAACTACTTGATTGTGCTTCGAAAGTAACACCTCAAAGAAGTCATGCCATGTATATAGAGCATAAAATTATTGCTTACGGCTAAAGGTTTAAACCAGAGATGGCTGTTTTAATTATTTGACTGGCTCTTATTTTCCAACTGTACAGCTGATAGATAACCCATACATGGGTGGGTTTCATACTTAAGTAATAGATATCTTAAATTATAAAAGATTCATCCACAATTTTATAACCAAAAAATAAATCTGCATTTGATCCTCATGGAAGTGCTCGTATATTGTAATGTTTTTAATCGAGGATTAGAGATTTAATACTGAAATAAGTCGATGTCGATAAGCAAAAACGCTCAAAAAAAATACCTACAATTCTTTGCCAATCAACTTGAAAATTTTACTTTAAATTTTACAATTTCTTCCAGGAAACGCGTACCTTAATTGTAATGCTTAATTCGACTTACTATTTCATATAAAAAAATACAATTGTACCTTTACCCGTATGAGGATACGCAAGTAACTCTTTTGATTGAAAAAGCAGCTGGTTGGAAAAAGAACAAAGATACATTTAAAATACCTACCTAGCCGTAATATTTCAACTCTAGTCTTTCTAAATAAATAATCAATTTCAATTCATAGTAAGTTGGCCATGAAGAAATACTTGAAAAATTCAAGTTTTTTATACTCTACAGTGCACGCCGGTGCCTATACAAATCTTCGTCCACAAAACTATAATTAACAGAAAAAATATTTTATGCAAAGCCATACCAAACACCATATAGATACTTACATACCATACTATTCACCTTCTTATTTTACATACATTTCTCACCATTGGTTCCCAGGAAAATGTTATAATATCTTAGGCCTAAAATTTTAACTTCCAAGTAAATGTTTCAATCATAAATAAATTCCAAATTAACGGTTTTCTCCCAAGAAGACCGTTACGACAAAGTTTACTTTAATATTTAAATAGATTCTTAATTTAAACATAATCGTTCGATGGTCCGTGGTCAGGGCACAATGGCGGGCCGGGCTGGGTCGCCGGCTACCGGCTACCGTTTGTCGTCGTCGTGTGACCGCCCGCGGAGCCGTCAATCACAACATTTGAATAACCACACATCCTCACCAGATTCCGCAAAGATTTACCGATAACGTAATTTCATTGCATAAATTCATCGAGCTGAAAGTTTCGTTTTTAGAATAAAAATCAAAATTCCGTTACTTTATTATTAGAATACGGAAACCTGAGCAGTCCAGTGACGCGGAATATGCTGGTAACGGTCCACCCATTGATTCTTATTCTAGATTTCGATTTGTATTGTAATTATTTTTGTAACAAGATTACGATTGACATGTTCAAGAATTATTTATAGAAACGGGAATGGAAATTCACATTATTTTGCTTATCAAAACTGATCGCGCTACCGAACTTTCTGGCGTGGGAAAATAATTCTTGTTGTAAATTTGATGCTGAAGCAAGAGGTTTTTTTAACTGCTTTTCAATAGAATTGATCAAGTTTAATCATATAATTGAGAATGAACCCACTCTAGAATCCAGTAAAGTTCGTTATTGATTCAGAAACACAGGAAGATGAGTAGATATATCATACCCAGGCTTTTAGGTTTAACATACCTATAAAAATAACTATAAAGTGAAGATAATTCTGGCAAAACTGCTGACCCTACTGCGATGAACATAATCCTATCATGAACAGTAAATAAATACTTATTGATTAATCAGTAATAATTGAATCTGTATGAAAGTAACTTGTATCTATCAATAACTAAAAACGTCGATAGATTATTAAGTGGCCCTTAACAGCGGATTAATAAAGATTAGCAACTGATACCCTTAAGAAAAATGACTTCTAAGCTTATAAACGATTAATACGTCTTACGTTAGGGATGTTAAAATAAATATTCAAGACTTCACTAATTAGGTATTTATTTATTCCGCAATAACAACGATTTTTTCTATTACATAAATATTTATTATGACAACAATTAAAACTTGTTCCTTTGTCCTGCAATTTATGAGGGGTTTTCTCAAGAAACAGAGGTCCTCCCCGCGGCCCTCCTCGGTCGCAATAATTGCTTGTTTTTTCTTCGGCGCTCGCTGGAACGGTGGTGGTTGCCTGAAAGAAGCTAATCCTGCAGGCTCATTAATTATTTAAATCTCATTAAACAGGCCGCGCTGCATCGCCTGCCAAGCCGTTATGCAGATGGGGGTATCGTGTTTGGCTATAAATCTGTAAGGGTTCGGGGTCGCGATTGGGGAGATTCATTATACCGGGCGATTTTTATGTATTGCTTATACTTTTTCTTGAAATTAGCTATTATAAGATGTTGAGAGAGAGATACACTTGGGTACTACTTTTAAAATGTCATATTTACTTATTCTGTGCAACCCCAATAAAAGGAACTATATAAAAGGAATTCATCCCTGTATCCCTTATGGGGTAGGCAGAACACCAGAGGTTATAAGACCATCTGATGTCACGTTTGACTTTGGAGGTATTATAATGATGGATAGAGACTATTGCAGAGAGAGGGGGTCAGTCTATCGCCCATAAAAAAAAATCCTTCACTTGCATATTAAATGCAAAATATATTGCATATATGCAAGTACGGTGATGTGACCCCAGTTTCAATAACTGCAAAGCTAAGTCCTCAATAATACTGCAGAAATTAATTTTGGTCCTAAGATACATACATACCTACACATAACCTCACGGCCCGAATCGTTCCCGTATTTCCAATATAACGTAGACTGAGTAGAAAAAAAACAATATAAACTATTGATTACCTACTCCATCTCTTATAACTTAAAATTGTATTGTATCTTAATTTAAGAGCTGTGGATTTTGTGAAAATAAATGAATAAAATAAATCTCTATCTCAATTAAGTACCTAAATAATTTTAATTTGACATTCTCAAATTGAATAAGATAATCATTTCATTTCGATTACCTCAGTATGTTTTAAGTTACTTATAGTCTCAAGTTAATATGTACCTACTGAATACTACTGATATCTCCATTCTCAAAACCCTATCATGATGGGCCCACATCAGGGCCATGAGTGTTTCCAGTGGGAGAGGACAAAGTTAAGGCCCCTAACCATCAAGTTAGCCAATATATGGTCGGTGGATGTCAGAATTTTTAGGGTTCCTAAATAATTTCTGACAATTTGTAATGACAATTGTATAGAGTGTAAGTACGGCAAGTGAGTGTTACAATTTTTTTTAATACCGTTTATGGATTATGGAGTCTTTAAGCCATTACGACTTAAGAAATAGAATGCATCGTTTAAAAATGTCCAAATGTCCATACTCACACCCAACAATGTGCCTCAAGCAAAGAAATTTCAAAGTAGCTATCGAAATAAAAACAAATTAGATTCTTGTATAGAGCCTAGCCTGTTTAAGAAAGTTCTTTCCTCTTGTCACCACTGTACACATTCTGATTGGGTTTTTAAAGAGTGCCGCTCAGTTCACGTCTTTGATTTTACATAGCTCTGAGATTACTCTAAATTTAAATAAATAGAAAACGCCCTATTACATAGAAAAGAGGATTAAATTATAAAGCTGCCGTTATATGAAAGCTCATTTATAAGCTTAAAAGCCATTAAGTTAACAGGAAATTATTCCTCGGAGATAAACACTTGACTGTGCGTTCTGACGTCGCTTCCGATTGGATAATGAAGTTTACAAAATTGCTCTTGTTCGCGAATATTTCAGAATTAGGAAATTAAACTGTGCTGCGAGGCTGGCGGCGGAAACGCTTCCTTTAAGAAGTTCTTTCGCGGTCCGCTTTGATATCGGGATAAATATTAAAAGTTAGGCCTACGTCGCCGTGGCGTCGGTTGGTGTGTGATTGATGGAAAATCTACGATTACAAATTTTTTTTTGTATATTAGTTTCTAATTTAGATTACGATTACATTTTTTGTCCATAATGATGTCATTTTATTTAACATCCGGTTATTATTATTAGGATTCGAATCCTGGTATTTTACGATTGGCGCTGACGCTGTTAATCCACTAAACATCAGAAATTTAAGTTCAAATTATAGATCAATTTTACTGGTAGATCAAAATTTTGTCAATTTGTTTTGTTAATTTTTAGATGAGCAAATATGATCAAAATATCTTCATCGATTGATGATGTCCTGGGTAGGTATAGTTCTTAAAATTTTATTGTTTCTATTACTAACAATTTAAAAATACTTATTATAATATCAATATCAATTTTATTTATTCATTATATCGAGACATTAAATGCACCGGAATCGTGTTTGTTATAAATTATTTTCGTTGATCAAGTGTGTCTCAAACGGAGGGGGCCGGGGGATGCGGTGCGCGGGGCTTCCCGGGAGATCGCTCGGCCATGTTTTAATTGGTTTTCACTTAGCAACCGTTCATGAGCAGAGATCACCGCGAAAATGAAGAAAACAAATCATTACATCAACATCTTAGAGATCGGCGAGATTTGCGTCAGGGCGTCCGTACGCGGCAGCTTTTCTCTTGTTTTCCCAACGCGCCTCATTTCCGGAAGGGGGCGAGGGGGCGCGGGTGGCGAGGGGCCTAAGTAATTTCGCTTAAGAACTCTAAACGTAATTAGTGTAGGGCGTGCAAAGGGAAGGGCTTGAAAGTTGGAGAGGGTTGCCTCCGCGCGCGCGCTGCCTGAATATTTGATCGCTTGTCCCGCGATAATATTTGCCCGAGGAGGCTCCCCGAACATCTTCGGCGCCACTCGGCTCCGCTCGCCTCGCTCACCTTTGGAATCCGCCGCGCGTTTTAATTGAACCCTGCGCTATTTATAAGATTTCTTCTGGCGTTGAGAAGGAATTAAAATCGTTCGCAACATCGCTCTTCAATGCAAACATATTTAATAACGTTACGTTTTTGATATTAAAATCTTTTAGAAAATTGTTCAAAAAGAACTTCAAACATCTTGAAGACGTAAATCTTATTTATCATTGATAAATGTTTTCAGGTGTATAATTTTATGAATTTCTGTTTTACTGAAAGAAAATAATGTTTTGAAGGAAATTATTGTACATATTTTTATGAGCGCTACACCCTCCATCCTCAATTAATTGCTGAGAGCAATCGCCGACTAATAATTTATAAATTCAAAAGCTCTGAAGACAAGAGAGGAATTAGCATTTGTAATTAGAGGCAGCGGCGGCTTCTCAGAAGACGTTTGATTAACAATTATGGTAATTTTTCTCGAGGAAAGCAACAATCTTCTCTCGTTTTATTCGCTAAATTCTTATATAAAGAAGAACTCGTTGGCTTTGTGATTAAAAGCAGCCATATTTCTTGAACATGAGTCAGTTCGGTTCGATTATGTAAATGAAAGTAATGATACAGCCAGGGACGTAAATTTAAGATTGTAACGATGTAATGCTCGAGTTTAATGTTTCGCGAAAGGACAATAAAACAATGGCGTCGAACGCGGGCGCTGCTGTCGCCGGCAGCGGCCGCGCCGCCGCGCCGGTCGTCCGGCCGCCCGATCGCCGGGGGACGCCGGTAGTTGCTGAAGAATCTTATTCTTGGTGTTGTAATTTCTCTAGTTAACCATATTTTTTATACTTATACAGGTACAAATACATTAAGTACCTTCAGATCCTCGCAGCTATTAATGCCTGCGGTACCTAGAATGGGACCCGAACATCCATTTAAAATACACTTGAACGCGATAAAACTCGTTTTAAATATCTTTTATTGCATACTTAAGTTCTTTAATTTGGGGTCATACGGATCTTGTAAGGTAAATAAGTTGTTATTTATGTTCTTTACTAGTTATGCAGAAATTATGCTATTTACTAGTTTGGCGTAAAAAACTTAAACTTGAGCTTAATTTATATGAATGACTTGCCAACGGATGACACACCTTATAAAACCAAGTTACAAATACATGTGATCTTAAATTAAGTAGATACCCAAATAAAAAAGCATTATTCATCTCGTTTCTATAAATACATATATCAAAAAAAGACGTTTTTACCGGATTTCATGGGGTTACGTTATATTTTAAGTCGACACGCACCATGGTTACGAGCGTATGGTTCCTGTAAAGAAAATCGTCAGTCAGACTATAAAAGAAACTCATTTTTTTTACTTGTAACAGTTTCAACTCATTTGCATATTGCGTACTGATCACATCTATCGCTTCACATATGTATGTGATATAATATTATAACACATTACAGGGAATATAATATCAAAGAAAAAAAAAAGCATGGTTCTGGTGGCGGCGTAATGATTTATCGTAGGGACAACACGATTCTAAAATGCAGATCTCTAATCGACAAAAGAGGTATTTCAATAACTAGGTAATTACCTAAATTTAAAGATTTAGGTATATCATACCTTTATACTATCTTTAAAGTTTTATCTTTAGGTAATAAGGAAAACCATGATCTTGAAAATGTCACTCTTAATATATGTTTTACTTAATTTGCAGCTTTAACAGACGCACATTATCAAAGTTGTACAGATCACACTTTACGCATTCCTTGCGTGAAACTCTACGCATATATCGATAAAAAAGGGTTATCATAAAAAGACTAGTTACGTACAATTAAAATTAAATCGTGTGTTGATAGCAGCAAGAACGCGACGGTGGCAGCGCGCGGGGTCGCGCCGCGCGACGCACGGGTCGCGTCGTTCTTGCCGACAGACTCCGCGGTGCAATTTAATTATCGAGCGAGTCGCTTTACCCTTTTGTATCTTAACCCCCGGATGAAAAAAAATGCTCACCCATAAAATAGAGGACGGGTACGAAAAAAAGGAGCGTATGCAAATTCAGGATAAAATATAGCCCGTAAATGCCACCGTTTCTAAAAGAATATTAGAGACGTTTTTCAGTGGGTGGATGGGGCCCGTTGATACTTTGTCTCGGTGCTAAGTACTGTACGGGAGCTGCTTTAATTTGGGGACTGTTGCTTGATAATAAATCAACATTCTTAGGCCTTATGGAGCTTTGCCTACGGTCCCTTTTTTATAATGTTTACTTGTCAAAATTTATTAAAAGCTGTTACGTCTAGGGTTAGAATTCAAATGTTTTTTCTTTAAGGACTTCTTTAAAAAAGATGTAAGTAGATTTTTGTTTCGAAAATTTATATTAAAAACGATACCGACAATTATAATTTTAAAACAAGTACAGAAATCGATAACCGTCTATGTTGGTTAAATTATTAACGAGTCTTTTGTTTCGTAAAATAATTAAGTATAATTAAAGTATTTTTCTAGCAAGAATGAGTTAGGGCCGGTGGGCACTGGTCGCGGCGGACGGTAGCTGGAGACACAATCAAATATTTACCGCAAGTGGCGCGGCCTAATTAAAGCATTCTTTCCTTTTTTCAATGGTTGATACAATATTCAGTCGGAGAAGGAAGCTCGGGTGGCGGCGCCTCCATTGTATTCACTAAGGAAGATAAATTAAAAAATATAATTACAAGGCGGCCGCCATAATTCTCGGCAGGCGGGTTGAGGGGGCGGGAGGTCGGGAGGCAGATAGTGGAGGTAGCCCTCCCGGAGGAGGCTTCTTAAATATTTGGGGATAGCGCGTACCTACGCATTACGTAAATTAATGACACGGATTCAAGGCAGGCTGGTGTCCGCGAATCTCGCTGTTTGTTTTGTTTTAATGTGCGTTGTTAACGACGTTATTAGAACCGAATTTTAAAAGCCCCCCTCTCCCCCCCGTTTCCAGGCTCGATTGATCGTCCTAATGACTTCCATTTATTCATATAATTGCTTGAATCAGAGTTGCTCTTCTCCGCCAATTTTGTTCAATTTAAATGCTACTGAAATATATCTATCATTAATTTTGAATATCTATTAAGAGCGTCCATTTGATGTTCGTTTTATGACTTTGAGCTTTGGATTTGTTTTTTCTTTTAAATATTATATTGATATTCTCGTAGGTACGGTTGTAAATTCACTTTCTAAGAACTTTATGAGCTAATGCTACTGTTGTTGCTAATTGTTCTTTTATTTCTTTTTCTTTTTTAAGCCAGTGGTGCTGTAAACATTTTAATCAGAAATAACAAAAACGTGTTTAAGATATAAAAGTATAAAAATATATCCTTTTACATATTTTTGTTGGAGAAACCTTCTTGTTAAGTCAAAGCTACTTCCTTTTATTTATTTATTTTTATTTATTAATAATAGATGTAAATCTACTATAGCAGAATTGTACAAAATGGAAATCGGTATTTCGCTTGTCAATGCAACACTCATACCGAGTATATTTACAGGATATCCACTGTTTGTCTGCAGGATATTTTTCCTAACTCTGTAGATCGTGTATTGTAAATACTTATTTTATTATGTAATAGTGTAGAAAAATGTAGGTTAAATAAATATATAATTTATTAAATTATTAAATAGATTAATATTTAAATAAATTCGGCTCAATACGCTCGACTAGTTTCGAAAAAACTACAAAATGCCATCCATTCATTTATCTCCATACAAACTTTTAACGATTATACGAGTAATATCAGAATAATATCATTTTCAAAACCGGATTTTGAGGTTTTCTTTAATCGAAAATCCGGATTATCAGGATTTTTCGAAGTTTCACATTTTAATTTGTTCTTTCTTAAACTTCACAATTCACTAACATTTAAGATAAAATTGAATCAAACTCAAAACAAAGAAATATATGAATGAAAAAACCCGATTTTAGGGATAACGAGTTTTACACTAGTTTTTACTAATTGTTATAGGAACTAAATCTCAAAATAGAATATCAGTAAAAACTAGTGCTGACTAGGAAAAACGCGTATTTCCAAAGCGTTTCAGTTAAAACTGTTCCGACCTAGGATGAATTTCATCGTAGCTTATTCTCAAAAGCAATGTTTGAAAAAGAACCAAGAATAGAGCTTATGACTTCAGCTTAATTGAGAATATAAGAGATGAGGATTAAATAAATATAAAAAATAGTACAAATTAATAACCATTTAAAATAAGGCAGTATTAAATAAGAACTGAAATTAATGAATTTAATAGTCAACACAGGGTAGAGTTTAAAGTTCAGTTTTTTTACTCACATCACATTGTCAATTACATAATATTAAAATCACTTTTTATAAGTAAAACCCGTAATGAAATATTCGCAACATGATATGCCCAATCAAGAGTCTAGTTGAGATGTTTTTCTTTTAAAAAACCGGATTTTGATACTGAAATCCGGATTATTTAAAGTTTAAAAAGTTCTTTTCAAAGTATTGCAATCCCTAATCTGAAGGATATTACTGCATTCTACATCAAACTCTCCAGTCATGGGTCTGCTGGAAGAAATTTCTTAACAGATAAGCTGTAGGTACATTTCTACTTATTTTTGGTCGCTGTTTTTTTTAAATTTCTTCTCAATTTCTGCGCACATAAATTGTTGAATAAATAAGAATTAACTCTATGGTTAGTGTTCTCTGAATACGATATCGGAGTAGGTAAGTACTTATTTTTTACACTTTTCTTTAGCAAACATGCCAATTTAAGCTACTTTATAAAAATAGGCTAATCTTGAGTGAGTTACCTGATCAGCTATCGAATAGCCGAGTCATAAATACTCCTGGCGTGTTACTATCTCGGCTAGAGCTTATATGGGAATAAAACATGGATGTTATAGATAACTGAAGCAGGCTTGCTTGACCGTGCTGAAAGTTCTCTTGAGGATTAATCTATAGGTAGTCTTGTCATGCAAGTGATTTGTCACAAGTATATCTAACGCTGAATAAAATTGCCTGTGTTTTTTGTGTAAAGTATCGGAACAGAGTTCAAGGATTTTTTTTATTGAAAATCAAAATTTTTGTTAATTACTTTTAAACGTAGCTTTCATGTGACGTAGCAACATATTCACGTCCTCTCGTTAATTTAGTTGTATTTATTAATTGTTGTAGTGTTTTAAACGAAAAAAAAAAATTAGGTGTTTATTTCATATTTTTTAGTTCGAACTATATGGATTTTAATTGCAACCTAACTTTAGCATAATCTTTATCTAAATAAGGGAAAAGACTTATTTTATCAATGAATGGATGAAAAATCGTAGAAACGGTTACTGTTTTGAAATGCGAAGTCGTGTGTTGAGCAAATAAAGTCATGTGAGTATGAAACCTCCCTCCGCTCGCAGGCCGCACACTCACGCACGTCGACGCTCAACAAGTGTCCCACGTGGTCACACATGCGGCGAGCTTGGATACGATCTTACACACATTACGGAAAACATAACAGTTTGTTTTAGGACAATCTGTGTATTACTCATTGGATTATTTATAAGCTCAAACTTACAGTGAGTAATATTTTAGAGTATAGACACTTTCAAGTAGAAATTATATTATTTTTGTTTAGAAAAGACGGTTAACTGCCACTGGACACACCTGATGGAAAATTGGATCGGCTCCTGGACCCATGAACATCATTGATAGAAGGAATCATTATGCGTTGCAGACCCAGAAAAAAAATAGAGTTTGTTACATAGCACAACAAATAGTATCAAAACATGTAATAAAATTAAGAGTCTAGTTTTTACTGGCTTATATTTAGAGCTGCTCGGTAATTTTCAACAAAAATATCTCGCAACTAATTGGTTCAGAGTTTTTCCACTTTCTTCGCCTAAGTCTAAGGTAATTTCACGAAAACTCTTTCAAGACCACAGGAGCGTAAACACACTTCTATTTAAAAGCCTCGCAAAAAAATCCAATAGCATTTTCAAGAGCCTACCCTCAAAAGAAAACTTATTAATTTTCGTCATTATGAATTCCGCGGGCGAAACTCGAACGTCTAATTTCAACCCTAACTTATCAAGACGCGAATAAAAAACTTCTCCCAGCCCCCTTCACCCCCTTGTTTAAAACGCTGGCGAAAAAAGAAGCACATAAAAATGCATGAGGCCTTCCTCGTTATAAGGAAAGGGTAGCGACCCCCTCCCAGAGGAAGGGGGGTTGTAAAAATCCTCTCTAATTTAAATTTAGGAAGTTTCGCGAACATTGATGGCTTGATAAATGCGCGCGAGTTTTGTTAATTCTTGCGATGGCAAGTTTTAATTGGGTGCACATAAATCTCGAGGAATGGAGCGCGCTAATTTCGCGTTTCGACAAAATGGCGGCGTTTAGATGGCTATCGGTCATTGTCTTGAGCGAGATAGCGGGACTGCTCGGATGAGAATGATTGCGAACTTGACAAACCTTCTGATCTTACCATCTAAATTGACTCATACTGACTCGCTTACGCATATCGTTTAAGGAGGTACTTGTTGGAAAATAAGCTTTTCGTTCAAATTTAAAGCAAACAAAGACATAAAACGTAGAGTTTAAACGTACCTAACTATTTACTTTTACGCACGAGATAAATCTCAAATGAGATTAAATTTTCATGTAATAACGAAAAAAGAATGAGATTTCGTTCTTAGTGACATTTGGGAAATCAAAAAGATTTGGAAAGTGGTTTCTAATTTACACTTTTTTATATTCTTTTGAAATGTGGACTAAACAACAAGTACCTCTTTGTCTAATTTTCTCTTAAAATCATAGAATAGCAATAGACGCTTTTTGATTCTCATTGATGTTAAAGCAGGGTTTGAGCGTAGCGAAAATCACACGCATTTGTGTCTTTACTTTTTATGATTCATAAGTTTGTCTAGTGCTAGGACCATATATAGACCACATTGTTTCTACTCTATATTTAGTCACTTTATACTCATATTTAATTGCAAAATCGAAGTCATATTTATTTAAAATGAAATGTAGATGGGTAAACGTACAGTTGAAATATGTCTCATATTTTGAAGTTGTATCTCCGGTGGCTTGTTAATGGATTACTCGACATTAAATGTTTAACCTAGTTTTCAAGTGAAAGCTGTTAGCCACCCAAATAAAATAAAATAAAGTATTAAAATAACCTATTATTTAGCTGAAGGGTTCATCTTCCGAGAAAAGTTATATGAGATATCGTTGCTGCAACTTTCTTTATTTTTTCGATATTTTTTCTGATCATAAGTAAGAAAAGTGTGCGTTACAATACGTAATAATCAACGAATGCAGAGCAAAAAACCGACATCACGTCAAAACTTTGGCTGAGTTGAAAATGTCATCAACGTAAACATTCTCCGAAATCATACATATTTTTTCAAAAGTTTGAAATTTCAATGAAGTACCCAACCGATTTCGTTGAAATTTTAATTGGACCAACTATGAAGTATCCTCTATCATATGAAACAACAATTTTCAAAATCAATTCATAGTTGTCCGAAATATCGTTTAAAAAAGACACAAAACAAAAAACAAAGAAAAAAGCATACAGACGAATTGAGAACCTCCTCCTTTTTTGGAAGTCGGTTGAAAACAAACGTAGAGGTAAGCGGTGAATATTTTTGATCCATATCTAATTATTACACGTAATGAGCTTTTTACTATGTTCCTGCCTTTAACTTTTGTTTCCCTTTCTTCAGAAAACAGCTTACAATTTTCATCTAGAGCCGGGCTATAAAATGCTCAGACACTTTCTCAAATCTGACTGGTAGGTTGTGAGATTGCACGTTCAAACACACAAACCCATCAGCTCTATTATATTGGTACAGATCAAATCGTTTCAAATCAAACCATTTATTTATTTTGCAGATCGATGATGGTTCCTTCTGATGATAAGTGGCTTTCGTTCCCATCGACATTATTAAGTACAGATGGTGGCATTACCTACATTTTCCAAGGTTTTAATTGGAATTATTTATTCTTTCTCTAATTTCACTGTCTTTGTACGGAACGCACCAACCGCGGTCTAAACAGTTGATTGGGAATGTTTCTATTCAAATGAATGCTTTCATTTAGAAAGCTCAATAACAAGTCTGTTGAAGAAAAAACAAAATAATTTTCATTTTAATGTTTTACAAAAGCTGATATCTCAGTTTTCCAGTCCAGGTGATTCAAACAAGCCAGGCCTCAGGTGCTCAGTGGTGTTGCGGCGGCGAGCAAGTGCGCGGGTCGGGGCTCCGTTCCCGCTCATTACGTCAGAACAAAGCTTCTTTGGACATCGTAATGCTATTCTTTGACACAAGCATCTAGTAACAAGTGGAGACTAGATATAAGAGATTCAGTGATTGAGTAAAACATTAAAATTATTCTATCGAGATTTTTTACGGTAGGTATCAGGATCTCCGTGGATAAAGCCACAAAATACTGATTAGGTTGATACACGTAAAAGATTATGTAATTCTATAACAAACAAAGTAGTCAATGAAAAAGACATGGAAACTATAACTCTTCATAAGCAGGACAGTTAAAATAATAGGTAAAAAGTATGTGCCACCAAGGATAAAATCTTGGGTGGCGGATTGAAGACCATCATAATCAACGAATGCAGAGCATTAAAAATACCGACTTCACTAAAATTGAACAAGAATAATTATCAAAATCAATTCATAATTGTCAGTAAAATATATAAAATTCTCGTGTCACAGTTTTCGTTGCCATACTCCTCCGAAACGGCTTGACCGATTTTGATGAAATTTTTTGTGCTTATCCGGTATTTATGAGAATCGGCCAACATCTATTTTTTTATTTTTTTATTATTTATATGGCAAAACTACGTTTGCCGGGTCAGCTAGTTGTCAGTAAAATCGTGTAACAAAGACACAAAAAAGAACATACACACGAATTAAGAACCCTGCTTTTGGAAGTCGGTTGATAAATAAATATAGCAACTAACAAACCCTGTGGGCCAACTAACAAAACCATCTGGTGCTTATACCTATTCTTCTTGTATTGAGATATAGGTGAGCGCAAGTCATGAAAATGTCAAGTGCGATTTTACGCGTAAACTGAGGCTGTGCTGTCTTCCGCAGACATACCTACTTTTGTCTATCACTCTGTAGACATTATTGAGAATAGAATGAAGTTATCTAAAATAAATGAAAAAAAGTGATAAATAAAGTGTTTTTATAAAATAATTGAGCATTTTAAATGCAAAAACTTAAAAACATTATGAAGTTATCTACTTTTTCTGATCTGAAGAATGATAAAAAAAGATTATTACGAACATTTAATATTAGTTTATAATATATTTTTCAATATCTTCTTTAATATTCCTTAATTTATTTATTAAGATACATCAACAATAAACACACAATTTATTACATGGAATACGAATTTAAAAAATACAAGTTCTTGTAAGTTTATCAATAACAGATATATGTACACAAAATTTAAAATGAAATATCAACGACAAATTTTTGGTTTACACATTCTATAGCAACAATCTAATACAAAAACAGCAACTACGTAGCTTAAAAAATTAAAGTTAATAACAGAAATTTATACATTTAAAGTAAAATAACAAGTATGAGATCATAATTTAACTTACTGAAAAGTGAGAGGAAGTTTAGAATTTTGGTTCTTACTTCTTTGCGAGAACAGTGAAAAATGTCAGTTGCATGGTTGACGTTAAAATTATTATAAGTTGATTTTAAAATTTTGGGAAAAAAAGTGTCTTAAGAATTACAAAGACATAAATTGTGTAGTTTTTAAAATGGGTATTTCTGTCAGCAACACTACTACTATTAATAAAATAGTAGTAGTTTACTTAGGTCATAATAACTTAAAATTGACAAGTACACAAAGCATATTAATTTTAGTGACAAACATATCAATTTTGTTTTAAAAATCTTTGCTGTGGAACGCAAAATCCCTAACAGAAACCTACTCACACTAGAAATATAACGCAACATATTCGTTACTCGCTTAACACTCCACAGGTTACCTCATCCACCCGAGTCAAAGGTTGTGTTTACAAAAAAAAAAAAGTCGCCGTAGAGAGCGGACGGTGGCATTTTTTCCATTGGGTGCGTTCCATTAGCAGGCCTTTGTTTGGCGGCGGCGCGCAAATTAATTTAGCTCCCCCCTGCCCCGCCCGCGCGTTTCCCCCGCACACCCGCCCTCCTCGGACGTATCGTTTTCTTCTTTATGCCTCATTAGACAACATTGTCGCCATTGTGTGTTTTGCCTTACCTAGAAGATCTAATTATTGTTATCAGCGAATAATAAATCTAGATTCGATTTTTTTAGTGGTGATCTCTCTTATTTTGAGAATGTGATTGAAGTTTGCTACAATTTTTTGCGAATATTTGATAATTTACTCAGACTTTGTTTTCGTTTAACTCGTTTAAAACCTGCTTAAAACGTATAAAATTATTTGTAATATCGTTTTTTAGATTCACAGATTTTGTTATACGAAAAACGATCATGTTTGTTTTGCATAACTTTATTACTAAAATATAAAAGTAGCTTTTTATATTTTAGTAATAAAGTTATTCATTCATCAGGGAAATCAACTGCGGTACGTGACCTAATAAAAACTAAGATATACTTGTCTTCGAGACGTAGCAATCCTAGCTTCATAGGTCTTCATTAATAATCGGTAGTATCAAATCGATCTTTAAATCCTCTCAAATTACCTACGTTTCAAAGGACTACGGCGTCTACGGACTACGAATCAGAAACCCGACGTAGCAGCGGCAGGTAATTTCAACTGTACTTTCATTCAATCGGTCACTGCGCTATGGAATTAAATTAACATTTATATTAAGAAATTGAACTCTATGAGACAAGAAAAAACAGAGCGATAAAGCAAGAGATACATAGACATGTATCCAAATTACTGCCATCGAAGAAATTAATTTAATAACATTTTGAAGCAATATACTTGAAAGAATTTCAACGCACAAGATATATTTAGATTTTGTTTCAATTTTGAAATTAATTCGTACTCGTATTCATTGTATTGTCAAATTATCTATTCAATGTTTTCATTTACAAAAGTGTTTGAATTTTGCAAAGGGAGGGCGTTCCCAGACCAATCAATGACCTCCATCGATGTCGATCTGTTTTTTCTGATCGAATCTGATCGGATTGGTCTAGTAAAAACCGTCGATGGACGTCAACTAATTCATTCTACCATAACTCCGCCGGCTTTTTTCCTCTCGGTCTACCTAGGGTTCTACTTTCATTTCGTTTTTTAAAGCCGAAGAAGAAGAAGTAGACAACACCAAGACATTGGTGGATAATGGGCGATCATTATCTTCATGAGACGAGAGATGCACACTTCTCGACGGAGGCTACCCCCAGGATTCGTCATGTCGTCCGGACCCGCGCCGCCCTCATCCAGCGTTTGACGTTCGTAAAGTGTATAAAAATACCTACTACGAATAAAAAGTTTTCATTTCATTTTCATTTCATTTCATTCGACGCTCTCGATCGACGATCGTTCGATTGGTGTGATAACATTTTTAAAACCCTAACAAGTATATATATACCTAATAAGTAATCGAACAAATTTGCCTTGAGATGCAAAGAATCAATGGCAATAAAAATAAAACATCTTACACCCGCTTCTAGTCCCAGCAGGACTTGTTGGTAAAAGTAAAAGAAAAAATAAGTTTATGTCTCTGGCGCCAGTAGGTACTAGCTGGTTATTTATATGGATTATTAGTCATCACATTATCTCAACGGACTGAAACAAGACAATTCTAACACCGAAATGTCCGAAAGTTTATATTTAGGACACAATAAATAACAATACCATTCAGATACTCTATTGATTGCAAAAATGTGCAGATTATGAAAATAAATAAATTTGAATTTGAAATTGAATTCATGTGCCTTAAAACAATCTTGCTCGATCTTGTAACGTAGTAGTTTTTTTGTGGGGTATAGAAAACTTTTAGTTTGGACTGTGGTGTGATGGTTCTTAATTTTGCAAATCCAAAAAGGAAACAATATACTTAGACCATAGTGTCCCTTTTTTTTAACCGACTTCCAAAAAAGGAGGAGGTTCTCAATTCGTCTGTATGTTTTTTTTGTGTCTTTGTTACACGATATTTCGGACAATTATAAATCTATTTTGAAAATTCTTGTTTCATATCATAGAAAATACTTTATAGTTGGTTCCATATAAATTTCATTGAAATCGGTTAAGTACTTCGTTGAAAATTTCAAATATTTTAAAAGATATGTATGATTTCGGAGAATGTTTACGTGGATGACATTATAACTCAGTCAAAGTTTTGACGTGAACTCGGTTTTTTTAATGCTCTGCATTCGTTGATTATTTCTGTTAAAGTAGTTATGGCTTTGCGCCCTTCATTCGATTTGAGTGACTGCCCCCGTTGAAATGCAAATGGCTCTTAAGATCCAAATTGCTCTATAACGCGCACCGTATCCGCAGAAGAAAACAATTCAATGGCCAAAAGGAAATGAAAATATATTACTAAATAAATCGATAGTTCTTATACTTGAAAACATTTTTGAACCGGATTGTATGCAGTACTTAATTATATTTAACATTTTAAATCTACATTTCCATATTGCCTAAGTATTGAAAGGACACAAAACCCCATGGTTCACTTTGGTTCAATTATTCTATTACAATCCTTAACCCAAGAAGACTACTAAGTAAACAGAAAAAATAAAAACAAAAACAAAAAACTGTCTGTTACTTTGCCGTCAAAGCTATGCTTCATGAAACGTAGGATGTTTTATGTAGAATCGACCTTTTGATAAATAAAAAATAGAATTTTGTCAATCCGTAGCATCTCAAATGAATTATAGGGCTAAAGTTTTATTTAGGATTATGGTCAAATTAAAATATAGCAAAATGACTCACCTGATTGCGCGGGCGCCGGGTCTGCAGCCTGCCTCACACTGACGCGCGGGGACCCTCGCGACCCCACGCGCCTCACCCACAACCCTTGCACTCATTACAAACGAACTTATGCACGCTACGGCACGATTTAACCTACTGTTGATACTTTAGCTTACAGCTTTAATTTATCGACGAAGAATTAATTACAAAATTAAATTTTCTGAAAGTAAAGTAAAATGTAACTTTTAAAAGAAAGCTCCGTTCAAACAGAAACAGTTTCTTATTAAATTAATTTTCCGGCAACTCCACGTTCCGAAATGTGAAATTAATGAAAAGAAAAAAATACCTCACCGTGAGCAGCTTCTTGTGATGGAAATTCGTAATTAATTACTCAGTAGACACATTTTAAATTCTTAATTAAGCAATCCGTACTTTCTCCCGCCTATAAATTAGATCGAGACGGTTTCCATAGAGACTACTCATCCTTTAAAGCGGAGAGGGGGGCAGAGGGGGCGCTTTACAAAAAATATAACTTAGGGAGAGTTAAAAAACCGTGGGGTGACTCGCCGGCCGCTGCACCCCAGGGCGAGAAATCTACGATCAATATTAACTCTTTTTTGTGAACGAGAAATTGTTGGTTTTTTGATGATTAGAAGTTCTTGGAGATTAAATTATGCGTGTGTCGAATGCAGGCACGGCTGGGCTGCGGGCTGCGAGCGCCGTGATATGTGGCGACTAGCGACCGGCGCGGCGGCGATGCATTCGTCAAGGTCAGGCGACACATGCCGCTGACGTATCGACGGAGCCGCGCTGCGCCAACATTTGATTTGATTTCTGCCGTGACCCTCCAAGTTTCGATATCATTATCATTTTAGTTCAATTGTGTTGTAATTTGGAACGATTATTGGTATAAAGAAGTGGTGACATGGAATGATTTATCACGTATGTTTCATTTTTTATTGCTGATTTTTTAAACGAATGTTCTCAAATAAATTAACATGAGTTTAAGTAAACATTACCTTACAATAAACTTCAAATACTTAAATCAAGCCCTCAGTTTATCCATAGATAAAAACCAACTTTTTTGTCTCATCAGGACCCCAAGAAATATGTAAATTAATCAAGCTGTGGGGTTACATGACAAAAGGTGACTAGGTGTTTTTGTTTATCATATTTTTTAGAATGAACCGTAAAAGTAACTAAAAAGGTGCTGTGCATACGTAATTTGAAACAGTACATTAATAAACCGGCGAGTGGAGCCGGGTGCGTCGCACGCACGGGTTAAGTAAAAAAACGCCGACGAAAAAAGTTGATTAGTAAAAAGCTATTTATGACAGCGGCCATTACCGTCCAATAAATCAGCTGGCCACTCTTCTGTTTTCGATAATGATTCTATTATTATGGAAAAACGTAGTCTAACTGTAACGTTCGTTATCAGAGATTGCAAGTATGGAGACGGTTTTCTTAGTTTTGAAGGAACTAAATTTTAAAATTTAAATTTAAAGGAAAACAATAATAACATAATAAATTATATAAGTTTTTAAACTATCATGGTCTTCAACATTTAAATTTACTTTAGAAATGGAAAATATTACCATATTTGTTTTTATTTTGAGTTCAGTACCGTCATGATCATGGCGCCTGCAACAGTGCCGAAATATCGAGAACTGAAAAAAAAACATGGTAAATATTCCGTTTCTAAAGTAAATTTAAGTACTTATTAATAACCTAGCACTTCTCTGTTAATTTTCAAAAAAGGGCGTATAATTTATGTGAAAATGTAGGTAAACGCATACAAATAAATAATTAGAGAGAATGTGAGAAGTCTCCTCCAAGCGATTTCAACAGGCGTAGATTCAAGCTTTCCAAGAAAATATTACGTGCAATGATTAAAGCATTGTAATAAATTGTCTTTATACTTTTATTGCGGTCTTTAAAAACAAGTTCGAAAAATTCCACAAAAAAATACAAGCCGAAATAAACATTTCGATACAACAAACTAAATATTAAATTAAAACACATTAAACATGTTTCAACTTTAAAGTGAAACATTTTTTCAATATCATCACATGTTATTTTAACGCTCTAATAATATAAACTCTAAAACGAGTAGCTTTTCCACAACATATAAAGTGGAAAAAGAAGCAGTCTCCATACACGGCAGCCTCAGCCGGGGTAGTTTTTATGTTCGTCCGCGGCGGCGCCCACTGCACGGGTTACAAATTGTGGGGTGAAAGGGGTAGTTTTTTCTAATCGACTTTCTAATAGTAATAAACGATATTTATCTTTCTTAATTATAGTTTCGATGCGTTTGGTAGCGGGTTTTTGTAGGAAAACGCACGTTATTATCGAATTATGTACGTTTGTCGTTGGGCCTAATTTCTCTTATTATGCCCTTAGGCCGTTGTTGCTGATGGTTTTGTTTGTTAGGTGATCGTATTTATATTCATAGGAGATTATATTAAAAGTATAGTCAATTTGTCTGACTCTTTTTTTTATTTGAATGATAATAACTTTAATTAGCGAGTTTTATATCAATTAATGTCGAAGTTTCAGTAGTAATACTTATATTGTGATAATGATGAAATACCAGTATCAAACTACATGACAATAATTCATAAATTCATTAATAGTTTATGTAAACAAAATTACTTTAAACTGAGACATATCTATTAAAGAAAAACCTGCATTTTTTGCTTAAGAAAGGAAGGACTTTCATTTTTCAACCGACTTCAAAAAAGAAGAAGGTAGTTACCCAATTCGTCTGTATGTTTTTTTAAATGTTTGTTACCTTATAACTTTTGAGTGGGTGAACTGATTTTGATGATTCTTATTTCATATAATAGGGGATACTTTCCATTTTGCCCTATATAAATTTAATCGAAATCGATCGAGTACTTCATGATTTTTTTTTTTCAAATATGTATGAAATCGGAGATCGTTTACCTTGACGACAATATACTTCAGTCAAAGCTTTGACGTGAAGTCGGTTTTTAATGCTCTGCATTCGTTGATTATACTTTTATCGCCAATAGGTATAAGTAAGCTAAGTAGTAAGTTAAATCAAGTTCGCGTGATGGAGACGCAACCTTGGACCTAAGTTATATTAAGCTGTTTGAATATGTATGATGAAATCAAACAATAAACAAATAAAACTTATAAAATTCATTATATTATATAATAACCTGTGATGTTCTAATTAGTACCTTTATAATTAATTGACTATTCTGCATAAACGAGTAAAGTAACTGGTCTGATGAGGCTACAAGGTCTGTAAGGATGTTACCACACGGATTTTTTTTTCATATTCAAAACCGACGGTCGATCTATTACACCCTTAAGAGGTACCAAAACATAAGTATTTATCATTTAATCTGGGTAAAAATCTTTCGTTGAATATAATGTATCAGAAAAATAATAATACACTTACTATGTGACCTTAAAGTAGATATTTAAAGCGTTTGATTAGTTTGTGCTATGAAGACGCGACGGCAGATTTGGCGAGTATAAGTGCTTTGAATAATTAATAAAATCTAAAACATGGCTAGCTAGCACTCGAAACCAGTTCCATCAACTCTTCAAACGCAGTCGAACAATTAGCAATCAAAATGCAAATTATTCAGATTTTATTCTGGAATTAATTATTACAAATAATTGTTATAGGTGTAAAATTAAATTAACTGACAGAACTACAGAAAGAAACCCTTGAGACAAATTTTCTGATAAGAAAAGTTAGTCAACCTGAAAAATTAAAAGGCTTATTAACAGTAAGAGCCTCTTGCTTCTAGAACGTGATCATTTTGAGACAAATGAGGACCACAGTGCGCCCTAAGGGTACATTAGTTCATTAATTTATGAAGGCATAAAGGTTTGACTCACGCTTAAGTTACTACATAGTTTTCTAAATCTACTTTTACGTTATCAAGAACATAGTTATGTTACCCCTATTTATCTCAGCTACTTCTTAAAAACAGTAAACATGAAAATCGAAGCACAACAATCGATATATTTTCACGAAACTTGAGAACATACAGAATAGATTTAGCAAAAAAGATATTCGGTTAAATATTTGGTTATTAGGTTGTTTTTGTTATTGGTTGTGATTTGTTTTGTTTGGGTTATGGTTTACCAATTAATAAATGTTATTGGTTCAGGCAACAAAGTCGTTAACAAAAAAATAATACAAGCTATAACACAAATAGACCTATAGTACCATAAAAAATACAATATAAACTAACATTCATAACCTTAATAAATAACATTGGTAACGATATTTTTATTTATTTATTTATTCATTGTTACCTGAATGAATAAATAAATAAATAAAAATATCGTTACCAAAAAGACTAAAATAATATGCATACCTAAACGGTAACATTTCAAAATATTTCATTACGAGAACCTTTATGCAGACAAAAAATTTTAAAATTGACGAGCGAGGGTGGCGGTCCCACGGGACGCATGCGTAATAACAACCCTTTTCACCCTTTCGTGTACCCAGAGTTTTTTTTAATAAGGGCTTTTGTAAAGGGTTGAGCGTGTGGGGTACCTGCCACGCGACTAAAGGGTTACGAAGTTTTTTGTATGCATCGACACGGTTTTTTTAATGCGTTTTTTACAGTGCGGGAGAACAATGCGGTCGTTGAACCCGATCAGCTGATGGCACAATGCTGCACTTGTGTGTGATGCTGGGTGCCATCGATCTGTGTAGTTCAAGGTCGTTCGGAAACATGTGATGATGTATCGATTTCTGATAGTGTTTTTTATTGGTCTTGATGGTGAAAATTTACAGACTAATGAAATTTTATTCATCTCTTATGCTGACTAAAGTTTTCAGATTCATTTAATAAAAATATTTATATTTGCACCTATCTGGATTTTATCGCGTTCGACTAATTGGTACATTTAATTCATAACTTAGATAAAAAAGTTGTTTCTCCTTACTCTACATTTTGTAAGAAGTACCTATTATTATTATGAAGCAATATTTTATTGCGCAAGGTGCGTGGCATACCTAAGTGAATAGAATTACGCCTATAAACAGAGGCTATAAATATTTTTTGTACGAGAAAACTAAAATTTTAAAAACTATTAATTTTAAAAAGTTGTAGAACATAATATGTTGTTGGGATTGATGTGGAGAGGCTGTCTGCGAGAGGAGATGCGCTTATTAAAATTAACCCTGTATATTATTTAACACAAGTCTAAAACAAAGATCTAGATATTTTGCTATGATAACGAACTCCTAACTTTTTATTTATACATCCACACATATGGCCTTTTTACAAAAACTTAGGTAGGTACTCGTAATGCAATGGCGTTGCTGCAGAAACTTATCATCTATACCTACTGATATAATAAGCTGGAGGGTCTTTTTGTTTGAAAATGCCAATCGTCTAAAATATCAGCCTCGAGAAAGGCACCTTTTATCAGAATAAAATCCTACAAAATAATATTATCTTAAGTTTTCGCGATTCATACTTTTAAATAAAACACTTTTTAACCGGATTTATCGCGTATATTTAAATTTTCACAAACCTTAAGTAGTTGTTGGGCTTGTCAATGGAATGCTCACAAACTGCAGACTTTGAAGCTCTTCGATTTTTAATATCAGCTATGTGTTCTTTTACGCCGGTTGATACCCGTACGTTTCTTTAAAAAAAAAAGTTATGTATCAAACCCAGGACCTACGTTGCCATCTTGCCTTAGGACAACATTCATAACATATTATTTTATGTGTTTCGCATAGGTAAATACTTATTGTAGTGAAGTTATTTTTGTTGTCAGTCAGTCAGTCGTGTTTGACTAAAAGAATCTTCTGGTTCTAAGTGAAGATGAGGTAGAGCTGGCCTCTCAATGGAAAAATAATTTTCAAATAAATAAATAAGTTCTGAGACAAGTGCGCTGAAACATACCCATTATAATAATAGTATGATTAACACCTGCGCATGAGCACAAAGTCACATATAGTCACCTCAGCGGTGATTTTGGCGACTGCCTTAATACCAAGTATCATCGGTCCTAGGAGGATTTAAAAGGAGACCTACCCCCGTCTTTCGAGTAAGAAGGCCCTTTTGACGTTTACACAGACAACTGCTTCTACTGGTTACTAAGATTATAAGATATAAGTACTTAATGGTCCCAATTTTACTTTAAATTATTTAAATATATACTCTTATTTACTTCGTTCCAATTTGTAGGGAATTTCTTACTTAGTTGCTTAGCAAATGCTAAAAAAAGCTGATTTTGATACCCTTTTCCGTTCACTGTTTTTATGACAAAAAATTTAAAATAGAGCATTTGGAAATGTAATGTAAGATTGGGCCTTTTGTTGTTCTTTAGTATCTTATTATTGTTTAAACCAAAGTCTCCCTGTAGTTTTTTATAACTTTGAATAACTTTGTTTACTTGACCTCGCCGCAATAAATACCGCTGACGCTGAAATATAGCCTTCTACTTCACACCCCTTCCAAGATAACTACCCTGGCTTCAATTTAAAAAGAGGCCGTTGGGTGGATGTTGTGTATTTTGTAAACAACGCATGGACTTGAAAAAGATTGTCCTTTGATATCACTTCTATTTGAATTAAATTATGTGAATCTGTGGATAAAAGATAGCTTTTTTATCGCGTCACGAAACGTAAAAGTTTGAGAGGGAATGCTTGTTATAAATTTTTTAACGGATTTAAATGAAATTAGTCACCTAAATATACCGTAGGGCACTTTATCTATTGGTGATATATGCTTTCACGGTATCCGCGGAAAATATGAAATCGAAAATGCTAAAATACAAAATAAGAACTAAAGTCATAAAAAAATGGTATTTCTGTTTAGGTGTAGTGGAAGGAATGAAAGAAAATGGCTATTCTCATAGCTGTAAGTTCATCGCCCTTCATTCTATAGATCCTCAAAATTTTATTTTATTTGTGATACTAAACCTTTAAACCAAAATAAGTGTTACTTAAATCTTGTGTTATAGAGTGTGGAGCTAGGGTGTATTCTTGTATAATCAAAATACGAGCTAGCTATGAAACATTCGCTAAATTGGCGAAGTTGGTAGTCTAGTGCCATGGTCGTAGTATATTACTAAGTTAACAATAATCACTTGATTCATGATTCATATAAAGTTATATCTGAGTTACAAAGTAAATCTACACAGTTTCAACTATCAAAAATCGTGATGCTTAAGCCTTAAAAACACCGGATGGTGTCAGTTAGCTCGAACGTAACAGACGTTAGATTTTTTACCAAAAAAGTTAAAAAGCAAAGAGTTCGCAATGCACCGGTACTCCAGTAACCCACATTATGTCAAGGTGTTAGAGTTATCGGGTTGCCAGACGCCGACACTGCATCGGTGTTAACCCATTGTCGGACGATTTATTGGTAAAAAATACCCCGTTTTGATAGTTTTTTGCGTCGCAGAATCTCAAACTGTTTTGTGCAAATCATCGAGACGTTTAGAACGGTTCAAATGAACATGCGGGCTTACTTAAATCAGGCGTTATAAGAAGTTATTAATTATTTTGAAAATCAACATAATACTGATATTAATTTATGAAAAAAAAAATTAAGATTACTTACCTATTGCATTTCAAACGTTCTTATTGCATTGTACTTATAAAAATATTTAACCTTAAAAAAACTAGAACAACATATAATTCAATTTAAGTAGGTAATTTTCTAAAAACTTAAAGCACACATTAGAGATAATTATAGTGTGTATGCTATCTTTGGGAGCACTACATTTAAGGCGGCATGCCACACTCGCTGAAATTAGCGGCAGCTGTCATGTCGCCCGCGCCCGCACCCGCGCCGCCCCGGCCTACCTCCGCCTCACTTTTTACGCAGAATCACAAAAAAAGCAAAAAAGTTTTTTCCAAAAGTGAGCCAGCGGAGATCTGATTTCGCAAATATAGAGTTTCATCAGTTTCTACGAGTTCTTTTTAATTAAGTAAACTTCAACAAAGCGGGCTCAGGTGACTCAATTACATTCCATCTACTGGAAACACTGAATTTCACAGAATTATCGAGAAGTAAAACAATACTTGGAGTTAAGATAAGTATTTTATATTTGCGATGGAATTAATTTTCACAGCTTTTAGTCGGTTCCTTTTCCCTGAGGAGTTGCCTACCACCCTAACATTTTAAGGAGCGCTGTCGAGTTTTTTTGCAACGGAATTTATTCTAAGTTGTAAGTTTACTTTAAACGTATTTGGTAAAAGTGAGAACACTGTTTGTTCGGTTTACCGAGCCGCGGAACACTTTGTTCCATTATGAAAACATTGAATAAAGGACATTACAGACGGATTAAACACAAACAAGCACAGTAGCCGGCGTGTTATTGTGCGCCCAAGTTATGTAAACCGAGTATAAACATTCTCTTTGTCCCAGTCTTTTAGTCCACCCGACAGTCCAGTAAAGGAGTATCAGGGTGATAATCACGTATTGTTAAGGCTAAACAGTGGCTGCTGGCGGCAGTGATACTCTTCGGATTAAAGGATTAGTACTTCTTGTAAACAACATTGTGGACGTGGCAGCCATTATCCACTCCATTCAAACGCGTCGCCGCGACTAAAGATATTTCAGATAAACGCAACGATAAAACTGCAGACTAGTCACTCATATTGCCATTGCACATTCCTAAAGCTATTGAATAAATTCTCCAACGAATGCATTTTTAACCTCTTGCACATATTTCAAGACTTTGGTGACTATCAAATAGCTCAAGTGTCCACACAAAGCGCTCGAGTGCGGCTCCACGCGGACGCAAATCGCGACAAGTTCCACGCGTTATTAATGACGATCGTCCTTTGTGATCACTATTAAACTCACACATAATAGGAAGCTATAATTGCTATGAATGGAACTTTTTCAAGAAAGAAGTATTTGGCGTAAAAATCAATAATCAAAGTTGAAGTTCACAATGGCTGGCGGTTATAGAAGCCACTATCAAAATAAAGAGGATGACGCGGCACGGGCGCAGCTTTTTTTAGATTTTGGATCATCGAGCAAGATGGCGTGGATAAAGGATCATAAATAAGTAAATTCAAGGGTAAAAAATAAAATTTTCTACCTTTTTGGTGTTTAAACTTTGAACCAACATTATTTCAATTTAATAAATTTGATAGGAACAGCAAAATCAAAATCTTTGATAGGCAAAATCTGATATACGGCTCTCAATGAAAAAGTATTTAAATAACTAAAAATATTGAATTAATTCTATGATTAAAACGTTTGCATAAAAAATGAGCTTAAAGTGAAATGAAGCAAATGATTAACTTTCTATTGAATTTGTCACTTCGTTTCAGAATAAGTTCAACATTACAACCGTCACAGCGATGCGCGGGCGCACACGTGCACGACGCCCTCACAATGCGGATCTAATGCATTGACACATATTTGCTTACCTTTGCACTTCTTACAAACCTATAGAGAACCTTTCCTTTTATCGAAAATATTCAATTCTCAATACATCCTTTGTATGTTTTGTGCCAATTCACAAGTGTATTTTTATATGTCACACTTTTGAATTATGTATCTGACGTGGAATGGTTCATTAATTTTATCTGAAGAACATCAGAATGAAAGATATTATTTCTAATTCCGACTAAGGCCTAATGAAGCTCTTGTTGTACAAGGACGTGAAACAATGAAGCGTCTGTTCGGTGCCGGAATGTGGAATAATGCAGAAAGTTGCGGCCACCTGTCGGCCTTTCGCTTCCGCCATCGCACAAAAACAAATGAATGATAACTAACATTAACAAAAAACAACAAAGTCGAAAGTGTTCCGAGCAGCAGATTACGGGCACATCCAGTTATTAATTTATACGTAGCATCGCGGTAAAAAACGCTACCCTCCCGAGGATATAAAGAAAAAATGTATCAAAAGGGAAAGGGTGCCTCGCGTGCTGCACTCCGTTTTTTAACCGAATATTGCGGTTTGTTTTTTCGGGTGCGTTTCTGTTTTTTAACAACACAATGGCATCGTTAAGGAGTGTGTTTTTTAAGGCCGTCATCTTGACGCGTCGCCGTGAGCACGAGGCGAGGTCGCGGATGTTTTTTATTCTTATTTTTAAATCTACCGCTTTGAGGTAAATGAGAGATAGATAAACTTGCTGCGCGGAAAGGGGAAGATTGTTGTTCTTCAGAAGCTTTATATTTATAGGAGCGGGTAAAGCACGAGCGAGACATATGGTTCATTAAACAAAGAAGCGCGTGTTTTTTTTGGCAGCCGCAGGTGATGAGTGTTACGGTGTTTGGTGGTTGAGATGGTTTATTCCTTGATATATCAAGCGATGTTTTCAATCGACTTCCAAAAAAGAAGGAGGTTCTCAATTCGTCTGTATATTTTTGTTTTGTGTCTTTGTTACACGATATTTCGGTCAATTATGAATCGATTTTAAAAATTCTTGTTTCATATGATAAAAGATACTTCATAGTTAGTTTCATATAAATTTCATCGAAATCGGTTGAGTGTTTCATTGAAATTTTTGAAAAAATATGTATGATTTCAGAGAATGTTTACGTGGATGACATTATAACTCAGCCAAAGTTTTGACGTGAAGTCGGTTTTTTGAATGCTCTTCTTTTGTTGATTATTAATCCTGATTTATAAATACGTGTTTAATATTGAGATTTGTTTGTCAATAAGAGAGAGTTCTTACGATTATTTAGTTAATAAAACTGTAGGGGCATAGATGGTTGAAAGTTGCATTAAACTCGGCGACAACGCTCGCAGACAATCGAAATGGAAGCACAGAATTAATTACTGTAGTTGAATAACAACAGCGGCGATAAAACCGTCATAATGTCGAGGAATTCCAAGTACGCTATAAAACATGAGCCATGAAAATGCCATTAAATATTAAAAGTGGAGAAACAGAGAGCTTAACATGGAATAAAACATCGTTAGAAGGAGCTGGGCGCTGTCGCCTCAGGCCGGGCCAGCTATCGGCGCGCCTCACTTAATGCCTACTTATACCTTATTATATAGCGGAGTTTGCGTTGAGGAACAAAATTAATTGGTTAAAACTCCTCTCGGTATCCAGGGAGGGCGGCCCTCCGCCACCCTCTTAATTCCGCTCGCTCCCCGCGCGGCGCCCGCCCCCGCCCCGCTGCCTCTTTGAACGCAACCTACTTAGAGAAAAAACAGAAAGTATAAAGTTGACTGGACTAGCGTTGTAACTTAATTAATAATGAATGTTTTTTCAATTTGTGAAAAGGGTTGTTTTTAGATTTTTAATGTAGCTAAATATAATACCTTACCAAGTGTGCACTTAAATTTAACACACTTTGAGAACTAAAACTAAAATACACTTTTTTGTTTCTTACACAGAAATTCCTCATTTAGATCGAGGGATTAATGATTTGAAACGTTATACAAAAAAATATAACAAGTTCCTACATGTTTACAAAATATGACAGTGTTAATGGTTTTTACCTTGGCGGGATAAAAGTTCAAACTAATAATAGATGCGTATATAAAATAAATTTAATTATATGTTGTTTTCAATCTCTTAATTGATCTCTTTATTTTAATATTAAAATATATTTATATCGCCATCAAAAAAGTGTTTACTTTAGTTATGAACTTTTATTTGAACTGAATCAAAACAAACTAACTATATCTGCTGTATTTAAAGTCCAGCATATTACCCCTTTTATTCATAAAATAAAAAAATATCATAAAATAATAAAAAATCTGCAAGTTGTAAATATTCTTCAGAAAATTGAAGAGTTCAAAAAGAACGTTCCGAGCTACAACGTTGCGCCAGTCAGTAGGTAACGAAGGGCGAAAGCAAAGGGTAGGTCGCGGCGAGGGGGGTGTTGCCACTTCTACAAATAAATTATAATTCTCCGTTCCGTCATTTTCGCTAGAAATTCGCGACTACTGCTTTAAAAGCCGCCATTACATTCGCATTAATTTTGAATAGTTCAAAATTCATATTCATATTGTTAGTACAAGAAAATACAATAAAGGTTTTTCTATATATTTTTTTTTTAATTATTGTTATCATATGTTTTATTTTACACATACGTTGAATATGAACTTTACACACCTTGCTTCAACTCCCGTAAATGGCCACATTTATTTTCGCGACATTATACTTCGGAAAATGTCCCGACGACTCTTTAATATTCTTGCTATAGGTACATCTAGGTTCAAGACCTTTGTACGCTGATTGCGCGGTATTTTTTAAATAAATATCACTTGCTTCGTTAACTGATTTATCTGTGTTCTTGGTTTTATGCTAATTATGGAGTTTTTGTCGAGATAAATAATATATTTCTTTGATTCTGAGGAATGGTGATGGCTAGGATTTATGCTATAAGTGCACCTATATAGGCGTAGATATCATATGCGGTTGTTCTTATCGTGTGGTCGGCATAAGTTTCTGCTGCTATCTCGGTCTCCATGGTGCAGAGAAGTCGCGGGTTCGATTCCCGCAAGGAACAAGAAAAATAAAAGTTCCGTGTTGGGTGTTTATCTATTTATGTATTTATATTCCCCCCTTGTTCATTGCATGGTGTACCATAACGCAAGCTATGCTTTCTTTGGGTCATGTCGTTTACATTATAAGAAGTTTTTATTTTCACTTTTTAGATGTTAAACCTTTAGCTATACGATATAAAATCAGTTTAAAAGTTTGCTATCGATAAATATCACAAATATTTAGGTTTATGTTATTAGAGCTAATTAATATATAAATTAAAGATGAAAAGTTAACGCGCTAATCTATAAAACTACCAGTCTGAATCACAATGTTTTTTTTTTTGGATCAGATAGTTCAGCTATTGGGGAAAATTTCATTTTGACTGTGTTTTGGCAATATAAAAAATATTGGTACCTATACGCAATAGTTACAAAATGAGTAAAATATGTCTTTAGTCACGTTCATTTCGTTGAAATGTATCATTTTTTTGCCGCTAGAGGCGCTAAGGGGGCTCTCAGTCATCTGGTAGTGTCAACTGTCAAGCATTAGTGGAAACCTTTGCACTAAATTCAACAAGAAAACAATTTAAAAATAAAACTAATATAAATATTCATTAAGGAGCAAAATTAAAAGTTTAGTTTTCTGTATATTCTTAGTTATTAGTTTAATTCCTTGTTGTTTATTGCTTGTCACAGAGCATGGTGAACTATGTGAAAACAATGTTTTCCTATTCAGATTAATAATGATAATAATGTTGGATATTTTGCTCCATGCCATCTAGACCCAAATTTACCAATTTGGAAAACCGGTATAAAAAAATATAACAAAAATTACTGATAAATACAATTCAATCACGTGCAAATTAAAGATAAATAAATAAATATTTCTGACACTCACACAACATTATCTAGCCCAAATTAAGTTTCTTAAAGAACTTGTGTTATGGATACTAGATAACTGATATACTTAAGAAATATTAAACATACATATTGAATAAATACATATTTTTATTAGAATAAACTTAAACATATAAACATCCATGACGTGACGACTAATATCTGTGTTGATCACACAAATATCCGCCGCCGCCGGGATTCGAACCCAGGACCTCTGGCATAGAAGGCAATGTATGTTACCGCTACACCAGCCGGTCGTCAAATTTGAACAATACATTTGATAAAATATCGCAGCATCTCCTTTCTTCAGAATATCACATTGAAAACAAAATTGCATTAATACACTTACTCTTTATCTCTATTCAATGTGTAATAAAATCCTATAAACCACGTAGAACAACGAATTTACAAAGCAAAGTACCCACTATTCGTGTGACGTCGTGACACACAACTCATTACTTACCACATCTAGATAGCTCGACACTACGATTGTTCTCTGTTGTCCTTGTTATCCTGATTCCTTCCGAGGATAGATTCCTTTTCAATGATTAGTTGGTGATAACAGCGCCTGGTTTTTGTAGACTAATGTAATTAGTTGTAATTATGGAATGCTTTGATAACGATGAATAAAGGAGAACGTAGAGTCAGCAAAAGATGAGCTTTAAGAACATAAAGTCTTTGAGGAGTTTATTGTCCTCTATTTAAGGTTAATTAAAATAACACAAATTCAATTTAAATTGTTTTTTTCTTATTTTTGCATATTGACACGTGAGCATTGGAAACTTTGCAGCTAATCATGAAAATAAATAATTAAAATTGAGATTGAATTTTAGTCACTGGTAAACAAAAGCTGAAAATTTTCAGCACTCCGCTGAAAGCGTAGGTATCTTTGTTACTTTTCAATATCCAAACTTCAAATTATCAATTTATTTTTATCAAATGAAACTTAATATCTATCCTAATCCATATGTATTCTATTTGTTATGACTATTAACAATATAGTAGATTCCTATTATATAATCTACTATAATGTTAACAATATAATAGATTCCTATTATTAAGAAAATAGGAATCTATTAACATTACAATGTTTTATCTCGAATGCTGGAGATTACGAAAATGACAAGATTTGATCTCAAACTCTTGGTTAACAAATATGACTATTTAGAAAATACAGACTCTATCTTTTTCACGTTTTTACCAAACAGTGTGATATCCTACAAAATAGTAGTAGGTCTGTAAAAATCAAGTAATTAAGTCATTCAAAATCTGCAGCTAACAGTCAACCGTAGATTAAAGTTATAATATTTCATTTCAAATGACTCCAGAATTGGTATTTTTCTAGATCTTACGGGTCGTAGCAAGTACAGCTCTTAAATACTTAAATAACAAAATGCACAAAATAATTTAGCCTTATTCTTAGTTCCAACGTATGCACCATATCTAAAAGAAATTATTTTGTTCCACTCCGCAAACTTTGTCGTCAATGACATGTTTACGCCGCATTGCTATTATCACAACAAAGAACACATTTCACAGGGTTAATTGTAATTAGCACATCACCCTCTTGCAGGCAGCCTCTCCACATCAATCGCAACAACATTAGTTCTACAACTTTTTACAAATCTTGATAAATAACACAAAAAAAAAAAAACAAAAAAAAAATGTTTGCTCTTTGCTCTACATTTTGTAAGTACCTATTATTATTACGCAGCGATATTTTACTGTGCAAGGGTCGTGGCATACCTACGCTCAGAGTAAATAGAGTTACACCTCTAAAAAGAGGCTATAATATTTTTTGCTCTGATCTAAATACGACAGAATTTTAAAATAACATGTTTTTTTTAAACAATTTCGATCCTTAAGATCCTTACCGATCATTCCTTCTGATTCGACTAATGATGTTTTACTAATATTTGTGCATTTATAAAGTACAACACCCATTAAGCAACTATGCTTTTATTCAGGTTGACTGGTGGAAACCCGATATTTGTGATATCTCCACGTATTAACTTTTTTTCAATTATGCATATGAGTGTAGTCGGAGTCGTCAAAATCCCAAAGAACTATGCTATGCTATATTTTCAAATAATAAACTATCGATTTGAAGCAATAACCTGATGATTATGATTAAATTGCGAAACAACGTTAAAGCTTTATTTTACATTGTCATTATTGTAAGTGAGCCCTCCACTCCGCTCCGCAGCGCACGCACTCGCGCACGCACGGACACACGCGACGAAGCACAACATTCTTGCTTTTTCGTAAACAATACTAAAACTATTTTTATCTCTGTACAGGGTTGATTTGTAGCCACCGTCCAAATTTTTTTTACAGAATAAGAATAATCGTTCATTTATAGAAACGATTTTGGCAAAAAAAAAAAAAAATTTTTATAAAGAAATAAATATATCCGGTAACGTATGTTCACTCCATGGTCACTCTAAATTACCATTAAAATAAAAACAACTACGCGCTACTACAAAACATCTTGTAGAACTACTTCGTAGTAATTTCAAAGAAATGCCGCGTCGTAGTATCTATGTTTGTGGTGCCATCTTTATATTTTTTGTACTGAGCTATACTAAAATAAATATGCAGGTACGTTTATATCGTATGTGACTACAAATCAACCCTGTATATTAAAAAAGGGAATCTGACCGAATATTCAGGGAAATCTGTGAAACTTCTAAACACATTTCATCTGGGTGCATCAGTTAAAGGCGAGGATGCAGCGTTTTTACAATTTTTATAATATACCCAGTAATGTGTACATGTTGTGTCTAAAAAATATATTCACAAAAATTAACTATATAACCAACTGCTATTGCTACAAAATGCCATAATAGATTCATGTAAAAGTTACATAAAAACGGACTTTTCTTTACCGATGGGTAAATTAAAATTTTTGAAAATTTTACCAGTTAAACAAATTTTTGCTTGCTCACCTCGGCGAAATTTGCCAGCTATATCTGGGTGGGAAGTATAGAAGTACGCACGAAGTACGTAAGCCCTTAAGAATAGTTTTCGGTATTCAATAAACGCGACTATAAACAATAAACTATAGACAATAAACGATATATTTATAACGAGCCGAATCATCACGGCTTTTTTACGAAGTCGCTGAAAATTTCCGTTTGAAAAACCTTAAACTGCAAAAGATGGCAGCATCTTCAAGCAAAACTGCACCCGAGCAGAGACGAGTACTACAGCTCGTATTCTAACATTCATAAACTGGCCCGCCAACTATTTAGCTCGAGAGAAAGTTTTATTAAGCTTGTTTTAGGCGCTTCAATATTTTGCTATAGACCCAGGCCTACAGTAGATTTGGTAGACGAGGATTCAAATGTTTGCGTGCGGTTGTTTTGTTTTCTTGTAGGTCTTTCAAAGTTTATCAGAATGATAATGCATGTGTTGGACACAGTCATGAAGCGCCATTTTAATGATATAATCACAACAATCTAACTACTTATTTTATTTTTTTGGTTTGGTATTAAGCAAGTTTCGTCAATTTAAGTTTTAAACACTGCGTAGATAGAGTGGTTTCTCTACCAATATTCACATTCTATTTTGTAGAATGTATGATGTTAGATCTTAAATTTAATTTCAGTATAGTAACTGACTGTAGAAGTCGTCGTGGCGCCGTGGTTAATATGTACGATATCACAGGTTAAGCAACGTTCGGCGCGGTCGGTAATTGGATGGGTGACCGCCGACCATTCATTTCTCACGACGACTTCCGTGCTTCGGAGGGCACGTTAAGCAGTCGATCCCGGGTGCTGTATGCTTGTATACAGTAGTCATTAGAGTTTGTCAGAAGCCATTTAGGCGCTCTTAAAATTCTGTCATCCACCACCCAGAACTGGCTCAGCTTGGTGGATTATGGCCTATACCTATACCATCTTGGGCAACAAAGAGTTGTGATGATGATACCATACGAGTACCTATATTTTAACCTATATTTTATATAAGTATCTCTTCACACGAAGTCTGCCACATAATATTATTGGCGGTGATTCCAGCAATGTCTCACGAAGAGGAAGTTCTATCTTATACCATCAGATACCTGATCTCCCCTTAGCATTAGATTGGACTCGAACACGAGTCTGACCTGCTTTATAAAAAGTTACAATCACCCTTCAAAAAGACGGTATGTTTATTTTACCAGATTACTTGTACCTGTCAAATTTCCCCAACAAATTTTTACTTAATGTCGAGGGCATAGAGTTTAGATTCAAGTAAATTTTGTTGACAGATTTGTAACACTTGAAGTGCAGCCTTCTGTACCTATTGAAAATTAAAAGAAAATCGAACGGTCTGCCAAAAGAATTCAACTGGATGCAAAAAAGGATAGTTTAGTGTACCTCATTCTATCATATTTTGATTTTGGACAAACGTTCTTTGGATACATTCTTTTCATTTAGATACATTCTCCTCTGGTCTTCTATGCCAGAGGTCCTGGGTTTGAATCCCGGCGGCGGTGGATATTTGTGTGATCAACACTGATATTAGTCGTCACGTCATGGATGTTTATATGTTTAAGTTTATTCTAATAAAAAAAATCTATTTATTTAATATGTATGTTTTTATATTTCTTAATTATATCAGTTATCTAGTATCCATAACACAAGTTCTTTAAGAAACTTAATTTGGGCTAGGTAATGTTGTGTGAGTGTCAGAAATATTTATTTATACATAGGTAGTGTTCGGTTCTTATTACTTCTGCTGTCATGGGGCTGGTTTTCTCATGAACTTAATTTGGCAATTTTTTCTCATGAACTTAATTTATTTTGATGGTAACCATATCACAACCGTGCTACATGAAAGTAATGCAAACGTAAAGTTTCTTGTTGGGACGTTTATCATCCATCTCACTTGGTTTAAAGTGATGAAGGTGGTACTATTCCATCCACGAGAGGATGTTTTGTGTGTACAGTCACGTGCTTTAATATGTACACACTTTGCAACTTATTCGGTTATGGTAAGGTTTAAATTTCAATGAAAATGTATACATATCATAAGACGTGACTGTACGTTTTCCTAGCATCTCATAGATTGGCGTTGGTAGAATGAAACAAACGTATAAATAACAAACATCTCTTTATTTTAGTTATGTACTGGACATTGATAGAGAAATACATATATTTATTAATATCAATTATGTCACATTTATGTCTTATAATAATTTGTACAATTAGAAGAATCAATTTTATAATAGATGTACGGTTAGCTAGTTCCTGTGTTACATGTTGAGGTAGATCGTATTAGATATTGGCAGTTTTGGTCTTATCATATAAATATATGCACAACACTTTACAAAAAAATATAATGTTTTAAAACGGTAAATTCTTAATAAGTTAGGACTTTGGATGGTACTCCAAGCAAAACACGATTTCACTTATTAATTATAAAACAATTGAAGCTAAAACAATAAATTTAAAAATCATTACTCAAAATAGGAACTTATATGAATTGCAAAATTATAAGTGATCGCCTACTTTTTGTAGGCAATAAATTACATAATGATCGAATTATTTACATAAAGTAAAGTTTTAAGTAAAACGCAAACTATTTTAAAGTAAATCAGTCTCTGAGGTGCAAGAGGTATGGCATGGCGGTGCCGGGACCGGCGCTTTTTGAGGTACAACTCTGTAGCAAGAGGGTATTTCTTTGGCTGATCCCGCGAAGGGAATGAGGTAGACACGGCGCGGCAGCCTTACACTAACATCTTTAAACATTACAACATTTCAACATATACTTACTATACTCACACTAATCGTAATCGTTAGATTTGTACACATTCATATTTGTACCAATAATTTCTTTGGGAAAATATCTTACATTTACTTTTCTATAAAGTTACTACATTTACCCATAATTTGTAAATACTAATAGCTAGAGAAAATATAGATAATAATCAACAAAGAGCCCCGCCCGCTCGGCGGAGACATCGAGCTCACGATGCGCGCTACACATACTGAACGGTTCATCGACGAACTCAGACCAGGAACAAACAAAATAAACACACTAAATACATCTAATAGGAAACTAATACCCGTAGAACAAATTGCAAGACCCACTTGTGGGACCAACTCATTACAACAAGGAGCGGGGCGGCTGCTCAGAGGATTTCACTCTAAAAACTAATATTTACAAGTTCCACATTTGGTTATCATGACTGTATCTTATTGGCTAGACGTGGAAGTTTAGTGAATCCCTTGCGCAGGCGCTCCTCTCCGAACAAAGAAGATCATTTGGCTTCAACCGCACAGCCCGCTGTGAGATGCCTGAACATCGCGACTACAACGACCCACACGCCAACAACCCGTGTGGCCGTCCGTTTATTTACATTATAACAATTAATATGACTTTGAACATCTACCTACATCGAACTTCTATAAACTAAGATAAATAATAAATAGATTATTTTCATAAAATAGAGCAGTATGATACAAAAGCAGGTGCGCTCAGTGCGCTCCCCGCCGCCGCCGCCGCCGTCGCTCCGGCGACCGCTCGGTAGCCTCGAACTTACCATCCATGCACATCGCGCGCAGTATCCACGTGTGCCGCTTTGTGCGGAACTAGTCTACGAATCGATACTTTTCAGTTACTAAGTTATTATTGTTCATATTTTCGTCAATAAAAAGTGACCTAGTACGCAATAATACCAGTTCTCAATGCTTAGAACTAAACAATTCCCTTTCGAAGTAAAAAGTTATGGTCAATAACTAAACAATTTAAGTGCACGCGGAAACAATAGGTTGACAATAAATCAAAAAATTTGCTCCGGATTTTGCAAGCAACCAACAAAGGAACAAAACAGTGGCGTTCTTGCCTTACCTTGCCGAACGATTATGCAAATGGCTCAACAATAAAATTTTTAATCGCAAGACAGAGCAAAAAAGACTTTTTTATGACTAGCAGTGCAGAATTGTAAAAAACGAGGCTACCTAAAGTCTAAGTCTCTTTACCGAGAAATTGAACTCCGGATAATGGCGACCGTTTTGAGCTGTTTCGTGGAACAGGCGGCAGTACGTGCGGCGCGGGGGCGGCGCGGCGAGGGCGCGGCGCGGGACTACGCGGGAGGAACTCGTATACCAGCTCAGGGCGCGCGCGCGCACTACGCGGCGTGCACGCGCAGGTCGGTGGGCGAGTCGGGCGTGGCGGGCCGGCGCGGCAGCGACAGGTCCTCCGGCTCCGTCTGCTCGGGCCACTCGTCCCAGCGCCAGTCGGGCGGGGCGGTGACCGCGGGCGGCGACGCGGTGCGCGGGTCCGCAGCGACGCCGCAGCGGTGCAGCGCGGCCGCCTGCCTGCGCCGGAAGCGCGCGCCGCAGCGGCACGCGAAGGGCGCCTCGCCCTCGTGAACCAGCGCATGCGCCTTTAGCTGGTTAGAGTCGGAGAAGCGCGCAGGGCAGCGCGCGCATGCGTAGGGCCGCTCGCCCGTGTGCACGCGCAGGTGGCGGCGCAGGTTGGCCACCTGCACAAAGTGGCGCGGGCAGTGCGGGCAACTGTAGGGCTTCTCGCCCGTGTGCAGGCGCAGGTGCGTCTTGAGGTGGTGGTCGCGCGTGAAGCGCTTGTGGCACTCGCCGCACTCGAAGGGCTTCTCGCCGGTGTGCGTGCGCTCATGATTCTGCAGAACGTGCTTGTAGCCGAAGGAGCGCGAGCACACCTTGCAGGTGAAGAGCTTGTCGCGCGGCGGGTCGGCGGCGCCGGGCGAGGAGCCGGAGGAGGGCGGCGAGGGCGGCGCGTCCTCCAGCTTGGGCGTGCGGCGGCGCTTGCGTTCGGGCGGCGGTGGCTCGGGCGGCCAGCCGGCCAGCAGCGCGCCGCCGTACAGCCGCGGCAGGCCGGCCACCAGCGCCGCCGCACCACGCGCCAGCAGCCGTTCCGCCAGCAGCGGCAGCGACTCCGGCCGCATGCTCGACAGCGACCGCACCGACACTCCTGCGACAACAAAAAATTCCCCGTTAGATTCCGTCCAGCTGGATAGTGAATCCTGAAGTGCCGAAATTCTGAAGGAGGATGAAGTCGTAGACTTGTCAGATCACTTCCGTCACGGGTTAGCGTTGGCCTAAACAAACAAGCGGCCTGACGAACCTATCGATAACGCACTTATCGGCGCGAGCGGACAAAAAACAGAGCAAAAACCAGCCAGCCGCGGAGAGGAAACATTTGGTCGCAATCACGGCGCAGGTCGCTTCCGCCCCGACCTGTTGCGCAAATTGCCGAAATCTGTTCCGACACTTCACCTACAGCTGAATATTTGAATTCCAATTGCTTTGAGTCCTCATAGTCGCAGCTACACAATACTATGAATGATCGAGAGGAAGGAGCGGGCGAAAGCGGGGCGCGGGGCCGCGGCGCGACCCGCACTCTACTACATAATTGAATTAATTAATTCACCGTCGGCTAACTCCGCCCGAGGACGCTCCGCCCAAATTATATTTAAATATTAATTTTGTCGAAGAAAAGCCTTTTGAGAACACTTTATTAAAATTAGACAAAATCATAATTGAAAGTTCTCCTCGTGGCGTTAAGTGGAGGGGGGAGGGATTTACATTATCTACATAGCCCGGTGCTGCCCGGCCGGCTCCCGGCCGCCGGCCCGGCTGCCGTTTAATTGAAGCTCCTAGCTACCGGGGTAGTTTCCAGGAATCATGTCTTAGAACTTTTAATTAAAATTGCTTTATTTAAAGACGTTTATTATTTTTATTATAATTAATAAATGACAAGAATCACGTTTACTGGATTCAGAATAAATAGGGAATTCTTTTACGCTTCGATGAGCTTAATTATGTATTTAAGGAGCGGTGTAGGATAATTTTAAAGTTTATGATTAGGCGGGGTGCCGCGCGGCACGTTCGGGCTTATCCCATAACTTTTTAATAACCTCTCGAAGGCTGCGGCCGGCGATGTGATGTGAATATCAAAGTACCGACATCTTCGCGAGTAAATGCCAACACGCCACGTAATGAGATCAACTTTTATGCAATTCTGAAAATCAGTAACATGATTGGACTTCGCAAATTAAGTACGTTCGTTTTTTTGTGAATAATTATGTTATTTTTAATTTAAAATAAAAAAAAATCAAATACAAGCAATGAAACAGAGCAATTATATCGACTGAGTACAGAAAAAAAAAACAAGAAAATCGATAAGTTTAATATTGACACACCATCTTTGTATAGCAATTTTACGAGGCTGGCGATAAATTTTTAGTGTTCGCCGCACCCTTCCGCTCTGCGCTTTTTATGTACCAAAGAGTTGTAATTATCCCCTTTTTATACGCCATAAATATTTGTCAATAAGCTATATTGAATGAGTTTATGGAGTCGCCTGCGGTCGCCACTTCATAAGTCATTAACGGAAGGGTTCCGTAGATGCGAGGCCGCGCCGGTCCGTACAATAGTTGTGATAACAGCATTTATGGCCTCTTTTTATCATGTTTTATTGTGGCTCTAACAGAGACGTGACAAAAACGATCCTAGTTAATATGTTACATAAGAAGACATTTTAGTTTTTGATACAATTTCGATTATGCTAAATCTTAGTTGCAATTAATGGAAGTAATATACGTGGTCATAATATTCCGATTTTCGTTTTCTTCTTGCTTTTTTGGTTTTTGCGTTTATGTGTTTGGGATTTTTCAAATATATTTCAGGTACCTACCTATTACCAGGTATAATTATTTTATCGTCTTGTGGAGCAGAGTGGGAGTTGAGGATTTTGAGTAGGTAATTATTTAGTCCATTTCAGTTTCTATTTTTGCAACGGTTAGTTGATTTGTTATTTTAATAACTATTATTTTATCAACTACTCGTTTTGTTGCTAACAGAACTCCATAAATTGCGATTACAGCGCTTCTGAGTTAGCTATAACCAACTTATAACTCTACATTATGGAATTTAAAGAACGATGTTTAAGTATAACTTAAAACCTACTGCAGCGTTTGGCAGCGGCCTAGTTCCCGTAAACGAAAATAATGAGATTAACCGGCCGCCGTTAAGTAAATTAAGTAAAGTTAAGTAACAAGTAAGTAGCTAAGCACGCACAGATTATTTCGGTACGGTTTCGTGGTTTAGGGTTAAATACCCAAAGTTTGTAAGGCTTCCTAGCTGCGTGGTTAAATAAGGGTTTAAAGAAGGGTTTCTTTTTCGAGTTATTTGTTCTTAATTGTTTTTACTGATGACTATGAGATTCCGGTTAATCTGAATTGATGGAAAGTGAGATTGATGATGGAAATAATGGTAAGGAAGCATTTGACTTGAAGATTGTCAGAAAATATTGCCGTTTCATCTGCGGAAGAATGATATCTGGCGATAGAATTTTAATTGATCACCTAGGCGGTTCATGCACATTTAATTAGGTATAAAGGTAGTGACTCATTTGAAGGAAGATCATATATCGAGCGTTTAAGATTTCAACGGGCGTTTTTGTTAGGCGCGGATGAAGCCAACCAAGTTATAAGATTAATTCTACACACGAGAGAGACACATCGCTTCGGTGATTGCCTCGAATGAGTGATTGCCCTTCAGCACCGGTGGGCTAAGTAATTAAGGGTCGCAATATTATGAACTATACTTAAGTATAGAAGTTCTAGACTTCTCTATTAACAGCTAATCTACGCTTAAGAAAGTTTTTTGTAACACGGGCCTAATTATCGCAAAAATAATTTAATCGGATCTTCATTCATTTTTTGTTTTCAAAGTATTATATTAGCAAAAATAAAAAAAAACTCTAACAAAAGGATTATATGATTTTATGTAAGAAACTTTAAGAAATACATCGTAGTTATAAGTTAGTATAGTTAAAATAATGCTTTATAATCCAGATTATCACGCTTAATTTTGGGTCGAGTTAAGAGTGATAGTAACTCGTAAGTCGTTAGTGTTTGAGAGGACCACACAGTGAAATAATCTGTGCCTGTGAATGAATATACGCTGACCATTAGTGGGACAAGTTCTGTGATGGGAGTGACCCAAATGAGGCTTCCTTGAGGCCCATAAGGTTTGCAAAACTCCGCGTCAGAGGTAAGAGGTGACATAGTTTTAATCTTTATTTATTCATTATAACAACTAATAAAAATACAAAACATATTAATTTTGCACGTTTCCTTCTTTCTATTGAATAAACTCAAAAATAACTTTATCAATTGCAAAAAATATGTCGTTGGGAACCAAGAATTTTCGGAAGTAAACAACATAGGTATTCTATGATCTTCTGAGATCAGTTACGCTAATAAAACCACGTCAAAACCGAAAAAAAAAATTAAGTTTATAATAAACTATTATGACAGATAACTTAATAACGACGGATTAAATAGGTTCTGTCAGTAACGACTACTGTCAAACGTAATTAGGATCAAGTTTGTTCTGTCATTTACTGGTTTATAGTTAAAGTATTATTTATGTTTGTTGTTAATTATATTTAAATGGCGGCAATTTGGAATTAACAAATAAAAAGTTGCTAATGTTGATTTCTAAATAGTGATATTTCGACATACCAGTGACTTGATTGTTGCAATTAATAATAATGGTTTATTTATATTGGTTATTCGTTGTTCCTGTTTGCTAATGAGTTAAGCCATATAAATCAAGAATAGATGCTTGCCTTACGCTAAGTACAAGTTACAGATAAAAAAAAACTGAATTCCGTTTTAAAAATATATAAAAATATAATATGAAGGTTTTGGAAACGAACCAATTTATGTCTAGGTACTGCTAAATTAAATAAAAACAGAGCTTATTGATAAAGGGATTCGAACCCAATCTTTGAGGTCTTTCGAAAATACATAAATACTAAATGTTTACAATTTATTAAGTTACTTACAAGTCTCTATTTCTCTCATAAAAAACTTCAATCACTTCTCAACACTTTCTACTAAGCCAATTTACAATTAAAGTGATACTTTCAAATGCTAAATAAATCGTAAACAAATATGAAAGCACCGCGTACGTAGCGTGCCATAGCAGACTACGCGACTACGGTTCGCTGAGTCTACGGCGCGTGTAGTATGAAGTGAAATGCAAATCCACATGTGTGAACGCTCGGCCAATGAGCGCCGCCGCCGCACGCACCCGCGCGCCGCTTTCAAACTTACTTCCAGTCCACACATGCACTTTGCATAAAACTTAATAAACACTTAAAAAACTGTTAGCAACGCAAAAAAACAAACCTCGTTGATTCTGTGTTGACTGCAGCGATAAAGCCATTTCACGCCAGGTTCACTAGATACATTTAATCACTCGAAAAGTCCGATTTGTTTATCACACGATTATTATTTTAGAGTTTGTTTGGTTTAATTTCATTTGTTGTGAAAGTCCGAGAGCATGTTAGTTGTGCGAAGTCGCGTGGTTGACTGCGAGGCGTCTGGTCGGGTTGCGACCTACCACAACACTGGCGGTGCTTGGCGGCTCGCGCTCCTCCCCCGGGTTCCCCGGCCCGCACCCCCCGCCCGCGCCCTTCGTCGCCCCGCCCCCCCCGCCCCGCTGCACATGCACGCATGCATTATGTTTATGTCCTCTCGTATGTTTTTTAGGCGAAGGGCATATAAGGGTTTTTTGTGAGTACCTCCGGATCTTGCGTCGTAAGATTTATTGTCTGTTAGTAAATAATGCTGGGTTACTTACGAGTTACTTGTGTTTTTTGGCTGAGTTACAGTTTTTAAATTTAGAGATAGAAGCGTTTGTTATTGGTCTTTTCATTTTAATTAACTGTCTCTGTTTTTTTCTTTTTTTGGTTATGACACAAAGCTGAACCTACTAAAATAAATCTGATCGTCGTTGACTACGTTCATACCTACATAATTCAGATTCAGTAAATAATTTTTCACATTGACTACTTACATATGATATCACGATACAGTTAAGTTGAATTGTATCAAGTTTTAACGAATCATTATATTTCACAGCTTCTTTCTTTGCGATTTAGGTTCACTTAAATCACTTCGAAAGAAGCTGTTCAAATACCTAATTATGATCGAACTTCACTTTAGAAACTCATACTCAAATATTCTTTATTTCGTAAGTATTTAAATACATTTGAAATAAGTCAAACAATTTACAAATTGAACTGAATCTACCACCACTTCGGGAAGCCGATCTGTTGAGAAGAAGTGGCAAGAAACTCAACAGCAATCATCTTTTAAAAATAAGAAAAAAAAAAGAAATTCGTTTGATCCTCAATTATATTATCTAAAATATACCATGGACCGTGTTGTATCGCCTTAATTTATATAATTCAATGTAACTCTACATTTCGTAGCCTTTACACAAATCGCGAACTTTATTAATTACTGACTTATAATTTAATAAATTAAATAAATCACAAATAAGCAAGTATCACTTTTTCCCATAAGGTGACCTATCAGATGACTAAAATGTGGGTATTGAATAACATATGCAATATTAAGTTATTGTTTCGTGAATGAATTAATTTTTGATACTCTATTAAACTATGAAGAGTAATTTTATATAAATAACATTAGAGTATTCGTACCAGAAACTAATAATTTCGTGGTGAAGGTAATTAATTAATTATCTATTAATTTGACGACCGGCTGGTGTAGTGGTAACATACATTGCCTTCTATGTCAGAGGTCCTGGGTTCGAATCCCGGCGGCGGCGGATATTTGTGTCATAAACACAGATATTAGTCGTCAAGTCATGGATGTTAATATGTTTATTTTAGTTTATTCTAATAAAAATATGTATTTATTCAATATGTACGTTTATATATTTTTCTTAAGTATATCAGTTATCTAGTATCCATAGCACAAGTTCTTTAAGAAACTTAATTTGGGCTAGATAATGTTGTGTGAGTGTCAGATTTTTTTTTATCTATTATTGTAGAGTTACCTCAAGAATACATAAAGATGACAAAAATAGGCTTATAACCTCTAAAAGGCACTTAAAGTATACTATAATATTATTATTTTTAATTGGCAGCTAAAAGAATGTTAAAATAGTGAACGTCTATAAACGATATAATACACAACTCTTTAAAGCGCACCATTGTTATATAAAAATAAATAATAACAGAACCAGATAGAACCAAAAGAAAGTAATCAATATTTTATCTTAACTATTGACAAAGAGTATAATTTACTTAAATAGATAAAGCAAAGGTTGTGTTTATCACAAAAACATCCACGTACCAGGATCTAAACCTGAGACCTGCCGCTAAGGCTGGCTGCATTTCCTAGCTCTACACTAAAAAGGCCATTAACATACTTCTATCTTCAACTTCTGTCAATTTAAATATTATAATGTTCTGCTACCGTAGTATTAGTTTAGAAAACGTTGACACAATCCGTCTTAGCGACCAGCCATTATACCTATAAAAACATCCCGAATTCCCAACAGACACTCATAGCAGCCTACCTCACTTTTGTACAAGGTATAAATAAATTAATGACCGCTTTGCATTGCTGGTTAAAGCCAAGCGCATTTAATTATAATATGTAATAATGGGAGCAAGACGCCGTCAGACTAAAGAAAGGAATATATTTATAGCGCGCATTTATTACTTATGTATGACTACTAACGTAGAAAACGTATTTTATTAAAACAAAAACAGTTCCACTTAGCTTTTTTTTATAATGTAAGGATAGGACGTTTGTCTTCCATGCCACCTGATGGAAAGTGCGCATGAAGACTATGGTGTTACACGTCCATCCACGAGAACCCTATTCACTCGAAACTTAAAAGTTCCAGGACTGTAGTGGTCAGGAAAAACAGACGCAGGCAGATTGTTCCACTCCTTGGCAATCCGTACCAAAAAGGAACTATCGAAGCGTTTTGTTCGACTTCTTGGTAAATCCACTATATAGGGATGGAAGTTCTGTCTGCGTCTGGTAGTCCGGTGGTAAAAAGCTTTGTTGCATAGTAAGTTCTAGAGCCTAGTGAGGTTTGATTTTAATTTTGACTTTAACTACATTCAGAATTGCAAGAGACCAAAATAATTGAAATCTAATTAAACATCACAATTTAAATGCAAATAGGTTGTTATATCGCCTTATTACGACCACTTTGGCGATGGGGTAAACCTGCCTGCCTCAGACGCCAGTGGTTGCGGGTTCGATTCCCGCACGGAACAAGAAAAAAAAAACGTTCCGTGTCTGGGTGTTTATCTATTTATGTATTTATATTCTAGGTTCCCCCCTACTTCACTACATGGTATCCCATAACACAAGCTATGCTTACTTTGGGGCCATGTAGTTGGTGTGATTATCTGGGGATTTTATTTTATTTTAATATGCTATTAGTTAGGCGATATAACTAATATATTAACTAATATACCTAATAATATCAAAATCACGGAAAACATGGAGCAGTGGTAAAAACCTTTCTTTTTCTCGAAAAGGTAAAGAAGGTTGTCATTATAGTGATTATACCCAATTTTAGATTTTTTTTTATAGAACCAACATACATACCTACTTAGAAACTTCAAAAGGACTGTAAGTACTCCGCTATAAAATTTAACAAGGCACTCTGCACCAGACCCGCCTGTGCCACTCGACTCTACCAAGATCCAAGCCAAGCACCATCATCGATTACCCGTCGATCACGGGAATTTGTGTGATCTCCTCGTGCCGGCCGCAGCTCCCGCCAATAATTGCCGCTAAGCACACACATAAACCGCCGCCAGCGACACCTCGCGTAAATTAACCAATTTTATTGTCGCCCGTGCGCTATATTTATATTTCACGTATAGGGAACTGGTAAAAAACTGGGTATTTTTAGTAGTTTTAGTAAGCACGTGCCGCTCGGCCCCTTCAGCTTTTTATCTCTTTTAAGGAAGCGGGGGATGGTAATGAGACTATTATTAGGCGGAGATATGGACCGCTTCTCTGTATATATGTATTGAGAGCTCATGTGTTTGTTTGGTATTGAACAAACCCGTAGCTTTTGTTTTTATGGTTTTACATGATGATCTACTGTTTATGCATCGAACTTGAACTAGAAATATTATTTTCTTGATATAATATTCTAATACTTACAGGTTTTGGTTATAATTTTTTTGTTCAATGCTCAATGTAGAATCTAATACAGATGTTTACAAAATGTATGTGTCCTACATACAAAACTGTTTAGAAGCATGTAATATTTAATATACCTACTGTAATATAGAAATAAACATTATCATTACAACTTTAAAAAAATATACAAATTTATTCAAGAGCAATGTAATGTAATGTATAGTAATTAAATTGCAGTTTAAATTAATAATTGAACACGCACTTACGTAACCTGCACTCATATTGTAAAACATTTGATTATTTTTCATTTTCATTATTATACATACGTTACATGTCATGGTGCTAAATGTTATAGATGGTCCATGCAACTTTCATCAAAGTACTGTAATAAAGAAATCTCGCATGTAATAAATACATCTTATCAAATAAAACTCTCATTCTTCCACCTTATGTATAGCGTCACACAAAGCATCCACTTCATTAAATTGCCGTTTATCACGATTAAAGTGCAAACAGAGCCTTATTACACAAGAAAACAACACGCTCACAAAGCGAGCTAAAAAATGAATAGTTTTTTAAGTCTCAGCTACCACCTGCTGCCGTCGCGTGCCCTGTGTCTCTAAGGACTACAACTCTTATTAGCTTGGTAATAAGGGTGTAAATTCGGTGGTAGTTGAGCAGTTTTTTAAGCTAAAAAAGTTCAGTGCCGTCTCGCTCCCTAATAATGCATCATCCTTTTTAGCGGATGTTTAGTTTGTTATCGCGCACACGCCGCTCCACCTTGCTTGCACGGCAGCTCTGTTTTACACAATCTATAAATTAGGTAAGATCTAAGTATCTCAGACTTCGCAGATAAAAAGCACCTGCCTGAGCAAAGATCTTATCTCGGATCAATAAACAGTTCGCCATCTTGTTAATTAAGGTTTGTTAGGTAAATATTTTGCGGTGACAAGGTCTCGAAGGATTTTTTCTTTCGTATTTTTTTAAGGGTTTCTATTTAGTCTTTGTGACGAGGCAAAACTTCAAACAGATTCGATTAACTTTGTAAAGGCTCTCAGCGTTTGGTAGCCAACATAAATTACGTCTGGAACGAGCTCTCTCATCTCCGGTGAAAGTGAAGGCGGCCTTTGTTTCGTGAAGGAGGCTGACGAGCCCTTGGGAGGCAACTCTTTGCTCTCCAGCCACAATCAAACCCGAAGAAAGAATCCAAGGCCACGCTCGCTTTGTTAGCGAATCGACAAACACTTTTACTTGTTATATTCGCACAAATAAGCCTATTGTTTAAAATTGGCATTCTCCATTTCTCGACATTGAGAAACCCTTTTAATTTTTTACTTCAGAATTGTTTTACAACAGAAGACATGGTACATTTAACTCGCTCCTTTGCGCAGAATTTCTGCTTTCCTTTTCAATATTGATTGTCGTAAATGAATGAGCTTTACTAGTAGGGAACGTTTGTATTATTATTGTTATTATTCTTTTCGTTTGACCATTTGATTTGAACGCCTTTCTAAATATAAAATAAGAATTAAATGTTCCAAAACCTAAACTTCACTTAAAATTACCCATTTAGGTACTTTTAGCGGCATTTTTTATGACCAAATTATGAATAAATTAAAATAAATTAAAATTTGAAGTGTAATAAACTGTCTGCTCACTGTTTAGTATTTCAATTCTATGAAAACATTTTTAGCAGGTACTAAATATAAAATATATAATCACCGATGTTTCAATATAACCTACTAACGAAGTTCCCTGAAGCAGTAAGCTAGTTACATCATAAGGACATTACCTCACTTATTGTTTTAAATTATGATCTCTTGGAAGTGAGCAGGCAGAAGGTAGAGATGGATAAAAGGGAGAGTGAAACAAAAGGTTAATCCGATTGCAGCGTGCCGCGCGCTTTGAGCCGGCGGCGCGGGACAATGCAAATTACTGCATTTCGCAAATTGGAGCAAGGACTTTATGACCAGCCTGCTATTGTCTCACGATCTTTATCCTTTCCGCACATTGCGACAATAACCGGCCTATCAAAGAAACCTTAAAAATGAACTACGAAATGGCGGCTGTAGATACATACACAAATTCGTAGAAAAAACGCATTGTGCAACGCTATCAAGAATCGAGTTATGGTTATTTTATATTTTAACAATACTTTGGCAATTTCAAACCAGTTTCTAAATCAATGACAGTTTTAAATCCAATGTAGTTACAAACATGATAATTAATTTTACCGAAATCTCAAAAATTAAAAATAGGAAAAATAGGGAATAATTGCTGTTTTTATGTAACAAAGCGGGCGATCCCTCCAGTGACAGATGTGCGCAAGCGTCGCCGAAATTATAAAAATTGTGAATATTTTATTCCCATTATTGTTCGTTCGGCCGTTACGAATCAATCGAATACAATGAATTCCAGTTTTAGTCGGGTTTTTTTGTATTTGCGTGTGATTTTAATGTTGATTCCGGTAAAGTTTGCACACCGTCGAGTGTACGGCGGAGGGCGCTCGCAAGAATCAATAGTACGTTTACAACAATCTTGTGATTGATTACAAACTTGTTTGGTGAGATTGACGGCCCTTGTTTGCTGTGAGATTACGGTTTATAATTACTTTTCTCTAATAATTTCCATAATAAGCGTTTATAATTAAAAATGTTTGCAGAGCTTGCACCGTGTTACAATTGATTAGAGAACCGCATCTCTTGTTAAGGTCACTTAACATCTCATACGATTGAAACATCAATAGAATAGTAATGCCCTATAAATAAATTCCAATAGAACCGTTAACTTACACCTCGTATAAAATTTCTACGTTTTTATGGAAAAGATTTTAGTTTTATACGCGCAGGTGAGAGCCGGGTCGCATTGAAAATAATATATCGCCTCTAAAGGATTCTCATTGAATATTTATCCCTCGTGTAGCGGAGTCCGAGCCTTTGTTCTCGACGACCGTTTAAACTTTTGATTCTGCAACTGGTAACATCAACTGGACCTCGGGTAAGGAGATACAATATCTAATACACAGTTTTGATACAATGAAAAGCAACTCTGTTTGTTTGAGATAAGTCTGACAATGGTTTGTCATTTTTTGTTTTTAGATCGTTTCGTTACGAGCTGTTTGTTCCATCAATGCTTGCGTCACGGACTCTCCCCTTCCGGGTGCGATGAATAATTCCCTTTTTTTCTCCGGTTGGGGTAATGTCCTTGCGAACTATCTCGGCGACTGGATGCGCATCGTTGACCGCTTCGGAAAACGTATTATTATCATATCTTAGGTACTTTGTATTTGTAACGAAGTTTCGTGCCTTTGATCCGGGCATTGATACTTAATAACTCCAGAAAGGGAGAACTCGCACAATGACGACAGAAAAAACTGTTATTTACTGATAAAATTAAATACAAACTCGAGTATGATAGATTATTTGCTATCTAATTATCATAAACCATACAAATATGCATATTTTATTACTGAGTATATCATATTGATTGTACGAGGAATTAATTTGTACTGTTATTTTTTGAGTTTTGAACATGACTCTTTAATTTCTGTAAGACATTGAATTTACATTAATTAAGTCCCTTCAAAACTATTACAACTTCAGTAATAACAATATATAAGCAAATCTTATTAAGGACCTTATATCAATTAATTTCTAAAACAATATGTTTAATATTTAATGCATCATTAATGCAATATTTAGTGCATTTATCAAGCGTACAAAATTTTTCATAGCATACCTAAAGGTATCTTAATGGTAATATAGGGTTACCTTACAAGGTTTCGAAATCACATAACCGAGGTCCAGTTCTTCCCACATTACTTAGTTCAAAGGCTGTTGTAACAAAGGCCACGTCCAGCACGTTGGGTACCGACTCCGTCACTCCTTCCCTGCCCATTCAACGCCTTTCAAACTGTCCCGCGGCTTTGTCCAGCAAGATCTGTCAGCTATTGTGCCCGCCGAGCAACCCCGTCACCCGTCTTGCACAAATTCAAAAACAACATCAATTCCTGACGAATTTTTTCCTCAAATCTCTGTGCAAATGCAAGATAGATTTGACGCTTTGTCTGAGACAAACAAGGGACTTGTCCTGGCTTATCTATTCGTGTGCATCGTGAATATCGTATAGGTTATGGGATACACGTGGGAGGTATGGGACATTCTGTTGTTTGCTCGGACTTACCTGTGCAGATATATTTGCATAAAGTTCTGTCAACAATTCCTTATCGCTTTATCTCGTGCTGTTAAATAATTCATTACAGAATAACTGGATTGACTTTAAATTGCAACATTTATAACTAATGATAACGATCTAATTTAAATCGCTTAAATGTACTTACATAAATATGTTTAGGCGTCGTCGAGGGGATACGTTGCGAATCTATTCGCGATAAATTGAGGTTTTTTAAATAAAAAAACGTAGTACTCGTGCGCACTGCAGGCGACGGTCCATTGTGATGCAACGAGATGCATAATTTGTTGAGCACATGTCGATTTTTTATAGTTTACACTAAAAAAGTGACCTACAGAGTGATGTCGGTACGTAACGGGAATCCGTGGATGACGTCTATTCTTTTTTTTGACCCGCGGACACGGGACAACAGCAGAGACGTCCAGGTGCAGCTCAAAGTTATTAAAAATAACGAATACTCTATTAAAAAAGATAATTCCTTTTGTACTCAAAGTTTCTTTGAGGCACGCGTTTGGGTCAAAAGCGATACGCGAAGTCTTTGATTTTTTCTTTCAAATAATTTAGTGGCATACTCGTTTTATGTTCGTATTGATATTTTCTTTTCTCTCTTTAAAGGAATCAGAATACTTTTCCCGGAGTCAAGCAATTTGCTCCCCGCTGTGGTAAGGTCGCGATCACGACGACCAGCGGAAAAAGTTTCTGCACTTGATTGTGCAAGAGTTATGAAACTAGCGTGCTTATAGCATGTAAGGAATATGTAAGTCCACAAAACGGTTATTATGGGACTGTAATAATTTAAAAAGAGATTTCTTAAAAACGGCACAAGGAAGGAAGTTGATTATTCCTTAAAAACTAGGTCAATCAGATATGTCTTTGTAAATGAGACTCTCTCGAAACGTCATGGTGTTGTAGGACACTGAAACGTAATTTGACATCGAAATGGAATGTAACTAAAACTATCGGAATAAAATACTTTGTTATTGATTTATAGTATTTCTTTAATTAAATGAATACATTTGGCTATCAATTTTATCTCAGATTGAGAAGTCAGATTTATTGTAGCTTTAATGGGAGTGCCCAATTTATCCTACTAATATTATCCTAAATATGAATAAGTATTTGGATGTTTGTGTTGGAGCTGTGCGGATCGTGATGAAATTTTTTACATAATTAGATTACCTAGACGAGTAGTCTGGAGTAACAGATAGACTTTTACCCCGAAAAAATACTGGTTTTAACGGCATAGATTTGTTTTTGGAAGCAATTTAATTTAACACATCGCTCAGTCAACTTTTTTTACGTAATTGCTTTCCAAAATGTGAGATTTTTCATAACCTAATCAAGTCGTACGAACGACGAACGACGTCGCGTGCAACAGCGTGTCAATAAGTAATTCAATATTAATCATACTTTCTTGTGACGAACAAAAATGAAATATTAACCAAGCCTTCAACATTGTTGGAAAAATAAAAATTGAGTCATTTTTTGGCTTGAAATTGGTAAAGATCTGGTTATTAAGTAGTTAAATAAGCGCGGACTATCTTGGAGACTACTTGCTTCCTTGATAGCCACCTTATAAGAGCTGTTCGAAAGACAAGGAAAAATATATATATTTCAAATCTCGTAACATTGTTTTGTGCAAAACAGAGGTTTATAACAACGTTATTTTTACAAAGTAAAAAAAATATATTATTTTAAGGAAATTGACAATAATTGACAAAAAAGCAGTTAAAAAGATATTCGAAATTTAAAATTACCTCAGCAAGCATGCAGCCTTACAAAAAGGCCGGAATATCCTTTCTAGAACATGTTGACGTGGCACGGCTGCCGTGACCTTTGTCCGCCGGCACTTTCTGCCGGTGACGGTTGTGACGACGCCGGACAAACCCCTTGCCTAAACTGTATTATTACACTGTTGTAAACTCATATCGTTTTGTTATACAATCGTGTGCCCGGCACTGGTCATGCTAAAAGATCTATATAATTTGATGGACATTATGCAAGTAAAAATTACAAAAAGCTCATGACAACAGTTTTAAGTTCGTTAAAACACGAGTTGCAGCCATAATTGACGGATACATAAACAAATCTCAGGCGGTCTAAATTCTTATTATCCTTTAGCATAAGTTTAGTGCCAAAATTCCGACTTTTCCAACGAATTTTTATGAAAAAACTTGGCTTGTAATCTAAATATCTTTGAATTGAGGGCCCATTGCCATTTTAAAAGTTCTAGTAATGAGTTATTTTAAGGGTTCCAAGTTTCAAGAAAAAGCGGATCCCTTATTAAAGCGTGTTTTCCATTTCCCAAGAATACGTTTCTAAATATCAAGCTGAAATTATTATATTATATTTAGGTCTGCTAACTCCAAGAGCAGAGAAACACAACAACCAAACATATTTTTCTTATCGACTCGAGAAGAAAAATATGTTTTCTTTATTTACTTGAATTAATCGAACTATAATTTTTAAGTGCCTGGTTTAAAATAAAGTTTTCCATTTTCTATCCAACCAGCATCTTTTCATAGAATTTAAAATGAGAAATAAAATCATTAAAGATATTTAAGACTCAGTGGGTTTTGGTATGGTTTTATAGTAAAAAATATGTTTCGTTTTTTTTTTATACTTTTATAACGTTTTGAAACTAGTATAAATTATTGCTGTTTTTAAAAAAAGATCATCAAAGCTGCAGCGCGAGCACAGAACTTAATCGAATCGTTTGTTAACGAATGTTCGTATAGTATGGAGACGGTTTTTAAGAAAAAATTGAAATCTATCCATTGCCGCACGGCCAGCTTAAATAAATGTGTGCCTTGTTAATTTTGAATGTTTGTAAACATGTTGTACTCATAAATATCTGTAAAATAAAAAATTACAATGTTACTCAAAACTTGCAACCGACTCCATACTATACGAGCATTCGTAAACATTCGTTAATATACGATTCGATAAACTTCTGTGATCTCACTGCTGATTCGTTACCCGAAAGACAACGGAAGTGCTTATTTCTATTATCAATAAAATATATTTGTATTTAATTAACTTCAGTCTTGTAGAATACTTATAATTGTAAACATTGTAGGTACTTCATTTGTAATAAATAAAGTTTTTTTAAATAAATTATCTTCCTTGAATAACTTAACTAATGCTTAAAAATTCTTTTTTTTACACCAGCATCATTTCAAAATGAGTTTATATATTTTAGAATTTTAAAAATTACAGTTTTTAGCTTTTATTTTCACAGATTACAAAGAATCCCTCACAAATTACAAATTAATTAGAGAGATTCATCTTTTCTTAACTATCTGCAAAAATAAAAAGTTAAAAAAAGTGCATGAATAAAAAGTTATGATACATTTTCTGCACGCAGTAGGGGAACATCCTATAAATATTCAAAATCGGTATATCTCGAAAACTTCTTAGCCTAGGAAAAAAACTGATGTTTTGGATTCCAGAAAACCCAATTGTATCTTCTCCAGTTTTCCGTTGGTCCACTATTTACGGGACATCCTGTATAATATGGAATGGTATAGTGGTTAATTGAAAAAAAAAAACTATATTATGGTATGATTATCCGTGCCTTAGCTGAACGATCGTGATTTATAATGTTTGAATATTCATCAGTTGGTCCTTTTGTGTCGTCAACAGTTTTTTAACCAGATTTTATCGCTTTTAATTGTAAACATTTAATTATAACTCGATCTTTTGGTCACTTTCAAGCACAGTCACGCGATGAAAATATATTTATTTTGAATAAATATATCAAAATTTAGAACTGTTATTACTTTTTCATGCTTTAAATGTCAGCATTTGGATAAAAAAGAAAGCATAACAAACGCATTTCAACTTTAATCTAAGTAATGATATGGATTTCAGGAAATACTAGATATTAATAGCTGCATCCACCAAGACAAACACTCATGACTTGTGAGAAATGGCTCTATAATATAATTGAAAGAGTAAGTTTCGTAGTTGTAAGTTAAGTTATTCATAAATCTAGCTATGAATAACTTAAAAATGAAAAATGTTAGAAATACATTTATATTTGTTAACCACATAAATGAAAAGAGTCTTAAGGTATACCTCTGAGTAGTTTAGTTAACTCAGTCCACTGGATTTTACTCACATCACAACCCTGTCACTCTCTACCACTGGCATACTGGGAAAACATACAATGATAATATTAGCTCTATAGATAGGAAAATTAAAACCGAGGTGCCGAGGTTGGCGAGGCTGCATTCTGATAAAGAATCAACGATGCATCACAAACGAACTTCCTCAAAGTTTAACACTAATAGCTATACAAACTAACTCAATGGAAAACCTTTTTATTTATTTACTTATTTATGTAATACTTTTTACTCAGCAATTCATAAAACGAGTGTCAATTTTTTGTTAAAGACGTAATTTTTTTGTGAAAAATCAAAGTAATGCTATTGCTCAATAACCTTCAATCTGATCTTGACGGCCGAAGAGGAAATGAAAAAATCTTGATCCGATTACGTAAAATATCGGCGCTGAATGCGGACAGCTGCGGGCAGTCGCGGACGCCGCACTTTTTTGCAACCAAGTAAAAATTGCACGGCGCGCATACTTCCGATGCGCATTTTAATTTGTATCAAATTCGGACGTGTCGAATGCGCAGTTCATTAATCTTGCGAAGCTGCGCCTGCACAAGTGCAGGTCTATGGTCTATGGTCACTCGCTGACAGGAAATTGATTGTGTTTTTTTTAAAGAGATAATTTCATGTTACGGTCGAGTTTTTGAAAGACTTTTACTTTTGTTTGGCAAAATTGGAAATGGATTACTTTTTCGCAGTAAAAGACCATTTTTTATTCATATGGTCTATTTCGAATTAGTGTTATTTGGTCAAATATCATCCCTTCAGTGATGGTGTGTGCAAGCGTTCACAGCCTTCTCTCTCTCATCGTCTTGAGATCTCCAATAAAATTACTTAAAAACGTTCTTTAGTATTATTTATTTTAACAAAAAATCATAACTCGTGGTTTTTCTAAACATTGCAAAAATTATAAAATTTCCAATATTAAATTTTTTGTCATGAATATAAAATGTCATTTTTGACACAGTTTTGTAAGTTACACAACATCAGACGGATTGAGCACAAGAGATCCAATCGGTCACAGACACAGGATTAATCTCTTACAATTTTTATTAAACGACACCATATCCTGTCCAAAGTGACGCTAAATCGCGATTTATAGAAAACAGTGATTCAAAAAGATCATTTAATGCGGCCCAGGATTGTGTGGGCGTACGTCACTCAAAATTATATCAAAATGGCTAGTCGGCCATTGTGAAGCATTGGCGAAAAAGGCATCCATTCACAAAACTGCCAAATATTTAAGAGTTTAATTTTATGGTTACGCTAAAATAACACATTGTATATCAATTTAAATGGAAGAATACTAAGAAAAAACTGAGCTAGGTTGTAATTTTAATGAGTCTATTGGTATGGTTATAATAAATAGACTTATTGAGATTAGATACCAAGTTCTTTTAAAAAGAAGATTAAATAAAGTAGAGTTTAAAAGTAGAATATAAAATCTCAAAATTTATTTCATACTTATAAATTACTTTTAACAGAACTATGCAATATTCGCATTTCAGCACCCTTCTGTTAATCCGCACCGTGTTTCTACCACAAAGTTGTGCAATTCTGGGTTGAAACTTTTTGCGTTCGGTCAACATAATGCGGAATATTATATTTCTCGTAAGAAAATATCCTATTTCCGCAACTACCCACAACAATGAGAGCGCCATCGACTATTCAAATATCCCATACGAGCCAGTGAACCCGGCTTTTTGCACATTCGACGAATTAATGGATCACCAAAACCAATGCTAAGTAAAAAACAAGCTTATTAAATGTTGGTTCACGTAATAACACGTTGTGGTTTTTTGCTTTGTTTCCAGAAGTATACTCAGATATCCGGTTACGGCAGCCAAATATTTAGCCTCGGGATGAAAGGGAAATTTCATAGTTTTTTCTCCAGATTTCGTTTTTGCTCCTTGTATGCGGAAGTCGTGCACATTTATGCAAAAGTGGGAATTTCGGAATCAATGAAGTTTTTATGTGGAACCGCGATAACGTGCAATTATATGCTTCTAGAGAACTCTCGTGAAGGCTGCTCGGGGTAACGAACATTTGTTATAATTGCACCTTTCAATTGTATTCATAAGAAAACGAAAGATTAAAAATCCCCAGACTTCATAATTTATAACAATTATTAGTCAGGAGAATTTTAAAACGCTTAAATTCGCAGAGAATTTCGCGGAGCACATTTATCAAGTCCACAAAGAGAGTGAAACCACTTTCAAAGAAACCTGCTTCGGACAGATTTAATTTGTTGCGAAGGCTTTTATAATTGGAACATAAAGATTGCGAGTAATTAATTTTGGCAGAAAGTCAGAAGCAAAGAACTCGGCGGTGTTCGTTACCGGTGGACGCAGCGAGGCTAATTAATATTAATGACGGGTGGAGGCGCGGGACGGTGCGGATGCTCCTTTTATCTCGCGGGTCAGCGCCGGCTCTTGGCTCCCGGGGATTATTGAATATCGAGAGTCGACAAGATGGCGCTGCGTGGGAGTTGACGGACAAGCTCAAAGTTGGACGGAAGCGCCGCAGCGCGGGTTGCACCGTGGGACCTCCCCGCCGCCGCACACCTACAGCTTTGTACAAAAGTCGCTGACTGTGCGTCAAATCGAAATGTCAATTTAAAGCAAAATAGATAGGAAATAGAATTAGCTTATGGTTTATGACTTCTGTGGGATGAAGTTTTTATTTTCTATTAATTTAATTCTGATATAATCGATTAAACATATCAGATGATGACAGATATAAACAAACTTTTAAAATAGAACTCCAATGCTACTGGAATGGGACTTCAAGAATAGGTATTGTTAAATTGGACGCACGTTGATATTATTACAATTCTAGTTATCGATTCATAACCTTTTCATCAATACAGGAAATACCAAAATATTGTCCTAAGTCTATACATATCACTAATACTTAAATAAAAGTCGTTGTATGCAAGTGGACTCTATTGCATATTTATTACATTATATTACATTATATAACCTTTTGTTAATCTGGTCATCGCTTTTTGTTAAATTTATCATGTAATTAGGTGAATTAAATCAAATTAAAACGTTTATTAGCTACCTCAAAATTTAACAATACAATTATTTCCACAGAGGGAAGGGATAAGTAATAACAGTAACATGTGTAGCACTGTGCTGCAAAAAATATAAGTTTTCAGCACAATTGCACACTTTTTTGTGAGTACTCAATTTATCATTATTTGCTGACATTTTAAATTTCAATTTAATTTAATTTTTAATTATAGATGTAGGCTGCGACTTAAGGAAGTATTTTCATCCTATTTCGGTCTTGAGTTTTATTTTAGGTCTAGCAGCTTGTTGGATGTCGTAGATTGTGGTGATACCTAATTAATAGAAAGGTATATCAAAACAGCCAAAAAACGAGTATGAACATAGGTTAGTGTTGTGTGCACATGCGTGGCTCCCACGCCCACACTTTCTGTGTATCCCATCCATCCATCCGTCCGTCTATCCGTCTCTCCGAGACACCACTGCACTACTTAACTCAGTTCATGTTATTTTTTCGCACTCCGCGTCGCTTGGAACAACATTCGCTAAAACGCTGTTTGCTTTCACATGTTTCTTTTTATGATATCGTTGCCATCTGGGGCTTGGGTCACTTTTACTTTCACACACTATTGCGTTTCATCCCAGTTAGTCGTCGGAAGTCAGGGTTGGGTTTTTTTAAAAGCCCTAATTTTGTCTAATGAGCTCTTAAGACAAACGTAAGGGAAAAAAGTTATTTGCTTGTTTCTGGAATAAATAAAACACAATTGCATTGGGTAGAACTTTTGTGTTACGTTTTCACGGTTTAGGTATTGAAGTAAGTAGTTATTTAGTTATTATTCTTTATTGTATACATCAATAAGGCAATAGGCCTTATTATCTAACAACGATCTCTTCCAGGCAACCTTACAATTGTGCGAAAGGCTATCTTGAGAATGTTCACTTACACCAATGTTAAAGATTAATTTCTACATTCATTCTATATATCGACTGCCTCCATAAAACAGAGAAAGAAATTCTCGACTTATATAAACTACGAGTATATCTCCGCATCATCCCAAAACGTTTGGAAGATCTTCGGATGTTTGTCAAGCGTTTTTCTTCTTTTTCTAAGTACTTAATATTAGTATTATAAAAAGTATAAAAATTATGCCTGTTCTATTTAACTTAAAATTATCATTGTAACACTCAATTGACCATGAGTATAGGTAACATAAGTTCTAAGTACATAACTTCACGCCTGTATCTCTAATGGGGTAGCAGAACACCAGAGGTTATAAAACAATTTGATGTCACGTTTGACAAAGGAGGTATTATAACGATGGAGAGAGGCTATTGCAGTGACAGGGGGTCAGCCTCTCGCCCACAAAAACGCCAATAAAACCTCTGTCCCTTAACTGACTTTTACAGTATGCCCGAGAAGAGAAGCAGCTGGTACATTGAATGTTTTTCTTTCGCTTCCAGTCCAGCATGGAAGACTGTATATGTATCTATCTGTATGTAATTAAGTATATAATTGAGATATTAATCATAAAACATAAATCACGTAGGTACAGTAAACACAAATCTAGCCTACACAATCTCTGAAACACGATATCTCAAGGAAAACAGCTAACGATGTTTAGGTACATATAACGCCGACCCCTCTATTCAAAGATGGACGCCATCACAACTCCGAGACACAATAAATAAAAAATAGAACCGCCAACATGAGATGACACAGTATATAATAACACGGGCAGTGGTCAGTGCATTAGCAATCAATCACGCGCGGGTGATTGAGTGGAGCGAGACTGACAACTGAAACCAAACACGCTGTGCTCTACACAAGCTTTTTAGGTACGTAAGTTAGAACAAACAATACGTGTAGGGTCACAGATTATATGTTACGGAATTGTAGAGTTAACACTTCTTATAATGTAGCTCATTAACATTATAGTTCAAAATGTAATTTCAAAGTTCACGCACTGCTGTAACTTTCTAGCAGCACAGGTGGATTTATGACATTGTTATTATGAAAGCCGCCTTAAATGTTGACTCAATAAATTCGCTGTCAGCTCCACATAGAGAAAAGTCAAAAAATCTACTGAACTCTTATGGGTATGTAGAGCTTAAGTCTAAGCTTCAACAATACGAGCAATACTTTTTCAATATTTAAGTGGATTTGAAGATGAAAACTCTTTCAGTTAATTCCAAACTTCTAACCAAAATTTAAAAACACAGATTTATTTTAACTAGATTAATATAGAGACTAAAATAAGGCAGTAATTGTGCGCCACTAAATTAGGAAGATATGTGATTGATCCATTAATTTGCACTAAGGTTCACATAATTAAAAAGCATTTGCAACTATAACGGCATCAATTGAATCAAAGATGACCATTAAATAAATAAATAAATAAAAAATATATAGTAGCAATTTTTCATTGGAAGCTTCACATGAGAAAATGAATGCTTTATTACAATAAACTTGTATTTCAAGCAAAGAACGGGTGCCAAACAGTTTCATAAGGGCCTCCGTGCGTTTCTTGAGTTTATTTTAATAATGTAACTATTTAATTTACATTTAATTTTTTTTTCGATTAGTTTGAAATTTTGTAATGTATCTGTCTGTCCCCGTGGTCTGTCCTATATGTCTTCAACCTGATCTTCAGTTAGGTACTATAAGGTCAGAGAACCGAAAATTAAAATTCATTACCATACATCTGTTCAAATTCAACAATTGTATAAGTTTTGGTAAAGCTCCGCTTCCAAAGTTCTGCTTCCATCAGCAACGATATTTACACAGTTACTAGTTATAGGGATTTTCAAACTGTAGCTACTTATCGTACTTATTTAAACAGTCAGTCAAAGATAGGTTATTGAGACTGGCCGTTAGACGTTCCTTTGCTAACTTATTTGTAATTTATTTTTCTTAAAAAGTTGTAATAGTGCAAAAAGTAATTTGAATTTCTTACTTTTCACAAAAAAACTCAAGTTTTAAAAAGGATCCATTACTATTGAAATCCGAATTAAGCGCATAGATGTGTGTGCAATCAATCGTCTCAGATACATGTAACATCCAAGCGGCTCGGGGTACAAAAGACCGGAGCAAATGTAGGTAAGAAGGTTATAATCGAGTCCGAAGTGGGTTAAGCAAAAACCGGCACATGTTTTATTGTAAAAAATCCTTTGAAGGAACGCATTCTGCACGTGTGCCCGCTCTCGAGTGCAAGCAAGCGAGAGTCAGCCATACACTACTTGACGTTCGTAAACATTACCTACATAACTGGAGAAAAAACTTGCCTTCGTGACTGTATTCGTCTTATCAACGAGTATTTAGATGATGATAAATGATAAAAAATATAGTCTATGTAGGTAAGGGATGTAAAAATAAGTTATCATTTATGAGTAATTTAGTAGGTATTCTATTAGATTCGATGGGTCGGCATGAAAGGTTCAAAACTCCTAGCATCCCACAACTCAGATTATGCAAGCTAACTTTTAGGATGATAATTTGATTTCACTTTCAGTTAAGTGTCTATTTATTTTACTAAAGAGCACAAGGATGTAGAAAAACGTAATTTAAGAACGTCAAACTATACACATTTTCCAAGTCCACTACCTTAACTTATCGCAATCTAATAGTTTTCAGTTCTTTGTGACAGAACGGCTTTGTCAAGCTTACCGTCTACGATAGAGTAGATGCCCCCATCCTGCTTATTTTCACCACAAAACAGTGTTCCGTTTAGTTAGAAGGATATGCGGTAAAAGGTCTTCAGTGCATCTTAGTTCATGGGGTGGTAGTACCATTTGCGCCATGTCATGAAAAAGAGATATCAGAATAATTATTTAAATCAGATCATCATCCATTGAAATTATATCCATCTAGTGACAGCTTTACCATGGCACTATCTATATCCGTCCATGGATTTCGTATCTACGCAGTGTCCTCGGGTGACAACGATACCGCAAATGCCAAGCACAGCACAGAGCTGCGCAGTGTGTGTGTAGAAGTATGGAACTCCGTTTAGAAAAGTTCCTTTCTATGTATAATGTGACTGAGAACAGTAAATGAAAGACATATAAATGTGAATTTTTAAGTTATTTTCTTTGAATACAACCTTAAACAGCATATTCGGCCTCATATAATATATTCGGATTTGAAAAAAACACATCCTTTTTATTCGCTTTCGTATGTAGATATCAAACTCAACAATACCGAAGACGATAATACAATTTGGTGCGTCACAACCCGACTGTCTAATGATGGGCAAGTATATTGTGTAGAGTTGGCTTCATCATCGAATCAATCATCCGCCGACTTCTCCACTATTCATAGATAAACATACATTATAAATAACGCATTACATGCAATTTTCTGCGGTGTTCGAAGCACCCAGGCGGTATACAGTACTTGTGTCTGTCTGATCACTGGTCTATGAAATCACCCGTTCAATGCATTTTTGCGTTGCTCTGCGGCCGATGTAAAGGTACTCCACTTTGAAAGTTTGCCGAAATCACTGATGCGCAAAACTATCCGAGTTTCTATCAAACTGTATGTAAATACATCAAAATTCACAATTATCCACTTAAAACTCAAAGACACATCCTATTTGCAGGTTTTTGTCTGTGGAATATTATTGTTGTGAGTTGTAAACAGGATGTCTGGAAGTTAAAGGCTGTGTGGTTTACCAAGGCTTGGGCAAGCTACTTGAATATAATTACTCTTGTACGGGAGTCTTGGAATATAAAATTATAATCCCTGTTATTTCCGTATTTGAGTCCGTGCTTTTTTAGAAATTTTTGACCTAAATCTTAGGATTATTAAAATTGCTTTAAAATAAATAAAGCATTGCTGGAATTCATCAGCACGGTAATGAGATTTGCGGAGATCGAAATTTGTGTAAAGTGGGCAAAAAAGCAAAAAAAACCCTTTTCGAGGTGAGACACTTCCCCTTTCACACTTTCTATCAAGCGGCCCCGTCCTATCAATTTATTTTATTTTTTTCTAAGGGCGGTAGAGCAACGAAAAGTCCAAATATCTTGCTAGTTCTACTTGAAGGTTTTGTTTGAAGCATAAAAAACCAACATTTAAATACGAATTATGAGAAACAATAAGTAGTATTTTTATTTTATTAACACCGATGTTAAATTGCTAAAATCGTTTAATGCCATGGAGATGTTGTTGAAGCATAATAAGTAAACTGAAAGAAAAGTTCACATTTTAATATAAGTAAGACATGATTTACAGGGGACAAAATAAATTTATAGAAACATAAATGAACTCCTCAGTACACCTCGTTCTAGGAAACCACAATTCTATACAGATAAATATTGAAACCGGAGATCCTCTGCTCCAATTCCTGCAACGCGACACCTCTCTAACCACTGTTAAAAGTGCAAGTGTTCATAATACCTCATTTCCACTCTTCCCATTGCCGCATTCTTTACTTCATACCCCTGGCTTTGTTCGCCGTCCGCCCGTCGAGAGAAACTAATAAATGATCATTCCGATATTGATTTTCATTCAAAATCCTTAAACCTTCCATTTTATTCACAATAATATGAATCTTACTGTGTAGAGTTAAGGTATAGAACAGTACGTGTAGTTTTACTATCATAGATCAAACCTCGAGTTTACCTGATTCGAAATTTAGCAAAAAATATCGCTAAAAAAGTTCTATTGTGATAAAATTTGTAATAATAACAAATTGATCAACGATCAAAACATTCATCTTATTGATACTGTTTTTAATGTGATCTGTTAATTTAGATCGTATTCTTTTAATACTGTGTTGTTTTACACTAAATATATTTTAATAATTAAGGGTTCTATCATAAATGAGTAGCATAGCAACACATAAATACTTTGAAATACGTGTAAATAAAAAGGAACAATTTGCTTGCGTTTTTTTTGGACTTACTTTAAAATAGAGCCATATAATATTATTTCTGTGGCAATAGATTCAAATATATGTTTTAAATAAAATCTACAGAAAATAATAAAATTGTTATAGTCGAAATATGATACTTATTGAAAACTGCTCATCGGGTACGTACATTTAACTCCTTTTTTCTACGTTGTAAAGTAGTAATTAGGTACTACTTGTAAACATGATGCGTAATAACAATTACCAATGGTAGTCTGAGCCTTGGCTCAGTAAACTTATGCGTCGCTCATAACTCAAAAAGTTTTCTTACATTTGTTGCACAATCATCAAATAATTTAACTGACACAATTATCTAAACCTTTGTACGTCCAGTTATTCACATGTCTTGAAGGCAACATTGAAAAATGATCCCTTCACGGAACAGGGCGAGGGCGGTAATTAACCCGTTTTTTGTGACTAAGCCATATTGATTTGATTTATTTTAAGGGTCTTCGTAAAAGAAGAATTTGCGAAATATTGCGACCCATTTGTTAGAAGCCTGAGATTCTCAAACTTTTGCTTTAAATGGAGGAATTATACTTAGTCTCTTGAGAAAATAAAAACGAAAAATATATGGCCGTTATGGTATATATTATTGTCTCAATAAATATATGTATGATAAAAATTCTTAGTAAATTCCAAAATATACCTACTATCCCATTTCTTTAAAAAATTGAAAGAATTTCCTTCGGAAAAAGCAAAGTACGCCAACACATATCATTGAACTCCTGAAGGAAACTTATAAAGTAGAAACTTATAAGAAAATCACTTTATAAAGTTTAAATCTGGTCTGAACTTCCGAAGTTACATAGTGATTTCTTCTTAGCCGTTCCTTATCAACGTACCTATAAAAAGTTTGAGAACCTCGTTTCTACCAATTGATTCCCCGAAGAAGATCCCGGAGCAGTGTAAAAAGCGCAGGTAACCAGCGAGAGTGAAAGGGTCTGTGCAATTCGAGAATAGTTTCACTTCACTGCGCACTGACCTTCGGGACGACTGTTTTTGTGCGCCCGCGCATCGATGCTGTGTCGAATGTAAAGTAGCTGCACGTGGGAACTTGCCCTTTTCTCCCAGAGATGTGATCTGATATTGCATTATTTGCATTTTCTATGAGGATACGAGTTTTTTTTTGTTTTTGACGGATAAATGCGAATAGATTACGCAGGTACTAGATTATTTTTGGATTGACGTGAATGATAGGTATCGCAGGATTCTAAAGGATATTTAAATAGTAAGAAAGGTATATTCTACAAAATTAAAAGTACTTAAGTTTTAACTTACTAAAACATTTCTCATCAAATATAAATCAAGGGACATTTTAGCGAATATCATTTTATCTTCTTGATATTTATATCTAATGACTGTGCTGTTTTGAAGAGGAAAGAGATCGAAGACGCTATATGCTGAACGGTCAGAGTTTCTGACAGAAGAGATAAAATGATTCATAAACTCTAAATGCAAGATATTATACAACTTACCTATATAAAATAGAGAGACACGATGAAACCAAAAAAAAGCTAAGGTACACAATTTGATATTTTACAAAAGAATTGTGTAATGACCTAATCCCTAAGACTTCAAAAAATATACCATGGTCTGATAGGAAACCACCGCACCGTAGAATAATCTTTATAGTTAGGTATATGAGTTACTAGACTTCTCCAAATAATTTGATAAAATCTTTAAGACAGCAACGACCATTAAATATATCAACTTTTCCAAACAAAATTAGTACCTATGTGAATTAAATTTCGTTACCTGTAATTTAAAAGAAAGTACGGCTCCCGGTGCAAGTGTAATACGGCACGCAACAATCTCACGGGTACGTTCCCACACCGACGCACCTCAATCCCTTTCACCTGAATTTCAATATTTGTTGCATCGCATTATTTGCGCAAACACATTTTTTCTGCGCCTTGCGTGGTTGCACTTTCTACGGCCAGCGTGGGAACGCAGCTGAGGAAGGGTTCGGCAATATCTGCAGCTATTGTGTGTGTCATACATGCAGTCCGATCAACCCGGTTGCACAAAAGTTAACATTCAACCATTGTGCCCACGTCAAGTGATGTTCAACTAATAGATAATTTATGGAGACGCCGCAATCTTCGCAGATACGTCAAAAAATCTAAAATATTAGGGTTGTTTGGGTTCGTCGCAACAAACCATACATCTCCAATGTAATATCTAAAGATTTGGCGAGATAATTTGCTGCGGCATCTTTGTCGAGCCCGGTTGCAGGTAGAATTTGTACGAGTAAAATAATAGACCATTATCGGTTAAACGTTCTCCGCTTTTTATATCGATTTCCGAAAATTAAATGTTTTTTGCAGAATTAATTGTTGTAATGTCTGCGAGGAATATTAATGGGTTTGGTAATCCGTTGAAATGGAGTTGTGTGGATGTGATGAGAATTAGAACCGCGTTGACAAGTTTAAAGCTGGTGTTACACGGTGTAGTTGGAGTGCGGTGTAATCCACGTCGCGGGCTCGGCGTCACGTCGCGGGCCGACACGCCACGCGCGCCCGCCGACGCTCGTTCCGACACAACAGCGGGCTCATTTCAAAAGTCATCAGCTTAGCGACAGCCCTTGAACACCGTTGCATAAAATGATTATGCGCAATAACCCGACAAGCACGTTTTCATTTCATACGGCATAAGTTCAATAGGGTTTTGTTGCGACATAAAAGGATTATTTGGTTTAGCATTATCGAATAAGCCGACTTATTAAGGGCATTCATCAAATATATTTTTTATTAAGTATACAGTTTGATTTTAATAAAAAAAAAGCAATATCTGAATCATAACTCTTAAAATTCACTTAGATCACAAAACTACTACCAATCATATAGTTACGTTTAATAAATATCCCGGTATGTATTCAACCCCATCGCTTTCACCCTTCTATATAAAAACTCTCTCGATATCAACCCTTTTTCTCTCCATACAGCTCATTATGTATCATCTCCTCATAAAACATCAGAACGTACCGTTAACCCTTTCGGCCAATCAGAGTTCACGGCTGCATAAAAATAAACTCGTGCGCATAAAAAACGTAAAAAGACGCGAGGAGCGGCGCGCGCGCCGCGGTAGGGAGCTAATAATAACCCTTTCGCGGGCAAGGGTTAATCAACCAATAAGGAGCGAGGCGGGGCTTCTTGGCTTTTGTAGTGTACATGGAGCTTTTTTACTGTAGGGATACGAAGCATCAATTCGTTTTTTATTCTGAACCTGTTTTGGACCGTACAGATTATAGTGTTGAAGCTTTAGTTGTAGTGAGATTTCGTATTTTATACAAGTGATTTAATGAATAAGCGAGCGTTTTTAAATATGATTTACTTAATTTCAACATTTTTGGATTTGTGAAAAGCAAAAAAAGTTGTAGTATCTGATGGTAAGTGACGATGCAGAAAAAGTAGAGAGCACTTCTTTCTAGGATAGCTTGAAGCATTAAGTCCTTTGAAATAACCGCTTTAGTTATGATACATATTTACGGGTAAAATTATGTTTGGTTGAGTGGAATCAATCTGATGTAAATAGTGAGTTGATGAGATATCCGGCGCGGACGGTCAGAATGCTCCCGCATGCGTAGACCAGTAAATTACACACTTCACCCTCTCCTCAATTGAAGGCTGGCTATTTAAACTGCTCGGACAGTCGGCAACTGAAGTAACTTAAATGTATCTTATTTTTAAAATACTAAAATTAAAGCTTCATGTTTGACGAAACGATAAATAAACATTAAATGTTTTTTTGATTGAATTTGAGGTGGAATCACAGTCGTTAAGTGCATATTATTTAATGGGCATTATGAATAGATACAATATATTCATCAAATAAGTCACATAAGTATTGAGAGTTGTTCGTAGTTTTTCTCCTGAACAAAAAACTGAGTAAAATCTCAAATTAAAATTATATAAAAAAAAAACATCCCCAGACAATCACACCAACTACATGGCCCCAAAGTAAGCATAGCTTGTGTTATGGGATACCACATAGCGAACTAGGGGGGAACCTAGAATATAAAATACATAAATAGATAAACACCCAGACACAGAACATTTTTTTTTCTGGTTCCGCGCGGGGATCGAACCCGCAACCACTGGCGTCTATATGTTTCATTTTCAAGCATGTCTCAATCTGCCAGTTGGGCATTGTTAATTAAATATCTATAATCAAAAAGTTGACATTATCTTTTAATGTTTTGATTGGAAATGATTGAATTTTTATTTGTGAGTAAGTAAAAAAAATACAAAAAATAAGTAAATTCGAGTACCTCAAGAATCCCGTGCTATAAACATAAGATATTACATGATATATTTTGTTCACGACAGTACCCAATTCGAGACAATTTGTGAACATATATTTACAAATTATCACCCGATGCGTGCGTCGGCGCAGTTCGACATAATTTACATTTATTGTTATGTTGTCCTTGTTGCACAACCCGCCATCACAGTCCGGCTGATTGGCTTGACACGATACCACCTCATTATACTTAGTTATTGCATTGTAATTTATTGATACTTAATAATAGTCCAGAGTATCAATTGTGGATAAATTTATGACAATAGACCAAAAGTTGTTTTGTTATTCTTATTATTTGACAAGTTGAGACCTAGTTTGATAGTTATTTACTTAGTTTTTGTGGATTGAACTGAAAATTCCTTCGAGTATTGATCTGTTACTAATGTTAATAGTATATTATGTAACAAGTGAGCGAAGTTGCTAATTACAGTCGAGGCTGTGATTTGAGCCCGAGCCGCAGGCGAGGGCTTAATAATGAGCCGAGACTGTAATTAGCAACGCTCACGAGTTACATACGACGTTTTTCAACACACTTGTGAGTAAAAGACAGACATACGTGATCATAAAATAACAAACACACTTCATAACAAAGCTGTGAATTGGGATTGAAAAATGGCGCCGAACCTCGCGCATGCGCGTAGGTTTTTTTTTTCTGCCAAATGTGTCAATGTCTGTATAGCAACAGCCTATTTTACGTAAAAATGTTCAATTTGGAGTGGTAAATGCAAATATTTTAATATTTTATAACAAATTATTGTAAATTGTGAACAATTTGTTTGATATACATATTTGTTTTACTAATATAAGGCGCAAACATTTCAAAAATGTATATGGATTTGAAGTGGTATAAAACCTCTTTGTTGTTTCTGTAAATATTTAATGTATAACCCGGATCAATAAAATATGCTTTGTTTACTCGCATGTAATTTGCACAAAGGTACAATTCAACTTTGTAGGATTCATTTCATTATGCACTAGGGTATAATATATTTGCACGCGTGACTTATAGCCCAGTTTATAGTTCTAAATTCAATAAAATAAAGCTCACTTTACGAGCAAGTGTGTTGAAAATCATTTTAATTAACTAGATATTTCCATGGGTAAAGCGATTTATAACAACGATTAGGTATATATTTTAACTACATACTTTTCAGTATTTTTTACAAAATACCTTCCCAAGTACCTCGAATATTTATTTTTTCCTCTATTTAGGTATATTGTAGGTTAACAATAACTGACGTGAAATCAAAAACACGTTAGCGGAAAAATTAATTAGAACTTTGCGAACAACAATTATTTTTGAATTCGAATCATCAATAGAAACTTTATTTTATTTTAAAGTTTTTCGTGGAGAGATTATCTTTTAACTTGTAATTAAATTAATTAATACTTAATAGATAGTGCCTCCCTTTAAAAAAGGATGGTAGGTATAATAATCGTATAATGAAAGACTTCCGTAACGCAATTGTAGAGTTTGCGCCTTGTTACTGGACAGAAAACGAACTTATCCGAACAAGTTCTTTGAATTTGGATATTTACAAGGATATTCCCTATATTTAGTGCCTATTCTCCATAACACCCTCTATACGTTTTAAGGTCCTTTTAATTTGTGTGTTAGTGTGCCCTTTGATACTGAAGCTTTATGTATAGATAATAGACTTTTTATTAATTTATTATTAATGTTGAATTGTAATAGTAACACGCCCTCTTAGGCGGTAATAACTGATATTATTGTTAATTATTTATTTTGTTTGAGTTTAATAGTATTATAGGTAAAATTATTGATATTTAAGCAGATAAACTGTTTGATCGATTTATTGATTATATTATTATTATTATTCTTATCTTAGTTTTGTGATTTTGCTGTACGTAGAAGTTTTGTAATATGGATTAAGTTGTCCGAAATAAAGATTTATTATTATTATATTCAAAATGTAAACGCTCCTTACAACGTTACAAATTTGCATAATCTTTACAGGAAAGCTTATCACAACAAGAAAGATTATTGCTTGTTTATTAGGAAAGAACATAACAATTAATTTCAGTGCGTAATTCAGCTTTACGCTCCACAATCCACTCTGGCTTATCTACAATCTTTTTGTGCCACATAAATAAAGCTAAATGAAATTAAACTGTTCGTCACAAAAGACTCCGCTGAGAATCCTTATACGAGTTCACAATGATATGACAACACGACATGCTTTACCCAAAACAACAATAACATGTCCTATAAATACGGGAAACATAAAATTGTCCCTCATACTCTGAATTACTGACTTTTCCTTATTTTTTTTTTTTGTTAAATATAATCGTTGCAGTAATGAGGAGCCTTTTAAAATATCGTAAAGTGGACAAAAAGCTGATAGGGGCGTATTCACACCGTGCGGTTACATGTGGGTATTGTTTCGTTGTTTAATAGGTTAAGTAGTGCGAGCTAATTGCGGCGAGTCACGACATCAAGCGGACACCTCGCAGATTAATGACCACCATCGCCAATGGAGTTATGATTGGACAGAAGCAATTTAAATTAAAGATTTATATCAGATATTAGTGGTTAATGGAATTTCTCATTATCATGTATTTAACGTAAGTTGCCATGTAACTTCAATATCCACCACCCAGCACTGGGCCAGCTTGGTGGATTAATCCTCGTCGCCTCCTCGGAGTTGTGATGATGATGATGATGAACTTCAATAATTTTAATAATAAATAAATAACTTTAATAATTCATAGAGCCAGCTGATACAGGCACCTTGTGCTTAAAAGGAGGCTCCTGTCAATAATTATTGTAAAAATGTACCTTATAACGAAATAAATGCTTATTATTATTATTTGGTATTTTAAAATCAACACGCCAGTTGGTCAGGTGTCAAGACAAGAGAGAAAGAAAGCGGCGCGGCGAACGATTCCGGCAGTAGGTATATTATTAACTTATCTGTACAAGCATAGGTGTTCTTATGGTAGAGCCAATTTTAATATGGAAGACAGGTGAAGATAGCTTGTCTAACAACCTAGATAAGAAAACTTTAAAATATTTAAGAGTTCTATAACTATATAACTTATTTATATTATAAATCATCCATTATGTTGATTTTTTAAAATTCGTTTATGACATTAGACAAAGAGAGTATTTCCTTAATTTTCCTTTTCTAATAAATTTTGATTTCAATATCCTCTTTATCTTTATTTAGCACCTACGGATTTCTTTAATAAATTATGAGAGTCCTCAAAACTGACCAAATAGATATAAAATAAGTATTTACTAATGAAACTCTTGATGGCGCAGTCAAAGTGTTTAAACAGTTTTGTGGGACTGTAATTTAGACGTAAGATGTTTTTTGTAAACCCATTAATTAATTAATAAAAACCAGTTGTTGCTTACGCATTTTTGCTTACGCTATAATTTCGAACGAAACATATTATTCGTATCTACATCATTATCTCCTCAAGATGAGATTGCCAACAAACACGATTTTAGTATCCAATAAAAACAAACAAACCACGCAATACCTCCTGGGACAGTCGGAGGACAGCCGCGGTAATCTAGCCGCACCGCCGCGCCACCGCTGGCGCATTAGTCAAATTAACACGACGTAAACCGAGCCGAGCCCACTGATTAGTTAACTGACAGTGTGGCTACTGCCTAATTGACCTAAAACAAGAATCGCTCGAATTATGGTTTACTAATCGCGAGGGCTGGCGGTTGTTCATTTTTAGCCGAATATTTTACTTGGTCTCAAAAACTCGTCGTCATCAAATTAATGGGTATTTCTCCGAAATTTCATTCTTCGACTGATTTATCTGGCCAAAATTATATTTCAATTTTAACTCTGTTTCACATGTTTATATGAAAATATATATACCACACAATCAAGATATCGATGTTTAAAAATTCTAAGTCCAGATGAATCAGAATTCGTTGACAAATAGCTGTATTTAGGTATACAGATAGATTTTGTGTGGCTTTTTATGAACTTTTGATTTGTGTAGGTACATCTTTCTAAGCATTTTAACTTGTTCCGGTAGTTTTAGTGACTCTTTTAAGATTTTAAATCCAATTACAGCTCTTCATGGTAAATTTACCTGAAATCTGCGTAAAATACACACACCAAAAAAGTCTAAGCAACAAGCACAAAATTTAAATAATCTTAACTAATCTCTTTTTTTTAGTAAAAGTTAGGTAGGTATAGTTATGCAAACTTTTTGTTTTAATTTACTCACTGGCTGGTTAGAACCAATTTATTAATTTTTTATTTTATAGCTAGGCTGCAATTATTGTAAAAATATAATTTGCACTAGCAAGGGTAAAGCTAAGCTATACCCAAAAAAATTCATGCATTTATGTTCACTAGCTATCGAAATATATCCAAGGACATCAAAAATTTTGTCTTTGCAGAAATAACCTAATATACTCTCAAACATGTAAATAAAATAACCGAATGACTGTCAATTGATTTGCTTTAAGCGCTGTTTAATTAAACTCACACTGATAAACTAAGGTTAAGTTTTTATTTCAGAATCGGAAGCTTTTGTTGATCCATATGCCCAAGTTTATTCAGGTTAAGTTTGTAGTTGTCTATGGTTTAATTATATCAGGTACCTGCGTATTCATTTCAGTTCAATCTTTCGATAATTTTTAAGACACCCCAATCACAAAAGTTAAGAAAACAACGTCTACCTATGTTTCCAATTTTAAAACAATATTTCTTTACCATCAAAATAAAAAAAAAATCATGAATGTAAAAAATCTTGTCATCAAAAAGTCTCCGATGATACTTATATCCGAATACTCTTGCATCTTCCATTTTTTGCTAATCAAAAACAATAAAGAACTTCTTTTAGGCGAAACCTTGTTGACCTTTAAATTGCATAATATGTTAACCAAACATTTAAAATAATGTAGTTGATGGCAATACAAAGACTATTGACATTATGATCAAGAACAGATATTCTGTTGGATAAGCAGTTTGTTAAAACAGTGCCTATCCCTCAATAATAGCAGATAACTGCTAGACTTGTAATTCTGTTAACAATTGTAAAACTTAGGGTTGTTTTTTCGTCAAAATAAAAACATGATATATACCGAGATAATGGTCAACAATATTTTTTTTATATTACAATGATAAGATACCTACATAATATTGCTGAGATTTGTTTATAATAAAGCATGGATGGCAGCCCTATCTGAAAACACGAATAGCTACTAATCCGTATCGAGGCACTTTGTTTTCAGCGGTAGGTGCAGCCCTATCGAGTGGCATGGTAATGCGGCGGATGGATGGCCCGCGCCCGCGCCCACTAACCCTAATGAAATTAATGGTTACCACTGATTAGCACCGGCAGCGCCACCTCGCGGCACCTCGCGCAGGGCGCGCCCAATTTATGTCCCAGCCACCTATTCCTACAAATACCGCTGTATTCTACGCAGACATGTTTATTGAAATGGATTTTCCTATTTATTACGCGACTCGGTTCTTTGATCTAGTTTGGACATGCTAGAATTGCCACTTTTGGTAGCTATAAAAGTTGGGTCCATATTTTAGCTTTCCTTTTTTGTTTGCCTCATTCGTAGGTATTTATGAGAATGTAGAGTCGCTGCCCCAGGGAAGTAGTATCATTGATATCGATGTGTAAACATTTACTTATCGGAAAGAAAGCTCGCGTGGCTAGCACGACATTCGATACAGTGGTGTTTACATGGCAATTATCGCGGCTAACAAGAGGAGGCTCGCATCCGCGGGAGAGGATCATTAACGTCTCGTAACGACCCGCGATTGATACACTCCGATATTAATGGCCGACAAACTCCGCACAACTTCGCCGGCAAACTTTTTTTGACGTAATTAAAATCCATCTCCGCGCCGCGCTATATCCGACGTGTAATTTTCCTTTCAAAGAGAACTTCCGTTTTAGCCCCTCCCCTTCCTAATGAAAGATTACTTTTCTCCGCCTAAAAAGCCTTTTAAGTAACGCCGAAGAAATGACCGAAGTTTTCATACTTTAATGACTTAGTGCAAAATTTGCCGATCCGCCGAGAATCTTAACTGAGATTAAGATTTCAACGTTTGAGTGTGAGATGTTTTGAAATGATTTTCCAAACTCGACGGACGAGAATGAATTTTAAGCGATCGGCTCTGATTACTTTTTAATTACTTTTAACGTGAAAGTAATTTCCGAGAAGGCTTTCGAGAACAAACGAAACTTAAAGTTGCCGCGTATCGCAGTGGTCGCCGGGATTATTAGAATAAATGGCGGTGTAGAGAGAAGCGAGGACCGCTTGTTAAATGGCGAAAAAAAGAAACAGGACAATAAAGCCTATCAAGTAAACAAGAAAAAGGAGTGTTTTCTGTGAGATATGTGAGGGGCGGCGGACGCGGCGTGGACACACACGGCTCCGTTTGCGGTGTATTAATTGCCGGCTCCCGGCCGCCGGACACCGGCACCGGAGGGAACAAAAACGTCCTCCGCACTCTGTCAGCGAGGGAAAAAATCAGTGAGCGATCGCCCCCTCGCGAGAGTCCATCATATTGATTGTGGGAGGGGGGAGGGGCCGCGCCGTGGTCAGCTCCCCGCGCCCGTTCATTTATTATAGACACTGGGATGCTGCCGCACTCGCCAAATGTAGCTTTAAATTTAGCACACATTTTGTTTAGTCAGCGTTTTCTTATACATGAAATATAATGAGTTGATGTATTACCGATATATCAACTTGCATTTATTATGTATGCGGAGCACTAACCGAATCTACTTGAAATACCAAGAATATAAATATCACGAAATCAACTTTATAAAAGTTTTTACAAACATACAAATGGACATTTTAAGAAAGATTGGACGGCCAGTATAGCTTTATATGTAAAAAAGCTTTCTTAAATCATAAAACGAGATTTTGACTCCATTGGACCATTACTTCTAACAAATCCTGAACGAAATTAATGCTTACGAACAAAATTCGAAATACTTCATGAAATTGTTATAAACATTTAATGAAGTATTTAAAATCAACATTTTGTTAAATCCTAGCTATTTTCTAACACTTGCGAAGCTTGCGATCATCTGAGACTTTAATGCTTTGCACACCGCCTCGTTCATTCCACGGATCTTTATGGAAATGCATTTATGCTGCGAATGGCTTCTTTATGGCACGAACCATCCCTCGGTAATAAGTCAACTAAGGCAATCACACACAACTCATAGAAAACTCTTGAACACGCTATGTTTTTTTCTGCCTCTTTGGTCTTCTTTAGTCATTCAATTCATTTTGATTTGATGTAGATTATGTACAGATATTTTAAAATGATTTTATTTTCCATGATAATATCTATTCGTGTTTTTAACAATTTAACGGGTTCTTTTTTTACAAAAATAATTTGTCATACATCATTCAACTCAAAGTTTTGGATACACCAATGTTAGTACATTTCCTGTAATATTAATTTTACCTTCATAATACAGGGTCAATTTCGAAATTCGAGGAAGTGATAGTTTGAGATCATACATGAAGAGAGAAAATAAATTAAAAAATAATATTAATTATTTACTGAATAAACTTAACCGTAAGTTAAAGAATTCATACGCAAAGCATGGTTACATAAGTGTAATACAATAGATACTTACCGGGTGGTGGTGTACGTGTGTCGGGAACACTGCTGTGTGCGTGTTGACTGAGGTGGCGCGTCGGGAAAAGTATAGTGATGTGTCTTTATTTATTTATAGGGAATTTTGGTTAAAAATTAAGAACCTACTTTTATTCCATTACTATGATCAGAATCGAGTACAGAGTGCTCTCCTTCAATATCTAAAATTTGTCACCAGTCACCCTGTATAAAGATTTTCCCTATGTAAATCTTATATTTAAAATATCTGCTGTTGACGTAGGTATAAAAATGTGTTCAGAAAGACTTGAATGCGAAGGTACTCTAAAGCCGATCGTCTACCACCAACTAAACTAAATAAGTTTAGCTTATAGTTCCCATAGTTGAGCCAGTTTTTCAGACATGTGCGTCCGCCGCAAACTATGCTTATTTTTTGGTGGTCGAGCAACTTTAGTTTAGCTAAGCTAAGCTGACTTTGTTTTGTTGGCGGTAGACGATGGGCTTCAGAATAGCACTATGCTCTCTCTCTTCCCGTGGGCTTGCCAAAAAAGTTGATTAAGATGGATATTATAAACTAGGGTTTTTTTAAACTATTGTGGGAGAAATAAATCAATTTACTATTATTATTCGGCATTTCAAAATTAACACGCCTTTCGGCGGAAAAGACCTGACAATAAGACCAGTCGGTCTGGTATCAGGGCAAGAGAGAAAGAAACCGGCGATTATTATTATTAGGACATGTCCAAAAGTAGCAATCTGTACAAGTTCAAGTAAACTGCTCCTCAAACATGATGAGCTCCAAACCAAAATGATTTAATGAAATAATTTGCTCATCTTTAGACATATTACAGCTAAAAGATTGATTAAATTAATTGAGATCGACAACGGGAGACAAAAACTTAAATAAAGAACACAAAATCTATTCTATTTGAATATAAGAACTTCTATAAATACGGCATACAATAAAACTTCTATCAAATCGACACCGCACGAGGTGATCCCAAAGAAAAAACTTACTTGGCAAGTCTATTACTACTCCAGTGGGAAAATAAAAGCAATAGGGGGAAGGGAAACTTTTATTCTTAAAATATGTAGAGAAAGTGAAAAGTGAGGGAGGCTGCGGTCAGCGAGGGATGATGGATCACCTCGCAGGAGCCACCTCGCCTTTCTTATTCCGGTTACACGCAGATACACAGGGTGTTACGAAATAGTAGAGTCATCCGCTTTAATGTTTGTCTAGTGCGCCAAGTTGACTCGCGCTCGCTAAGCAGCAGTCGCTTTTGCGGTCTATTTGAAATAAGAACTTAATAATTAACTTAAAACAATCATAAACGCTATTAGGTAACGCTTTGTTCTCTTGAGTTTTCAAAATTATGCGATCAAATAGGTATATATTTTATATTCAATCTTTAACAATGCAAGACAGAATTGGAGAAAATGATAGAGACAGAAATAACTTTGTACAGTACAGTTGTGTGCCTTACAATACTATACATAAACTAATTGCTAAAGATTTCGATAATTGATTTCTTCATTCGAAGACATGCGGTCTTCGACAAACCATGCAACCATTTTAAATCCCATTCGCATAAAAGTTTTTATAAAAAAAAAATAACGTTGCATAGACATTGTATAGGTATATAATACATATAAATATGTATATAAAAAATGTAATAGCAACTTCAGTAGCTATAGAAACAGTAAATAGGCCCGCATACATCCAAACAAGAAAGTCTCTTTAAAAATTGGAATCGTCATATAAATAACTGTTCTCAGGCAAAACATTGGGCTGTGTAGTATGTCATGTGTGAGGGTGGCTCCCCCGCCCGTTGCCAGGCAACCGTTTGTTTTCGCGCGCTCACATGGGGCGGGTTAGAAGGGGTAGCCCTGTGATTGATCAGCCTATCCCGGCGATATCTATCAACACAGGCTCACAGTTTGATGTTCGAAATTCGAATATGTCGAAAACGAACTATTTTATTCTTATCCTTTTGACTTTACGCCATTTTGATGGGTTCAAATAATTTACGACGTAAACAAAGACGTTAAATATTAAATGTAGGTTTACAAAGGCAGCTGTAAAGTAATTGAACCAATTTTCTTCGTATTTGGAGCCGAGTATTTTTTGCAAGGTTGCAGTTTTGACCGCAATTATTGTTAGTTGCCAGACCGAAAAATATTAAAAACAATAATGTAACAGCCTGGCACATTGTTTTATCCTGCAGCACAATAATGCAAAAGTGTTTATTTGCGAATTCGTATACTATCTAAAACATAGATTAGATAAGATATCAACTTCATATAAAGGGTTTCTACGCTAACTTTATTGTGAATTGTACATGTTATATTTACGTAGATACCTACGTGTTATTAAATTAAATGTATGTTAGGTAGGTATCTCGTTTTAAATGAGTAAACAAACGGTTGAAGTTATTTAGCTTAACGAGCAAACTGTAGCTTGGGTAAATTATTACCACGTAACAGCCCAGTAGCTGCAGCAAAGTTAAACGTGTTTTATGGTCCTGGCTAAAAAACCTACCAGTTAAAATCCGAAAAATATGCATACAGCTACAACAAAACTATAAAAGCTCACTCATAAAAACGGTAAAAAACCATTTATTCAAAATGCTACTCTACAATAATTTACAAGATCATAAACAATTCAAATTTGCAAAAAAATTAGAGCTCTTCCACAATGCGTACCTTCATTATTTTTGCACATTGTGTAAAAGGACCATTTTATGTCAAAAATGACAATAACCGTGACTGTTTGCTCGTTTCCCAAATTCCTGCATTGTTGCTGTGTTCTATATCCATCGGTGGGACAATGGGGTGTCGATATTCAAATTCGCAGAAAGAGTACATTTTGCGTAACCGTCTCGCAAAGGATTTGTTATGCAAACTAATAGAATATAACTCCATAAAACGTATTCTTATATTCCTCAGTAACTATTATTAAAAAAATAACAAATTCTTAAAACAAGCATTCATACTCTCTTATATTTTAAATCCCACTTAACAGATCTTTCCCTGCTCTGTTGATATACATGCTGCCTTATTGTGGAAAGAATTACCATTAAAATTAGGTACGTGAGTCAAAAACATAGAAAAAGGCAAAGTACCTAACCTTAGAAGAAAAGTAAGGGAATACTGCAACTTACATAACTTAAAATATATTTGATGTATACCTTTATAAGGTAATATTTAAATATTATCTGAATATAAATTTTTTTCATTAAGCACGCTCTAATTTTACTTTATCGAATTTTATTTTACTAGTCATAGTCATGCCATCAGAAATTTATTTTATAACAACCTTTGAACATACACAGGGTCCACTTATAATGATGAGATGAGATGGGTCTGATTTTCGAAAAAAATATATATTTTTTTAAATATTTTTCATATATTAAAAATTCTACTCTGTGAGTAAAATTTAAGATTAATCTACATTTTATGACTACGTACGAGTACAATGAGATGGAAACGTTTTTATTACTTGCTGTGTAGTCATAAACTACAGATCAAATTAAAATTTTGATCACAAAAGAATTTTGAAATTTTATTTAATGAAAAATCTTTAAAAAACTTTTTTTTCGTTATTGTGATCCAGTCTTCATCTGCTATTAAAATATTATTGACTATTATAAGGCGGCCCTATGTTATTAAGGTAAATCTAAATCTTTACACCTGTGCGTACATTATTAATTACAAGACAATTAAAACCATTAAAAATGTACCAGAATTGAAACCGCCTCTACACATCCCGGGCTGGTAATGGTAGAAAAGTAGGAAAACCAACAAGCAGTAATTACAAGGGACCTAATTGCGGCAGTTGACATCCTTTCTTCGAAATAACGACCGCGCTAATAGAATTTAATGATAAGGTTGCCAGCGAACAAAAAAAATTAATTGACGATTCACATACATTTAGTCGCGTGAAACGGAACGCATTCCACCCGAAAAGTTCAAACTAAGGAGTAGTAATTAAAGCTTGAAACAATGTTTGGGTTAATTATTTTGCATTAAGATAGAGCATGCTTACTTGTTTTTTGTGGGTGGGCATTACTTATACGACTAGCAGTTTAACTCCGTATTATCCGCGTGGCTTAAAGCCTGCCGTCGATGTTATTTATTCATAATATAGTTGTCTTATATAAGATAAAATAGTTTTTTTAATACAGTTGCTCAAAAAGTGGCGTATTGCAGGGACGTTTAGCGTTCGGGATGTGGGCTATTACACACTTGTGCTTTTTCTTTACCTTTTCCGCACTCGTGCGTTCTCTTTCCCAAATGTCAAAATAATGTCTATTAAAAAGAAAAAATCAACCACGAAGTTTTTACTAAAAAAAATTCATAGAAGTTTTTACGATTCATGCAAATATTTCTGAAAAGAAGCTACTAATTTGTTTCAATATCAGATATAATGATTTGATGCAATGAGTTAGGTTAGGTTTCATTTCATTTTATCTCATTAAATTCATTTTCATTTCATGTCAATACAAAAAATCGACTTGGCTGTATGGGCATAGTTCCCTTTGCCTACCCAGAATGGGTAAACAAACAAAAAAATCTCTGTTTATAATCTTTCACGGCTGGCGCCATTTTGTATATTTTATAAAATTGCTTAATTTTTTCGCAACTGTATTAAAAATAGTCGTTCAGTACACGTGCGGAACCGTCATTGCAACTCGTTCCGACTGTCAACCCTCGCCTTCGGCTGCGCCTCGGCTCGTGTAGACATTTGTCGAACTCTTTGCAATGACAGGCTTTCCGCACTCGTAATGAAATATACTATTAAAGTCATTCGGGAAAAGTTTCGATATCATAATTTTGAAACAAAATTGGAATTAAGTAGATATTATTAAAAGGCACGCGAGAAATTAAAACAAATAGGATCTATTCTAAAACTCTGTGACAACGTTTTTTAAGACTAATGCGATAGTAGACATACCTAATAAATAAATCAACATGTAAACTTCCTTAGTGCAACGTGAAAACTTGAGTAACATACGTAATTTAATTATATTTAACTTTAGCAGCACTTTCACTTGCGATTTTTTTTATAGTTCTATCATACGAGGATGGTAGGCATATCGTATCCATATATCTACTGCAACCCCTGAGAAAACAACTAATATAGAAACTGATGCTGAATTATACTAGTTTAATATTTTTTGATATTTTGTGGTTTACTTTTTGAATAAACATTACTAAAAGGAAGTCGTCGTGGCGCCGTGGTTACTGTGTATCATACGATATCACAGGTTAAGCAACGTTCGGCGCGGTCGGTACTTGGATGGTTTGACCGCCGACCATTCATATCTCACGACGAATTCCGTGCTTCGGAGGGCACGTTAAGCAGTCGGTCCCGGGTGCTGTATACTTGTATACAGTAGTCGTGAGGGTTTCTCAGAAGCCATCTAGGCGCCCTAAAAATTCTGGCATCCACCACCCAGCATTGGGCCAGCTCGGTGGATTATGGCCTATACCTCCTTTTCACCCAGGGGAGAGCCCTGCGGTGGGCTCATTACAAAGAGTTGTGATGAAAATGAAGTAATTTAGAATTATAATATACAAACCTTACTTACCCTTTATAATCTTAAATCACCTTACATATTACTTTGACAGTAGTCTCAAGTTAAATGAAACTATTATTAAAATAAAACTTATTTTAAATTTGCATAAACATATGTAACGTAACTTTTTACCACGTCAAATAATTTAATTTAAAAAGGTTAAAAATAAATAGTGGCTTTACATACTTAGCATTAATATTTTTTTGTAACATCAAAGCATGGTCACAAAAATTTGATGTGAGGATACCGGACAAAGAATCAATTAGGTACTGGAGTCTTTATGACATGTAGCATTCTCAAACATTAATCGCTATAACTTTACCGATGTTTTTCATTTATCTCAGGCATCCAAAAATATATATACACCTGCATAGCATTACATAATATCAATACTTTCCCGAAAATGTAATTAAGCAGGCATTATTCGGGCGCATTATATCAAGAAATTCCTAGCGTTTCACCCGGGCCGGGCAGCCCGGCCGACCGGCCGCCGCCGCCGCGCCGGCTCGACGCGTGCCGCCAAAATTACTTCTATTATTTTATAATCCCTCTCAGCTCCGTTTTGAATATTAATGACATTCCACAGTACTTTCCTTGTGCGTCGAACATTCCAGGCTTCGTGGATATACCTACAGGAACTTCCTGAGGAGGTCACGCTACTGTTTCAACTTGAAACTGACATAAATTGTTATGTAAGTATAAAGATTTATTACACGCCCGGTTTAGTTGCGGGGTGTTGAAAGGTTCATGTGGAAAGTTGTAGTTTCTGCGAAGGTGTTTTGCGATAGGCCGTTTAGATTTCGCCTGGCTAGGTATTCTAATTTTCGACCTTTTCTAGTATTTAAGTATGAAGAATAACACATAGGAAGCAAGTAAAATTTGGTTAAAGTCCCACTTGAGATACGTATTGGACTTAGGTATATCAAGACAGAACATAAAAAGAAACGAATTCTTTTTAATTCCTTGTCAAAACTTTTGAGAACGAGGCAAAAAAAAAGACATCTATGTGTGAACTCTCCGTATAAGTAGCGCTTGATCAATTTTGTTCAACTTTATATGAGAACATTTCCGAAGTATAATCTACAAAACGAAACAAGAATCCTCACAATTAATTAATAATTTACGAAATAATGGCGTAACAAAAATACAAAACATGCTGGACTTGAGAAGGATTGAAAGACCGAAGAGAATTAACTTTAAAGCGTAACAGGGTAAAGTAATTGAAGCCAAACGATAATAAGTGAGGTGCTGATTAAACCCGAGTGGGCCGCGTAACTCGTATTAAGCACTGAATAACTCGTATGTTATTCAGTGTAGCGCCTAGACCTAAGTCTGTTTAGACTCAGAAAGTTGTTTTTACTAACTAGCTCGGTGAGTCCGCCCTCGCCGCAGCTATTCAAATTATTACTCCACAGAAAGTGTAGGTATTAAGCAATTTTAACCTGTAATAACTTAAACCATTAGACAGTGTATACTAAAATTGTTATAGAAATGAAACTCTACGTCAACATTTATAATTAATAATAATCAACACACAAAAATAAGAAAGTGTAAGAGGGCCGCCAGACTGTTGAAAACACGTTGAAAACCAATGCATCCAACCAAGGTTAAGGAAGGTTAACTTGTTGACAACCAATTCCGAGTCATCCACACTGTTACAAACGGTGGTTTCCAACAAGGAGACAAACAAGAACACAAGCCAAGGTCACGCCAGGCCACGCCCCTTAATCGTCAGTGTGCTCTGATCTCTCGCGTTGACAACATCTTCGCGATGGCAGTTTTTTGTATGCAATTGAGGATACAAAGAAGGAAAGGTTGAAACGCAGGATAAAAAGCTACAAAACTCGAGTCATTTATAGTTATAGTTACATAGTAAAATATACAATAACAAGCGTACACAGTCCTAAACACAGACATACATCTACATAGATAACGCAAATGCATGTCCTTTGCGTGTCCGAACCCCAACCAAATGTCAAGGTTGGTCGCCTCTAGATTTAATATGTATTGTAATATGCTTGTATGTATGTCTGTTAGAAAATCGAGTCAAGAATATCAATATCGGTCTTAATAATCGATTTCATCGGCGGTATCGGTGTCTCTGAATCTTTTTGTATTTTCCAGTAATAAATATCAGCTGTGACATCACAATAGGTCTTAAAAAGTCGGCACGCTTGGTTCGATTACAAATCGTGGCACTTACGTTGTCTATGTAGATGTATGTCTGATTCTAAACACCGCCGTTTCCAACCCGCCAAGGTCATGTAATTTGGTTGTCAACAGCCATCTTCACTGTTGGAAACACGTTGTAAACTAGCAAGGTCACCTTGGTTTGATGTTTTGTTTCCAACAGTCTATTTGGGCCTTAAGGCTTAAAATATAATTTATCTGATACAGTGAACGCGCACCCTTTTAAAAGGTAAAACAAAAAAGGTCTCTAATGTTTATAAGCGCACGCGATAATGATCTTACGCATCGGACTATGTTAAATTATGCTAACAAAGTTATAAATGTAGTCACAATTATTACAGCCCGAAGGTACAATGAGGAGCGACTAATTAATATATTCACCTACCGCCTCAATGCAACGGAAACTTAAAAAATCGTGACCCTACGGTGATGCACCTTAGAGGCTTAATATAGTTTTTATTCCGAAAGAAAAAAATGGAACACGCGCCTTCGATATCCGATCAAAAAAGGGGTAAAGACGCGTAAAAAACACGATACCCCTAATTCGAATGGATACTGATAGAGATATTTGAGTGCCGTTAACCCGAAAAACGTCGATTGTTTCGATATCCATTAATTGGATCGTACGGTCATCGATAACCTATCCGACGCAATGTGCGTGCCTGCGCATCTGCCAGATTAGTATTATGCGTTACACAAAATATAATTTATCTGGTAAAGAAGCAATCTTGTATTTTCAATATTTTTATATAATAAGAGTAGTATATGACTGTGAAATATGTTTAGTGCTGGACTGAGCCAAGGAGGAGATAACATCATCATGAATTGGGAGCCGATTTAGTGACATCTAGCGACGCTACAACGGTTCACTTAGGTGACTTCTCTGTTTATGAATTAAGTAAGTCGATTAATAATAGTAATAAATGTTTTGTTTTACACTTATATTGGCACTTACATCTCTTTATGGCTATAGACAATAAGACCGATGATAGAGCACATACAATTAATATTTTAGTTTTAAGACACACCTATGAACAAAGACTTTCAAAATAAAAGATAAAAATCCATTTCACTTTCTATACCCTAAGTCCTCATGTGCTATAAAAAACCACCTCAGAACAAAGTGTAAAAACCAACCCTACACCGACCGACAGGTGGCGTTAAAAAAACTAACCATGTCCACAAGAAATAGCTTAGCTTCAACTGTCATACTATCTGATATTTTTCTATACAAAAAACCCTACCACACAAAACACATATGATAAATATTAAAATATCTCCAATAATCCTTTTTATGGTGCACCGTTCGAGCAAAAAAGGGTTAAGCAATGAAGAAACAGTTTTTAAAAGTGAAATTTAACCCTACAGAAACGCACGTAACATACGTGTTGCGTTAGATCGCTCGTAGATCAATTACCGCCGCGTCCGGTGCACAAGTGCACAAAAACCTCACAATAGAAGGGTTGAAGGGAATAATGTCCGTGTAAACATCGTGTAATTGCCACACAACAGGTAAAAAGGGCTGCAATGTAAACAAACTGCGCTAACCCAACCCTTTCTTTTCATTACGAGAGATTCGATGGGTTATATTGTATGCGCATGATTTGCGGAAATAGTTGGTTAATTCGTAGATAAAATATCTGATAATTATTCTGTATAGGTATATTGTTATAAGAATCTAGAAGGAGGTTGAAACCTAAAAAATATATGTGAAAATTATTTAGCAGAAAACCACAATGCTGTTGTGCCTGTACTAAAATGCGTTATTTGAAAGAAAAGCTATTATAAAAAGTCTTTCAGTTTCAGATAAATAAAATAAATCTACGGAATAAAATAACACAATGATAGGTACTCTTAAAAACTTAACAAAAAACCTTTCTTCTAAAATAAAAGTTATTAATTCCCGCTATTAGCGGTTTCAAGGGCCATTATACTAATTCAGTGTGTCTGTTCTTCTAAGGGAATAAAACATAAATCGTCCGATGACAATAAAGAAAAAAAACTACAAAGTTACCTCCCAACAATCAATTTCTACCCTTTTTATGTCATTCGATGTAGAGTCGATAAAGGGATGACTGTCCACGGAACAAATTTATAAATGATTGAGTTTTCATTTTTTGCGAATTCATAAAAAAACATCAAATGGCGATAAAAAGTGGAGTTGCTGCAGTGGTTAGGTGACAGATTTATATCGTTATATTCGTGATCAGAACGAAATCTTTTGCGATTATTGACAAGTCCTGATGTGAAAGCAAAAATAGTATTGAACGATGTAGGTAAGTAGGTACCTGAAATGTGTTGAGGAATTTGAAGTTTCGGACTGTTAACTAATAGTAATATTGTTTCTTTTAATTAAAGCGTGTTATTCTTATATTACTGTTTTTCTACATTCTATTGTTCTCGAGTTTCATGAGAAGATGTTGGATCTAAAGCAATCCATCCCAAGGACAAAAGGTAATACTTACTTAATTATAGTGTGTATTAACTCCATGCTAAAGAAAGTTTTCAAATACAAGCTCATTCTAAGGCAGTAAATAAACACATATCATATAATTATTTTGGCGACTCAACGCAATCAGATCGCTTTATTCCTTTCCCTTTCAATGAACAAATCCTTTTCTGTATTATTTTATCCTTTGTTAATAAAAGATCCTAATTCAACTGTCGATTCTAAAACATTTTTTTCGTATAATAACGGTAATAGAAGTCCTACGTAGTGATTACTAGTTTCAAAAGCACCCTTTCTGACCCACTTTTTACCCGTTTTTAACAATTTTTCTGTTCCCTCTCCAAAAAACTCTTTGAAAAGCCGGGCGTGAACGAGTTGATGATATTACATTTTTTGTGAAGGAAATTTACGAACAATCTAGTGTATTAACAACAAAGCATGTGTATTGTGTGCTTTGTGCGAGTTTTTTGCGAATTCGCGTGCGCTAGCGCAGCGTCGCGTCGGCGTGTCCGCAAGCGGCGGCGCGGCGCGGTGGCGGAACCCTTGCGCCGGTCACCCCGCTCGGCGCGCGCGCACACAAACGTCGCAACTCTCGCCGCGTCACGCTGCACATACGACCTTCTGTCCCTGACACCACTCGCTACATTTCGCATGTGTGGGTCCCTCGACAGCTGCACTAGTTTTTATATACGCTCTCATATTTTTTTACAATGAAAGAGACGGCGCACCCTTGAAACAGTTTGCGTAATCGATGACAAAACTAAATATTCCGCCCGATGATTTCCGTATTTTTGGAGAACTCGAAATCTATAACGTTTGACGGGTTGCATTTAAAAATAGATTTCGGTGAATGATTGCAACGGTTTTGAATTTTACATTAACCGGTGTGATTTGTAACATTTGTTTTTAAATGGGAGACACCAACGGTTTAAAAGTACAGTGTAGATATGGCAAATTTCAAAATCCCAAAGTATTTCAAGTACGAAGTAGCCCTTACTTAATTAAATATTAACGCTCAGAAAGCGTACACCTCTTTCTCTCGTTTCAACGGCTTCAAGAAAGGTCCCTCTAATTCCCGGGCTCTTCTATTACTTCTTCCATTGCGCTACATTTGGCTCGAGTAATTCGAATACAATTGCATTAAAAAGCAAAATGTCGATATCGCGGCGACCCATCACGGTTCCTGGAACGGCTGAACCGATCCGGGTTTGACCAGGTAGACATTTCACAATTTAATCCAATTCTATGTACGATACATGATCTATTACTTTTCAAAATACTTTGTATCTATGAAACGAAGAATAGGCATAGGTAGAATGCAATAACATATAATTTATGGTATTTTTTTAGCGTAAACACTTGCACAATAAAAATACTGAACTCTACAATAAACCGGCCTCATAAAGTTCTTTTCTCCTTGAAATAATCGCAAAAATGAAATTTAATATATAAATACTTAGGTAGAAAGGTTTTTGGCTTAATGATGTTTTCCTATTTAGATGTGGTGCGCAAATACATTCATTCTTCGAAGTTTATGGTACCTAGAGCTTGATAACAATTACTTACTTTTACAAAGAGAATACTTTTAAATAATACATTGCTATCGTTAATTCGTTTCTTTATGCTCTCAATAAAAAAAAATGCCGTTCAAACAAGCTTCTTTATTAATTGAGCTTTTCTGAACTATTGAGTAATCTAATCTCCAAAAAAAAGAACCAGTGAAGTATTTCTTTTCTTTTATGTTTTGACTGACAAGTCATGTAGTGCTTAAGTATGATTTTCGTTATAATGATCATAAAGCGGGTATCCTTGCAACCACCCAGAATCCAATTCAGTTAAGGCTACCACTGAGAACGGGAGTAACCTCCTATCCCATAGACGAAGACTCTCTACGATACGAAAGCTGTTAAAACATAGAAGGAACAACTCTTTAAGTTTCTAAATAATTCATCATATTAAACAAAAGTATTTTATCCATACTTACTATTATCCACTGCGTCTGAAGAGATACAATCGTGAGTTTAAAAGATATGTAAAATAAAGTTAAACGCATTTAAAACTAAATTAATTCAAAACATTACTCCCAATTCTAATTGACATTCAAACAATCTTTCTATTCGGCCAGCATCCCGCCACAGTTCGGCCTAAAATGGCGGCCATCGATTATGCAAAAGGCGAGGATGCAGTATTTCTGCGGAAGGGTCACGCAGAAGGGTGGCCGCGTAGGGCGACCGGCGACCACCGAACACATACGCATGCATCGTATGTATGTGCCATCATGTACAAACTAACTCTTGTGGGAAGGAATGCTGGCCGGTTCATTTTGATGTTTTATATCATTGTCTATGATGATTCGTTTTTTGTTATTGTCTATTAGTCTATGAAGAATGTGAAAGTAAATGTCTGTATCTTAAACTGTTTTATGCATTTAGAAATGGTGTAAAATAATGAGTTCAATGTTTAAGATTTCTGTTGAGTCAAGCGCAGCTGACACACGGGTTTCCGGGTTTAAATAAGATTTTGAGGCATATTTCTAAATCAAAAGACATTTGTTATAATTGAATGTTGCACAAAAGTGTGTTTTGTTATATCAGACAAGGTGTGATAAATATTTTTATAGCAAATGGTTTAGCTACATTAAATTGTTATCTAAAATTGTTTATCACTTTTTGCAACATTATACCATCTTAAGTTTTCGCGATTCATACTATTAAATAAAACACTTTTTAACCGGATTTATCCAGTATATTTACATTTTAAATTTTAACTCGACGTTTCGGTGTCTTTGCAGACCCCATGGTCACGAGCGACTAAGGTGTCAAGCGTCAGATTGTCTGCAAAGACACCGAAACGTTTAAAATGTAAGTATACGCGATAAATCCGGTTAAAAATTGTTTTATTTAACATTATACCAGTTTAGCATATCTTGCAGGGAAAAAATATAGTTGTGTCTGTCTGTTCACTTCTGCAATACATTTACATCGCCTTATAAAACCTAATAAAAGGTAACAATAATTGTAACTATCTATTATAGACTTAACTCGATTTAGTAGTTTGCAAAAAAGTTCCTTAGTTTTAGGCAGTTTTCTTATGGCTGGGCTCAAAATTGTAAAAATATGAGGATAAAAAATAATTGATTTCTTATTATACTGTAGTTACGTCAATTATTAAAACCGATATTTGCTATAATTATTAAGTATAAAAACACAAACCATTTTACTTGATTTTTGGTGGATTTTACAATATACTTACCTACCCTTGGTGGGTAACCAAGGGTAGGTAAGTATATTGAAATTTACGTATACTTACCATAATAGGAGCTCTAATAAAAATGAGTTTTTGATATTATTATGACATAGACTGTACAGTCACGTGCAATGATATGTATACATTTTCATTGGAATTTGAACCTTATGACAAGCGAATAAGTTGCAAGAATTTTCTGACAGCTCATAAAGATTAGTTCAAAAAACCTATATAGATGGCACTTTTAAAAAGCCGAAGGCGTTAAGTCTTTATACTATAATGTAGGTAAGTGGTATCTATCATCTATGGTTATTTATAAGTTCAATTTCTGATACAAACGTCAATTAATTTATTTTACTTTTAAAAACGCAGTGTGGAATAAATGGCAATATGACAGACAAGACTTCGCCTTTTGTAAAGCGCCATCTATCGGAGCCTTTTATACCATTTTTGTACCATTTTGTTTTTTTAATGAGCTGTCAGAAAACCTCTCATTACCGCCGTAATTAAGTCTACTAACTTATTGCATAAAGTTATTAAAATATATGTATAAAAACACATTTTAAGGCTGCGTTAGATTTTTGTACTGTCTGTAGTACTCTATTATTCTATCATATTATGATGGAGTATAATGGGTGTCCGTCCGTAAAGCATTGATGAATTACATATTTAACAATTGAAGTGATTGGTAATCGAATGCGGTGACTTAAACACAACCCAGTAGGTATAATTGATTCTTTGAATCCTAAACAACGTAGAAATTATTCAAGTATTTAGGTGTCTACAACAGCGTATGCCATCTTAGAGTCAACGCTGCGTCACGCGTTCGAATGCGCGTTTCATACAAAACTGCAACGTCTGTATACCATACGCACGTTCGATACGGACGTTATGAAAGTTTGTATGTTTGAATCTCTCTTAGTAGGTGTTATAAAAATCTATGGGTAGGTTAAAACCTATTTGAAGATACGGACGTACGGTACGCGCGTTCGAACGCGTAACGCAGCGTTGGCACTTGACTGTTCGAAATGTTAAATTACTTTTGAAACAATGTTACACACAATTTGTTTGTTTAATTAAAATTCGCAGTTCCAATTAGAAAGTTCATTAATTTTTACATCCTGCATTATTCGGACTACGACGTACAAAAATGCAATAAAATGAGTTATATAACTAAAAACCAAATGTTCCTACTAAATTAATATTTATTATGTTAAAATATAATGATTCCCTATTAAATAAGACGGTTAACAATAAAATTACACGATAATAGCTTTATAGCCACTCTTTTGTAAGGTTATTATTGATAATTATATTAAGAGAAAGTGGTTATAAGTTCAAAAGTAATAATATTTTTAAGACAGTTCATACCCAATGACTTTTCCGCCTATTCAACTTCAAATTAGGTTGTCTAAGTAAGACACAACTTAAGTGATAAAAAGCGGTCTTCAACAAATCAACAAAAGCCTTACTTGCTTAATGGAAGCTGTTCAGGTTTCCCAGAAAGTATCGATTGAAAAGACACAATTAAAGTTAGAGTTGGGTCGGTAACTACGGCGTTTGTTGTCTCTGAGCGTGCGTGTGTGCGTGGGTTAACCCCACCAAACTTTCATCTCTCGAGACCCTCCGCGAGTGCAGGGAGGACCCTCCCTCCCTTCGAAGGGAGTAAAAAGTAGTTGCGACTTGTTCACCTCTTTCGCTGTCGCCCTCCGAAAGCCTCACTCATATGTTTTTTATGTAACTACCCACGACTAGGGGACGACTGCGGGTGTTTTTAAAAGATTGTATTTTTCCGTTTGATCTTTTTTGGGAGCTGTTACGATAATTAACTGTTTTCGTAAATGGATAAGGATAGATAAAATATATAATTATACGTGATGTTTCGATGGTTTGTAGTTTTTATAATAACATCTAGTTATTAATAAACTCGGATTTTAACGTGAACTGTGTAAACATAAAAAAATCACATTTTAAATGTGAGATTAACAATATACCTAGTACCGATGATGCTAAGCCTTTTTTAAATCTTGAAACGTAGTAGGTAAATGGTACCTACATCAGTATTAGGGATTGCAAAATAATAACCGGATTTTAATGTTTTCTTTGACGGTTTTCGAAGTTTTACATTTTAATTTGTTACATTGTCATTTATGTTATTTTATTAAGTTGCAAATCTTGATAAATAATTGAAAATCTTTATAATAAAGCTTTGATTATTCATAGAACTAATAATAATTTTCACACATGTAATCAGTCAAATTTAATTGTAATGTAACAAAGATAATGAACTTTAAAGACAAAGCAGTTCTTTTTTAAACTTCACAATCTACTAACTTTTGCGATAAAATTGAATCAAAACAAAGAAATACATTATACGTTAAGTTAAAATCCGATTTTAGGAAAAACTAGTTTTACCCAGTTAAAACTAGTTTTTACTAATTGCTATAATAACTAATTCTCAAAATAGAATATCAGTCAAAACTAGTGCTGACTAACTAAAACGCGTATTTCCAAAAGCGTTTCAGTTAAAACTGTTCCGACCTAGAATGAATTTCATCGTAGCTTATTCTGAAAAGCAATGTTTTAAAAAGAACCGCGAATAGAGCTTATGACTTCAGCTTAATTGAGAATATAAGTGATGAGGATTAAATTAATATGAAAAATAGTACATATGAATAATCGTTTAAATTAGAAGGTTCGTAATATCCATTATACTAATAAAATCATTTAAAATAAGGCATTATTAAATAAGAACTGAACTTTAACTATGACTACACAAGGCAGAGTTTAAAGTTCAGTTTTTTTACTCACATCACATTGTCAATTACATAATATTAAAATCACTTTTTATAAGTTAAAGTCGTAATGAAATATTCGCAACTCAATCAAGAGTCTAGTCGAGAGGTTTTTCTTTTATTAATCTTTGATGAACTAAATGTGCCGCATTAATCGTAATAAATAGTCAATAATTAATAATAACAATCAAAGGACGATGCTTAACAGGAAGCATCAATTGTGATGATAGCAAATACTTCAAACGAAAAATTCGGAAAAATTTGAAAATACCGGATTTTGAAAATGTAATCCGGATTATTTAAATTTAAAAAAATCCGGATTTTTCAGGTCTTTTCGAAGTATCCGGATTGCAATCCCTAATCATTATTTATTCAAAATTATTCCATAAAGAATTATACAGGGTTAATTTTAATTAGCGCATCACCTCTTTCAGGCAGTTTCTCCACATCAGTCCCAACCACATTTGTTCTACGACATTTTAAAATTAATAGTTTTTTTATTTTTAGTTTTCCCATACAAAAAATGTTTATAGATTGTTTATAGAAAATGCGCTAATTAAATTTAACCCTGTATATGATACTTAATACTTATCTATTAATAATCACGTAACTTCTACACAGTACTAACACATATTACACACACTAATCGTCAAAAACCTTATTTTTAGAATATACTCTACTTATTATATTTCATGCAGGTTCCTACCACCTCACTATAAATGAGGATGATGGTCAAGCAAAAACCTTAAATAATTTTCAAAAATAACACATATGATTCAGATGTAAGGGTTGGTACTTGAGACGCGTGCCCGCGAGGCCGGCGCGGCGCGGAAGGCGGCGACGGCACACACCACGCTATAAAAAACGCCACTCGGAAGCCCGTGCGCTCCCGGCACGCAACAATACCCTGCCAAGGGGGACACTTTCCCTAAAAATCACATTTATTTTTAAAAAATACTTCTCCCTCGCGCTAAAAAACCATAATATTTTCTAAATCGAGCAGCGCGCGCGCCGGCTGAAGATTTGACGCGCTCGCGCATGTGCTTTAAATCGTCCCCTCGTAATTCCAGTTTTTTTGTAAATTTAAAAACATCCAGTACACCGGTTACTGGCGATTGATGCAATCTCCAAAAAAAACGCGATTCGTTAATCCACGGGACGGACATCAAAAGGTTGCAAAAAGATGCGTTTTTTCCTACCGTCACGATGGCTGGACGTTATAGGCCGGTAAGGGCTCAACGGTTTTTGTTTGACCCTCAATTTACAACAAGAAGGGACATAAGGTTTTTTCCCCACTGATATGCCTCGATGTCTTGGCCTGCATGGAATCTAATGTAAATTTGTTACAAAAACTGGAATTTAAATAAGTGTAGTGCCCTCAAAGAATTTGTTAGGGGACCCTTCGCGTTATGGCGGTCGTTAGGTATATTAATACCAGCCCTCGAGTTAACTAAAATATGCGTAGAGTCCAATTGTACGACAATAGTCGCACAATGGCCGATCGAAGTTCTTTCAAATTTATTTACTGCAGAATACGTTCGACATGTAGCTTTACGTTTAGAAACCGAAAGTTTATATTTTCTTTTTGTTGGCCGATACGTTACAGGAAATTAACATTATGTGAGTTTTCCCCGCGGGTTGAGTGAGTCAGAGATATCGGCAATAAATAAGATTGGCAAAAAGGGAAGAGGGGGGTGGGAGGGGGCAGTAAAAAATTATGTACTGAGAGTGGCTGGTGGACCGCGGTCACGCCGCCCGCCGCCGCTGGCCCTGTGATGGACTGCCAATATCGAGGGATAAGACATTTAAAACTGTACCTAACAATTCTCATACACTTTGTTTATTGCACTACAGATTGTAGGTTAAAATTTATGAACACAATATGTCATACCAAATAATTTAATTTCAATGTTATATTAATCAATATCTTATCTTATCGCATTGTGTATTGTTCTTAAGCCGACGCCGCCGTCGTCAACATGTCGTGGCTCATTTCCATCCTTAGCTCGTTACGTCCACTGCCGACCATCCCACCGGGAATACAGATGCTTTTTATGGGCGTCCACTCGCCACCACCGCGTAGCTTTGTTTCGACAGTTTCGAGGGGACCAATATTTATGTATCTCATACTAAGAAAGAAATTACATCTCTGCATACTATACGGCAAATAAGATTTTGCTCTGTAGATAAAAAGTATGTCTTAAAGGTCGAGAAAATATCCTGCTTAAAAGGGTCTGCTCATTCAATATGGATGTGTATCTAAATAGAGTTAGGTGTACATAGTGAGTTAGAGGGTTAGCCGCCCTAACCCTTTGCCGCGATGGGTAGGAATGGGCGGCACGGAAGGGTTGCCGCCCCCTCCCCGCACCCCGCACCTTCACTCGCACTTTTACGACTAGCTTTTTTATCGCTCGTGCCGTCGTTTTTCCTTTTCTATTTTTTATGTTTATTTCCTCAAGACCATAAATTATGTTTGAAAGAAGGGAACTCTTGGACGTCGGCGTCGACAGGAACCGGGGTGAAGTCGAGTGAGTTTTCTGTTTTCCTTTTTTTGTTTTTTATTGCTGGCGCTGCGAATAGTGCGTGGGGTGGCTGCAGCGTTGCCATGACGACTGCATCGAATTAGATGTAAGGGTACGAATGTGGTTACATGGTAGGTTGATAGGTATATAAATAAATGTGTTATTAGTAGTTGTAACGCGATCCGGCAAACATTGGCGTGTTTGTTCGCAAACGTGGCCGGACGGGAGCTTTGTTTGCGCGCCACGGCCGGCCCCGGCCGCCGGCCGCCTGGACCAACGCGCTCGGTAATTCTATACGATAACATCTCGATAGCTTTTGTTTTCATAACATTAGGCAACTACTAAATAACATATTTATAGTCATATCGAATGGACAGAACATTTTGTCTGTGAAACCTTTTATCAACTTAGACTGTTTGGGAATGCAACATACAGATTTTGTTTCCATTTTGCAATCATTAATTAAGCTTTGCTTTGAAGCGTCTGGTATATAACAAAGTTTATGTATAATACGTAACCTAAAGAGTTATCTAAATATTTTGCTAGTTATTGAAAAAAAATCGCAGAGAATAATAATACAATAAAATTTATAAACTTGAAATAGTGAGAAATCCAACAAGCTTGCTATATGCCGTGGATAACAAAAAACGTATATAAGTATCATATCTTTGGTAGGAAAACTAAGACCGGTTGTTTTTAAAACTAGAGGATTCAATTTAAATAAATGGATATATCCTAACGATTTCAAAACTCAAAAGAGTTCAATAACGGTAAGCATCATAAGCACATATGCACCACACATAAAATCAATAGGTAGTATTTACCCAATTCCTTCAGAATAACAATTTAATGTGATATGTTATTATAATTGAAATTAACCGCAAAAACTGAACAAAGACAGCTTTAAATTCATTTAATTGTTCAAACCCTTGCTTCTGTTAAAAAAAAAGACCATATTGCGTCCATCGAACCAACCACCGAGAAAGAGAAATTTTATAATGAAAGGCGAAATCGTTATACGCTACATTTGAAATTAGTGGAACCCTTTAGGGCGCCACACCGACAGACAAAGGGCCGAATGGCGAATTGCCGGCAGGTAGCGAATACCCCAGAACACAGTCCAATAATTATTGTGAAGGGTTCTAGTTTAATAAATGGCAGTTTTTGTAAATTAGGAAGGGCTATCGCAGCGCGCCATACGGACATACCTGCACGCGAGGATGTAGCCCTGCCAAGCGGCTGGCGAATATTTCATGTTATTTCTAGCATTTACATCATTTACAAATTTTAAACTTTAGGCTATTAGCAGATGATTCCATGTTAGTTTTTTCAAAAAACATTTAAACATCGAAACTACCATTAACTATCAATCTCAAACCCTTTACAAGACATTAAATGTGACGCAAAAACTCTACAATCGATACATCAAGCTATTCACGATCACGGAGCAAGCTATTAGCAACTATTTACTGTCGCCAAATAAAGGCTTCTTTTATCAGCAGCTTTATTCTTTTATTTGTATAAAACAGTTTAAATGAAAGGGTAAGAAGGGTTTCACAACACCGTTTAGCCTGGAGGCAATGGAGTGTGTCACGATGAGTCGTAATTCCGATGTTTTCGTATTTAAAATCGCATTTCCTGGAGTTGGCATTGAGGAGAGTCGCTGGAGCGAACAGGAGTGCGTCCTGATGGATGCCAACAAAGCGATGCGGCAACAATGGCGCGGGCGTCCTGAGACCTCGGTGACACCTACGCGTGCAGCGGACTGTGCCCAAGGTAGAGGCGTTAGCGTTTGAAACTGAAATACCTACATTGGTGTGGCTCATTGAAATCAGTTGTCTATCTATATATTGTGTGCTTCAAGAGTGTTTTATAGGGAAATTCAACGTCACTTGCCGTTAGATGACATTTAAGTTGTTGCTGTTTTTGCAGTCGAAGCCTTTTCAAATCGATAGTTTCAGAGACTCTATGGACCAAATCCGCAGTGACTTTGGTCATGTGTAGTAAATAAATATTTGGTAGACATTTTCACACAGCACCATCTAGCCTGAAATTAAACTCATAAGCCTGTGTTATAGATACTGGACTATGGATATATGTACTATCGAACCAACTGAATCATGACCCACATATTGCTTGAATATAGGTTTACTTGGTGGCGAACTTGTTATAACTTCATTCGACACTGACATTTAATGAGTAAAGAAATCCTACAGTATCTAAAAAGTCGTAAGTGCATTCTACGCGATAGACCTTATAAGTTTGACAGTTTCAACCGAATTTTCAGCAAAATGGATGATGATTCAGTTGGTTCGATGGTATATATATTTTCGACGACTGGTTGGTGTAGTGGTAACATACTTGCTTTCTATGCCAGAGGCCCTGGGTTCGAATCCTGGTGAAGGTGAATATTGATGTGATGTATACAGATATTAGCCGTCATGTCTTGGATGTTTGTGTTATTTAATTAACAATTTATGTACCCTTATTTATATGTTTATTTCAGTTCTAACATCGAAAAATTAGCGTCTTAATAATGAAAACTTTGTTTAATAAAAAAATGTAGGTTTAAAAAAATATTGATTTTGTTTTTACCCACGACGGAACGGAGACGGTATATGCGTTTGGGGTGAGAGGGTGTTTGTGCAAACCAATGTTACCATTTATCTCCAGAACCACTGGTCCGATTTTAATGCGGTTTTCAGTAATCGCTTTGGATTTGATTGGTGCATGTTCTTAGATAGGTGTAGCAGTAACAAATCACCAGGGGGCGCTGCAGTAAACATTTGTTTGTAATAACAACCATTAATTCTGCAAAACCATTGGTCCTATTTAAATGTAGCTTTCAGTGATCGCTTTGGGTTTGATTGGTGCATGTTCTTAGATAGGTGTTACTGTAACAACTCGCCAGGGGGCGCTGCATGTTACCATTAATCTTTAAAACCACTGGTCCGATTTTAATGCGATTTTCAGCGATGGGTTTAGTTGGATTTGATTGGTGCATGTTCTTAGATAGGTGTTACCGTAACTTATTATAATACTTCACTATGTATTTAAATAAACTACATGGGTTTTCCAGCAGTGGTGGGGACATTAGAGGGTTGATGAGGTAGATGTCGCAATAACATAGGTATTCAACTCCCTATGAACTTTATAAGAAGAGCAAGAAAATCCGTCGAGGGCTGCCATCAATATTTTAAATTTCAATATAAAACTACAAAACGAATTCATTCAATGGCAGCCCCAGACGGATTTTCTTGCTCTTCTTATAAAGTTCATAGGGAGTTGAATACCTATGTTATTGCGACATCTACATCTTCGAGAACGGAATAGGTAAGCGTAGGGAAGTGCTATGAAAACGAATAGTATGTTGTTCATAATATGACCGACTCTGTGTGAGATCAAGTGAACTTTTAAAAAAGCTTTTCACGTTAATTATCACTCGTCACATAAATCATTTCAGTCGGGATATTTCAAATTATTTTATTCTTTTTCAATTACTTTTTAACCGTCGCGTCGTGGGTTTTTCAAAATTTTAATTTTGTTTTTTATTGAATTTCGCACTTTTTTCTGCAACTAAATGCTTAATATTTTATCGCGTTAGATTTTTTGGCAAAAAAGTGCACGCATAATTCATCAGCATTGTAATGCGCTCGTAATACAATAAAAAATTATCTTTAACTGACAAGAGAAGAGAAATCGGGCCATTATTTTTTTTACAAGCGATGTTTAAAGGAGTATAACTAGGTTTTTGAAAAACCCAAGTATTTTAAACATAGGATACATTCGGATTACCAATTTGGACTCGGATAATTGCAAATGACTTCCCCTACGTCAACTTAAAAGATTTTAATTACCAATAACCATGTTTGCCTACCTTTAGTGCCTATAGTGAGCCCCGAGAATTACTCTTACACTGTATACAAGTTAGATCAAAATAAGTCCAGTATTTCCGAAGATTATCCCGAACATACACAAGAGCAAGTTGAATTTTTTTGGGAATTACGCTAGGATTTACCAGATGACATTAATTGAAACTTATTTAACTGTATTGTATTTTTTTTTCATAGTCTATAGGTACAATGCCAATCGGCTTTGAATTATTCGACATATTTCGACAACCCGACTGGGAAAGATTACCTACCTGTTTCAAGAAATTCTTACTGGATCAAAACTGCAGGCGGATGCTAATTAAAAATACATTTTCAATGGAATTAACGCATTTATCTAATAAATTCTAAACGAGTAACCTAAATTACGACGCCCTTAAATATAGCTAGATAGCTAAATATCTATTAGAACAAATTCAAACTCGCGTCATCTTCTACCTTACGCCACAAAACGGAAGCCCAACTCCACAATGGCACCGCCTCCAGCAACGCAGTCAAGCGTCACTCGCGTAATCCTTTCCTAGCAAGCCTTTCGCGAGTGCCAGACCGAACCAGCGACAATGTTGCCAAATATTTTGTCTTTTTATCACAATAGCTGGTTAAAGCAGCGGTTGTTTGACGGTTAGGTACTAATCCTCGGTTATTATTAAAAATATGCTTTTGTCTAAAATGGCGTGGTTTTTGAACGTGGTTTCGAATAGTCCATTCCAATATTGAATTTGAATTGAATTTTCACGATTCATTATGTTGATACGATACTTTTTGATAGGATTTCATTTATTACTTATGATTTTATTAACTCATTTGTACTTTCTTGTATGTACTTTCTTTATAGGCATATTTACAACATTCATAGTTTCAAGAGGTGTTAGAAGAGTCAACGTATGTAACAAGAGGACAGGTCTTTATTATTTCACAGGAATAAGCACTGCGTGCGAGCTTTATTATGTTCCGGATAGAAACAAGGAATAGCCTTACTGAAGACAAAGATTAGATTCATCTACTACTCTACTTAGAGAACTTCCAAAAATCTAAACTTAATAGAGTTAAGTCTGAGTAAGTTTTCAGAATACGAGCCTTAAAATATGACGTACATGTATGTCTGTGGTTAATACAGAGATTCTTACCAAATTCTACGCATCAAAAAGAAACTTGTAACAAATAAATTTAACCAGTAATTTGCGACAGATCTACATGACAGCAGGCTCTCGACTGCTCAATTTTTTTCACCAAAACTTCTCTCTGAACAAACATAGGAATCTGGACACAAATAGGATCCATTAATACGCGTCAGGCGCTCGGCGGGCTGTGCAGGACATTCGAACTAAGATCGGATCATTAATATTGAGCGGAGGTCCACGTAGGCGGTGTCCCGAAAAGGATAAGTTCTACAGAAGCTCTACCCTTTACAACTAGAAGCCATTTGTCACGGGAGGACTACGGGATACCTCTTCTGAAGTAATGGTTGTTGGACTTTTATAGTACATTACGTGAATAGCTGTGGATTTAATTATCACGATTTTATGCCTGTCTTTGCGTTTGTATTGAAATGTCTTGGATTATTATGTTGAGGTAGAGTTTACATTTTGAAAATTGGTGCCATGTACAGTCAGCTACAAAAGTCAATTAACACATTGACATTTTCAAAGTGTTAATCAACTTTTGTAACTGACTGTACCTACAGTTAAATTTTGTTTTTAATACTTATTACATAATGGATTTAGTTGTTTTTCAAATAATGTAATGCAACGTGTTGATGAAGACAAATTAAGTTAAACGTTTTACGACTGCCCATCTGATAACTATTCACTGAATACTTAAACGCACATAGGTATCCCATGGATATCGACAGGTAAATCAGACGCTGGTAACTCTTTTCCACCTTGGCAATTCAAATTCTATAAAATAAACTGAATAAACGTTTTTTTCTTAATTTGCGATACTGTATAAGCTATAAATAATAAAGTCAAGAGAACATAACATTGTATTGTCGTTATAAATGTGTGTAAGTAGTGTTTAAACATACCTATAATGACTCATAAATAAAAGCTTCAGAGTCATCCAAAAATGTGGTTCTCCATTTGATGTTTTAACGATTGCTGTAATTCAGTTTCATTGTTCATGTTATCCAGCGTTTACCGGTGACCTGGAGCACCCTTGGGGGAGAGCTTTGTCCAGCAGGACGTCAGCAGGCTGATGGTAATGATGATTCATGTTATATGCATATTTTGTAACCTAAAGTAACCTGATTACAGAAACGCATTACTGTCACCTCAATTCGCGCTTGTAGGTAAGTACTTCAATGGGTTCTACAATTGAAATAGTAGTTCCAACACAAAGGCAGTTTCTAAGACCCATAAGCCTTTAATGTGAATAAATGGTAGGTACTAATTGCTGTCACTATGAAGAAAAGTAAAATATGGAAAGGTCTAAGGGAAACTTTTTCACTGTTTTTCAAAAGGCCTATGAGACAAAACTGCCTAAAATAGATGCTCGGGCCCATCAATATCAGTATATTTAAGCCGGGTATGGGTTTCGACCCCTGCATAATCTAAATGTAACCTGAACTTGTAGATACCTACTCATATGAACGTTTCCATTATTTGTAAACCATTGGAGATGCAACCTTAAGTGATCATTCTTAATATCGAATATTACTTAAATTTAAATAAATAAATATTTCTGACACTCACACTATATTATCTAGCCCAAATTAAGTTTCTTAAAGAACTTGTGTTATGGATACTAGATAATAGATATACTTAAGAAATATATAAACATACATCCATATTTTTATTAGAATAAACTTAAATAATAAACATCCATGACTTCACGACTAATGTCTGTGTCCATCACACAAATATCCGCCGCCGCCGGGATTCGAACCCAGGGCCTCCGACATAGAAGGCAATGTATGTTACCACTACACCAGCCGGTCGTCCATGAAAATGAGTTCCGGCGAAAACAAATGAAGAAGTAGTCGATTGCACTGTGCGCCTTATTTCGTATTACAATGAATGTAAACAATGCAATATAAACAGTGTTAGGACTTTATACCCCAAATACAATACTAACACAACGACACATTTAATAACAATAATAAATTACGCCGCGACGATAAATTGTTTATTTCGGATGTAGATACCGGCCCACCAATAAATTGTTCCAAGATTCCTGTATCATCAAAAGATTTATAACTACAAGGAATTTTACGAAGCCTGTTGCAATAAATGATAACTGTAGCTGTGTAATTTGTGTAAGAGCGGTTAAGAATAGCCGTGTAGCCATATCAGCCTCAGTGTTTCAAGAAACCGTAAAGAATTTCTCCATTAAAATTCTGCCGACAAAAAAATTGCCAAACACACGTGGTCCATATTCATTTGCAAGACCAACCTAATCTACAGATGTTTATTATAAAAACTGATAGTTTAATAACCAGCTCTTACGATGTCTCGTAGAGGAAGAAAGAAACGGCATGGCGTATACTTGGTATGAGTTTTTGTCTTACTATGCGGTCGATATTTAATATGAATTAAAGAATTAAAGCCTGCTATTCACTAGCAACATCCTGCTTAATTTTTAATTGTCACCAAGGATATAAATAATAAATACGTATAGCATTCACCCCACATTATCCAGCCTAAATCAATCTTGTTAGAATGAAAGCTCTATAGTTGTATCTATTTTTCTAAAGTAAAATTTCATCCACGTTGCCATTACTTACGAAATCCTACCCTTTGACGCGCACCCTTAATAAATTAAACATATTATCCTTCGTGCATCTTTGTGGTGCCGTTCGCTAGCAGGCAGTTTGCACGGTCAACCCATTACGACGCCGCGACGGGGGGCCCTGATCACTTTGCTCATGTTAATTTATGTGCTTTGTACCATTGTACACAACACAATAGGTTCATTTTTATAGCGCTGGCCTGCCGGACACCCAGATTAACATCTATGCTACCATTGGCTTTCTCTCGTTTTGTGCAACACACAATGGACTGGCTAACTCGTACGCTGCACCTGGCAATGGACTCAGAAATTTAATAGCCACTACTGACGCTTTGTGCAAAGACTATCTATAATTTATTAGACAGGTATTAACTGCAGGTAAGTTAACCGATTCAAGTAAAAATCAGCTGCTGAAATGTCTTAAATTTTATATATTTCATAAACTTAGAATAGGAGGAACACTCAATATATAAACACATGATATTACATTGCTTATTATCGAAACTATATAATTAATGACTACAAACTTCTAAGCAACAGGATTCATAATGCACATACATAGAGATCTTCTTGCCTACTTACCTACGTACTTGTTCTTTTAACACAATAAAACTTGTGACACCCAAAAATTGTTCTAGGTATAGAAACCAAAATCATTTATTAAGATAAAAACTACTTTTTATGGATTTTAATTATTTGGTTCCAAACGACTTTGAGATACGACGCGACGGCCTGAGCCATTTAAAATATTGTAATATAAAAATATAACATCATTGATTGAACAAGATTTGTCTATTGGTACTGGTATGAAATGTTATTTTTTATATTAAAATAAATCAGCCTCATGAGGTTTTACAATATATGTTGGTATCTCTGCAAGGTGCATTTCCAAGCTAACAAACATGATTTAACACTATCATCAAAACGATCACAAAAACTTTCACAAATAACAAACAAACTGGTTTAAATCGACAATAACTTTAAACAAAACTAATTAATTTAACTGTTTCGCAGCAAAATCCATCTTACTTGCACTCGTTCTGTATATTTTGCAACATCATTTGACGAGAAGATTGAGAAAACCGATTAAACAACGGCTTCCCCTCCAGACTTCAGTCTGATGCCCAGGGCTTAGCAAAACCACAGTTCAAGGACAGGGCTGAGAAATTACTGCTCGTTGTCTATTCTTAAATCTGGATCATCAGCCCCCTGTCCCGAAGCCAGCTCCCCGTGGATCCTGACTCTGTACACACAGGTATACACTGAGTTTCCCCAGTTTGACAGCACTCGAAGCCGCACCATATGATAAGCCTTGGGTGACGGATGAAGTACTTCGAAGAACTGAATCGGTTTTCCAGTCTTAACGTACTCGAAAGTTCCGTAGTCATGAGGGTACATGTCTGTCCGGTATTCTAAACCTTCTAGTTGGAAGTGACGAGGAGCTGATGATATTTCTCTGAAAAAAAGATTGCTAGTTATGGTGATGTTTGAAAAATCAAAAAACCTACACATTACGTTTTTGTAATACCGACAATACAGTCGATGTACAGGATATATGAATTTGGGCAAAAGCTAGTATTCTAATAATTGTCTGATAACCTTAACGATACAAATTCACAAGATCACATTATCCGCATTAATCATCAATTTATTCAAATATGAATCAACATGGTTTTACAAACTAACCAGAAACCAATACTAGAAAAGAAGCCTCAAAATCTATGAAAAGCAAACCCACTATGCACTCATGAGCTCAGTAAACAGACTTAAGCCACATTGAAATCCGAACACCTATCGACAGACGACAGGCTTACTAAATCTACTATAGGTACACAGGTTATTTTGATCATTTAACTCGAACTTACTTAGTTGGAGATATATGAGGAGGAATATGCTCCATGCTGATGCCAGTGATGTGAACAGTTCCAAGCAGTCGTATTATGACTTCGCCTCTTAACCCTTTAAAGGCCCAGCACTCGCCGGGCAGGGTCGTCGGTTGCAAGATGGCGCGCGCTCCCAGACACTCGCGGCAAGCCCAGGCGGTGAGCACGTGCAGCGCCCAGCCCACGGGGGACTCGTAGATGGCATGCTCCACGGTTTCACCCGTGTCCAGGATCCTAGCGCCGGCTGATTCAAGGGCGTAGTCTATCATCTGGGCAAGGAGAATTATTTTTAGGAAGTATACTGGCTGTCACGCGAGCAACTTTTGTTTTCATAGGAATTTATTAACGAAATTAAGCCTTTCTCAAAAGATAGTCGATTATTCCGAATATTCCACCATAGTTTTCTGAGTAAAATACTTTGAAAGTGTGCATGAACAAGTCTATGCCTATTCAGTACTTGTGGGGAAAATGTCACTACTTATATTATATACTCTATGTAAATATTTGTTATAGTTTACTGTCGAATAGAAGAGATGTTACGTTTCTCTGTAAATTTTCGATAAATGTCAGTTTGCGTTGTTATGCGATAATTTCAATGAATTAATACAAAATATTGGAAAGCAGTATCGTTGTTTGATTATAAAGCAAGAACACGCAATAACAATAGTTCCCGCATACTTACCTATCTAATATATAAAATTCTCGTGTCTCAGTGTTCGTTGCCATACTCCTCCGAAACGGCTTGACCGATTTTGATGAAATTTTTTGTGCTTGTCCGGTATCTATGAGAATCGGCCAACACCTTTTTTTTATTATTTATATGGCAAAACAACGTTTTCCGGGTCAGCTAGTACTTTATAGATATTTTTTTGGGTAGGTAACCAACAGTAGGTATTATTCCAGCTCTTCTACAGGTATATTTTAATTAGCGCATCACATCTTGCATGCTACATCAAAGCCAATAACATTTGCTCTACAACTTTTTAAAATTAATAGTTTTAAAAATTTTAGTTTTCCCATACAAAAATTATTTATAAGTAGCCTCTGTTTAGAGGCGTAACTTTATTGACTCTTGGCGTAGGTATGCCATGCACCTTACGCAGTAAAATATCGCTTCATAATAATAATAGGTAGGTCATCATCACAACTCTTTGTAAAGAGCCTACTGCAGGGCATGAGTCTCTCCCCTGGGCGAAGAGGAGGTATAGGCCATAATCCACCAAGCTGGCCCAGTGCTGGGTGGTTTTTAGGGAAGGTTTTTAGGGCGCCTAGATGGCTTCTGACAAACCTTAACGACTACTGTATACAAGAATACAGCACCCGGGACCGACTGCTTAACGTGCCCTCCGAAGCACGGAAGTCGTCGTGAGATATGAATGGTCGGCGGTCACCCATCCAAGTACCGACCGCGCCGAACGTTGCTTGACCTGTGATATCATATGATACACACAGTAACCGCGGCGCCACGACGACTACATATATAGGTATAGACGGATATAGGTAGGTACTTCTTACAAAATATAGAGTAAGGAGCAAAAACTTTTTTGTTTTTATTTTTTGTGTTATTTATCAAGATTTGTAAAAAGTCGTAGAACAAATGTTGTTGTGATTGCTGTGGAGAGGCAGCCCGCAAGAAGTGATGCGTTGATTAAAATTAACCCTGTAGGTATAGTAGCTGGATTGGTGAAACAAAAACATAATCTGATCACTACTTACTTAAAGCTTGCATAATACAATAACCTTTTAATCATAGACAACAAACTAATAGGTATGTATTCATTTTAAATCTTCAAATTCCGTTAAGCTACGAATTACGAGATTCCCTCTTAATATTAAAACTTACAAGCCAATACACCTTCACCAAATTCACATTTCTTATTGGCGAATTACTCTTCACTGGTCAAACAAAACTAATTGGTTTTTATCAAAAGGTTTGAAAAGAGAGGCCTCAAATAAAACCTCTGCAACAAGATAGATATAATGCTGAGTTAATAATAACCTGTCGATCGTAATCCTGGACATCATACCCGGAAGGTTGCTTGGGTCCGGCGGCGTCGAGTGCGTCCTTGTGCCGCGTGGTGGCCACCGCCGGCAGGGATGCCGTCACCCGCTCCAGCTCCGACTGCAGGCGCTCGTGTTTGCGGTTCACCTGGTGGAATCTGCGCTGTCAGTAGCCGCCAAATAAATGGATTCCGAATGACAAACGAAATAGAAGAAGTAGGTAGCGTACGCCCTTCATTTTAGCGCTTGAGTAGAAGTAACTCTTATAATTTCAACTGTACTTAATTCAATCTTCTATTTGTTCTCACTATTCAGCTATTACTTAAATCTATCAGTTTCAAAGATTTCGTGTTGACCTACGTGTCTATATTTTGTATTTTATTACTTATATGGCTTTTCGCGGACGCACGTAGCAAAAAAATTGTTTTTATTTTACCTACATTCCCAGAATACCTAAGTACATCATCACTTAACTGTTAGTCTATTCACCGTTGTGAGAGCATTGATCAGACTGGACCCTGTCTAGACCTTCCAGGTTGCGTCACCAATGCTGGTGCGATCCATAAGCTATGTTTCATTTATTTTCCTGCCCTATGTTCCCGGAAAGCTGTACATTTAAGGAGATCGCGCTTACATATATTACCAATACTTTATCTACCATTCATCGACACGGAAAGAAGATCACTAAAGTTATGATATTTTGGAAGCACATTTTACAGAAAGGTATTCATGGAGACATGTATCTAAGGCGGTAGGGATACAGGGAATGTGCTAAAAGTGTTTCATACTCTTTTTTTGACTGTATAGTGGTTGGCTATGAATAGCCCCACAACCCTTGTGAATTCTGGTTATAAGACTCCTTGAGGGTCCACATGCATACCTACATACATAACTTCAGGCCTGTATCTCTTATGGGGTAGGCAGAACACCAGAGGCTATTAAACCATCTGATGCCACCATTGATAAATTTGGAGGTCTTATAATGATGGAGAGAGATTATTGCAGTGACAGGGGGTCAGCCCAACGCCCACAAAAATTCCCATAAAACCTCTGTCCCTTAAATGACTTTTACAGCATGCCCGGGAAGAGAAGCAGCTGACACATTCTATGTTTTTTCTTCGCTTAGAGTCCACCTGTTTAGAAATCACTCTTCATATGAGAAGCCCGCAGCCAAATATCTCAACGTTCTTGTTATGATGTGTTTCGAAATTTTATGATGAGCAGGTTTAGCTCTATCTACGATCTTATCATAACTATCCATACGTGAGATTAAGATCCAATGTCCAGGAATAAATCAATAGATAATACACTCTATATAGGTCAATAAAATCTTGAACTAAGAGTGCAAGTTCTAGTGAAGTTACATTGTAAACTTTGAAACATCTAAATGAAGTACCTACCTCGGTCAAGCCTTTCGACAGTTGCATGACGACATACTTGATGTCAGAGAAGTCTCCATCGAACGAGTCGGATTCCTTCAGGTAGTTGTACACATGGAGCCCCAGCAGCATCGTCAGCGCCGTGCAGACAAACGCACGAAACAAGACTCGGAGGCAACCACCCTCCTCCTCATAATCCATTAGCCCTCTAATAGTTAAGGAAATCGCGATACAATTTTGAAGGTCGTAAATCTTGTGGTATTGACAATTTAACGGTATTTCCAAATGGTAAGGAAATATTTACAAGTTTGACGTTTGATGAAATATGCTTTTTTTCGTAGAGGTAAGAATTAATTTCGTTTTAAGCTCATTTTACACTTTATGCGAAATTTTGTAAGTGCGACAGCAAGCCAAGTTTTGCCTGAAAGAGCAGATTTTGGTAACTAAATTAAATAAAATAATAATCAATGAATGCAGACTATTAAAAAAACCGACTTCTCATCAAAACTTTTGCCGAGTTAATAATGTCATCCATGTAAACATTCTCCGAACTCATACATTATTTTTCAAAAATTTGATTTTTTCAATGAAGTACTCAACCGATTTCGATGAAATTTATATGGGACCAACTATGAAGTCCTTTCTATCATATGAAACAAGATTTTCCGAAATCGATCCATAATTGTCCGAAATATCGCGTAACAAAGAGACAAAAACGAGAGAAAAAGAGAAAAAAAACGTACAGACGAATTGAGAACCCCATCCGTTTTTGGAAGTCGGTTGAAAAAAACATTAAATACTTATCAGAACATTATACTAAATAAATTCGCCCCACCAGGAGTCGAACTTGCCGTGCGGGTACCTACTCGGGGGCTAAAACCAGTTTGTGGTAGTACCTTGTTTAATCCTAGATATGAAAAATACAATGCGCAAGCGTTCGCTAGTTCGATCCTCGTGACATAATCATGGTAACTTCAGAAGAACTATCATGGCCTGTTTTTCTATGCCTACAACTAAATTAATAAATGTAAACAAACAATAATTACACATTTATTTACACAACGCTATCTAGCTCTAATGTCAACATATATTTGTCTAATAGGTAGATACTTGACAAGGGATATAGATTTTCTTTCATACATATACCTATTACATAATAAACCCTTACCAATGCAATGTTGCATTGTGCGGCATTTATATTTTCAAAAAGCTATGTTGTATCTGTTGTTCACCCATATCACAAGCTCTGTTTTATTTCGGAGCTTGATGGAGCTACCTGATATTATGTTTACCATGGTTTTATCATTAACTTAAAGAAAAATTATAGCAAGTTAAGGATTCTTATAACTCTTACATTCTGGTAGGGTTAAACTGTTACCCGCTCCACGCAGCAGTGAAAATACAGGGTGACCGACACATGACCCGCCATAGGAGCAGAGCGTGTAGGTGGGATCATTCGCAAGTATTTATAGCCTACTTTCTAGTGGTCAAGTCTTATAGTAGGCATAATTTTTATTATTATTTAAAAGACTTCTTTAGTCTATAAGCTTTCCAAAAATACCAAATTTAAATCAAAAACATATTTAATTTCAATGCAAAATTCTCTTAAGCGAGTAACGAGATTCGTTTTCCATATGATTTATTGCCCATTACAAAGTAAACATACATTTATGTAAAGTTTCAGAAATAGGCTTTTATGTTTTGTCTTTTTTACGCTAAGGCAAACCATGTGCAGGACGATTCATTTTGGCATATTAGAACTCATGGTGTTGTAAAAAAACTTTAATTAGTCTTAGCGGACCTCTCAACCGTGCTATGGTGCTTTGTTTTCTGTCGCCATTAGGTACTTTGTTCTCGTTGATCTGCAGCTATCTGTTATCTACTGTGCTATTGAGTGTTAGCGTTTGATACTATTTCCGTTAAGTTTTTTGACTGTTTTCGTTAAGCTTTATTATTTTTAAATACTTGACTGTACCAACGACGAATACCTACATGGGTATTCTTATCGTATGCGGCGCTGCTAATTGTACCGCTCGAGAAGCAAGTCGTCTTTATAAGTAACGATCATTAACGATTCCCAAATAGACGCTTACCTGACCATAATACGTTTATTAGATAGATAGATAGATAGATAATTCATTTTATTCACCAAGCACTTTTACAAAACACTTTACAAACACTTTAAAATACTTAGAATAAATTAGTTATTATATATTAATACAAAAAAAATTAAAAATTATGTATATAGAAAAAATAATAATCACAAGCAATAAACACAAGAGAAACAGAAAACAATCGCAAGCAATAAACACTAGAGAAACAGAAAACAATAAGCAATAAACATTCAGAAAAATCACAAAAAAAGACACAAAAACTAAAGTAAAATATACAGGCTTGGTGAAAAGGCACTGACTCAGCATGAATGTTGCGAACGTTGCAACGCTGGTCTTCCGTCAGCACCCGGTCGTCACGTGCCGCGCGTCATACATCGACCGCGACACCTACTCCGCGTAGTGTGATGTGGAAAGAAATATATTAATATATATTGGAGGGTATGGTGGTAGTAAGGGTGATAGATAGTGTTATGAATCGTAATGTAATGAGATTAAATATAAGAAATAAAGATTAACAATAAATAATGATAGTAACTTAAATATTATATAAATATGGTTTTAAATAAATTATAATATGAACAATGATAATGGAGATGTTTGCCACCAGTGTTAGATCAAACCGTTTTTTTGTTGGAGAAGTAGAAATAAGCGGTAGGATGATTTAAAACTACGCTTTATGGTATTATTTCTAATAGGCGGTGGAATATTGTTCCAACACTTGGTGGCATTGTATGAAAAACTGCCTCTAAAGGCTACAGTTTTGTGGACAGAGTATAGGAGGGGATTGGTGCATGATCGAACATTATAACCTACTTTAAGTTTTTTGCGCCAATGTAATTTTTTATAGAGATATGCGGGTTTCTTGGTATGGACTATGTCAAAAAGGAGACTAGCAAGGTAAAAATTATGTCTCACATCCATTTTGAGGAGATTACACTCATTAATATAAGGAGTAACATGACACCGCGGCGGGATATGAAGGCAAAATCTGGCACATGCATTTTGCACTCTTTGAATGAGTTTCTTATGCTTATCATATAGTCTAGAGCCGAAAACAATGATACCATAATTTAATTTAGACAGTACCAAAGAGTCGCATAGCATTATCCGAAGTTTAAGGCTCAAAAATTCTCTTATTTTGTACAGCACCTTCAAACGATAGAATGAGTCACGCACTATTTTTTTTACGTGATTTTCGAATCTTAATGTACCATCAAAAAGTACCCCAAGATTGCGAGCCTCCTCGACTCGTGCGATGGTCGTACCCATAAGAATCAATTTAGGATCGTTGGAGATTGTATTCGCAATTTGTTTTTTCGAACCAAGGACTAAGTACTTTGTTTTATCAGGATTAAGGGCCAAACTATTTTTTGTCGACCATGTAGCGATTGTAGTCAAATCTTCGTTCATTTTAGCAATTTGCAGATTGATATTATTGGCTCTTACGGGAATATATAATTGAGTATCGTCGGCATAAATGTGAAAATTACAATGTTTTATGTGGTTCGTAATATCTGCTGTATAAATTATAAATAAAAGAGGTCCTAATATAGAACCTTGGGGAACACCTCGTGTAACAGGCATAACACTGGGTGGTTTGGTACAGTCCGAAAGAATCACTTTTTGGGATCTATCAAAGAGATAACTAGAAAACCATGAAACTGTATTGGATTCAAATCCATAATAAGTAAGTTTCGAAAGAAGAAGGGTCGTGTCAATATTGTCAAAAGCACGGGAATAGTCTAATAGTGTAAGTATTGTAGCCTCACCTTTATCGCAGCTCGAAAGAGTGTTGTCAAGCACATCCAATAGAGCAGTAGTGGTACTGCGTCCTTTACGGAAACCTGATTGTTGATCTGGCAAGATGTCATTCAGTTCACAGAAATTGCTTACTTGATCAAAAACTACTCTTTCCAGTAGCTTAGACAGGAAAGGCAGTATACTTATAGGTCTAAGATCTTTAAAGGTAAGTGGGTTATTAACTTTAGGAATAGGGCACACGAGAGCAGTTTTCCACAGTTTCGGGAAAGTTGCTGAAGTTATAGACTTGTTTATTATTGCTGTAATAATTTCCAGAGAGTGTGGCAAGGTCAATAAAATCATGTCCATTGTAATGTTATCAGCGCCCTGTGCATTCGATTTCATAGTCATAATTACACGTAATACCGTAGTAGAGGAAACAGGGTGAAGTTTAAATGAGTTATTATTATGACGGTGAAATTCATAAAAAGTCAAATCAGAAATCGTTGTCATATAGCAGGGGGGTAAGTCCAGGAAGTGTGCATTTATTGTGTCTGGATCACACAAGTTAGGAGGTAAATCTAGAATTTCTTTAGTTTTAATGACAGAGTGTCTTTTTAGTTTAGACCAAAGTAATTTAGGATTTTTAATGTTATTATTTATGTTGTAGTCAAAATACACAGTTTTTTCACTACGAAGGCTTGTCTTAGCGAGACATTTTAAGTTTTTGTATTCATTATAATCTGCTTCATTTCTTGTTTTTTTGTACCTATTATAAGCTTGATCACGCAGTCTCATAATGTAGCGAACATTACTAGTAAGCCAGGGGGTACTTTGACACCGGGCTGTCATGGTTTTTTCGGGGGCATGCTTGTCAACTAACTCAAGAACTATACGATTAAATTCAAAAACCATGTCATCAACCGAGCACATATTTAAAATATTTGATAAATTATACAGCTTTAAATCCGAGGTAAATGTTTTTTGGTCAATATTTTTTATTGGACGGTATGTAATACTTTTTACAGTTGGCTTAGGTTTCTTTATTTTAAGTGTTGCTGTAACGAATGAATGGTTGCCTAACTCTTTGATATGACACACACTAACGTCAATTACTGAAGCATTAGTACAAATCAGGTCAAGACAGGTTTCACTATGCGATGTAAAGTGCGTTGGTTCAGTCACATAATTAATCAATTGAGTGTATTGTAAGAAAATATTAAAATCGTTGTAATTTGGAGTTGCGGTGTTCATTAGATTGATATTAAAATCACCTAGCAGAATTATTCGATCATAATAAGAAAACGACATAATAGATTCAGTGAGCGAGTCAAGAAAAACCGTAGTACTTAACCATGGTGGCCGGTAAGCCGTTCCAACAATGATTTTTAATGATCGTACAGTGACTGATATCCACATTTGTTCCACAGTAGATATAGGATGTGGACAAGTGCGTGCTTTTAAGCCATTTTTTATATAAAACCCGACCCCGCCTCCTCGGGAGCGCCTACTGTCATTTCGCGGAATATGTCTCAGTCTATAGCCAGGCAGAGACGGTGCTACACCCTCTTGTCCAGGTCGTAGCCAGGTCTCATTTATGGCCACAATGTCGGGAGATATTCGTTCTACAGTCACTTGAAACTCGTCCTGTTTGGTACCAAGAGAACCCGCATTAAAAAGGCTTACTTTTAAAAACTTTTCTTTAATCATTTATAAATATATTAAATTTAAAAGTAAGTATATAAAGTTCGGGGAAGCTATAAATAAATAAAAACAAAAATTGTAAAACCCCATAAGTTCTACATAAATAATTAAATAATTTGACAAAAGTCAAAGGAGGAATGTAAAGTGTCAATTCCATTACATGCATAAAATCCTGGGTAAATTCACAACAATTTATAATAATAGATTCATCGGTCAGTGCCCTTTCATTCAGAATCATAGAAAAATTAATTCTCATCACTAAAATACCCAAGTTAAATGAATTATACATGCTAGTCCTATAAAGCTTCAATATACTTAACGAATTACGTAACCGTGTTATGAACAGTCGATATATACAAATAATATAATAGTTAAATAAATGAACATACCACACAAAATATTTACCAGTTAAATGAAAATTACCACAATAATATAATAACAGCTGACTGTAAGTATAAGGGAATGTAATTTCTACCACTTTGAAAAGTTTATTTACAATAGATACTAACTTAGTTACCTTGCGTATCTGGGATATCAACAATACAAAAAACTCGGTTTAAATCTATCAGACTATTTATAGTAAATATTTGTGAATGTTCGGTTTTTCTGACGTGGATTTTACCTTGACGAGTCCAAACAAACCGCCATCCTTGTCCACGAGCTAATTCGCGAGCTTTAGCCAGTATAATACGGTTGGTTTTTGTAAGGCGCTCGTTGATGTGTACGGGTTTTGGGGTGTGAGAGGGAAGTCCGAGGTCCCCTGTGTTCGTGTGCCGGCGCACGCGCGCCTCCCGCAGTAGTTGGTCGCGTACAGTGCGGCGCACTAGACGCACGACGATAGGACGAGGTCTCGCAGGTTGACTCGACGCTGCCTCACCCGTGCGCCGTCGGAGCCCGACGCGGTTCACGCTTGCTATATCTTCCTGCTTCAGCGTAAAGCCCAGTTTGGAGGAGAGTGTGGTGACCAAATGCATGGTAGCTTCACCTTCAAATTCGGGAATTCCAACTATTTCAACATCATTGCTTAGGACTGCTTGATCTCTGTTATTTAGCTCGCACTCGAATTTAGAGATAATTTCCGCCATATTGATTTCTGTAGACTGCTTATTTTTTATTCTCGTAATTTCAGATTTTAGTTCCGAGTTTTCTGTTTCAAGTTTGTGTAATTTAGTGTTCATTTTAGTTACTTGTAATTTTAAATCAGTCAGTTCAGCAAACAAGTTTTCAGTTGTATGATTAAAATCCTTCTTCAATTGTTCAATGCTACTATTGAAACTTGAGCAAATTTGTTTCCTATTTATTTCGAGCATGCTATGAACCTTGACGTCAAGTTTCGAATCAAGAAGCAATGCAAACTGGTCCAGGGATATAGTTTTATCAGTGCTACCTCCAGGCTGGGCCCCCATTGTGCTGTTCAATTGCGGATGTGTCATATCAGTGTATGAGTGTATAGTGGAGTCGTGATGGATATCCTCGCACGACATATCCACATCTTTTGGCGAGGAGCGGATAGATGGCTTACAGACAGGGGTATCATCTCCTTTGCGACGGGACACCACAGTTTCACAAGGTAGGCATCTCCATAGACGGTTTAAATCAGCTAAATTTCGTTTGTAGAAAGTTTGCGTCATGTTCATACATTGAAAATGATATGTGCTTTTACAGAAAGCACAAGTAAGTAATTCTTTCTCAATAACACATTTATTACACGCCTGGCAATTCATTGTGGTATTTATAAGTTTATTTTCAATTATAATAAAAAAACGTTGGCGTCACAAAGAACGTAACGGTTTTCGTAAACGGCACTTTTAAACAGCTGATGGTTCTTGCTATTAAATCTTAGCTATCCGCAGTTAAATCACTTGATTATACTTTAAGAACTATTCACAACGTTTTAGAACTATTTCACTTTAAGAATACTACAAATATTACGTAAAAACGAATAAATAATTGCAGAGCAAACACTGTCACAGCCGATCGTACAAAGCACGTCACGTGACTATTACAGCCTGCCGTAGGTTAAAAGAAACAGGAATTCCTAACGCCTGGAAATCAGACAACAATTAGCAAATCAACCACAACAAAGTACCTAATGGCGACAGAAAACGAAGCACTATAGCAAGGTTTATGGCCTGCGGAGACGGCGGACTTTTCTCCGCGGCGGAGTAAAAAGTACGCTCCGCGAATAAAAACTTCGCACTTATACTACGGTACTTTTAATCCCTCGTTTGCGTTACTCGATACAGTTGTATGCGATCTATTTTAGCGGACAAAAAAGTCCGCGGACAAAAATCCCTCGTCTGCGCAAGCTATAAGTTAGAGATAAAATAGGACTAATTAAAGTTTTTTTTACACCACGAGTTCTAATATGCCAAAATGAATAATCCTAGAAGAGCTGCATGGGGTTGACCTTAGCGTAAAAAGACAAAACATAAAAGCCTTTTTCCTAACCTTTACATAAATGTACATTTACTTTGTAATGGGCAATAAATCATATGGAAAAGAGTCTCGTTATTCACTTAGAGAATATTGCGTTGAAATTAAACATTTTTTTGTTTTAAATTTGGTATTTTGGAAAGCTCATGGACTAAAGAAGTTTTTTAAATCAAAATAAATTAACAACATCATGCTGATTTTTTTTTAAATGTGTTGGAAGTTTTTGTGTCCGAGATTTTTTTCACCCTTTTGTGATTTTTCAAGGGCAATATCTTTTTAATAAATTCTCATATTTATTTCCGGCAAAAATCTATGTAACTTTAACACAGGCACGTATAAATTACATAAAAAACGATAATTTATAAAAAAAATATGGATAAATAAAGAGTCTAAAGGCAAACTTTTGGAAGAATTTCAAAAAAGTACAAAATTATGCCTATCTCAAAACTATAAGACTTGACCCATAGAAAGTAGGTAGGCTTTAAATACTTGCAAATGATCCCATCTACAAGCTCCTATGGCGGGTCATGTACCAGTCACCCTGTATAAGTATGCAAAACAACAAATAAAAAACATAACTCAATAAAATACTTGTATTTGCCTTGATGTTCACAAATATGGAATTATAATATAAATGAGTTTTTACAGATGGTACTACATAAATGTAGTGTTGGCATAAGTGTTACTTGTAGACCTTACAACTGCAATGTTATATATTTGTGACTTTCTTTAGTAACCAACAATTACTTTATAAGTTGTTCATATCAGATTGATGTAATTACATAGTCTAACTAGAAATATGCTTATTGGAACGTAACAAGTCTTCGAAACATTTTCTAATATAAAATGAAAAGTCTAACTAGAAGTTTTATGAGACCAAATCTTACTTATAACAAGAAATATGATTCATTTTCAAAGTTACATCCAACTAAGTATACCCCAACATGACTAAAGCTGTAACACTATAAAAACACTGCAGTTGCAGAGTACATCCCATCTAAACTTTCTGTTGCTGCTGAGCCGCTGCATACTCGATCTGTGCCGCAGTGACAGACTTCATTTGTTCCTGAGCCTGCTGGATGTTGGTCTTCCACGCCATGAGGACCGTGCGCAGTTGCTCCCACTGCGCGGGGCCGAAGGTTCGATGCATGGTGCTGGACACGCGCACGATGCGTTGCGATTGGTCCATCAGGGCACGTACTAGGCGCGTTTTGAGAACTGGAATTGAAAAAAATATATCACACAAGGCAGCGCAATACAAAGTATGTACTTATACAAAAGTAGCATTTAAAAAATTAAAAATAAATCAAGAGAGCATTTTTTTTAGTAAAACAAATAGAAAGTACAACTATATAATACAAAAATGAAATACAGTTATGAATATGTAATGCTGCTTTTATTAAAGAGATGAAAATTTTGGATATTTATAAGCACCAAGATGGAAAAAAGTATACAGTATTTATTTATCTTGTGATATAAAATATCTGGGATACAGGATTTTATTAAATTTAAATATAATGTTTTCTGTGGTCTATTTGATGCATACCCAGTCTGTACTAATAGGAAAAAAGATACAAAACTTATCTGAAAAAGCAATCGGATTGAAGCAGTTGAAATTGAACAAGTAAATAAGATACCTGTTTATTGAAGTAGTACTAACAAGACTCAAACAAGATGTAAGGAAACAAAAACTGATAATTTAAAAGTCATTCAATTATATTTTCAATATTTTATAATGAAAGTTATTTATTTAATATTCACCTGGAGAATGAAACAACCGCTACTATAGGCAATTAAGATATAATGATCCTTCAGAGCTGTTCAAAGATGATTATAATGTACAACATAGTAATTTTATAAAATATCTGCTTAAATATTTATGAATTTGAATAACCTTGTTAGAAATAAACATATTATTTATTTGGCAATATCCTTAATAACCTTTGCTGGACTTTCACTTTGCTGTAAGAATTGAGAGTATTTAAAATACTCTTTTATTTTTGTTTAAAATATTCTTCTCACAGCTAAAATATTTTTGTATTAATATTTTTATAAATTACTCATTGATATAACAAATAATATTTCAATAAAGTACTGACTATCAATTATTTTTCAGCAAGAGATTATTATAAGTCTCAATAGCTATGATTAATATAAAAAAATACACACAGATGCATCAGCATAGTGGTGTCAGAACTCTTAAGATAAATGTCTGCTTTTATAATAACACAAACCTTCAATAATGAAAGCTTCAACATCCTGGTTCTCAATTTGCAATTCAGAGATAATTTCATCAAAAGTTATCTCCGGGTTGGTCTCCGCCATCTGCATGAAAGTCAGTATCCTCATCTTTTTGACATTAAGGTCATGGTTTAATCCTGAAAGTCATAGTTAGAAATAATAAAAACTTAAGCAAGAAATAAACGAGTCATTACCAAAAAAGAATTCCACTTTAATTTTATTTTAAAGCATATAGTTCTAGATTATTACGCACACATCTGTATAAATTTAATTAAGTACTAATAAATTGACTTGATGAAAAAATAATATACCAGTATATAAAATAATTACCCAGAGAATCAACAAACTCTTTGTGTTTGTTGTAAAATGTTTGATAGCTGGATAATTTCTCAGACACAAAAATTGAGAGCAGTTCATAAATTGGTTCCTTTTGGAGAAACTTCACTGGTGTGAGGTTTAGCAGTGGGTCTAACAGGAATGTGTTGGGGTCAGCAAGAGCAGTAACTATGCACTTGATAGCATCATCTCTCGCTGAAGCTGCATTCTCATCTGTGTATGTGCCTAATAACTCTATCATCACTTTAGATGCGAGTTCACTGAAAAAATTACAAATAAGTTACATTTAAAGTAGAACATAAAACTAGAATATTTGTCAGTATCTGTTGCTCTATGGTGGTTACACTAAAGAGTTTTTAACACATTTTTCTAAAGTGGCTATGTTTTTAAAAGTGATTTGCTTTGGACATAGCCAAGCAATTTCAGGCTACATAGATATTGCATTTAATGGGTAATTTATCATGTTCACAAGCCATTATGTCAATTACAGTACAGGTTTATTTTATTAATAAAATAATCAATATTGTATTTTCTTTAAACCACATACAGAAACACATACCTCTTCTACAAATTTTCTGTGTGCTAATTTCCTAAACTGAACCTATACTGTCATTTGATATTTATTATGTCAACAAAATAAAAAACCATGCAACGGCTTGAAAACTATAAAATACCTGTTTTGATCTTTCAGCACCTGGTGTAACAATCTGTAGAGCTTCTGTAATTGTTCGTTAGAGGGGACACAGGCCGCAAACTCCTCTTTGATTTGTTCTACACTACTGAAGATATCTTTCACTACATTCACACGAGCCGCTAGCTCAATGACATGGTAGTAAACATGGTAGCGCAGCGGGGAAGTCTCTTCTAAATTGTTGTATAGTCTCCATAGCCTGAAATACCATACATAAATGTTATAAAGACAAAGCTATTGAGGTTTATTTTCCTGCAATCAATCATAAAGCATGTAAAATCTTAGTATGATTAAATATAAACCATATAATTTAAAAGCATTTTGAATTCATCTTATCTTTGTGAATTGTTAATTTAGTTATTAGTTATGATTACTACTACATTTAGGTTTAATTAATCATTTATTGTAAAGGTCAGAGAATAAAGGCTTTTATTATTATTATATTATTATTATTATGTATGCTTACATAATGCACGCCTTTCGGCAGGAAAGACCCGACAATCGGACTAGTCGGTCAGGGATTATTATTATTATGAACTTGAAATTTATATAATTATGCAATACTTACGATTGTAGGGCAACTAGACCAATTTTTGGGGCTGGAGCTTTAGACAATCTTTGACTGAAAATTGAAATAAGATTCTCCCCATTTTCCAAGGGTATCTGAAAACAAGTGATATAAAATAAAATTTAAAAATAGTTATATTTTTATATACCTAAATCATTTTAAATACCTTTGAGACCTTTGACTATAGCTAAAGAACTATGTAGAAAACTAGTCTAGAGAAATAAAAATATATTGACAACAATGAAATTATTTGCACACAAAATAGATAATATTGCAGTGAAAATATGAAACACTACAAACTTAATAACCAGACACTTACTGAAACCATTATAGAAACAATACTGTTAAGGATGGCTTCCACATCTGCTTCATTTGGCTCCTTGAAACAGTTGTCACAAACACTAACAATTTGTAGTAAATCATCTTCTATGCCTTTTTCCGATTTCTCTTCGGATATCTCAGCTCCGACACTTTTTAAGTATTTCCGTAATTCTATCGCCTGCAATAAGGTAATTTTTAGTACCTACTACTTCAAAGATTATTGAAATTTGGAACCGGGAAGATGGCCTTTGTTTATTGGGAGAAAAAAGCAACAACGAGATCCACTGCCAAATGCAGTAAAAGCATTTGTATGCACTCAAATTAAAAGTTTATTTAATGTGAAATAATCGCTGACATCTCATAGGTTAGGAATGCTCCGAAGAAACTTACTTGCTCATCGAGCGAAACATCCATAAAAACTGCTGGACCTTGCATTTTGATAACACCTTATATGTTTTACTTTTACTATTCACAATTCAATAATTAACCGTCTGAAAAAGAGTTTAATCCATGTGGCAGGCAACAGCGGCCAGCGCAGCTAAAGAAACGAAATAAATTGCACAGACTACATAGAGATACTACGTATTGTTTTCATTCAATAACCAATCAGTGAGCCCAATTCAATCGTTCAATCAGTAAATCAATCAGTTGGCATATTAAAATGCGTTCACCGCCATGTTCACCGTTTGAAATGTTTAAACAAGCAATATGAAAAGGAGTATACATACACCTTGTCTGATGTGTATGCCCCCTTACAGATTGACTGACAGTAGTGACAGAACTGACAGATGATACCATTGATTGATTGTGCAAGCAATGTGTAAATAAACAAAACAAACACACACTGTCCTATATTCTCACCTAACCTACATTAATACACAAATTATTAAACAAGTTTGTTTGTACCCCTAAATTCAGTGTAGTACATTAGTACAAGTAATAAATTAAATGTAAGACATAAATATATGATCGGTGAATGATGTCAAGTTTTAAGAAAACTATAGAATCTAGATCTTCAATAACAGGGACCAAAATAAAGAATAATTTGCCATGGATTTCTTCGGGTATTCCGTCTCTGGATTTTATAATCGGTAATTGATTTAAATATTTAAACCATTTCTGAACTAAAACTAACATCTAATTACTTTAATTTAACTATGTTATTATAGTTCTTTTGATTTTCATTATTCTAATTTACAGGAGGCGGTCTACCATCCAGTTCACTGTTCGTTGTGGGTAAGTTATATTTAACATATGAGTAGATTTACAGTTAAAATAATCAAAAAGAGTACTACACAAGTATTTTATTTTTCTTTTATTTCAGAGGAAGATGTTTTGGGAAATTATAGCAGAGTATTATCAAAATACTTCCTTGCTGAAGGTGTTGTATGCAATCATGCTTTATTTATAGCTTCAAGTGATGAAGATCCAGCAGTGATAGTAAGTGTAATTTACTTTTCTTGTACAGTACACTAAATGATTTTTCTCTTGTCACACCTTTTGATGTATTTATAAGTACCATGAGAATAAACATATTTAATTTTCTGTGTTGGAAGTAAACTTTGACTATCGGACAAAACTTGAAGGATTAACCTATCATATACTAATTGTTTTACTCCTTCTTTAGATTTATAATCACTTCATAAGTTATAATGTGACATGTATTTCTGATTAGTTATTAAAATAAATAATTTTATGTTGAAACTTAGACTAAAGAACTACCTAAGCCGTGTACTGAACCACCCGCTGATGAGACAAAAGCTGTTTCTGAAGATCTTGATAAAATGAAAATAGCTTGGAGGTATGAAGGCTTACGTCAAGTGGAGTCTTCATTCGGAACCAATTCTAACTTTGGCCATCACTTTGATCTGAGTAGACACATTGATAGTAACACCATTGGCAAGACAGATATTACATACTGTAAATTAGATGATGAAGAAAAAAAAATTTCAGGTCAGTGAATTAATTAATAAAGGGGTTCTAATGCATTTAAAAAAAAAATAACTGTTGATGCTGTAAGCGCTTAAAAAGTATCGTAATTATGTAGTTATGTTACTGTGGACACCAAACTATTAACCATTTTCAGGCTTCAAAAATCCTCAATATTTCAAACTTCTAACAAAAATAAGAGAGGCCTTATCCAAAGAGGAATATCAAGCCAATTCTAAAGGAAGCAAGAACATATTAAGGATAAACATTCAATCATTTGGCTCTCCATTTTGGACTGCCATGGACTGCGAAGATGATACAATCAGCCATGACTTTGGGCAGGACATGATCAAATTCATGTACTGTTTGAGGGTTCTCCTCAGAGACACATATGGAGTAGCCTTCATCACTATTCCTTCGCATCTCTTTGATGTAAGTACTGAGTTTCTACACTTGCACATATTTCTAATAACCTAAATAAATAGTGCAATGCAAGCAAAGCTCTCAATTTATAGGGAAGGGAAATAAAATTAAACACTACTTGTCGAGGTAATGGAACTGTTATAAGATATTGACAGTTATAAAGGTAAGGGTTGTTTAAGAAATTCATGAGCCATGAAAGTTATCTTCAAAAAATACCCACAGTAGGGCAGAAGTCAACTAACAATAAAATCTTGTAGATTGCTAGGTGTAGGTACAGACTGTTTTTTATTTATTGCTTATTAAAGAATTTAAATGTTATGTTTGGCAATCTAGATTCAAGGTTGCTCCTGAACTCTCAGATTTCCTACTAGGTATTACAACCTCTTCATCATTCTTTTAGTGTAACTAAATAATAATAAATAGTTAAATATTTCTGACACTCACACAATATTATCTAGCCCAAATTAAGTTTCTTAAAGAACTTGTGTTATGGATACTAGATAACTGATATACTTAAGAAATATATACACATACATATTTTTTATTAGAATAAACTTCACAAACATATAAACATCCATGACTTGACGACTAATATCTGTGTTCATCACACAAATATCCGCCGCCGCCGCCGGGATTCGAACCCAGGACCTCTGGCATAGAAGGCAATGTATGTTACCGCTACACCAGCCGGTCGTAGTGTAAGGTTGACATCGAAAGATGACTGTCAAAATTAGGTACTTGTCGCTTGTTTTAAACTGAGAAGGCCCCGATTTTTTACCGGAATTATGTCACTATTTACGAGAAGGCGGTAAGTAATCAATCAAAGTGTTAATACATAATGTATTGAATTTATATGACAAAAAAATATATACATATATTTTACCTTGAATTACTAATTAAAATACGAAAAATTGCCTACCCTATTATATTCATAATTTTAATTGCTATGTGAATATATTCTACTACGCAAATTATATTTTTTTTAATATTCCTAATTTATGGCCTTTAGGCGTACGGGCCAAATTACAACTAAGATTTTTATTATAATGAATTAGATATAAAAGAAAATATAACCCTTAAATAAACTGGGGACAAAGTGAAAGTCTTAAGATGTTAGCAACATCCCGGCCCACTCTGCGTGGGTAAATCTTAGTCTGCACGATTTTCTAAAATCTTCTTCATATTCCTAAAAATACATTAAAACCTTCATCCGTTGTTTGTTAGATACCGAATGAAATAGCATTCAGTAGTTATTAAGTTATTCGCGGTCAGACGGGCAGATCCGATGAGGTATTCTGTTTTAAAATATGTATACTTATTACTTACATTCATTATTGTTGTTTTTTATGGTCTACTTAACCTTGGGTAGACTTAAATCTCACTGAATGATGCGTGACAATTAAGGCTACAACTACCTCTCTATATCTATAACATTGTCAGTATGTGATACCTATTAGTAATATTTTTAGTATAGACTTTATACAGGGGATCGCTATAGGGTTGCCAAACATACTGTTTTTAACAGTATTATACTGTTTCTCACTCCATTACACTGTTTACTGTTGAAGAAAAATTAAAACTGTTTTCAGCATAAACAGATAAACACTTTATATGCTAGACATAAATTAATAATTTGTGCTAGAAACTCTAAAAAAATGCGTTTAGAACATTAAATAAATTGAATACTGTTTATTTTTCCAAAATACTGTTTGATATTCTTTTCAGAATCAAATATAGTTTATTTGTAGAAAAAAAAGTTGGCATACCTAGATCGCTAGCAAAGTGGACCCTAAAGAGGTCCAATCACAAAGGGAGGGTCGCTAGTTTAAGTCACCTTTTATGCGATAAAAAAAAAATAACACGCTAATTCAAGAACTGCTACGAACAAGTTTTTTTCGTTTAAATTGCTTAATTAGTCTTAAATAACTGAAAAATGTGTTAAAATAAAAATCACCCGACCAGGACTCGAACCTGGGACCTCTCGTTTGCCGGACGAGTGCTCTTCCACTGAGCTACCGGAGCCTGGCGGTAATTTTTATTTTAACACATTTTTTCAGTTATTTAACTGCTACAAACATCAAACACTATAGCTCATTTACCTGACGGATGACAAAACGAATGAACTTCTTGTTACAGGACGAGAATCTTGTCAGAAGGCTCCTGCACTCAGCAGACAATGCAGTTAAAATAGAATCCTTTGCCGGGTCAAGTAAGGAAACGAACCCGGTGTACAAGGAGTACCACGGATTGTTCCACATCACGAAGCTGGCTTCTATCAACTCCCTGGTGCCGTTTGTGCCTCCAAGCCTGGACCTGGCCTTCAAGTTGAAGAGGAAGAAGTTTGTTATCGAGAAACTTCATCTGCCACCAGGTAATTTAAGAAAAATAATAAAACAAGTTCGAAATCTATTTTTTTTTCTTCTATATGTATTCGGAGATCGTTTACCTTGACGACCTTATACTTCAGCCAAAGTTTCGACGTGAAGTCGGTTTTTTAATGCTCTGCATTCGTTGATTATCTTAATCATCTTCTCAACTTCATTTCTGAGGTATACCTAGTCAATATAAAAATACTATAAATAAATAAATATAAATAAATATTTCTGACACTCATACAACATTATCTAGCCCAAATTAAGTATCTTAAAGAACTTGTGTTATGGATACTAGATAACTGATATACTTAAGAAATATATAAGCATACATATTGAATAAATACATATTTTTTATTAGAATAAACTTAAATAAACATATAAACATCCATGACTTGACGACTAATATCTGTGTTCATCACACAAATATCCGCCACCGCCGGGATTCGAACCTAGGACCTCTGGCATAGAAGGCAATGTATGTTACCGCTACACCAGCCTGTCGTCAATGACTATGATCCATTACTAAAACAAGAAAAATAAACCCATATTTTATAAAGTGCAATGATGGGGTATACTTAGAGTTTTTACATTTAAATTTACCTATGAATCAATACTTGTTACAGTAGGTATTCATTTATTTCTTTTGTGGCACTACGCATTCAGCGTTTAAACAATCAATCATCTATTGTGTGTCTATCTTTAGACAATACATACCTACTTAGTTATTTTTAATAGAAATGCGTTTATTATTTTTATGATAAAATATAATAATAATGTTTTTTTTTTGTAACAGAATTGGAAGACTCGAGTGAGCGTGAACAAGACGATATCACAGCAACGCCCTCTTGTGGTGGCTTCAAGAAAAAAGATATTGACTTCTAGAATTTAAGGAGAAATGTACCTATATTGTAAATGTTTATTTTGAATATACTTTACTGGTTAACATATGCTTGACATTATTTTAATATATCTAATATAGTATAACTATTCGGTGCTTATTCGGACCTATATAGAACTAAGTACTAAGTACAAATATCGAACGAACTACCTCTTGAACTCGTTAAACTTAAGTCTCGTTGAAGACTGTGTAAGCTATAACTATATTTTAACAAATATCTTGATATTTTGTCTTGATAATCTTAACGTTGCGTTTCGTTGTTACCATAAGTCTGTAAAATTGAAGTGTCTTCCTATAACACAAGCTACATACTATTTAGGTATATCATGTCCAACAATTTTATTTACAAATTAGCATTTCTACTACCGCACAAACAATAGACAAATGTTGATCTACATTCCTGCGTGTACCTGATGAACACAGAAACGTAACATAACATCGCACTACACCAACTCATGCATTAATTTAAACAAAACTGCCTAATTATTAGTCACCCCACCTGCTCAGCAGAGCGCATATCCCTAAAACCGACGGATCCATTCATCGCGCTCACATGCGCCCGCGCAGTTCGTCGCCGGCGTCGGATCGTGGTGAAATTTCTCTTAATTCGCAGGTTTTTTGGTTGTAAACAGATAATTGTGACTATGAAGTGCAAATCAGTTGTTAGTGCTAAAGTTTTATATGGATTTTTCAATACCGTTTTTTTCGTAAGTACTGTTTATGTTTTTTTTTGCCATCTATTATATAGGTACCTACCTATACAATAACTATGTAGAACTCGAAACTACTAAACATAATCGTCTGTATTATATCAACAGTGACGCGATTTAAAATGTTGATATTTTTGTAGGTAAGTACATCACTATTTTTCTCCAAAGGTTTAATTTGTAAAGTCTTTTTTATCGGGAACTGATTACTGACCTGATTTTAAGTGGCGATGCGGTCCACAATGAAACCACACGTGCTTAGAAAAGTAAATCAACATGACTCTGTTTGGTATGTTCTTTAGGAATTATGGTAAATGATGAGATGGTAAACACGGGCTTAGGATGAAACGGGCTCTTCATTGCCGAAATATAGATATCTCCACCAGAGTGGTAATACTCGTAATTGGCGAGCCCTCATAGGGTTACCTGCAAGCCGGGTTATCTCGGATAAGTCGCCTTATACTACACGCATATCCAGGATGTGTAGCCCTATTATGAGACCTAAAATATTTGTTGATGCTATTTGTTCTAATACCTAATAATCTATACTTCTATACTAATATATTAAGCTGAAGAGTTTGTTTGTTTGAACGCGCTAATCTCAGAAAATACAAGTGGGATTTGAAAAATTCTTTTTGCATTTGATAGCCCAACTCTTGAGGAAGGTTATAGACTATATTTTATCCCGAAATTCCCACGGGATCAAAAGTTACGTGGGTAAAACCGCGCGCGGTGGCTAGTCGTCCTATAAGTACAATACTTCATGAACCCACGCCCTTCTACTACTAGACGTAGGCATTACTATCAAACTTACCTAGTAGTGTATGGATATTCCAAAAGTCGCACTAAGCACTTTGACAGTTTTTTTTTTGATACGGGTCATCAAAGTGTGGAATGATTACAGTCCTGCTACTTTTAAGCTTCGAGTAAATAGGTTTCTCTTGGATGGACGTGTAGAAGGTACCTTGGTTTCATGGTAACTTATCATTAGATGTCATGGAAGTAAAACATTCCATCCTTATTTTATAAAAAAACGCTAAAAATAATGCAATCTTTCAACTTAAGAACCCAAACCACATCTCATAATTCTTAATGTGATTATTATAAAAACTCAACCTTAAGCCACACACAATGCATTGATTACTTTCAGTATCAATGAACAAAAGTAAATTGGTTACTTTTTCGAACTGTAAATAGGAAGCGTTCTTAATCATCCATTTATTGACACAATGCGTCTCTCCATTCCTCACCGCATCTAGATATCAGTTCTAAAACTTCCTAAAGTTATGTATAGGTAGTTATTAAAAGTCCTTGAAGTAAATGTCGGTTAACGAGCCTCTAATTCAACTCCGCCCGGTTGTGTGCAGAAACCGTGACTGGACATTATACGATTCTAAGCCATGGAGAAATCGGGATGCAGCGGGATATTTTTAAATTGTAAAGTTAGCACTAGGAGAAATTGGGAGCCAGCGGGATATTTTAATATTGTACTCGTTGCCACATACATGTACCTATAGATAAGCTGGATTCAGAAAGTTTCAAATGAAACAGTAAAGAAACGAGAACTGTTGCAGACAGAGATGAGTAGGTAAGTAGATATATTTGGGACATGGCTATATAGGTACCTCGATACGAGAAATATGACCTTCCTCAACTCATTATGATGGGCAAAATTGAGGGTAAGCGACGCGCTGGAAGAAGGATTTATCATGGTTGAGAAACATCAAGGAGTGGACGAACCTATAAGTAATAATATAAAAAAAGAGGTCAAGAATTATTTCGCGAAGCAAATCGAGGAATAAGTTCGCTGAGCTGACGGACAACTCGATTAGTGGTAAGGCATCTCAAGATAAAGAAGAAAGTTAATCGATCGAAGCTTTTATAAGTTTCTGGATATAATTTTTATATATTAGTTTCAATGTATGTATTCTGAATACCAATAGATCTTTAGTACATATGTTTAAGTACTATCTATATGTGTTGTAGGTATAATTATTATAGAACTGTAATATACATATATAACTTCACGCCTGTATCCCTTATGGGGTAGGCAGAATAACAGAGGTTTTAAAACCATCTGATGTCACGTTTGACAAATTTGAAGGCATTATGGTGGAGAGAGACCATTGCAGTGACAGTGACAGCCTATCGCCCACAAAAAATCTCAAATCAAACCTCTTTCCCTTAACTGACTTTTACAGTATGCCCAGGAAGAGAAGCAGCTGGCACTTTCATTGCTCCCAGTCCAGTATGTAATATACTTTGAAATTATATAGATTATTTTTCAAAATTGAGATTTAAAGTACGAAATTTAAAGTTCGCTAGGGGGTAGAATACGTTTAGGATCTGTCTGGTAAGCGACCAAGTATAGTAGGTAAGTATAAATAAAGTTTACCGATAAATATCCTTCCGGAAATAATCAGGTTAAGTTTTATGAGATGCCTGTTCTCTCTTTAAAGCTGATTTAGATAGGTATCTACCTATCTAAAATTATAAAGCTGAAGGGTTTGTTTAAACGCGCCAATCGGATTTTAAGAAAACATTTTTGCGTTTGATAGCTCAGGTTTCGGGTTAGGCTCAATTTTATTTAAAAAATCCTTACCTACAGAATAAAGGTTTCGCGCGTTTAACCATGCGCAACTGCAGGGAAATCAGTAAAATATACAATATAAAAAATATATGTATGTTTACTTATTTACATATTTTTATCTCACAATCTAATTGATTTGATACTACTTAGGACACAGTACCGCTGTGTGGTCTGGCTGACAAAAACTTACTAGGTATATGGCTACACAGTAAATATATATTTTTTAAACAATTTAATTTCATATTCGCTTCAATATCAGGAAGTCATAGGAGTATCACGGTCAAACATGCATGACGGAATTGCGTTACTTGTTGTACGATTAATCGAACCAAAAGGAAAACAAAGTTCATGTGGTCCGATAACTCAGACAAAGCAGTCGAACCACGCGTTCAGAGGAACTTTAAAAGTATAAAAACTAATGATGGATGTAAAAGTATTTAATGAAACATACGCACATGTTCCTAATTCGAAGTTTGTTACCCATCAGTTCAAGGTTCCAACTGGCTGGCGAGCACCCTCCTATTCAAAATACACATTTATCCTTTTTTAGAGCAATAATGAAGGGCCAGACAGGATACATCCGATATTTTATGAAGCCCCGAAACTAAAGAATTGATATTTAGCATTTTGATTCCTAATACTATCTGGGCGTGCTTAGTGCAAATATAATGGCCGATGATATTATAGGGAGGGTCGAATTTAAGTAAAACAAAACTTACGATACTGTAGTTTTTACAGGCTATAGATATTTTTTTGTAAAATGGTAACGAGTTCCTTTGCGGATGGAGCATAGTGGGCTACAAAAGTGCTACGAGTACCTATAGGTTCACGACAAAGCGGTAGATAGGTACTGTACCTACCTACTTAACATTCAGCTTATCACCAAGTTACACGCGAAAAATCCGGTTAAAAAATGTGTTTTATTTAGGTAATATTGCGTTAGGTAATATTGAATCGCGAAAATCTAAGACAATATAATCATCAACTGAAAAAAAATGTAAATTGTAAAAAACTCTTGCCCTCCTCATTGGCGAAGCTTTCCGAAACGACGGTGTTGTGTTAAAAATCAAATAAGTTAAATTCGAGGTCAGCTCACTTAGGCAAAGATTGTGCGCAGGAAATACTTATCTTAAAAAACCTGGTGAAAAAAAGGTCTGAAGGTCAAAAGTAGGTACCCATAGAATCATATTGAAAAATCTATGGGAACAGTAACATAAAATATGACAATTTATTCACATGATAAGTGAATAGATGATTTAAGTTTAAATATTAAGTTCGTTTTACCGATCATCCTATTCGACAACTATTTATATGTCCCATTTTTCTCCAGGCTAGCGGTTTCATCGAGGTAGTCTGCGGGTTCCTGCTCCTCAGCGACTCGCAGCGGATCCTCCTGTCTCGTCTGCTAGCAGTGCCGGACGGCAGCATGCCCGAGCCGCCCTTCTATTACCTCGCGCTGACGCTGCTCGCGACCGGGCTGACGGTCTGCGCGGCCGCCGCGCTGGGCTACTGGGCCACGTATATGCCGGGTTATTTTATTCTTACCTTGGTAAGCTTTGTTATGATTTTGAATTGAGTTGATTGATTTGATTGATTTGAAGAAGGCGTTATTTTTCTGTAACCAAGTTATCTTGGTTATACTTCATAGGTAGTGCAAAATTTTTAAAATATTATTAAACATTGCAATGCTTTACTTTAGATTCACAATTTCTGAAAAATAAATTTATCTCGGGTGGTCTTAGCTGCAAAGCAATATAGGTAACGTAAAAACAAGAATGTGTTAAGTAATTTTGAGGCATCCACCGGTAGCTCAGTGGAAGAGCACTCGTCCGGCAAACGAGAGGTCCCAGGTTCCAGTCCTGGTAGGGTGAATTTAATTGAATTTTTTCAATTATTTAATGTACCTAGTTGTGTCTGACAGTATACTTGATGGGTTTAATTAGGTAAACATGTTATCGGGTACGCGTCACTTAATTATGTTGGTTATGATAATGCGTTTGATTTAAGTCTCACCTGGTGCTAAGGGTCTGGAAATGGATGTAACGTGTAACTATCCTTCTAATTTGTGGATGCAACTGAAATAGTAATGGCTGTCAGGAAATATTGCTCCAATACGTTATCGACCTAAAGGTGTCACTTCCACTTGGCTGATGGTTTTGAACATAACATTCGTTCCGCCATTTTTTTTCGTAACTGCTTACCTATTACTACTACTTCTGATTTGCATTTTTTAATACCTATGTCGCTATAGTTTGACTTAAAAAAGTTTTATCTTAGATCTTACACCGTCGAGCAAATCTGATATTTTACGACTCAAGGTTCGCGCACACTATGCCGGGACGCATCACAGCGCAATAATCCGCCTGCGTCATTCTCATACATTTTATATGAATGCGGCCCGCAATAGTTCATATAAATGTATCAGAGACTCGCACGAGGATTTTCCGCTGCGATGCGATGCGACCCGACAAAGTGTCCGCTTACTTTTACACGGGCCTATCTATGGTGGCATCATCATACACTAAGTATAGGTTAATTCAATAAAAGTACGCACATAATATGCGTTAATAAAATTTCGGCTTCTCGTTACTGTTAGTAGGTAACTATTTATAAAATTCAGAAGGTCCGCTGATCTGTTTGATACGCAAGTGTGAACACAAGTCGAGCAGGGCATTGTCCTGCCGTGGTTTCAAAGTCGGACCAACACCTGTTGATTACCTTTGCTACCAACGTGTTTTATATATGAATATTTAAAGTCTGGAAACTGCTTAAATAAGTTAGTATTCAAAAAAATTGCTAAACTAAGTGATTATTTTTGTTCGGCAGAATAGAATAGGAAATTGTGAGTAGGAGATTATCGAATCGATTTAGATACAGATAAGTATATTAGATACCCACAGGGTGGACCATCAGGGCCGGTCAGCATAGGAAAGTCTGATAATAAAAGATATAATGTTATGTACTGCAACAGAATTGTATACCATCTTATATTATGATCGCGAGTAGGTATGCACACTGGGTGTGTACGGGAGACTGGGTGGTATACATTATTCTGTTGCAGTCTGTACCTACCTAAGAAGCTATTTCTAAACCATTGTAGTGTATGTATATACTAAGTAGGTCATTAAGTTATAGCAAATAAGTTAGACTAAATAATTCATTAGGTATTATAATATCGATTGATAGGTTTCGCGATTCATAGGCACGCGGCATTCAAATATTATATGTAAAGTTAGTGTTAACATAAACATGTAGAAAATGGGAATAAACGTATATACATATAAAGTGAGTGCCTTAATTTCCGTCTACACGTCAGCAACATCCCCACACCATTCTGACATCCAGCAACCAGCACTTATTTTATTCTTGTTTTATGGCCTAAATTTCCTCCTCACCCAGGGCAGCGAGGGGCTCTCTAAAAAGGAGTTGTGGTAATAATCACTAAGTTCACAACGTTTACTCTCTCCATCATTATAATACTTACCTCGAAATTTGTCAAACGTGACATCAGATGGTTTGATGACCTCTGATGTTCTGCCTACCCCTTAAGGGATACAGGCGTGTAGTTATGTATGTATGTATTCACAACGTTTTCCTTGGCTCAGTACTTCTTGCTGGTGCTCTGTCTCCTGCTGGCGGAGTGCGCGGGCGGCGTGGTGGCGGCGGTGTGGCCGCGCTGCGTGGGGCTGCAGAACGCGCGCGGCGGCGCGGTGGGCGCGCTGCAGGCCTACTACGCCGTGCCCGACTACGAGCAGTTCACGGCCGCCATGGATCTCGCGCATACGCAGGTTTGTGCATTGTGATTGACAAGTTCGAATGGTTGAGTATGTGGAAGTGTTGTCTTGAAGAATAAGCTTCGAGTTTTTGAGAATTGAAATTTATTTTGTGTTTTGGTATCCGACGATCGCTGTGGCGATGGGGTAACCAGTGTCCGACCACTGGATGCCATTTACCCCTTCATGGGTCGCCTGGCTAGCAACAGAGTGACTGGTGGGTCACTTTCAGAATTCCAGGACGTGATAGTTTAAGATGAAGAGAAAAAATAAATTAAAAAGTAAAAATTAATTAAATATTTACTGAGTAAACTTCTCCGAAAGTTAAAGAATTCATCACGCAACGCATGGTTACATTAGCGTAATACAATGAATACTTAGCGGGTGGTGGTGTGCGTGTGGCGGGAACACTGCTGTGTGCATGTTGGCTGAGGCAGCGCGTCGGGAAAAGTGAAGTAAGGTCTCTTTATTTATTCATAGGGATTTCTCGTGGAAAATTAAGTACCTACTTTTATTACATATTTATGATCAGAATCGAGTAGAGTGCTCTCCCTTAATATTACAAATTTGTCACGTGACCCTGTATAAAATCTGAAGCCAAATATCGCCGCTCCTGCGAGGACGTGTTCCTAAGCCTGTTTGCTGTCATCATGCATCTCAACTTCACTTAAAGGTAATCAGGTAAAATTGAAGTCAACGGGGTTGGTCACCAATAAAAAACTTTTTAGGAAACAATAATTAACATGCTCCCAATCCCTCGTGTACCTAAGAGTGCTTCCAAAACGCGAGTTCTATCATTTTACATCTAATCTTCACTAGTCAACAGGTCAGGAGCGAATGTGGTCGAATGCGGGTTCAGCTTATAAAAATGAGTGTTAAAATATTTCAATTGATCCTTCTTCCAGTTGGAATGCTGCGGCATGACAGACGCCCGAAATTTCGACATGTCCGTGTGGCAGCTCCGGCGCCTCGGGCCCCGCGGCATGTCCGTCCCGCTCAGTTGCTGCGTGCAAGTAAAGGACAGCGTATCGTACCTCAATCCCGTGCCTGTCAATCAGTCCAGATGCCAGGACATACATGCGAATCCACAGTTTAGATATTTACCGGTAAGGAACACAAATTAAGTGATTGGCACTAACGCTCATACTAACTAGATGTTATGGAAATAATAAATAAAATCCCCAGACAATGACACCAACTACATGGCCTCAAAGTACACGAAGCTTGTGTTATGATGAGATACCATGTAGATAAGATAAACACCCAAATCCAGAATTTTTTTTTTTCTTGTTCCGGGCGGGAATCGAACCCGCAACCTCTGGCGTCTGAGGCAGATAGGTCTTCAAAATATAAAATAGCACAGCAAATAAGTAGGTACCTAATCCAAAATATTTAGTGGGTGGTTTTCGACAGTATTTCTCTTATTTTAAATCTCTTTAATGTCAAACTTCGAAGCTACAAAATCAATTGTTACCAGCTTTTGAATTGTTTTGAATTGCCTTTGTATCCTTATTTAACACAAGAGGAAATATAAAATTAGGAAATATAATGTCAAATTGGGCCCAATATACTCGTACAGCCAGACTCACTAGTTTTTACTTAAGTTTCAACCTCTAGGTATAATTGAAAGTGCTTGCTTGCTGCTATACCGCTGATGCTAACAGGGACAAAGTTCCGACAGTTCTCTAAGCATTTTTAGTCTGTAGAAATAGAGCCGGCTTCAAATAACACTGCCAATCCTGCCATAATTGCGACCACTTTAGCGATGGGGTGAACCTCTCTGTCTCAGACGCCAGTGGCTGCGGGTTCGATTCCCGCACGGAACAAAAAAAAATGTTCCGTGTCTAGGTGTTTATCTATTTATGTATTTATATTCTAGGTTCCCTCCTTTCGCTTTGGAGTCATGTAGTTTGTGTGATTGTCTAGGCTTTTTTTTAAAATAATTGTGTCATTAGAAGCAATTAACCCAATAAAAAATAAACAAATATTTCTGACACTCACACAACATTATCTAGCCCAAATTAAGTTTCTTAAAGAACTTGTGTTATAGATACTAGATAACTGATATACTTAAGAAATATATAAACATATAAACATCCATGACTTGACGACTAATATCTGTGTTCATCACACAAATATCTGCCGCCGCCGGGATTCGAACCCAGGACCTCTGGCATAGAAGGCAATGTATGTTACCACTACACCAGCCGGTCGACAAACCCAAGTGACCCCACTTGGAGGTAAAAGCCCTTGTCCGCCCGCGAATAGCGGTGATATGCTTCAGTGTTACTTAATAAAGAGCGTCCTGGACCCCTGAGCTCCATCGTTGACTACATCGTGACCTATCATCAAGTTAGATTAAGCTCAAACAAATATCAAGTCACAAAAAATAAATAAGCAAGAGTTCCTACATAGGTAATAAAAACAAAACATTTTATTTCACAGGGCTGTATGGAAAGACTTGAAGACTGGTATGACCAACAGTACATCATCTTCATGCTTGCCTTATTCGTCACAGCAGTCTTCAAACTGGGCATCCTTCTCAGCACCGTCTTCTCTTGCATTCGGCTGCGGAAAAGAAGACAAGACATCCACAGCCTGATGATCAAATCCATAGACAATAAAATGAACGAGAATATATACGAGAATAAGATGAGTTCTATTTTCGACGAGCCGATAAAAGCCAAGTACATTCAACCTAATAACTTTTACAGTCCTCGCATTCGGAACCCAAGACTATTTGATAGTAAGCCTAATGAAGTTGTATGAGAATTAGCCTCGGAGATAAATGCTTTAGAGAGAAAGTTAGAAAAGTTTTCAGATTATTTGTATAAGCACCAAGCTGACTCCATCATGTGGTAATTGTATTTTTATAGTGGATGTCATTTAAAATCTTTATAACAAGCAAGGTACAAAGCTTTTGTATTTATTTAAATCAGTACTTATTAAATAGGTCATTAGCGTAAGACAGAGACAGACCTTCTCAATTTTGAAACATTCTGGAAAGTTTTAAAGTCAAACAAGTCACAAAATTAGTATTGAAAGATAGGTATCTGATTTCGAATCTATAATTACCCAAATTAATCAAATAATAGACAGATAGAGGCTTGTGGACTATTCAGTCGAATATTGAGTAAAACTTCCATCAGATACTACACCATGGTAACATCAAAATAGTATTTACTTTACAAATATAACTATTATTCAAATAAGTACTATTTTATTTCCTGTGAAAACTATACTATAATATTGTACGTAAGGCTGAATTTAATACGATATTCTTCGAAACGCTATAATTTGACAAAAGTGTCGATATAAATAGCATGCGCATTGTATGTAAATAACTTATCTGCAGTGATTTTCTCTAAAGTATTTACTCCGTCGTTTAATGAAATTTTAGCTATTAATAATTAATTAGGAAATCTTATAAACAAGGTAAAGACTGTATAGAATTATAGGGAAATTTCCACTAGATGTAAGTTCTTGGAAGGGAAGCCAATGAAACGCGACCTCCTTGGAACTTTACAGAAACTTGCCAACTTTCCGAGGAATAGAAAAATAAAAGGCTTCAATTTTTAATATACAATATTATTTTCAAAAGAACATTCAAAAATTGGTCCTAAATTTAAAAACTTGTTAACAATCGCGCTGGAATGTGGTGTCTATTGTTCAAATTTTTTATCAAATATAGAATGGTGTTGTCAACGCAAGTTCTTATGTTTAAATTATAAGTGTATGTCGATTATTGACACATCTTTCTATAAACAATTTCAATTTCAACACTTCTTATGTCTCACTATTTGTTTTGCTTTACGATATAACAATACATTAGTATTCGCGTTGAAAACACATTCGGTCAGAGAGCTGACTGGTTTGTAAAAGTATGTAAGTACTTTGTTTCCTACTATTAACATTGATAAAAATTTATTTAAAATTAACATGTGTGTGGTCCAACTGGAGAAACTACTTTTCTTTGACTTTTAAACAAACTTTTCCTTTGGTTATATCGCATCGGAAGCACGTGCTTACTGTTGCCAGTAAAAAGTTTGCGAGTTGGAAGACAATCATTTTTAATCTTCATGTCAATTAATGTCTAAAATTTTACTACTTAGTTACTTCCAATTCAGGTTTTAAAAACACTGTCCAGTTGGAACACACACATACACTAGTAAATATGAATCCTAAATGAATTAAAGAAGCTAACATGATTTAAGACGTTCTTGAATGTTTCGACATGGCAATACTCCACTCTCACAATCCCGATACAATAAATAAAAGATCATACATTCAAAATGAATATAAATTTAAGATGTGAAGAAACTTCCAGACTTCCTCCCCTACATGATATATGAGATCCTAAACAATAACAATAGTCTATTTAATAATAATATAATTGATACTATATTACCTCCTGACCATTGAAACCGACATCACAGTATAAACTACTATCTTAGGTACGGGAATGATCTTAAGTTATACTTATTTGTTAAAGTAATTACATTTGCACTATGGAATACACCGGACCAAGTACCAGGCGGACAGAACCAACCTTATCTGTGATGCATACATCCATATAATCTGTGCGCTTTCGTTCATAACAAAGAAAATCTGTGTATTATTTAATATGGAAGATAATGTTACAAAATTCTTTAACTACATTTTCTAGAAAAATCAATATTCTTTAGTTAAGATCTCTTTTGTTTGAATAATTAAATAAGCTATAGATTTTTTCTTCATCAGCACATATGCAAAGTATATATATGTAAATGTACAAATCATAGGTAAGGCTTCAACAAAGACTCATGAGCAACCAATAAATTTACAATTCTGTAAACGAACAACAATATATTTAATAAAAAACAATGTTTTTCAACACATTACATCATGTAAAAAGCAGGTCTCATGTTTTATACATTGTTTGTTAAATTATATTATCTGAGTAGTGACTAACTGAAATGTCATGAGTTTGTTATGTTGGTAGTATAAAAATAATGTTATTGCTCCACTAATGTACTTTGTCCTGTAGGAACTCAGGAAGGGACACATTCTGTATAATATGTGTCTTGCTTTTCGGTACAAAACCCTCATGAATTGTAAACATTCAATGGAACTTTTAAAAGAAGAACGAGTCAATTGAGATATCTTTTATTGTTAAAAGGTTGGTACGATAAACAACCCAATTGGTAGCATTTCAATAATATTAATATGATAATAATGTAATGTCCGATATAAACTCCGCAATAATGTTCTTCCTACATTTATAAGTACATAAGTTTTCTTACGTTTAAGTATTGTATAACTGTAATATTAAGTGTGTTATCAATCATTTCTGTTTTGTGATAAATATATCATTGAGTAAATAAAAAAATGTCTTTTGTGCTCACATCCCTTACATTCTATAAATAAATATAATCCGCGGAAATACTTGCATAAAAAGACGCGCCAACCGGCGCGCTCTGTGGTGTCATGATTGCTTTGATATATTCATATTAAACAAATACATTATCTATAGTAAAATACAATATTTACAAATTAATAACAACCATAAAAACTATAAATACTATGAAATGGTTATTCTCATAATAAATATCTATAAAACATGCGTTCGAAATCGTTTACCGAGATATAGGAAGCTAACGTCGTCTAACATTACCTCGATCTGATGTAAAACTTTGGTCATTGCAATGAAATTGGTCAAACTTCATAACGAGAAAAGATATTTTTTACAAAAGCGTCTCAAAGACGATATAACATGCCCGGACACAGCGAATTGACTTTACAAGTCGTCAATCAGGAAACAAACCGCAGTGTCTAGCGAACACCGAACCTCGCACCGATAACCAACGAAGCTAACAGTCCTCTCTTATTTCTCTACCCTACATTCACTATATACATTATGCCCATTTAAGTCCTTGAAAATCAGCAACGAATTCACTTCATTCCCCACTGCTATATTCACTTTCACTTAAATAACCGGCTTTCAAACTGTGTCCAACTGATACTCCGTTTGAACATCTTAAAGTATATCATTCAGGAAGGAGTTATCGAGCGAGTTGAGTAGTTCTTGTGCCGTCAAGTTGCTGGCGTCAGTGGAAGGCATGTTGTCAAGGAAGTCCAGGTTAAAGTCCGCCGTTTGCCCCGGGAAGGAAGACGCGCTGTGTAGGAAGCTCTGCGAACTGGCACTTTGGCTCTGCATCCCATTGGACATCATCGAATTCTGCATTGGACTATTCTGCGCATGCATTGGACTGTTCTGAGCATGCATAGGTCCATTTTGACCCTGCATAGGTCCGTTTTGACCCTGCATAGGGCCGTTTTGACCCTGCATTGGGCCGCTTTGACCCTGCATGGGGCCATTTTGCATAGGGCTGCCTTGGTGGCCACCCATGCCACCCATTCCACCTTGATGCATTGACATACTTTGAGACTGAGTCATTTGTATATTCTGCATCTGCAATAAAATAAAAGATATATAAATTAATCATTTAGCAGTTTTATCAACGAAACAACCGTTTCATGTTTTAAAACAAAACCCTATGTTTTGCCGTGTGAGCAAGTGGATTAAGAACAATGAGAAAATAAGCGGTAACTTTTGATTAAATCTATAAACTCCTACAGGCTTGCTCTCAAAGGACTAGTTTTATTTTCCCTTTTCTACTTTATATTAGAAGTTTCCGTTATGTTCTGTATGCAAATTATTTGTTACGTTTCGATAGATTTTTTTAGATATGCAATACTTTTAATAAAGGGTTACTTATAATAACATATTAGCATTATTTTACCAAAAAAACGTATCAAGAATAACAAGTAAAAGTCCTTTTGGATCCTGTGAGTTTCAAAATTTCATAGGCTGGCTTGTCTTGGAATCGAACTGAGAACCATTCATATCGCAGACTATTAGTTAATTATTATGAAAGACCATCGTTATTCAACCAAATAGGTCCGTATCATAAAGTAAATGAGACATAAATAAGGTAAAAATAAAAAAATATAAAATCCCAATACAATCACACCAACTACATGGCCCCAAACTAAGCAGAGCTTGTGATATGGGATACCATGTAGCGAACTAGGGGGGAACCTAGAATATAAATACATAAACAGATAAACGCCCAGATCCCGATTTTTTTTCCTTTTCTTTTTGGTGCATTTTGTTGTTTCCATACAAATTGAGGAGGCCGGTACTTTTCGGTGTCAAATACTAAAAATGATATTGTTTTGTCTCGTCAATATCTAAGCTTGTTGATAGTCCGCATAATGCGATGACAATGCGAGACCTAAATGAGATTATGACACTGGAAAAATCCATATTATTTCAACCACCATTTTGGCGCAAATTTAGGCGTAAACTATTAATACCATCATCATCACATCTCCGTGTACCACCCACTGCAGGGCTATGAGTCTCTCCTCTGGGTGACGAGGAGGTTTAGGCCGTAATCTACCAAACTGGTCTAGTGCTGGTTGGAGGATGTCAGAATTTTCAGGATGCCCTAACCCTCACGTAATTCTATCTATTATGGTGCGTATGTTAGCTAACATATAGGCTAAAATCAATCGGTAATATTTATTTTGTCGATTTGAGTCTTCTAGTATCTTTACGGTTTCGTATTTTATTGCTCCTCCTCTCTTGTTTGCATAGCTATCTTACTTAATATTATAAATGTGAAAGTTTGGATGTATGGATGTTTGTTCCTCAATCAAGGGAAACTGCTGAACGGATTTGGATGAAATTTGACATAGTAATAGTGTACAGTCTGGAATAGCACATGGGCTACTTTTATCCCGAAATTCCCGCGGGATTCGAAATTACCGCGCGCAGCAGCTAGTATGATAAATGTAACAAACTTGCTATCAGTACTAACCTGTCCTTGCACGTTCATCATTTGGTTTTGCTGCATTATGAGATGCGACATCGGGTTCTGTTGGCTCGTCGTCCTGGCAACAATAAAATACAATGTTGCTATTATCTGTTATGAAATAGCGATCGAAGTGTTGTTCAAATAATCTTAGTTAGCAAAACAAGGTGACGTCACGGCTTTGGAATGAGTTCATTATCAGTGAAGTTCTAGTTTGATTCTTGTTATCGTGATAGAGAATAGGTTTTCTATGTGTTGTTGGTTTCTTTAGAATAAGTCAGTTAGATGTAAATTTCTAAAATAAGTTTTTTCTTACTTTTCTTTTAAAAAGTAATCTTTGGAAAATTTTAGTAATTTAAAAATACAATAAACTTACACTTTGACAATAATGAAACATTTACGTGATGGAGTTGGTAAATCCGTAATTTTTAGAAAATGTTTTAAAAATATTATTAAATATTTGGTAAAAAATATTTTTTATATTTTTATGCTATTATTATTATTACGATTGAAAACATGTGAGGATACTAAATAATATATTCATAGTTATGACGAATATCTTAAGCGTGAATTCTAAAATTAAACTTCATAAAAAAACGACATTGGTTTAAATTTAACTTAAAATTTACAATACAATGTCAAAATTCTTACGCCCTTGAATAATAAAATGGTTTAAAAATTTACATTATAAGTAGAGACAATGGGCCTTATATAACATTACACTATTTAATTTCAAGTCTCTTTAATGTCAAACTAGGAAGCTTTAAAATCAGTTCTTGTAAGCAACAGTTGATCTTGAAGTCTCCTGAATTGACCTAAAGAAGAGAAAATTGGAGGGAGCGTGTATTAATCTATCTATTCTAATATATAAAGCTGAAGAGTTTGTTTTTTTTTTGAACGCGCTAATCTCAGAAACTACAAGTGGGATTTGAAAAATTCTTTTTCCATTTGATAGCCCAACTCTCGAGGAAGGTTTAATTTACCTTCCCGAAATTCCCACGGGATCAAAAGTTACGAGGGTAAAACCGCGCGCGGTGGCTATATTATTTATACACAGCTCAAGTGCGATCATGCATGGAGTACTGCAGTCATCGTTGGGATGGTTCTGCCAAATATCAACTAGAAGCGCCGGACTCCGTTGACCGAAGAGCCCGTAAACTAATAAACAACGTCGACCTTACAACCAAAAACTGCAGACCCTAGAGCATCGTCGTAAGGTTGCTTGTTTAACCGTGTACTACAGGATACATTTTGGTGAGTGCGCCAGTGCTCTGTTTGAACAAATTGAACCCTCACCCTTTTACCATCGGACTACTAGACGCAGACAGAACTTCCATCCGTATGTGGTGGATATTCCGAAAAGTCGAACTAAGCGCTTTGACAGTTCCTTTTTGATACGGGTCGCCAAGGTTTGGATTGAACTGCCTGCGCCTATTTTCCCTGACCAGTATAATCCTGGTACTTATAAGCGTCGAGTGAATAGGTTTCTCGTGGATGGACGTGTACTACCTTAGTCTTCATGTTCACTTAACATCAGATATCATGGAAGACAAACGTCCCATCCATATACAGTAGAATCCGTTTATTATGACTCCGTTTATATTGACCAACCGCTCATTATGACGTGTTTACACAGTGAGGTTTGGTTTTCATATAAATCATATAACTAAGTATAAGGATAATATATAAGGATATAATGACTTCGCCTATAGTGACATATCGCTTATTGTGACCCTTTTTTATCAAATTTTATCCGCTTATAGTGACCAAGCGTATGATTTCTAACACCTTTGGCAGTGTTCGGGAGAGTCACGTTATACCCAAAGACCTTCGGCGCATGAAAGGCTTTTTTGATTTGAGCCTCAGAGCGTAGATTTACTTATTGAGTCTACTTATTAATATCTACTTTGATTTATCTATATTTTATTCCTCTATTAAAATAAATCACATACTAACTTTACTAACAGTTTATTTATTCTTGCAGTACCTATGCTTTGTATGACGTCCGTTTAGTATGACTTGTTTCTTATTTCCCTTCGATTTCATTTATAAACGGATTCCACTGTATTATAAAAAAGTGTGATGTAGAATTGAGCTCATAGACAGGTCGACACATACCTTTGTTGTTGCTGTTGCTGCATGAGTTGTTGCTGCTGCATTCGTTGCAGTTGCATTTGTTGTTGCTGTTGTTGCGTCATAGTCATCGAACCTATGCCGAACCCTGAAAACAAAGACAAATAATTATGTTATAAAATTTATGAAAACTGTGTATGAGAAAGCAGAAGATTAATTTAAAATGAAAAATATTTTTCAGCGTAGTTCGGCTAAGAATTGGTTGGCTTCCAATTTTGATTATTGATTAATTATTGATCAGTCAGCATGGGTAAGTTTTACGAAGATCTGTTCTTAGGAACTATGTCATCGATTTTAATGAAAATATAAACTGCATTCACACATTTTAAATAACTTGTGTGAAGGTATTAAGTAGTAAATTTTCGTATGAAAAATAATATCTAAAATTAATAAATTGCATGTTTTCCATATTCTATAGTTAAACTCAACATTTTGGGGTATTCATAAGTATTATGTAATGACGACTGTTTCTGTACTTTAGGGGAAATCTCTATTGGCCTATACACAGTTTCGAATTTATTGAGTGAATCATGAACCCTGTTACTGTACCTCGTCAACTTTGTTATTGAATTTTAAACAAATGGAAGTAATGATTGCAAAATAAAATTAAAATGACGATAAAAATAAAATATCGATTTTCATTTATCGTCTTAATAAGATCCTTAACGCGTTCGCTGCCTTGGACCCTCGAGGTGGGCTCAGTATTGCCACATTTCAGGGCACGGGAACCTACGTCGAAGGCTCGTATTAAAAATTGATTTTTCATTGCAAATACAGTAAAATATAAAAATACATATTACACCATAGTGTATATTTTAAATTGATTTTTTTTAGTATGGGTGTTGGTTTTTAGGTTTAAACATTTTTTTTTAAATAATTTTGTTACTTCTTTCTAGATGCCAAGGACCCTCCGCGCGGTATGTACATCAGGGGCAATAAACAGTTTTTTTATAGCTATACTCTCTTTTATCAAATTGTGTAACAGTATGATACGTAAACGATCTAATTTATTATAATTTAAAATATAAAAAAATCGATGTTTCGGATTATTTGAAAATATGAAAAAAAATAGAAAATATAGGTATTAATATGTTGTAACTACCCTCAAAATCCACTAGGAGTTTTTTAGGATACCGATTTTTTAACGAATATATTTGACCCCTGTGTGAGGTTTCGCGTAAACAAAAAACAATGCATTCATTGATTTCCTTCATCTTGAAATAAAAGAATGACGTCTCCCAAATTACTATTCTTCCAGAATGCTCGGTACATTGATATTCCGTTATAGTACGAAATTTCGCATGTTTCGATAGTAGTATCATTGTGCACATATTCATTAGTTTCTCTAGAGTAGTATTTTAAATAAATATACCTATTATGTTCCACTATTGAATTATTAACCACGCTTCTTGTGCAGAAGTGCATAAGTATATAAAATAAAATAACATGAAAATTTAGCCTTAAAAATACATTACAATAAAGTAATTTACAGCTTAGTATATTTTTTTCTAAAAAGGTTGACGATTCAGGTTCCGTGATAAGAGCGTGAAATAATATTTTTTTTTCACTTTCCCATATTTCACTTTCAACACATTCTATTATCTCAGGGCATTAGAAAACTTCCAGAAATTCTATATATAGAAGAACTATAACCATTTTATTGAATAATTCTTAAAAGCGAGGGGATTCTGTTATGAGTTAGTGTTATATACCGCGAACCCACGTCGTGTGCTCAAGTGGACACATCTGTAATACCGTGGACCCTCCGGGCTGGCTCTCTAGTAAAATGTATTGCTCTCTACAAAATGTAAATGTATGATGTAGCTTTGACAATTAAAATAAGGTGTAGGTGTCAATATTTTGTGTAGAGCTAGCTATGTTCGCTCGCAGACGGGCGACAAAGTTAAGTCGACAACTTCATGTGAGCGATCTAGAATACAATAATATAATGGACGCAGTATTATTTAAAACTTGAGTTACAATGTAAAATATAATACAAGGCTATAAAATCAGGCTCAATGTATTTTGATTAATATAATAATCGTACAAAATTAAGATACTAAAACAAAACATATGTTCATATAAAGCAATAAAAAATATACTTTGTATTAAAACCGACTACCTATAAATAATCAGGCGTAATAAGGCAATTAATAAGGTATTACATGGCTGTAACACGCATACAATAAGCAGATATGGATTAGTGGTATCACGTAGGTACTTCAGCCGTTTCTTTATCTACTGCGCAGGCGTGCAAATCATTGCGATATGTGGTGATATCGTCGCAGAAGCGAAACAAACAATAAGGTTAATATTTTGTGATGAAGTCCTCTAGCACAGCCTGGATTCAATTTACATAGGTAAAACTGCATGTGACGTCCCTTCACGTCACTATCAATACTATCAATATATAACGTGCTTTGTCTATCAACTCGTAACTGTGTCTTGCTCTATCAACCCTTTCCTGGTCGTAATACTGCACATTAAATCGTAAAACAAGACAATTTATTGTAAAACAAAATGCATTTTGATAAAGAATTATTCTGTCTTGAGTTTTCACGATTTAAGTATCAGGGCCAAAACTAAGTTACTTCATACATAAATGCCCGCGCGGGGACGAGTCGAGGCACTTTTGTTTAAGACTACGCCCGCATAACGCAACGTTGAGCTAAACTTGCGTGGTGTCATTTTCGACTTGATATTTACTTGCTGAGATCGAAAACAAACTCAAATTTAACCACTGCTAAGAAACAAAACAAAATCAATCAGCACCAACCTTGATGGTGATGCGTGAACTGCTGTCGATTCTGCTGCTGCATCATAACATGTCTCCACTCAGGCGCGTACTGCCTCGCGTGCGGCGCGAACTGCCTCGCGGGCGGTCGTCTCGCCATACCCGGGGCCCCGACCATACCCGGCGCTATACCCCCCGACCCGGGCATACCGGACGGGCTAACCAAGTTCGGGTTAACATTAGCGAAGCGCGCCTTGTATTCGGGCGGCGGAGGACGCATTTGTTGTTGTTGCGCGCGCAACATTTGTTGTTGCTGTTGTTGCAGCATTTTGGCTTGGTGCTCGCGAGACATGCCGGCCGCGGCTACGCCTGAAAAGGAAATGATGGTTACTTTGGAAAGTTGATGTAGTTGTGAGTTTGTAAGGGAGTTTGGATAACTTAAAGGCGATTTTAAAAAGGACATTAAAGCGTCTTTCGGATTGCAGCTGAATGAGTTTTATGTTATCAAAGATTTTAAATAGTAAAAGTAAACTACACGGCTATGATGGTTTTAGGTGTTATTCTATTACTTGCTTTAATTCACAATACACAAAAAACAACTAAAACCCGTAAAAAAATTTAAGGAACACATTTTTGTCAGCAATTACCTACTATGCTAAGCAAGGCTGATAACTATTCTTCTAAAAAAAAATCCAGTTTTGAATATAACATTTTCACGCTATAAAAAGAAACAACCCACTATGGAATCAAGTGCAACCTTTCAAACAATACTTTTCCCATAGATACCCAAACTAAACTGAACCTGAAATTGAAATAAAGAAAATCCCGCCCAGCGTACTAACCCAGCGGCTGCTGCGGCGAGGGCGGCGGCTGCGCGGGCGCCGGCCGCGGCCGCATGCCGCCCTGCCCCAGGTTGATGCTCTGCGACTGAGACACGGAGTACGACTCGCAGTTGCCACCTGCAATCAAAGGAACAATTATTATCCACAGGTCTTTTGTACGTACATACATGCATAACGTCACGCCTGTATCTCTTATGGGGTAGGCAAAACACCAGAGGTTATAAAACGCTTGACAAATTCGCAGGCATTATAATGATGGAGAGAGAGTATTGCAGTGTCAAGGGGTCTTTTATTTATACTAATATTAAAGCTGAAGGCTGACGCTGATCTCGGGACTCACCAATCGGATTTGAAAGTATTATCCTAGTTTCTTTTTTTATCCTGTACTCGGTACTGCCAAAAACCGTGTAAAGTTGGAACGCAATTTTACATACATACATACAAAACTTCACGCCTGTATCCCTTATGGGGTAGGCAGAGCATCAGAGGTAATAAAACCATCTGATGTCACGTTTGACAAATTTGGAGGCATTATAATAGTGGAGAGAGACTATTGCAGTGACAGGGGCCAGCCTATCGCCCACAAAAAAGCCTCCCATAACACCTCGGAAGACTAGCAGCTGGCACATTCTATGTTTTTCTGTCGCTCCCAGTCCAGCATAGAAGCGATTTATTATGTATTACCTTTTAGTAAACTTGTTGTGTTTTTGAAAAGAGAATTCGCCGGGTAACAAGACATCGGTAATATAACTCTAGCATAATCATTATTATACAATAATTTTAGAATTTATGTCAATTACGACAGTTCCAAACAAATTGAACTTTACTTTAAAACGCCTATCATGGTATAATACGATCTTTTTCATTCTCAAAAACCAATTTATTTCGTCTACCTATGTAGCGATCTATCTACAAACAAGTGGGTAGTTTTCTTTGCGGTGACAGTCACCAAACTTGTGACTTACGATTACGACACAACAAAGAATAATGTAAAAATAAAGTGATTTATTTAACAAATTAACAAACTGACACAATTATCTTCAGTCGTACGGTCACCTTGACATTATTTATTTAATAAATGCAGAGTGTTACAAAAACTTAATTGACCCATTTTTTACTTGAATTGCGGTTGGTTCACTAGAAACCATTTCGTAAAAAAGAACAGCATTAAATTCTGTTTACATTTGACCCAAACATACAAGATACTAGCTGACCCGGCAAACATTGTTTTGCCATATAAATAAAAAATAAATAGATGTTGGCCGATTCTCATAGATACCGAATAAGCACAAAAAATTTCATCAAAATCGGTCAAGCCGTTTCGGAGGAGTATGGCAACGAAAACTGTGACACGAGAATTTTATATATTAGACTAGCTGACCCGACAAACGTTGTTTTGCCATATAAATAAAAAATAGATGTTGGCCGATTCTCATAGATACCGGATAAGCACAAAAAATTTCATCAAAATCGGTCAAGCCGTTTCGGAGGAGTATGGCAACGAAAACTGTGACACGAGAATTTTATATATTAGATAGATAGGTACCTAGTCAACTTGTGCTCTTGTATCACTAGGTTATATTTAACAATATTTATCACAAGCATGTTACGGAATAGGATAAGTTAAAGAATTATCACTTAGGACAGAGATTCCCAAACTTTTTTAGTCATAGACCTCTTGCCATATTTTACGGTATTGGGTAGACCTGATACTGGTTTTATTATTTAGTCTGCATCCTACAGCTTAGAAAATTTTATTACTTTTTAGGTACTTTTACGAATACTACATATTTCTTTTTATTATAAGATATTATAATGTAAGTAAATAGGGACTATCATGGGCCCCCAATTTTTTTTTAGCTGACGTTGACTTGCAGTTTGTCATAGATCCCTGGGGGTCGATAATCGATATAGACCACTTTGGGAACCACTGACTTAAGACATAAGTAATATCCATTTACTTTATTGTTGGAAAGATATTGTGACACAGCGCATATCTAGCTCTAAATTAGCAGGTACTTAGTTTTTAAACTTTCAAAAAATACAGGTACAGAAGGCAGCACATCAAGCGTTACAAATCTGTCAAAAATTTTTACTTGAATCTGAACTCTATGCCCTAGACATATTGGTTGGGGAAATTTGACAGGTAATGTATCGCTTGATCTGCTGGCTTCTGTACATACTTATATTTTTTTACATACACTAAATAATAGTAAAGAAAACTTTCAATATTTAAAATGAAAACTGGAATTCGTTCTCTTTATGAATAACAGCGTTCACATTGTTTGTATAAATCAATGTATATACAAACAATAACAACCTTTACACCAAATAAATATCATTATAACTGACGTATAGCCTCATTACTTCCTGTTGAAGTCGCAACGTAGCTGCATCGCTTAAAGTTATTTTATGTTCTCGATGTTAGACTAAAATATGTATGTTTATTGCATTTTTTATTGGTAACTAATCCTGCTATTGACCTAAGTACGACCTCATAGCACAGTACAGATATCTACAGTAATTCAACTTCATACAAACAGACGAAACGTGAGCTTTACCTACGCGGCTCGATCTCGGCATGCGCTCGGCACGCGGCCAGTTGCGAGTGTCTGCATACCGAAACAATTGTTGAATTATCTTTACCTTATGCGGATTGTTTATACTTCTGAATTCGGGCAGCTCTATCACATGTGAACGGACCGCGGTGCGCTGTAGGCTATTATTTCAAAGATGCGGCTGAGTTGAATTACTGTAGATATCTGTACTGTGCTCATAGTATATGGCGAATGGCGATGATATTGTCTTAAGTTTTCACACATGGCGATGAGATCATAAAATATTACCTATTAAAGCTATATACGATGATATTTGATGGCAGTTTCTTTATATGAAAGGTTGTCGCTTACTCAGGAGTGTTGATCAGCAGTGCGAGCACAGAACTTTCTCGACTCGTATTTTTACGAATGTTCGTATAGTATGGAGACGGTTCGTAAGCAATAATTGAAATCTATCCATTTCCGCACGGCCAGCTTTAATAAATGTGTACCTTGTTAATTTTGAATGTTTGTAAACATGTTGTACCTACTCTTAAATAACTGTTAAATAAAAAAGTACAATGCTACTAAAAACTTGCAATCGACTCCATACTATACGAACATTCGTAAACATACGAGTCGATAAAGTTCTGTGCTCGCACCGCTGAATTAGTCAGTAGTGAATATTAAATTCTTTCTGAAACCACCATGTTTAGTAGGATCATTTCAAACATTGCTCCTAAATAATATCATCTAAAATGTCGACGTTCTCAATAAATAGGTGGCCTAATGGCGACTTCAGACATAGTAAATTCAATTGGTTCCTTTCAACGAGAAAATGATACAAAGTAACGACTTAATATGTTGCACCATTGAATGTTTTATTCCTACGAGATGTTTCCGGTATCGCGAAGGGTAAAGCGAGTTCGAGATAAGTAAGTAACAATTCGAATTACTTATTAATTTTCTTTACGGCATGGCTGCGCAGTATGACATGTGGCATACTGGTGACAAGACAACAGCAAGAACGGCATGCTCCCTCAGGCGGCATGGCTAGTGGCGTCACCCTCTTCCCTAAAATATGGTTGAGGAGGGTGATGGCTGGTGCTTGCGTTAACTCGTGAACGGGTGCTGCTAGCGGTGCCAGGTCGTTTTGCTAATGATACTATGACTATTTTATTATATTCTTGTTTAAATACTCTGGTCCCAGTTTGTCATGTTCGTGTTGTGCATCCATAGCTCAATGCACCTACTATGTAAGTAATTTAGTTGTGGCATGACATTGGCTCTCACAATAAGCTGTCTTGTGTTTGTTTTTTATGTCATGATCAATATGTGCTGTACCTATTTGTATTAATTCGTACAATCCTGACTGAAAAAGAGTGCCAAGAGTTTTTTTCCGCTGGCTTTTTTTTGTCTCTTGGTCTACTGTAATATCTTATTCAATAACTATCAATACCTTGTTAAAGCCGAAGTACAAAATTATGACGTCATTAAGCGGCCAATAAAAAAATTTCATTTCATTTCATTAAGTTACATAAAAAGAATCCTCTACTTTTGCTCTAGATCGTCTGATAGAATTTATTTTAGACCTACCGAAAGGCCAGCCCGGTGTATATTGTGTTAATTTCAAGTGTATTTAATGTGGTATCACTTCAAGACATTTCAATACGTATCGCTTCATGCAACACGACGCATGTGCAAAGGTCGGTTCGTTGTCGCGATGTGATTTCCATATGTTGCAATTACAACTGCAGTCAGGAAGCAGGCGGTGAGTTCTCAACCCGCGCGTGACCTCAACCCATGCTCTCGCTCAGTGCTCACAACAATGACAATTCTCACCGCATAAATACCTACACGTAATTCGCCACGTATTAATAGAATTCGATTGAGTCCGAATCATCAAAACACCAATCTCAGATCTTACTCACGCTTTATTTTAATTTCGAGTTATGAATGCGAGTACGTAGCAACGAATCGGACGCGTCTCTGTGAAATGATCACTGGCAAGTGTGGAGACGTTAATGTCACCCCTAGACGCGCCAACGAACCGGCAACGCTCACCCTTCTATAATACATACATACACCTGTCGCAGATCTTCAACATTTCTACACACAGACACTTCCACGAGGTTTACAACCCCTGCATTGTATGAATTATAATAGCGTGTCGTATGGAACGAACGCCGCACGCGATGTGTCTCTGCCTTCCCTTTGATTAACCGTTGAAAGTTGAAAATACTTGGAGTAAAAGCGTTATTTCTACGCCGTTATCTAGTAGATTAGATTAGGTTTTTAGCTATAAGTGTTTATTGAAGCTCGGTTAAATAAACGGGAACTGAGTCATCGCCCGAGAATTGTGAAGAGTGTATGGATTGTACGAATAAATCTTTCGATGCGTTCTTAACACAATACTGAGTCTATCAGCTACAAAAAACTACAAACAAACAGACTAGACTTGATTTATTTAATGGATGTCTAGTTATATTACTTTTAGTTCAGATTCAAATTCTAACACAAGTTATAAATGAGTAATCAATTTTTAAATATTTTTCTTTATTTAAATCCACAGCCCTCGGTTGCTATGTTGTAGTCAAGTAGTTCAAATTATTCAGTCCAAAGTAATAACAAATTATCAGTTCTTCTAAAACGAATTATAAAACTTAGTACATAATGTTAATGCGTGTATAACGCGTGTTTTTTCGCTCTTTATTATCTTTTCTCCTTTAATAAAGTGATAGAGACAATTTTACTAAGAATTTAAAGTTTAAATATCCAAGAGAGAAAACTTACAAATTAATTAAATACAATTCTCCGCTATCATATCCCAAAACCGTACGTAGGTAGGAGTATTCCACACTTTCACACCTTGAAATATCTGCCTACTTTATTCGTAATTCTCAACATCCGTAACTCATCACCCGCGTTATCTCCGATACTAAGTAACCTTGCAAAACCAAGCAGTGAACATAAACATAACAAAATATATTATTATATTAAACGAGCCAATTAAAAGCAGCACTTGACAAGTTAATTAGCGTAAAAGATGGGAAGATATAACAATATTTCTGCTGAAATGCTAGTATCGTGAATAGCTCTCGCGTCCAGTAGCGACGATGTGTTTACTGAATTAAAGCAAAGATAAATATCGTTGTATGTTGCTTTTTATATTTTATTTTATTCTTACAACAGACTGTTTTCATAAAGATTATATCGTCTATTCCCTTTAGTTGTTAATATGTAGTAGAGATAATCAAATTAATAATAGATAGTTCATGTCGCATAATATTTTAAGCCAATCACTCAAGATATTTTATTAATAATTTGTAATGTTTTCACGATTCTTAATATTAAATATAATCAATCGACTTTACCGACATTTCCAATTCCTTGTCCCCAAGCAAAATGTCACCTTTGTACAAATATTTTGTTTTGATTGTTTTTTTTTTTTCGAAAAGCGCATACTGAGTTTGGTGCAATTTATATGGGACCTTCGATAGTATAATTCTACCAATTAAAATGAGAGTGATCAAAATCGATTCATCAACATAAAAAAATACGACAGTAACGAGACAGTAATACGTACGCATTTGACAGTAAGCAAGTCATCATCAGCACCATCATCACAACTCCGTGTAATGAGCCCACTGCAGGGCTATGAGTCTCTCCTCTGGGTGACGAGGAGGTTTAGGCCGTAATCCACCACCTGACCCGGTGCTGGTTAGTGAATGTCAGATATTTCAGAGTGCCGAAATGGCTTCTGACAAACCCTAACGACTACTGTATACCGGGACCGACTGCTTAACGTGCCCTCCGAAGCACGGAAGTCGTGTGAAATGAATGGTCGGCGGTCACCCATCCTAATACCGGCCGCACCGAGCGTGCTTAACCTGCGATATCGTTTGATATGCACAGTAACCACGGCGCCACCACGACTTCGTAAACAAGTATCGGGGATAAAAAAAACGGTTCCAGCTCTGTAACTTGTGTCTTTCTTCGCCGCGCTAGAATAGAGCTGGTATCCTTGAAGCCTGTTTCCTTATTTTTTGCAATGATTGGTTGATCAATCGTTTACGTTTATACATTTAAAATTAATTCAGTTTAGCGAGTTTAGTAGAAAAACATCATAAGATAGCAAGTTAGCTTAAGCAGTATATCTCTAGCTCGATCTCAGATCATAAAACTCGATGATGATTGATGACTCATTCGATAAATCAATATACAACACTTTATGAGAAACAGGAAGAAAGCATTTTTATTTTAATGAATACTGGTAATTAAAAGCTTATTTAATAATAGAACCATGATAAGAATAAGTAACAGCTTAGTAAGCAAAATGAATCATTGGTAAAATTTGCGGTTCATTCACAACCGCATGAAATGACTATCGGTTCTGGAATGTCATTAATTTCTAGCACATATCTATTTTTATTTATACAACTTCCGATCTTTCTTTTATTAAACCACATCGTTTAGTTCTATGTAGTAAAAAAAAAGGTATCAGAGCTTTTTTTAATTTGTTGTTCGTCGTGTTTTATTATAATGAAACTACCTAATTTAATTCAGAAGATATAAAAATATGGTTAGCTAAATACGAAATAATTACAAAAACGGCGAACCTATTATTTGAGAGGAATACAGGAGTAGGAAGTAGGCATCATATAGGAACATGTAGTCTATAGTCTGGCTAATGAAAGTAGAGAATGAAAAAATTGGGCGAATTTAAAAAATCCCATCACAGTACCCCGACCCCGTACCCCGACTATAGTACGAAACATATGGATTCAACAAACTTGATACTTGATTATTTTTATTATCAAATAATCGTAAAAAATAACAAAATTGGTACTGTCCTACTTTTTGATGAGAAGTATATTATTAAAACGATAGGCAACTAGTATTAATCAGGTTTAAAAAAAAAAAACTCAAAATACAATAATTATTTTTATTCATTGTAATCTAAGTCTGAATCCAGTAATTCTATATGGAATGAATCGTCAGTCACTGGTATCGCTGTTTCCTACATTGATTATAAATCTATTCGAAAATTCCAAAATCTCAATAACCAAAACCACCAACAACGGTTCGATTGACAACAGTGACACCAGAAAAACGACTTTGACATTTATGCTAGTAATGCCATATAAAAAGTTTGTAAAAACCCCCATTGTCTACTTTCGTTAGCCAGACTCTCGGAACAACGGCTTTTATAGCGCATTTCGACTCTTCGTGGGTGTCTTACTTAAGTTAACATACAACGGGATGAAATCCGTGGTTTTTTAATACAGTGAAAAGTGTAAATTTAAGACAGTAATTAATAAAAAAAAGGTCTATAAACAATGAAATACTACCCTATTTTCCAAGTATCTTTATCTTTAGTTACAGGAAAAATGTTAGGTTAGATTGTCTTAAGTTTTCGCGATTCATACTATTAAATAAAATACTTTTTAACCGGATTTATCGCGTATATTTACATTTTAAATTTTGACTCGACGTTTCGGTGTCTTTGCAGACCCCGTGGTCACGAGCGACTGAGGTGTCAAGCGTCGGATTGATAGATTGAAAAAGATTATACATCATCATCTCCATCTGTTTCTCAGTCTTCGAGCGTAGCGTTCTGGATTGACACAAAACGAGCTGACAGTATCTTGAGTTTCAGGTCGTGCAGCTTGCTGGATGTTATGATGCTGGGTGTTTTTTAATTTCACCCTAATTTCAATAGAGAAGATGGTTGGAAACTATCACCGACATGGGACCCTATCCTGAAAAACATTAAATCTATCAATCCGACGCTCGACACTTCAGTCGCTCGTGACCATTGGGTCTGCAAAAACACCGAAACGTCGAGTCAAAATTTAAAATGTAAATATACGCGATAAATCCGGTTAAAAAGTGTTTCGAGTTTGAATAAGTTACATTCCGTTCAACATCGAGTAGATATTCAACTCGTAGAACAGCCCGTTCACACATGGTCCGTTTTACTGGATACGTTTTTGTACCGTAAAGACTGAATGCCATATGTGAAGACGCTCATACAACTCCATGCGCCATCGACGAAAAAAAACGTATCTATGGTTGAATTTTTTTCAAATGATTTTCGTGACAGTTCATAATTGACAACCTCAGTGACGTTGCCGCAACGAATTTGTTCGATCTTCCATTCGATTGCTTTTACATACCGAATGAGTTGGTGAAAAAAATGACGTATTGAGACTTACGATTAAAAGATGGCCGCTCACCCCTATCATCTGCACCTTCCGTTTCTTTGAATATGTCAATTTGAGATGAATATTTTAAATCACATGTACTTAATTTATTTACAGTTAATAATAAAAATTACACTTGATTAATAGTTTAATTTCGAATTTCAGTATAAACAACTTTATTTACATAGTTTTTTAATTTTTATCGATTTAATAAGTTGTAAATAATTTGCGCGTAGGTAATGGAAAATGAGAACTGTCAGGAAAATCATTTGAAAACAATTCAACTATAGTAAAACGTATATAGTAAAACGGACCATGTGTGAACGGGCTGTAAGGCCAAAAGGTACCTTTAGATTATGACAAATGTCACGACCATCAAAGGTCGATGAAATCTGCAAGTAGATACTTATTTTTCGATTTTCTCAACGGTCTAGGTCACTTAGTTACAATAAACCAGATAATTTCAACTCATAAAACCAAGTAATAATTAATTATCCTTATCAAGTTGCCTTCAACGTAGACATTATTTATATACACTTTCTAAATACTCGACCCCGATTTGTTCCAGCCATATTGTTTTAAAAGGAAGTCAGGTTCAGAAGTTTTAGTAAAAGAGTTTTTTTTTTTGTTTTAAATTTAAGTTGGCAACGTAGTACGTATACCATGCATTCATTAGTGGCCAGCAACGTACCTAATGCACTCATTCACTCACTACTTATGAAGGTATCAATATGACTACCACTTTGTCGATGGGGTAAACCTGTCTGCCTCAGACGCCAGTGGTTGCCGGGTTCGATTCCAGCACGGAACAAGAAAAAAAAAAGTTCCGTGTCTGGGTCTATTTATGTATTTATATTCTAGGTTCCCCCTAGTACGCTCCATTTTGGGGCCATGTAGTTGGTGTGATTGTCTGGGGATTTTATTTTATTATTTAATATGAGACCGAGACTAGTCGGCCATCTTCGACAATACGTAGTGAGTAAGGGTTTGTCAATATTTATATGACTCAACTATGAATTTTTGTAACCTAGCGTGACAACGATTCCAATCACAGTTGAGTGGTACCTTTTAATCTAGGACCTCTTTTTTTATCTTAAATTATTGTATACAAAATTGTATGAAAATAATGCTTAAGATCCCTCGTTCACTCATAAAAAGTATCGATTTCTAACAAACCATGTTTGTCGATAAAAAAAATATATTCTTATGAATAATATTTATTTCCAGTGTTTTAAAATCATATTCGAATACAATACAAAATCAAAACAATGCCGGCTTATAAGATGGACGTCTGGTTATCAAACCGTAGCGCTTATCGGAAATAGTTAATGGTTATTGAGAGCGATTTCGGTAATAGTGCATATTATGCAACATTGTTAAGCTAGCTTTGTTGCAATATACTTTAATGCAAAGAATCTTTATGTAAATAAAACCTCTGTCCCTTAACTGACTTTTACAGTACGCCCGGGAAGAGAAGTAGTACATTCCCCTGTGTTCTTTTTTGCTACCAGTCCAGCATGGAAGAGGTTTTATTGGCGTTATGTAAGCAAAAGGCTGACAATGCAATTGTTTCTCTCCATCATTATAATACCTCCGAATTTGTTAAACGTGACAACAGATGGTTGTATACGGTGTTCTGCCTACCTCATAAGGGACACAGGCTTGAAATTTAGTAAATTATGTCTATATGTCGTCGGATCATAGTTAAAAAAATTCAAAATTCAAAAAGTTTTATTCATCTTAGGAATTTCACAAACACTTGATGAAGTCAGTCATCACATACTTCAGCTTTAACTAGTTGTTGATAGTTGTTGAATAAGATATTACAGTAGACCAAGAGACAAAAAAAGCCGGCGGAAAAAACCTCTTGGCAACTTTAGTTTTGGCCATATCATGAAGTGCCCGACCACAGTACCTACCATATCGTCATAGCTTTTATCTACGTTTGGATAGTACCTATGCATTAAGGTTGGGTTGTATATTAAGGTTATTGGACGAAGACACCATACTACAGACAGAATCGTTCAGGTGATAGTGATATCAATACGAAGTGGATCGCTGTGTGTTGTATGTTTCTAGAGTGCTCACACTTTACCGCAATGATACATAATATATTGTTGTTTGCGAATTGCATTGCGGATTTGTTGTATGTTTCATTGACATACCAGCAGTGGAATGCAGGAGAGAGTCATCAGAGTCAGAAGGTGATTTACCCTAAATATACGGACAATATCTGTATGAACAAATATTACCCTTAACATACGGATATGTAAAGGGTAATCTTTGGATTTATCTGAACAGAGTTGCAACAGTATAAGCTTATTTTTCGGGGCTCACGATTCGCTTTTAAATATCACGAAAAATTACCAACAAGCCCAATTATCATGACAATATCGATTTGAATAGACTTCAACTGCAAATACGCGTTACCAAATCCTGGGAGAGACTGGGAGAGAAAGAAAATCATAGAATGTACCAAAACATACCGTAAAAGTCAGTTAAGAGACAGAGGTCTTGTTGGCGTTTTGTGGGCGATAGGCTGACCCCCTGTCATTACAATAGTCTCCGTCCATCATTATAATACCTCCACAGTCAAACGTAACATCAGTTGGTCTAATAATTTCTGGTGTTCTTCCTACACCATACAGGCGTGAAGTTATGTATGTATGTATATGCATTACCACTTTAACTGTATGCCCTTATCCTCGTTAAATAAGGTAGATATAAAATGTATCTCATATCCTATTTTATCATTCAAAACTTATGGCGTTACCAAGCAGCAATCATGGAGACATAATTTGAAACATTTTACAGTTCTAACACAACAGCAATATAGAGCAAGAGGAAATTGAAAAATCTGCAATACGGTAATTCCCATAAAACAACGCTAGCTCATAATGACGAAGACATTTGCAGGCGGCCCCAATTTCCGAACGATAAGAGCGGTGCGGTGTAAGGCATCCGTTTTCCTAGTTTCCACCGATTCCCGTATTAGAAAAAGACTTTGCTGGATAATAATTAGTGTTTTGTAGTAGGTATTTGACATTATAATTTATTTAAAGTATTTTTTTTTTCATTATTATTATTATTTTCCTAATGGCTATGCTTTATTTGACTATAATTTAATTGACACTTTGATCATGTATTTTTCATTAGATGTATTTTTTTTTATTTGCCAATTTTAATGTATCAGAAAAACATAATTTTATAATTATTAATTTGTACTTTTAATTTTTATAATTTATTATTGCCTATTTAAATTTTCTTTTTTTTAATGTTTTACCAAAGCATGTTGTCGTCACCTCTAAATGTAATAGTGTTTAGTTAGAGTAATAACCTATTTTTAAGAAGTGTTAATGTTAACACTATTGTGTTGGTGACCTTTAAATAAATAAATAAATCAGTAAGTCGCTCTCAACTCCAAGAGCAGTCTTAAGTACTGCTTAGCGTATGATATACGCCAACTTAAAATTGCTCTTGGAATTAAGACCGTTTCATTATGTACGCACTCTTGATTCACTTGAAGGTATCAATGGTGCCAGGGTTAGTGTTTTCATAAGTACCTATCAGTTTCGATAACCGAAATATTCCCAAGTTCCACTAATAAAACTAACTTTGGGAATGGGTACATATTTTTATTATTGTGTCCGACATAGTTTGCTCATTTAATAAATAAATAATAAATATTTCTGACACTCACACAACGTTATCTAGCCCCAAATTAAGTTTCTTAAAGAACTTGTGTTATGGATACTAGATAACTGATATAATTAAGAAATATATAAACAAACATATTGAATAAACACATTTTTTAAATTAGAATAAAAACTTAAACATATAAACATCCATGACTTGACGACTAATACCTGTGTTCATCACACAAATATCCGCCGCCGCCGGGATTCGAACCCAGGACCTCTGGCATAGATGGCAATTTATATTATCCCTACACTAGGCGGTCGTCAGATACGTAGGTAATATATTTTATATGTAGGTAATAAATTATTATGTAGGTAATATATTTTTGACAAAATACGCAATAATATACAATGAGCTAAAGTCTTTAATTTCGAGATTTCATTTTTTTTTTAAATACCTAGCTGAATTTGAAGTTTGATAGTAGGGAGTCTTGTTTTTCACATTTTGAGGAATTACGAGTAAGATTTTATGTGATGTTTACCTGTATGGTTGTGCATTTACAATGTGATGTAACAGTTTTAAACAATCTGTGACTGACATCAAATTAATGTGCATCTACACGTCATATTAAAAAGGATTCTAGCCTAGTTCCCATCATAGTGTAGCCTTTTCTGAGATAAGGACTAGATTTGGTTGCGTGCATCTCGACACTTGTTATATTTTTAGTACCTAGGTATATGTAAAGTTATTGCAATCATATAATGCATAAAGCCCCAGCCAGACTGTTGAAAACACGTTGAAAACCAATGCTTCCAACCAAGGTTAAGTTGTTGACAACCAATTCCGAGTTATCCACAGTGTTACAAACGGTGGTTGCAAACAAGGAGACAAAGAAGAACACAAGCCAAGGTCACGCTGGGCCACGCCCCAAATCGTCAGTGGCATTTGATCTCTCACATGGCAACATTTTCGCGATGGCAGTTTTGTATGCAATTGAGGATAAAGGTTGAAACGCAGGCTAAAAAGCTACAAAACTCGAGTCATTTCAGTCTTCACTGGTGTAAACTAGCAAGGTCACCTTGGTTTGATGTTTTGTTTCCAACAGTCTAGCTGGGGCTTTACCAAGTGAAAAAAAAACTTTTTACTTCAATTACTTAGGTAAAAGCTTGTTTATACTGTGATACAAACTCGAATATTTTTCTATGAATAAAATAATTAGTTATTTCTCAAAGGCTAATTTATGTCTTAGTAAAGTCTGCAAAATTGTAAAGATCTTTTATTTGACAACGTTAATTGTTTGATTCAGGGCCTAAACGTACTTTGTTGTTCGTACAATGAGTTTTCTCAAACATAGAAGCTCACAAAAAAAATTCTTATTGTATTCGCAAAAACGACGTCCTCAAATAATATAGGTTTTCTTAAACATTTGTTTAGTTTAGGGTTAGCTAACGACTGTAAAGTTCGAGAAAACAATTTTATGTTTTCTTATCGCAGGAACTACTTTATGTTAGGAAGCCTTTTGAACTTGAGAAGGTTATATTTAAAGGTCATGATGTCTGGGTTTTCATGGCAAACATTTTTAATTAAAATACGTTGTTAATCTGATTTTATTGCGTTAACGTCAAATAATATGACGTCCGGGTTTCTTTTCAAAAAACGTCACGAGAATAATCACCTGTGTTTAATTCAAGCTCAAAGGTTATGTGGGAAAACCTTATGTTACTGATACTTTAATTAAATGCATCTTTGTAAAACACCGATTTTTCTTCCATGCTGGACTGGCAGCAAAGGAAAAACATCGAATGTGCCAGCTGCTTCTCTTCCCGGGCATACTTTAAAGTCAGTTAAAGGATAGGGGTTTCATTGGAGGTTTTTCCGTGGGCGTTAGGCTGACGCTCTGTCACTGCAATAGTCACTCCACCATTATAATGCCTCAAAATTTGTGTAACGAGATATCAGGTAGTTTTATATTTCCGCCTACTCTATAATGGTCGTATTACAGAACAGTACTCATGTATTGATACTAGTTTTGAAACTAGTATCAACGACTTTCTTTATTACAAAACGTTGCCTAATACTAGATTCAATGACCAGATATCACTTGAGTACTAAATGATTTGAACTGTGTTCACGCTTATTATAGAACTTTACTTATGCATATGCCAATGATTGAAACTAGTTTCACAACTGTATTCACTTGAGTGTGCTGTCTACCATACTTGAGCGTACTTCAAAATAAGCTTTTGATGTTGTGAACTGTGGCTTAGAGAAAAACTAGATAGGTACGCGATTCGTGCCTTCTTTAATAGTGATCTGTATTAACTACAATAGATCCTTTCAGTGATATTGACCATTACGATAATATTTTTATAACAACTTGAACTTTTTAATAAAACAAGTTTGAACTTGCTTTTCGTAAATAAAAACTATATTGGAATTTATAATTTTAAGTGACTTTACTTAGCAGTTGGCAACATTACATTTAGCTTTTATGTTTCGTATTATTTTTGAGTGATAAATATAAATATATTTTCATAGTAAAAAGAAGCGACAGTTATAATTTAACCGTACTGCTTCTATCGAAAAACAGATAAATAATTCAAAACATTGGCAATTTTGTCATATATAATATAGAATTTAACGCAATTTATAAGACATTATAATCTAAACGTTGCGTATAACGTAACAGACCATTAGTTTTTGTTATTAAATGTAATGGGAAACAAATTTATTTCAAAGGAAACCCAGTATCAACTGAGTCAGATATTTGAAACTAGTTTCAGGTAATCTGGTTTTGATAATTGTTTTGTAATAAGACTAAAGCTCAAGTCAAGAATCAGCTGGTGAACAACGCTTACGTGAAACGAGTATCAAGTCTCGTTCTGTAATACGAGCATAAGAGACACAGGCGTGAAGTGATGTATGTAAAACACGGATTTTTTTCTCCTCTTTATAGAACACTTTTCACAAACTACAACACAAAACTCTAACAGCATAACACAACAAAGTAGAATAAATAAACATAAACCAAAAAAGTAAAAAGTAAACATAAAACAAGCAAAGCAATAAAACAAAAAAATATTTTACTACATACAACAAAGCATAAAAATCAAAAGAAAATAACAAGACAGACAAAATTACAAAAAAAAGCAGAGAGTTAAAAGCACAATACAAAAAATAACATATAAGAAATAAAAACAGAAAGAAAACTTTGACAATTGACACAAAATTACATAAAAACGAAATAATGACAGGAGCACAAAAAAAAAGTTAAATTAAAATAAAAGCTTAAGTAAATATAAATACAATCGTGTGCTGTAGTACGCTTTCCGAATAGGGCCCATCTCAGCACACTGCTGCGGCCGTAGCCACAGCGCTGATTTTCAGCTGAGGATGATCGTGCATGATGGGTGATAAGAATGGTCGTGCATTCTAAAATCATGTTGCTATGCACACCTCAACACATTTCTGAAATATTTCACCGTTCGCGAAGCATGCTTGTGGAACTCCGTATAATGATAAGACCTGTCTTCTATAGTTTCCGCAAAAACTATAGAGTCGTTCAAATACTGTATATCTTATTCAACGATATTTTTTATTTAATGTAGCCATTAAGAATATTTATCATAATTTACGAAGTAGATATACAGAGCAAGAATGGATGGTGTCATCGGAAAGGGCCGCCCTAGGCGAACGTATGCTGATCAAATTGGCGACGTTCTTAAAAAGGGCCTAGTTAAAAGTGCCCGTAACCGGCGATCGTGTATGAAAACATCAATTAATGTGGTAAAGCGAAAGAGTTATGTCTGGATCGTAGCAATTGGTGTTCCCTTGTCTCTGCCAACTCCAAGGAGAGACGGGCGAGAGGTTATGTAGGTATGTATAAAGAACAGAAATCGCCCCAGCAAACATATCAATTCTTTTTACTCCTCTTACCCTGGTGGTGCTGCGGTGAGGGCGCCTGGCTGTGGAAGCTAGCGTACATGCCCTGCTGCGCCGCCACCGACACGTGCCCGCCGCCGCCGCCGCTCACTTGCATGTGCTGCGCTGCTGACACCTGACGGATAAATACAGATGGATTAACATCACGCACGAGTAAGGCTTTAAAATAATGCCCTCACAAAGATTTTGAAATCGCTAGTCGACGAAAGTACCAGTCGAAATATGAAAAGGTAAGCAATTAAAAACGCGCTCTACTGCTAGTTTTTTTTTTTTAATATTGAAATATATTATTAAAATATATTTATTAAAAATATTGCTTCCATGCTGGACTGGGGGCGAAAGAAAAACATAGAATGTGCCAGCTGCTTCTCTTCCCGGGCATACGTTAAAAGTCAGTTAAGGGACAGAGGTTTTATTGGCGTTTTTTGCGGGCGATAGGCTGACTCCCTGTCACTGCAATAGTCTCTCTCCATCATTATAATACCTCGAAATTTGTCAAACGTGACATGAGATGGTTTGATGACCTCTGGTGTTCTGCCTACCCCATAAGGGATACAGGCGTGAAGTTATGTATGTATGTATGTAATATCTCTGCTTTGACAACACCAGAGTTTCGAATAAGAGGCCATTGAATAGTAGTTAGAGCGGTTACACACTACATCCGATTCTTATCCGATCCGAATCCTAGAAATGACGGTCCGAGACGCGGCGACGTAGCCGTAGAACTAGTTCTATGGTAGCTTATACTAATTCCGGCATTCGTCATCCGTCATTTCATACAAATTTCCCAGATTCGATTTTTTTCGGAATCGGATCGGAAAAGAGTCGGATGTAAAAGTTATAAGTACCCCGAAATATGAATTTAAGTCTTTATAAAAGTTCAATTTTCTCAATGTCTGGTCTAGACAATTAATCTATGACACTTTAGGTGTGTGGAGCATTCCTAAACTGCTTTTAAATTTGATTACCTACATTCAATTACAGAAGACAATCAGGCCAATTTAAGACAGCGCCAAACAGTTTCAATGCTGCAGGAAAATCGACCTTATAACTATAGTTTCTTATACGATTTTTCGCATTCTGCAGCATTTTATGGCAGTGTAACTGATGTTTTATAAAAAAATATATTGACAGCATTCGAATTTACTCAAATAATTGGATATTGGAACTATCGTCCGAAAGTGTCGAGAAATGTCGACATATCGACAAAAATAAAATACATGGTGTGAATACATTTGGCTTCGATCTGTAGATATTAGTCATGGGTCACAGGTCTGGATGTTTTTCTGTGCATTATATTGATACAATTTATAATATAACACGCATTTAAGTATTATATCAGTTATCTACTGCCCATATCGAAAATTTCTAGTCTGGGGCTGGACGGCTTAAATTAATTAAGTATTCAACATTATTAATATTATCAAAGAAAGTAGGTAAGTGACTACGATAATTTATGGATTTATTGAGGTGTCAACATTGGCGGCATTTTAGTTTTATAGTGTTGGTAGACTGTCGCATATCGCATTATGCGGTCTTTTAGTTCTTTGTAGCGTAGCCGCTTCTACTAACGCATTAATGCAGTACTTCTTACGGATAAGAGTTGCTAACAGCAAAACTGCCGCGTAATATCATCGTTTTCGTGTTCAAAAATGCCAGTCTTTTCCCAAACCCACGTGCTCTTAAAAGAGAAACATTTACGCAAAGTCCAATCAAACCATTAACTTTTTACGACGCCATTAACGAATCGCTAATCTATTACACAGACAAATATGTTGATTAAAGCATTATTGATTTATATACCACGGCGGTCTTAGTTTTTTCATATCGGTTTGATATAAACTGCCGTTCCATATAAGTGAGTGCGACAAATCGTTTTCGCGGTGATTTTAGTGAATTCTATATTCAAAAGTCGGCTCTAGCTAAAACTAAAAGGCGACGCTCTAAGCGTAGGAACATGAAACCAGTTTACGGCGGGTCGAGTAATTAAAATTATTAACGCTGTGATTTCCTTGAATATTACCGTATCAATGTGCTATGAGAAAACTGTTGTTATCTTCATAGACTTTTTTAAAAAGATATGTGAACAAAATCGAATACTCAAAGCCAAACGGGGGGTGTGTGATTGAACTTTTTTATGGGATACCATGTAGCGATCTAGGGAGGGAGGAACCTAAAATATAAATACATACATAAATACACACCCAGACACGGACCTTTTTTTTTCTTGTTCCGTGCGGGAATCGAACCCGCAACCACTGACGTCTGAGGTAGATAGGTTTACCGCTTCGCCAAAGTGGTCGTCAAATGCTTTTTTGGTTGAATACTACAAAATTTAATCTACAATGTGAGCAATGTCTTCTAGACAATCACATTTTTTTCTACATAAAAGCAAAATCATGTAAAAGAAAAACCATAGAGCAATTGTTATAGAGTTACTTAACTAAGTGCCGGTCAATTGGTAAAGAGAATTAAACATTTTAGTAGCAACATATGTTTTTTATTAATGTTGCATGGATACAAGCAGTCGTACAGTGCCACTTAATTTCTATAGGTACCTATCCAATTAAGTTCAACGGCGTCAGGTTATAAACTTCCTCAGCTGTAGAATTTCATTACAAATTACATGCAAATAAGCGCCATTAGCATTCACAATAAACATTCGTATCTACACTTTGTTTTTTTTTTTTCCCCTATCCAGACAACAAAGTTTTTTTAACGCACTTAGTCATTAAAGAAAATGTACATTTAATAAAGCATTATTTGACACTTCAACTTAATTTCAATAAAAAATTAACAGATATTTGATTTCAATCAATTTAAACAAAGAAGAAAATGCAGACTCTATATTGTAGAGTACAGGCAGTGTAGTAGGCATATATTTAGATCACAAGCGATCGTTATCGTCTTCGCGTTGACAATGACGATCGCGATTAGCGCAGCGCGTGGTAACCTACAACAAACTGGTTATGGAGGAACAAAAACCTCAGATTACCGTACAGTACTACACCTAGCATTATTATACCCACTAGTGTTGTATACTTATGCACATCCCTATGATAGGACATGCCGGGGTCTAATTCTCATATAAGAGACATAATGTCGAAGATAACTAGATTCAACAAAATGTTGATGATGCTCGATCGAAAAAATAATAAGTTACTTAAAGACTTAAAGATGGCAATTTTCGATTAAATACCTACACAAAATGTCTTTAAAATAAAAACGATACCTGCAAAACGATTCTATACTTTCGTTACAATATCTTCTTCGATCTAGCTGTTCCACACTCGCACGAGAATCTCGAGCGAGACTCTCGAATATATCTACTGCACACAAATGATAGGAATCTTCACTAAGAAATTCTATATTATCATCTAAACATTTTCAGCATTCTTTAAGGTTTTGTTATTAATCAAGCGTTTAGTTCTTACTCTAGGAGAAGTACACTTACTTTCTTTACATGCTATTAGTATTTTTGATAATATTCATATAATGTCAAATTTCGATATATTTTTTTTTATTAAAGACTAAGCCCGCTTTGACCTCAATCTCACCTGATGGTAAGTGAAGATGAAAATATAGCGTGTGGCAACATTGCTCAGGTTCGATATTTAAATAAGTAAGAGCGTCTGTTGTTCGCTGTATGTCATGTTTGTGTTGTTTTAGTATTTAGATTCTGTTATTGTGACTTTTAATGTAAATTTGTGTTTTTAACGCAAGAATAAACTTGATTTGAATATTTGAATGTTTTCAATACAGTACCAGCACACGGGTCTAGGAAAGAACTGGCCCTTCATAAAATATTGCCCCAACACATTACTTGGGTATTTTACTAGGTACCTTAGTGTTCTTAATATTTCAAGCAGACTTTGTTTTACACGCTGTTACATACGTAGGTGCATACTGTTTGTATGTACATCTATTTTATCAGATAAATTAAATAATCTGCTATCGGAATCCGAGTCTCGACATGAAGTCGAATTGACCGCCAGAATCGAGCACCTGGATTGTAATATTATGTCGAGTGTGACGCGGGCGTTGCACGGGGCACACAACATGAATTTCCAAGTAACCGCACGAGGAGTTTCAAACCCAATCAGCGAGTAGGTACCTACTTCGCTTGGAGGTATTTTATTTAATTAATTTGTGAATTTTATATTGTCAAATCATGTATACTTTTAAATATAATATATTTTTCTCTTAGTATCTTTATGTTGTCCTTAGCTGCACTGTACTGGGTTTGGAATAAAAGTAATAAAATTTTAGATTTTGCACAAATTCCGTTAATTACTAGAAAGAGTATAATAAAATAATAATAAAATCCCAGACAATCACACCAACTTCATGGCCCCAAAGTAAGCATAGCTTGTGTTATGGGACCCTGAATATAAATAGTGAAACACCCAGACACGGAACATATTTTTTTTTCTTGTTCCGTGCTAGAATCGGACCCGCAACCACTGGCGTCTGAGTCAGACAGGTTTACCCCATCGACAAAGTGGTCGTCAAAGAGTAACAAAGATCTATACCTCTATCCTTAAAACATTTCACCTTTGTAATATTACGAGCTTTTTCAATGAATATTCTGTCAAAATACCTAAATGTTATGTAATCTTAGTTTTTAGGATTGACTTCATTAATTACAACAAACTTGTAAGCAGGTATATAATATGTACATAATGTATTAACATATCAGAATATGTTAAAACCGTAATAGTCCACTCGCAATTTGAATTACGTGTATGCGTGACAGACAGACCGATGTCTACGACGAAGTATTCGAGCAAATTGGAAAACAACTCTCCGCTCAGACATGAAAACACCAGAAGGCCAGCTTATACATAGAGTATTCTAATCGTTTTTACATATTAGGAGAAATCGGTTACTTACTAGCGATATACCTGTGTTAACTTCTGCAGTACTTTGTTTTTTTTTTCATGATTTGGTATTGAAGCACTTGAAGACTCAAACACCAGTAGACACTGACGCTTGCATAGCTTTACGCAAACGAAACATAATATTTAGAAACGGAGCGACGCAATTTTAAATTAGAACAAAACGCAAAAAACGAGACACAAAAGAGCACAATTAACACAAATAACGTAGGTGTTACATTTTAAGGTTCATTTTTACTTATACTTTGTATTTAGGTAAACATACTATTAACAGTCACGTCTAATAATATGTATACAATTTTCATTGGAATTTGAATCTTATCACAAACGAATAAGTTGCGAAGTGTGTACATATTAATGCATGTGACTGTACATTCCAATAAGAGGACTTACTCTCGTTTAAATAAACCTCGGCGACTGACATAACCCACTTTTTTACCTACAAATGTCTATAAAATTTCATCTTTAGCCATCCTTCTATATCCATCAACAGCGCCGCTCGGCGATGCATCAACGGGCGAGTCCTCAAAGTCACAAACGTCGCCGCGTCGGCGTCCGCGGTGACAGCTGTCAGGCGGCGGCGCGGGCGCACGTCACGCAACAAACCAGTTCCCAAGCATCCGTCCGCCGCGGATCGCGAGTGCCCGCTATTGTTACATCTCCCTACTGCCACCTGAGGCGACAATCTGCGGAACCCATCATCCTATTTGCTGCACGCTACCTTAGAAATATGCGAAACTCGCTTGAAACTTTAGATATTTGCAATACAAAAACAAAATTCAATCCAACTGTTTCGGGAATTACCCTTCAAGCTGGCAACTGTATATGAAATAAATCTGTAACATAATTTTGACGTACTCCATAAATAACAACAACTTATATAAATGATCGCGCATATGTCTTGTCAACGCTATTTTCAGCATGAGCGGCTATGTGGAGTAGATCTCACATACATTATACGTCCATAAGTATACTTGTCAACGACATGCATAGAGTAATCGGTGAATTCAGCCAGTACGTAAATGGCATTGTCGTCAGGCGGAGTAACGGCACCAGTGAGTGTTATCTGGTCGCATCGGCGCGGACCGTTTGCGTTCACTATCAAACTGCAAGCAGGTAAACAGCGCGTCGAGGAATGCTCTCTAAACTATGAATGCAACGAATATACGTCATTCATTCCGGCCGCAGACACCGCCCCGCACGGATGACTGTACGCTTTCGTAACACCGCGCTTATAAAAACTGAAGAACGCCTCGCTTATAACATTTTTGTCACTTACCAAGACATTCTTTCTGGCATTTATAAGAGCTCAGATATTTTGAGACCCCAATAAATTGAATTGATGCTGATTTTAATATTTATAAGAAATTCGATTTATACAAATTACATTTTATAGCTCTCGATTGATACCGAATCGAATTAAGTAAAACTAAATAACAACATGCAAATGAACTTATTTCAATTAATAATTCGTACAATGACATCACGGCATGATTTAATCTGGAACGGGCGACAGAGGATGTAAGCAATACAATTTAAAATAAGATGCAAATTCGCACCCACGGACGTGACTCTAGAATTTATAAGATAGATAGATCCGTGTGTGATCGAGTAACATAGCATTTCGAATTGGATCAATTTTCGCGAAGATTACGTACGGTATACATAGACGGGACGCGCGCTAATGGAATACCTCAGAAATTATAGTGCAATCTGGGTACTCATTCTCAGTCGATAGACGGTATACTTAAGTTGATAAATATTAACAATAATACTTATAAAATGTTAACTATCAGAAACCATTTATGACACTGTCAAAATATTAAATATCATTTATAGCTTAATAAACAAATTTGACATGCAATCTCTAATTTTGAGTCATAATCTAGAGACTTCTTATTAAACAGTTTCTTATAACTAAATACTATGTTCGTATCTAAGTGAATGCAAAGACGAATGGGCCCTGTTAATAAAACTAGTAGCTATAACATTCGATATGAAGGATTCGATACTATATCGAACGAGACATAGTGTCACATTGCCTGAGAATGAGACTCGCATCTGCCACTGGAATGTGTCAGAATGTCTGTGGCGTAGTTCTGAATTGATTTGTGTGATATGATTGCAGGTGTAGGTATAGGGACATGACGTAGAATCCAGCGCTAGTGGCTGGCCAGTGGCTAGCGACATTGTCTCGCCGCGCCGCCCACACTTTCTAATACGACTCTCGGTCTCTAACAACAGTAATCAATTTTCAACAGCTCAAGTGGAATTTGTTTGTTTTGACAATCATGCTCTGTTTTACTTTTTTGGTTTACAGAAGAAAGAAGCCGTGAAGCCAGATCCACAAACAACGCGAAAATACCACCTAATTTGTTAATAACTTACTAATAGTTACCACAAAAATCAATGAAACATCTCAGTCGTCTATGTTTTTATATAAAGTACACTTAGTCGCAAGTTTTTCAAATATATTTTAACCCGTTATTAAGGCTAACTTTTACCTTATTTTAATAACACAACCTCAAGTTTTCAGTGTAAGCAACAGCTTCGTTCAAAATGATTTCCACGTGATCCCACTTATCGTAAAATAGAGCCAACTTTCCAAGTATAATCAAACAGAGAAGTGTTTTCCACGGACTTAGTTTAAGATTTTGCAGAGCGGATTTTCTAGGGCGTTGTACTACTTGTACTATGTACTGGCGTCTCATTCTGGCGAAGGGTCAATACATAGTTTACTTCGAACTAGAACACGCCTGGGATAATGAAAGTTTTGGCTCGCGTTCTAATACGAATTTGTCTTAAATTTTTACGATAAATGATTCTTTAGCACGAGCGACTGACAACAATGTCTCTAAAGACACTGAAACGTCGAGTTAAAATTTAACTAAAATTTAAAATACGCGATATTTATTGAACCCAAAATTAGTCTGTTCAATAAATACCATTCGCTCTTCCATTATTTCAACGCAAGTGACTAGTTTTTAATAGTAACTGGTAGAAATCACTGTCCAGCGATAAGACCGCCAATTGTTTATCTAAATCGTTTACTTGTATGTATTTTTTATAGTATACTAGCTGACCCGGCAAACGTTGTTTTGTCATATAAATAATAAAAAAAAAAAAAAGATGTTGGCCGATTCTCATAGATACCGGATAAGCACAAAAAATTTCATCAAAATCGGTCAAGCCGTTTCGGAGGAGTATGGCAACGAAAACTGTGACACGAGAATTTTATATATTAGAGAAAATAAGGTGTAAATAAATAATTTTGACAAAGAATCGTGCTGAAAATCCAAAAACCCGTAAGGTAAAAATTGGGTGGTTACATATTACCAGTAGGTAGTCCTGTCTCAATAGTTATTTCCTAAACGAGCTATCCGTTGCCTATCAAATACCTATTTCAAATGAATGTTAATTTATAACGTAATTGTTTACAAAATGAACTTGACGCCGATGATATGACGAAATCAATCGGAGATAAGCCCGCGAGTTCCGGTGTTTACTGAAACATTGTTGACGCCGCACTCCGTACTTATGCTAAGTACTAAATCATTCGTGAGGCATTGCTTACGTTTAGGATTTACTGGAAAAACTGCTGTTTTATTGACAGTTTCTTGCTCTTAGCCGAAACATTACTAGGTAACATGTAAGTATTGTAGGGGTAGTAATATTTAGTGATCTAGAAGCAAGCTATCAGTAAGATATGTTTAGGATTACGTATTAAAAGTAAATATTCATTCATTCATAACTTCACGCCTGTATCCCTAATGGGGTAGGCAGAACACCAGAGGCTATAAAACCATCTGAAGTCACGTTTGACACATTTGAAGGTATTATTATGATGGAGAGAGACTATTGCAGTGACAGGAGATCAGCCTATCGCCTGCTAAAACGCCAATAAAATCTCCGTCCCTTAACTGACTTTTACAGTTTACCCGGGAAGAGAAGCAACTGGCACATTCTATGTTTTTTTTTCGCTCCCAATCCAGCATGGAAGATTAAATACATAATAAAAAATTATCTTCTATATGTTTTGTTGTTTATTTGTAAAAGTTTGCTACACCCCTACGATGACGTCATATTGCATGATGACTTCATTAATATTAGTGCAGCATGTAACCAAAGACTTTTTCGAAGGAGAAGTCCCACGTCAAAGAGCCCGGATAAAAATGACCATCAGGCAGAGTTCTTTTATCACCACATTTTTTAATAGACAAAACAGAAATTAAAAAAAAAAAAAGTTGTTTATTGATTTTAATTAAAGGACATGTTTCCGTTTCTTTGTATCTGGGGCTAGAATGCGAGCACAAGGATATATTGAAGAGAATAAGTATACAAACAAATAGTAATCACTCAATTTCAGATAGACATCGTATTAAAAAAGCACAAGATTTATTGTAAATAGCTTCACCGTACATAGCAATAGTGACAGGTATGTATTAAATGACATGACAATGTCAACTTTGACAGTAACAAAAATGTCAAAGATGGCGAAATGTTAAGACGACCCTGCATGCCGGTTGCCATTTACATTAAACTTTAACATGCTGGACTGGGAGCGAAAGAAAAACGTTGAATGTGCCAGCTGCTTCTCTTCCCGGGCATACTGTAAAAGTCAGTTAAGGGACAGAGGTTTTAAAGGCGTTTTTGTGGGCGATAGGCTGACCCCCTGTCACTACAATAGTCTCTTTCCATCTTTATAATGCCTCCAAATTTGTCAAACGTGGCATCAGATGGTCTTGTAGCCTCTGGTGTTCTGCCTACCCCATAAGGGATACAGGCGTGACGTTATGTATGTATGTATGTATGTTTAACATTTTTGTGCGCCATTATTTAAGCTTATTGTTATTTTTCGATATTTTTATCGAGCCAAGCATAATTTTAGCTACGTTGTGGTCTCGTGTTTATTAAATATTCCAATTTAGAATCATTGCCTTTATATGGGACCACCTCTAAAATAGGTATCATCTACCAAACTGCACAAGAACTATAAAGATCTATGTGTGTTTGACTAAATAACCGCGAAAAATAAAAAAATAAAACTGAAGAAAACAGAAAATAGAGACCTCCTCTTTTTGCATTCGGATGAAAACCTATCATCAGCTACAGATTCCACACAATCACGATCCGCGGATCACTAGCTACCATAAAGCAACTGACACATCAATGTTACGTCTAATTATACCGCATGCTAAAAGTACCCTACGTATTCTAAAAATAAACAAAAGAACCGTTACTGAATCGCATTTCTAAATCGTCCTTGTAGGTAAATGCGACGCGCGTACGCATGCAAGCAAACTTGCATTATTAATGTCGGTAAATTTAAACATTGTGTAGAGAAAGAAATTTTCATTTTGCATTGTTAGATACATTTATGATCTCTCTTTTAAGTATTATTGACATAGTTTAAAATAGTTATAACATTTCTAACATAAACAATATCTAGTCCAAATAAGTTACGGGACCAAGCAATTCGTAATTTTAAAAAAGGGTAGCCCAGATTTATACATATGTTTTTTCTAATTTTATTACACAAATGAAAATATTTATTTCGTTTTAGAAACAAACTTTAAAAAGCTCAAAAAGCCATGAGTCTATTTCCGAGACGTTATCCAAATACGATATAAAAGGCCCTACATCACAAAGACCAACAGAAATTCACTGAACAACACTTCAATCCATAATGCAATCAAACCAATAACTACGTCCTCAGGATCAATTGTCAAGTCCAGTTAATATTATAACACAGTTGGATTGATATACAAGTACCTACCAGCAGTGGGCGATATATGCGGATATATACCTGCCTACTACCAGTATTGCATTGCTGCACCGCGCGCCGCATCCCCTACTCCTTGCGGCATTACACCCAGCCTTCCCGTAAATATTTAACACACTAGAGCTCTTAGATCTTATTGATTAGTGCAGCTCACCCGTGTTACTTACAAGTGTAACTCGGTTTTACTATGGGAACTCGAATCGGAGAAAATGGACGAGATTTTAAAAACGAACTGGATTAGAATTTTACGCAGATTCCCATGTGATTGTGAGGCCGAAGATAGGGTTAGATAACTAAGACTACTCCTAAATATTTAAGTTAAGTAAGGGTCTACACGTTCGTGGCGCCGTGGTTACTGTGTGTGTGTATCATACGATATCACAGGTTAAGCAACGTTCGGCGGGGTCGGTACCTGGATGGGTGACCGCCGACCATTCATTAATTATTTATTTATTTATTGTTAGTTACACGGACAGTGCCCAGTTACATAACTAACACATTTCTCACGACGACTTCCGTGCTTCGGAGGGCACATTAAGCAGTCGGTCCCGAGTGCTTTATACTTATATACAGTAGTCATTAGGGTTTGTCAGAAGCCATTCTGGCATCCACCACCCAGCACAGGGTCAGCTTGGTGGATGGCCTATACCTCCCCTTCACTCAGGGGAGAGACTTATGCCCTGCAGTGGGCTCATTACAAAGAGTTGTGATGATGATGAAGGGTCTACTAAGAATAGTTCGATCGGCCCTATATAAAATACAACTAATCCAAGTGAAGCCTGCTTTAAATAGGACACATTAAGGGTCCGCATGAGTACCGATTACGACACCCTTATGAGAAGCGATGGGAGGGAATACACAGAGACACTCTTTCGGCATATTGGTCTGGTTAATCTTCTTACCCCAATTGACTGTCAAAATAAGATCATGAATGAAAAATGAAAATGAAAAAGTCTTTATTGGAACATGAACATTAAATACAAACAATTATTATGTCGATGTTACCGCATTAGTAATTAATTACTGTGTCGCGGGTAACAACGCCCTCCTCCGTTAATACAATTTTATACATGAATGTTCCAAAGTTATATACTTAATCAAATACTCTTTATAATATAAAAAATAAAATACAAATAGAATAAAAGTATGAAAGTGTGATTGCAGAGTGTAATTGTTGAGTGTAAATGTGTATGGTGATGTTTGAGTTTTGAATGTTGCATGAAAATTACAGATGATCTTTAATTAAGTTTCATTGTCTTGATAAGTAAGAGACCGAAGCCAAGAATACAATGAAGAGGTTACACACTCCATCCGTAAGAGAACGTTCTACATAAAATGATCACGAAATCAATAAAATTTTCTTTAAATGTACTTTATTTACCTTTTGTGATCAGTTCTTCAAACACGCGCGTGTTAATATTCCCATATCAATCGCAAACACATTTTCATTTTTTATTGAAAACTCGTTAGCAGCATATAGTATTCCCTACGGCATTTTCCAATATCAAAAATATTCAACTATAAAAACCTATGGTAAGGGTTGGCGCTGAAAATAGAGTCGTTTCGTCCCACGTGCCAACGTCAGCACCGCCCACGGACCCTGCCTGGGTCAAAGGTAACTCCAAGAGCGGCAGGGAAATTTACTCTCTGACGTAGGCGTTGCCGGGAAATATCTGCGTAATTGGATTGATTGGCATCAAAACCCACATAACCCGGAGTTCCCGGGAGCTTGCTAATTTGGATTAAATTTTGAAAATTTCATGATTAATCTTGACTTTCAATCAGAGATTTGCCATCGTAAATACCACGCTGGTTTTTAGTAACCACCTAAACTACATTGAAGGTATTTTTGATTGATCATCGTGTATCGGGATTGAAAATTGAAATCCGAAAATTTTCAAATGATATAATTAGGATTAATACACAAATCATCCAATACTTATACAGGGTGACTGGTGACAAATTTTAAATACTAAAGGAGAGCAATCTGTACTCAATTCTGATCATAATTATGTAAAAAAGTAGGTACTTAATTTTTCACTAGAATTCCCTATAAATAAATACTACTATGCTATTATTACTTTACATACAACTGAGTCAATCGCGGCACGTGACCTGGCACGCTGCCAACGCTAGCGCAACCATGCGTTGCGAAATCAATTCTTTAACTTTCGGTTAAGTTTACTCAGTAAACACTTAATATTTATTTTTTCATTATATTTTTTCTCTTCAAGTATGATCTCAAAGTATCACGTCCTTGAATTTCAAAAGTGACCCACCAGTCACCCTGTACCTATATGAAAGTTTTTGAAATCGAACTATGCATTCTACAGTAAGTTCTTGTGCAGCCTGTGTCAATCCCTCCTTAAGACGATTCAAATGACACCTAATATCTCGAAACTTAAAAATCCGTTAAGCTGAAGGGCGACTTAAAGAAAATCCAGAAAATAAACTAACCAAATAACTATATTAGTAGCACGTTTAAAACCATTCCACAGCACAGATTAAACTAATTTACCTTAATGCTCACTTTAAAGCAACACGGCTACAACCCGAACTCAGTCAAATCAGCTCGATTATCTCATAAAACCTCAATGAAGCGTTTATAGCCTCCTGATCCTAAAGCAATAAAAAGGTAGATAATTAAATGATTTATAAATGTAAACATTAGTAATTTAGACGCAGTCCGCTGGTAGGAGGTAAAACAAGCCTTCGCGGCTTCAATTTGTTTATTTCTACCTCGTGGAAAAACAGGGAAAAAAGTATCCTATCATAGGAAATGGTGCATTTCAGGCATTAGTAGGTAAATAGAGTTCAATTTTGAAGCCTAAGGGTTGAAAGTTAAGGCTTACTATAATATGCGTGATTACGAAAGAATTTTTATGTATTAAAACTGCAACGTGATTGTCGCGCTGCAGTCGCGCGGCTGATTTAAAAGCGTCCCTACTATCACCCTCAATAAGTGATATTCCGGACTTTCACCCTATTGTGTGCGAAAATGAGTTCAATCCACCCCGCCGCGCCGTTTAAGAGCGATAGAGAAACATCCAATCTTACTAGTTTCCTCACAAGCTTTTAGCACAGTACAGATGTCTACAGTAATTCAACTTCATACAAACGGACGAAATGTGAGCTATACCTACGCGGCTCTATCTCGGCATGCGCTCGAAATGCGGCCAGTCGCGAGTGTCTGCATACCGAAATAATTGTTGATTGAGCTTTACGTCAATATATGGATTGTTTATACTTAAAAATTTAATACATATTTCATCTTTTCGTGTGTCTCAGTCAAGGCGCAAGTATTTTTCGGTCGCTAATTTATAAGACCCATTTGTTATTCAAACGTAAACATGGTTTTTTGACACAAAATTTACTTTTGTTGAACACTTCCTATTCAGTTTGCAAAGTATTTTATTTGTTTACATAAAAAAGTATATTTGCTGTCACAAAACTAAATGGAAGTAAACACAAAGAAGGCAAATGTAATTTAAACGCTGAAGGCGGGCAGCCCTTTAACATGTGAACGGACCGCGGCGCTGTACGCATTTATTTCAAAGATGCGGGCGAGTTGAATTAGTTTAGATATCTGTTAGATACTGTGCTTTTAGTTTTATAATATTAATAAGAATAGGAAAGAATAAGGATAGACTTAGATACTTTTATTCAAGGCGTAGCGTCGCGTCGCGTCGCCCAGTCAAATGCCGCATTGACTGGACACCGTTATGGCTAGCTAGATTGGGATAAGATGGGGTCATCGGGATAGATTAAAATGCTATGTACGACGCTGAAACCAGTAGATAAGAATGGTGTTCGTTATTGTAACGTGAGCTACCTGATGTTAAATGGTTACCATCACTCATGATACGATTCCTTTGTAATCGTATCATGAGTGATGGTAATCCCGGTAACCCTGGGACTACTTAGTGATAAAACAAGGCTCTTCTACCACAAACGCAGCTAAAGTGTTCGGGTGTTCGGTGGACATAGGAAGTATGGTGAACTTAGTTAGACGGTCACGCTTCACGTCCAAGTCCAATACGATACTATCCGTTGAAACTTGTTGAATTTTTTTCATTTAAAAAAATCTGTCATGCGCTTGGATACTAATAAAATACTTAGTAATTCCAGCGACAATTTTTTGCTATTTAAATCAAACCGCTGTTACCGGGCAGTTGTATATTATTTACATTTTCATTTGAGTTTTATTTAAATTTGAAAGGAAGTTGGCTTTTTGTGATTTCTGAAATTTACTTTATAATTAACATCGCTGATTTGTTTGTCAGAATATATATCTTTTATTTTCAAATCTAATTTAGCCCTAAATGCGTACTTTATATAAGTCTATACTCTACTAGCTGACCCGGCAAACGTTGTTTTGCCATATAAATAAAAAAAAATAGATGTTGGCCGATTCTCATAGATACCGGATAAGCACAAAAAATTTCATCAAAATCGGTCAAGCCGTTTCGGAGGAGTATGGCAACGAAAACTGTGACACGAGAATTTTATATATTAGATATTTATAAGATGGGTGTTGCCAGTCGATAAAGATATATGTGGTCTGTATTCACATATTTATTACCCTAATCGACTTTATATCGACAAATTTTTATTTTCCTGAGAGCGATTCTATGGCTGGTTTATGGTTTCATTACCATCAATAAGTGTAAGAGGCATATAAATAATATGAGGTATGCTCTCATAAATGACGTAACAACTTTGGTTACATTTGAAAAACAACCCTCCTTATGGGACAGTCGGGTAGAAATATAATCAATAAAAAAGACATGCATTGCCCCAAAGTAATGGGTTGCTTTTATGAAGGCTAGAAAGGGCGTATCCTAGTCTACCCTGACTCGGGCCACTTTGGAAACGGGTCCAAACTAGCCCGGCTCAAACATTCTCATACCGAAGGCGAACACTTAACAAATGATCATCGAAGGCCATATTTAAGCACACATCTCTTCGAATATCCAGGATAATTTTTATCAAGGCAACACTGTCCCGAGGGCGCGACGCGGGCAACAGCCAAGGCTAGTTAAATGTCAAATAAGTCTCAATTAGTCCCAGGTTCATCTGGGACTTCCATCTACGCTAGATTGGCAAGTAAATTGAAAAACAGCCATTTCCTCCGCACGACGGTGCTGCTCGAGCGACAACGGCAAATGGACTCATGTGTGTATCACTTTTTAAGGTTTCGCGTTTTGTCTAAACAAACGTTTGTACAATATTAGCAAGTGAACGATCTGAGTAACAAAGTCAAATATCGTGAATGTAGTAATAAATACAGCTTATTTTATATTTTTGGGAAAACTGTAAATCATTAAACGATTAAAATCAAGGTCATATAAAAAATTATATTTACTAGGTAATCATCAGAAATATTGTGGCATAAAATTACATATACATACATAAATGTATAGGTATTAATAAATTTGGATTACATTTATACAATTTGTATCTTATGTTACTCACATTTATAAATTAATTGACCAACTAAGTGACAAGAGTAAATAAAAAATAGCCAATATGAACGATTCGATGAGGTTAGTTAGTTAAAAAAGTAGACAGTATACAATATTGTGTCGTATACATATAAATATACAACAAAAACTCTTTGTCTCACTACGGAACACTTAAGCCTCAGTCACTTAGCTTACCCACTTTTTTTAATTACGCTCCGGGAGATGAGCGGGGTAACAAAGGGCGCGGAGGCGGGGGGGGGGGGGGGCTGGCGAGGTTTAGTCGTGTGCACAGGAAGCAATCGGGAATACTTTTTGTTCGATTTGAACACTCACTTGTGAATGCTTGTAATGTCATCGGCCGCGGGACTCGATCTTTACTTTCTTTGGATGTAGGTATGGGACGTTTTGCCTTTAAGTACCTAACCGGGATTTGAGTTTTGGTAGAGTTAAGGCAAAGGCACCAAAGGTTGACACGACACCCATGCTTGACATTATAAGAATATATAAAATACGTTTCTATTTCAAAATATGAAACGGTTTTCATAAAATAATATGTTCTTTTCTGACCACTCCTAAAAGTGTCACCCTTTGGTGCCTTTGCTATATGGTTATTTAGTTTATGCAATGATTCACTTTCCGATACCTATTGAATATAAATATTCAATCCAAATACTTCAGTCTATTTTACATCAAAAACACGTATCACGTACAAGAATCGTCTTGAAAACCAGACTATTACGACTGAGTCATAGGACCTACTAAATTGGTAATAGTTTTTTTCTTTATTAGTGGACAGTGTTATCTAAAAATCGTATTAAATCCTTCTTTCGTGATGACTTTCTGGGCAAAGTTTCAACCGCATTTTATTGCGTTTCATTCAATATCGTTTTAGTTGGTGACGGACGACTGACGACTGTCTGAGATACCTGCTACTGTAGTCGATACTAAAAATCTCTAATTGTATTTACGACATTGAGGTAGGTATTGAAAATTTCTAAAAATGGGTCTTATTCATGACTTTTCCATTATAGAATCCGCCATATTTTATTTATTTCGGTTATTCTAATCAATATTGTTTTGCTCCTAATATGATGCATATCCTAACGATCTCAAGTCAAAAGATACAATAACCAACTATCACTCCTTAAATTTTTGCTAGAAAATAATCACTTTTACCTTACCTACCGTCATCGTATTACCTCAACAAGTCTTCAATAAACATTGTTTGCAAACCGGAACTCTCATGCTTATCTCCGATTTAATTCGTCATATCGTCGCGTCGGCGTCTGTTCTTTCATTATAAACGTACCTATACGATAAAATTAACATTCTTATTTAACGCCTAAGTAGCTACGTATACTTACTAATAAATATTATAACAGTTTTACGTCATTCGGTTAGCTCGACGTAATATCGCTCGCAACAAAAGACTATTAAAAACATTGAGCACTGATTTAAGAAAAAGATAATCTATCATATTACATAACCTTCAATTAAAAATTCCATTTGACATAGGACGCTATTTGTTCGTTTCTTCGTAAGAAATCAATACTACAAAACCATAAATGGCAGGTCTATGTCAGAATAAAAGAAGAATTAAACAAATCAGAATCAAACAAATTCATTTCTAATTTTATTTATATATAAATTTCATTTATATTTCATCAGGTCTACATCCTACTACCTCCTATTCACACATCCTACTATTAATTAATACACAATTAATGTAGGGTCTGCTATAGCGAAACCATAAGAATTAGATGTTTTTTTAGAAAAGTACCAGAATCATGGCTTAAAATTTGGCTTATTTGCACAATTACCTAAACGCTACGTTAAATCCTGATTTAAAATCAATAAAAATATTAATAAGACTTCATTGAAAAACCTCCATCCAATAAAGTGACTGTACCACTTAGGTGCCGACAATATGATTCACTTGAGGATCAGGGATACACACGATGACGATCAAAGAGTTTACTTCGCTAAATGACAACAGTAAAGTATGTCGATAATTGTTTCGAAAAGTTCCAACCCTACGTTGCTTTGTCAATCGAGACTAGGAGCATTTAAGTACGACATAGCAACTCTATTTCAGAGGATACGTTTGAAACCATATCAGATCTTTCAAGATATAAAGAATTTTCATAGCGAGAAAACAATTTTAATGTAATGGCTATTGCATAGACAGTATCCAAAGTCGTAAGTCGTTGCGATATATTAATGGACCGGCTTATATTTAAGTATAAGTACCTAAATTAAAAACATGATTACAAAATTAACTCTATTCATACCAAATTCTAGAATTTTCAAAAAAAGCTATAACCATTGAATGTTTTCACATGCCACGTTTCAATTTAATTTAAATCAATGATGATTTGATATCGTGTGTTAAATCAAACAATCTTTAGTAAGATTATGAATATTGAAAATATGGCAAATTATTAATAGGTATATAATCTTTGCACTAATTTATTACTTTTTGTTGTTATTTCTACATTTGAAGACATTTCACCAAAGAAAAAAATGCATAACGCTGTGGGCGACTCCACAAGGCTAACTTTGAGGGCGGTTTCTTTAAGCTTCATATAAAATTATGGCCTAATTTCAAAATAAAACAATCCCATAATGATTGTTTTGCTGCGATACATCTAATCACCACATGCTCCACTATTCAAAACATGTGGTTTTGACACATCTGTGCGTGTTTTCGCTAACCTGTTCGGAAACACTGATCTGAACCGCACGTGTCCTGTCAAAAACTAGATAGAAACACATAGATAGGTTCATGAACAAAAATGTGCGCTTCACAAAGCAGATAAATCGTTCCAAACCTGTAAAAAAAATGTAATTGAATTGAACTCTATGCCCTTCACATTAACATACAAATTGGTTGGGGCAATTTGACAGGTTTATCTTCCATGCTGGACTGGGAGCGAAATAAAAAGGTAGAATGTGCCAGGTGCTTCTCTTCCCGGCCATACTGTAAAAGTCAGTTAAGGGACAGAGGTTTTATTGACGTTTTTGTAGGCGATAGGCTGACTCCCTGTCACTGCGATAGTCTCTATCCATCATCATAATTTCTCAAAGTCAAACATGACATCCGATGGTCCCCTCTGGTGTTCTGCCTACCCCATAAGGGATACAGGCGTGAAGTTATGTATGTATGTTTTTGACAGGTTTGTAAAGCTTGATGTGCTGCCTTCTGTACCATGGCTACGTTTTTCGGGATGGACTTTAGAGTAGATTGTAGAGTAGAGACCTAACATGAAACAACCTACAATGTTACTAGCCATATCGTTTATTCGGCATTGTTTGTCACGTATTATTTTAATATATCCTACTATCTAGAAATATAAATGCGAAAGTTTGGATCGATGGATGTTTGTTCCTCAATCACCGCAGATCAGTTGAAAGGATCGTAATAAAATGCAGCATATCAATAGTTTATAGTCTGGAATAGCACATAAGCTACATATTATCCCGAAAAAAATGTTGGTTCTTACCGGATAGATTGCTTTCAAGAATTTGATTTAAATCTTTGCCACTAGGTGGCGCAGATAGTATTTTAAATGGCGCAGTCAGCTCTATAAAATAATAATGTCTTAAGTTTCCGCGATTCATACTATTCTGTGTCACTCGTGACCATGGGGTCTGCAAAGACACCGAAACGTCGAGTTAAGATAATAAAAAAAATGTAAATATACGCGATAAATCCGGCTAAGTGTTTTGTCTATAATATAAAATAAAATTCCCAGACAATCACACCAACTACATGGCCCCAAAGTAAGCATAGCTTGTGTTCTGGGAGGGATACCATGTAGCGAACTAGGGGGGAACCTAGAATATAAATACATAAATAGATAAACACCCAGACACGGAACATTTTATTTTCTCATTCCGTGCGGGAACCGAAATTGCAACCACTGGCGTCCGAGGCAGATAGGTTTACCCCATCGCCAAAGTGATCGTCAAATCACTCGAAGAATGCGATTTCAATAAATGTGTGCAGATAGTTTGTACGACTGCTTTCACGCGAAAGTAATAAAATCGTGGCGATTTTAATCACGCCACGAATTTATTAGTTTTTGATCACGCCACATGGGGAAGATACCCCAAATTAAATATCTTAAATAACTTGTGCTATGGATTCTACATAACGGATAAGTGAGCTTGAGAAATATATGGAATACATATTTCATAACTAATTACTTGAAATAAACTTAAATAAACAAACCCCCATCAGGTTCGAACCCAGGACCCTGGCATAGAAGGTAATACTTATACCCCTACGACGACCTTCAATAGGTTACTACGAGTAAATAAGACAAGTCTTTATTTCTTATATTTTAATATTTAAGAACACAAGTTAATTAACTTTTTAATCTAACATAAAAGTAATGTCGACAGACAATTCATAACTAAAAAATTACATACTATTATTTCATATGAGTTGACCAATTTTATCCTAAAAATAGCGCAATCTGACAGCGCGCAAAAAGGCGGGTCGTATGAGGAAAAAATGCTTTCGGCAGTTCGTGCCTTTATGTAGATCGGAAGAGCTCAATATAAAAATGCATATTTAACTTACCAGATGGTAAGTGACGATGTAGTCAAAGTTGAAGTACGCGGGTTTAGGAGGAATCATAATCTCGAATTTTCATAAAATTTCGTCCAAAGGAAAGCTTTACTGGGCGTGAGCAAAACAGTATATCTTCACGTCTTGCTCTGTCCCCATCCACCAATAGGAGGGCTGATGCGCGCGCAACTCTCCCGGTCGATACCACACCAGACTCCTATGTTTTTTATGTCCTTTCACGTCACGAATTACCCAATAAAGTAGTCTTCAATTACTAAACGCAATTTACAGAGTTCATTTTACGATGTGCCAACAATATCATGAAATATTGACAGTTTGGGTGAGACAAAGTATTTATTGGCTAAGTAGACAGTTAGAATGGCGACGGCGGGAGAGGTCGATCTATTTGAACGTCGAATGCTTTCGAAAACTGCGCGGGAAAATAAGCCGCGAATGGGCTGGGCTACGTTGTCTGGTAGAAGGAGAGAGGAGAAAAACCGTACCTAGTACTATCTTTGAAATTAATTTAGAACTACAATTAATTTCTTAGCTAGCCCGTTGGGTCTTTTAAGTCGCGTAACTTCGATAACTTTCAATTAAAAAAAAACTTGTTTTCATATAAAAAAGTATCGTTCCGATATATCACTTTATCACCTCTTGTACTGAAATACATTTATATAAACTTTAAGCAAACGTGATCTAAAAAAATCTAAAACATGGAATATTCAAGTCCTCGAATATTAAATATTCTGTGTTAAAAAACGACTTTATATTTAATTTTTTTTCTACTAATGTTTTATCGTACAATAAGGGGGCAACCGAGAATGTGGTAACATTACCTACCTGATGATGAATTAGATTATATAAGTTTTTTGACGGTAGAATATAATATGCACCCAGTAATTTTTTCATACCGGAAAAATTCATCTTCATTTCGGATCGAAATACCGATACTAGAAATATAGGTAGATATTTAAAGGACTAGTTCAAAATCCGTTAATAAGTATAAGAAAGCTTGATAATTTTCTTTTTTTTAACGGTAAGAAACACTCAAAGCCAGCTTTAAAAAGCTAGGAAATCCCCGAACACAAACTGAACCTAGCCTCAATTCATCATTTATTCAGCAGTCGTGATTTTCAAATTTCGGTCCTAGGTGCTTTTGCGATCTTTAAGTTTCGGGGTTTTAAACTTTCGCCCTTTTTAATATAGGTCTTGTATCATTCGGCATTAAAATCTTCAGCATACTTTTAACTATGACTTTGTAAGAACTAAAGGTGAGATGAATTTGTAGGTCTTGCTCTACAGAAATAGTATTCAAATCAAAGGCAAGCGTGTAATGTAAAAATCAATTTTATTAATTACTAGCCACCGCGCGCGATTTTACCCGCGTAACTTATGATCCCGTGGGAATTTCGGGATAAAATATAGCCTATAACCTTCCTCAAGAGTTGGGTTAACAAATGCAAAAAGAATTTTTCAAATCCCACTTGTAGTTTCTGAGATTAGCGCGTTCAATCAAACAAACTCTTCAGCTTTATATATTAGTATAGACTACAACCATTTAATAGCATAGACAAAATATTTAAACTGTTGACAGAATAAGTTAAAAATAGCCGTTTTGAATACCTCAGCTTGTAATATATCTACCTGCTACGCTTCCATATAAAGGTGACGTTTAAAGATAACTACTCCTACCTAGTGGTCGGTGGCTTGGCGGTGATCGGACCCCTTTGTCAAAAAACTATTTTTTTTGTAGGTAGATATTTAAATACTAAGTGTATGTATCATCATCATCACAACTCTTTGTTATAAGCCCACTGCAGGGCATGAGTCTCTCCCCTGGGTGACGAGGAGGACATAATCCACCAAGCTGGCCCAGTGCTGAGTGGTGGATGTCAGAATTTTCAGGGCGCCAGAGTGGCTTCTGACAAACCCTTACGACTACTGTATACAAGTATACAGCACCCGGGACCGACTGCTTAACGTGCCCTTTGAAGCATGGAAGTCGTCATGAGAAAATCAATGGTCGGCGGTCACCCATCCAAGTACCGACCGCACCAAACGTTGCTTAACCTGTGATATCGTATGATACACGCAGTAACCACGGCGCCACGACGACTTCGAGAAATAAATAAGTCCTTTGATATAGTTAGCAATGTTACATCACCGCTCCGGCGGCGGGGATGCGTGCCGGCTATGTTTTATGAAGTTCTTTCCTAAGCTGTCATCTGCGAATTGCATCTACCAAAGGCAAATCAGATGAGGTAAAGAGACAACGCGGTTTACTCATAAAAAAGCGCATTATTCAGAGTTCTTTCTGCGATGGCTTAGAAATAAGAAATATCTGATTTCAGTACAGAGTAAGGCTCTCCCACAATAAACTGAACTCTATTTTTTTAAATTAATGTTTATACAGTTTTTTGTATCCATATTATTAATTGACGAAACCAATTACACTAAAAAATTCAAAAAAAATTACAGTTTCTAATTCTGAACAAATTAAAAAAAAAATCTATTCATGTGCACGGTTATTCTCGAAGGAGTTTCTTGATAGCGTATAACATTCTCTTATACGAGCTGGGTTATCAAAGGCAAAAACATTTTCACAAAGCCAACAGGTAGTAAAGATAATGGTGTAAAAAACGCATAAAAAGTTAAACTAATTTTATTTATTTATTTTTTAACTATTTTCCATCTATACTAATATTATAAAGAGGAAACCTTTGTATTTTTGTATTGAATAGGCTCAAAAAGTACTGGACCGATTTCTAAATTTCTTTTACCATTACTTAGAGGGATTCTTCCGAATCCGTATAGGCTACTTTTTATCCCGAAAATCCCGCGGGAATCGAAATTGCGCGGGTAAAACCGCGCGCAACAGCTAGTCTGGAATATATCTACAGGCAAATTGACGTAGAGCTATACCCGCTAGGTTCTAGCCCCGAAAAAGCGCGTGTTCACATTGAGCCTCACACGTGTTTATGAAAGCATGTGGTATCACTACAGTTGAGAGTTAATCTGCCCGTGTGCTCGAGGGTGGCGACCACAGAAACAACGTATTAGAGTGCGGCCGTTGCGAGAATGCGTTCCTGACAGCTCCTTATGTCCACTGAATAAAGTTTATATCCGATTGGAAAGTTAAAAAAGCTATGATTTTGACAGCTGTCAGGAACGCAAACTCCCACCGGCCGCACTTTAGTGCGTAGAAGCGTATTTTGACAAAGTGAATTAAAGATAAGTTAATAAGTAAGGTAAGTTCATAGATTGATCTTAGAATATTGATAGATTTATTTTAGACTGATCTACACACACACACACACACACACACAGACACACACAACACGTACATTACACCCTATTCACACTCATTCTCACACATTTAAAAATCTTCAACTTAAAATGTATACTTAAGCATAGATGGTTTTCATGTTTAAAATTTATATTTTTTCTAATGTTTAGTTTGTTTGTAAACTTGGTAACTGTAGTTGAAATATTTTACTTTATTAGTGTTAATGACATTGGGAAGAGCAGAACCACCTGCTACAAGCATTTTCACATGCTTACTAGGTTGGTCCTGGCCTCTGAATGTATACTGAAGTATCTGTTAAAGCAAATAAACTATTTTCATTTTCAAACTATTTTCATTTTCATTTCATTTTCATTTTCATAGATGTTTCCTACGGCGCATTCGTTAAAGCTGAGAGCCGAAGTTCGATTCCTAGATTATTTTCATGTGCTTTTATGGCTTTGAAGGTTTTATACTAACTTGGATGGTGTTTTGATGCAGTGCGCGGTGAGCGTGGTTTAACTTCGTTGTATTTTATTTATTTAGAAATCAATTAGCAATAAGGTCTTATTTGCAGCACGTGGGCCTACAAGGTGTCTGTCTTCTATTTATTCATATAAAAAAATTTGTTTGCCAGCGACTGTTTTGCAAGTTGAGTGAAATTTTTATTATATTTATCTTTTTTTTATATTTTTTTTTGTATTCATAGTGCTTAAGTCTCTGCAAACCTTTAGTATATTAAATTAGAAATAACATTTACATTTTATGTAAATAGCAGATACGTCATTCGTCTATGGAAGAGCGATACTTCCTGACACAGGCTTAAATAAGCTTAAAAGGAGGCATCAACCTTTATGATTATTTTTGTAATGCTTTTAAATTAAATAAATAAATTATTTAAATTATTAAATTATGAATACCGAAGTTGGGCTTTTGTGATTGTTGACTTTTACAACACAGTTGCTATAATTATGTTAGGACGCCAAAAAATGGGTCCTGTTAATCATCCCCGGATAAACGTTTTTATCTAAAATAGCATACCTTAGCCTTTTCTTATAAGAGGTTATATTATAAATAGTAAAAAAATAAACACGCATGTTAAATATATAAGAAATAAACCTACTTGAACTTGTTTACTACACAAATATCCACGTCAACCAGGATTCGAACCCAGCAGCCCAACAGGCGTCATCCCAGCATATCTAAACAATAAGAGATAAAACGCTAGTTACCTGTAGATGCGGCTGCGACAGCTGCAGCTGCTGGTGCTGGCTGAGCGCGAGGTCGGGCTGGCGGCGCGCGTAGGGCCGGTAGCGCCAGTCCGCCGCCGCCGCCTGGTGCTGCTCCGCCATGTTCCGCAGCGTCTGCGCAGCCGGCGCCAGCTCCGACCCGAACTGCCGCCCCCCAACCAGATCACCCAAACTCTTCCCTCCATCCAAGTCAAAGTCAAACTCCGCATACTCCGATATATCCGTCATCAACTCTTCAAACGCGTCATCCCGCTCATCCTCCCCAATCAAATCCGCTAATCCAGGGAAAGCCGAAGCGGCATCTCTCTCCAAAGCGGCCGCGCACTCCTCCAAGCCGACATACTCATCATCAGCTACCTCCGACTTGCATTCTGCTTTACACACGCGCTCGCAGTCCAGCGGGCTAGCGGGCGGGGGCGAGCCGGACGTTTTGACCGCGTTCGCCAGCGCCTTGACAGTCACGTTGGTGGAAATCTGCTGCGGCTGGCTGTCCGCGGCCGACGTCGTGAACTCCAGCTGCTGCACGATCTCCACGGAGAACTTGGTGAGAGCCTCGCCGGCGCCCGCGCCTACCCCGCATTGCAGGCTCGCGGGCGGCTCGTACTCGCCGCACCCGAACTTTTGTTGCTGCAACAAAATCACTACCTTAAAAACTGATCAGAGTCAAAGTTTGAACTTAACACTCATCACTGTCTCTATACGACACTATTGTTTCTAGTTAAAGCAGAATTATTGCATTACGATCGAAAAACACAGTCGATAATAATAATAAAATAATTAATATTCATGTCATCGGTACATTACACATGTAACCAGCATTAGTTGCTGGCAGAATTCTCGGTAAACGGTTAATATCCGGCTTCGGGCGCTCTTCCGCTTCGAGCTACGCGACCACCGTACCTGTCAGCTACGAGCGATATCACGCGACCAGCGACAGTTAAACTTCCAGCGCAACTTCACTAATACGTACCATTTACAGTAGCACTGTACACACACAACGATTACGTAGGTACTGAGTTATGCGAGCAAATCTCGTAGCTACCTATAGGTCGATGCGCAACGCGGTTCGAACAATATGGATGGAATCCAACTACAAATAAGGGATAGACAGATTCAATAAACATGTCCATAACCTTGGAAGGTACGCGTACAAATAAGCATTCACGTGTTTACTGGTCACGTGTTACGTAAACACAGTAAACATAATAACACCACAATGTGAGACAATCGTTAGAAAAATGTCCATTACGTATTACACATTCCGCAATAACTTAAAGGTTGCTATTCTGGGGCGACGACGGACGTTATGCCGGGCCGTTTCTGCTGCCAAGCTATAAGATAGCGGGGTACCGCCTTGGCGATCTCAATTCGAACAGATAAAACTCATGATTAATTAGAAAATAGTTATACGAGAAAATACCTAGGATGAACTGTCATGAATGAAACCGATGTAATTACATGATACCGATAAAGTGTGTTTAATTAATAACTCAGTAACAAACAAAACCGTTACATTATAAATCTTGAGCTAAGCGAGTAAGGCCGAAAATCGCTTATCCGTTTTGATTAGGTAAAGTCGAGAAAAGCAATGTTTTCTTGAAGCCAACCTTGTTATTAACATGCACACAAATACTTTCTTGGAGCCAATACGTAGTTAAGTTTACTTGGTGACAATCGTACTGTGGAATATAGAAACTATGTAAATTACGTTGTTTATATTAGTATCACGAAGCAGCACGATCTATTCCGTACAACCTACGTGTATAAACAAATAGCTACATTGCAAATAACTAAGGACAGTAATGAAAACACCGAGTATGTTTTTATTTGTAACTTTATATTTTTGTTATAAGTTTATACGAACTTGGATGAGACGTTTGTGCGTCACCTGCGGGGCTAGCATGCGACCATCGACAACGATAAATCGGGCCATTTATCGATATTTTCTTAGAATATGGTACTTACTGTATGTAATTTATAAAGAATGTAACATCTTTGGTTCTGTGGTCTTAATCATGGTATCAAATCGAGTAATTCTATCTATTTTGGTGCGCGTATTAGCTTACATAATAGGATAAAATAATATTTATCTTGTCGATTCGAGTATTTATCGATGGTTGCATGCTAGCCCTGCTGCTGGAAAGTGACGATAAAAAATAGATAGTAGAGACGTCTCTACGTGAAGTACCTTTCGTAGGTCATTTTAGGAAGAAAGATATAATGGTCTAGAAAAGACAGATAAACTTTAAAAGGAAATACTCCTTTTAAAGTTCGAATAATGACTAACGTTTAGTATGTGTTGTCAAAATGATGCCGAAAGCAGGCGCACGGAGGTCGGTCTGGTGAGCGGCGCGAAGGCGAGAAACAATACGAAGCGCGTTGTGAAACCGCTTTGCACAACCGCCCTATCGCACTATCGCGCCAATGTCAAACCGACACACGCCGAGAACACTTTCAACTCTGTACCTACACCGCAGCGCGGTACAAACACGACTTCCAGAAATGAATGACTAATCTCCCACTGCCATATACAGACCTCACGCCAAATACGTTACACAATTCTAGCTGCTCGTAGATAGACCGAGTGTAAACCATTGTTACAATCGATTAACATGAGTTTAGTCAATGATACAGTCATTAACCTACAACAATTATATTTATTCATTTCGCACAACGGCCTTCTGAGTATTGGAAAATAATCACAACGATCCAATCACTCTGCTGAAGGAAGGCCGATGCAACAATGTTATTCCACTGCAGGTTGAGTGTACAACTAATTCGAGAATATGATTAATTCGTTACATTATTACAAAGCTAATTTATGCCTGGACGCGTGCAGAGTTCCAATTTAGCTCGTTATATCATTAAGATTATAATATTTAGATTTAAATTATCGCGGTGATTATACAACCAGTGCTCTAGTAATCTTAAGACTGGGTCGCAGTATAAACATCCGTCGAAGTACAACCTGCGTCGTTGCTCTGGGAATTTAGACTTAACAATGACGGCGCGAAGGTTTCCGACTGTCATCGCGATGTGTACACACGAAAGTAGGGTCGAGTCAATTGACGTCGAGCAACATCCGTCGCAGGCAGCACGTGCGGGCAGTAATTATCCCATCCACGAGAACACAGGTCACGAGAATGCGCCCGCGCACCGACCATCCATCTCGCGCGGCGATGTGTCGTGCGCAACAACATAAACCGAAACACATTCCTAAAAAGGAAATCCAAGTGAAAATCCGTCGCAGTATCGATTCAGTCTCAATTACATGTTTGCATAAAGCGTAACGTGAAATTTGTCACAACATTCTGTCGTCAACTATGAATAGGTTTCTCATTAGCGAAGTTTTCTTACATAACTGGTTTGCGCGGGGCAATTAATCGATTTTTCTCGAAGTAAACAACAAACAGATTAATTAGTAAGTAAATTGCAGTTTTTCCAAGTATCGATGGAGGATAAATTCAAGGAACAGAGATTTAAACCTTGGGTCACCTTGTGATCGGAATACCGTGTCTTCAAGCCTGAGTTTAGCACACGAACTAAACCTTCTTGGAATTCGGTTCGATGAGATAGATGTGATGCTAAGATGTCTGAACTCAAGAAGAATATACAGTTATTAAAATTAAATGGCAGTCAAACAACTATCAAGTTCGCGGAGACTTCGACTCTTAATATTTTAAATCTGGTTATCAATAAGTAGTTAGGTAGCTCATTAAAACTAATCTACTTATTTATTATTTCTGATTATAATATAATTAACCAATTTTGAAGCTTAATTTCAATCATGTTATACGGAACGGAAAACAGCTTTAAATGCGATTTATAAGCTTTAGCTTTTATCAGAAACCCCTGATATACAATCGTGCCAAAGGGCAAGAATAAAAATCCTTTAAGGCATTTTTAATTTCGGTTCTACCGTGCAACTTAATCCTTAAACTAAGGCGTTGTTACTAAAGACAAAATAGTAACTCAAAAACTTCAATCCAATGTTTAATCCAATACTCGAGAACAAAAATTACGATGACGAGCAATCGATGCGAGACTTCACCTTAGTTACTCACTGGCCTATCCATTAACTACAAGTCTAACAACAGCTGCAGCGCACTCACACACAGCAAGCCGTGTACATCGCACACATCGGGCAGATTGTGTGTCATAAATCTTGGTCCCACATTGGGGAAGATTATAAAGGTAACTCGATGTCGGTGCAGATATTATGTAGATTCCTTTGCATATTACTCGCATGGCCGCTTCTCGAACAAAGACTTACGACGTTGAATTAACGAGACTATCTTGAAGGTAAAGACTAGGTTTATTGTAGAAACTAAGATATACGCAAATTCTGCATCTATTTTGTTTTATTTCGATTAGTCTCGAATTGAACGGACCTTTTAATATTAGATAACGAACAGATACTTAAATATTTGTGTTTTTTCGTACGTGTATTTAAAATATGTAAACAAAGAAACACCCATGAAAAATATTAGTAGATCTTACGAACGCAAAGCTAAGCTAATGATAAGAAACACATTCCTTTAACTTTCTTACCAAAGCAGAATACCGAAAGACGATCAATCAAAAAAGTTATCTATATTATTGAGCTAAAGTTTAAGGTTCTTTGAGCGCGCTAATCTGAGGAACTGTCGCGTGTATTATTTTTGTGTAAGGAAGCTTTGTCTTCAAGAAATCATCGCGCACTGGTTTCTCGCAAACTTATTTTTATACGAAAGATAGCGAGTTCGATTCCCGACATTTCAAATAAGATGTTTACAAATCAACTTAATTGCATAAAGTGACATACCAAAGCGAGATTTAATAGTGTCACGAAAACACAGTGGAATATAGCCAGGGTATGCTATTTTACCAAGTGTTAATAAAAGACTTCTTAACCTGAGGGAGACCTTAAGTGAGTGAAACTTATAGCATCAACTGAAGTTCACCCAAAGAGCTGAAAGCGTTTCATTAGTAGGAAATTAGTGTGGTGTTTCTTACCACATGCACACTGCTATGCAAGTTCCCGCTGATGGCAGGCAGGTCGGGTTTCCGGTCAGTCTTCTTCACCTGGCGCTTGGCCTTGCCCTCCAGGAAGCGCTTCTGCAGCTGCGTGGTCTCCAGGTTCTGCTGCTCACAGGCACCCGTGAACGACTGGTCGAAACGCGGCACACACTCCGTTTGCCGGCGTCTGTACGTCTCGATCCTTCGCCTGTGAAAAAAGTGAAAATGAGATTTGATAACTACAGCTTTAGAGTTCGTGTAGTGTTGGAATTTCCGTACCAATTGGGTATAAGAGATTTTCAGTTGCCTGCCGCTACGCTGCAGTCCTCAGTATGTAATCCTAATATATATTTTTTGGCAGTAGTAATTTACGTTATGTTAAAAGAGATAAATCATCATGCGAATAACGTATAGTTATAATTTAGTAATCACCACTAGTTTGATAACTGGGTCTCCTAAAGAGCTATAGAAGCATTGCTGAGCTTAAGGAATATGAAGATGAACTTTGTTTATCATAAAGGGCTGCAGTTATATGTGATCGTAAAAGTAACGTAATTTTGATGTAGAGTTTCAGATTTTGTTGTAGGAAAACAAAACACTTAAATCATGAGAATCAAATAGCAGTATTTTGGATCACAGAACTTTCTTGCGAGGATTACTACAGCGTCATCATCACTTGCCATCAGAGTTTGAAGTCAAGCTACACTCTCTGATGAAAACTCACAATTAGCACGTCTACCAAAACAATATTCAACCATTGCACAACATCACAATTTGACTCCACCGATAGAGTAATCAGTGGAACGAATTCGTAAAAGTTACTCCGAACGTTACGTAAAGTTGCTTTTAAATTACAGGCGAAGATAGACCGACTTCCGAGTGGATACCGATAATGATCCGTTCAGATATACGTGTTTGTTCACTCTTGTATTTACAAGACAAGAAGAATAGTACAGGTTGCTGCGTATTTTATACAAACATGCTGTTAACTCATGTATTAGTATTTACTTAGCAGTTCTTAATGAAATCTTAAAAAGTGAAAACATACCTAACTTTTATTTGTGACACTCCGTTAATATAATACTTAATAACTGATTTGTATATTCGTGATTGGTTAAAGAAATAAAATAAATTTATTCAAAAAATTCATCAAGGCAGGTAAAACATTTTCAAATATTAAGAAACGACAGGTTTATTAATTGATTCGTGGGTAATATAATTACCGCTCATCTGTGCAAGAGCATATCAACATAAATGCTATCTGTCAACGTCAAGTGTCATTGATGTCAGATAAATAACCTCAAACAAAAACGAAAGTGCGCAATCATTCGGCGCGCTTTTTTAATTAAATTACTTCTAACATTTCGTGATAAAAAAAAACTGTTGATTGATATGTTTTAAAACTCAAGTTTAAGAGCCTACTTTTATCGAGTGGTTTCGTTTAAAACTAATATGGTAGAGTTTTGATATGTTTGGTGTGGTCTTTTTCTTCTCGTTTCAACAATTCCCTAAATATTTGAGAAAAATCTGACTACTCCCAGAGCATCAGTAGATCCAAGTTAAGGTCATCTGTGAGGGCATGAAGGACAGTTTAATAGATGTACTAATGTCTGACTGAATAGGTGCCCCGCAGTAGCTTGTGTTATAATATCCGAATAACCCCAATTTGATATAGGTAGTGTCTCTACAGCGACCGACTTGTGTACGAAGCCTATTAAGGAACTTCCAGGCCGAGTAGGGCTGGTAGTATCCCGGTGCGGACAAAGTCAGGAGATGGCCTAAGTTTTTCTGATCTCCAGAACTTTAAGCGAGATTCTTTAGGATCAGACGGGAAGGGTTTATGTGCTCTGATAAAGCTCTTTCGGCTCCTAAGAGGGCTGAGAAAAGAGAACCTACCCTACTACCAGGGGGGAGCTTTTTAACGTGTGGGAGCTTAGAATCTTAAAGCATCCTCACTTCTAGACGACATACTCTAAGGTACCTTAACCAGCTGGAATGAACCAAACAAAAAAAAACCCGCAAAGTTGTTAAAACATGGCTCGAGACGCATCACATTCCGCCGTCTGTGCGCGTCGAGCAGGTACCGACGTGACATAAATCGATCAGTATCGAAAAACAAAACGAGTCGAGACGTCATAAACGAGGCTCGGTGGCGTATTTATTGTAACTAGTGTGCGTATGTATATACGATGCTCAGTCAGGCGCGACTCGCAGGTCACCTTGGCCAAATGTTAATACGGATACTGTTTCTACATGAAAAAAACCATTACCTACCTACTTAGTTTCCATTTTATTCCTTTATAATAGTCTGTATAGGCGAATTCGATGTCCCAAGGTAATGGAGCGAGTTAGAGCGTAGTTCTTAATAATTTGTAAGTCAAATTAGGCTGAGTAGTTAATTAAAAAATTGCATAGAATAAGAATAGATACGATGTGATCATTTATTAGGTATAAACGTGATCCTTAAATGTGAAAAATTGTATGTAGCTTTTATGTAATCATTCTTGTATTTATCTAGTTTTAGTTAGCTGTAAGTTTACCTTAAAAAAATATCTATATTTAGACGTAAATATTAGTGATAATGTAAGGGATGGATATTGGAATAGGGATTACATACATACATACATAACGTCACGCCTGTATCCCTTATGGGGTCAGCAGAACACCAGAGATTACAAGACCACCGATGTCACTTTTGACAAATTTTGAGGTATTATAAAGATGAAGAGAGACTGTTGTAGTGACAGGGGGTCAGCCTATTACCCACAAAAACGCCTTTAAAACCTCTGTCCCTTAACCGACTTTTACAGTATGCCCCGGAAGAGAAGCAGCTGGCACATTCTATGTTTTTATTTCGCTCCCAGTCCAGCATGGAAGCAATTTGAAATAGGAATTGTAAATACAATTTGACGTTTGCGCTTAGCCATTAGAGCTGTAATTTCCCATACAGGTAGGGTAATCTGCTACTTAAAGGATTGAATACTTTTGTCCTGGTATTGTTACGGGATAGTGGTTTAAATATGTGGTTTAAACAACGAGACTAGCTAATATGAATTCATTGGTTTGCAATAAAAGAAAAATAATAATCAAAAACTCTATCGATACATTATAGATTAGTTACAGTTCTCGTAAAATAAGTCGATGTTGTAATTAATTAGGAAACGATCGGCAGAAGTACCCACAGCAAGTAGTGCTCATAACAATAGCTCCGCTGGTAGGTACTTGTTAGGTAATAGTTAGCTGTGCAACTAATCGTTACATAACCGAGCGCCGCGCCGCTGCCAATACGTCACCAACTCCCTGGTAGATAGGTACCTAACGCTATTCTAGTTGATAATCTACTAAAGTGCTGAGTTTCGTCAAAATACGTTCAGTCGTTTTTGCGTAATTGAGTAAGGTACAAAATTACAAACTTTTAGGTTATTTTTATTTAGGTGGGTATTATTTTATGTCAACATATTAGTATGTAAAATTAGAAAAAAAAAGATCAACAGCTTGAAGACCGGCTGGTGTAGCGGTAACATACATTGCCTTCTATGCCAGAGGTCCTGGGTTCGAATCCCGGCGGCGGCGGCGGATATTTGTGTGATGAACACAGCTATTAGTCGTCAAGTCATGGATGTTTATATGTTTATTTAAGTTTATTCTAATAAAAAATATGTATTTATTCAGTATGTATGTTTATATATTTCTTAAGTATATCAGTTACTTAGTACCCATAACACAAGATCTTTAAGAATCTTAATTTGGGCTAGATAATGTTGTGTGAGTGTCAGAAATATTTATTTATTTATTCCTACGAAACGTGACGAAAATACATGGATATTTTCCGTCTGTGACCAAAAAAAAATACTCCGCGTTTATTACTTATCAGAGCTAAATAAAAAACGTATGAAACCACATAACAACCTTATCAGACTAAAGAAGTTAAAATATAGTTTTCCAAACTCATAAATAGCTATACAAAATACCTTTACATCGAAACACGAGAAATCTAACACGATAAAAAATACGATTCAATTTTTATCTTTAACCACTTAATATTATTACTTTATAGGTTTTTTCAATTACCTTTCAACAAAACGTAGCTAGAACAAAACCTGCGTTTACAGTATTTATTGAAATAAGCAGACTTGCATTTACTGGACTGGAAGTGAAAGACATACATAGAATGTCCCAGCTGCTCTGCTTCTCTTCCCGGGCACACTGTAGAAGTGAGTTAAGGGGCAGAGGTTTTATTGGCGTTTTTGTGGGCGATAGGCTGACCCCCTGTCACTGCAATAGTCTCATGCCATCATCATAATACCTCCGAATTTGACATACGTGGCATCAGATGGTTTATAGGCTCTGGTGTTCTGCCTACTCCATAAGGGGTACAGGCGTGAAGTTATGTAGGTATGTATTAAAAAAGGAACGGTTATTAATTATGCTTTACTATGCTAAACATATACCTACTAATTTGTATGATAAAGTTAAAGAGTTTGAGAGAATTAGTCTTTGGAGCAAACCATCGGATTAGGAAAAAAATGAATTTTGTAGTTTATTTTAGGCCCATACCTATAATAATCCAGAAATTAGGAACTCTACCATTGATGGAAAAAAAACCTGTTTGCTACATATTATTTTTTATATTTAACTAGAAATTCTAATTCTTCTTCCATACTGGACTGGGAGTGAAAGAAAAACATAGAATGTGCCAGCTGCTTTTCTTCCCGGGTATACCGTAAAAGTCAGTTAAGGGATAGAGGTTTTATTGACAGTTTTGCGGGCGATAAGCTGACCCCCTGTCACTGCAATAATACCTCTAATTTGTCAAACGAGACCTCAGATGGTTATGGCCTCTGGTGTTCTGCCTACCTCGTAAGGGATACAGGCGTGAAGTTATGTAATATATATATGTATGTGTATGTGTATATTCTATTACTAACTGTAACCAAATAACATTCTCGTGTAACGTAATAGCTCTCTGCTATTATTAGGGCAAGCAATCACTGGAGTTTCGCGAATTTTTAAAGGTTTTATTTGACAAACAAGCTCTATCAACTTAAACAACTCCTTAATCCAAATATCATAAAACACGTTACAAAAGCAAATTTCAAAAAATAATAGAACGTGATGAATCAAATAAAGAAAAACGCCTTTAATAAGTACCAGGCCTGAAGGCGTAATCTCTCGCCGCCGCCACGCGCCGGCTCGAGGCTGGCTTCTGTAGAGACGAGCCACACCCAAACGCAGCACATCCAATTAAGCGCTCAACTACCTACTAAGCTGCACTTTCTCCGTGGAAAACCTATTAGATTATCCACCGTTAACTTCATATACCATGGCATTGCGACTCGAAATGATTTACAATTCAACCCGCGTAAAAGCTCCTTTCTACCGCTTGTCCTCGCCTCGTCGCGCCGCTTCGACCGAGGCCAATGAAATTACTTAAAATACATTACGAGATTGACATCCAACATGCGATGGAAGATTTTATATTAGTTCAAAAATATACATTACTGGAATTATGATAATAAAAGGATTGATATAGTGTTTTAAACAAACTTACCGCAAACCTACTTAGTACGATATTAATCCGACTTAATTTAATACCAACAAAAGCTTTTGTAATGTAGATAACGCATTGAATGCTTTTAGAGCTTCTTATACATGATAAACACAAAGACCCTTGACAAATACTGCAATACTGACAAACATGCGACATACAGCAGGATCTACGCAAGACGCTCGCATATCAATTACATGAATCACAACTAAACTCTTATCAGTGGCAATACAAAACTAAAGAAAACACTCCGAGCGATAGTGAGGTTTCAGCTTTATCTCAATCGTTACAACATCGATACGCAAATGATTCACAAAGTTCGAAAGACTGCGTATTGAAGCTAGAAGCTGGAAAACTTCCGAGTTCAGTAAGCGCGGTGCATGACAATAGAATCGTAAAGGTGCTAATGATTCGTACGGGCGTTTGATAGCGGGCGCGTGCACCGATCGGGCACTGCGCGCGGTGCGGCGCGGGCGCAAGCTCGTAGATGTTTTTGTTTAGTTCATTGACCAGTGAGTTGTCGCTACGCAAACAAGCTCGATAAACGCTCCGATTGTATGTCATAATGACAGCTACGATACGGGAGCCTCGTACAGGGTGAAAGCATCGCCACTCGTGCGCAGTGGTGCAGCTTGGATGGATACGCATCCCAGTCATTTGTCATCTTATATTTGTTTTATTTTTATCAGCGGTACTTGTAAAGCGCCGCCGTCGAGTGAATTTCCGGTCACCTGTAATATCTTCGTCTGCATTACTTTCATCAGATCACATAGAAGACAAACGAAAAATCATTTAAATTTTGGTTTATTTTTGTAATCTTTTCACTTAATTTTCAACTAACACTTCGTTTGACCCTAATCTCTTGATGATAAAAGACGATGTAGTGCAAGATAGCGCAAGTGAGTTTTGAAAAGTGCCGGCGCATCTTACGTAACATATTTACTGCCGAAACGAATCTACGCTAAAGCGAAGATATTTAGCGAAAGTTGGCTTAATATAAAGAGGTGGTCAGTATTACGACGAATTAATTATACAGCACTTCAGCCACGTTTTTCTGTTGTGTCAAAATTATTTTAAACAAACCGGTATAGTAAACTTTAATCTCCGAAAAATGAGGATTTCCAAAGTTTTCCAGGCAGCTTAAAATCAGCCAAGTACAATTTTTACGGTACTTTACCAAATCGCAAACCCCACATTTCCCTAACCGTTTCAAAACGTACTTCTTTTTAAACGACATTCTCTATTTAAAGTAAAGTAACAGTTATAGATAATAAAACGTATGTGACCAGTGTGCGCAGTAACGTTTTAAGCCGTCGTCATCGAGAAATGATGCATAGATAAGCGAGATTTTATCTGTACACAACGTTTTACTACTTTCTCCACAATACTGGCTGGTAATAAAGAGCTTTCATAGATATTACATTTCCGAAATGAAATTGTGCTATGAATATTTTATTTTTAGAAGCATTTCCTTGTTTTGCATCGGTGGAATATAAATTACTTTTTTCCGCTAGCATTAATACTGTAGGTGTAACTATCAGGTATAGACAAGGTCTTGTCAATGTTACATACACACATACATACATAACGTCCCGCCTGTATCCCTTATGGGGTAGGCAGAACACCAGAGGTTACAAGACCATCTGATGTCACGTTTGACAAATTTGAAGGTATTATAAAGATGGATAGAGACTATTGTAGTGACAGGGAGTCAGCCTATCACCCACAAAAACGCCTTTAAAACCTCTGTCCCTTAACTGACTTTTACACTATGCCCGGGAAGAGAAGCAGCTGGCACAATCTACGTTTTTCTTTCGCTCCCAGTCCAGCATGGAAGCACGGGATTTTATTGAAATCAATCAGAAACAATTATACTTCAAGTATATGGAACATAGTATTCTAATATCAGCAGTGTTTTATATTTTATTTTATATTATTTGGGTGGCCAACAGCTTTTACTTAAAAACTAGGTTTAACATATAATGTCGAGTAAGCCATTAACAAGCCTCCACAGATACATTTGGAGATAGAAAAAAGATGGTTACATACACGAAAAAAAAAAGAAAATTATATAAGGAAAAAATAACAATAATAACAGCAGTATCTAAGCTATGAAAATATGCTTCTTATATAACAATACCCTATGCCACACGAGACCAAACTTAAATAAACAACTTCGTAACCAAAATATTTTTCAATTAAGTATACTTTTTTAAGCAAAAACAACTTTTGTGTTATCTTTGCATAGATAACACAAGAGTATCTTTGCAACAAGTCATTGGCGCCCTTTATTTGTAAGCAATTGTTAGTTTGTCTTAGTCATTGCCTACTAAGCATTGCCTTGTTTGAAATCAAAGAGATACCATAAATCGGACGCCGACTGCATTTCACCGTAAGGTAATTTTAATATAAGAAATTATGATTCCTAAATTAGGCAAATGGTGAAAATTGGACGTTTACAGCAAGACTTCGAAATTAAGCATGTAGGAAAAACATGTCCTCGATAAATGTTTCCCGATGTCGCGCCAGCTTGGGAACCTACGCCTGTGTCACAAGTAACTCTTCATTCTAATATTGCATTATATGCGTAGGAAAGGTCATAAAAACAAAATGGTGATCTTAAATATTTTTAACACAATTCACAAAAAATTTCAGTCTTGGCTTTTAAGCTCAAACTATAAAATAATCAAAAGATTTAATACATAAACGTTAATTAATTTAATGAATATTGCGTAAGTTTTGTTGTGTAATGGGTAAATCGAAATAAATAAAACATTGTATTGATTATGTAGGTATCTACTGCAACCAAAAATAAGCAAAATAAATAAGTTTCGTTCGAAACCATCATCATGTTGATATGAAATAAAAAAAAAAACAAAAACGTTGTGAACAAGTAAAAATAGTACAAATATTAAACCATAAGTATAAAAAAGTAGTAAATACAAATATTATATTTTTCTATCATTTTTAACATAACAGACTGCGTTCTTCGGCTGAAAGATTTTCATTCCTTTGTTACTGCTTTGTGATTACATGGTGCTCTGTGCTTATATGCTGGATAATTCCAACTTGTGTTTCTTAACACAAAATCAATAGTGACATTACTTTTTTAGCTTATTATACATCCAAAAATAATAAAAGAATCAACTTTATATGGTGGGCATAAAAGCCAGGCAATGTATGGACACTGAGATGAACCCTTTTTACTTTTCTCTAAGCGGCAATCAAATAAACGTCGCCACTAGACAGCCCGCGCTCGCACGGGGCGAATGCGTTGTTGGCGCGCTGGTCTTGAGTTCGGTGCTATCAACATCACAAATAAAAACTGAGAGCGATGAAGCTAAACCTAAACTAAAAGCTATCTCATTTTCAGTACAAGCAAGGGCAGCAAAAACGTAGCCAACATATAGCTGCATAATATATGTTATGTCTAGACGTGTAGGATAAGTGTTGTAGCTGACCAAACTTGCGTATGACGTTATACGAAGGTCGGTCGATAATCAGGCGGCTTCACGGGTTTTACGGGGTTCTTTAGCCCAGTGCTGGGCCACTCAGAATAGTCGCTTCTTACGTCCTATCCAAGGGCAGGAATCTTAGTCGTCCTTACTCAAACTATGTTACTCAAAAGGTCCTAATTAAAGGAAATTCATCAAATAATTAACTTTCATAAACGAGCTTTAATACGACTTTTATTGTTCCATATGGAAAGGTATACATGATGTGATCGTTTTATAACAGGAGGCAAACGAATATGAGTTACCTGAAGTTACCATCGCCGATTTGCACCTTCAAGTTCAGAGGAACGGTTTTGATGAACTTTGGTGATATCGTTTACATTCGATGGTAAATCCCGGTGCCAGTATTAGCATTCTGAAATTCTATCTAAAACACAACAATGAAATAATCAGGACAGGTAGTACTGGTAGGAGAACGTTCCTACTCTATCATCAGTAGCTTGGGTAAAGTAAAATAATTCCCACTAACGAAAAACAGTGGTGGCAATGTAACTTTGTATGTTTTTTGACAAAACACGTCATGGCTAACGCCCGTGGCTGTATATTGAAATGTTATTTAGTCTCCAACCGACGTTTTTTCCGGTGAATGCCCTTCGTGATACAATGTTAAACGTTAATTAAAGTTTTAATTAAATAAGTCGTTTTTAATGCAAATAGTTATGAGAACAACTTTCCAGAACAATCGCTGAGTTTTGCGCCCTTAGGATCGTTATATTTCGGATTAAATTCGTACTGGCAACAAATAAATACCGCTATAAAAAAAGTTCAGAAATAGAAAAAAAAAGAAAACAAAATTCAAAATGAAAAATTCAAATGAACAAAAGCGTAACTGTTCTAAGTTTAAAACTTTTGTAGAACTTGATATGGCTGCTACGTATTTCATTATCAAGCCTTCAGTTTGTAGGTCGTCTTAGCTGGCCACGGGGGTGTTCCCTACGAACGATCCCATTAGCACGGGGGTTGATCCCTCGGCGCTCTGCCTTATCGACCCGCGTTTACACCGCGCTACTCGATATCCTAAAATACTCTGACATTATCCGTCCTATGAAATGTCGAACATTTCCATACTTTTATAAACATTTAGATCCTGACTATGTAGCGAACCTTTTATCTAATTCGGAGTTGTAGGTTTTTAGGTTTGGGTTCCGGCGAAAAAGCGCTCTAAATTAAGTTAATTTTGTGTAGGATCATTTTTTTATTCGTGACGTAGAACTCTAGGTGATTGACAGTTTTTTTCAGACCATAAGCATGATAGGACAAGACAATACACACATGTAGGGGCATTTTTATCCCAATTTTGGCACGAGAACGGGATTCAATAAATTTAATATTGCACGTAAACGTAAGGTGGAGAGTAGGTACTAGAACATCGACGGCCAGAATTTTGTTCAATAAGCCAACGGCCAATAAACACTATGTTCTTATTTAAATTTTAAACTAAGTGAAATCAACGGTAGGTAGTCGTATATTTTAGGTTAAAAAGAACAGACATGAAAAGAAAAATGCAATGGAAAAACTCAATTAAAAAATATTTTAATTGTACCAAACTGAGACGCCAATTACGTATTTTTTTGAATAGATAAGCTTGTGTAAGAGTCTACAACAGAACGAGGGCTTAACCCTGTATAGTCTCGAACTCGAGTGTTCCTTCCAAACTGACCCAGCCCTGAATTGAACTCTGGACCTCTGGCGGTGCGGGCGAAACCCCAAATTTGTATCTTTGTTCTGGATCAAAGCCCATGCCGGTCTGCCAGGGAATGAAAGGGCTGACGAGCTCGCAAAAGAAGCCGCACTTAACAACAAGCGAAAACCGGACTATGACAAATGTCCGATCTCTTACGTAAAGCGTCAAATAAGGAACAACTCTGTCATAAAATGGACTCAGAGATATGAAGCTGGAGAAACTGCGGCTATTACAAAGTTGTTTTTACCCGACCCTGTAAAATCTTTTAAAATTGTCAGAAAACTTAGACCAACAGGTATTTTAACTCAAATTTTAACAGTACATGGCGGTTTCAGCCAGTACCTTCACAGGTTTAAATGTAAAAACAGTCCGAACTGTGTATGTGACCCCGATGTGGAGGAGACGGTGCCACATATACTGACAGAATGCCCAACTACTGCTGCTCTTAGGTACGACACGGAGCAAAAAATGGGAATTGCAATAAATTTAGAATCTCTTAGAGACAACATAGACCAAGATGTTATTATAGATTATGTAACTAAAATAGGGACGCAAGTGGCGAAAAGGAATTCAGTTATATAAATCAACTAGATAATATAAAATTGTTTTTATATTTCTCTAAGTTGTAAGATAAAAGTGTAAAATTAAATAGGAATAAAAATAATTAGTAGACATAAGTAGATATAAGCATCATAATTTTTTTATTGTAAGTAAATGTATCCTCAGTCGTTCGCAAATAGCAAATAAATGTATGCAGCAAGCGGAAACCCGCCCAGCAAAATTGTAAAAATTGTGTTTAAATTTGTAGAGAAATGTTAGAAATCATATGTAGAGCGTGAAAATCGAAATTGTTAAAATTGTATCATAAATAGAAAGTGTTAATCAAAATAAGTAAGTGTAAGAGATTAATATATAATTGGAAACAAATATTGAAATACATATAAGATAGTAGACTTTTTGAAAACTGTAATACTGTAATATCAGATTAGAATTAACATAACAAGAAAAATCAAAATTGTATATATAGATAAAAATATAACAAAGTATAAATGTATAAGTTAAGCCCACAGTGGCATTACAATAAGAAAAGAACATTGCATAAAAAGAAAACTATGCCAAAAGAGCTCGTTTAAAAAAATGACCCTTTTACCTATCAGGGGACCAGAAAAAAAAAAAAAAAAAAAAAAACCCCAAATTTCTCCTTCCGTGCATAAAATATAGCCCATAATATAGTTATAAAATATATATAGTTATAGGCTATATTTTATCTTAAAATTTATGCCAGTAGAAGCACGCGCCACTGCTAGTGTACCGCCTACCTAATAATTCGCAGTCGGTCGCCGTTTCGTAGTGGTCCATCCACGCATCGCAATGAATGTACATTACGTGTACCTAATTTTTTTTATAGTACAATGCAGATTTTTCGAATGTATTTAATACCGCGATACTTGTGTAATGGTAATGGAACGCAGATGAGAGACGTTAGAACTATCGTATATGAAATTATGTTATGTTATGAAAAATATCGAATTTCAACCACCGAGCGATTCTAGTCAAAACATCAATTATTTTTAGAGAAAATGTCCCTCAAATCTGTTTTAAAATTCGTGTTTGAGGTACCTCGCCAAATAGTTCTTATTCAAAAACTCATTAATGTATAACATGCTGGACTGGGAGCGAAAGAAAAAACATAGAATGTGCCAGCTGCTTCTCTTCCCGGGCAAACTGTAAAAGTCAGTTAAGGGACAGAGGATTTATTGGCGATTTTACGGGCGACAGGCTTACCCTCTGTCACTGCTATAGTCTCTTATCATCATAATAATACCTCCAAATTTGTCAAACGTGACATCAGATGGTTTCTATAGCCACTGGTGTTCTGCCTACCCCATTAGGGATACAGGCGTGAAGTTATGTATGTATGTATTTCATTTAAAATTTTAACACATAATTAATATATTAACATAGGTATTTTTCCTGGTATTTAGTAGCATATTTCGTAAGGTTTGTCTGAATCTTTTACCTCCATATTACCCCTACAGTTACTTCTATTAATTAAAGTGAAGATTTTGTTGGTATGAACACGTTTACCTCTGGACTTACCATGGGTCTGACTTTTTTTCTTTGCATATATGTGAACCCAATTTCAGAAAGGTCAAGGTTATGGAAATTCCCATGGGATTTGGAATAGACTTGCTAGATTTCTAACAAATACATTATTATTTTTAAACCCGGTAGAGATTGTATAGTACAAAGGAAAATTAATAAGATTTACCTAAATGATAAGGCGTACTAATTTAGTTGAGTGCAATGATTCTACTGTGTCAATATTTTGTATTTAAATTTAGAATTAATCGGAGACAGAGATTGTTTTTAAAGACAGATGACATTCTGCTTTCATAATTATATCATTGTATTATTTTAAAGAGCTGGTGATATTGTTTTTCTTTATAAGTTTGAACACGTTTTTCTCAGATGTTATCCGTTCAATTAAAAATGTTTTTTGTCAAAAAGCCAAAAGGAATTTGACACTTGCGTTTTGAACCGGGCTGGCGTTAAACTAGTAGCCTTCATTTTTTTTATAAGTAAAATAAAATTAGGAAAAAGCTCGATGAAAAAGATATTTTGTGTTTTAGCATTTGTTGTTAATGACAAGGACTTTGATAAAATTGTTATTACAAGACTTGTCGCCACTATTCCGACCTGAATGCGTCCCCAACGGAAATGAATACCGGAATCTCTTGTGCTTAGCGCTGCGCCCGACCAGACAATAATGGACGTCTACAAAATATTTAAAATAATGCGTACCTAATGTTAAAATTCTCTTAAAGAGTCACCAGGTTGATGATACTATAGTGACGCTATGAAGAGACAAACCAACAAAATTATCGAAAGGACACGTTTTTATTTGCAAGGAAAATTAAAAAGTGCTATATTTTATCTGAAAATAAATAATGTTATGAAATCTATACCTACATCTGAGACCTTCATAGTGTTATAAAATGGCTCGAGCTTGCGCTAAGACGCTCGGTTCGATGCTCGAGTAGTTTTAAAACGCTCCAGTCGGGTTCCAAGTCAGTTCCAAAAAGCTCGAGCTTTATCTTGAACTTGACGCTCGACTCGAGCGTGAGCGTCTACAAAGTATATGAAGAATAAATCATTATATGCAGAATATCCTCTTATATAATAATTATTCTTATACCCTCATTAAAAATGATATCGCTTCTATGCTCAAACGCGAGCTTCGAAGCGCGAGTCTTGAACGCTCGCGAGCCTTAAAGCCCAACTAGACTGCTGGAAACAAAGCATCAAACCAAGGTGACCTTGCTAGTTTACGACGTGCTTACAACAGTGAAGACGGCATTTGACCACCAAATTACATGACCTTGGCGGGTTGTAAACGGCGGTGTTTAGAAACACAGACACACATACACATAGACAACGCAAGTGCCACGATTTGTACTGGAACCAAGCGTGCCGACTTTTTAAGACCTATTTGTGACGTCACAGCTGATATTTATTACTGGCAAATACAAATAGATTCAGAGACATCGATGCCGCCGATGAAATCGATTATTAAGAACGATATTGATATTGTGGACTCGATTTTCTAACAGACATACATACGCGCGGATTAAATGTACAAGCGACCAACCTTGACGCTTGATCGGGGTTCGGACACGCAAAGAACATGCATTTGCGTTATCCATGTAGATGTATGTCTGTGTTTAGGACTGTGTGTATGCTTGTTATTGTATATTTTACTTTGTAACTATAATCATAAATTACTCGAGTTTTGTAGCTTTTTAGCCTGCGTTTCAACCTTTCCTTCTTTATATCCTCAATTGCATACAAAACTGCCATCGCGAAGATGTTGCCAACGCGAGAGATCAAAGCGCACTGACGATTTGGGGCGTGGCCTGGCGTGACCTTGACTTATGTTCTTGTTTGTCTCCTTGTTGGCAACCACTATTTGTAACAGTGTGGATGACTCGGAATTGGTTGTCAACAACTTAACCTTCCTTGACCTTGGTTGGAAGCATTGGTTTTCAACGTGTTTTCAATAGTTTTTCAATGAAGAGTAAGCTAATAATAGACTTACCGCTGAATAAGAGTACAACTAGTAACTACGACGGACTCCAGCTTAACTGTCCACAGATTTCCTATAAAATCCGCCGGCCTAGCGGCCACACTCGTGTAAACCGCAGAGTATCATGGCTACAAGGTTCGTTATAATGTTCGGTTATCACTTCATAAAGATCCAGGTACACACATCCTGAAGCCATGAGCTACTCGAACTCTTCGTCGTTTAAAATCAGATATTAATGTCACTAACGTTGACTAAGTTCTTAAATAATAAATGCCTGGAACATGTCGTATACTCTATGAATACTATCGTACCTTTCAACACCAGTCTGCAAGTGTTCAAAGTACTTTTACCATAGATTTAACTTTACACAACTACAATAGAATCCGTGTATAATGAAATCGAAGGGAAATAAGAAACAAGTCATACTAAACGGACGTCATACAAAGCATAGTTACTGCAAGAATAAATAAACTGTTTAAGTTAGTATGATTTATTTTAATGGAAAGGAATAAAATAGAGATAAATCAAAGTAGATATTAATAAGTAGATTCAAAAAGTAAATCTACGCTCTGAGACTCAAATAAAAAAAGCCTTTCACACGCCGAAAGTCTTTGGGTATAACGTGCCTCTCCCGAACACTGCCAAAGGTGTTAGTCCGTGTTGTTCATTCAGAGGTGTCAAATAAGTTAACAAAAACAAGCAACAAAATTTACGCTACCCAACAAATGAAAGCCCACATTTTATTCAAGGTCTGAAAAGGTACGTAGATAGAAGAACACGCGACGGTACCGCCCGTGTCAAGGTTGGAACACACAAGTACCGACCCCACAAAAATCTAATACAATGCCGAGCTAAGTACCTTCGTCTAGCCAGCATAAGAGAGAAGGGTTTTGATACTTTAATGGCAACAAAAAGCGTTTGAAAGTTTTACTTTCAAAATTACTTTTAAGGCTTTCAACATTGAAATTTCAAAAAAAGAACAGATCCGACCATGTTTGATTTGTTGATGTTTTTTTTCTAGAGTTTAGTATCTCCAATTTTATTAATGGCGTTGATCAAAGTTTCAAATTATCAAGGTGAATTCTTTGAATTTATAATGATTTCTTAGTTTTTTCAACGACAAAATTTACTGTAGAGGTTCATATTTTGGCATAGAGCTGATGTTTTTTGAAAGACAACCAAATCATTTATCCAATGAAGAGTGAGACAAGTAGCGTTCCTTATCTCTACATTCCAACTGTAGGAATTTATTCAAATACATTATTTGCATACCATTCACAGACAACAGCGCACATATCGTTCAATGTTACGTCGTGTAATTACTTAAAAGTACCTTTGAAGTGGGTCATTAGCTCGTAAGTTTGACATCGAGTCTCGGATAACGCGATCGGGCGGTACCCAGTGATCGGAACGTTGCGAAACAAATGAAGTCATACGGAGGTACCGACGGACGTACCTTCGATATCAATAACAAGTTATATCTACTCATATTATTAATGATATGAATATTTGAAGATGTATTTGTGACTCTATGATTTTGAATACCATAGGATATTAGACCAGGCGAAGCTGCAGGAAAGACTTACGTGTCATAAATGAATTATTCCACAAACACAGCGCAATACGCAAGCCCTAAATTAAGCACATACTTGTGTCGTGCTAGACAACGGATTTAATACATACCTATGTACAACTATTTATTTTCGTAAATACCTTCATATGGACATAGTTTTATATAAACTATGATGTTGCAAATAGAGCAAACTGAGTGCTTGAGCGACACAGAATTAATATGAACAGAAGGCCTACTACAGGAGCTTGATTATCGAAGGGCTTTGAAAAGAATGGAATTTTCTTTTTGTTTTTATTTTTAAATTGTTTCAATAGTTATTTACACTGTATGTGGCCATCATTCCACATGATAATGACATTGAGGCCGATGTTGAAGCAGACGGGAAGCAGGAGATAGTGATGTTTTATGGGTCGTGAACCATTTTATGTTCTTTTTTAAAACTGCGGCATTAAAATTTGATAAGAGGTAAAATGAGTTGCAAACTAAGTTTGATAGTGTCAAATGCAGCAGGTACTCCATAAAAGTCAAAACTCCGTTTCGATAGCAATGTCTTCTTCTATAAAAACTTCATATTTGTATAATCGCTTCTGTACTGTATAACACAATAACACGTACGTAGTTTCAACATTATCAGTGATATTTACCTGATACAGATATTTTATTATTTTGTCTTAATTTTGTGGTCACACAAAAAAAAACTCAAGAAATCCCTAAACACGCAAATATCCTTTAATCCCCTAAGTTTCAGCTATCAGTACATTCACAAGCACACGTGCGCCTGTATGCGACCTTCTCTTGTTTCGGCTCGCACTGAGGTGCAGGCGCCGACAACTGGTCGTCGCGGTCCCGTTAGCCGCAGCCCCATCGCGCAGGTAAGTTGCGCGGGCGAAGCGCGAGGAGCCGCTCATTGTGAAGCCTCTTTGTAATGCACACTTGCTATTTGCATCTTGGTTTATGATTTATGCGAGTTTTAATAGTTAAGTTTTTGTTTGTTGGTCAACAAAGTTTTTAAATTTGAATCAGCGGATTTGGATTAAGTCGTGTTTTGTATAGAAATAAAATATTAGGCACATCATTTCTTTCTACTTACTACTACTTAACTTTTTTGTAACCTTAACTTATGGCATTAATTATATTTTACTTTATTTGTGTATTAGACATATGCAGGTAGGTATATGTATTTAACATGTTTTGTAACGGATGCATCAATATCCCAAAACTGTTTTGCATATTTCATAAAATTTAAACAGGTGCAGAAACGAAATTCACAAAGATGACCGAGACTCCTCTAAAATGGACAATGCTTGTATTGAACTTGTATTTTACAAACATAAGCTGATGTTGTTCTGATTGAAATCAACAGACCTGAAATTCACTTTCTTTTCAATGTGATGAATCTTTCTTAATGATACATAATGATAGATGGAATGTTAACTGTGGCAAAGCATAGGTGACTTATGTAGCGAAACTAAGAGATCTCATATATCTCATAAAATAGAGCTTTAGGACTTTTAGCAATAGGACTAAGTAATTCGGCAACTACAGTGATATCTAGACATTAGTTAGCTTCTAAGGTTCTATGCACAAACAGTGTCGTGCAAACATTTAATTATAATTAAGCTATCTTAAAGCTATTTAAAATTTTCAAGGTCATATGAAAATTTAGGCCTGGAATGTCTTGTCACTGCGACACTTACTAAATAACCGATCGTATTACAGACAAATCATATCTACATTAATTTAAGGCAGTTATAGCTAGTCCCTCCGTATCAACAAGTTAGTATTGAGTAGCAAATTGTCAATTATTTTTTAAGCCATGTGTAGAGTCTCTAAGTCTCAAAAACACCTGATGGTAGGGGAAGATGAAAGCACACGGACCAAGGAAAGAACTGCCGGACATCACCGCCAGAGCAGTAACATTTGAAAGCACATTTTGTATGAAGAGTGGTTGCTACCCAGTTGAACCTTTACGGATCCTACCACAAATTACAAAAAAAAACTTATTTTAGAAAAGTTCATTGTGCCATAATTTTAACAATAATTAATTGTAAATCACATTAAGTTTTATCAGCATAGTATATTTATAATCCATATTCATTATTGATTAATTTTTAATTATGTCAGGATGGATGGTACTTTGAACACTAACCTTACATTTAATTTTAATAAATCAGTATCTATGGGTACATATATAATAATTTGCCAATATTAATATATGTAATTCAATATAATTTTCAAATCTATTTTTATTTCCTTTTTTGTATTACTAACATAGTTTTTTAAGTTGTATTACTAACAAGTGGGCCAAGATGCCACAATAAATGAAATTTATTATTATTATTATAATAAAAATTAAGGACATTGCATAAAACCACCTGTTACTTTATGGTCCACCTACACCATCAGGGGCTGGATTTAATTGCCAGACTTGGAAAATTCCTGGTTCTAAGTGGTTCATACTAAGGTGATTTCTGGTATCACCTTAGGTTTTACAATTAGTATTATGGCATTAACCTGGTATTGGTTAATGCCATAATACTAATTGTAAAACTTGATCATAAAACTCAGAAATAATACTTATGTCTACATATCGCAGTAAAATATAAAATTAGATGATATTGTGGAAGACTGTTATTTTATTTTAAAGTGGATTAGAACAAAACCTAAATATAACTAAAACTATCAAAAATATACCTTCTGTATAAAAGGATTTGCTTGATAATTAATTAAATATATCTAAGAAATTCAAAACACAAATTTTGTGTGGATTGTATTTTTTCTAAACTGATCAGTGCTGTAAAAACATTGTTTTTTGGCAATAAAATTACAGAAAATATCTATCTATGTATACTTAAATATTAAAAGCAGTAGTTTTGTAAACATTAAACAAAACTAAAATGTAAAATAAATTTATACAATAGATACAATCATAAATAAGCAATTGAAATAAATCAAAGATAAATAAATTAATAGGTATTATGAAAATACAAGTTACAAAAACAAAACCCTAGAAATAAAACAGTAACTCTGGTACAAATTGAAGTTCTTACCTCAGCCGGTCAACAACAGCCTGCCTCTTGGGCGGGAGGACCATGTCTTCCATGGGTTGTAGCATGTTGGGAGGGTGATGCGCGGGGGCTGCGCCGCCCGCCGGCATCAGCCCTCCGCTGCCTACCAGGTGCTCCACCTTGAAGCCTCTTCAACTCTGCTCTACCCACATCGTCTAACCAATAATAAGGCCTTCACCCTTCAGGTACTGCACCGTAAACGAGACAACACTATAAGAAAATAACAACAGTTCGTCCTGTACACTCTTAGCAAATTTTTCATGTTGTCAAACAAGTCACCAATGTTTATATCGCGAGATAGTCACTTCCTCGACAATTCACGACAAATATTTTGTAATAATTTAGATTGTTCTTTACTATTTCTTATTAATGTATACAAGTGCACTAATTCACTATAATAAATAAAAAAGAGGATGTCTATTGATAAAATGTTTGTAAATGTGTTGAGTGAACATTTACATCACTGTAACTATTAGATACTTTACTGTGGGATTTTGTTTCTTTACAAGTCATTGTTGAACTGAATTTTTAATACCAAAATATTTTGAAAGCACACATTTTCGTAAGTTTAAAAACAACTTGAATTTGAGATCTAACAGTCCCAGCCACCCGATCGACACTCAAACACAAACTGACGCAAAAATGACAGATTGCAGACGCTGATGGTAATGTCTGCCTGCCTGCGGTAAAACTATGCCACAGATAATAAAAGCTACGTTCAAAGCCTAAGTTTCCTTGATTGATTAAGCCTTCGATACACATTTTTGCTTTGATATGGAATATTTTTACTGTAGAGTTTTAATTTTATTAGGAACATGAAAAAAGAGAACCAATTTGTAGTTCTATCAGTATACCGTATCAGCATATCGTATAGTTTGGAGTCGAAGGCAAGTTTTTAGTAACATTGTAATTTTAAGCTATTGCATAGCTTCTATCGCGGGCCTTCAGCGTGGGGACCGAATCCAGAAATTCCGTAACGAAAAAAACCTAACACCCCCCACTCCGACCAGCAGCGGTGATACTGTGATTTCATAACTTTACATGCGGGCTTTAATAAACAATCAGTGCCATCTACTAGGAACTTGTGGAACTTCATATTAGATCAAACATTACTGCATTAATAAAATAAATAAATAATTATAATTGCATAAGTTGATAAAAAATGCTATGCAAAGGTTTACCGCGGCAGTCTCCGAGAGCCACACGGCTTTTTTTATTTTACAGTAATTTAAGAGTACAACATGTTTACAAACATTCAAAATTAACAAGGCACACATTTATTTAAGCTGGCCGTGTGGCAATGGATACATTTCAATTATTGCTCACAAATTAATCGTCTGTGGATTTTGTAAAAAAATAAAGTTCTGTGCTCGCACCATTGACCTACATCAAATGGACTCGAAATACCTACAAAAAAAACGTGCCAACCTTGGGCAACTAAAATGGCCGCCTTAGGGTGGGGATAGCCTAGGATTGTCAATATTGAATATATTTCAATATTTTTATGTTTTATTAGTGAAATCATAATTTTCAATATTATTCCAACCAAAGAGCTAATTTAAACGAATGATTGATGAGGTAATTGGTATCTAGGTGTAAAAAACGCGCAAGCTGGAAGATTTGGGAAAAAAATTGGCAAACGGTCAGGATATAATGTGCATATGGATTTCACTTAAATTAGGTACCATTACCTACCTACTTAATTGATTTATTTAACAGTTTATGTACACAAAGTAAGATACATTATACCGATGAATGATCTATACAAAGTTAGTAGGTACAAAGGTACTGCTAATAAAGAAATTCCTTGAGACTGGAGAGTTTGATTGAGGAGCAATAATAATATGTGTTAGATAAAATAATTAAACTATAATATAAGATTAAATATACTGAATCATACCTACATAAAAATCTAATATATGAAATTGCAAGCTGACTAACTGATCATCAACGGCCAGCCTAAACCGTTGGACCTAGGAAGCTGAAATCTTACACTTGAGTTCATTTTAGAGCGACAAGGATTTTGGATGGAATTTTCAAAATTCAAATTAATTTCACTGACGTTCGTGTTTCATTTGAGGTTTGAAAACATAATGACCCCCAAGTTCTTTGCTGTGTCAGTGAAATTAATCACAACATTATCCATAATGATAGGAGGTACTAGTATTACTTTATTAATTAAGAACTAAATAGTTATCGGTTATTAAATAAAAAAAAAACACTTCATTCATTCATTCATTTCTAAATAATACCAATTTGTTTAAAAACACATTTTGTTTCAGAAAAGCTTGTGATCCAGCTAAGTCTTCAATTAATACAGCTTGTTCAATATTTATTTGATTTTTATATCGAAGATCATCTATGATTTCTCTAAAGTTAACTAGTTTTTTGTTTTTCCTCCGAAGTTTTTCATTCAGGCACTTAATTTTTTTTTTTGCTCATCACACTTTTCTTGAGGCGCCTCAATTTTCTTTTAAAGTGTGACCTGAAAATTAAATATTTATTATAAAATGCTATTTATTAAAATGAATGCAACATTGGCATCAAAAGTTGATTGATATGATATGAAAAAACAAAATTATTTGTTATTCTGTTCGAATATTTTTAAATTATTCCTTATTGTTATAAGACTCAACTTATATTTATTTTACACTCTTTGAATTAATTGGTTGTTGGTGAAAAATATATTGTATATTCTCAACTGTATCCAACTATAGCATGCATGGTTAGATACCTACGTTATAAGAAAATATGCTTTATAAAAATAAATACCTGTTTCTGAGCTTCTTTCGCAACTGGACATAGATCTCTAACACTATGGATCTGAAATAACAGCAAAAAATGGGTGCATACCTAAAGTTAAATCGTAGCATAAAATGGCCGCCAATAGTGAGCATACTAAAGTTGTATCGATATCGATACTTCTAAGGCCGTATACAGAATTAAAGCTGGAAACTTATAAGCGCTTATCAGCGAAAATGTCCGATTCATCGGACGATTATTTTGTTTTCTTGAGCAAATGTGTATTCAAAAATGCGAAATGAAGCTTTATCCTATTGATAGAGAAAGGAAACTATTCGGGTGTAGCATCATTTATTAGTAAATAACTGAAAACTAGATGAGCAAAGATATTTTTTAAAAAAAATTTTAGGTCTGTGCTTTATCCTGGTATTGGAAAAAAATATATAAATTACTAAAGTTATCCCACATGCTTACCATGAAAATGCTTGAAATGATTCATCTGGGGATTTATTAACTTATTATTTGTCAGGAAAAATATACGCTTTTTCTAAATAGCTTTGTTAATAACTTTATCATGCCACCAGAAATAAATTGTCTTACAAAAATTTAGGGGTTCAAAACTTACGTTCTCCTATTGACAGTATTTGACAGGGAAGGAACACACATCCGATTAATTGCGACGGTTATTTTTACAAACTTCTGCCTGGTGCGGTCATACCATTTTTTATAACGGTCCTAGGGCGTCTTATGCAACTATTAAAAGAGACGCCCCTTAGCCGTCATCTGCCATTTAGTAAAACTTGCTGCCTTTTTTTCCATTTACTACTTATATATACCAGTTTTTTCTTTTTCTTTGACTTTAATTATTAGTCTACGAGTGTTTTCGAAGCATATTTGAAGCGTTTTATTCGAAATTGAGAGCAAGTATCGAATTAATGACAGGTGTTGTTTACCTTTTTGGAAAATCGAAAGAAGTATTGAAAGAATATTCCTTCGATTCTTTCGATACTGGGGAGGGAGAGGTTCATGAATTACGAAGGAACACAAAATAGTAACAATAAAAATGAAAATAAATAAATAAATTAAAGTGGACATTGCAATTATAAAAAGTGAAATCTGATCAAAATAATAGTAATTATAAAATATAACTATCCACATGGCCACTATGTAGGTAATAATTAACCATACCTTCCTTTTATATTATGAAAGTTAGAAAGATTTTACACTCGTATTATGCAGGTAGCAGTAAAACAACATAGTAATTTTTACAAAAATTTATTCATTTCTAAAAAAAAGGTACAAAGTCTATTTTTATTGAATAATACAAAATAAGATTTCTTACCTTTTGGAAAATTGAAGGTACTGTGTCATCTCGCAATCTAATTACATCAAGGGTCTTATAAAAGCTATTTTCCTCAAAATGTAAAGAGAAAATATACCAAACTTTAACTTTTGGGTTTAAGTTCTCGCTTCCAATGGCTTCTAACCACCGTCCCTTTAAGTTAACATTTCTTGGAAACCTAAAATTATAAATATCGATGTAGAGTTTTAAGAAAAATACATCACTATTAAATTCTAATGTAAACAAACAAGACAGTTTCAACAATAGTTTTCGGCAAAGTAAAACATGTTTAATATAAAAAAATGTAGTGTATAGTTAAGATTGCATGTCCAAATCACAAAAAAAGTTATGTGGAGCACTTTATAACAACAATTTACATGTTTTAATCAATGAAAATCTTACTAACCTTTGTAAAGTTAAATTAGGGTATTTATCATCTTTCTTCGCACCACACCACAAAATTGAACATTTCATATTGAAAACTGCTTGCACTTTTTGCAGATATTAACATATAAAACACAAATTTGCAGCCACTTAATTAGTAAATTGAAAAAACCTTTCAGCCAAAACACAATTTGACATCTTAAGTACTCTGAATTCTGAAATACAACATGGCGGCAAGGCACTCTAATGACATTCGTATGACGTCATGCCTTTAATTTTTTCATTCGGTAGGAGAATGAAAATAGTACTATCTCTTTTTTTCTTCAATGGTTTTTGTATTGGGAGAGTGAGATAAAAGAGTTTTAGTTATACCTACTTAATATCTATATAACTATAAAGTATGTATAGAAAAATAGAACATCTCCATGGATATCATCTCACTGCAACTGGATGTGGTATTGACAATTGGGTGCAAACTGCAGATGTACTAGAATTATCAATAAAATTTCCTGTTACCTGTAAAGAAAGAAATAATTAAAACAAAAAGCAAATTAAAAATTTATTATCATCAACTTGAATTTGACATAATTTAATTACCTAATGTTATATTAAATTTATTTTGATACTTACGGGAAATATTGAAGGAACTGAGTTTTCTCTGAATCTTATTACATCTAGAGTTCTATTAAAACATGTTTCAGGAATATGCAGTGAGCAATCAAACCACTGCTTTTGCCGAGAGTTAATATTTTCTTCACTAACTGCTCTTAACCACTTTTGTCTCAATCCTTCATTTTTTGGAAATCTAGAAACAAAATATTTGTACTTATTGTATGTAATCAACATTGAAATCCACTAAACATATACATATAATTTTAATCAGAGCATAACCCTATTTTAACTATGAAAATAATTACGAATGAAATAAATAAAAGAGTCTGTTACTCGGAAATAAGGTAAGATACAGATTCTTTTAACATTTATTTATATATACTTAGCTTTACATTTGAATTCAAGAGGTTATATGTGATATTACATGAAAAATGGTACTCACATAAGAAGAGTCAATGCTACTTGATTTTTGATTTTTCTTGCACCACATTTTAAAATGCAACAAGATGGCATCTTGACCTACAGTTTCACCACACTGCGACTTAGTTTTAAACAACTATTTCTTGTTTATTTATGCAAATCTCAAATAAACAAACACTTGACAACGAACTACCACGAAATACGAGCAACAAAGATGGCGAATTGAGGCACGTACCTACAGCTGTCAAATGAACTTTGACAGTATGTGGCACACATAGCAATATCTAAAATATATATGTCTCTTTCGTCATATGCAAACCTAGCCGTGAAAAAAAGAGAAAAATATATATTTATTGTTCTATACCATATATGAATGATATTTGTATATGTATAAATGCTATATGTTGACAAGGGCGCCTCTATACAATAGAACTTAATGGCTCGCACTGCAGCGCAGGCACATAAAAAAACTGTGCCCTGTGCCTGCCTGTGGTGCATTTGATTGATTTGATTGACATTTGCTTGACAGATCGCGAAATTTTGCAAAATTTTGATAAAGAGAAATAATTGAAATTCAAATATTGTGAGAAGAAAAAGTTTTATTCCTATTATAAAAATAAATATTATTTTATTACGCTATTGTCTAGCTAATAAGACATAAATAATATAAAGAATGTCCGCTTTGCGGTTGCAAATAAGAACTGTGCTTTCTGCAAGGAGGTTATTTTATCAGTCCATAAATTATTCAAGGCATGTATCCGGCAAAGTTGTAAACAACGAAAGTATGTACCTATTATCTATTTGTTTCCCTGGAAGTTCACTTATTTATTACACTGTTTAATGAAACCAACGTCTTAATATTTCAGAACAAAAAGATCATCAAAAATGTGGAATCAGACTTTTCAGCACTGCTACTGGTCAAAAAGAGACGGTAAAGAGTGAGCCTGAAAAACGAGAGTTCCAGGCTGAAACTCGAATGCTACTTGATATAGTAGCTAGATCATTATATTCTGACAAAGAAGTAAGATTAACTTCCATAAAGGTATACTGAGATAATCAAGATCTTCAATAGCTAATGTTATATATTTTATTTTCTAGGTTTTCATAAGAGAACTTATTTCAAATGCAAGTGATGCCTTAGAAAAGTTTCGCTACATGACTGTGAGCAGTACCCCTGACACACCACAATTAGACCAAGCAGACAGAGCTCTTCAGATAAAACTTAACACTGATAAACAAAACAGAACTATAACATTTCAGGTACTAAACATATAATATATTATAAATAGATTTATATAAACTTATCTAGGTCCATAGTTATGGTTTTCTAATGGTGCATACAAATTGCTAGTAATGTAACCTGCAAAAAAAAAGTTCCCTTCGTGAATAAACATTGTCTATCTAGTATCCAAAGCGTAAGTTCGTAAGCGAAATTTTTTGGCCCAGATAATGTGGTGTGAATGTTGGAAATATTAATTTTTGTGTCATTGGTGTTGGAAATATTTATCATTGTGTCATTTGGTAAAAATACCTATTTAACTTCTTCAAGATTAAACCTTTAAATAATCTGTTTCCAGGACACAGGTATCGGAATGACTAAAGAAGAGTTGACACAAAACTTAGGTACCATAGCCCGTTCAGGCTCTAAATCATTTATAGAAGAAATAAAACAGAAAGGAGCTGAACAGGCTAGTTCTATTATCGGTCAATTTGGTGTGGGCTTTTACTCAGCTTTCATGGTGGCAGATAAAATTGAAGTCTACACTCGAAGCAGTAAATCTGGATCGCCTGGTTACAAGTGGAGCTCGGATGGGTAAATTGGATTGTTATATTTCATAAGCTTACTTATTGAACTCGCAAACCATTCACATTTATTTTCCCCAAGCATCAAGGAAAAAACCTTTTTGCCCACTCCTCATATATTTAAGTAAGAAAAGTAATAGTACTAAAATACTGCAAAATTGAAAAAACACATGCAATTTTTTACATAAATTTTATCCTTCAGGACATATGGATTTCATAATATTAAAACATACAACATTTCAGGTCAGGAACATATGAAATTCAAGAGGCAGAGGGAGTTGAACTTGGGACAAAAATCATAGTTCATTTAAAAACAGATTGTAGGGAGTTTGCTGATGATGAAAATGTACAAAGTAAGTCATAAAACTATTATTAACAGCCTGTTCACACATGGTCCATTTTACTGAATACATTTTTTTTTCATCGTAGGCGCATTTTGGCGATATTTACGGTACAAAAAGGTATCTAGTAAAACATATCCAGTAAAACAGACCATGTGTAGGTGTTAATAAGCATACACTTTGGTCATATTCACTGATACTGTTATGGTTTGTCCCAATTATCTTTATGTGAAAATAACCAAATTGAGTGTTTGTTCATATGAAAACTCACATGACACAAAAGGCTCATGACATGGTGGCAAAACAGAAAAGTGATTGATTAGTGAAGTGAACTTCTGAAAAAAATATGTATAGTTTTGGAGAATGTTTATGTTGATGACATTCTCAACTAAGCCAAAGTTTTGACATGAAGTCGGTTTTTTTAATGCTGTGCATCTATTAATTATTATTTTCAACTTATTTGCAGATATAATTAAGAAGTACAGCAATTTTATTGCTAGCCCAATTTTCCTTAATGATCAGCAAGTAAATTCAATCAAAGTAAGTATAAGGTTTACTGCATTTTTACACTATAAAATTAGTATTAACATAGCTCATTCAGGCCAAAAAAGCACTGTAATATCTTAAATATAGTAAGCTACCTAAAAAATTAAGAAAAAACAATGTAACCTCTGTCTCAATCATTTAATGATACATGATTTGACCCATGGCTATTTCATTAGACTTAATATAATGATTGCTGACTTCCACTGTGTTAGCTGAGGCTTGAAAGAAGAGTTCTGCAAACCCCCAAAGCAATTATGTTGTTCCTATTCAAGTAAAAAAAAACGCTTTTTTATTCCAACAGCCACTCTGGTTAATGGAGCCCAAGGAAGTAACAAGCGACCAACACATAGAGTTCTACCGTTTCATCAGCAACTCATATGACAAGCCTCGCTTCACATTACACTACAAGACCGACGCTCCGCTCAGCATTAGATCCATATTGTATGTTCCTGAGGGGAAACCGGGGCTGTTTGAGATGTCTAGAGATTCTGATGTAGGCGTGGCGTTGTATTCGAGGAAGATATTGATCAAGAGCAAAGCTGAAAATATATTGCCGAAATGGATGAGATTTGTTAAAGGTAACTTCACACTTGTTTCGATTCATTTGTAGTAAAATTTCACTTTACTCTTATTCAAATATCGATTTTTATTTTATTTCATACATACCTATGATCGTTGATCATGATGCTTTTAATAGAGCCGAGATATCGACACCAGCAAAATAATATTTTCATTGTTACAAGATTACGAAGTCGTCGTGGCGCCGTGGTTACTGTGTGTATCATACGATATCACAGGTTAAGCTACGTTTGATGCGATCGGTGCTTAGATGGGTGACCGCCGACCATTAATTTCTCACGACGACTTCAGTGCTTCGGAGGGCACGTTAAGCAGTCGGTCCCGGGTGCTGTATACATGTATACAGTAGTCGTTAGGGTTTTTCAGAAGCCACTTTAGCGCCCTGAAAATTCTGGCACCCACCACCCAGCACTGGGCCAGCTTGGTGGATTATGGCCTATACCTCTTCTTCACCCAGGGGAGAGACTCATGCCCTGCAGTAGGCTCATTACAAAGAGTTGTGAATATGATGATGATGATGACAAGATTACCGTAAATTAATGAAATTTTAAGTTGACATCCTTTGTACTCATGCTAAGTACAAATCAAAATGCACCGGTATTATTACAGTCTGTCATCTGTGATGTAATTTTAGGGGCGTTAGAACGCATTTTTTAGAAAGTTTATTTACAATCTTAATTCTTTTTTTTTCGTTACACCTATTTAAGTTTTGTCCTGTTACAGGTGTGGTCGATTCCGAAGACATTCCACTTAATTTAAGTAGAGAGCTGTTGCAAAACAGTGCTCTTATTGTGTAAGTATCTTCGTTTTTAATATTAATCTGTATGTATACAAGGTGACTGGTGAGTCACTTTTGAAATTCAAGGACGTAATAGGTTGAGATCAAACATGAAGGGCAAAAATATAAAAAAAAAATCTTATTATTTACTGAGTAAACTTAACCGAAAGTTAAAGAATTGATTACGCAACGCATGGTTACACTAGCGTTGGCAGTGATCCGCGTGCCAGGTCAAGTGCCGCGATCGACTCAGTTGTATGTAAAGTAAATATTAACAGTAACATTTATTTATAGGGATGTTACCCAGGTTACATCCTGGAGTCCAAATTCCACCCGCACGCCGGGGTGTGCATGTATGCCAGTGACAAGATCTGTTGTCAGCGTCTCCGTTACTTAGAAGTGCCGGACCTTTCAGTTATGTGGGTTCACATAGATAGCGGCCTAGACCAAATAGTATACGCTGGTATTTATCGGTCACACAGCGGAGATCGGGAGACAACAAGGCTTATGGACTATCTCAGCAGTACAGCGGACAAAGTTCAGCAACGTTTTCCCACAGCGCAGTTGGTGTTCCTGGGGGATTTTAACGCACACCACGGACAGTGGTTGTACCCGTTTCAGGACACTGACCATGCTGGTACAGAGGCTTTTAAGTTTTCGCTCACTCATGGCCTCTCTCAGCTTGTTGACGAGCCTACGCGCATCCCAGACGTTGCTGGCCACACTGCTTACTGCCTGGACCTTCTGCTGACAACCGATCCCGACAGATATTCGGTGTCCGTCACTGCACCCTTAGGGACATCCGATCACTGTCTGGTGAAATCTGTATCGCAGTACTCGTCACCTGACACCCGACCAAATGGTTCTAGGCGAGTATGGCGTTACAAGTCGGCAGATTGGGATGAAATGTGACATTTCTTCGCATCTTATCCGTGGCGGCAAGCTTGTTTTACATCAACCGATCCATCGTGCTGCGCTGATGCAGTCTCAAGTGTGATAGGTCAAGCAATGGAGTTCTTCATTCCCTACGCTGATCTATCCCTTGAAACCAAAGCTCGCCCATGGTTTAGTGCTGAATGCTTTTCCGCTGAAAAGCGTAAGCGAGATACGTACAAAGCCTGGGCAACCGCTCGCAGAAGCAAAGCCGTGGATTCGCATGAACACAAGAAGAGGTACAATGCTGCCGCCAAGTCCTGCAAGAAGGTGATCAAAAGAGCTCGTTTCGCCCACATAGGCTGTATTGGAGACAGAATAGCGTCATACCCCTCGGGAAGCAAAGCTTTCTGGTCCCTCGCCAAGTCGGTCGAAACGAACTTTTGTCGCCCATCGCTGCCGCCACTGCGGAAACCTGACGGTTCTCTGGCCCACACCGCTAAGGAAAAGGCGGATTTATTTGCCAGTATCTTTGCGGAAAATTCTCGTCTAGATAGCCAAGGAAAAATCCCACCCCAATTACCTCAGTTCGGTCCTACAATGGGTACCGTTCATATTCGCCAAAAGGAGGTTCTTAAATGCTTGCTGCACCTAGACGAGAATAAGGCTAGCGGTCCAGATGGTATTCCTGCAGTGGTGTTGAAACGCTGCGCAGCTGAGTTGTGTCCCGTTTTGACGCGTCTCTATAGACTTTCTTTGGAATCTTCTAAAGTCACCAAATCCTGGAAGCTGGCTAACGTACAACCAGTACTGAAGAAGGGAAGCCGTGCTGATCCTGTCAACTATCGACCAATCTCAATCACTTCCATACTTTGCAAAGTCATGGAACGTGTATTGAACAATCGACTCCTGGCATACCTCGAGACCAACGAGCTCCTAAGCGATAGCCAATATGGTTTCCGCAGTGGACGCTCGACCGGCGATCTTCTCGTGTATGCCACACACTTATGGACTGAGGCCTTGGAGGGTCATGGTGAAGCAATAGCTGTTTCCTTAGACATATCCAAGGCCTTTGACAGGGTCTGGCATGATGGTCTCTTAAGCAAGCTTCCAGCATATGGCATACCGACCGGGCTCTGCGACTGGATATCTGATTTTCTGAGGGAACGGTCGATTCGAGTAGTCTTAGACGGCTACTCCTCTGACCTAATGGCGGTTAATGCCGGGGTACCTCAGGGATCTGTTCTCTCTGCAACTTTATTCTTGCTGCACATTAATGACCTCCTAACACCCGGCATTATTGGATATGCTGATGACAGCACTGTTGTTGAGAGATATATATCCAATGCGCGAACGAGCGCCCATGAAATCCAGGTTTTGAGAAGGTCTATGATTGAGCGCGTTGATTCGACCTTGCGGAATGTGTCCGATTGTGGCGAATCTAACCTGGTCAAATTCAACGCCTCCAAAACACAAGCGTGTCTATTCTCCGCGAAAAAGAGCACCTTTACTTTTACGCCCACTTTCCAGAATGTATCTGTTCCCATCACCGATCAACTAGGGCTTTTGGGCGTCACTATAACGTCCAAATTAAACTTCGGTCAACAAATTGATTCTATGGCAAAAACGGCTTCCAAAAAATTGGGTATCATCTCGAAGGTCCGGTGGTACTTCAGCCCTGAACGGCTGCTCAACTTATACACAGCCCAAGTGAGGTCGTGCATGGAGTACTGTAGTCACCTTTGGGATGGTTCTACCAAATACCAGCTCGAAGCGCTAGACTCTGTTGACCGAAGAGCCCGTAAAATCATAAATAACAACAACCTTACAAATAAAAAATTGCAGACGCTGGAGCATCGTCGTAAGGTTGCTTGTTTGACAGTATTTTATCGGCTACATTTTGGTGAGTGTGCGAGTGCTCTTTTTGACGAAATTGAACCCACCCCTTTTTACCACCGGACTACCAAACGCAGACAGAACTTCCATCCCTATATAGTGGATTTACCAAGAAGTCGAACAAAACGCTTCGATAGTTCCTTTTTGGTACGGATTGCCAAGGAGTGGAACAATCTGCCTGCGTCTGTTTTTCCTGACCACTACAGTCCTGGAACTTTTAAGTGTCGAGTGAATAGGTTTCTCGTGGATGGACGTGTAACACCATAGTCTTCATGCGCACTTTCCATCAGGTGGCATGGAAGACGAACGTCCTATCCTTACAATAAAAAATATATATATATATATATATATATATATATATAGGGGATTCTAGTGAAATTAAGTACCTACTTTTATTACGTAATTATGATCAGAATCGAGTTCAGAGTGCTCTCCTTCAGTATCTAAAATTGGTCACCAGACCCTGTATATTATCTGACATTTGAATTGTAATATCTCCTTGAATTGATGGTTGTTTCTAAATAACTACCATTGTTGACATGTTGGTATTCTGAAGGCGTCCTGTCACTAAGCATTGTAGGCCCTAAGTAAGATCTAATAAGTTAAGTTTCTTTAATAAACCTCATACTGGAAATCAATGGGCAAATAAATTCCAAGACCAAACCTAATGTACCTCCTTATAAAAGTTTGTGTTTGGTATAAAGAAGGGCTGCATTTATTAAACATTTCGGTTTTTATATATTTCAGAAAACTCAAGACTGTGCTGACCAATCGTTTCCTGAAGTTCATGAACGAAATGGCCCTGAAGGACCCTGTCTCGTATGACGCCTTCCACAAGGACTACTCCATCTTCTTCAAGGAAGGCATTGTTACCAGCCAGTCTACTATTGAGAGGGTATGTACTGCTGTTTTATAGATAACGTTCAGGTAATGGAACATTTGCATGTACTTTTACATCATTGCTTTTGCAATGGAAGTAGGGGCCGATGCTACGTTACGTGGACGAGGTTTCATACAAAAACTTGCGTGCAGGAACAGGCGACGGGGCATTTTTTTATAAAACCACGCCCGCGACATCGTAACCCACCGTTGCTGAGACATATTGTAGTGACCTTCAAAGTAAACATAACAAAGGATAGGTACGCAATTTAGGTCCATTTAGAATTGCAACTCGTATTCAATATCCTATCACTTTTTGTATTTTGATGATAGACCTCTGTTGTCTGGAAGAAATGGCTTGGTGGCGATAAGACCGGCAATTGTGTAACAATTGTATTATAAGCCTTTAAGAATGTATTTTTTTTTATATTGTATGCAATGAAGTGTAAATAAATAAAATCTTGGGTTTCTAAATACCTACTAATATTTTACTTTTCATTTCAGGAAGAAATTGCCAAATTACTTCGTTTTGAATCTTCGAAACTAGAAAAAGGTGTCAGAACGTCATTGTCCGATTACATAGCCAGACAGAAGGAGGATCAAAGAAGTATTTATTATTTGGCAGCCCCAAGGTAAGAACCGTAAGGCCAAAGCTACGTCACGCGGGCGTACGTGAATAAACGACGGGTCTCCGCTTTACGCAGTTTAGGCCCTTATTGTACTAATAAGTTTTTTTATAAATGTGCGAATGTAGTGTGCCCTTTAATGAAAATCGATGACATGGTTTCTAAGAATAATAATAATAAAATCTTTATTTGCATGGAAATTGGTACATTGGAGGTCTTATTGTATAGATTAAAGTTTCACAATATCCTACGGACAAGTGTCAGTGTGCAAAATATAAAATTTAAGATATGTCGGAATACATGTTTAAGTTAATTGTTATATTCAGTATATTTCTTTTATATAAAGTTATAATTTTTAATCAATATATTCGTCATTTAGAAATTCATTATTAGTAAGTATAATATAATTTAGATTGCAAGAATTCAAACAGACTAGATTTAAATTTATTGAATGGTAATTTTTTTTATTTTAGTTGGTAGTTTATTATAATTTTAACTGCCATACATATGAAATAAAATATTTTTTTGGAAAGTTAACATAAAGTTTTTCTGCATGTCTCATGCTACAGAACCAGGGACCGGAAAACCCCTTTTTTTGATTAAGCCTATTGATAGGGTAACCCTATCAAAATCTTACCATATGGAAGTGTAACCCTATTGATATGGTAAGCCTATCGACGTGGTAACACTTTGAATAAAGTTAACTACTTTCGGATGCGCTTACCCTGTGATAGGGTTGCCTATTTATATCTCTTTTCCGCGCATGCTGTTGAATTCGGAAGTATAATTCGAAGTGCGAGATTGAATAGATGGTGATATTTTGGATAATTTGATATTCTTAGAAATTAAATTTGCCTGCAGGTTTTAAAACCCTATCGAATCGGTAACCTTCAATAGGGTTTTCGATAGGCTTACTGCTTACATGAAGCTAACTCTATTGATATGGTAAGCCTTAAATTAGGGTAAGTCTTCGATACGGTTACCAAATTGATAGGGTTTTTTAAAACAAGTCTATGAAAAACCCAATCAAGAACTTCTTTAAGGGTAAGCGGTTCCGGTCCCTGTACAGAACAGATCTTTGTTTCAGACATTCCCATACTGACCGATCTTAAAGATCCACCCTGTATATTATCAATCGAAAGTACCATATAAAATAAGTAAAGCAGTATCAATCATTTCACAAAATATTGCCGGACAGTTTCTTTACGACTTATTCTACAATGGATAACACAGTTTTTTTTTTTATGTAGCCGTGAACTCGCAGAAACATCCCCGTACTATGAATCTCTGAAGAAACGCAACGTCGAAGTGTTATTCTGTTATGAAATGTACGACGAGCTCGTGTTGCTAGAACTGAAGGAATTCGGAAAGAGAACGCTGACCTCCATTGAGAATGACATGGAAAAGGATACCGCAGAACCCGCCGACTCCATCATTGGTAAGTTTTAGATATACTATGATCTGTAGAGGGGCGTTGTTAATACAATTAGGAAAGATATTTTGACAAAGATTATGAAGTTTAGAGTTTTATTTTTGCGCGTGTTCATGAAGAAACACTTTAACGTATTTATTTTAAATACACAAAGAAAATATCCATAATTTTGTGCTCTTTCCGGGCCTCCATGAAGGGGAGTCATTTAGAATCATTTAGCCCGGTATAATTACAAATAACCATGTATAACTTGTGTTTTAGAACATTTTCACAAAAAATAGAAGTAATTTTTCACTATCAGATGATATTGCCACCGTTTCGTCCGTAGGTAATAGTAACGGTGAGTCGATTAAACGGGTTCGCGGATAGATAGAGTGACTCATGAGGAAGGTTTAGGTGTATAATTCATTACGGGTTTGTGTTAATTGACTGATTCTGATGTTTGTTAGAAAAAAAACTTGCATTGAAAAAACCTTCAAATTATGATAGAGAAAAAATTCATATAATAAATTCCAATGATCGAAAAAAAAATTTTTTACCAAGTCTCCGGTCAGATGTACAAAAATGGGGGGGAAGGTGATATCTAGCAAAACTTCCGACAGGGTCGAAAGTAAAATGGGGGAAGCCTATGGTTTTAGATGTAGACACATACATATATTTATTTCAATTTCCAGGCAGTGAAAGCTTACAAAAGAGCCAAGTGGAAGACCTAGTATCATTCCTGAAGACCAACCTGGCTGGGAAAGTATTCGAAGTCAAAACAACGAACAGACTGGACACCCACCCGTGCGTTGTAGTCGTCCCCGAAATGGCCGCCGCCCGGCATTTCCTCAAAACACAGGCTCAAGGACTTAGCGAGGAAAATAAATTCGCTTTACTGAGGCCACAGCTCGAAATTAATGCAAAGTAAGATGTATTTTCTAATTGATAAGTAATTATGTGTGTTTCTTCCTTTCCTCCATTGTATTAAACTTGTCTGGGATAGGCTGTAAAACCATCTGATGTCTCGTTTGACAAATTTGGAGGGATTATAATGATGGTCAGAGACTATTGACGTGAGAGGGGGTCATCCCACAAAATCGCCAATAAAACCTCTGTCCCTTAACTGGCTTTAACAGTATGCCCGGGAAGAGAAGCAGCTGGCACATTCTATGTTTTTACTTTCACTCCCAGTACGGCATGGAAGATGTTATGTATTCCGCTGAGTAATACATGTTTTTGTAAATCTTGGTACATCTTTTAAAACTTAAACACAGAATAAAGAAGAAAGTTAGGATTGTTATTAGTTTGGCTACTGACTGAATAACTAACTCTATATTCCATAGAGTAGGTAGGAACCCTTTTCGGTATTTTAAATTATTATTTTATTTACAGACATCCAATCATCAAAAAAATGCACAAACTGATTTCGAGTGACAAAGAGTTAGCGACTATGGTTGCTCAGCAACTATTCTCAAATGCCATGGTCACCGCTGGACTGGTCGCGGATCCCAGAAGTTTAATTACGCATTTGAATGATCTTCTTGTCAAAGCTTTAGACAAACATTAGAATTAGATATAGTTACATTATTGTTATTAAATAAATATATTTGTTGAAAATATTATTTATATGTACTTGTCTTTTATTTAACACCAAATTTATTTCATAAAGCAATCCAATGTCATTTATCTCAGCACTTGTTAACGAAAAAAAAATGTTAACGAAAGTATAGCAAGGATCATTTGGCGCGTGGCTAAAATTTGAACTAACCACCGTCTTGGGAAATGTCACATCATGACTTTTACCGCTCATATATTTTGTTAATGTACTTTTAAATTCAATATTAAGATATGAAATACGCCAAAATTTACAAAATGTTGGCTTACTTATTGTAGTTCTAAATTGAAGAAGTTATTTTCAGAAAGAAAAACAATTTACCGTGTCAGGGCGGATTTTTTTAAACGTGCGCATTGCGTTTTTGCTTTGTCCTAAAAACTTTGTTTTTTTTTTTCGATACTTATTGTCATAAAAATTTGGCCGGTGGCTACAAATCAACCCTGTATATAGGTGTATTTTGAAATTAACGATATTATTTGTAGAGGTGAATTACGTGTAAGTAAAGGCCTTCAATCTATACTAATATTATAAAGAGGAAACCTTTGTATTTTTGTATGTTTCTATTGAATAGGCTCAAAAACTACTGGACCGATTTCAAAATTTCTTTTACCATTACTCAGAGGGATTCTTCCGAATCCGTATAGGCTGCTTTTTATCCCGAAAACCCGCGGGAATCGAAATTGCGCGGGTAAAACCACGCGCAACAGCTAGTAATTAAATAAAAATAAAATAATAAATAAATAATATTATATCGTGGGTGCAACAAAATCAAAATATATTTTAAAAAGTAATTTAATGTATCAGGTAAAACTATCCTCATCTTAGGGAGCGAAACTATTTAAAAATTTTAACAACGTTCATACTACCTTATCGAAACATTACCAAAACAAATATCTATGTAGAAAAATGTCATATCTGTCCTTATAATAAATCTGTAGAAGTAAAAATTCTGTACATTGAAAAATCAAAAAAATAAATGGCCCTGTTACTAGACCAATACTGAAGCAAAAATGTGATAAAAAAAAAAATTTGTCTGTCTGTCTGTGTATGCATCACGCAAAAACCACCGGTTCGATTACGATGAAACTTGGTATAATCATCCTTTAACTAGCTGTTGCTCGCGACTTCGTCCGCGTGGATACTGGTTATTGGAGTTGGATAAATAATATTATAATATCCTCCTTGAAGTTCAAACTTACACTATTCTAAATTTCGTCAAAATCGATTCAGTAGTTTAGCTGTGAAAGCGTTACTGATAGAGAAACAGAGTTACTTTAAAAACTGTTACAACAAAGCTGTGATCTGCAGTTTCACCTAGGTTTTGTGAAAAAGACCTACAAAAAATAAAATAGAAAAAGTAACGGGAGTAGGTTTATACATACCCCCCATATCTATAAGTACGAGGGTGGATTGAAAAGTTCGCGGCCTAGTCAAGAAAACAGAATAAAGTACATACAAAAATATTTTTATTTTTCGACGTAATCTCCATTTAGCTCTATGCACTTCTTCCATCTGCTTTCCAGAGCTTCCATAGCTGTTTTAAAAAAATATTCCTCAAGGTCTTCAAAATACAGGTTAACAGCGGCTTCGACCTCTTCGTTCGTTAAAAATTTCTGCCCACCGAGGTGTTTTTTCAGGTTTGGAAACAGATGAAAGTCCGAAGTGCCAAATCAGGAGAATAAGCTGGATGTGGCAACAATTCGAAACCACAATCACGAATTTGAGCCATAGATGTTTGCGATAACGATGAGTTTGCGATATTAAGATGTTTGTATGACTTCATGGTAGCGGAAGTATGTTGGAAGTACTGTTAAAGAGGGCGCTAAATGCAATAAATGACTGACATTCGATTGCAGCGCCAAAGGTTGTATCTTGAAGTAGGATGATGGCAAGTGACACAGATACGGTTAGGACGGCTAGGTGCGCGGACGTATCTCGGCCTGACGGTCGACAGTAGATCGGTATAAATTGAGTTGGCATTGTAACTGTAAAGTAACTGACGGAACGGACTCGCGAATAAAGATTTTGTTGTGACTAAGCCAGGGTTATACCCAAGCCCACCGACTCGGTACTAAGTAACTGTCCAGTGATTAATTCTATCGTGTTTAATAACCTTCATCCTGACATCAGAAGTGGGATAAGCCTAAATCCTAATATTAATTAGTGTGTCGAATTATTTTTGCGAATAGTCTTCTCGGATCTGCCCAAGCTTAACTTTCGTTTGTGATTAGAGTGAGTTGTGGTAACCTCCGACATACAATCATAGATCTGTTGAAATAAGGCAGTATATTTCCTAAGAATAAAGGTGTATAACTGAAACTTATCGGATGCTGCCTAAGTCTAAAGGAGCTAACTGACGGAAGGATCTGTGGTTGTGTGATTATGGAGAGAACTATAATTAATCCCTGTCTAAGTCTAAAGAAGTGATTAATTATGGAAACAGTTTTAGAGTGAGAGAGTCAGTAATTAGAGTAAATTCACGTGCCTAAGATAGTTCATCATTTTTGTTAGTTTTGTATAGCTTGCACAGATGTGACAAGGTAAAATTGTTTTGAAATAACGTACGGTTTGTCGAGACGTATCAAATGGTTTTTCGTAACTTTAGTTGATATAGATGAAGTTCAATTTAAGGCGAAAGATAATATTCAAAAGTTTTGATATTGCGTTTTAAGTACTTAATGATGATGAAAGTAAATTTAACGTTGAAGTCGTAGATTTTCTTTCTGATTATCGTGTATCCGTGACTCGGTAGAAATCGCTTTGTATCTTGCCAATCTTAGATTATTTTGCTGCGATTCTTAGGAGACACGTTTTCTTATGTTTTAGTAACAGTAAACTTGTTATTATTTTGGCAATTGAAACGTAATATTACGACAGTGTGTTTAATGAATCACGGAGATAGGTAATACTAATAACGTCGAGATTGAAAAGATTGAAAATTTAAAATGCGTTGAACTTGTTGCGATTGACAAAAGAGCTGGATTTTACTGTCGAACTGTTTGCAGTTGTCGAACAATTTTAGTACTTTGTTGTTGTGAATTATGAAGTACAATGCAATGCTCTTATTGGTTTGATATACGCCATAACCGGATGGAGGTTATGAGTGTGAGTTGATATAACCGGATAGAGGTTATGAGTGTGAGGTGATGTAACCTAGTGGAGGTTACATTACGTTTTGTGACGGGATGGACGTCACTGCAGAAGAGTATTGCATTGTTTGCTAATTAATTGGGTTATTCTAGCAGCTTATGCTTGCTTTGTTTATTGTTCGACCGCTGTCAGATTGTTTGATGTTACATTCAAAGTAAATTTCATTGTTTAATGTGCGGTTTTCTTATCGAAAGTATTGTGGTTCGTACAATGCGTTGACGTAAGCCGATTCCTACTGAGTTTCTTGCTGGTTCTTCTCAGTAGATGGATCTTCCGAACCAGTGGTAGCTTTACGTAAATTGTTAAATCGTGGATTTAAAGTTTTGAAGTTGCCAAAAGTACAAGTATCCATTGCAGTTGTAAAAAAAGATGTAATTTCTGGTTTTGGAAGAGATTTAATGTGTTGTGGATACAGGTTCTCGTTCGTTGGTTTTCTGACTACGCCAGAATGATTCTGGGTAGTGTGTTGAAGGAGTCATTGGTTGACTCAGGTTTTCCGTGGGGAAATGATGAAATTGCTGTTAACCACGAACGATATAAGTACCTTGTTGTTAATAATGAAATTCATGGATCTCAATGTTTGATTTGGAGATAATTGTTATTCAATGGTGCTTGAAACATGGTTAACTAAAACGGTATTTTGTTGTTGAGTATTCTAAAAGATACTACTTATAATGTAAAGAATTCAAACTTGTGTTTTTTTCTTTTGAGAATTAGCTTGACTTCATTGTCAGGAGTGGCCAAGCCGCCACTTTGGTATGATTGTTTCAGATTAACACAAGAGGACGTGTGTCATCGCAGGATAGCCGTGTTGGCGATAACGATGAGTTTGCGATATTAAGATGTTTGTATGACTTCATGGTAGCGGAAGTATGTTGGTAGTACTGTTAAAGAGGGCGCTAAATGCAATAAATGACTGACATTCGATTGCAGCGCCATAGGTTGTATCTTGAAGTAGGATGATGGCAAGTGACACAGATACGGTTAGGACGGCTAGGTGCGCGGACGTATCTCGGACTGACGGTCGATAGTAGCTCGGTATTAATTGAGTTGGCATTGTAACTGTAAAGTAACTGACGGAACGGACTCGCGAATAAAGATTTTGTTGTGACTAAGCCAGGGTTATACCCAAGCCCACAGACTCGGTACTAAGTAACTGTCCAGCGATTAATTCTATCGTGTTTTGTGAGTAACGCTTCTTTTCGTTTTGTTTGTTTTCCGACATAGATTCGACAGACGTGTGGACTCGGGCGTTGTCCTGGTGAAACAACACTTTCTTTCTCAGTAATCCTGGGCGTTTCTGTTTAATTTCTTCACGTAAACGGCGCAGAAGGGTGCTATAGTACGCAGAGTTTATTGTTTCGCCTTTTGGAAGGTAGTCCACCATAATGACACCCTTAGCATCCCAAAAAACCGACGCCATCACCTTGCCAGCCTTTGCTTTTTTCGGAGTTGGTTCACCTGATTTTTTCCATTGTTTGGATTGTTGTTTTGATTCTGGGGTATAGTGGTGAACCCAGGTTTCATCCATTGTCATAAATCTGTCAAGAAAACCTTGTGGATCAGCCTCGAACATCTCCAAACAGTCGCGAGAAATCGTGAGTCGAATTCGCTTTTGCTCTACTGAAAGCAATCTGGGGACCCACCTAGCCGAAACCTTAGAAAAGCCGAGTTCATGGACAATGATGTTTTGCGTTCGTTCATATGAGATGCCTATAGTGTCTGCAATTTCTCTGATAGTCAATCTACGGTCTTTCAATATGAGATCACACACTTTATTGATGTTTTCTTCGGTCGTAGACGTCATTGGCCTGCCGGAGCGAGGGTCATCTTCGATGTTCTCTCGTCCACGTTTAAATTCTGCAACCCATTTTTTCACAGTGGTATAAGACGGGGCAGATTTCCCTAATGTTGTTTGCATGTCATCATGGATCTCTTTTGGTGTTAATCTTTTTTTAAACAAATATTTAATCACAGCACGTTGTTCAAATTTCTCCATTAGTGAAAATTTGTTCTACACACGTATTTATACTGTTCGTAAAATTTTATTTAAACAAGATATCAAATTGAAAATTCGCGGGCTGACAATTGAATAATGACAGTTCAAAATGACGGCAGAAAAAATAACAAAAGTTTTTTTTTTAATGGCCAGGCCGCGAACTTTTCAACCAATGTAGTACATAGGTAGATAGGTATTACGACAGTGCCCGCGACTTTATTACTGTACCTAAAGTTTCATAAAAATCCATTCGGTAATTTTAGCGTGAAAGAGTAGCAAAAATCCATCCATCTAGCCATTATCAGTGTATAATATGTATTTACCTATATGTTAGGCTGTTTTTCACGGTTTAACGGCTTAGCCAATTTTAATGTGATTTGGTATTGTGGCTACTATTTATTCCGAAGAAATCTATGGTTTCTGACTTCCAAGATCGCGAAATAAAGAAATCCCTAAACGATATTGAGTTCCATTATTTAAAGTTTAACTTTATTACAATATATCTCTGTATGTACCTACCTACCTAAATTAAATCGTGTAAGAAGGCCTTATAAACGTAAACCGAAGTATCTACTTAATTAAAAAAAATTAGCTCAATAACAGAAAATAAAACACTAATAAATAATCTAAACTCAATAAATAAGCAAAATTCCCAAAAAATTTAAAAATATCTTTATAAAATGACCTACTACTACGGCTAAACCGGAGTTGAAGACAGTCGCCGTGGTTTAGTCGCGTACATTTAACTAAATATAATGTCACAATTTCGTACATGCTTTTAATTTTTTTAAGAGTGGGTTTTTAAAATGTTACTAAATGGAACCCAAAATTGCCTGCATGATCTTTATTCGTCTATATTTAATTAATTCACTGTTATTATATAAAACCTACAGTATTTTTATTAACTTAAACTTTTAGACAGTAAAAATAAAATATGAAATAATTGTAAAATGAAAAATCCCTCAATTTTAAAATGTGTACATGTTTAAAAAAATATGCTCCTCAATAAATCCCTTTTAAAGAGTATAGAAGCAAGTTGCCTCTGCAATTTTTACATATTGCCATACTTTGAAAAATACACTTTAGAACATACCTAATTTATTTCATTTTTTAAATCTCAATAAAAATTACGATTTTAGGAGAAGTGTCTCTTTAGAAAGACTATGAAAAGTGAAGAAAGATAAGCAGATTTTTTACAAACATTTCAAAATACGAGCATTTCTAGATACGAGTAGGTACCTAATAAAGAAAGTAGTGGTGACGAGGAAGAAATCGTAAAAACATGATATTATTTTCATGCTACTCTATTTTAAATACCTACTTATATTTTCTAGCTTAATCTTCTATTTACCTATATCTTCAACCCTGTGTTTTTGTACCACTAACGTTTTTCTCAAAGTTTTCTAGAACATAAAATGAAATAATTTCTGTTTTCAAACATGAAAAAACTAAAAGTATCATCATCATCACAACTCTTTGTAATGAGCCCACTGCAAGGCGGAGTCTCTCCCCTGGGTGACGAGGAGGTATAGGCCATAATCCACCAAGCTGGCCCAGTGCTGGGTGGTGAATGTCAGAATTTTCAGGGCGCCAAAGTGGCTTCTGACAAACCCTAACGACTACTGTATACAAGTATACAGCACCCGGGACCGACTGCTTAACGTGCGCTCCGAAGCACGGAAGTCGTCGTGAGAAATGAATGGTCGGCGGTCACGCACCAAACGTTGCTTAATCTGTGGTATCGTATGATACACAGTAACCACGACGACGTATCATATTTTTCGAAACTTGAAAATTGAAAAACAGTAGAATATTGGAAAATAATGAGTGACCATGTTCTGCCCGTTGAAAATACATACCGAAAACGAAGAGGATTCAGATTTTGATTACCTATACAATGAATAAATAATCTGATTTTCTTTCAACTATTACCTATAGGAATCTATAAGTACTAATATATGTATAAAGCTGAAAAGTTTTCTTTTTTGTTTGTTTGTTTGAACGCGCTAATCTCAGAAACTACAAGTGGAATTTGAAATTTTTGCATTTGATAGCCCAACTCCTGAGGAAGATTCTAGGCTATATTTTATCCCAAAATTCTCACGGGATCAAAAGTTACGCGGGTAAAACCGCGCGCGGTGGCTAGTAGTAGATAAAAGAAACTCATATTAAACAGTTAAAATAGAAGTTTAATTAGCAAAGTTCCCGCCAAATCACTTTTTTAAATTTCTTTGTTAATAAACAATCAGCGCCATCTACTAGGAACTTGTGGAACTTCATATTAGATCAAACATTACTGCATTAATAAAATAAATAAATAATTGTAATTGCATAAGTTGATAAAAAATGCTATGCAATAGCTTTTTCTTTCAATGAGATTATGCCTACTTTTATTAGGTACATAATGAGAGGTTTTCTGACAGCTCATTAAAAAAACAAAACTGTACAAAAGGCGAAGAATTTATTCTACACTGCGTTTTTAAAAGTAAAATAAATTAATTGACGTCTGTATCAGAAATTGAACGTATAATTAACCATAGATGGTAGTTAGAGTTACCACTTACCTACATTATAGTATACAGACTTAACGCCTTCGGCTTTTTAAAAGTGCCATCTATACAGGTTTTTTGAACTAATTTATGAGCTGTCAGAAAACTCCCCATTATGATCAAAATCGAGTTCAGAGTGCTCTCCTTCAACCTCTAAAACTTGTCACCAGTCTTCACCCTGTATATGTAGACTAGAACATTCTGATTGGGTTTAATTTAATTTACCACAGATATGAATATGGTAAAGCCGAAATACATTGTAAATCGCGGCAAGTTTCAGTAGTGACTTCTTCACCCTGTATAATATGTAGACTAGAGCATTCTGATTGGGTTTAATTTAATTTACCACAGACATGAATATGGTAAAGCCGAAATACTAAGTCATAATTTGTAAATCGCGGCAAGTTTCAGTAGTGAGTGAGACAAACCGTTGCCGAAACTGTCACCCGCACCATGCTACAGCACAAATAGTGTAGTGTTTGATACGATAATTATGACGAATAATACGAGGCTTTCTTTAGTAATAGTTTGCGGCACTTAACTAAAGCTCTACTTGATGATATCTGTCATATTATAAAAGTGATTTGTCGGGGCAGACGATGTTTACGATTGCCTTGTGTCTTTTTTGCAAGTTTTCAAGGCACTATCAATTTGTTAAAAATGCACTATAAGTACCTTTGTAATGTAACAGCTATTGGTAGTTTTATTTGTGGTAGTGAATTTATGCATACTTTTTGTTATTAAAAAATACTTACCTATCGATAGGTACATAAAAAAAGTATGCAGACTCGTATATATATTTATAGGAGCCTATATTTGGTGGCAAATTTTGGATCAGAAAATGGTCACAGTAAGGCTAAGCAGGCCGAAGCTCCAGTGAGCCCCAGTGTTCTAGTGCATCGAGGAGTGCTTCAGCGTCGGCCCCAGTGAGTCGGGGTGGCTGGCGGCTGCGTAATCCGGGAGAGGATTCTCTGCTAGGCTTACATGGCCGCAAGGTAGTGGTCCACCATGGTAGCCTTGGAATGCTGGCTGTCCGGCATATGCTACTCGCTGCTGGTATGTACGGATCTTATTTTCGGAATAAACAAAAAATACAAAGAGGTATACCAAAGCTCCATGGTTTTCAATTTAATATAGCCAGAGATCAAAGAAAGATGAGCTCAATTTCCCGAGAGTTTCAAGCCTCATAGTTGCATAAAACAGTTCGTTTCGTGTCGTACGTACTGTACTATGATAGTTGTCTACGTTTATCTTTGACGTCACATCGCGCTTGGTGTTATATTAATTATTCTTTATTGTACACCGATAATATAAAAATTGAAAAAATGTTTTTTTTTTATTCATCATAAGACCATCGAATGGCCGCTTAATGACGTCACAATTTTGTACTTCGGCTTTAACAAGGTGTTGATAGTTATTGAATAAGAAAAAAACTCTTGGCACTCTTTTTCAGTCAGGATTATACGAATTAATACAAATAGGTACATACAGTACAAATTGATCATGACATGAAAAAAAAAACAAACACAAGGCAGCTAATTGTGAGAGCCAATGTCATGCCACAACCAAATTGCTTACATAGTAGGTGCATTGGGCTATGGATGCACAACACGAACATGAGAAACTGGGACCAGAGTATTTAAACAAGAATGGAATAAAATAGTCATTGTATCATCAGCAAAACGACCTGGCACCGCTTGACAAGAAGTAAACAAAATTAATAAGTAATTAGAAACTTTTAGAAATATCCTGTTGTGCTTAATCCCATGCCTTTTTATCGTCTAAGTCTTAGACGATCTCAGTAATGTTTAGTTTTATAATAAGCTTTTCGAGATAGAGTGTTTTTAATGATTGATTTAAAATTGAATGGCAGGGATTGAATTGACTTCAGAATTTTGTTATATATAACGTATTGACATTCCAATAAATGATTTGCTGCTTTTAGCCAGCCTTAATTTGGGAAACGCTAACTTGTGGTCGTTCCTAGTCTTTAAAGAGTAATTTTTATCATGATTATCTTTCCTAGTTTTAAATTTATTACCATTCTTATAAATATACATAATGTTTGCATAAATATATTATGATGCAAGATACCAATATTTTTAAACTTTTCTCGAAGAGATTCTCTATTTCCAAGTTTATATATTCCACGAATAGCCCTTTTCTGCAGTGTAAATATGTTGTCAATATCTGCGGCATTGCCCCAAAGTAGGATGCCGTAGGACATTAGTCTATGAAAATAAGTAAAATAAACCAGCTTCGCCGTATTAACATCAGTCAATGAGCGAATTTTCTTTACCGTGAACGCTGCAGAACTAAGTCTATCGCTAGCTGTGAGATATGGGCACCCCATTGCAATTTAGAATCTAAGGTAAGTAATTCCAACAAAAACAGTGTTATCTACTAGATTCAACCTGTTCCCATTAAGACGCAGATCAGACTCAACTTGTCTTACATTTGGTGCAGAGAATTTTATACATTTAGTTTTTTTATCATTGAAAGCTTGATGATGATGATGATTAAACGACTGCACAACATTTGAGAGAGCATTGTTTACATCGTCGTAGTTGATTTTATTTCTAATCATTTAAAAAATTAATGATGTGTCGTCAGCAAACAATACAATATTGCCTACCATATAGGGTAGATAATTTATATAGACTAGAAACAAAAATGGGCCCAGAATTGATCCTTGTAGCACTCCCATTCTCACAACCGACCCAGCCGACCTTTTCCGGTTTATCTATCACTTAGATATGAATTCAAAAGTTTGAGGCCAGTGCCTTTGATGCCGTAGTGGTGGAGTTTCCTGATGAGAGTGTCATGCTTAACACAGTCAAGTAGGTAACATCAATATTTTACGTTATTTTAGAACACACTGGCGGCCTTTTCGCTTATAAAGCGATCTCTGCCAGGCAACCTAGTTAGGACAGGAAATAAGGGTCGGCGTGGGTACAGAGTTCATAAGATAGACTACTTACAAATCGTATCAAAAATAAACATATTAATCATACATATACATACTTAATAATAGGTTAAGATGAGCAGTGTTTCGCGAGGTACCTAATGACGTTTAAGCATCCTTTTATAGAGGTTTTTTGGCACAGTTGGAGCGTTGTTGTTTCATACATGAGTTTTGACTAGGTAGTTTCGTATAATCATAGTGTTTTTGTTAATTTATTTGAGTTATTTAGTAATATTGTGTTTAAATGAGAAAGCTATTTTTGTAGGTAGGGGAGAGTCGGGTAGCCACGGCCACATAAATAAAAACTTTTTTTTTTAATAAATGGACATAACTATACATTTATTTTGTATCAAAACGTTAAATAAAATATATTTAGAGTATTTTAGTATAAGTTACAATCAGTTCATTTATTTATCTTAGCTATAATCGAGTCTAAAAAAAGGATCAATATCTACACATACTTCATGCGCCCAGTCTTTATATTTATGTCATTGTATACAATCTTTTTCGAATGTTTCTCCGCAAATGATGCACTCTGTTGTAACTCCTTTTCCGTAACACTTTGTATAGCCTGTTTTATTCTGTCTGCATCCAAATTCTCCCGTTTAGTCACTTTTTCCTTAAATTTTGTAATTTTTCAGGGTGTCTGCAAAAAAAGAGACTTTAATTACTGTTCTTATCTTAACGACATAAAATTACCTAAACTTTTAACTAGGTATAACAGCATAGAATAATTTATCAATGATGATAATTTACATTCAATATCCATAAGCTGATTTGAAAAGCAAATGGCGAGCGAAAAAATCTCGTGAGAGATACAATTAACTGTCACTTGTTATCCGCTCGGTAATTACTTACATCACCACTGCGGCGAATATTCAATTACGCAACGCTGCAAATATTTTGACATATGCACTATTTTTCTTTGTGTACGAGGTTGCCCAGAAAGGGCAGTGGCCGGGGCTACCCGAGTCTCCCCTACGCGACTACGATTTGGGTTTTTATAACGGGTTACCGTAGCTTGGCGGTAGTAACGGATCAATTAATGTGTCGCTTACCTAATCCTCACCAACCTATAGCTATAACGCTGAAAGTATTTTTTGGCACAGTCAAAATTCGATTTCATTGAGATTTTAAATGTGAGGATTATGTACAGCTTGATTGAAGGATAAGAATTTGCGACCACGTCGTTAGGTTGTCAGTCTGACAGTGTTGGTATGGCTGAATAAGTATATTTTTTTCAATGGCAAGAATCAAAAAAACTCGATCGTTCGTTCGTTACCTTAGGTTGGCAGAACTGCTCAAAATACGGCGTCGTCGATTTTGTGTTTTGTGCCGATAATTTTTGCAAACTTTTGTTGGTTTTGAATGAAATACATTATAAATCTTGTGTTTTTATGGTCCCTGATTTACAAGTGCAAATCTTATTTATTATAATGTAAGGTTCATCTTGTTTGTCATTGAATATTTCTGAAATTTATGTGTGTCGTATTTCGATCATCAGACCGTGAATGCAAATACTTTTTTTTAACTGCCTTACTTGTGTTTTCAGTCGCCACAATGAGTACAGCAGACATAAATAAATGTGACAATGAAGACGAAAGTAAATCATTGGATAAAAAACAAATTGAAGAGGAAGAGAAAGAGCTAATGCTCAAAGCTGAAAAAGATCGCGTAGAGCCGGCGGCAGGTGATGCTAACACTGAAAGTGGTGGGCCTGTGAAGGCAGCATTATCAGGCGAAATAACTGAGCAGGGCCGTGAAGTCAAACCTAAATTCATTCCTATAGGCGCCATCAAAATGCCTGGGTTTTTCACAAAAAATTCCGACAAGTCTAAGGTACCATGCAGTATATTTTTAATTTATACTTACGCCCTAAACAAAGATAATATTTTCTTGGGCTTTGTATCAATAAAATACAGAAGCAAACATTAGAGTTAGTTTGAAGATATTTTTGAGAAATTACATGGTGCTTAAATATTAACTGAACTGTAATTTATATAAATACCTAATGATAAATATGTTTTTTTTGTAGGATGATGAAGGCAATATTGAAAAAGATGGTGACAACGATAAAGGAGATGAAAGCGCTCACAAACCAAAACGTCTGCATGCATTCTTTCATACATTCACACAATTTTTGCACCATCCTAGAGGTATTTGGTATTAATATTTTGAACAATTTTTGTATGTTTAGAAAAGAATATTATGATATTTGAATATTATGAATCTTTTCTAGGAGAAAATGCTGAGAACAAAAACACTATCTTAAATATGAAATTACCTAAAATCTTTCAAAAAAAGTCTGCAAGTACCCAGGAAGCGGCTCTGGCTTCCATGGAAACCCTGGAAGAAAAATTAGACACACCCGATGATGGCATGGAAAATGTCAAACTAGAAATAACTGTAAGTAAAACTGTGTTTACAATTTTAGCATATCTTCCATTTTTGTAAGTGTTTAAATTTTTTAACTACAAATGCATCTCCTATAGGTTGACATTCATTATTTTTGTAATGAGAAAAACTTTTTTTAATTTTGATTAAAATAGACAAATTATATAAAAGCAATGAATCATAAAAACATATTGTTAGTTTGATGATATTGTTCTATATAATAATATAAATATAATAATGAGTTTTCAATTACCCATAAAGTTGACAAAACAATTCTTTTCGAGAATTTTTTCAGTATTATGAAGAAAATATTCTTTGTGCAGTAGTTACCTTCACCATGCTGCATACTCTAGTTGCTTTTCTGTATGTATATTTATTATTTAGGTTTAAATGCATTCCTCGAAACATAAACCAACCTACATCAGGAAGATATTTGTTAGAGATGTACAAAATGGTTTCAAAAAAGCTTTTAAATATGAAATGCAAAATAGGTATTTTCAAAATAAAATATGTTTTGACCAAATTTTAGACATTTTTATTTATTTTAGGTACTTATTTATCATAAGAAATAGAGACACAATGCCAAGCTGAACAAAAAAACATAATCATATTTATCAGTACACACATAAAAAATTCTGTTATGCTGTTAATAATAACAATAGTCACTTTGAACAGGGAAATAACTATACCTTCAATAGGTTTTTATAATAGTGGTTATAATGCCGCCTGAAATGTCATGTTGTTAACTTTTAATGTAGGTTATTATAATGATAACTAATTATTTTTGCTTATTTTCATAGCTGAGTTTTGATAAAGATCATTGTTAGATTGACTATCTTTGGGTTTGCATTTTACTATCCCTCATCTCTCACTCATCATATAACTGTAGAACCCAGAACCCAGTCTCTATCGGTCAAATTCGGCAATACAAGCAACATTACTTCATTTCATTTTGTTTGACTGGTAATGCTGGCTAAACTTAATCACAAAGTATTTTGCATTTTGAAAAGAGTATTAAAAATGCAAAACACATTTCGAAAGGTATTTCAAATAAAATACAAAATGCTTTTTACTAAAAGGCATTTAAATACAAAATAGGTATTTTGCATTTAGCATTTGAAATACAAAACATAAAACTATATTGTATTTTGCATTTGGAATAGTAATCTGAAAAGTATTTTGAATTTTGTATTTTAATGCTTATTTGAAATCATTTTGTACATCTCTGTATATTCCTTACTTTCACAGGAGACAGAAGAAGGGAAGGTAGCAACTAAACTGCCCCTTAAAGAAAGAATTAGGCAGAAGAAATTCATTTTGGGTAAGAATATATGTTTTTTTTTTTTTCAAATAAATAATAAAACTCAATGGTATCAATCTCACCTGATATTCGGTAAAATTTAAAAATAAATAGTAGGTTTAAAAAAGCTAGAAGCATTAAATGAAACCTCATATTTTGTGCATCATTATCAGGCTACACAATAAAAATCAGATCAATGTAAGCAATAGTTTAGTCACATGAATTTTTTTTCAGTATTTTGTTATTTTAATTTAAAAACCTTGTATCTTCCCGATCACCTGATTGTACGTACCTACATAGTTATAGTTCACCACAAAATATCGGTCCAAATCTTTACAAAGGATGTCTTAAGTCTACATTTTATCTTAAGTATTAAGCTATTTAAGTTCTTTGAAAAAAGTTGTTTCGTAAATTTTGTTTTTCTCATATTTTTTTTAATAGTTTCGTATTAACAGTACGCACATAGTAAATGTGGTTTCATTTAATGCCTATCGCTTTTAACAATGTTGTATACAAAGCCAACAATAAAGTAAAATCTTAAAGCCTTTTTAAATGGAAAATCTAATAGGCTCTTGTTCCTGCAAATAATACTAGCTCCCACTAGCTAGTATTCATCAATATTTATTAATAGCATTCAAATTATTTCTGTTTTCTATACATATTCAGGATGACTGGTGGTTTACTTAAAATTCGAGGATGTGATAGTTTGAGATCATACATGAAGCGAAAAAAATAAAATAATTATTAATTATTTACTGAGTAAACTTAACCGATATTAAAGAATTCATTATGCAACGCATGGTTACATAAGCGTAATACAACAGATACTTAGCGGGTGGTGGTGTGCGTGTGGCGGGAACACTGCTGTGTGCGTGTTGACTGAGCCGGCGGCGCGTTGGGAAAAGTGTAATAATGTCTCTTTACTTATTTATAGGGAATTCTGGTGAAAAATGAAGTTCCTACTTCATACATACGTACATAACTTCACGCCTGTATCCCTTATGGGGTAGGCAGAACACCAGAGGTTATAAGACCATCTGATGTCACGTTTGACTTTGGAGGTATTATAATGATGGATTGTGACTATTGCAGTGACAGGGGGTCAGCCTATCGCCCACAAAAACGACAAAAATACCTCTGTCCCATAACTGACTTTTACAGTATGCCCAGGAAGAGAAGCAGCTGGTACATTCTATGTTTTTCTTTCGCCCTCAGTCCAGCACGGAAGTACCTATGTAACTATGTCGGATATAATGACTTCGCCTTTAGTGACATATCGCTTATTGTGACCCTTTTTTATCAAATTTTGTCACCTTATAGTGACCAACCGTATGATTTCTAACACCTTTGGCAGTTTTCGGGAGAGTCACGTTATACCCAAAGACTTTCGGCTCGTGAAAGGCTTTTTTGATTTGAGTCTCCGAGCGTAGATATACTTATTGAGTCTACCTATTAATATCTACTTTGATTTATCTCTATTTTATTCTTTTCTATTAAAATAAATCACATACTAACTTGAACAATTTATTTATTATGACGTCCGTTTAGTATGACTTGTTTCTTATTTCCCTTCGATGTCATTATAAACGGATTCACTGTACTTTTATTACATAATTATGATCAGAATCGAGTACAGAGTGCTCGCCTTCAAAACCCTGTAGATGTACATTTGTTTGCTTTTCCACAGACGACTTAGTGGTGTGCTTCCTGGTAGTCCTTGTGTTAATGGTTGTGGTCATCGCCATAGCAGTGGGCGCGCGTGCAGGGCCGCCCAAAGAGAGACCGCTGCGACTTGGCCGGTTCATGACCTCAGTTACATCATGCGGACATGTGGAAGGGTAAGTTTTTAACTTGATGATAGTGTAGAACTGCCCAAATATCTGTTTATCACAGCAGCTGTTGTGACAAATGAATATTAGGATTTTGAGTATCTTATTCCAGGCATTATTTTAGCCATACCCCATCAAGCCATAGTCGGGTTTGTTGTACTTACCTATATTTTTATAATATTAGTTAAAGGACAGACTTCTTTTTGAACAAACAATTGCGAAAAAAATAAAATTACTTTATTTGATTGATGATTTGCATTGACATTATTTTTCAATCGTTTTATTTTTTCTAATTTTAAGTACGAAATCAGGTAATCTGAAGTCTTAATTTAGGGGAGAACATTTCCTCTCTTTAGTCTGGTGTTACATATTTTGGCCAATAATGGACATCCGAGCGTATTTTAATGGTTTAAAGCTGGGTTACGCAACAAAGTAATTTTTGGAATTGGAAACTTTTAATATTGTTAAAATTTGGACTACCTTATTTCAAAAGAAAATAGTTCAAAATAGAAGGCAGAATGCTATGTAACATACCATTTCGTAATTTTGCGTTAAATAAACTATTTTTTTTTTAAATTGGCATTAAAGCTGCGACACATTTTTTTTAAACCAAGGCAGAGTGAAAGGCCAGAACGAAATAAAAAAATCATTAAGTTTGTGGAAAAACTCATTTTAAAAACGACCTGTGCTAATTACTATACAAATATCATTTTCATTCGATAGCACATCTATCTAAGAGTACTATCTTAAAATCAGATATAAAAAAAATGCCGAAGGGTGGAAAATGTTTTAAATTTCGAAAATGTTATCTCTTGTAAAACTCGGAAACGAAAGGACTGAACATAGCATTAATTGTTCTGAACTTGTACCCAGAGGTTATCCATTCATTATGCCACTCTGTATATGTATATTACATATGTATAAATTACCCTATATTAGTCGGTTCAATCTCGCTGTGAGGTTATTTTAATAATGAAGTACCTATCACTCATTATATTTTTTTTTTGAGTGCTAGATGGCACCTCTAGCCGCGAAACTTGTCTTTTAGTACTGACATTGTTATAATATTGTTCCTATTCATTTTTGCGCAAGTAAACAACTATGTGCCAGTGCAACGTACTTTACGTGATGGGAGGGTTGCCTTTGCTAGGAATACTTCATGCAAAAATGAACTTTAGTTTTATACTACTTGGTTCGATGATTGGTCGATCCAGTTGGTGTGTGATATCACCACTGCTTTGTGCTTGTGGCGTGGATGTCCACAAGGCGGTGTGTTATCACCACTGCTTTGGACTCTCACGGTAGACCCCCTCCTTAACAGGTTAAGCCAGAAAGGCTATGAGGTCATAGGATACGCAGACGACATCACTATCATAGTTAGAGGTCCATGTCAAGAAGTCCTACCTCACCTCATTCAAGGTGCCATTAACATAACCTTAAAATGGTGTAAAGACAATGAACTGTCAATCAACGCCAACAAAACAATAATAGTACCATTCTGTAACAAAAGGAAACTGGATAAACTTAGACCGCCTTCAGTCAACGGATTGCTACTTAACTTTTCCAAGGAGGTGAAGTACCTGGGCATCACCTTTGACCAAAAACTCACTTTCAACCAACACATTGAGAATGTGATTCATAAATCCAAAACCTCATTATACTTATGCAGTCGTATGGTGGGATCAAGATGGGGTCTTAAACAGGGACCGGAAAACCCCTTTATTTGATTAAGCCTATTGATAGGGTAACCCTATCAAAATCTTACCATATGGAAGTGTAACCCTATTGATATGGTAAGCCTATCGACGTGGTAACACTTTGAATAAAGTTAACTACTTTCGGATGCGCTTACCCTGTGATAGGGTTAGCCTATTTTTATCTCTTTTCCGCGCATGCTGTTGAATTCGGAAGTATAAATCGAAGTGCGAGATTGAATAGATCGTGATATTTTTGATAATTTGATATTCTTAGAGATTAAATTTGCCTGCAGGTTTTAAAACCCTATTGAATCGGTAACCTTCAATAGGGTTTTCGATAGGCTTACATGAAGCTAACTCTATTGATATGGTAAGCCTTAAATTAGGGTAAGTCTTCGATACGGTTACCAAATTGATAGGGTTTTTTAAAACAAGTCTATGAAAAACCCAATCAAAAACCTCTTTAAGGGTAAGCGGTTCCGGTCCCTGGTCTTAAACCCAAGATGATCATGTGGCTTTATACTGCCATCGTAAGACCAATCATCACCTATGGGTGCGTGGTATGGCAGAAAAAGACCTACCAAAAGACGGTGATTATGGAGCTTAACAAACTTCAAAGATCGGTTAACATCATGACCACTGGAGCCATGTCTACCACGCCAGGACAGGCATTGGATGCACTGTTAGATCTCCCGCCCTTACACCTGACAATTCGCAAGGAGGCGGCTGTGGGAATGCTCAGGGTGACGACGCAGCTCAAAAATACATGGCTGTCTGCAAATCTATCCCAACTCAGGGACAGGGTTTACAGAAATCCAATACTAAGCATGCCTTTGGACAGCACAATGCCGGAGATGCTATTCACCAAATTCTACCAAGTGGAATTCCCAAGCAGAGAAGATTGCTTGGTGGTAGGATCCCTTCTGGGTCCGCCTGGCTAGCGACCACCCTTTATATAAAATCTGCCGCCAAATGTTACCGCTCCGGCGGTAATGTGTTCCGGCAATATTGTATAAAGAGCCAGTTCCTTCCTAAACCTGTGTGCTTTCATCTTCGACCTCATCGTCACTTACCATCAGGTGAGATTGAGGTCAAACGCGGGTTTAGTCACATATAAAAAAAAAAAAAAGCCGGGTAGTCTGCGAGGACTACAGCCACATATGGTACACGGATGGCTCAAAGATGGACACTAAGGTTGGCTATGGAATTCACGGGGTGAGACCCAAGTATGGAGCTAGCTGCAACATGGGTCATTACCCCTCGATTTTCCAGGCTGAAATCACCGCCATTCTATCATGTGCGGAAATCAGCCTAAACAGAGGCTACAAAGGGCAAACCATATACATCTTCTCTGACAGCAAAGTTGCACTAATGGCACTTGACTCTTCAAGGGTTGACTCCAAACTGGTGAAGCAATGCCATGAAACGCTAAACAGGCTGGCAAGCCATAATAGAGTTTTTATTAAATGGGTTCCGGGCCATTCCGGTATAGACGGCAATGAAGCCGCTGATGAACTCGCGAGAGCAGGAGCAATGGGTAGCCGATACGGTCCAGAACCATTCTGCGGCATCCCGAAGAGCCTGACGCGTTTAATACTCACCACCCAGTGCCTCTCAGAAAGCAAAAGCCTCTGGGAACTTTCATTAGGCATGAGACACTCAAGGGAACTGATAGAGGGATACTCCAAGTCATACACAGAATCGGTAGTATCTCTTAACAAACCCCAACTACGCGCAGTGGCAAGATCACTAACGGGACACTGCAAACTAAACAAGCATATGTCCAACCTGGGTCTCACTGAGACAGCGCTCTGCAGATACTGCGAAAGCGCAGAGGAAACCCCTCTACACCTACTGTGCCACTGCCCCGCAGTTATGCACAAGCGCTCCGCTCACCTGGATAAGCACGAGCTGGATCCAAAAGAGATTAGGAGCATCGCCGTAAGGAAAATCCTAAATTTCCTGGACTCCATTGGAGATCTTTTAGGTCGCAGTGTGACGAGCGGACAAGACTGCTCATATAGTCCCAAAACCCCTAATAATAATAATGGTGTGTGATGTAGAATCATTAAGGAATTTTTCATTTCTTGTCATTGCATTCCTAACAATGTCCCTTAGTTTACATCCAAACAATTATTTGTCACTTCTAGCAACATTTTACGACAGCGTCTCAAGGCGGGGAAACTGGAACATCTAAAATATAAATTCGCTATGTCCCAGTTGCCCCCTTTATCAAAGACAGTGTGGCAACTGTGATTTATTTTATGATCATGTCCCAATTGCCCCCGCTGGGGGAATTCCTAGAGCATATGCCGATTGTTTCATACAATCGAATATCATTTTTTAAAACAGGAGTAGAAGGAATATTTTCTAAGTGCTGATTGAACGCTATCACTAGCTCTTCGGAGTTGGTAAAAGTTAAACCTCTCATCAAATCTTTGATGTTGGGGAAATACAGAAATCACAGGGTGCTAGATCAGGGCTATGTGCAGGATGATACTTGTACAACGCACGTGTTGATGTAGTACCTTGCTTTTATTACTCACATAGTTGACTTGTCATTCTCATTTTAAATACTTCATCATATTCTGCTGTGTTTTAGTAACTAAAATTGAAAGTAATTTTATTTCGAACTTGTTCAAAATGATCGAAATAATTCTAAATAAATAAATATGTATTTATTAGCTTCATAGTATTTATTGGTTAGGTATTTTAATTAAATTAATTGCGTTAAAATCCATAAAAGTGCTTAATTTAGGTTATTTTATTTATAAATACTCTTGTAAAAAGACTTATGTAGGACTTAAAAATTATAATAATAGGTTGGGGAAAAAGTCTTTTCGCATTATAGTATGACGTATGAACTTGTAATAAAATCTCTTTGGCTATAGTATTTGTATCTGGCTGGTTTTGGTATCATTGAGAGTTAAAATTTTAAAAAACATAATTCCAAAATTACTTTCATGCTGGACTGGGAGTGAAAGAAAAACATAGAATGTGCCAGCTGCTTCTCTTCCCGGGCATACGTTTTATTGGCATTTTTGTGGGCGATAGGCCGACCCCTGTCACTGCAATAGCCTCTCGCAATCATTATAATACCTCATTAGTCAAACGTGACATCAGTTGGTCTTATAACCTCTGATGTTCTGCCTACCCCATAAGGGTATCCCTTGTTATGTATGTATGTATAATTCCAAATTCAAATTAGGAAAATGTGTGATTTTCATTTGTTTTTCGTACTGTCAAGATGAGTGAATCTACTGAAGAAATTCGATACATTTTAAAATTTTACTACAAAAAAGGTAAAAATGCAACGCAAGCCGCGAAAAAAATTTGCGATGTTTATGGACTTAGTGCAGTGTCTGTGAGAGTAGCACAAATTTGGTTTAAGCGTTTTCACTCCGGAAATTTTGATGTCAAAGATGCACCTCGCTCTGGTCGCCCTATTACGGATAGAATGGATGCCATTTTTGAAAAAGTGGAGCAAGATCGACATATCAGTAGTTACGACGTAGCTGAAGAACTGGGAATTGACCACAAAACAGTTTTGGCGCATTTGTAAAAAGCTGGGTACACAAAAAAGCTCGATATTTGGGTACCTCATGAGCTCATTGAAAGAAACCTAATGAACCGTGTACTCATTTGTGATTCTTTATTACGACGTAACGAAATCGAATCATTTTTGAAGAACCTGATAACTGGTTATGAAAAGTGGATCACGTACGACAAGAACGTGCGAAAAAGGTCGTCAAAGGCCGGTCAGGTTTCACAGACTGTGACGAAACGCGGGTTACTCGCAATAAGATTTGTGGTGGGATTGGAAGGGCATTATTCATTATGAGCTGTTACCACCAGGCAGGACTATCGATTCTGAACTCTACTGCGAACAATGCAACGCAAGCCGCGAAAAAAATTTGCGATGTTTATGGACTTAGTGCAGTGTCTGTGAGAGTAGCACAAATTTGGTTTAAGCGTTTTCAATCCGGAAATTTTGATGTCAAAGATGCACCTCGCTCTGGTCGCCCTATTACGGATAGAATGGATGCCATTTTTGAAAAAGTGGAGCAAGATCGACATATCAGTAGTTACGACGTAGCTGAAGAACTGGGAATTGACCGCAAAACAGTTTTGGCGCATTTGTAAAAAGCTGGGTACACAAAAAAGCTCGATATTTGGGTACCTCACGAGCTCATTGAAAGAAACCTAATGAACCGTGTACTCATTTGTGATTCTTTATTACGACGTAACGAAATCGAATCATTTTTGAAGAACCTGATAACTGGTTATGAAAAGTGTATCACGTACGACAAGAACGTGCGAAAAAGGTCGTCAAAGGCCGGTCAGGTTTCACAGACTGTGACGAAACGCGGGTTACTCGCAATAAGGTGTGTGGTGGGATTGTAAGGGCATTATTCATTATGAGCTGTTACCACCAGGCAGGACTATCGATTCTGAACTCTACTGCGAACAACTTATGAGATTAAAACAAGAAGTTGAGAGAAAGCGGCCGGAATTGATCAACAGAAGGGGTGTGTTATTTCATCATGATAACACTAGACCTCACATATCTATAGCCACCCAGCAAAAATTTAGGAAGTTTGGCTGGGAGGTGTTAATGCATCCGCCGTATAGTCCTGACCTTGCACCTTCAGATTTCCACCTGTTTCGGTCTCTTCAGAATTCTTTAGGCAGTGTAAGGTTAACATCACGAGAGGACTGCCAAATCCACTTGTCGCGGTATTTTGATGAGAGGTTCCAAAATTTTTATAGCAATGGGATCATGTCCCTACCTACAAGATGGCAAAAGGTTATCGAACAAAATGGTACATACATACTTTAGTTAAATGTCAATAAACTATTTTAATAAATGTTTTGAATTTTCTTAAAAAATGCGAAGAAAGTTTTTCCCCAACCCAATATATTGTCTAACTTAATGCATTACGCTACACTACTGTGGCACAATTCCAAGAGGTAAGTGCCATGCGCGCGCGGACGACTCGATCCGCCATGCGCCAGCGTTCTAGACCCGCGCCGCGCATCTGTATTTACGATAACGAAGCGGGGAGGGCGGTAGAGTTTGAATACCTACACACCGCGCTACTACAGGGCCTTAAATAAATACATTCTGATATTTTGCAATATATCATTTATTAAGATCCTAAGTCTTACCCATTGTCTTATGCGAACGACAAATGCGGCAACGCAACGTGACGTGAAAATACGAGGTACCTAGTCGTTTTGTAGTCTATGTCTATGTTGTCGTGTTGACAAAAAGCTATGGTCGCATCGCTAATTGTCGCGTCCAGGCGCTCACCTAAAATGACACCTTAATATCTAAGTTTTATATATTTTTTACCTTTTGTGAATGAGAGCGTAGGAAGAGCAGAATAATGAATGATGAAAATAATGATGATTTGTTTTTTTCCAGGATCTTGGATGAAGGTGTCTTCAAGTTTTTCAGCATCCCTTATGCTGTGCCTCCTATTGGTGAAAAGAGGTTCACATATGCACAACCAATGAATAACATATCTATGTGCTGGAACGGAACCCTTGAGGCTCACAAGCAAGGACCGCTGTGCTTGCAATTCCTTGACAATGGCAACATCACAGGTGACGAAAACTGTCTGACTTTGGACATTGTAACTCCTCATGTAAGGTATGATTCCCCCCTTCCGGTCGTGGTCCTGATTGGAGCCAACAGTTTGTCTGGAGGCATCAGCCCAGCTCAACCCTCAGCAATGTACTCGCGAACCAAAGAAGTAGTATTTGTTAGACCTAACTTCAGATTGGGGCCGTTTGGATTCTTGGCACTTGACATTCTATCAAAGTCGAAGTACCCTGCAACCTCAGGCAATTATGCTCTCAGTGATCTCGTAGTAGCCCTGCAGTGGATCAAGTATAATATAAAACACTTCGGAGGCGACGCTAGTTCTGTCACTATTTTAGGACATCGTGCTGGAGCCACCCTTACCGCAGCTTTAACAACTATGAATAAAGTACACAAATTGTACACAAGAGCTTGGTTGTCATCTGCATCAGTAATTTTCCCCGGAGAACCACTCGAGCAATCAGAGAAAATTAATGAGCCATTTAAACAGAGGAGTAAATGTAATGATGTCGAATGTCTGAGGCGTATCTCTTCCACGGAAGTACTGACGGCCGTACCTGATACTTGGTTCAGTGCCTCTGTCGACACGTTGCCGCAGAACGATGAACCCAAGCACTCCTGGTTAGTACTCGACGGTGAATTACTCCGGCTTCACGCCTACGAAAGCTGGGATGCTATTAAACAAGCCAAGGAATCTGGAAAGGACAAAGCGAACAGGCCTATCATATTTGGAACTACCGAGCATTCAGCCAGCTCGCCTGGCCTAAAGATGAAGCATTTGAACTGGACTTCGGAAATTGTCGAGAAAATGGTGAACGACAGCGTGTTGGGGCAGAAGAACTTGACATCTGCGGTGTTTGGTCACTTCGACAAGTCGTACGATGGGCTGGTGAGATTGATTTCGTCGATTCGTACGTTGTGTCCGTTGGTGAGCTTGGCTCGAATGCGTTTGTCGGCTCGGTTGTACGTGGTGATAGGAGCGGGCGCCGGCGAGGCGACTATAAATTCGGATGTGGAAGCTATTCTTGGAACTTTTGATTCGGAGACCGCTGAGCAGCGTCGCTTCATGTCCGCCATGCAGCAATTGTTCTACTACTTTGTGTGGCATGGACAACTTGTGGGCCCGGACACCGGACTGATTGCCGTGGGACAAGACCTGCTGCCGCTCCAGGGTTTGTATGAATGCGATTTGCTCATCAGGGAGGACATTGTACCTCGTTATGCACATATCGACTAACTCATTTTAATTTTTCCTATTATTACCGACATAATAATCAAAATGCTTCAATTTTTGTACAATTTTGTAAACCTTTGTCTATTTTAGCATGACTTTTTTTATAATTGGCATGTTTTCATGTAATGATTGAATTAATTTTAATACTAATAATATGTTAATGCATAATATTCCTCATGATTAATTTATATTTGTAATATTTGTGATTGCACAAGCTTCTTTGTAGATACGTGTAGTTTTTAAGGGAATTCTCATAGTACTTAATACTCACTTTACTCTGTGTTTTTAATAGTATTACAATTTGTCATGGTAACAGTATTTTGAAAGAAGGTTTTAACTTTTGAACATTTACAACCAAATAATTTAAGACTGAAAGAAAGTAAAGGATCTCATCTTTTTGACATTAATCAGTTTTATTGAGAAAATTAGTTACCATCATAAGAATTTGAATGTATAAGATGTAACCATAGGTTAGTTGTTAGCTGTAAGAGTTTTTGATGAAAATCATTTGAAAGACCCCATAGTCACAGTACAAATAAGGCTGATCTTTTACGAAATGGTATTACCACCGAAATATACTGACTGAATAATTTCCAGGTATTTAGCCCTAGTTTTGTAGTTTTAAAGTCATTTATATGATAATCTCAAATTTTATAACAAACCAAATAAGACTTGAATCATCCAAAGAATGATATAGAAAAAGCATTTTTCAAGTAATTTAGCTCTCTTTAATATAAGTTGGTATTTATTGAATGTAAAACATACTTTGTAATAATAAGTCATTAATCTTATGAATTCGGTAAATTAAACTAAACAATGAATTCTCTTGCCAAAAATTATGTTACTGCACTTAGATGTATCAAGCTTCGCATGAGTTTTGTAAATTATGATTAAAATAAAATCGATACAAATCATATTTTTTTACTTTTAAAATCCTGTTAAAAATTATATATTTTTTTTTTATATTGTAAGGATAGGACTTTTGTCTTCCATGCCACCTGATGGAAAGTGCGCATGAAGACTATGGTGTTACACGTCCATCCACGAGAAACCTATTCACTCCACACTTAAAAGTTCCAGGACTGTAGTGGTCAGGAAAAACAGACGCAGGCAGATTGTTCCACTCTTTGGCAATCCGTACCAAAAAGGAACCGTCGAAGCGTTTTGTTCGACTTCTTGGTAAATCCACTATATAGGGATGGAAGTTCTGTCTGCGTCTGGTAGTCCGGTGGTAAAAAGGGGTGGGTTCAATTTGGTCAAAAAGAGCACTCGCACACTCACCAAAATGTAGCCGATAAAATACTGTCAAACAAGCAACCTTACGACGATGCTCCAGCGTCTGCAATTTTTTATTTGTAAGGTTGTTGTTGTTTATGATTTTACGGGCTCTTCGGTCAACAGAGTCTAGCGCTTCGAGCTGGTATTTGGCAGAACCATCCCAAAGGTGACTACAGTACTCCATGCACGACCTCACTTGGGCTGTGTATAAGTTGAGCAGCCGTTCAGGGCTGAAGTACCGCCGGACCTTCGAGATGATACTCAGTTTTTTTGAAGCCGTTTTTGCCATAGACTCAGTTTGTTGTCCGAAGTTTAATTTGGACGTTATAGTGACGCCCAAAAGCCCTAGTTGGTCGGTGATGGGAACAGATACATTCTGGAAAGTGGGCGTAAAAGTAAAGGTGCTCTTTTTTGCGGAGAATAGACACGCATGTACATCCGGATGGCTGGACCATTTGGCGTATAAAGCTGGCTCTTACATAGATCGATAAACAATCGTAGGTGACTGCAATCTGCCTACATTTTACCGTTTGTGACTGGTTAGTTTATTCAAAAAATCAAAAAAATGGTGTCCAGCCAGCCAGAATTTCGTAATTATGAGCATCTCGGATCTCAGCCCCAAGACGGTTTTGAGAACCCAATTCTTATTAAAAGTATAGTGACTGGATATGTGACTGCAACCAAAGTTGTTTCATTCAATTTGATACGATACTTTTCGAGAAATCACAAAAACAAACTGTCCAGCCAGCCATAATCCGGTCGGCTGGACCATTTTGTTTTTGTCGATATATCAATAATTATAACACTGAAAGCAGCTAATTTAGAAAAAATCCTTAGTGACTGGATATGTGACTAACATTATATAGATATAAATATGAATGATTCGTGCATTTATGAGTTATTGGCAAAAAGATTTTGTTGACACCTGTCAAACTTCCGGCTGGCTGGACCACCCATTCCAGCACTTCTGAAAGGCCTTCGCAGTCGGAATCTTATAAAACGGTTAGTGACTGGGGCGAAGAACACAAATCTTCGTTTGTGACTACTCTAAATGCAGTCAATCAAAATATATAAGCAATTATTTTTATGCCATACTATGTAACTGAGGGTGACCATAATTTTTGGTTGAAACAGGGATTAAACGTGTTTAATAATGATATTCGAGTACTTTTAGTATTAAAAGTTGTAAAATGTATGTAATGCAACAAAATAAAATAAATATTATACAGGGTTTTGAAATAATAGTGTAAAATATTTTAAGGGGGTATTAGGAACAGGGTATAGATTCGATTTATGTAAAAAAAAAAAACATTTCAAAATTTTACTAAGTAGGTAGTAGGGACCTACCTTAACAAAATTTAAGTTTAATTTGTAATATACGACTACTAGCAAATAATAAAAACGTAAAACAATATTAAATAACAAAGTACCTACCATTTTACGTGGCACGGTAACTACACGCCTATGACGTATAACAGCTGTTTCGCCCGCTCGGTCGTGACCGGGAGTGACCTCGCGTCAAGGTACTTAGCAGAATATGGAAATGAAAAAAAAAAAAATTTTTTGTACGTAAATCGTGTCTATACACATTTCTTAACGACCCCTTAAAATATTTTACACTATTATTTCTGAACCCTATACATACTCACTTATATATACTAACCAAGCTGTGTTAAGAATAATTTCCCAAACTTCAACAATTAAAATTAAATTAATAAAGGAATTCTAAAAAAAGTATTCTAAAATTTGGTCACCCTAATTCAACAAAACATGTCAAAATAACAATTGCTTATATATTTTGATTGACTGCATTTAGAGTAGTCACAAACGAAGATTTGTGTTCTTCGTCCCAGTCACTAACCTTTTTATAAGATTCCGACTGCGAAGGCCTTTCAGAAGTGCTGGAATGGGTGGTCCAGCCAGCCGGAAGTTTGACAGGTGTCAACAAAATCTTTTTGCCAATAACTCATAAATGCACGAATCATTCATATTTATAGCTATATAATGTTAGTCACATATCCAGTCACTAAGGATTTTTTCTAAATTAGCTGCTTTCAGTGTTATAATTATTGATATATCGACAAAAACAAAATGGTCCAGCCGACCGGATTATGGCTGGCTGGACAGTTTGTTTTTGTGATTTCTCGAAAAGTATCGTATCAAATTGAATGAAACAACTTTGGTTGCAGTCACATATCCAGTCACTATACTTTTAATAAGAACTGGGTTCTCAAAACCGTCTTGGGGCTGAGATCCGAGATGCTCAAAATTACGAAATTCTGGCTGGCTGGACACAATTTTTTTGATTTTTTGAATAAACTAACCAGTCACAAACGATAAAATGTAGGCAGATTGCAGTCACCTACGATTGTTTATCGATCTATGTAAGAGCCAGCTTTATACGCCAAATGGTCCAGCCATCCGGATGTACATGAATCAACGCGCTCAATCATAGACTTTCTCAAAACCTTGATATCATGGGCGCTCGTTCGCGCATTGGATATATATCTCTCAACAACAGTGCTGTCATCAGCATATCCAATAATGCCTGGTGTTAGGAGGTCATTAATGTCCAGCAAGAATAAAGTTGCAGAGAGAACAGATCCCTGAGGTACCCCGGCATTAATCGCCATTAGGTCAGAGGAGTAGCCGTCTAAGACTACTCGAATCGACCGTTCCCTCAGAAAATCAGATATCCAGTCGCAGAGCCCGGTCGGCATGCCATATGCTGGAAGCTTGCTTAAGAGACCATCATGCCAGACCCTGTCAAAGGCCTTGGATATGTCTAAGGAAACAGCTATTGCTTCACCATGACCCTCCAAGGCCTCACTCCATAAGTGTGTGGCATACACGAGAAGATCGCCGGTCGAGCGTCCACTGCGGAAACCATATTGGCTATCGCTTAGGAGCTCGTTGGTCTCGAGGTATGCCAGGAGTCGATTGTTCAATACACGTTCCATGACTTTGCAAAGTATGGAAGTGATTGAGATTGGTCGATAGTTGACAGGATCAGCACGGCTTCCCTTCTTCGGTACTGGTTGTACGTTAGCCAGCTTCCAGGATTTTGGGACTTTACCAGATTCCAAAGAAAGTCTATAGAGACGCGTCAAAACGGGAGACAACTCAGCTGCGCAGCGTTTCAACACCACTGCAGGAATACCATCTGGAACGCTAGCCTTATTCTTGTCTAGGTGCAGCAAGCATTTAAGAACCTCCTTTTGGCGAATATGAACGGTACCCATTGTAGGACCGAACTGAGGTAATTGGGGTGGGATTTTTCCTTGGCTATCTAGACGAGAATTTTCCGCAAAGATACTGGCAAATAAATCCGCCTTTTCCTTAGCGGTGTGGGCCAGAGAACCGTCAGGTTTCCGCAGTGGCGGCAGCGATGGGCGACAAAAGTTCGTTTCGACCGACTTGGCGAGGGACCAGAAAGCTTTGCTTCCCAAGGGGTATGACGCTATTCTGTCTCCAATACAGCCTATGTGGGCGAAACGAGCTCTTTTGATCACCTTCTTGCAGGACTTGGCGGCAGCATTGTACCTCTTCTTGTGTTCATGCGAGTCATCGGCTTTGCTTCTGCGAGCGGTTGCCCAGGCTTTGTACGCTTCTCGCTTACGCTTTTCAGCGGAAGAGCATTCAGCACTAAACCATGGGCGAGCTTTGGTTTCAAGGGATAGATCAGCGTAGGGAATGAAGAACTCCATTGCTTGACCTATCACACTTGAGACTGCATCAGCGCAGCACGATGGATCGGTTGATGTAAAACTTGCTTGCCGCCACGGATAAGATGCGAAGAAATGTCGCATTTCATCCCAATCTGCCGACTTGTAACGCCATACTCGCCTAGAACCACTTGGTCGGGTGTCAGGTGGCGAGTACTGCGATACAGATTTCACCAGACAGTGATCGGATGTCCCTAAGGGTGCAGTGACGGACACCGAATATCTGTCGGGATCGGTTGTCAGCAGAAGGTCCAGGCAGTAAGCAGTGTGGCCAGCAACGTCTGGGATGCGCGTAGGCTCGTCAACAAGCTGAGAGAGGCCATGAGTGAGCGAAAACTCAAAAGCCTCTCTACCAGCATGGTCAGTGTCCTGAAACGGGTATAACCACTGTCCGTGGTGTGCGTTAAAATCCCCCAGGAACACCAACTGCGCTGTGGGAAAACGTTGCTGAACCTTGTCCGCTGTACTGCTGAGATAGTCCATAAGCCTTGTTGTCTCCCGATCTCCGCTGTGTGACCGATAAATACCAGCGTATACCATTTGGTCTAGGCCGGTATCTATGTGAACCCACATAACTGAAAGGTCCGGCACTTCTAAGTAACGGAGACGCTTACAACAGATCTTGTCACTGGCATACATGCACACTCCGGCGTGCGGGTGGAATTTGGACTCCAGGATGTAACCTGGGTAACAGAGGTATGCCGAGTCTGACGGATCACAGATCTGCGTCTCCGTTAGGAAGAGTAGGTGGGGTCTCTCCGTCTCGAGGTGGTGGTGGACATCATTGAGATTGGAGTGCACTCCTCGGATGTTACAGAAGTGCACTTTAAACGAGAGGAAGTGCAACCGCTGTGTTACCTTACTCTTCTTTGGACCTTTCATTAATTTTGGAGTGGATTGAATAGGGAGGAGAACAGAAGTTGAGTGAAGTGCTGCAAATGGAACCAAGCAACTCGATAGGGGTAACGCACCTTTGGGAAACTCGCTTGGAGACTGCGGGGACGCCCGAACCCCCCCGAGTTCGCCATCGGGTCCTCTCAAACCGGTCGCCAGCCGGCACGATGGAGCCTCCCGGGATTTTTCGCGAGGTGGCGGGGCAGCCTTTTGCATGTGGCTGGCATGCTACTTGGGCCCCCTACTACCTGCGGTCGGCCAGCGGTGCACCGTGATTCGGATCCCGCTACCCTCCAAAACGAGTCACCCGGTGAGTCATTATCCTACGAGTTGAAAACTGTTCTCCGATGCAGCACGATTACTCAGACCTATCCTCCCCAATGGCTACACTAGACATCATGCCGGAACGCAACTAGGTTACTTGGCGGCATGGTTTTGTCTAGTGGGTGGTGACAAGCCACGGCCGAAGCCTACCACCAGATTTTACTGCTCGTTTAGCACCACCCAGGGACCACGTACAAGGCATCGAGGGCTAAACCTTGCGGACGCGAGCAGTTTTCAGTCCCCAAAAAATTCTTGCATCTTTGCCGAACTGTGTCATTGCTTTAAACCTTAGAGTAATATTATTATTACTCTAAGCTTTAAACACAATCCATTCTAATTTATCAGTGAGATGAAAGACGTAGACGGAGCGAATTCAGTACCTTAGCCATTTTTTTTTATAAAATAAAAATGTGACATTTGTCTTCCATCCATGCCACCTGGTGGAAAGTGAAAACGAGGACTAAGGCTGTACACGTCCATCTGAGAGAAACCTATTCACTCGACACTCAAAGTACCAGGTGGGATTGTAGTTGTCAGGAAAACCAGACGCAGACCAGGCAGATCCACATTTTGGCAATCCGTACCGAAAAAGAACTGCCGAGTCACTTTGTTGGTGGCAAATCCACTATATTTGGGTGGGAATTCTGTCTGCCTCTCGTAGACCGGCGTTAAAAGGGAGTGGCTTCAATTTGGTCAAAAGAGAACTTGCGCACTCTTTAAGATGCATTTTACTTATGTAAGCACTGCGACACAACAAGCAACCTTACGTCGATAAAACAAGCAACATTGCGTTTTAAATTATAAGATTGTCTAAGATTGTCAATAATTTCTCGGGTTTTGCCCACAGGCCAGCGCTCCTAGATGATATTTGGCTAACTTTCCGAACCCAGGTTTTGGCAGCAATTTGAGCCATGTAAGAACGCAATTTGTTGACCGTAATTTTATTTGATATGAATTAAAAATAAAGGTAGCATTGTTTTTATTCACGAGCACACAGCCCAAATGCTTTAAGTGAAAAAGGGTGGTCGTTATCTACCAAAAAAAATCTTTAGGTATGAAAATCTTTTAGTCATTTCATTTTTTGATTCACTGTTTATCGGTAGTGCCAATTCATTGATAAAAAGTAAAAACTTGAAGTGTGTATCAGTAAGGACCTATAATTATATTCCAATAATTACCAATATAATGTATAAAAGAAAAAAAACAACTAATTATTTACCTACTAAATAATTTTGAAGGAGATTGCCAGGGCCCGGTAGCTCGGTTGGCTAGTGCAAGCGGGAGACCCGGGTTCGAATACCGATTGGGGCGAATTATTTAGTAGGTATTTTGTTTCTTATCTACGTGGGCACTACTCAGAAAGAGACACAAGCAGTGGAAGCTCGGCTCGTGATAACACAATAGTTCTCAGTCTAGTTATACGGTGTAACAGGCAGTTGCCCACCCTGCTTCTACGCCGTGTACGCAACGTCTGCACTGCTACACTCAAGGCGACGCGACGATTGAGTGAACCTTTTTACAATTAAACAAAAAATTTCAAATATCATAACGGAGCAATATGAAAATTCCGTTAATAAGTATTTTATGAAGAAAGCCACGTCCTTGCTAAGCCCATGTCATCTTGGAGCTCATTCACCTGGTGTTTTTTCTACCCTGACAAAAACTGCTTATACCCTGGCAAATAATTCAATGCAGTAATTATTATTAGTAATTATTAATTTACAAACCATCGGAAACCTCTCAGTCTCGGTATGTAGAAACCTCGCTCCGCTGAGCTGCGTCTAAATGTACACTGCGCCGAGGATAGGTAGGTATATGAAGCATTTCTATTAGTTCATGACCAACGCATTCCTTACACAACAAACCTGGTGGAAACACAGCCTAAATCCAGAACCCATGACAATATGGGAATAAAAATTTCGGGTTATTTCCGTCTGGACAGATTTTCGTTTCGACAGAATTCTGTTTCGTCGGATTTTTGTTTCGTCAGATTTTTGTTTTAACAGTAAAAGTACAATCACAAATATAAAAGTTTATTTTCATATAATTTTGATGAAATTCTTACTAGCCCAACGGCCATCCGTTCTGCGAGCTATGTGCCCTTCCCATTACCACTTCAGCTTTGCAAGTCTACTAATTTTTGAGTAGATCCCGCAAGAAAACTCCGAGCAAAGCCCTTTCCATTGCTCGCTGAGCGACTTTGAGCTTGTTTATAAGGCCTATAGTTGAGTTTAAAGTAAAAAAAAGAGGAAAAAATATACTAGTGTGATAAGATAAGGCTATAAGTAGGTATAATTTTATTAAAGAAAATAAGTCTGGACTTGGAAGGTAAAAAACAAAAAAGTGGCACTAAAATAAAAGGCAGACTTCGTCTAAGACAACCATGGATTAAATGGTTCTAAGTTATTTGTAGGTTCTTACTTCATCTTAAAGCTTTAGCCTATGTGCTATTCCAGACTCCACACTATCAATATGCCAAATTTCATCCAAATTGGTAGAGCCGTTTTCCCGTGATTGAGGAACAAACATCCATACTTTCACATTTTATAATATTAGTAAGATTTACAAAGCTCTAGTAATTAGAGCAACGTAATGATCAAGTTATTTGTCATGTTTGACAAATTTTGTGGAAGTATTTTATAAGGATGACAATGTACAGGAGTAAAATATGGTCACCCTGATTGACTTTGTATGAAAGAATCAACAATTGCTTATATTTTTTGTTTGGCAGTATTTAGAGCTGTCACATACGACGATTTGTTGTCTTCGTCGCCGTCACATTCCTTTTGATCAGAATCTAGCTTTCTAGGCCGTCTGCAACCGCTGGAATGGGTGGCTCAGCCAGCCGGACATTTGTCATCTGTCATCAAAATCTTTATCGAAATAACTCTTAAACACATGCGTCAGGTATGTTTTAAACTATATGAGGTCTGTCACATATCGCGTCACATTACTTTTAGACTTAAAACTCAGTTCCAATTGCTTTAATTACTGAGATATAAGGAAAAAACAAAGTGGCTCAGCCAGAAACGTCCGGCTGGCTGGCCACTTGTTTTTTGTGTTAACTCGAAAATTATGGCGTTTTGCTTGATAAAACCACTTTAGCTGCTGTCACATATCGCGTCACATACCTTTATATACCAGCTGGATCCTCAAAACCCTCTGGGGGCTGAGATCTGGAATGCTGGAAAATGCGAAATTCTGGCCGGCTGGCCAAAGTTTTTTCGATTTTTTGAGGAAACTATAGCGTCACAAACGATGAAACCTTTACAGATCGTCGTCACAAACGATGACTTAGCCACCTAGATGAGCAGCAACGCTCTGCGAGAAAATGTCCAGACATCCGGACGCACGCTCTGTATCTCATCACTTGCTTTTTATCGCTCCTTTTATTATTTATTAGAGGTAGGTAGTTTGCGATTTGTACGTAACTGAATTTGACGTAACTAAGTGACACGCTGTCGAAACGAAAATCTGTCCAATCAGAAAAAAACCAAAATTTCCTATGTCTTATATGTCCACTATTATAAGGGTCAGGCAAGATATCTACTTACTAGTTAGCGACTGCCAAGTTATATACTAATCATACGACCCTTCTCATACACCTAAGGCAGAGGTAACGTCAAACATCATCAATTCAGCGATGATGCGTTGCAGCAGTGATTCTTGGAGAGCAAGTTCTTTCCTTGACCCGCGGGAGTTATTCTTATGTTCACCCATCGTCCCTTTCCATTAGAAATTAATGTCCAAGGGCAAATCAGGCAAGGGTTTAGTTATTTCTTTAAGTAAGAAATAAAAAATAACATCATCACACATCCATATATTGCCATAAAATAATTAGGCTACAATAAATATATGTGATATACACACATAAGTAAACAATTAAAAACTTATTCTTAAGTCAAAAATATAGATTTGATAGTCCGATTTACAGATAAAATTTCACAATAAATAAACGCGAACCAGAATAACTACTAAATAAATAATCAAAAGATGTTCAACTTCAACATAGTCAACCTGCGCATTTGAGGATAATTTAATATAAATAACCGTAAAAACAATTTAAGTACATTACTTAATAACTAGTAAAATGAGACCTTATTTTAATAATAAGAAGATGGTTTATTTATTAGTGATTGCGTTCCCTGAGGGGTGATATAACCATGGGTAGATTTTCTTTGCAGATATTTTCTTTTCCGACTTTGTGGATCTTGCGAATGACTGATGGGGACTTGTTCGACGGCTTGAGGTGGCAGTCTTCCACGTCCTTCTTCATTTTCTCCATCAGCGAGGACTGCTTGGCCACTGTCATCGAGAGCTCTTCATTTTCTTGTCGCAGAAGTGACAGCTCGACGACAAGAGATTGTTGGTCTTGTATCTGCAATAAGATTTATAATAATCAACGAATGCAGAGCATCAAAAAAACCGACTTCACGTCAAAACTTTGGCTGAAATATAAGGGCGGCGATATAAATATTCTCCTTACTCATTCATATTTTTACAATAATCAAATTTTTTTCATGAAGTAGGTACTCAATCGATTTTGATGAAAGGATGACGCATAACTTCGTCTGAGAGCTGGTACCCGCCTCAATAGACATGTGTGATATATCGTTGAAAAGAGCTCATCTTCTAGAACAAGAATTGGTATGACGCCTGTCTTGATTCTGACTACAAGCTGATAACCAACCTAGTAAAATTAATCGAAATCTCCGAAGACAAAATAAAAAAAAAACCTTAATTTAGGTGTGCAACACATAATCAGAGCGCTTACTATCTATGCTTTAGGTGACCCGTATGCTATTTTGACTTTGAACGGACTAACGATCGGAACTTGGCGCCATAGTCACTTTGATTCAGGTTACTAAGACCTATCCAACGGTGTATCCTACATGGCTATTGGAGGTGGATACCAAAAATATAGTCCCGACATTTAGGAACTTATAGCTCTGAACAGACTAATGATCGGAACTTGGCGCCATAGTCACTTTGATTCAGGTTACTAAGACCTATCCAACGGCGTATCTTACATGGCTATTGGAGGTGGATACCAAAAATATAGTCCGACATTTAGGACCTCATATCTCTGAACAGACTAATGATCGGAACTTGGCGCCATAGTCACTTTGATTCAGGTTACTAAGACCTATCCAACGGCGTATCTTACATGGCTATTGGAGGTGGATACCAAAAATATAGTCCGACATTTAGGACCTCATATCTCTGAACGAACTAATGATCGGAACTTGGCGCCATAGTCACTTTGATTCAGGTTACTAAGACCTATCCAACGGCGTATCTTACATGGCTATTGGAGGTGGGTACTGAAATAATACGTCGTCCTTTGTATGGGACCACCTCTGAAGTATACTCTATCATATGAAACAAGAATATTTAAAATCGATTCATCGTCCATCAAAAATCAAAAATCGTGTAACAAAGACACAAAAAGAAGGTACACACGAATTGAGCACCTCCTCCTTTTGGAAGTCGGTTGAAAATATAATAGACGCAGCTGGGTTCATGAATCACTTTGTTTTCAAATGAAGACAGATTCGCTCGACAACAGTAATTATGATAGACTCCTAGTCTTATAGAGAAATCCGCCGCAGGTTGGGGTGAAATATGTAGACTACGAACCCCTTTCCAATAAATAACAACCCTCTTAAGGTGTGTACTTTTTTATTGAGCATTTTGTGTGTCTGAAATAAACTCCCCTGTGCAAAGACTATACTAAAATAATAAGACTAAACGCAATGAACAATATTATTTTTGAACGGTTTTGAGCTTCAGGAGCAAAGTACCCAAAACAATTCGATTGCCTCTTTGCTTTGAAAAACAGAAGAAATTATACTTATTATATTTAAAACTAAAAAATATAACACCTCATTCGCTGACAGTTTCTTTGGATTCCTGGGTTCATATTTATACAATAAATAATTTATATCCTTTAAATATGTATTTATGCAAAAAGACCGCATCAACCTGGCTACTAGGGCTAGATTACGATAAAACTAAAGAGCTATTATTTTTTCCAACGTAAATATCATGAAAAAAAGAACAATATATTTTATTTATTTATTATGGTATACACAACAGGTTACAATCACATCACTTTACTTATTATTATTACCTAAAGATTCAGTAAAGTTTTCTACTGTAACCAAGTTAAGCCCTTAACAGATACTACGTACAACACAAGACGTCTACAGCTGGCCAAGCAAAGCGTCTAAAAATAGAGGAAGTTTCATATTCGCCACTCCCATAATTACAGCTTATTTTCGTAGGAAGAAAGACGCGACCCCATCTTTGAATTGAATTCTTTACCCCTCAACAGGATCTAACAACACTCCATGGAACAAAACAGGACAATGCTATTTTTCGCAACAGACCACCCCATACAAATCTGATAACTATTTTAATTTATTTTTATTTTGTGTCATTTAATAATTGACGTAGATACATTTCTACCTACTAAATAGGAATGTATGTACAGTACATACATACATAACTTCACGCCTGTATCCCGTATGGGGTAGGCAGAAAACCAGAGGTAATAAAACCATCTGATATCACGTTTAACAAATTTGGAGGCATTATAATAGTGAAGAGAGACTATTGCAGTGACAGGGGGTCAGCCTATCGCCCACAAAAAAGCCTCCCATAACACCTCGGTCCCTTAACTGACTTTTACAGTATGCCCGGGAAGAGAAGCAGCTGGCACATTCTATGTTTTTCTTTCGCTCCCAGTCCAGCATAGTATGTACATTCTTATCGAATAATAGCTGCTTCGTTTCGTTTTACCCGCGTAAGCCAAGCATGTTTTTGGAGACGGCTATGTTGTAACAGTTATAATTCATAATGTAATTAAAAACTCTTTAAAGTATCCTAATTAAGGCATCTATGGCTCCCCTACAGATTGTTCATAGATACAGTTAAAGATGATTTGACTGAAGTCGTAGCTACGAAGGGAGCCAATTAATCCTCTTTAAGTGATTATATCCATTAGTTTCACATGGATGAACAAGGGGTAAACTTTAAGTAGGGAGTTACATACTTAAGTATTTGTATTAAACTAACAGAAACGATTGGATACGGTCCGTAATTCGGGTGTCATATCGAAATAATATTAATTTCTTCCATGCTGGACTGGGAGCGAAAGAAAAACATAGAATGTCCCAGCTGCTTCTCTTCCCGGGCATACTGTTAAAGTCAGTTAAGGGACAGAGGTTTTAAAGGCGTTTTCGTGGGCGATCGGCTGACCCCCTGTCCCTACAATAGTCTCTCTCCATCTTTATAATACCTCCAAATTTGTCAAACGTGACATCAGATGGTCTTGTAACCTCTGGTGTTCTGCCTACCCCATAAGGGATACAGGCGTGACGTTATGTATGTATGTATTAATTTTTACATTCCACGTTATTCCGAAATATGGTCTACCTATTCATCCAATTTTGTCCTCGTCTGTTAGGTTAGTTGGAACAAAAAGATGGATAATGACAGCATATTAGGGATACATTATTGAAATATACATTCTGAAACAAATGTCTATTATAATCGAAACACAACGTCCGTCCTACGGAATTCGCCCTCCGTCAAAAGACCTAGATCAAATTTTGTTCTTTTATATTATAGCTTTTGTTCCGCCGGAATTTGAATCTCGACCCTTCTGTTATGCAGACCGGCGTAACCAGTTTAGTAAAAGGGTCGTCTAGGGCACCATAACACGCCTGCTTATAATAAATAGACTACAGACTAAATTTATCAACTATATTACTTGAAATATTCAAAGGGTGACGCACGAGTCCGACCCGCAGCTGACTGGTTTTATTTTAATAAATAAATATTAAGAAATATTTAAACTTCATGAAATATATAAATTTATTTTTGGTAAATAAATTCAAATTAATATGCAAACATCCATGACTTGACGGCTATTATCCGTGTTCTTCACATAGTAATCCGCCCACACCAGGACTCGAACCTATGACCTCTGGCATAATAGCTTAATGTTTTTAGTATTACACAAGTTAGACGTCATTTTTTAATAATGGGGGAGCGCCGACCATTTTATATTTAATATTCATTTAATATTCACGTTGAGCAGTAGCAGTCGTGAGAGTATGTCAGAAGCCATTTCGACCCCCTGAAACTTCTGACATCCTCCAACCGAAACAGTGTTAGCTTGGTGGTTTTAGGTTATACCTCATCGTCACCCAGGGGAGAGACTTATAGCCCTACAGTGGGCTCATTACAAAGAGTTATGAGTGGGTGTATAGTTTTTTTTTTTTTAATTTAAAGTAACCCCGTATTTGACCTCAATTTCACCTGATGGTAAGTGAAGATGAGAGCACACGGGCCTAGGAAAGAATAATAATAATAAATATTCTTTATTGCCACAGAACTTAAAAAATAAACTTTTTAACAATATTATCAATGACAATGTGGGCGGCCTTATCGCTTAAAGCGATTTCTACCAGGTAACCCAGGCAAAGAAAAAATATCACAAACTTATAATAATAATAGGGCAGAGTATTTGAATTGATGGATAGAATACCTACTTATAGACAAAGAACTGGCTCTTCATAAAATATTGCCGGAACACATCACCGCCGGAGCGGTCATATTTGGCGGCAGATTTTATATGAAGGGTGGTCGCTAGCCAGATCCTACCACCAAGCGAGGGTCATTCGGATTAGTCGCCTTTTACGACACTCTTATCCAGGGGTGGTAGGGCTGTTGTAAGCCTACAGGGAAAAAATAGAGTATGTTGGATTGTGTTGGCGAGTGTACTTGACTGTTAAGGCTGTAGGTGTCTGAGGCTGTGTTTGTACGGTGAGTGGGGGAGTGATGTATGGTGGCAGCAGACGCGGTCGCGGACTGAAATTTTGTAATAATAATAATAATTATTATTACATTTTCTTTCTCTCTTGCCCTGATACCCGACCGACTGGTCCGATTGTCGGGACTTTTCCGCCGAAAGGCGAGTAGTTAATAATTAACTCTTTATTGCATCAATGTATGTATGTATGTATCTTTTTTCTAGCCTCTACTCTTTTAAAGGATTCATCTTTTCATGATTTTGGAAGGGGTCATGTCCCCTAGGACCGCGCTTGGATGGTGGCAAGTATACCTGACTATTAAGGCGTTGGTTTTCAGCGGTGAGGCGCGCGAGCTCGTCGGCGGCGGCCCCCAGCAACACCCGCGCCTGCTCGGCCGCGGCGCCCGCCTGCCCCGCGTGCTGCGTCGCCAGCTCGCACAGCACGCGCTTCTTTTCAACCTATAAATACCACAGGCTATACTCTTCACGTTCATATCGCAGATAGACGACCTCCTTGATGAGGACTCTACAGTTTTGTAAAAAAAAAAATGTACTAATGTAGACGGCCTCCTTGCTGTCGACTCTTTTTATGGAGCGTAATAAAAAATAAAGCCAGATTTTATAAAATGGGTTTCTGCTTGGAGCTGACTCTTCAAAATTTTATTAAAAAACGCGATGCTGTGTTTTTTACATCATAAGGATAGGACGTTTGTCTTCTATGCCACCTGATGCAAAATGCTCATATAGAGTATCGCAACTGCAAAATATGCTCTGGATTGTACTGAACGCAATTTATTAGGTAATTATTTTATTATAATTTATTAGGGAATGGAATATAAAAATTGTTTAAAAAAGAAACTACTTTTCCATTAAGTATTAAAATGAATTAAAACCTACAAGTGCCTAACAACTTAAAAACTATTACACTTACCTCTTCTTGAAGCATTTGAATCTGTGACTTGGATTCCTTTTTCAAAAGCTCCACATCTTCAAGAAGCTCATTCTTGATGGTTCCCAATTCCCTGTAGGCTTCTTTTTCTACATTCTGCAGGCTCTCAATCAATGTGACGTTGTGTTCCATCATACGAGTGTGCTCCTTGGCCAACGAAGCTTTTGATTTAAGAATGTTTACCAAAGCATCTTTATACTCGTTACACTCTAATACTGTGGTATTTAAGCTGTTTTTATAAGACAATAACTCATTTTCAAGAGCCTCCTTAGAGCTGGTCAGCGATTGTACTTGCTGTTCTAGCATTTCTAACTCATTATCGGAGTCTCTGAGCCTCATCGTAAGAACTTCCACAATGTCTCTAGTGACCGACAATGACATTTCAAACTTTGTCTTATCCTTGACAGCCTTGTCTACTAAAACTGTAAGCCTGTTGATTTCATTCTCAAAATCAATAAATTTAACTTTACTTTCTTCTTTTTGTTGTTCAATTTCTTTGGTCAATTTAGCCTTTTCATTTCGTAGAGTTTCAATTTCTAATTTAGTATGATTAAGATCAATTTGCAACATAGTGCTGTTTTTGTCTGCCGTGGAAAGTTCAAAGGTAAGTTCTTTAATTTCGTTTTCAAGGTGCTGTATCTTTTTCACCTGCTGATTCCAATGATCTTGAATGTTCTGACTTCTTTCCTCGAACTGTATTTCACAAAGTTTCAGTTTCTCATGAGCTGTCTCCTCAATTTGTTCGATCTTGGCTTTCATTTCAAACTCCTTAGTGGCAATTTGTTCTTGCAAGTCATTGACTATTTCTTCTTTCTCTTTTATTAATTGGTGTTTAATAGCTTCAATCTTGGACATGTATTTTGATTTGACATTTTCTTGGTCAGCCCTTGATTTGCTGATGATGGCTTGTTTTTCTTCATCCAATTTAGATTTCAGTGTTTCTATCTCAGCTTTATATTCCCTCCTGATACTTTCATTAGCTTCTAATGCCAGAGCATGGTGACCCTTTACCATTTCAAGTCTTTGTTTGCTTTCTTCTAAACAATTTTCAGTAGTTGTCAATTTGTTCTGTAGATCTTTACAGAGGCTATCCCTAATGGTTATGATATCTTCCATTGATCGCAGCTCAACTTGCTTTTCACATAGCTCATTTTCAAGGCTTTCACATTGTTTCTGGAGTTCTGAAATTCGGTTTTGTAATTTGTTGATTAGCTCTGTTTCATCATTGTGAACTTGTTTTTTATCTTCCAATGTCACCTGAGCCAACTTCTTGTCTATTTTTTCTACTTCACTATTCTTTTTAGCATCTTTGAGCTGTTGGTGTAAATTAGCCAATTCACTTTTCAAGTCTTCAATGTGTTTATTGTATTCAGCAATTGTGTAGTCTTTATTCCTGTAAAATTGTGATGTGATAAAATTTTTAGTTCCATGTAAAAATAATATACAAAGATTTAAATTGACTTTAGAAACGGGATATTCAACATGTTTTTATTTATTTTGAGTTCTCAATATTTCAGCACTGTTGCAAGTGTCACGGTCACGACAGAAGCAATGGCCGAAATATCGAGAACTCAAAATAAATTAAAAACATGGTAAACATCCTGTTTCTAAGATTAATTTATATGTTAATGACCATGTCAGTTTAACACATTGATTACCACTGCACATAGTACAGTGTGTTGGATATCTTGCATAACGTCCAAAACCACGGAACCATGTTTTAGTTGTCTTAAAAAAGTGGCCACATACCATGTTACTGTACTGTGTTACTTTCCCTAAAACTTAATAAATATTTGTTGAGTCTGCCTTTTTAGTATTTTAATGTGGTTCTTTTAAACAGCCAATAATAATTTCAATTATAAATAAAACCCATATAAAAAAATTTGGCCCCAGGCAGTATCCAATAAAAATATCACGGCCCTTTTGGTAGATTAGAATTACTGTTGTTCTATGGCAATAAAACTTATAATATACCTACATATGTATAAATATACCCACTAGTTCCTAGCCAAATGCCAGTTGCCAAAAAAACTACTTCTTTGTTTTTAAGTCAATTCAAATAAGTTTATAATGATTTAAAATAGAATTCCATCAATATAGGACATCAATAATAGACAGTGATTTTTTTAATGGTAGGTATAATTAAAATAAATTATTTACCTAATTTCAACTTCTTGATCTTTAATAATTTCATTTTGTTTTGTATTTTGTTTCTTTATAATAGGGGTTTTAACAGGTGGAGCTGGTTTTCTTAAACTGCTTGGTTTTGTTGCTGTAAATGGCTTTACAGGTTTAGGCTGCAAAAAGCAAAATTCATTAAGTACAATTCTTATTCTTTGGTTACAATGGCATCATTAAGTATAAATAAACAAACATAAAAACAATCTTGTCACTTTAGCATATACCTGCTGCATGTATGTCTTATACAGGGTGTTCCAATAACAACACCTTTCCGTGAGATTGGAAGAAGGTGAACCTTAGAACTAGCTGATAACATCAACATAGGTTTAGAAAAATTGTCTGGTTTTCAAGATATTGACACTTTGGTGATTTTTTAAGAAACTCCCACATAGCATAGGGTTCTAGTAACTGTTAAAATTATTACATCTACCTCCAGTGTCACAGAAACATGTCATTTTCGGTACATCCTGTATATAAAAAAAAACATTTTTTACAGGAAAACTTACAGAGCTAAGACTAATTATATATACATTTTTACATACCTAAGCAATAGCCAAAAAGTTTCCATGTTTAAATTGATAAAATATATTGTTAAAACATTATTTCTAGTCTTATAAGATGGACACAAAAAAATACACTGAACAAAGACATCTCTGGTGATAATTAATTAATTTGGATATGAATTTACGCTAACAACTTACCGTAATAAAAGATTTAATGCTTGAAACGGAGCTACACTGTGACTGGACGTCAAAGTTAGGTTTTAGAGGAGTGCCTGTTCTGTGTGTCTTAGCAGAAGTAGTTGTTGAATGAGCCTTTGTACTAGTAGACTTAGGAAGAGCTTTAATATCCTCTGGCTTGGCTGTTTTTGTTTGAACTTTTGATAAGGCTGAAAGGGTTTAATGGTTTTAGAATTTCAATACTTATTTCGAAATAGATAACTATTATGTAAAGTTCAATTTTATTGCTACTCACCAGTAGGTTCGAAACGTTTAGCTTTTGAAAACATGGTTTATAATAAAATAGTAATTTGTAACGATACAATAGATTCTAAGAAACTTTAACGAACGGCACAGTCAGATAGCTAGCGCGCGTATCAAAATTGCGCGAAACTATACAATACAAATACAACAACAATAGGAAAGTAACAGTCAACAACGTCAGCTTTCAATTTAGGAATACCGTTAAAAACGTTCCGTTCAAGGTAACCAAGTTCTTAAATGTAATAATTTTTAATTATGTAAGTACTTAAAGTGGATATACATAGTTTATATTCCAAAAGTAAATTAATTCGCGGAAATATGTTTTAGGGAATGAATATTAATTTAATTGCAGTTAAGAAATGTTTATGTTATAACAATAGTAAATTTGACGTCTCCTTTTAAACATACCTACCTACAGTGTGCTAGGAGAATTATAAAATAAATAACAAGAGTTTTTTGGTGATTGGTTTGTTTAATCTCGGAAACTACCAGATGAGTTGTATTTGGAAAAGTCTATTTTCATAAGATTATCTCTGCTATACATTATAGTAATCGAAATTACCTACCCTGTTGGTTAAGCTTTCGTATGGAAACCATCGAACCACTGTGAAGGTAACAGACTAAAAAGTACAGCTTACGAAAGGAAATTTTCATTTTCTTTTATATTGCTACCTATCTTTGAAAATTACTGTCTGATATTTATTTGAATATTTTAGGTTTATCTTGGTTTATTTTGCTAGAAATTTATTTGATATTCATTTTAAATAATGTGAAAGGAAATAGCAACGTGAGGTAAGTTTTTGGTCATTACCGTTAAGCCACAAATACACTGTTGGAAACAAAACATCAAACCAAGGTGACCTTGCTAGTTTACAACGTGTTTCCAACAGTGAAGACGGCTGTTGACAACCAAATTACATGACCTTGGCGGGTTGGAAACGGCGGTGCTTAGAATCACAGACATACATCTACATAGACAACGCAAGTGCCACGATTTGTATTCGAACCAAGCGTGCCGACTTTTTAAGACCTATTGTGACGTCACAGCTGATATTTATTACTGGAAAATACAAAAAGATTCAGAGACACCGATACCGCCGATGAAATCGATTATTAAGAACGATATTGATATTGAGGACTCGATTTTCTAACAGACATACATACACGCATATTGCAATACATATTAAATCTAGAGGCGACCAACCTTGACGCTTGGTCGGGGTTCGGACACGCAAAAGATATGCATTTGCGTTATCTATGTAGATGTATGTCTGTTTTTAGGACAGTGTGTACGCTTGTTATTATATATTTTACTATGTAACTATAACTAGAAATGACTCGAGTTTTGAAGCTTTTTATCCTGCGTTTCAACCTTTTCTTCTTTGTATTCTCAATTGCATACAAAACTGCCATCGCGAAGATGTTGCCAACGCGAGAGATCAGAGCACACTGACGATTAAGGGGCGTGGCCTGGCGTGACCTTGGCTTGTGTTCTTGTTTGTCTCCTTGTTGGAAACCACCGTTTGTAACAGTGTGGATGACTCGGAATTGGTTGACAACAACTTAACCTTCCTTAACCTTGGTTGGAAGCATTGGTTTTCAACGTGTTTTCAACAGTCTGGCGGTTACCAAAGAAATTGAACACAAAATTGTTTTATTTTTATTATGTGTATTGGTTAATTAAAGGTCCTATTAGCAATTTATGACAAAACCTTTGTTGTGTGCGCAACATCGTACCAGTAATTTGTATGAAAAAAATGGTTACTTGTTACAAATCCGGAATACTTAGCTTGCAATGGGGAGTTTTCTGACAGCTCATTAAATAAACAAAACTGTACAAAATTGGTACAAAAGGCTTCGATAGATGGCGCTTTACAAAAGGCGAAGGCGAAGAATTTATTCCACACTGCGTTTTTAACAGTAAAATAAATTAATTGACGTCTGTATCAGAAATTGAACGTATAAATAACCATAGATGGTAGATACGATAACGATACCACTTACCTATATTATAGTTTACAGACTTAACGCCTTCGGCTTTTTAAAAGTGCCATCTATAGTGGTTTTTTGAACTAATTTTTATGAGCTGTCAGAAAACTCCCCATTATCTATCTATCTATATCTATCTTCTATATCTATACTTATAATAAATCTGTAGAGAGGTCAATTCTGTACATGAAATATATTTTCAAAATAACTATCAGGGGGTGATTAGTGATCGATACTGATGCCAAAAATGCAATCAGTAAAATTTTTGTCTGTCTGTCTGTCTGTATGTTCCTTATAGAAACAAAAACTACGCGACGGATTTTAACGAAACTTGGTAAAATTATTCTTCATACTCCTGGGCAGGTTATAGTATACTTATTATCACGCTACAACCAATAGGAGCAGAGCAGTGAAGGGAAATGTTGGGAAAACGGGAGAAATTACTTCATTTTTTAAGCTTCCGTCGCGTGTGCAGCCTTAATGGTTAAATCTACATAGAAATCATGTATGACAAAAATATTCTTCATATAATTATATTAAAAATATTCCACAATAGTATTATGTCTATATTTTATGGTTGGCTCACAATGAGTAAATCCCGATAGCGTAGCAGGTCGGAGCTTTCTGATTATATTTGTTTACTCTTACGTTTATAATACTCTCACTCATCCCTAATAAAAAAAAATTACAATTCAAAAGAACGCAATTCCCAGTATCGGTGTGTTTTGCAATGACAATTAATAATGCTCAAGGGCAGACTTTTCGTGTTGCTGGAGTAGATCTCGGTGTCAGTTGTTTCTCGCATGGTCAGTTATACGTCGCTCTTTCCCGGGTAAGCAATTCTAGAAATCTTCATGTTCACGTGCCGGACGGGTCAACTTTCAATATAGTTTACTCGGAAGCTTTGCGCTGAAGTATTTTCGATCCATAGATACTTAAGCCTCATGTGAAAGTGATCTAAACAATTAATTGTCAAATATTATAAAATGTCAATCCTTATCCTTACTAATATTATAAATATGAAAGCGTGGGTATTTGTTCAGCTTTCACGCAAAAACTACTCGACGAATCATGAGAGGTACCTACTAGAAGTAACATAGGATACTTTTTATCCCGAAATTATCGCGAGCGGAGCCGCGGGCACAGCTAGTGAATTATATAACTAATGATTAGATTTATGGTAACCATAATGGCCTTAATTGCATTTGGGTCCAAAAAATTCAATTATTTTAAGAAATGTAGAAAAAAACTTAAAAACTAGTTTAAGTTTTTGGGGGACAGTAACGTATACCTGACTTTCCAGTAACAGTTCTGACATCATAAAATTGTGTTTATCCTGGATTACTAAAAACATTGTATCATAAACATATCTCTTTATTTTTAAGTCCTGACGGACGGAGTCGCTGTCATACTATATTTCTTGTAGATACACAGTAAACAATCTTTAATGAGCCCATATGCTTAGGCTGTCCGGTCCATAACTTTTCTAGTCCGGCCCATAAATTACCAGTCATTTGGCAATGGTCAGGACGTAACGGTTTCACAGTTTTACTCAGTTCACAGTTTTTATCATAGGTATCATATCACCTAACTTAATCGTTTAACAAATGTCGTATTCCAAAAAGGGGACAGTACTGCAGGGCGATTAATGTCACAATTCTGGCTCAAATTTTATTTACTTTGTTTAATAACTCGACACTTCTATGTCACAAAACACTTAGTTATTTGCAACATGTATACAAGGGACATCCTATAAGTGCTGTGGTAGACATTTTATTTATTTATTTATTTATTACCAATAACAAAATCCACAGACCTTAAGTATAGTTAGATAGTTCACATAAGAGATACGAGCTTACGTCTAATGACGGATTTACATTTTATTATTAAAACTTGAGAGCCTAATATATTTTATCGTAAAGAAATTTTATACAGTTTTTGTTTTTAATTAATTAATTAGTTCTAAAAAAAGAGAGACGAAAGTAGGGAAAAATACAAATTATCTAAAATTGAATTAAGTACATGGTTTGATACAATTTGTTAAAAAATAAAATAATAATAATAACGTAAGTTGCTAAGTAACTACCTATTTAATAAGAATTATTGAGTCAGAATGAGTGTGTGTGTGTGTACGTGTGTCTGCATGGGTGTAAAGATATGGGTAAGTTTGGATTTTATTGTTATTCTTTTCTGTCTGAGTTTGAGATCACTTCTGTTAACTGTCTCCTGAATTGATTTTTGCTAGTATTAAATCAGTAGAATCAAAGTATTTATTATAGGTATTTTGCGTTCGATAGATAATTGCGTTCTGATTATAATTTGTACGTGCGCTGGGCAGATCGAACAAGGCTGTGTGTCTTGTACGGCGTGAGGGGACTCGAAACCGCAGAAACAGTTCCGTGAGCTCGGATCAATCGATTGCACCATGTACAACACTGTGCTAGAACATCATCTCGTTTAAAACTCTTCTATCTTTAAGTGACAGAATCTTATGAGTTCGACATGCGTTCTCATAATTTTGGATTTTAAGTTGGCTTCGATAATTCAAATTCTTTATAAATTTCAGTTGAATTTTTTCCATACTATTTATATTTATTAGGTACTGTGGATTCCAGATATTACTACAGTACTCAAGTACACTTCTTACAAAGGCGAAATATAACATTTTGATACAGTTAGTATCAGTAAATGGTTTACTGACTCGCAAAATGAAACCTAAGTTTCTGTATGCTGTACTTACGATGTGAGTGATGTGGTCATTATATGATAGTTGGTCGTCCTTTAATGAAACCGTGTTGGTTAGCTGGTATATTGCGATAAAGAAAAGGGTGTAAATAGTGATGGACTGTTTTTTTCCATAAATTTACTGATTGTATTTAACCTGGATCATCATCATCATCATCACAACTCCGTGTAATGAGCCCACTGCAGGGCTGTGAGTCTCTCCTTTGGGTGACGAGGAGGTTTAGGCCGTAATCCACCAAGCTGGCCCGGTGCTGGTTGGTGGATGTCAGATATTTCAGGGTGCCGAAATGGCTTCTGACAAACCCTAACGACTACTGTATACAAGTATACAGCACCCGGGACCGACTGCTTAACGAAGCACGGAAGTCGTCGGAAGAAATGAATGGTCGGCGGTCACCCATCCTAATACCGGCCGCACCGAACGCGCTTAACCTGCGATATCGTTTGATATGCACAGTAACCACGGCGCCACGACGACTTCTGGACAGGAGTAATGTGTTTTTTTTTTTATATGCGCGGGACGTACCCCTCTTTAAAACAACGATTGAACAATAGAGTTATAGGTTTGGTTAGAGATTTTGAGCAGTTAATATAAAAAATGGGCGGAATATGGTCACTACCAGCGCCTTTGTGCGAATTCGTGGATTTAAGCAATTTAAAAATACAATCGGCTTCCACATGGATTGAATTTAATGTGTCAGAACTAATGTTTACCTCGTCATTAGCTGTGGAATTCAAAATGGATACGGGTTCACTAAAATTTTTACAAAAGCACTCGTTAAATGATAAACATATATTTTTTGGGTCTGAGATTGACTTATTTTCGTAAATCATTAAATTAGGGAAGTCAGTGTTATTCTTTCTTCTAGACTAATGCCCAAATAGACTGCTTACCTTTTATTTTAAATAGGTTTTGGGCATGAAAGTTCGCCATTGATTTTGACAAATCTTACACAGGTAGACCATATGAGGATTAAAACTGTATTGCCGAGGGTATAACAATTATAAAACTCCGGATACGAGACTAAGGATTCTTGTACGGCTATTAGGCTATGTAGGCTGGCAACTAAGCCAAGTAGCGCTGGATCCTACTAAAATTATAAATATAATTGACGACCGGCTGGTGTAGTGGTAACATACATTGCCTTCTATGCCAGAGGTCCTGGGTTCGAATCCCGGTGGCGGCGGATATCGGTGTGATGAACACAGATATTAGCCGTCAAGTCATGGATGTTTATATGTTTATTTAAGTTTATTCTAATCACAAATATGTATTTATTAAATATGTATGTTTATATATTTCTTAAGTATATCAGTTATCTAGTATCCCTAGCACAAGTTCTTTAAGAAATTTAATTTGGGCTAGATAATGTTGTGTGAGTGTCAGAAATATTTATTTATTTAAATAGGCACAAAAGTTTGTATATCAGAATGCATAAAGTTCAAATTTATTCTTGGCGAGCTCTAGCTCACTCCCCGGAAGCAACAATTCCCTCTGTTGGCAAGTATGACGTAGTATCCGTTAGGATTACTTCACCTTATTTCCACAGATCACGGATTAGAGATAACCTATGGAAATCCTGTGCGAATAAAAATTTATAAGAGCTTATGTCGCCACACTACAGAAAAACAAAGATTTGGATTCCTCGTCATTCCTATTTTAGTTCAATACAGCTTACACCCATACGGGCTAACGCTGCGACACGGGTCGCGCGTGTCCGCAGTTTCGCTAGTATTTCATAAGTTTGCTTGTAAAGTCGTGTCAATTTAATACTTACTATTTGAATAAACTTAGATTAAAATCGAAAAACGATGTTCGCGCGTGTAGTTAACGTGGGAGCTAGCCACGCACATACAGGTATTTGTTCAATCTACGCGGTCAAAAATATTTTAATGCTTAGTTGGTGTATAATTATATTTCACAGCTTCTTTCTTTGCGATTGAGGTTTACTTTATGTAGTAGCGCCACCTACTGCTAGCCTTTGCACGGATTTTAGAGTCTATGATAAGGGTTCTTTTCTTTTTTTTTTTTTTTTTTAACAACTGTCACGTTTCGCTCCCTATGTCAGCATCCAGTCTACAGAACTCATTCTGCGTTTCCGTGCTGTAGCCTGCGCACGTCGACTAAAATATATTAATTAGCTAGTTAAATTTTAAAAGTTTAAATGGTAAAAATTGTGCATCGAAGGAAGAGAAAATTCTCAAGAAAATAATTCGAGGAGGTTGAGACATCAAATTACAAATTCCGAAGAACCCAACGGTGTTGGGACTTATTAGAAAAAATGTCGTTGACACAAAAACTACCCACATTGTATGTGCGTGTAGTCATCGAGGTTCGATGCATACAATTAATTCTCCTATTTAGTCCGTTACTCGATAATAATATCGTCATTGGCGATTAATCTGATGTACGGTGGAGAATCTCTAATATAATTTTAATAAATATTAGAAAAAATGTCGTTGACACAAAAACTACCCACATTGTATGTGCGTGTAGTCATCGAGGTTCGATGCATACAATTAATTCTCCTATTTAGTCCGTTACTCGATAATAATATCGTCATTGGCGATTAATCTGATGTACGGTGGAGAATCTCTAATATAATTTTAATAAATATTAGAAAAAATGTCGTTGACACAAAAACTACCCACATTGTATGTGCGTGTAGTCATCGAGGTTCGATGCATACAATTAATTCTCCTATTTAGTCCGTTACTCGATAATAATATCGTCGTTGGCGATTAATCTGATGTACGGTGGAGAATCTCTAATATAATTTTAGTAAATATTAGAAAAAATGTCGTTGACACAAAAACTACCCACATTGTATGTGCGTGTAGTCATCGAGGTTCGATGCATACAATTAATTCTCCTATTTAGTCCGTTACTCGATAATAATATCGCCGTTGGCGATTAATCTGATGTACGGTGGAGAATCTCTAATATAATTTTAATAAATATTAGAAAAAATGTCGTTGACACAAAACTACCCACATGGTATGTGCGTGTAGTCATCGAGTTTCGATGCATATAATTAATTCTTTTGATTAGTCAGTTACCAGATAATATCGCCGTTGGCGATTAATCTGATTTGCGGTGGAGACGATCTTGCACGCCGAATCCAAGATTTGAAGTGCCCGAGCTACCTCCGTCATTATCAGCCTTTTTTTTTTTGATACGATTAATGTCCCGGAAGAGGTCTAAAAACCAGCAGTTGTCGGCTGAAGATCTAAAGAATCTAAAGATAAGCCTGTTGAGGACTATCTTGTACCCGCAATTTGCAAATATTTACTTGCTCCCTTTATTAAATTTAGAAGCAAAAGCAGCATTGGCTGAAACTCTTACCAAACGAGATTCTATACATCAACAAAAAAAAAAAAAAAAAAGGGCAAATTGGAATCGCCTTGGCAGCTTTATCGCAAGCGATGGTAATCATTTTCAATGAAACTTTGAAGCAAAAACTTTTAAAACTGCTGAGTTACGCTTGTCGCGATAGCCAGAATAGGGAAACTAAAACTCATCGTAACATAATAATGAGTTCCATAAACGTATGCCTGCGTGACACGCTGACCAATACAAGTTGCGATGATTATCTATTGGGAGGAGATGTTGCTGAAACGCTGCAAATAGCAAAAAACGACGACGTCATCTCCGCAGCCACAGCTGCCGGCTCGAGCTCCACAGCAGAGCTACACGTACCCGCCACGTAGGACCTACCACGAACGGTCGTGGAACACTAGCAACCAGCGGAAATAAACCACCAGGTGCAGTGCGATGGACGTTTACGATATTTTCATCAAAAATGGGCTTAGATAACGAGTGATCCATTAATATTATCGTGAATAGCTGGTTACTAAAGACCTTTTAAATATCTGCCCGCTAAACAAAGTAGCTCTTGTGTTTACCCAAGGTCAATACATGGCCATAAAGATTATATTTTAGCGTTGGATAAACTATTAAAAATAAATGCTATATTCGTATGTTCTCATGAGCCAGGTAAATTTTATCACAAATTTTTTCTTGTGCTCAAGCTATACGGTGAAAATCGCTTCATACATAATTTAAAATCTTTGAATTAATTTACTACAAAACACTTCAAAATGGAAGATTACAGAACCACTGATAAGTTAACAAAACAATGCTACATGTTATTTTTTCATCAATGTTGATAAGTCTTTCCGAAAGTACCTTCGATTTGAATATAACAACGTTTTATATGAATTCAAATATTAAGCGTTTGACTTATGCACCGCTCTTTATATAAGTATTTACTAAAATATTAAAACCAGTCATGGAATTTTTACGTCGGGATAATTTTTTCATCCATAATATATCTAGATAATATATTTTACATTGGCAAAGATTGTGATGATTGTAATGAGAATGTTTGGATTACAAAACATATTTTAATAAATTTAGGTTTCATAATGCATACGAAAGAAGGTTGCTTTGTTCCTAGAACACAGTGTAAATTCCTTGGGTTTATTTTTGATTCAGAGAAAATTATTTTAAAACTACCCACAAAAAAAAAAAAAAAAAGTTCTTAAAATAGAAAAAATAATACACAAAGTTATTCGAGCAATTTAAAGGGGCTTTTCTCCTCTTAGAACAGGCCAATACACTAAAACTATCTATCCTGACGCATCATATACTGGCTAGGGCGGGTTTTGTGATGGAAAAGAGGCAGCGGGTCATTGGAAGGAAAGCGAGTCGTCGCTACACATTAATACTCTGGAATTAAAAGCAGTTTTTTCGGACTTAAAACATTCGCATAATTATGGTAGTTACGATTGTGATATATTGTTAAGAATAGATATTACCATTACCTGTATAAATAGAATGGGTAGTGTTCAGTTTTCACATATGGATCATATTACCCGAGACCAATGGAAATAGCGTGAAATGCGTAAGATCAATATCTTTACATCTTATATTACTTCAAAAGATAATATAGAAGCTGAGAGTTTGTCACGAAAACAGTTTAATGACACTGAATAGGATCTAAGTGACTATACCTTTAATAATATAACAAATAGGTTTGGAATACTATCGGTTGATCTTTTTGCAAACAGATGCAACTTATAATGTCCTATTTATGTAACCTGGAAAAATGACCCAGATGCAAAAACTCTTCAGAAAATTGTTAGTGAAAAGTCTGTGGGTATTGTGGTAGTACCATACTGGCCCACGCAACTATGGTTGCCATTGTTTAAAAGGTTGTGTTGTGATTGTATTTACTAAATACTAATTCGCTGAAATCTCCTTTCAGATCTGCGCTCAACCTTCATTAAACATTAACCTTGGTTGCCGCGAAATTGTTCAGAAAGCGTTAGTAAAAAGATCACTGTCTTCAAAGTCCGTTGAAATTATGTTGGCATCTTTGTTGGATAATTCTTACCGAGACAGTGTGAAGGAGGTATCAAGGCGTGGATTGAATATTGCAAAAATAATAATTTTAGTTTTACTCAAACTTCTAAACCAATAATTGTTCATTTTCTAACTGAAATTTTCGAAAAAGGTGCTAAGTACGGTACTATTAATAGCTATAGATCTGCATTATCATTAATATTAAACATAAATTCCCAATATGACAGGTTAAAAAGTTTCATGAAAGGAGTCGTTATGTGAAGACCAACCACATCAAGTATGATCTTACCTGGGATCCAGCAGTTGTATTGAGCTACTTACCTACAAAATTTCCTAATGAAGACCTTGACTTAAAGACTCTTTTTCCAAGAAAACTGTTACACTAATAGCTCTTGTAACGGAACATCGTGTTCAAATTTTATCCGTGACAAAGATTAAAAATATTTTAATAACTAAAAAAGGTACTTATAAAAGGGTTTATAAAAACCTCTAAATTTAATAGTAAACAGACCTTGGTAAAGTTTCCGTTTTTTAATATTCGTCCAGAAATTTGTCCAGCAAAAACCTTACAGATGTAGGTATATAAATAAAACGAAAATTTAAGGAAACCTGATAATTTGTTTATTAGTTTTAAGAAACATATAGGTTTCCAAACTTTAAGTCACTGGGTTAAAAACACTTTAACTCTCAGTGGTATTGATGAAAATATTTTTAGTGCACATAGTACATGACATGCTGCTACATCAAGAGCTATTTATTTAGGAGTTTCTATTGACCTATCAAAAAGACTGCAGGATGGTCGGATTCTTCCTCAGTCCTTGCTAGAAATTATAACAAACTTTGTAACGAAAAATAATTTGCCTAATCATTGTTGAATTGTTTTCAATAAGTATGTTTATTTACTATTGAAGAGTTTTACCTTACTACTCTGCCAATTCATTTCACTATAACTAATCTTTAAACATCCTACATAAAGTAAACCTCAATCGCAAAGAAAGAAGCTGTGAAATATAATTGAGGATCAAACGAACTTCTAAAGTGAAGTTCGATCCTAATTATGTGAACAGCTTCTTTCGAAGCGATTTAATATAAACCCACCCGTTATTATGCTTTGAAATAAGCATAATATGAATATGTTTCAACATGGAGTAATTTCAATTTATATTTGTATTTTACCCAACCCCAATATAGTGAAATGAACAAACAGGAATAAGACAGATTGACTTTAAACAAAATGAGTTCTGTAGACTGGATGCTGACATAGGGAGCGAAACGTGACAGTTGTTAAAAAAAAAAAAAAAAAAGAAAAGAACCCTTATCATAGACTCTAAAATCCGTGCAAAGGCTAGCAGTAGGTGGCGCTACTACATAAAGTAAACCTCAATCGCTTCGAAAGAAGCTGTTCACATAATTAGGATCGAACTTCACTTTAGAAGTTCGTTTGATCCTCAATCAATGCGACAATGTGAGTAAGTAAAACAAATTTAGTTTATAACTAATTTAAGTATTGCATTTATTCTCAAACAGAAAATATATTTAAAAAAATACAAATATTTATTTTAAATAATGTTTTCTTGATTTTCTTCTTCGTCCCCGATGAATTGTCTGAAAAATTTGGTCCCGCAGACACAAACATATTCAAGGTTTCAGGCAAAAATATTGTGGTCTTCCTTTTTTTCATACATCGCATACTACTTAAAACAGGATCTGAGCTAAGTAGAAGGCGATTACAAACGTCTTGATTACAATTCTCTCTGGAAAATTTCCTCGCAAAATCTTGGCGATAACATCTAAAATGCTTATTGCGAGCCTCAGCCGCTTCTTCGGAAAGCTGTCCAATTGGCAATAACGCCTTTTCTATTATAATGGAGCCATGGACTAAAAGTTTATGCATGGTTGGCGTCATAGGATGCCAATCATATAAACTCACATAATGACGAGCTGTTTCTGCAGCATATGTTTCATATTTTAAAGGATCTATACTGAATCCGCTTGAAATTGCTTCCAAAATGACTTTCAGTCGATATATTAGCTCATAACTAACACCAGTTATTTCGGCAGCTAATCTGGGGTTTTCGAAAAACCTTCTGCTGGTATTACCATCATTCGTATTACCGAAATTAGCTTTAGGCATATCTATAATCAGACCCGTTTCTTTCCGAAATCTTGTTTGTATATTCCTTTTTGTCTGCTCTTCTAGGTCTTTCTCTTCCTTTGATTTTCTCTGCCTATATTTTTGTACTTGAAGCTTGTAAGCTAAGTGCAGAATACTTTCAAAAAGTCGTATCCTGGCGTGTAACACCGATATGCCGAATTCGATAGCTCCAACATTAAATTCTCGGGCATTAAAATCTGTGTCTAATTTATTAAATTCTCTCGAAGTTGCTCCGCATATGTAGCACTTACTCGTAGACTTTGTGCCTGTGGCTGCGTTGCAAACCTTTCCATCGACCATGGTCATGATAAACTTGTGCTTGAACGTAAACTTCTCACCAGCTATGTCTACCTCTGTCGGGACCAAAGTGTTAATAGCGCTTTCTACATGCCTTATTTCCTCTTCAGTAACTTCACTGGTTTCTTTGATAAATCTAAATCGTATTGGTCGACAAAATCTCGGCGAAGAAGGTGTCGCATTATGCCATAACACTTTTTGATTTTTATCCCCACAAACTAATTGGAGTGGTACAAAGCAGCTTTGGAAAATATTTGAATCAGAATCGTTATCACTTTCTAGTTTTTGCTTGAATTGTGATTGTTGGGAACCATCGCAACCCCATTTACTAATAATTGTCATGCATTGACGCTCCTCTTCCTTTAAACTTAATAATACCTCTTCTAGGTATTCTGATAAACGCCTAACGGTAATATCCATTAAAGGCTGTAACTCAACTTCGGCACTCGTGCTAGTTACCGCAAACGACTCTTGAGGTGGGTAACATGCCTTTTTGGCTTTCTGTAAAATACTGTAGCATGGAAAAAACTTTTTATTGGTCTTTCTTATAATTTCGTACTGTCCTTGTGTCAAATCGGCATCCACAAACATTTGCAAAGCTTGCATTGGTGTCAACGAGGGTGGTGCTTTATTAGATTTTGTAACATAAAATGCCTTTTTATATTTAGTTGCTCGTGTCGGAGAACTAGTAATGTCTTTTAAGACGTTTGACGCGTCTTTTTTTCCAGATTTTCCCAGTTCTACTTGTGCAGCATGTAGTATTATATTTTTCTCAAATGTGAACGAAGCTCTTCAGTCTTTCGCCTCTTGCTTCTCTCATTTAAGTCTTCGGAGGATTTAGGTGGGCGACCCTGCCGTTTTTGTATAGAATGAACAACAGGTATTTCAAATGTACCTCCAAGCCAAGACTTGTTGTACTTTACAAAGTTATCTTCTTTGTAGTGAGCTTTGATCCACCTTTGTTTCATTTCTGATTTGAAATGGGCAAAGTTACGTTTCAAAGTAACTATTTGATCTTCATTATAGCCTTCACATAAAAAAAGTCGGTCTTTTAGATGATTTAGTTTGGCATCTAAATTAGGTAGATTTTCGGTCATCATTCTATCAAACAGGTATTTTCGGGTCACAATCCTTACTCCTGATGTACCCACTGAGCCTTAAACAAACAAAAAATATTTATTACAACTCGTGAACCAACATTTTATTTTTTAAGAATTTTACCCCCTCGACTTTAATTCTTCATAACTGTAGGTATCCGGACGTTTCCGGAGATTTTTTTAATTTCATAGAACAGATAAAAGATCATATAATAACCTACAACAATAAACAAAGCCCGATCTACCCCGATACATAACTAAAAACACTGTGAAAGCAAAAATATCAAATAAAATCACAGTACGAAGATGAATTTATTTAAAGAATTTAAAATAAATATTTTTGAATACTTTATACAGTTTTAAATAATGTAATTATTAAGTCTCTTACCTTGTTCACCAGAATCCATAGCTGTCAATTTGTAAAAACAACTAAATAGCATAGAAAATCACTAAAGAAATGAAGCTTTAGAAAAGCGTATCGAGAACAGAAACGTGCACTAGGTGAAACGGTCTAATTCCGACTGATCATAAGGGCGTGGGGTGCGCCGCACCAGGTAGAAAAAGCATTGTAATTGTTCCTGGAATCATACTTTGTTCGTGGAACTCGTTTTTTCTATTGTTATTTCTATTTTGTAATTGGCATTTTTGGCCGCGTAGATCAAACAAATACTTGTATGTGCCACGTCCCAAGCGCGCGGGCCGCACGTCCGTGTCGTACGAGCGTGGAGACACGTGACGCAAGGTTCAACATTAGAAACTTAGGCTGCAAGTCGCTAAGACAAAGCCGATTAAAGCAAAGCTCGTCTTAACCTGATATCTTTAATCATACGTGTTTATTTAGGTATAAAAAATATTTTATGTTCTAGCTTTTAAACTTGAGTCCGTTTTGCAAATATTCACGGCACTAACGATGTTAAAAACGCAATGTATCTTTCAACCTTTGTAATGTATAAATAGATTGTTTGTTAGGTTTTTGTGGTCACTTGTTAGGATTTATACAATATACAGGGTGCAACCTTTTAGTGTGTCAGTAGGGGGAAGTACCTACTTTATTTGTTGCAGCTACCCAAAAATTATCTTAAGAGGGAAACTATCATTTTTTTTATTGGAATTCTTATAGCCAAAAGCTTTTTTTTGATGTGGCTTTTTGAGTAGTTAACCAACAATAGTTATTAAATCAGTAGATGTAACTTAGTATATAAATTATAGCATTCCCTACAACCAACACACAAATGCTCTAAAACTAAGGAGGAACAAATTCCAGTTCTATTACCATTTGATAGCCCCAATCATTAGACCTATTTCTTTGAGAGACCTAAAATTAAAGAACTCAATAATGTTTTTAAGTTTTTTGCATTTAAAATGCTCAATTATTCTTAAATAAATGAAAAATGTGATAAATAAAAATTACCCAACCAGGATTCGAACCTGGGACCTTTTTAAATGCAAAAAAACTTAAAAACATTATTAAAACATTGCAATGCTTCACTTTAACTGGGATTCACAATTTCTATAAAGAAATTGATCTCGGGTGGTCTTAGCTGCAAATCTTATACCATAAGATGGAGCTACGTTAGCAATATAACGTAAAAACAAAAATGTGGTAATTTCGAGGCGTAGCGCCAGGCCCCGGTAGCTCAGTTGGAAGAGCACTCGTCCGGCAAACGAGTGGTCCCAGGTTCGAATCCTGGTCAGGTAATTTTTATTTATCACATATTTCATTTATTTAAGAATAATTGAGCATTTTAAATGCAAAAAAACTTAAAAACATTATTAAAACATTGCAATGCTTCACTTTAACTGGGATTCACAATTTCTGTAAAGAAATTGATCTCGGGTGGTCTTAGCTGCAAAGCTTATACCATAAGATGGAGCTACGTTGGCAATATAACGTAAAAACAAAAATGTGGTAAGTAATTTCGAGGCGTAGCGCCAGGCCCCGGTAGCTCAGTTGGAAGAGCACTCGTCCGGCAAACGAGAGGTCCCAGGTTCGAATCCTGGTCGGGTAATTTTTATTTATCACATTTTTCATTTATTTAAGAATAATTGAGCATTTTAAATGCAAAAAAACTTAAAAACATTATTAAAACATTGCAATGCTTCACTTTAACTGGGATTCACAATTTCTGTAAAGAAATTGATCTCGGGTGGTCTTAGCTGCAAAGCTTATACCATAAGATGGAGCTACGTAAGCAATATAACGTAAAAACAAAAATGTGGTAAGTAATTTCGAGGCGTAGCGCCAGGCCCCGGTAGCTCAGTTGGAAGAGCACTCGTCCGGCAAACTAGAGGTCCCGGGATCGAATCCTGGTCGGGTAATTTTTATTTATCACATTTTTCATTTATTAAAGAACACAATATTTTCTCGCTGAGTATAGACACTGTTAAGTAAAATAAAGCTTTGTATAGAAATGTAAATCACTTTATTAATACTTAAGTATAACTTTGATAGCAATCACATTGAAGGTGGCGGTGGTGGAACTGGCAGCAGTGGTGGTGGTGGGGGCACACCCATCATTGGTGTGCCAGGAGGAGGTGGAAGCCGCATCCCATGGTTCTCCCACATCTTCGGTGGTGGAGGAGGCATTCTTATAGGTTCTAACTTAAAGGCAAATTGTAAAAAGAACTGTTTAGTGTCTTTATTCCAGTGGGTCCAGAATTTCGAATCGTGTTTCTCAACCTCCCTGCTTGGCACCTTAAAGGCAATAGTCTCATAAGGTTCAGCGGCAAAAAGCAGATATTGCCATCTACGATCTGGTGGCTCAATTTTTTGTTCATAGGCTGACATAAATCTGTGCCTGGGTTGGACACCTTCAGCAATTTCTGCAAATTTAAGATTGATTTTAATAAAATAAAAAGTATCTATGTAAGTTTTAGGCTATTTTTTTTTATCTTGCATCTCACATCCTTTTGTTTCTAAGATAAAAAGAAGATTTAAAGAACAGCAGAATACTTACTCCAAAAAATCATATAACTATATAAAAGGTTTTTAACAAGTATGTAGGTTATATGTTTGATACTACATAAAAAAATATATGTGCTTTTAAATAAAAGCAAATACATTATGTATTGTCAGAGCACTGCAATTCTGTTCAATATTGCAAACATGTAAGAAATAAAGTATTTACCAGGATAATCAACTTGAAATAACAAGCTCTGTTGGCCAGATTCAGGATCTTTCTGCTTTGTTACCCTATAACCAGGGCGTCCAATTTTAACAAATTTCTTAGGTTCTATCCTAGGTTTCTCAGGAGCTAATTGCTGCGGGGATTCTTTGGCTTCTTTAGCTGCTCTTCGAGCTAAATTAGCCTGATGTTTCTTTCCTTGAGTATGCGCTAAATAACTGCCTTCATTATTGTGAAGTGTTAGACATAGCTTGCATTCATAGGACCCTGTAGAAATAAAAATAAGGTTATATAAAACAATAGTGAAATGTTTTGAAAAAATTACCAAGCGTATTATATGCAGTACAGGTGCTTACCTAAATGATTTTTCATAAAATACGGATCCTTGTTCAAATCTATAGTTTCTAGAGCAAGTTGTCGTAGCCGCTCTCGGCGATCGCGATTGCTTTCCGACCATGACGCTACTCCTCCGCCGCCAGTTTTACCACCTGGACGGTTTTGAAAATCCATAACAGATCTTCCAATTTACTCTTGCCTCACTGGTATGTTTGTATTTGCAATTAAATCTTATTTAACATATCAACAAAACACAAACACCAGTCCGCCCGCAAGTTCCACAATCGAACAAATCAATCAAGAAAGTAATGCTGTCAGTCGGCTCAATCAACGAAGTTACTTTTTTTATCTTTTATTTACTTTTATCTATTTTATTGGCAGTGAGTGAAAGCAGTGAGATGATATCCATGGAGATGTTCTATTTTTCTATACATACTTTATAGTTATATAGATATTAAGTAGGATAACTAAAACTCTTTTATCTCACTCTCCCAATACAAAAACCATTGAAGAAAAAAAGAGATAGTACTATTTTCATTCTCCTACCGAATGAAAAAATTAAAGGCATGACGTCATACGAATGTCATTAGAGTGCCTTGTCGCCATGTTGTGTTTCAGAATTCAGAGTACTTAAGATGTCAAATTGTGTTTTTGCTGAAAGGTTTTTTCAATTTACTAATTAAGTGGCTTCAAATTTGTGTTTTATATGTTAATATCTGCAAAAAGTGCAAGCAGTTTTCAATATGAAATGTTCAATTTTGTGGTGTGGTGCGAAGAAAGATGATAAATACCCTAATTTAACTTTACACAGGTTAGTAAGATTTTCATTGATTAAAACAAGTGAATTGTTGTTATAAAGTGCTCCACATAACTTTTTTTTGTGATTTGGACATGCAATCTTAACTATACACTACATTTTTTTTATATTAAACACGTTTTACTTTGCCGAAACCTATTGTTGAAACTGTCTTGTTTGTTTACATTAGAATTCAATAGTGATGTATTTTTCTTAAAACTCTATATCGATATTTATAATTTTAGGTATCCAAGAAATGTTAACTTAAAGGGACGGTGGTTAGAAGCCATTGGCAGCGAGAACTTAAACCCAAAAGTTAAAGTTTGGTATATTTGCTCTTTACATTTTGAGGAAAATAGCTTTAATAAGACCCTTGATGTAATTAGATTGCGAGATGACACAGTACCTTCAATTTTCCAAAAGGTAAGAAATCTTATTTTGTATTATTCAATAAAAATAGACTTTGTACCTTTTATTTAGAAATGAATAAATATTTGTGAAAATTACTATGTTGTTTTACTGCTACCTGCATAATACGAGTGTAAAATCTTTCTAACTTTCATAATATAAAAGGAAGGTACTTATGGTTAATTATTACATAGTGGCCATGTGGATAGTTATATTTTATAATTACTATTATTTTGATCAGATTTCACTTTTTATAATTGCAATGTCCACTTCATTTATTTATTTATTTTCATTTTTATTGTTACTATTTTGTGTTCCTTCGTAATTCATGAACCTCTCCCTCTCCTTCCCCAGTATCGAAAGAATCGAAGGAATATTCTTTCAATACTTCTTTCGATTTTCCAAAAAGGTAAACAACACCTGTCATTAATTCGATACTTGCTCTCAATTTCGAATAAAACGCTTCAAATATGCTTCGGAAACACTATTAGACTAATAATCAAAGTCAAAAAAAAGAAAAAACTGGTATATATAAGTAGTAAATGGAAAAAAAAGGCAGAAAGTTTTACTAAATGGCAGATGACGGCTAAGGGGCGTCTCTTTTAATAGTTGCATGAGACGCCCTAGGACCGTTATAAAAAATGGTATGACCGCACCAGGCAGAAGTTTGTAAAAATAACCGTCGCAATTAATCGGATGTGTGTTCCTTCCCTGTCAAATACTGTGAATAGGAGAACGTAAGTTTTGAACCTCTAAATTTTGGTAAGACAATTTATTTCTGGTGGCGTGATAAAGTTATAAACAAAGCTATTTAGAAAAAGCGTATATTTTTCCTGACAAATAATAAGTTAATAAATCCCCAGACGAATCATTTCAAGCATTTTCATGGTAAGCATGTGGGATAACAGTTTTAGTAATTTATATATTTTTTTTCCAATACCAGGATAAAGCACAGACCTAAAAAAATTTTTTTTTAAATATCTTTGATCATCAAGTTTTCAGTTATTTACTAATAAATGATGCTACACCCGAAAAGTTTCCTCTCTCTATCAATAGGATAAAGCTTCATTTCGCATTTTTGAATACACATTTTCTCAAGAAAACAAAATAATCGTCCGATGAATAGGTGATAAGCGCTTATAAGTTTACAGCTTTCTTTCTGTATACGGCCTTAGTAGTATCGATATCGATACAACTTTAGTATGCTCACTATTGGCGGCCATTTTATGCTACGATTTAACTTTAGGTATGCACCCATTTTTTGTTGTTATTTCAGATCCATAGTGTTAGAGATCTATGAGTGAAAGTCATTAAGCCTAAATCCATTCATTCGGAAAACGAGATTTGTTATTCTGCTAAAAAGTAATATGCCACGAAGTTGCCAAAATTTATGTAAACTCTGAGACTAGTATACAAGTTATTATAAATTAACTAAACCTCACCTTGACTACACGAAACACTGGAATGTTATTAGTGCCATGACTGTGTCCTGGTTTTTACAGATACCTCCAGCCAGACTCTCCCCTCAGAAGTATGATGACTGTTGGCGGGTTTCAATATTATGAAAACTGTTCGTTTTGCCTACGACCAATAGAAATCACTACCAAAATGCCTTTCTATATTCAAAATCTTGACATCTAAACCACTGCTTACGAACTGTTTGACTGTAATGGGTTGCTAGGTTACAATTGACCATTTACAAAATAAGTCATTATATCTAGCCAACGACGACGTAACAAGTTATTAATTTAAACCAATGAGGTAAAGGTAGCATGGCAGTCTGCTGCGGCCAATAAGAGTTACGTTTTCATTACGTATGACCAATTAAAGAATAGGTCATTTTATCTAGCCAACGACGTAACAATTTATTCATTTAACGAAATGTCCTATCAAATATCTGTTAACATATCAATAATCCAGTTTTCTCTTTCTAACTTATCTATGTCTGTTTTTGAAAAAAAGGACGAATATTATTGAATGACATATTTTTTCTTTTAAATATTTACTTTGACGTCATAAAAATGTATTTTAACCAATGGCAAAATTGATCGAAGGATTGGCGTTTCGTTTTACGTAAGCAATTAAACGCAATTATTAACAAAAAGCTCTAAAAACATACTATAATATATTTATCGAATACCAAAACATAGCAAACATAAATTGAATAAGTTTATATATTTCTTTAGTTCAAATATCATACAAATTATTTGTGAATGCGTGATATTCTATAAATCACATATCACCTATTATCTTGGAAGAACGTCACGTAATGAGGGCCCATGCCAAATTTGAGAACTTACAGCCCGTAGCTAGTAGATATTGTGAAACGCTACCTTTTTCCTACCAATTTTGTACCTGTACCGGTTACGCATAGCAGTCAGTTGAATATTGAAACCCGCCATTAGTGGATAACTGAGTGTATGGTCCTACTATTTTTGTAACTGTCCTCTAAAGCTATGATGAATGTGTTAGAAAACAGATATTAATTTCATGATTCTATCCGACGCTCTGAGTTGTCTCTTGTCATTCAGAAGTAACTCATGCCATAAAAGTTCCAATTTGCCATCCACTCCAAATCAAGAATTTATTGTTCCTCTGTAACCTGCAAGGCATTAATATAAGCACCCTGGATACATTTTCATTCACAAAATATTGCACACCCTATCAATACCTGACCGAATTCTAAGTGAAGATTATATTCAATTCTTAGTGTTATGTATTAGGGAAATACTACGTCTTAAAAGTGAAAATGAAAATGAAAATAGTTTATTTGCCTTAACAGATACTTCAGTATACATTCAGAGGCCAAGACCTACCTAGTCTTGACTTACTTGACTTAAGTTCCTATGTCCCCTAGTTGGGGCAGAGAGCTTCCACAGTGCTTCGCCATCCCGCTCGGTCTTGAGCTTCGCGCTTCATTTCGTTCCAGGTCTTCCCTATCTTCGTCGCCTCTGTGCTGATCGTCCGCCTCCAGGTCTGTTTTGGGCGGCCACGCTTACGCTTACTTTGGGGATTCCATTCTAAGGCTTGCCTCGGTATGTGGTCAGGGTCCCTTCGCAGAGTGTGGCCGATCCAGTTCCACTTGCGGCGTTTGATTTGGTGGTCAATCGGCGTCTCACCACAGCGATCCCACAGCTTAATATTGGAGATTTTCTCGGGCCAGTAAACTCCGAGAATACGGCGAAGACAGCGGTTGATGACGACCTGTAGCCGGTGGGAGATGTCTTTGGTAGCCTTCCACGTCTCGCATCCGTACAGCAACACTGTTTTTTGACGTTGGACCAGAATATGTTGAGCTTAACTCTCCTGGTCAGTTGCCGCGATTGCCATATGGGGTGGAGCTGTGCGAAGGTTGCTCTTGCCTTGGCGATTCTGGAAGTTATGTCCTCTTCGGTCCCTCTAGTTTCCGACACAACACTACCGAGGTATGGGAATTTGTGAGATACTTCAGTATACATTCAGAGGCCAAGACCTACCTGCCTAGTAAGCATGTGAAAATGCTTTTAGCAGGTGGTCATGCTCTTTCTAATATCATTAACACTAATAAAGTAAAATATTTCAAGTACACAGTTACTAAGCTTACAAACAAACTAAACATTAGAAAAATTATAAAAATTAAACATGAAAAAACCATCTATGATTAAGTATACATATTAACTTTAAGATTTTTAAATGAGTGTGAGTTGGGTGTAATGTACGTGTGTGTGTGAGTGTGTGTAGATCAGTTTAAACTTTTTTTAATATTTTATGAAACTATTTTATAGGTGTATTTGAAAAGTAAGTCCTCTATTTCACAGTTTCTCTAGCTGTTTGACCAATATTTTTTTACAAATAAAGTATTGAAGGTTGTATATTTTGTATTTATAGTGTAGCTTATTATACAGGTAAGTGGAATGGGCTTGAAATTGACGTCTGGCAAAAAGGGTTCTGCAGGGAAATGTTGGAGTAACTTGGTGTTGTCTTCTACTTATTTGTGGAATTTGTTTGTAGGGTAAGATTTTATGTGGGTACTTTGAGTGCTGAATTTGGTACATAGAGTTGTATAAGCGATAAAACGTTGTAGTTTTTGTTTCGTCAGTGGAAAATCTAAATGGTCGTTAAAAACATGGTCTTTAGTAAGCAACTTTGGGCCTTTTCGCTTCAAAGAATTTCAGTTTAGAGGCACCACCCCATATAACAATGCAGTAGTTTTTTAAGGATCAAACGAACTTACCAAGTGAAGTTCGATCACAATTATGTGAACGGCTTAATTCGAAGCGATTTAAAGTTAACATGTTGTAGTAGTACTTCCAAGCATCAGCCTTGCACGGTTTTCAGAGACACGTTTTTTTTTTTTTTTTTATTTGGCAACCCTGATCCCCGCTCTTGAACTCCTCTCCACTTACTTCCTCTCATCATCCCTCCTCAATAATCATTTTGTTTAGAGCTAAAGTTCCTAGGTAGTACCCATAAAAATAATTCACATTAATTATGGGTGGGTGATATTACTTTAAAGGAATACTGTTTGGGCGGGTTTATATCAATCGCTTCGAATTAAGCCGTTCACATAATTGTGATCGAACTTCACTTGGTAAGTTCGTTTGATCCTTAATTATGTTTCACGGCTTAATTCTTTGCGATTTAAAGTTAACATGTTGTAGGATGTTCAGAGTATTTTAATGTGAATTATTTTTGAAGTATAGGTATAAGTAAAACTGTATTGTTAGAGTATAACCAACAGTAATAAATCACAAATATACATCTATTTATTCTAAGGAGTTACATAAAATAATAGTTGCAAATTGATTGGCATCCGATACAATTTCTTTGTTGTAGAATTTGGCAAATACTGAGGATGTATTACTCCATCCTGCGGTTTTCCGTATGACATCAATATTGACACCGACTCTGCTAGCAGTGGAAGTGGCCGCATGGCGCGTGCTGTGCGCGCTAAACACTGATGTGTCCACGCCACTGCGTTGTAAAGTATATTTGATACAGTGACTCAAAGTTTGAGACAAACTTTTAAGTGAGGTCTTTTGTGGCTAATAAATAAAGTGTCACAACTACGTAAACCACTCGTTTTATTTATATAATCTAAAATGCATCTGGCAGGGCATATTGCAGGATTTGTATGAAAAAATGGTAGCCTTAGAAGGGGTTGAAAGGAGTTTGGTTTTGAAGTTTTTACTAAGTCAGGTATTTTAACTAAGATTTCTGTTCTGTTTTGAGTTATATTATTTATTTTAATGAGAGAAAATGTTTGTACTCTTTGCGCTGTCACCAAACCTAGCACACCAGCGTTCCTTAGAGAAATCTTCTAAACTAAGGCTTTCATTTGGCCATTGAGTGGCCAAATAATTTAACACTATGTTTGGGTCCCAAGAAGTATTATATTTTGGATTGGTGGGCCTCAACTTGTAAACACCCTTCATGAAACGTTTGACTCGATCATCATTTAAGCTATTACCTAACAAAAGAGATAAGGCAGAGCGGTAAGAATTGATGGTCCCGTATTTAGCGCCTTTATCAAAAATATCGGTTAAAAATGTATTACAATTGGAATAGAAGCATTAAAATAATCATAATTATGTAATCTACAGTAAATTATCCAAGATTTTATGCAAACATCGTACTGTTTGTAAGTATTATTTGCAAGCGAAGCTAGCATAATATCTACTGACCTATTCAATAAATATTTCCTTAGTAATGCTTGCCTGATAATTTCGCGGCAACAAGGCGTAGATTCTTGTGTACACAATCTACAATCTACTGAAAGGAGATGTTAGAAGGTCAATATCTGGTCCAAAATACAAAAAAATTTAAACAGACAACTTTTTAAACATAGGAAACCAAGGTTGACTTGGCCAATATGGCACCACAACAATACCCTCTGCCTTATGACAAATGATTTTCTGCATTAATTTTACTATAAGCGAGAATGGTGGAAAGGCGCAAAATAACATATTGGTCCATGGCAGTGTAAAGGCATCAACAGCACATGCTTCGGGATCATTTCTCCACGAAACATATTGTTTACACTTAGTATTGCATCTGTTTGCAAACAAATCAATACTGGCATACCAAAGTTGCGAACTATTTCATTAAATGCAATTTGATTTAATTCCCACTCTGTATCCTCGAACTGTTTTCGAGATAATGAATCTGCCTCACAATTATCTTTAGTATTGATGTAAGAAGAGAATAAGATTATTCTACGTTCTTCGAACCATTTCCACATACTTCTAGATATATAATCTAGGTGATCATATTGAATACTGCCCATTCTGTTAATAAGATGTCACAATTAGATAATTCTTTGGTGAAACATTTCAGAGCTAGAAAGGCTGCTTTTAGTTCCAACTCGTTTATATGACAAGAAGTTTCGTTGTCTTTCCTATATCCACAACATCTAACTGTATCACAATACGCTCCCCATCCCGTAGAGGAGGCATCAGAAAAAAATTCTAAAACAAAGTTGTTCGGTTTGAGTGATGAATGGCCTATATCTATGTTTCCTAACCACCAATATAATTCTTCATGTAGGGTAATTAAGATATCAATTGTCTGATCGTAGTTTGGATTTTTTTTTTTTTAATAAACAATTATATTTATATTGTTCAAGCTTTTTTGTATATAACCACGAATAAGTTATTGTTGGACATGCGGAAATTAAATAACTAATGAGTTTAGCGAATTCGCGTAACTTGCATCGTTTTATACAAAGAAATCTATTTATAAAATCTTTCAATTTTATTTTCTTTTCCTCGGGTAGTTTTAAAATCATCTGCTTTGAGTCGAAAGTGAAGCCCAAGAACTTACATTCACGTTTAGGTATTAAACAACTTTTTGATAAGTTAATCAAAAAACCCAAGCTCTGTAATAGATCTATAGTTGTAGATACATTAGTGACACACTCCGAGTAAGTCTTTCCGATAAAAAAATGTTATCTAAATAAATAACTGAAATCATACCCCGACTACGCAGGTATTCTATAACTGGTTTCATTAATTTAGTAAACACGAGAGGTGTGGTACAAAGGCCGAACGGTAAACAATTGAATTCATATAATATATTGTTGTATTTGAATCGAAGATATTTTTTGTGAGCTTCATTTGTCGCAACAAAGAAGTATGCATGTTTTAAGTCTATTGTCTACAGCAGTTTTCAGTTAATAATTTTGACGCTGTTCTGTAATCTTCCATTTTAAAATGACTAGCAAGTACAAATTTATTTAACTTTTTTAAATTCAATATAAACCTTTTATCACCATTAAGCTTAGGTACAAGAAATATACTGGATAAAAATTGTCCTTCAATATAAGTACATTTCGAGATGGCACCATTGCTTATTTGTTGCTTCTGTGGTATTAATGAAGATGATCCTACGAGTGTTTCGGTAGCTCTTCCCAGAGCTGCTATAGCCACACCAGTTTGTCTTTGCCTAAACATGAGGGAGGAATTCCGTTTAGAGACCGCTTCGATAACTGCCACTTTTGCTTCCGGATTCAGAGCAGGGGCAAGGAGTAGTTGACTATTACTAGGAATAAGATAATCCTCTAGGATTTTATCTCTTGTTTCTTTGGGTAGTCCCTTTAAAAGGATTTCAGACCACCGCACCGGGTTGAAATTTCCTTATGTAAAGGTTTTCCTAGTTCTTCAGCAATTATATTAGCCTTATTGTATGATGTTTAAATAGTAAATAGTAATTATTTTGTACTTAGACTGTAAGATTACTCTGTAAAAAACATTCAAGATTTGTGGCATGAATAAAGAAATTTTATTATTATTTATTATTAATCTTAGGAGCATCTCCCAACATCTCTAAGATATCGCTATCCAATTCTATATCCTCAACATCATCTACTGGTGGATGTTTTGAGGTAGATGGCACTGAAAAGACGAAAGTAGTCAGAGTCTCGAATAATAATTCGAAAGAAGTATTTTTAGCACCTACGAGCATAAAATGCAAAAAGTAGGGTAGTCATTTTAGCGATAATGATCACTAAACAAAGAAATTTTCCATAGTCTCGAATAAAGATTCGAATTAGGTAAAGAGGATTGGCGGCCACGGTATCACTTAATTTTAGAGTTTTCAAGCGTATCAAAACCGGGCTATATGTAGTTAATAGGTCAATATGAGACATTTTTTTTTTTTTTTTTCAACATCTATTGTTGTGATAGTTGTTGGGAATATTTAGAAATACAATAAAATCAAATTAAACTTGCCGAAAGCACATTTTTTAATTTCCCGGCAATAAAAAATAATAGTTGTAAAGTCCTACTGTCAAACTTGAATTAAGCCGCCCGCGCCGCCACCCCGTTTCAAACCTCTGGATTGGTTAATACCTGCTTATAAATTCCTGTAATTTTTAGGTTAGATTATTGTTTTGACTTTTTATTCCCAACTTCTGTATAAATCTAATAATTATATTCTGATTACTCGTTATCTAAGCAATAAAACGCACATATTAAGTTTGAGGTACGTGAATGCTATGTGAAATAAAAGCGGTACTTACGATGTATGGGACCTTGCCATTCTTCTTTTTGAGTTTTAAACTCGGCTCATTGAAATTCAGTGATAAAGATCATTGAACTTTGTTTTCGAATAAGGATTCGAAAAGTCATTTTAGCGATAATGATCACTAAACAATGACATTTACCATCGTCTCGAATAAAGATTCTTACTAGGTAAATTTGTGAGTTTTAAACTCGGCTCATTCAAATTCAGTGATAAAGATCATTGAATTTTGTTTTCGAATAAGGATTCGAAAAGTCATTTTAGCGATAATGATCACTAAACAATGACATTTACCATCGTCTCGAATAAAGATTCTTACTAGGTAAATTTGTGAGTTTTAAACTCGGCTCATTCAAATTCAGTGATAAAGATCATTGAACTTTGTTTTCGAATAAGGATTCGTAACGCAATTATGCGATGTAAAGAGCCATGGATAGTGATAAGGTACAAATTTCACTTGGCATTTGCTTCTTTTGAAGCTTTTTTTCCAGTTTTCTGATCTTCTTGCGTATGGTCTCGATGTCTTCATATTTCCTTTTCACCATTTTTACGAACGACAAATAATAAGTTGAGATTTAAATTTTTAAACTATAACACAAACTATTTAACGTTTAATTTAAGTAATAAATTATAGACGCACGTGCGAAGGCTTGAGCACGGAAATACAGAATGATTATTGAGGAGGGATGATGAGAGGAAGTAAGTGGAGAGGAGTTCAAGAGCGGGGATCAGGGTTGCCAAATAAAAAAAAAAAAAAAAACGTGTCTCTGAAAACCGTGCAAGGCTGATGCTTGGAAGTACTACTACAACATGTTAACTTTAAATCGCTTCGAATTAAGCCGTGAAACATAATAACATATTTCCACTCGTGGTTGACTGGTTTCGTACTTACTCGTGTGGACGCCGGCAGCGTATAAGTATCGAAGAATCCTGCTAAGACTGGACCAACATCACAGCCGGCGTCCCTCAAGGTGGCGTGCTATCTCCTCTTTTATTTTCCATTTTTATAAACTCTATTTCCAATAAATTAACTTCTTCCTACCATATGTATACAGACGATCTCCAAATTTATCTGCACACTGACCTAGCGGAGCTACCACAGGCAATAGCAAGTATGAACAACGATCTTGACAAAATATCATCTTGGAGTCAAAATCATGGTTTGACTGTTAACCCATCAAAAACCCAAGCAATAATAATAGGGAGCCCCAAAATTATTGATAAAATTGACTGGAACATGTGTCCCAAACTTGTTTTTAACGATGTAATAATCGAATACAGTAAATCTGTTAAAATCCTTCATAGTCCATGCTGTATCACTATGGAATAAATTGCCACTTGATGCACTTGATATTAAGTCTGTCCAAATTATCGAAACTTTAAAATAATTGGTCAAACGATTTTACTTTCATGTCATGACATGATATTATAGTACAAGTTAGTTACATTATTTATAAATTTATTTTTATTTCTGATTTAGTATAAACACACATTGTATGTTTATATATATTATGTATTATATTAATATTTTATGTTTATTTATATTATTTTGTATTATTCGTATGTTAGATTATTTAAATGCTTTATGCCTATATATATATAATTATCTTAAATCTTATGGTAGTATATGTACGCCAAGGCACCCTATAACCACAGAATAAGTAATAGTTGGTACAGAAGAATTACTCCGCAAGAAGATCTAAATAAATTCGAGCCTTGCAACGACGCGATACGGTGGAATTCAGCTCGCACAGCATTACGTACCTACCTGCAAATTTATATACCTAGAAGTTTTGTCTCTTTCTATCGCATGCCTCTTATCTTTTCTTACGCTGTTAGGGTTGCTGCCTAGTGAAGAATAATTAATCTCCTTATTTGTAATTAAGTATCTACCGATGTAGGTATTACTGTTATTCTACCTTTGAAAAAAATATTGTTTCAACTTACCTAAAGTACAAAATGAAAAAAAAGTTACGACGAATAATTAGTAATACTACCTATGTTTTGTTTGCTAAATTGAACATAATCAAATCTAAACATAATCTAATTGAATATTTGTTTCTTTTTATGTCCATTTTTAAATACTATTTGCGACATCGATCATAGAATTACTGTGAATGCTATTAGGTAGGTAGGTATCTACAACGTCCCGAGGGGCGCGCGCGTGATACACGACCCATTCGAATAGCGCCGGCGGAGCGCTTCGCTGTAGGTAAATAACGGATGTACCGCGCGGAGTGAGCCAGGCCTGCTATAACTTAGTATTCAATTTCTCACCCAAAGGTTGTCTGGTAGAAATTGCTCATTAGTAATAAGACCACCTTTTGTGCATTCCTTTGTATTTTAAAATTTATAATTATTTTATTCTGTGGTGTACAATAAAGTATAAACAAATAAAATAAAATTGTTTAAAACTGATTGCGCCAACCCGAGGTAAATACGCCTTAAGAATTGTGAAAGAAACGTGTCTTATTATTTAGTGCATCGATTTGCTTATGCCAAGACAGTCGATAGTCTAACATCACTCCAAGGTACTTAGTGGATTTGACCGATTGAATCTCTGCAGTAAAATGATAATAATTTTAAACATTATCATACAATATCATGCCGAACTAAGTAGTAACTGAATTTTAAAATGATTTGTGAGTCATTGTACTAGTGTTTATAATGCGGCTTTTACTCACATTTATTGTCGGAGGTGACCGACTAGTTTAGAACTCTGATGGAGTCCTGGGATGAGTGCGGTCGCGAATGTAAGTAGTTACTTTTTGTAACTACGAACATAATCTTTGTTAGGCTATTTCCATACATATATTCAATGTTATTTCCTTTCACTATATATGATTATGTTTCTGAACTGAGCAGAGATCCAGTTTCTGTCAAAGTCACTCAATTGACATTTGAAGTTGTCAATCAAACATTACTTATTTTGACATGTTACTGTGACGTCAACGTCAGATTCTTTCTTTTTGTCAAAACTCGGCGAGAGGTACTAAATTTACACGAAAATCCTAAATTATATTAAAAATCTTGAATTTAAATAGTGTTCCATGAATGTGTTGTGCAGTTTTATGTGCCAACTGAAATACTGATGGTTGTATTTTGTGCGACCCTTATCCAAGTCTAGAAAATAACCTCCAACTGTATTGTTTTTAGGTAGTGCTTCAAGATGTTGATGCCCAAACAGAATCGAGTGGCTATCTATGAATACCTTTTCAAAGAAGGTGTTATGGTAGCCAAAAAGGACTACCATGCACCCAAACACCCTGATTTGGAAAAGATTCCCAACCTCCAAGTGATCAAAGCAATGCAGTCTTTGAAATCAAGAGGATATGTAAAGGAACAGTTTGCGTGGAGGCATTTTTACTGGTACGTTTCATGCTTTACTTAGAATATAATAATATCAACAGTTTGATTGGGGTCAAGCACCAAGTTTCTTCAATTGGATTGAAGAAACTATTTTATTGTAAGGTCTCACTTCCACTCTCAGTCTGAAGTCTAATTTGAAGAACTAAGAACTTTAGAATATAAACTCTAATCATCTCTACCAGCATTATCTGACTTCACTATAGTATTCATACATTACTTACTGGTGAGGGATATAGTAAAGTAATTAAGAAGTTCTTACTTGACACATTTTTAAGCAACCCTGAATGCCATCTTTTTGGTGTTCCTTGAGGCTACCCATAAATTATTGAAATCCCATTAAAATGATTAATTTATAGAATTTTAGTCGTAAGTTCAACATTATTGCATTAGTTCTTTCTCCAAGGTTATTAATGATAGCTAAAAGCATTTAATGTGACTTGTTTTGATCATCCAGCCGAACTTACAAGAATTTTGTAGGCAAAATTTAAATTATTGAACTTTCTAACATGGCCCAAGTCAAACACCACACAGGCAACTCATATGTGATTTATGTAAGCTGTTAATACTGGCCTAAAGGTATGATTCATATGAACCAGGATGATAACAAAGGACTTCTTTGAAGTTACGCTCTTTTGACCTTTGCACATTGATGTATTATAGAATGAAAAATGTTTTCTAACTCAGTTGCATCTAAGATTTATATTACCTCCATGTTTATAAATTTAAATTAAATTATAACATACAAATCAGCTTTTTGTAGGATAAAGAAAAATGTATAGATATAATTTTGTTTTTATTGATTCTTATATCTCTGTTTAATAACATTCCAGGTACCTCACAAATGAAGGTATTGAATACCTGCGCATCTTCCTGCACCTGCCCCCAGAAATTGTGCCTGCAACACTGAAGCGCTCTACTCGCCCTGAAACTGTCAGACGTGGTGCTGTCACCAGGCCTGACGCCCCTGCTCGCTCAGCAGAAGACCGCTCTGCCTACCGCAGAGCCCCTACCACACCAGGTGCCCCAGACAAGAAGGGTGATGTCGGTCCCGGATCTGCTGAAGTTGAATTCGTAAGTGTTCCTCCTTTAAGTATAAGTTGTATTGAAACTACAACTTAAAAACAAGATGTTTTAAATTTTTCTTAGATTATAAAATGGCTTTTTAAGATATTGTTTCTATTGACCATATGTTTTTGACATACATTATCTTTTATCTCTTGATATAGTAATCAATGTTTTAGTAGTTAAGCTCAAATAAATTAATAACTATTATTTTTGTTACAGAGAGGAGGATACGGATTTGGACGAGGTAGACCCGCACCTTAAATTAAGTTTAATAATAAAAAAACTGTAAAAATTTATGCAATCTTTTATTGAAAGTACCATAGTAATATTGGTGAGCAGATAAGCATTGGTGGATGCAAGTTGATTTGCAAATTGCTCCATATGGTATGATTATATTTGTGAAAAAGCTTTTTTTTGACCAGCCATTCTGATGTCAGGTTGGCTGTGCTGAGCTTTATTTACATTCTGTTGTTAGAGCCTAAGCAATTAATTTGCATATTTCATTCTTACCTAGGAGGCACCCAGCCATACTGACGTTAGGATGGCTGGAGAAAAAAAAGTAAAATAAAAAAAAAATACAGGCAATATTTTTATTTACCTACTTAATTAGAGCAACATAATGATAAAGTTGCGTGTCCATTTCGAACAGTCTCGGCCTAGTCTTAAAACTCTATGAAAGTTTGCCAGGAGTTGGTAGCTATTTCTTGCTATACACAGACAAATTAACTAACAGCCCATGTACAGTCTGCAACAGAATTATGTATACCACCCAGTCTCCCGCACACCTACAATACGCATGCATGGGTGCGGGAGACTAGGTGGTATACATAATTCTGTTGCAGACTGTACATAAACTTGTGATTACATTTAATACTATAGGATACTGGGAGTCATTAATTTTCGACCATTGGATCAGCCATAAGTTTTTTTTAATTAAGTAAGTTTTTTTTAGTGCAAAAAGTTTCAACAAATCATGAATTTTATATTGATATATCATTCATCTGTATTTATTATTTATTTTCTGTGTATGTAGCGGTGATCTCTAGGGCAAGTTGCAGACCCAGCGGCCAACTATTTTCAATCATAACTTTTTTTATTTCTTTTAACAAACTCAAGAAAGGGGCTCTGTATAGTTACGTGAAAAAAAAAAAACAAATGGCTACTAACTCCTGGAAATTTTTCATTGAGTTTTAAGACTAGGCCCACTGGTCGAAATGGACACCAAGTTGCTTCTCATGTTTCACAAATTTAGTGGTATTCTATGGATGACAAAGTATTGGAGTAAAATATGGTCACCCTAATTGACTTTGTATGAAAGAATAAACAATCGCTTATATTTTTTGTTTCGCAGTATTTAGAGCTCTCACATACGACGATTTGCTGTCTTTGTGGCTGGCACATACCTTTTGATAAGAATGCAGCGTTCTAGACCGTCTGCAAACGCTGGAATGGGTGGCGCAGCCAGCCGGACATTAATTGTCATATGTCATCAAAATCTTTCTCAGTCAGAATCGTCCGGCTGGCTGGCCACTTGCTTTTTATGTTTACGCGAAAATTATGGCGTTTTACTTGATAAAATCAATTTAGTTGCATCACGTATGGCGTCATATACCTTTATGTACCAGCTGGATCCTCTAAACCCTCTGGGAGCTGAGATCAGGAGGCCTAGACAAAATCCAAGCGTGTCGTTTTCCGTTTAACGTCACGCTCACGTCACGCTTTAGTGTTAGCAGAAATGGCAGACAAGTGCCATACGATACGGAAAACGCGCTTTCCGCACATCTTGCGGAAAACTCTGCGGTTGAAGGGTGATTGACTGTGAGGCAATTGTCAAATTATGTGTCAAGCAAGTTTCAACAGTTGTATCGCGCGCAAGTTTGTAATCCAATTGTGCCAGGGAGTCTAAATCTTCTGTGAAATCTGCAATTATTAAGATTTATATTTTAATTGATTAAGTTAGTATCCTAAGTAATATTGCAGTCATGACTTAAACTGCAAATTATTCTTGACAATGCATAAGTAAACCTACTTGTTGACCTAATGCGTTGATACGAACCAGTAGCTAAAAAGCTGAGAGTGCACAGAACCTGAAACAGGTACCTAGGTATTTTTTTATTGTGTTTAGGTAGAGGTTAAAATTTTACAGTAAGACAGCCAAAGAATCAAAGCAATAGCAGTAATATTACCTTTATTCCCAAACTTATTTCATTGGTGCCTTTTAATGAAGTTTGTCGGCGAAGTTCATCACAAAGACGCCTAAAACTTTGATAGTCAAGCTTAAATCGGTGAATAAATTCCAATTGCGGCATTGACGCGATTTGTTCCATATTTCGACGATTGATCCTGGCTCTACGTCTTTGCAACGGTTCTTCATTATTAGCAGCCCACATAAATCTCAACTTATGCATTTTAATAACTTATTTTTAGTCTTAAAAATAACTAAGAAACCTGTTTTAGCCAATGATTAAAGAATCTCAGCTCAAGCAGCAGGGTCTGAGGTCACGCTATTATAGCGTTTAACAGAAAGGATAAAAAAGCGTTAACCGTTGTCAAAAGTGGCAATTGTCTGCCATATGTATGGAATTGTGTTTTGCCGTCACGCTAACGAAACGCTAACGATAAAGTTGTAGGTATTCCGCACAAAATGACAAGTGGCTTTTGTCTGCCAATATAGCAGCTGTCACTTGGCTTAGCTTCACCATACGTCACTTTCATATATTTTTGTGTTTCCTCATTCCTTAACGCCTGCGGAAAAGGGAATTTGTCTAGGCCCCCTGGAATGCTGGAAAATGCGAAATTCTGGCTGGCTGGCCAAAGTTTTTATTTGGTCTTCTTTTTTGAATTATTTAAAGTTGTTTCAAATATTTAAAACATTATTTACTCACCGTTCAGTTGACAGCAATGAATATTTTTTAGGGAAATAAGTGAAAAGTCATTAAATAAAATTCAAAAAAACAACGCAATAACTATTAATTTTACAAAATTTTTGGCATAAAATGCATTTTCTCGGAACCATAAATATTTTGTTTCAATTAAGAATACTTGAACAAAATATGCTAAATCTTATCACCAGAACAGGATTCGAACCTGGGACTCCGGGTCCTGGTCGTTTGATTTTATTAAGCTTATTTTTTCATTTAGTTAGTTATTTAAGAACAATTGAGCATTTTTATAAATTTAATAATTTTTATTAAATGAAAAAAAAAAAAAACTTAAAAATATTACTCAGTCAATCAATGCTAATCAAACCAGATTTCTATTTTGGATTTCTTAATAAATAAAATCACAAAGTTGTTTTTAAAAAAAAGTAAGTAAGGCTATAAATAATGCTTATTGAAAAAAAGAACAAACGTCTATTTCGAATGAATATTATATAATATAAATTTTTAATAGTTTACACAAAGCAATTGACTCCTTGTAGGTAGGCACCTACTTACTGCTAGGTATTTTCTATGTAGCACTATGGTGCTTGTTAATAAAAAAAAAAACTAAAAACAAAAAGTGGTTTGCAAAAAAAAAAAAAACAAATGAAACAAAGATTTTAAATAATATATTTAAAGTTCTACATGATTTGATTTTTCTAATAGGTTATAAATTAGCAGGTCTTCGGTGGTGGTGGATCTGGGAACTCGCCAACCCTGTCCATGTAGTACTGGTAAGCTCTGTAAGGCTTCAGCTCCCACGGGACCTGGTCTTCCATGTGCGTGGTGGTCACGCCGAGGTCTTCGAGGCAGGGGAGAGTCGGGTCGATCACGTCGGTGGTCGATTCCTGAAAGCAAGACAGACCGTTTCTTTTACAATGTTTTTTTTTCTTCAAAAGCATATGTAGGGCATAATTTATTATGATATTACCACTGCTACTATTTTATACCAGCTGTTTCACGCGGTCTTAACCATGCAATTTCTGATCCCCGGAATATCGGTATAAAAGGAGCCTATCGGTACTAAAGTACTTTATACTCCATTTCATACACATGTGCCATAGACATGTTTGCCTTCATAAGAAAGAGATGGGCAGAGGAAACGACTTTGCAGATTATATGGTCTTCCAACCTATCAAATTCCATTAGGCTAAGTAGTTCAGCGCGAGTGTGTCATCATCACAACTCCGTGTAATGAGCCCATTGCAGTCTCTCCTCTGGGTGACGAGGCAGTTTAGGCCACAATCCACCAAGCTGGCCTAGTGCTAGTTGGTGGATGTCAGAGATGCCGAAATGGCTTAACCGATTCGTTGCGATGGCTAATTTCGCTAACTTTTACCTGTGGCGTCAAACAAAAATAACGTAACACTGTTCAGTGCCAAGCGCCATACGATAAAATGACACGCATCCGTGTCTTCCGCCATGCGAAAATAAAACAGTATTTTGACCATTTTTACATATTCAAAGCTTGAATAGTTTTAGTTTACATTTGAAATCCAATGTAAGTGGACATGCGCTTTGTTTTTAGTGATTAGAATTGGCAAAATAAGTGTATTTCTGGAAATAGAAGGTAAGTGAGTTTTTCAATACAGATGTGCTAAACCTTTTCAACTTAATTTGCATTTCCTAATGATTTTTTTGAATGATACCTATTAAATTAGGTCTAGAATATTGTTTTGGTTTTCCTTACAACAAATTTCAACTATGCTAATGAAAAACTGCCAAGTTTGTTTGTCTTAGATTAGATCTATGGATTATGTAGATAAATCATAACAAATAATGTCAAAAAAATATATTTGTCGTAAAAAATAACACTTTGCTAAGTAGGTACACACTGCCATTATATTTTGGTTATTAGCGTATTTTTTGTTAAAGAATAAGAATCCTTATCGGCATTTTTCTAAAGAATTGTAGGTACTATATTAATGCATTAAGTCGACAAGCCGCCGATCTTTGTTCAAATGTTTTAAAATATTGAAGATAGCAAATTAAACCTTATTGCGTAAGAATGTAAAGATTATTATTGGCTCAATTAACAATAAGGTTCACCTTGTTGTTACCTGGCCATAAATAAAATGATGCTTTGTTGTTTTGCGATTTAAGCTAGGTTATTGATTAATTACCTACTTACCTATAACGTTGACGCAAACGTATTTTTCTTACGTGAATAATTTTGATAAAAAGAATGGGTGTATAATAATTTTATTGGAGACTAGCTTTAACCCGCAACTTCGTATGCGCTTAACTACCCTTCTCTTAGAAATTTCAGAAACTGTACAACCAGACACCCACTGAAAGAACCTTTATACCAAGTATCACACCCATGTACTCAAGGAATAAGTTTTTTTCATACAAACTAAAAATCATATATTTCCCCTGCCCGTGGGAATTTTGGGAATTTTTTTCGTAGCACAACCAGTCACTCTTTGAAGAACCTTAATGCCAAGTATCACATCCGTACACTCAAGGAATAAGATTTTTCATACAAACTAAAAAGTTCCCTTCCCGTGGGAATTTCGGGAATTCATTCCGTTATACAAACAAACACTTATTGAGGAACCTTTATGTCAAGTGCACTCAAGGAATAAGTTTTTTTCATACAAACTAAAAATCATATTGAACGGGCAAGAAATTATGTTATGCCCGCTCGCAGCGATCAGTCACTGCTTTAAAAGAAATGAATAAGTAACTCACCAAAATCCAGCAATCACGCACAAACAACGCCGTTCAAGGCGGCGTGGCGGCAAGTATATAGATAATCAGGAGGGGAATATTATATAGATAGGAACGGGGATATGTTTATAATACTTATATGTAATATTACGCAGATTGCACTATCCTTTTGAGTTTTTGCGAAACAATACTGATTTCCAAAGCTGCACAGTCAAATCAATTCACCGAAAACATAAAAGTAAACCTCGAGGCGCCAATTCAGAGAGAGAGTAACCAAATTCACAATATACTTTGACGTTTTGACCTCTGTCAAAAAACAATTCGTCTGCGTTCAATGCAGCAAAACCACCGACTAGCGCCACCTATGGTAACTGGCGCGAACATCCCCCCGCCCCGGACAGTAACAAACGGTCCGACAACTCAATCTAGTGGGAGGCGAGAGAGGGTAGCGACTGCGCGCTTCAAAACAGAGTCACCCACAAGGACATCAGCAAGCCTGGGGACGCCATCCGACCCCGGATAAAGTTCAACAATGCGTCCAAGACGCCAGCGGAGCGGTGGCAGATTTGGGTCCTTGATCAACACGAGGTCTCCGACCTTCGGTGGGTTCGTCTTGTCAGACCACTTGACCCGCTGCTGTAAGATATGCAAATACTCCAAATGCCAACGGCGCCAAAAACTCTGCGTGAGCTGCTGGAGCAATTCAAATCGCGAGAGCCGTCCGGAATTTATATCTAAATACGGATATTCAGGCAGGGCGTTAAGGGGTCTGCCGATCAAAAAATGGCCCGGCGTAAGGGCTTCCAAATCATTCGCATCAGAAGATAGGGGACACAACGGACGCGAGTTGAGAACCGCCTCAACCTTACAAAACACGGTCGCGAGTTCCTCAAAAGTTAGGATTGTTTCCCCAACAACACGACGAAGGTGAGTTTTGGCGGACTTCACAGTTGCCTCAAATATCCCTCCCCAGTGGGGACAGGACGGCGGTGAGTATTGCCATCGCACACCTCTACGAGAAAGTGTGGAGCCGATTTCAACATTGCTCCTATCCAAAAATTCGTAAACCTCCCTTAAATACCTATCGGTACCCTTGAAATTGGTCCCACAGTCGGATCGAATCAAAGAAGGCAGTCCGCGACGCGAAACAAATCTGCCGAGCGCAGCGACAAAGGCTTCTGTCGAGAGAGCACTAACCACCTCGAGGTGGACAGCTTTAGTGGCTAAACAAACAAAAACGCACAAATAGGCCTTCTCGGTCTTAGCGTTACGGAGACGTGAAGCTTTAATCGTAAAAGGTCCCGCAAAATCCGTACCAACCCCGGCAAAGGGCAGCGATTCAGTGACGCGATCCGCAGGCAAATCTCCCATTTGGGGCTGCGTAATGTTAGCCTTAAGGCGATAACAGGGGAGGCAGCGAAAGATGACATATCGTATCGCTCTCCGTGCCGACAAAATCCAAAACTCCCGCTGGAGGATCGCAGTTAAAGCATTACATCCGGCATGTGCATTTTTCACATGGCGGTCTGTTATCAACAATTTCACCAGGGGGCCGTCTTTCGGGAGTAAAAGAGGATGACGGGCCCCAAAAGGTAGCTGAGCATTCCTAAGGCGGCCTCCAACACGTAACAAGCCCTTGTCGTCCAAGAAGGGACTCAAGCGCCCTAGGGGTCCCTTCAACTTAGACGTACGTTGGCGGAGGGCCTTTAACTCAGCAACGAATGCACGCTCCTGGACTATCCGCACCCAAAAAACCAGAGCGTCATTACGCTCCTGCGGAGATAATATCGGAGTCTTAATTTTATTCCGGGGATTACGACAATTAAAGATGAATCGTCGTATCCAGGCCGTGACACCTAGCAATTTATCCAACGAACTGTAACGTTCGAGAAGGGACTCCCAGTCTGGAGCCGCTAAAGTTTCAACAACGTTGACCTGCATTCCGAGGGTAGGTGATCTGCTCATTGCAGGTGTGTGAGGCCAAAATTCCTCAGACCGTAATAACCACGGTGGGCCCCACCATAGGTGGTGGTCCACAAGCGCTGGCGCCGCGCAGCCACGAGAGGCGCAGTCTGCGGGGTTCAATTCGCCAGGCACATAACGCCAAATCAACTGGGCCTTCGATGCCTGAATTTGAGACACCCGGTTGGCCACAAATACCTCAAGGGTATGGACTGAACCTTTCAGCCAACAAAGGACCACCTGACTGTCACACCAAGCAAAAACCGAATCAAGGTGGACACTTGTTCCCAGGGTCTCGATAACGTGGTTAAGCAATCGAACCAATAGAGTAGCCCCAGACAACTCCAACTTCGGAATGGTCAATCGAGTCCGAAGGGGGGCAACCTTACTTTTGGCCGTAACCAGCTGGACATCGACAACGCCTGTCGCATCAACCGTCCTAATGTACACGGTTGCCGCGTATCCAATCTCAGACGCGTCATAAAAAACCGTTGTAAAATATCCGTCAAGGTAGAACCAACAGTGAGGTCACTATCTACCGAGGGAAGGTCCGGGACGTCTCGGACTGGTCCCACTACTACATGACCCAATGACGTTGGTATGGCTACAAATCAAATCAAATCAAATCTGCACCTAAGGCAGCTGGCCAACCACCGTTCTAAACACGATCGCCGAAGATCCAATTTTCGGCTTCAAAGAAAAGTGGGGGGAGAAGGAGAACAAGACCTGACCGATCGGATTCGAAATCCGCAGGTCTCCAACGCCCCGTACCGCTTCGCGATGCGGCCCCAATTTTAAGCCCAACTGTCGGGCGGGCCAATAAGACATTATACAACCCTGAGCTCCCGAATCCAAAAGTGCACGCACGGTGACAGTATTCCCTTTCGGGCCCCAAACAAGCACGGAGGCTGTTGGCAACAGCACATACTCCGGTGGGGGGGTTGCGTCCGACAGCAGCGTTAATGTAAATCCGGAGGGGGCGATCCCTCCCCCCGTTCCACATTCGAGTGTGCTGAGAGCCGAGGGGGGAGGTCATAGCGGGCGAGGGGGTCCCATTCTGGAGCATGAGGTCCCCGTCGAACCCTACTCCGAGGTACCGCATGATATCCATGACGCGCGTACGGGGGGACATACTGTCCCAACCGAGGATACTCCAACAAAGGAGGGGAGAACCGTTTCGCCCTCCTATTCGCGTCCCCAATCGCCACCGCTATGTCACGTGACCCCAGGTCACGTGGGGAGATACCCCCCCTCCCGTGGGGGGGGGTAACCCGTCTCCGTTCGCCTCCAGCCCGGGAGGTCTGACCTTGTCTTCCCCGAGGAGGCATAATTCCCGACAAAACCTCAGGAGAACCAGCCTGGCGCGCGGGGCCCCCGCCCGTGCGCGAGTCATTTGAGCCCCTATCGCTTGCAGAGCCATTGCAGTTCAAACAAAGGAGGGGGTGATGCCTCCCACCGCAGTGGCCACAATGACCGGCCCGGGTACACACCGATTGAATGTGATCCCCCAAACACAAATAACACCATGCGCGTTGCTTGGCGATGGCTCTCCGACCCGCAATACGGAGCCCACCGAACTTCCCGCAAGCACGCACATCGTGTCCCTCCCCTTTGCAATATCGGCACCGTTGTTGCGGTGCGGGGGGGTTGTCCCGCCGGACAGCAGCATATTGATGGGTCGGACGCCGGGGTGGTCCCCTTGCGTCCACTGAACGACCCACGCTAGGACCCGGTGTAGGATCCGCCAACCTGTCCGTGACCCTGCACTCGTCCTCCAAAAAACGAAGGAGGTCCGAGAAAGGGGGGAGGTACGAGGCACTATTTCCTCCGTACCTCTGCTCAAACCGACCCTTCATCTCGGCAGGCAGCTTCGTCAGGACGATGTGCAGCAGGATGAAAGACCACTGGTCCACCGGCAAATCCAAGCGATTCAATGAATTGACCGCAGTCAACAGCGGGTTGACTAACTCCTTCCTTAAGGAGGACACTCTGGTAACTCTGGGCAAACCCAAAATGCATGCCACATGAGTGTCCGCTAGTAAGCGGACATTCTGGTACCGCTCAATTAACAACTGCCGAGCAACCTGATAATTGGCATCGCTAATAATGAGGTGCTGGACAACCGAGCTGGCTTCTCCACTAAGAGCGGAGCGCAAATAAGCCAGTTTCTGGCTTGGCGACAAATCCTCCCTTGAGTCCACCAAACTATCGAATAAGTTGATGAACCCCATCCAGATGGTGAGGTCACCATTGAAGTTGGGGATCTCCAAGGTGGGCAATCTTCCCAACAAAGCCGGCGGGGTCGGCTTGGTCTCTCCGCTCAAGGCCGGCTCTCCCCTTTGGGCAGCCAAAATGCCCTTGGCAGCCTCAGTAAGTTGATCAGCCAATTCAAAGGCCTGGTCAACATCCCGTTCAAATTCCTCCAGGAGGGCCACATCATCAACAGAATCCTCCATCATGTGTGTACGGAACTCAGTGGCATGTTGTTCCAATTCCTGAAGTCGGGCAGGCAATCCCTCATATCGGGTTAACAGGGCCTGAACCCGGTCCGTCCTAACAATGAGGGCCACTGCCCCAGCAAGCCAACGCAAAATACCACGGACCCCTGCCCTTGCCGTGGTAAGTGGATTGGGACTCATAGTAATTAACCGACAATAATTACTTTAACAATAATTAATTGAACTAAATTCAAAACAAAATCAAAAAGAAAACAAAGTTTAGAAATAAATTAAAAGGAAACTCAACTTAAAACAATAACCTTCCTTTGTGCGCTGTTGGTTAAAAGGCAACTCTCCAAATCAAATCTCAATTATTAAAAGATAACAAAACACCAAATACAATGAAATTATAATATTTTCAACAAAACCCGGTAACTGTGAGATCAACTTCAAATAAGTACTATAATATAATCAATTTCCCCCCTTTTGTGAACAAAAAAACAAATTGATTTCCTAACTATAGGTCCTGGAGAATCAAAATGCACAAAAAACAATCAAAATATCCCAGTATTTCAACACTTTAAATTGAAAAATTAGATTTTAAATTAGGCCCTCTGCATACAATAAATTTATATGAAACCAAACAACAACAATTGAAAACTAAGTTTTAAATTAGGGAAATCTTCATACAATGAATCTATATGACCCGAACAACAACAATCAAAACTAGGCTTTAAGTTAGACAAATCTTCATTCAATCAATCTTCATAGAATGTATTTATGCAGAGTTTTATGTTGAAGTACAAATCTGATTGGAATTTTATCAATTTATCAATTCAAAATCAAACACCAACAATAGATATTTAATCCTGATATAATCTTATGAGTTGAAATGCAATTCTAATTGGAATTTATCAATTAGCACAAGATTTCAAACAACAAACAATAGATATCAACTCAAAAATAGGCAAAATAAACTACCTTGGTGGAATTCTACAAGGTTAGGTTTGAAGGTTAGGATTTCAAAGTTTTCCAAAAACCACGCTCTGCTACCAGTTTGAACGGGCAAGAAATTATGTTATGCCCGCTCGCAGCGATCAGTCACTGCTTTAAAAGAAATGAATAAGTAACTCACCAAAATCCAGCAATCACGCACAAACAACGCCGTTCAAGGCGGCGTGGCGGCAAGTATATAGATAATCAGGAGGGGAATATTATATAGATAGGAACGGGGATATGTTTATAATACTTATATGTAATATTACGCAGATTGCACTATCCTTTTGAGTTTTTGCGAAACAATACTGATTTCCAAAGCTGCACAGTCAAATCAATTCACCGAAAACATAAAAGTAAACCTCGAGGCGCCAATTCAGAGAGAGAGTAACCAAATTCACAATATACTTTGACGTTTTGACCTCTGTCAAAAAACAATTCGTCTGCGTTCAATGCAGCAAAACCACCGACTAGCGCCACCTATGGTAACTGGCGCGAACACATATATTTCCCCTGCCCGTGGGAATTTCGGGAATTTTTTTCGTAGCACAACCAGTCACTCTTTGAAGAACCTTCATGCCAAGTATCACATCCGTACACTCAATGAATAAGATTTTTCATATAAACTAAAAAGTCCAAACACTTCCCGTGGGAATTTCGGGATTTCCTTCCATAATATAAACAGACACTTACTGAGGAACCTTTATATCAAGTATCACATCCGTGCACTCAAAGGATGGGATTTTTTCATACAAACTAAAACATCATATATTTCCCGTTCCCGTGGGAATTTCGGGAATTCCTTCCATAACACAACCAGACACACTTTGAAAAACCTTTACGCCAAGTTTTACATCGGTGCACTCAAGGAATAAGATTTTTCATACAAACTAAAAAGTCCTATATCTCCCGTTCCCGTGGGAATTTCGGGAATTCCTTCCTTAGTGCACCTCTACATCCCCTAAATAATGTATGTTCCAAATTTCAGCTCTCTAGGCCCAGTAGATACGGCTGTACGTTGTCTGTCAGTCACTCAGTACCTCAGTCACTCAGTCAGTAACGGAACAGTTTTATATATATTGATAAGCTAAACCAACATAGTCAGAGCGATTTCGCTTTAGGGAGTTAGTCGTTTAATCAAGTGACGTTATTTAAAGTTTACTATGTATGTAATAAATTTATAATTTATTATCATAATAGTATTATATTATGATAATTTAATATCTATTAACGCAACTTTCAAAAAGGTTGGTGACCCCTATTTAAAAAAAATCTTACTTAATCCAGAAACGGCGGCTACGAGCTTAATATACGTGAAAAATAAGAATAGTTTGGTTCTGGGTTTCATTTAACCTAATTTGATTAGAAGGAGTTACCACCGATTTCAAAATGACACACATTCGTGCCTAACGCCACACGCAAAAAAATTTGATGGCACTAAAACGTGCCATCCGCAATGAATCGGTTAATGTGCTTAACGTGCATTCCGGCCGCGTCGAGCGCGCTTAACCTGCGATATCGTTTGATCTGTACAATAACCACGATGCCACAACGACTTCAACGAGTGTGTCATATTAAGGGGTTAATTTTAAAATAAAAATAAAAGTCTCTTAACAATTAAACCCTGTATACAAGACAAAATACGAACCCTCTACCAAGGTGACATTAAATCTATCGTAATGGTTAATGTTAAATTTTTTGATATTCTTATTGATTCATTATAAAAAGTTGTTGATCTCATTTTAGTCATACTAAATATGATTTTACTTTCAATATCGTTTTTTTTTTAATATTTTATAGTTGCAGAATAACAAGTATGCGAGTAATGAACAAGACACAGTACATACCTTCTCAATACCTTCCCAATGCAGGTTACCAAGCGGGTAGGCGGTGGACAAAGCGTTGACTAGCGTCACTTTCAGTTTGAACATAAGGTCGTACTTCATGTCGTAGCGCCGGTAGCCGTAGTCGCCAGTCTTACGCATCAACCCGTAGAACCAGTCTACGAGCTCGGCTAGCTGGTAGCGCTTTGGTCTGCGAGTAGATAGTGGGATATCATCATCATTTAATCATTTTAACTACTTTAAACAAAAATATCTAGATTTTAACATTGACATTATAATGTACTTAGCCCTTGTCTTATGGTAAGCTAACTGATAAAACTATCAATATTTATGTAAAAGTTCTACCCTAGGGTTGATTTGTGTTCACCGGCCAAATTTTTACACAATAATATCTTTTATAGAAACGATTTTTGCAAAAAAAAAAAAGTTTTTTTTTCAAGGAAATTAAATATCCGCTAACATATTAAGAAATGCGTGGTCACTCTAAATTACCATTAAAATAAATATGACTACGCGTTCCTACAAAACATCTTGTAGTGCTACGTCGTAGTATTATCACTGAAATGCCGCGTCGTAGTAGCTATGATCATCAACAGCGACTTTTTTTAAAAAAGTTTGTGGTTCCATAATTCTACTTTTTTGTACTGAGCGACGCTACTATAAATATTTGGCTAAAATTTGGCTGGTGGCTACCTCCTGGCTACAACCCTGTATACTAATGAGCTGCCTTAAGTCCGCGTCGAAATTAATGCTTGCAAGTTTTCAGACTGAGAAAAGGAAAAAAATATGGAACATATTGCAAGAATATTTAAACTACACATGTGGATCATGACTCTTGGGATATAGTTACGCATTAAGTCAATCACAAATTATCAAAATAAACACATCCATTTATAGAGGTAGTCATGGGTCTAAGAAAATATCTTCAGACGACTTTTTTTAAGTTATGAAAGTCGACACTTAGATACACATAATTTATTCACGTAGAATTTATGATCGGCTGAGGCAGGGCTAAAAAGCCTATAGTTTCTGTAACTCTGTTGTCTGTATTTTTTATTTAATTATTATAAATTGTTAGTACCTCCCTATACAATAAATGGTCACTTTTTATTCTAGTCTTGTAAATATACATTTCTTTAATACTATATTATTATTCATAATACTACTTTCTCTCTCTCTGCCAATCGCCCCGTTAACAAACTCGCTGGGGCTTGATCTGTGTCATCCGGGAACGCAAAGGCCGATTTAACCATTTTTCCCAATAGCCCCGTTAGAATTTACCTATAGTGGGATCTATGGGGCCAGAAAAGCTAACAATAAGGAACATAAACGTATGAAACTCTATTCCACTTACCCGACAGCCTGGTAGACCTGGCACCTTGTATCATTATCCTTCATGATGTTGACGATCGCCTGCGCCACGTCCGACACAAACACTGGGTTCTTGTAAGTCTCCAGCCCGTTCTTGTAAAGCGGTACCAGGCAGGAGTAGTGAGTGCGGAACCATGTTGCGAACGTCCTGTAAAACAAATTTGTTACAAATTTAGGCCATTAAAAAACCGACCTCGTCATTTTTAAGTCCTTGTCAAAACTTTGGCTGCAGTGAAACGTTATCTACCTACTTACGTATGTATTTTACATACATAACTTCACGCCTGTATCCCTTATGGGGTAGGCAGAACAGCAGAGGTTATAAGACCAACTGATGTCACGTTTGACTAATGAGGTATTATAATGATTGCGAGAGGCTATTGCAGTGACTGGGGGTCAGCCTATCGCCCACAAAAATGCCAATAAAACCTCTGTCCCTTAACCGACTTTTACAGTATACCCGGGAAGAGAAGCAGCTGGCACATTCTATGTTTTTCTTTCACTCCCAGTCCAGCATGGAAGTAACCTGTGGAAGTAAACAGTACCTGTTTTTGCGTATAGTTTTAAAACCTGTGCTTTATATGTTATGTGACTTTTAACATATAAATTGTCCAAGAATCGCTTTCGTATGAGATAGAAATGATCTCTGTAACGTGCTGTGGCATGGCTCCATAGTCAACTGGGCCATCTCTTTTATAGGGAAACACTTCCGAAGTTTCGTCTATCAAATAAAGCAAGAATCATCAAAACCAGTTTGTCACGTAACAAATACAAAAAAACAGTCATACTGACAGGATTTAAGAACCTCTTCTTGAAATAATGCAGAATTAAATAAAACCGTCTTCACCTACATTTTCAAGGCCGTAAAAAAGGAAAACGATATTTATTTAATTAGGTAGTATTCTGCTTTTCAAAGATTTTCGCAATTTAAAATAAAGTTCTTTAGGTATAGATTTTTGATAAAAGACCCCTAAAGTATGTGTACCAAATGAAACAAGAATCATCAAATCAAATAGATTAATAATTGACGAAATAATCGCGAACCGAATAGAGAACTTCCTCTTTTGAATGTTGGTTAGGAATTGTCGGATATTTATTCTAGGCCCAAAGTAAGTTCAAATTACATACATACATAACTTCACGCCTGTACCCTTTATGGGGTAGGCAAAACATCAGAGGCTATAAAACCGTCTGATATCACGTTTAACAAATTTGATGGTATTATAATAATGGAGAGAGACTATTGCAGTGACGGGATCGCCTATCGCCCGCAAAAACGCCAATAAAACCTCTGTCCTTTAACTGACTTTTAGAGTATGGCCGGGAAGAGAAGCAGCTGCCGCATTCTATTTTTACCTTTCGCTCACAGTCCAGCGGGGCTAGCATGCTACCGTCGACAACGATAAATCGGGCCTTTTATCGATATTTTCTTAGAATATGGTATTTAGTGTACCTATGTAATTTATTAAGATTATGCATATTTGGTTCTGTGGTCTTAATCATGGTATCAAATCGAGTAATTCTATCTATTATGGTGCGCATATTAGCTTACATAATAGGATAAAATAACAAAATAATATTTATCTTGTCGATTCGACTATTTATCGATGGTAGCATGCTAGCCCTGCAGTACGCAAGAGAAATGCTTATGTTACTTATAATAGACCATGGATATAGATACAAGACTTATAACATTTGCTATTCGTGGATATAAACTAAAAGATACAGACCAATTCAAACATGGTTCATGCAAATATGGTATTTGCATTTCCGGGAATCAAACCCGCGACCATTGAAGCAAAACGTGTTACCCATCGCCACATCGGTCTTCTTCTACTAACTAGCTCTTTCGTGCAGTTTATCGGGATGAAAAGTATGCGCTATTCCAGACTGTACACTATCACTATGCCAAATTTCATCTGTAGAGTCGTTCTGTCGTGACCTGATCTTTTTAATAGGGTTTCTATCGAACGATTGCAATATTGTGATGGTAATTAGATTACTTGAATTCACGTGAATTCCACTACTGAAATGTGAGATTACATTTTGTTAATCACTGAGATTTCGGACCATTCTAGTCAACATGCTCACCTTTCTATGGCTTTCTATGTACCTTGCAACAGATAAGTGATCTATTTGCATTTACCACTAGGTTGGTGCGATTTTTTTATAGAGCTTTTGCTGTACAGCGCCTAAAGCTATGATATTTTTCAGACAGATATGATATGAACAGATATGTGCTTCTTCGTGAAGTGGACCTCATCACAACTATTACGCAGCAGGTCACTCGCATTTGTCTTCTATTCCGATAGGCTAATAGTTACCGGTAGGCAAATTTTTTGCTGATCTTACATACAAAAAATAAATATTAATAATTTGCTTACCTTACGAATCTGTCTTCAGATCCATAAATATCAGATGCTCTTACAATAGTGGCTGTCGGGTACTCCTCTTTCACTGCACACTCTCCAAGGAACTTGCTGATTTTGAACATGGAAGGCTTTTTCAAAACCAAGGGCTTAGGATCCCGCTCAGCATTCAGGTAAGACAAATGGATGAACCTTCCAACCCCCATTTCACGGCTTATTCTATAATGGGACAAAAAAAACACATTTCCCAATGAAGAAAGTATCGGAGGTGAAGCTTTGAGACTAGAAAGAGCCTTTTCTAAATTAATATTTTTGGAATACCTCAGCTTCTAAGTAGGAGTATGGCATAAAGTTCTGTAAACCCTACAATTCGATCAGTAAAAGTATAAAAATAGGTTTACCCAGAGCCAGAGAAGAATTATTGATGTGAGTTCTTTTTAAATGATACACGGTGGACAGACAAAGGATGTCCAAAAATTTTTTTAGCTGCCTTCTGTTGAGAAGCATTTTAATCACCCTATGTATATTATCTAGGTGTTTGAGTTACAATTATTTTATCAATTTCCGTAAAATTGTCCCCTAGTCAGTTTCAAAAGCCTCTAAACTTTAATGATAGTTACTAAAAATATAACCTATATAAAGTTGAGAATTTATGTCAAGTGAGTATTTCAATTTAATTTCATTTATTTAATTTTTCCATCTCACACCTTAAAGTTGGTGTTTAAGGACTTTTTCCTTGAAAGACAGTAGCTTGCATTTTTTTTAGAGTAAGCAATTAAAATTGAATATTGCCAAAGATCTTACCTAGCAATACGTCTAGCACCATCAATATGAACATCTCCATATTTAAAGTTCTTTGTTTCATAATCTCTTCCAATCAAGTTGATGACAACAGTAGAATGTTGAACTGCTTTCCTAATAGATTCGTCATCCCTTAAATCAAAGGGTGTAAATAGCACTTGCCCAAGGTCACCACATACTTTTAAAGCTCGAGCATCATAGAAATCACTTCTATATGGGAGAATTAACTGCAAAACATACAAAGGTCATAACAAAATAGAACATCTATTAGACAGATTTTATGCATTATATCATCTTGCATCCAAAGGACAGACAAACCAAATTATAAATAGTTATGAGTTTTGTGTTGGTGGTAATAGTTCAAAGGTTAGCTCAGTCAGTATAAATTAGAAAACCACCTTTCCTATATAAGCCTGCACAGGGTTGATCAGGTAGTAAAATACCCCCTGTGTGATACTTGTTAAGAGGCCTCAATATTTTTTCCCAGACTGTTGACTTGATGTCAATCAAAGCATATAAATCTATGATAATATAATAAATCAGAAGAGTTTGTGTGTGTACATGCTAATGAAATCTGAAAACACCTGTGGTTGATTGTAGTGTTTCTGGGCAGATAACAAAAACAAATATCAATAGAGTTTAGGATAAAAAGTAAGTTGCAAGTTTTGCAATATTTATAAGCTATATTTTGTTACTGAATGACAGCACAACAACTACATGTAAGTATCCATCCATTCTCAGAAACCTTTATTTTCATAACACTAGAGGTTACAGATCACATACCTGAGTTCCAATTTTTCCCAATTTGTTGCAAACATATTTTCCCACAAAGCCAGTACAGCCGAATACTGTGGCAACATGTCCATTGAAACTGCTTCTTCCTCCAGTACCCCGTTTGTAGGCTGCCAGGTTAGGTGGGCGATCACTGCTGTAGTTCGCCGATTTGATGCATACGATGCTTAAATATCCATTTTTTGCTGGGAAATAATTCTTAGGGTAAGAAAGTGATAAGTGATTTATAAATATTGACAGTGTCGAATAATGGAAGGGTGTGAAATTATGTAAGACTTTGATTATGGAGTTCTGGGGAACATGATTGTAAAAATAATACTAACGAATAAGTTTGCCAGCAATATTGTTAGATACAGCTATAGTAGCCATTTTTGAGGCTCTTTTAATGCAAAAATTTACTCAAATACTATTTTATTTTGGTAGATATGGTGACATTTGGATATTTTGGATAGATTCATAAATGACTGACAAGTGACAAGACAATGACAGAATCATGTCGTGTAGTATTAAGTTTTTCATCCCTTAATAAAAAAGCATTAAAGCCATACAGCCATATGAAAAACCACTTTTTCTCGCTCATTTCGAAGAAAAAGTAAAAATAGTAACATCAAAATCTCAGCTGGTCTGGTACATGATAACATTTTACATGGAGTTCATGTAAGTAATTATTATAGCCAACGTTTATCATCATCATCAGTCATCGCCCCTATGGAAAAGACGTTCAATCAACTCCTCATGTATTCATTTTGATTGACAGAGTGGAGACAGTTGACAGAAAAAACATGACAGTCAAAGACTGTTTCTAAATAGCCGCAAGCAGAAGCTGATATTTTGCTATTTTGTTGTAATCTAAAAGGATATTAAATATGATATATTATTTTAATACTTAACTGCATCAAAGCACATCAAGTTGCGCACAAAACCTAGGGCGCAATCTTATGCATATACTAATATCGACCGCATAAATCGATTTTTCAAGGTTTATTATTATTGTGTTTCTCCGCTAACTATAATCATGGAAGATCAACAGATCGAATTGTTAAGCACCAGCTATGATCTAATGCAGCTTGTTCCTATTCTACAACAGTTTACTAAAAATGTATGTATCCAGTCATTCTATACAATTATGTCTTTAATTTACAACCATCTTAGCTATGTAGATAATTAAATTAAATGATTGTTTCAGAATGAGAACAACTTTGTTTTCCCTAACTTATGCATAAACAACAGAAGGGCTGTGTTATGGACAGCATTATTTCAACACATTCAAAATAAAACATCAGAAGCTATCCAACCACTTTGTTTAACTTCATTAAGAATTTTAAGGTATGTTTCATAAATATTATGTTATAAATAATTTCAAGTTTATGCTTTTTCATTATTGAAAGAACAATTTTATAAACTAAGGTATTAAACTATGTTTCACTTTGGAAATTCATAAATTAGAACTGCATGAAAAATCCATAGTTCTAAAGTTGAGTTAAAAGTGTGACAAACTCTAAAACCAGTCAAACCTGAGCTTGTTGTTAATTGTTTTCAAATAGTAACATGTGTGCAAGTTAATTTTGTGATATCATTTTATCATCTTTTCTTTTTTAGCCGTGACAAAACAGATCTTGATAATATAATATGTGAAAAATGGATAACCACATTGATAGAAAAAGCTGGATTGTACAACTTTGTGAGCATGGATGAAATGGCAATGATGAATATGGAAATGCCTCCAAAAGAAATAGCTGTGGAGGCTTTAAAATGTTTGTGCAACATTGCATTCAACAGCGAACATGCAAGAGCACTCTGTGCGAGTACCAGCATTGCTCCAGGGCTGGTTGCTAGGCTAAGAGTTTACAAGGAGATTGCTTATAAAGATGACATAATCCTCTTTGACATGAAGCTGTTGTTTATTCTGACAGCTCTGAGACCAGATATCAAGAAGTTGATCAAGGAAGACTTGCATGGTATGGATTACTTAACAAGTTGCTTGAACGAGCTTGTTTTAGAAGCTACAGTGTATGAAGAGGAAATGGGGGCCTGTGCTAGTAGTTATATGGCTGATGATGCTTATAACTGCAAATTGAATGTAAGGAGATTGTTATCTATTGTTAGAGTATCTAAATAAGTGGCTCATATTTGTATAGTTGTTCATTTTTTTATGTTATTTTACAGGATAGCCAACTGGCCATAGTATGTGAGATTTTAAAAACACAATTCAACTTGATCATGCATACTGGTGCTGCAGAACCATGTGAAGAAGATGAAGCAATGTACCTGAAGCTGATCCCTGTATTGACTGCATTGTTGCATGCTGAGTGTTCGTCTGCTGAGAAAGTGATGGATCTACACAACAATATTGCCAATTTGTTGACTAGGTATGAAATTTTTATGTATCTCATCCCTTACATTTGTTTTCATAATGTTTTACTTTGATAAAATTTATATGATTTCATATCTAATATGAAAGGAACTTTCAGCTACACAAACCATTTCATTATAAAATATATGTATGATGTTATTTATAAATGATTTGATAACCTACCTAAATAATTCAGTTTCATATGGTTAATTACATTGGATACTTAACTATAAATATGTTTTAAAAATGTGGGTACTTAAAGTTTATCCAATAAATAATAATCCAGGTACCAATAAGAACTGTGCACAATTATCAGCAACTTTAAGGTGTTACACAGTATATCTTTAGAAGTTAGTATTTATAATTTTCTGATTAGTAAATAAAACCTCTTTTGTTTTGAAATATGTTTTACTATGATGAATAATATAGCTTTTAAGCGGATTTTATAGCATTTCAATAACATGTATAACTTTTTTTTTATCTGTAACTTTAGTAACTTGGTAAAGGTCAAACACGCGTAAACCCAATTTCACCTGATGTTAGGAGGGGAGGTTGAGGAAGAAGATGACAGGAACAGGCATAGGAAAGAAATGGTATTAAAACACACTAAGAATGCATACATATTAGTAAAATATTTCTAATTAATCTTTTATTTAATGTGACATCCAAAAGAGATTAGGAGCATTGCTGTAAGGAAATCTTAAATTTACTGGAGTACATTGGAGTGTACGGCGAGTTATAGATTCACAGTCACACAATAGATCTAGGTCGAAGTGTGACAAGCAGACAAGACTGCTCATATAGTCCTAAAACCCCAAATAATAATAATGTGGCTTATTACAGTCCACTTTAATATAGCCGGATATTACTATAATAAATAAAATCAATAAAACAGCAATTCTGATTGACATAGCAATACCAAACACTCACAATTTACAGACAACCATATCAAGAAAATTAACAAAATATATTGAACTGAAAGAGGACCTCAGCAGAATGTGGAATCTCCGAAAGGTTACAATAGTTCCCATTGTCTTATTTACTACAGGTGTGATCCCAAAATAAATGCACCAATCTATTTCATCATTAGAATTACCGAAACTTATACAGGGTGACTGGTGACAAATTTTAGATACTGAAGGAGAGCAATCTGTATTCGATTCCGATCATAATTATGTAATAAATGTAGGTACTTAATTTTTCACTAGAATTCCCTATAAATAAATACTACTATGTTACTATTGACTTTACATACAACTAAGTCAATCGCGGCACGTGACATGGCACGCGGATCGCTGCCAACGCTAGTGTAACCATGCGTTGAGAATAGGGTTGCCAACTTTTTTTTCTAGATTCTAAAACGGATATCAAACAGTATTTTGGAAAAATAAACAGTATTCAATTTATTTAATGTTTTAAACACATATTTTTAGAACTTCTTGCACAAATATTATTAATAAAAGTCTAGCATACATATAAAGTGTATAGTTTTTTATGCTGAAAACAGTATTTTCTATAAGTACTTTATCTTTGTTCAACAGTAAACAGTATAATGTAGTGAAAAACAGTATTATACTGTTAAAAACAGTATGGTTGGCAACCCTTCTTGAGTAATCAATTCTTTAACTTTCGGTTAAGTTTACTCAGTAAATATATTTCATATCATATCATATTCATATTTCTGACACTGACACAACATTATCTAGCCCAAATTAAGTTTCTTAAAGAACTTGTGTTATGGATACTAGATAACTGATATACTTAAGAAATATATACACATACATATTGAATAAATACATATTTTTTATTAGAATAAACTTAAATAAACATATAAACATCCATGACTTGACGACTAATATCTGTGTTCATCACACAAATATCCGCCGTCGCCGGGATTCGAACCCAGGACCTCTGGCATAGAAGGCAATGTATGCTACCGCTACACCAGCCGGTCGTCTAAGTAAATAATTAATATTTATTTTTTATTAAATTTTTTCTCTGCATTCATCTCCAATGATCACATCCTTGAATTTCAAAAATGACCTACCAGTCATCCTTTATACACTAGTATGCAAAATCTGTTATCTCTCGTCATATAATTATACTTGTCGCATTGTCAGAAATATTGCAGGCTAATCCTGGAAATCCGACAAACACATAAGTAAGGTAGACATTGTTGATTTTAACTTGGCCTAGGCCCGATAAAATCTATTAAAAGCAGTTGTAAAAATCGGATTAACTATCGGTTCAACAACAATGATCGCAACTTGCGGTCTTCCTCGAATCTCCTTATAGCTACACCATCACATACTTCCACATTTTTGGGCAAATCGTTTTATGTCCGATCAGTGTCATTATGGAACGAGCTGCCGATGGAGATCCGCCTAGCTTGCAATCCGCACACCTTTAAAAAACTGCCTAAACAACATTACCTTGTGAAACATTGTTCATCTTAACGCTCTCATTGTCTATATATTTTAGTATCAATATGTATATATGTCATGTGTAATGTGTATGTATTATTTGAATGTATTTGTATGCATTATTAGAATTTACATGTATGTGTTATTAATATGTTAATAATATGTCTATGTAATTATTTGTATGTAGCCTATTTTTAAAGATTGTGTCCTAACGCCCATCCTAATTCCCACTACCTAATCCTGCCAAGACTCGGTTGCCTGGAAGAAATCGCTCTACAGCGATAAGGCCGCCTTTGTGCCAATACTAAATTAAATGTACCTTTTTTTTAACTTTCTTTTTATGCTGTTGGTGTACAATAAAGAATTTATTATTATTATTATTTATTGTAATGCTGAGCTTAAAATCCTGAATAATAATAATAATCGAGATATATCCAAAAAACTTTAAATACAAGGTTATTTTCGTTCTATGCTAAACACTGAATTGCACACTGCATTAGTTTCATATTTCTCAAAGAATTCTTCTCATGGTCTTGTAGTGTGCCGCAAGTGTTCTTTGGCTACCTGACACCTAAACTGAATATTGGGGAAGAAGCTCAGCACCAGTATGATGGCAGAAACATGGATGCCATGCACTGTCTTCTGCAGCTGTTGGAACACAAATTGACTATTACCAAGGTGAGTGAAGATATCTCAACTAATACCTACCTATTAAAACAACATAAAATTCTACATACATACATAACATCACGCCTGTATCCCTTATGGGGTAGGCAGAACACCAGAGGCCATCAAACCATCTGATGTCACGTTTCACAAATTTCGAGGTATTATAATGATGGAGAGAGACTATTGCAGTGACAGGGAGTCAGCCTATCGCCTGCAAAAACGCAAATAAAACCTCTGTCCCTTAACTGACTTTTACAGTATGCCCGGGAAGAGAAGCAGCTGGCACATTCTATGTATTTCTTTCGCTTCCAGTCCAGCAGTCTATTTTTTTGTATTTTTGTTTGAATAAATTAGACACAGATCATTTTAAAATTCTGTTGCCATGCAGTATTCTTTGCCATAAAGTATTTTATTTACGACTAGCTGTGCCCGCGGCTCCGCTCGCGATAATTTCGGGACAAAACGTATCCTATGTTACTTCTAGTACCTCTCATGATTCGTCGAGTAGTTTTTGCATGAAAGCTGAACAAATATCCACGCTTTCATATTTATAATATTAGTAAGGATAAAGATTGACATTTTATAACATTTGACAATTAATTGTTTAGATCACTTTCACATGAGGCTTAAGTATCTATGGAACGAAAATACTTCAGCGCAAAGCTTCCGAGTAAACTACCTATATTGAAAGTTGACCCGTCCGGCACGTGAACATGAAGATTTCTAGAACTGCTGACCCGGGAAAGAGCGACGTATAACTGACCATGCGAGAAACAACTGACACCGAGATCTACTCCAGCAACACGAAAAGTCTGCCCTTGAGCCTTATTAATTATCATTGTAAAACACACCGATACTGGGAATTGCGTTCTTTTAAATTGGAATGGAAAATTATTTGGTATTATGGGAATTCTGGGAATAAAGACGGTTTCTCCTGCACCGCAACCTGTTAAAATTTGAGATATCCAAATAGAATTATACCCAGAAATATGTGCAACTTACAACAGAAAAAGAAATGAAAATAAAGCTGAAACGCCTATGCAATGCTATTTACCTATAATTAATAAATAATTAATAAAAGTACCTACGCTTTTACCTAAAAAATACAAAAAAAACTGAACATAAATTAGCCAAAATTTGGAATTTGACCGAATATTTAAACACTACCTAAACAACTAATACCTATTTTATATAATAAGAACAAAAGAAATTCAAATAAACTATTTAAAGATTAAATATCAATTATTGTCTGTCAATTAAGTCGAACGCTCTGAACGCATCAACAGCCAAATATTGAATGAATTATAAAGCTTGCGCTTGCCTCCCGCCTTTTTATACCCTACCGCCGCGAGCCGCGTCGAGCGCGGCAACCGTTATGCAAAAATAATCCTTATATCATTCAGTATTCACGCGCGATGGGTTATTAGCGTATTTCATGTATAAGTTTGGTGTTTCTATACCGATTTCAATGATTCTTTTTTATTGAATAGGTAATAATGTTATTTTTTTTAATTAGGGATGAGTGAGACTATTATAAACGTAAGAGTAAACAAATATAATCAGAAAGCTCCGAACTGCTAAGCTATCGGGATTTACACGTGTTATTGTGAGTCAACCATAAAATATAGACATATACTGTTGTGGGATATTTTTTATATAATTTTATAAAGGATATTTCTGTCATACCTACATGATTTCTATGTAGCTTTAACCATTAAGGCTGCACACGCGACGGAAGCTTAAAAAATTAAGTAATTTCTCCCGTTTTCCCAACATTTCCCTTCACTGCTCTGCTCCTATTGATTGTAGCGTGATAATAAGTATACTTTAACCTGCCCAGGAGCATGAAGAATAATTTTACCAAGTTTCGTTAAAATCCGTCGAGTAGTTTTTGTTTTTTATAAGGAACATACAGACAGACAGACAGACAAAAATTTTACTGATTGCATTTTTGGCATCAGTATCGATCACTAATCACCCCCTGATAGTTATTTTGAAAATATATTTCATGTACAGAATTGACTTCTCTACAGATTTATTATAAGTATAGATATAGATAGATAGATAGAAGAAGATAGATAGATAGATAGATAGATATAGATTAAGTACTGTACTTAATCCTAAATAAAATACTTTTCCACCGGGTTTTCATACATACATACATAACGTTACGCCTGTATCCCTTATAGGGTAGGCAGAACACCAGAGGTTACAAGACCATCTGATGTCACATTTGACAAATTTGGAGGTATTATAAAGATGGAGAGAGACTATTGTAGTGACAGGGGGTCAGCCTATCGCCCACAAAAAAGCCTTTAAAACCTCTGTCCCTTAACTGACTTTTACAGTATGCCGGGGAAGAAAAGCAGCTGGCACATTCTACGTTTTTCTTTCGCTTTTTCTTTTTGTAGCTATTTTCGGCATCCTGAAATTTCTGATGTTCCAACAAGCCTTGGGCCAGCTTGATGGTTCATGACCTAATATGAGCGTCTTTTAAAATAATCAACGAATGCTGAGCATTAAAAATACCGACTTCACCTCAACACTTTGGCCGACTTATAATGTCATCCACGTAAACATTCTCCGAAATCATACATATTGTTACAAAAATTTGAAATTTTCAATGGAGTACTCAACCGATTTCGTTGAAATTTATATGGGACCAACTATGAAATACCCTCTATCATATGAAACAACAATTTTCAAAATCCATTCATAATTGCCCGAAATATCGTGTAACAAAGACCTCCTCCTTTTTTGGAAGTCGGTTGAAAAAATACCCAGAGGAATTTTTTTTATATCTGACAGACTTGCAATGTACAAAAGGAAGCAGTTCAATCGTTACAAACATGTCAAATTTCCCTAACCAATTTTTAACTTAATTTCGAGGGCATAGAGTTCGGATTCAATTACAATATTCTGACAGATTTGAACGCTTCATCTGCTGCAAAATTTACCCTTTTGGGCCCTATTTCATAAAACTCAGATCGACTGACAATTAGTCGAAAATTCATTGTAAAATTACAAAAATGCACTTCATAAAACCCTGACATATCAAGAACGATGCCATATCTAAAATTTTATGTATCATTGGAGCTCTGACAACTTATGCGTAATATTTTTGTATACCTTCATTTTAGGCAATCATTCAAAATCTCGAAAGAATTTTGTTACCACAATTATTATTTATAAATCAATGTCTACCCTCACTTTTAATTTTGTTAGTTTGTTTAATTATTAAGTATGTGTTTTTCTTTATAGATTTTTAATCTGAATAGAACGTAAGAGCGGAAATCTCCTAATACAGGTTTTTAAAACTTAACCGGAGTCTTCCAAATCATGTAATCGCAAATTGTAACACTAATAAAGAATTTTGAATTTTGAAAAAAAAAACCCTGAAAAATTCATCCAAAATTGTCACATAATCATACAGACGAATAGAGAACCTCCTTCTTTTGTGGAAGTTGGTTGAAAAGGTTTTTTCATTCATGAATGCTTCTGTTCTATTACAGCAAAGCATCAAAAACCAGTATGAGGTTTTGTCTCCGATCCTCACGGTACTCAACAAAGGTTGCCGCGGCTGCCGCGCGCAGCGGAAGTACCTTCGCCAAGTGATCCTACCACCATTACGCGATGTCTCGAGACCGCCCGAAAAAGGGAACACTCTGAGAAACCACCTGTGCCGGTTTCTGACCACCCCGGTCACGTCTGTCAGGGATTTGGTGGCCGAGCTGTTGTTTATCCTGTGTAAGGAGAAGGGTGAGTGTCCTTTATGATTTATAGGTTTTTTTATGAAATCTGGTTTATACCTATGTATAATAATATTGTGGAAAACCGCAGTGTTTTCCTACTATCTTACTATTAATTATTTATTGATTTCTGGTTAATATTTTAACATGAAAACCGATTTTATAAACAAAAACTCTAAATACTAAAAACTAAATTTCGTTTTTCTCAGAAATTACTATACTGTGGCAAATAATTCAATGCAGTAAACTGACAGATCGAAATATCAAATAGAAAAATAATGATACCAGTTAAAAACTTCGTATTGGTACTGAATAAGAATGATTGAAAACGAACGAGTGTTGGTCATTCGTTTTGCATAAAATTTAAAAGAAATTTATGAATAATTGAATTTGAGGCGTGTACTATATCTCTAAAGTAACTTTAATTGAAATAATGAATTACCAAACATACCTTGTGCTTTAAAACGGTTACAGTAGAAGTAAAATCGACTTGATAAGTTCTTGCTTTTTAAATTCGTTTTGTCGTTAAAAATGAAACTTCAAGAATATTTGCCCTTCGCTAACAGCACCATAAAAAAAGAAAAATCTTGGGAGCCAAAATATTTTTTTTCCATACATTTCGATATTATTATTTAAAAAATAATTACATACTTACAGATACAGATTGTGGAATTCGTTACCTCATGTAATTCGTGAGTCTAAAACGATATCTATTTTTAAAAAGAAAGTCAAAGATCACTACTATTCGCTACTGTAAGCTATGTTACCCACATTACTATCTATATGATATTAAGATATATAAAATAATGTATGTATATGTATAAAGTATATATAATAATATGTATATGTATTAGTATGTATATTAATTCATATGTATGTATATTTAGTACACACTATTATTGCTTTTCAAACCAAACTCTCCAGTCATGGGTCTGCTGTAAGAAATTTCGTAAGAGATAAGCTGTACCTTTGTACTTATTTTTATTCATTGTCTCTTAATTGTATTTCAACTGTGTGTACATAAATTGTTAAATAAATAAAATACATTCATTCACGTAAACCACATCACAATTTTTTTTCTTCCCGAAAGTGGGCACACTGGAACTCTCATTTTACTGCATTGAATTATTTGCCAGGGTATAAGGCATGACTGAATTGAATGCAAATTCAACTTATTTTTCTGGCCTTCCCCTGTGTACCTCTTTGAAGGAGATATTGATACTTAGTTCTATTTGACTTATTTAGCCATTATCTTTGATATTAATAAAAAGAACACCAATCTATTCCCCAATTTGTATGTTTTTAAATATAGTAAATTGTTATTTTATTTAAAAAAATTAATATAAAAAAAATAACTTTCATCAAAAGTAAATCCCATATTTATACACCGAACAGTGGCCCGCTTCGTCAAATACACTGGTTTCGGCAACGCGGCTGGCCACTTGGCCCAGAAGGGGCTGCTGTCCGGAGGCAAGAACTCCGAGTACTCCTCCAGCAGCGAGGACTCCGACACGGAGGAGTACCTGCAGGCGCAGCCCGACATCGACCCCGTCGTGGGCTGCACGCGGCCCAAGCCCAGCAACCCTTTCGAGGGGATGACTGAGGAACAGGTAATAATGCTTAGATACTACTGTCCTACTAATACTATAAATTTGGAGGTTTGTTTTTTGTCTGAGAAGACATTTTCAGCCGTTAAAATGTGTTCCACGAATATTTTGTGATGAGCCAGTTCTTTCTTAAGATCGTGCCCAGCAGGGCTAGCAAGCAACCATCGATGAATAGTCGAATCGACAAGATAAATATTATTTTGTTATTTTATCCTATTATGTAAGCTAATAAATAGAATTACTCGATTTGATGCCATGATTAAGACCACAGAACCAAATATGTCGTAATCTTAATTATTAAATACACTAAATACCACATTCTAAGAAAATATCGATAAAAGGCCCGATTTATCGTTGTCGACGGTAGCTTGCTAGCCCCGCAGGTGAGATAGCTGTCAGGAGCGGGCTTAGTCTATTAAAAAAAAGCATAGAAATAGAATAGTTTATAGTTTGAAATATCGCACTAAGCTACTTTTTACATCGAAAAACGGTATTGATTTGTTTCAAGAAAGATTTCAAGCTTTTATATTACATAGTGCCGTTGAATCAAGTTGAATTGAATCAGTTGAATCAGCATAGTGAATCCTCTTAATCCGTATGAGTTTTCTTTGACTTCATCGCTGCAGGGCGTATTGCATACAATGTACAACGCAAAGCGTTGCAAACTGTACCTGTGCATAGCGATAAAAAAAGGGATAGAAAATGCCACGTTGTCATACTTTGCTAAAAGGTGTTTTACATAAGATGTTTTGACTTAAGTAACATACATAGTAATATTTACAATCTAAATAAGTGTCGCGTTTTATTTCATTTTACATTTTAACCCGATATTTAAGTCTGATTAAAAATATTATGTTTAATAAGCTATCTAAATATTAAAAAATCGTATCTCATCACTACCAATCACATTCTTTATCTTGATTCGCAGAAAGAGTACGAGGCCATGAAGCTAGTGAACCTATTCGACAAGCTCGTGACGGACGGCCCGGTGAAGCCGGCCCGGATCGGCCCGGACGGCCGGCCGCAACCGGTCCAGCACGTATTGGAGCTCAGGGAACACGCCAAAGATATCCCGCATCCTTAGGTCTATATACTTTTTAAATTCTCTAATTTATACTAATAAATAACACTATGTAAGAACATTATTATATTTATTACTGACGATTATTTAAGTGTAATTTATTGATTAGTGTATTTGAATTATTGATTTTAAATTTCAAACACTACTATGTACGTTGCCATAATAATCAAAATCTAGATTTCTTTATGTATGAAAGATTTCAATATTTATTATTATATGCGACTGACAGAAATATTTATATCTGTAATAAATACAGTTACAATAAATCTGTCTTTACGTGTGAAAGAGTTTGTATACTTGGGGTCCTTGTTTACAAGAGATGGGAAGTGTGAAGGTGATATTGAAAGGAGAGTAAAAGCAGGAAATTGTGATAATGGCGCCTTGTACTCGGTTATGGCAAGCAAAATTATATCGAATAAGGCTCGTCTGGCCATACTTGAAGGAGTTTTGGCGCCAACACTTATGTATGGTAGTGAATCTTGGGTGTGGCAGAAGAGACATGAAAGTAGGATTAATGCTGTGGAGATGAGAGCGTTGAGAAGCATGTGTGGAGTGAAATTGAGTGATAGGGTGCGCAACAGTGAAATAAGAAATAAATAAAATAAATAAATAAAATCCCCAGACAATCACACCAACTACATGGCCTCAAAGTAAGCGAAGCTTGTGTTATGAGATACCATGTAGCGAACTAGGGGGGACCCTAGAATATAAATACCTATATAGATAGACACCCAGACCCGGAACATTTTTCTTTTTTTGTTCCGGGCGGGAATCGAACCCGCAACCACTGGCGTCTGAGGCAGATAGGTTTACCCCTTCGCCAAAGTGGTCGTCGAAAGAGATGCGGATTGAAAGAGGTTGTAGTGACTAAGATTGAAAAGGGTATGCTACGGTGGTTTGGACATTTGGAAAGGATGAGTGAAAGTAGATTTACGAAAGAGGTGTACAGAGCAAGAATGGATGGTGTTGTTGGAAGGGGCCGGCCTAGGCGAACGTATGCCGATCAAATTGGCGACATTTTGAAAAAGGGCCTAGTCAAAAGTACCCGTAACCGGCGATCATGTATGAAAAGGTTGATGAACGTGGAAGAAGCGAAAGAGGTATGTTTGGATCGCAGCAATAGGTGTTCCCTTGTCTCTGCCTACCCCAAGGGGAGGCAGGCGTGAGGTTATGTATGTATGTATGTCTTTACGTGTATATTCCTTCAGTCACGGCTAGCAAATAATCAGATTTAATTTTTAAAAACTTCAAAGTATATGTAAACTTTGACGAAGCCACTGTAGGGCCGTTGTGATTACACTTATTTGTTGCTATGTAAGGTGTATCTCACTGTAGGTGGGCGGCGCACCCCTGGATTAGTTAGGGCCCACCCACATAGTGGGGTCAACCAGGCTCAATTCGTGTCCCGTGACGGAACTAGCCAGTTCTATCCCTATCTGACTTACTGAGTATACAAGGCCTCCCTTTAATAGTAAAAGAAATCCGTTGTAGAAGAAATGATCAAGTGGCATTATTCCCGTTAGATCCCACTTTTGTATCCCATTTTTAGTCAGTCCTGTTGAATCCCAAGTGGAAAAGGTGGGATCCAAAAGTAGGTTCCAGCGGGAATAAATGAGTTTTGACACTACAAATATATGAATTTGGCGTTATCGTTGATATTTACGTTCTGCACCCAACTCCATTGACCTTTTTATATTATATTTTAAGAATATTACGTGTCATAAGAATAACGAATTAAAAAATATATTATTAATGCACGCCATGTATATTTGAATATTTTTTATATTATTTAATTATAAATTAATTTTTAATCGATCAATAGATTATAATTATTAATACTTTACACAAAAATATATTGCAATGTAGTTTTAAGAAACATGTATTGTAAATTTTCATAAACTAAATGTGATCTGTTGTATTTTTTCTTATATTTTAAACCAAGTATTGGTTTTATAACAACGTAGATATATTTACGTATTCGTATATAGTATAAGTAAAATAATAACGAAAAATAAAAAAATACAGACACCGATTATTTTAGTATTAAATATACCTACTAAATATACTTAACATAGTTCTTCGAAATAGTTGTATTTATGAAAAACCATCAAAGTTGTTACAGCTTTGACTCTAGTTGAAGAAACTTCCAAAAATGTTTTTAAGTTATTTGTAACGTCGTCAATACTACATATGTAAATAAAATAATTACTTGTATTCTTAAATTTAGCCTCGGAACGGAACTACGAAATTTATTTTATTATCTATTTATTTGTTTTTTTTTTTCGGTGTTTATTTTTATTCATTTATGTATTTAGAAAATACATATTATCAGATTTTTGTATTACGAAGGATGCATACACAACGTTAATTTTTGTTTATGCCAAACCTTATACACGGTTTAAATATATTTCTTTAAGAATCGGTATACAATTAAAAAATATATAATATTATCTTAAAAACTCAACAAGTTTCAAGCCTGTGGTGTTTTGGTTTTGTTGCGCGAGTGAGAACCCCCAACTCGGGAAATGAACATAGCGGCACGACGCTCGCTCGCGACGTAGTTCTAAGTCGCAGCACATAACTCTAGCGCTAAGGTAAGTTAGAGGGAATTGCGCATAAGTCAAAATTAGGTCTCAGGGGCACTACAGGAACGAGGGGCTACAGGTAGGTACCGCAGTCTGGCTAACGAAAGTAGACAATGGGGATTTTTGCAAACTTTTTATATGGCAACTTATTCTGGTGTCACTGTTGTCAATCGAACGGTTGTTGGTGGTTTTGGTAATTGAGATTTTGGAATGTTCATATTTGAAAATAAATAAAAAAATTAAAAATTTGATAGTTTCGTCACAGCGATTACAATGAATAAAAATAATTATTGTATTTTATTGTTTTATTTTTAAGCCTGATTAATACTAGTTGCCTATCATTTTAATTATGTACTTCTCATCAAAAAGTAGGACAGTACCAATATTGCTATTTTTTTACGATAATTTTATAAAAAATAATGAAGTATCATGTTTGTTTAATCCATATGTGTCGTACTATAGTCGGGGTTACCATGATGGGATTTTTTTAAATTCGCCAGATTTTTTCATTCTCTACTTTCATTAGACAGACTATATCCCCTCCACGTTTCGGTCAGCGCTAGAGTTACGTGCGCGACTTCTAACCTATTTGCATCCTGGGATGTCTGCAGAGATTATTGAGTTAAAAATAATATGGTATAAAAACTATTGCAATTGATTATGTTATCAATGTCAAACAAAGTGTTTTTGTTTCAGGTTTTGTATAAACAAAAATAACGTTGTACATGCATTTCCATATTTTTTTACCTGCATTGTTTTACATGTTTAAGTTATGTTTTAAGAGCTATTATTGAAATAAATCTATCAATACTAGAATAAAAAAATGCGATCTTATCTTAATAAAAAGGTATTCTAACTTGTCGGAAATATTACGAAAAAATAAGGAGTTGAATTTAAGGACTTAAATGTGGGGAAAACAGGCATAATATTGGCATTATAAGAATTTATATACCAGCCGACGATCTATCATAAAATGAAGCATTCCGTCGCGGTCGATATGCAAAATGTGGCGTTGACCTCAAGTTTACACATTAAAAGACAAATATATTGAACACAATGTAAGCGTTAAAAAGCGATAGATATATAGGGTTAACTTTAATTAACCTATCACCTCTTGCGGGCAGCCTCTCCACATCAATCCCAACAACATTTGTTCTAAGATTTTTTACAAATCTTGATAAATAACACAAAAAATAAAAACAAAAATATATAATAAAAAAAAATTTTGCTCCTTACTCTACATTTTGTAAGAAGTACCTATTATTATTTTGAAGCGATATTTTACTGCGCAAGGTGCGTGGCATACCTACGCTCAGAGTAAATACAGGGTGTAATCTAATTGCCTTATAAAGCCGAAACACGTATGTGCTTAACACATGCAAGTAAATATCTTGGTGAAGTCAGAATTTGAATATCGTGATTTTTTTAATTACCAAAAGCATATTATTTCGAGAAAAAACATAGAAAATAAAAAATATATAAATCGTGATATTCAAATTCTGACTTCACCATAGTATTGACATGCATGTGTTAGGACATACTTGTTTCGGCTTTATAAGGAAATTAGATTACACCCTGTAGAGTTACGCTTCTAAACAGAGCTATAAATATTTTTTGTGCGGGAAAACTAAAATTTTAAAAACTATTAATTTTATGAAGTTGTAGAACAAATGTTGTTGGGATTGATGTGGAGAGGCTGCATTTAAGAGGTGATGCCCTTGAATTAATTTTTTTAAAATTACCCTGTATAGTTTCCAGCAGGGAAATCTATAAAAAAAAATGCAAGGAATATTGAATTATTTTGAGCTTTGAAGTAGTTTTATTCAGTTGTCGAGCAAGTAAAAACATAGATCTAGAAAACTACATGACGACAACATTTTTGTTTGCCGACAATATAACATTACTCGTACTTAACAGTGGATTGCAATATTCAACCTTATTACAGTAGCTACACTGTTTAAAACAAGTCTTCAAACTAAGGTGACTTTGCTCGTTTAGAACAGTGTAAACGGCTGTTTGCAACCAAAAGAGATGTCCCAAGATTGTATGGAGCCATGGCTAGGACTATGTACACGAAGCGAAATTATAGCCATAAACGAGAAGAACAGTTTTTAACACACAAATTACTACAGAATTACTTTGTATTTTGGTTCAAACAAAAAAAATAAATAGTATTATTGAACCACAAAAAAACATGACGGATAATAATATGAAAAAAACGTAAGTAATATGAATTTGTTTATATTTTTTAACCATAGAACTATTTGGTATATCACATTATTAGTATTTTTCGTAGAAAGAGTAATATTCACTCAATTTTTTGAGATGTTGTACAGGTTCCTAGTCGAGGCTGGGACATCTCTTTTCGTTTGGCCGGGCCGGGTTTGCGCGATCTTGATTGGCGTCCTTGGTTGGAAGCTTGTTTGAAACGCAGTTTACAACAGTGTGGATGAAACTCGGTGTTGGTTTTGAGCAAAAGTCACCTTGGTTTGATGCCTTGGTTTAAACAGTCGTTTCATACACTACAATATAAGTGGCCATGGCCACCAAAATTTCACCTGTATCAAGAATTTTCTAATGATAAGTCTACCACTTGTATTGTTTCAATCGACTTATATATCAAAGCTGCATATCTTATGTATACAAGACAATCCAATTACTTAAATGGAGGCCGTTTTGGCTTGTTGTTACCTTTTAAAAAAATACATTAAACGTATAAATTAATAAGTATCTCTAAACATATAGAGTTCAATGGATTGTATATTAAACGTGGAACCTGTAAACCAAAGTATTATGCTAAAAATATGTATGTACTTATATTGTAAGAGAAAATCTTAAACTAATAGTGTCTAAAAATAAATAAATAATTAAATACTTATGCATCTTTTTTCCCAGATAATCCCTCTAACTTGATTAGTAGGTAAGCAAGTGCTCGAGAAAGACTAGTTAAACAAGTTATATGCCATATCAGGAAAAACCTCTTTCTACTCTATTACTTAATCTTAAATAATTAGTATAAAAATTATTTTGAAAAAGAAAAAGAAAAATCAAACAATAATAATAACCTAGGTATATTTTCCTACACAAAAATAATGAAACACTAGATTGATTTAAACACCTACCTTATTTTTACAAATATGTATATATTTAATTTAATAATAGACAATACAAAATCACTTTGGTATACAATTTCAAAAAATTAAACGCTTGAACTTTAAAAATGAAATAGAATGTCCTCTCTCCTCTTTCAAATTGCTATGCCCAACAGGGTCCATAATTTATGTACTAACGAAAAATGTTCCGGTGTTCCACCTTTAAGGCTTAATTCACTTGCACTTTAATAACTAGGCAGTTCGGTTAGCTCCGCCTTGTATTTTGTCTTATTTGGTATACAAGATTTTGAGATCAAATCGGGTATTTTTATTTAAATAAAAAAATATAAAATAAACAAATCATTACATTTAAATGGTTTCATTGTTTGGTTACAATTTATTATTATAGTTTAATGTTATCGTAATAAACATATTTTTAAATGGAAAGTTATGTTAAGCAAAAATACATGATTTGATCTCGAAATCTTGTTTAACAAATAAGACAAGCTGAAAAAAAAGTAGGATTACCCCCTTATTCATATGAAATATCAAATTAAAATAGTTTATAAAATGTTTTGTTTCTTTCACTCTTTTGCAAAATGAAAGAGAGCAAACACATGTAATCAGAGTTTTAATAATATTCGGAGGAAAAGGGATCACAAAAAACTAACCGGCATCGACAAGGGTTTACCTGCGACTAAGTAAATAACAAGGAGTAAATGAAGTGCAAGCACACCGATGATTATAGATATGAGATCTATATTGTTTCATTGCCTGCAGAGAAAAGTAGGCGGAGCTTCGATCCAAAAGCCGTTCTACGGAAAATTTTCTTAACTGGAACACCGGGACGGGAGGCGATTGTACCACAAAGCAGATATATTTCCTCCGTGGTATGTAGGTACTACGAAATAATTTAGATCGAATTCACCATTGTGGAATGAAATAAACTATTGAATTGAATTGAATATTTTCATCTAAAATATTTTTTCTCATATAATAAAATCTTTATGAAGACCGAGGTAATTTGGTGCCTTTTAACGTTTTTTTAGTTTTTACCGGACTACGGCGAAGCAAAAAGGAGGGTTATGCTTGTGACCTGTATGTATCTATGTATGTATGTGGGTATGGATGTTCATCTGTTCCCTCACAACTTCTAAACTAGTTATCATAATTGAAAAAAATGAGGTCTCCTTGGAAGCGTTTTGATTGTCCGCTAGTTATAGGTTTCATGACGTCACGTTAAATTGACTACAGCGCTCTCTAGGAGACTTAAAGTAAAGAACTAAAAAAAATATTTCGTTTCGTGTCAAATGAAAGAGCTTATTTAGCACAGTTCAAATATGTAAACATTACTACTCCAAAACAAGTGAAAAAAAAAGTTTAAAAACTAAAACCCGACTACTAAAACACGCTCTGAAAAGTAGGAAACAAGTAATAGTCTCCGCTGATATATTTATGTACTTATTTTTATACGTCATACTTATAGAGATATTTTAACAGGAAAGCGGTGGTCGTATGCCACCTTTTATAACAAAACAGATTCATTATAATACCTAGTAAAATAAATTCAAAGTGGCATACGATTACGGCTGTTCAGTAAAACATATCTCTATCAGTATAAAGTATGAAATATTTCAGCGGAGACATTTCATTTATTTTATGTTCATAAACTTCAGTCAGAGAAGCACAAAATTTGTTACAGCTTTTCCAGTCAGGAAATTTTGAGGCCAAAGATGTCACGCTGGTTGCCTACGGATAAACATGGCGACAAAAATGAAAGAAACCTGCTTAACCGCCTGGCCACGGGACATTCGCCATAGGCCATAGCAAATGCAAACAAATGCATACAAATGTTCTAAACGTGCCACGCACAACGGCGAGTGGCGACGCGAATGGCGAAATGTTTCGAGCGAATCGCGCCGGCTGCGGCGGCGGCGGCGACAGCAGCGGCGACGAGTGAAACAAACGTATGAATCTGTACGGAATCGAGCGGCAGTCGCAGCGAAAAGTACGGTGAACAAAATGAGTACAGTTGTTTCCGTCGCGAATAAGGAACACCGAGACTTCTATAACAGAAATGTTAATTATTTGGAAGTCTGGCCACCCACACCATAACAAGTAGTGATCCCGTAATCTTGACGTTCATGCCATCTTGATGCGTCTGTCTACAAAAGTGCAATAAAATTTGTGCGTGCTCGTCAGAATTAGATCAGAATAAAGTTTTTAAGCAATTTGGATATAATATTCGACACATGTATTATATAACATACCTACATATTATGGATATAATATTCGACATATTATATTACATACCACTTTGGCGATGGGGTAAACCTGTCTGCCTCAGATGCCAGTGGTCGCAGGTTCGATTTCCGCACGGAACAAGAACAAAAAATGTTCCGTGTCTGGGTGTTTATCTATTTATGTGTTTATATTCTAGGTTCCCCCCTAGTTCGTTACCTGGTATCCCATAACACTAGCTATGCTTACTTTGGGGCCGTGTGATTTTCTGGGGATTTTATTTATTATTTATTATAATTTTGTATGTTGAGGAAAGTGAAATTATTTTTTATAAATCTCTATGAATCTCTATGAAATCTATCCAATCTATGAAAAATACCATTTTGTATGTCAAAGAAGAATATCGCATTGCTTCTAAAACGTTTTCAGCACCACAGTCGACTGAGGAAAATAGAGTAAAAAACACCGAAAAATAATAATATCGATGTTAAAAAAGGGCTTCCATGCTGGACTTCGTTTTGATTTACTCTATAACCAATAAAAGATAACCCTGTACATACCTACATACATAACTTCAGGCCTGTATCTCTTATGGGGTAGGCAGAACACCAAAGGCTGTAAAACCATCTGATGTCACATTTGACAAAGTAGGTATTATAATGTATTGAATATACATATTTAATGTGATATTCAGACCTATTTATGAGTATACTTGTTAGGAAAGCAAGACTGGCTATAAATAGAACTGTTGTCATGTCAGTTTTATTATGTTTAGATAGCAACTGTTCTATGTCTTATTCTTTTACAAATATTATTGTGTCACTTGATCGTAAGCTTTTTCAATGTAAAAACAAATTTTAATAAAACCCTTCTACGATATACCTGGATTTATCTGTGCTGAAATCTCTGCTTAGTATATAATTTAATAGGGCTAAAAGTTTAGCCCCAACAGTGGTTATGGGCCCAGCACGCTTCCACTGCGCTGAAATCTCTGCTTAGTATATAATTTAATAGGGCTAAAAGTTTAGCCCCAACATAATGATGGTTAGAGACATTGCAGTGACAGGAAGTCAGCCTATCCCCGCTAAATAAAATCACCCGACTGGGACTCGAACCTGGGACTCCCGCTTGCCGGACGGGCGCTCTTTGAGAGAGACTATTGCAAACTATTGCAGTGAGTGGTGGTCAACCTATCGCTCGAAAAAACGCCAATAAATCCTCTGTCCCTTAACTGACTTTTACAGTATGCCCGGGAAAAGAAGAAGCTGGCACATTCAATGTTTTTCTTTCGCCCCCAGTCCAGCATGGAAGCCCTGTATACCTATATATGTATTTATATTCAAGATTTCCCCTAGTTTGCTACGCGGTATCTCATATCACAAACTTTGCTAAGCTTTGGGCCATGTAGTTGGTGTGATTGTGTGGGGATTTTATTTTTTATGTTCAGTCCCTAATAGCTTTGCGAAATTACCCCGTTAGGGTGTAAACCTGTAAGAATTTCTTGTTTCTAGCTTTAAATAAAACCTTTCCCAAGAACTGTTCTATCATTTGAAAACCAATTTTTTCAAATCGTGTCTATGAAGCTGCTTGTTTCATAGATAAGTGCATTCAAACAAGTTTTATGAGTAAAGGTCTGAGTTTTCTAGCAAACTTCTGTAACATTTAGGGCAATAAACGGTATATAACCTAATTGAAAATGAAAACTTTTTATTCGTAGTAGGTAATTTTATAAAAACGCTGGATGAGGGCGGCGCGGGTCCGGACGACATGACGAATCCTGGGGTAGGCCTCCGTCGAGAAGTGTTCATCTCTCGGCTCATGAACATAATATGATATGAGTTTGATTCTGAAAACAATTTCATATATTAAATTAAATAAAATAGTAAGTAATTCTACAACCGTGTATTAATATCTCCGAGTCCGTAATTAGAATCTGCTTCAGCAGATGAAATGATTTCAGTCAACCGTAATTTCTAGGTAACCTACTATTCACTATTGAGCGCAGGTTAATCAAACAACCCCCTGTAAGAGGGTGGAGTGGGCTGCTGTGAGACAACCCTTTGTTCGGAACCACCCCTCACAGTTCAGTCTGGGATTGACTTCCTACCGGACTGCTCGTACGGACGTGGCCGAGACTCATTCAGGTAAAACTGTAAACATAAGCGAACTGTAATGAATTGGGGAGCTTCTTAATTAGTTTGTTCAGTTTGTAAACAAAGTAACAACATTCATAAATATTAAACAATTAGCTTATTCACTATATTTCTTGTTATTGTATGTTTACTGTTTCCGTTGATATCGTTATAGAATAAATTAGATATTTTTAATGTAACCTTAATTTACGCGGATTGGTCAATAATTAAGGAACGACAAATAAATTAAAATAAAAAATTGTAGCCTTTAAGCGAAACATGAACATACCTGTGGATGAAACTCAATATGCAGCCATCTTGATCGAGGTGCAGCATCCTTTGTCTCCTTAAATGATTAATCGGAAAATATTTTCGAAACATATGTAAAATTAAAAGGTTTACCAGTGTGTATTTGTGTTTTTAAGCGAAGTTACTAATCCAATTTAATTTGCCTTTCATAAATACAGGTAATCTATTTTTTGAGTATACCTAAACATTTTGTTAACAACTCGAAGTTTGTGATTTAGGAATACTGCTTCTAACAGTTTTAGTTAAGGTTGAAAATGCATTAAACAAAAGACATTTCCCACTTATTCAAGTATAAAAACCTCGTCCATAGGCGGCGCAACAGGTCGCCTCTTAGCTTTATCCTTTCAAAGAAAGTTTTTGTTCACTGTGTCTTCAGAATTGAATCGCTTGTGTAAACCAGCGCCTTTTTAAATTTTGAAAAAATTAATGTTTTTTTTGCTAGGGCGTATGCAGCTACAATGATAGCGATATGGATTGCACTATGCGCATTTTGCTTTTGCGAAGTAAATGCGAATAGCACAATAGCCGAGTGCCCGAGATTGCCCGGTAGCGTCAATGCAAAGGACGCCAACTATCAATTGGGAATTGCCGGAGAGCCCAATTTGTTCCTTCCTGGAGAACTGTATACAGGTCAGTAGATGTAGAGATTGTGTTGCATTGTTCATGTATCGATTGTTGCACTTGTCATACTGCCGTTATAAACTTGAGGATTGGTGAGCGTTTTAATAGTTGTATACCTAGATTGAGCGACATTTTGAACAAAGGTGGGGTGAAAAACTTTTTAAAGCCTGGAATCTTTATATAACCATGGTTTGGGGATTTATAATCTATATGGATAAAGCCGAGGGAATGCCTTGTATTATTTTCTTTTCTTATTTGTGTGTTTTGTCGTTTCAGCTGCAGATAAGAACTAAATCCTTTTTTTACTGAAAATTTAGGTAGGTACTCATTGTGTTTTTGTTTCTTTTAACAAAACGGTAACTTCTTCCTCAAGACGTAGCGTTGCTAAAAGTAAAACAATGTTACATTTACTCGACATTTTGTTTGAAAAGACAAACTTGTTGAGTAAAGGTACACGCATCTTGCACCTTAATGCCTTGTTTCTAATATTAAAATAACTGTTTCTTTTGCTTTTGCATAGTATCTGTACTTAGCTAGGTATAAGGTGTAGCTAAAAGCGTTCCAATAATAAACGTCTTTTTATACGACTGAAAACTAATGATGATTCGTATTAATTTTGGATGAAATATGTCCTTGTTTGCTTTCAATATCAAAAGTACGGAAGTTCGTAGCTGGTAGGAATTGTGAAACTCTATTTTTTACCTGCCGTTTGTTGGTCGTAGCTTTCGTTGAATATTGAATCGCAGCATAAGAGGATTTCATTCATTCATCTCAAGTTTTGTTTAACTCGTTACCTGCCAGTCATTTGCAAGAAGTAAACGTTTGTAGAGTTAGTTCCACTCACCTTTGCGCTCAGCACTATGTGCATTGAGTTACTATGTAGGTATCCCCACATACCCCACCGTTCCCCCTTGGGCGGTCAGGGACATGAGAGCATGTTTTCCTCCAGACAAAAAAAAAAAAAAAAAAGGTACTATAATAACTCAATGTACAAAACAGAAATGTTTGGAAATATTTTACTACAGCTTGATTACGATTTAGTAACTATTTATATTGTAAGCATTTTCGCTTCGATTATTTTTTTTAAGGTTATTGTGACACGATTCGATTCGCTTTTTTCCTAAAAAAACGCGAAATGAATCATCAGCCTAACACAGGCTTTCTTGTTACTAGTTTTATCCACCTTTGAGAGATAATAATTGAACTCTCCAGCTCCTACAGCACACCTGCAGGGGAATTGATACATTTATCCTCTTATTGTCACATTTCATACGTCCTAGTTTGTGAGGTATTCTCCCGGGAGATAAGCTTCTCGGTTCTCCAAGATTAATATTTCGGATAATTAAGCATGTGCTCGCAGGGGTATAAAACTGACATCAGTTTTATCCTCTCATGTAGATAATTTATCCTCGGTCCGAGCTAGCCGGGCAGGTAGATTTTGATTGGATTTTCCTCCGCAGTCTAGGATTTATTAGACATCTACTTCTTTTCGGATCACGCCTACTTGGAACTAGATTGGAGATAAAACGGCGCAAGTCTAATATATTTGAATACCTATGGTCGATTATAAATTAGGTACAGAATATAAAAAATGCCCCTGTGACGTTTGGTTGTCCGGCTGAACGCAATAATTTACACAAATGAAACGAGATTCGTGAGAATGATTTTGGTGTTTAATTTATCAACGGTTTTGAAATTGGCTGAAATATTACTAACATTGTTGAAGATTTTGGAAAAATGCAGAAAAAATTATATAGATTATGTGAACCCGGTTCAGTCACGAATTTCAATTAAAATACCATGATTTCATTTATTATTAAAATCAAAATGTCGAAAATTTCAGGCAATTAATTTTGCGAAATGTTTTACAATAAAAAAAGCTTATGTAAGTATACGTAGGTATAATAAAAGTTTTAAATATTCAATCGACTCGTCCGATGCTCTAATAAACTCCCAACTGCCCTACAAACTCACAGCGCATATCATGTTCTATATTTAGTTATAGCTAGGTTCCCATCTCCTGCAATCCATTAACGTTAATTCAATTCAGTGGGAGAGCTCGTGCTTTCCAATTTAATGGGAACTGGGAACTACGTTTGATCTTGTGATGGCGAGCGCCTCGTTCATTAAAACTACGCGGCGTTGGTTGTTCTACATCGGTTATTGGTTTTCAAAGGATTTTAGCTTGAAGCTTGTGTACAGTAGAGCTTTGTGGAAAATTTCCTCTTTAGTACTTAATTTTACAGTAATGAGTTTAGAAGGAATTTAATTTGATGCTATGTAGGTAGTACCTACCTATAAATAATGGGCTTGGTAGTACAAACTAGAATTACATAATTTTTGAGCTTCTCACATGAGATGATGCAAAATAAAGAGAAAGGGAATGTTTCATTAAAGAAACGAGGTATTTTATTGAAACCTATTCAAATCAAATCAGTTTATTGCACTTACATTTGGTACCTATACAAAATAAATCAGTAGGTACAATTAAGGACCCTGTTGGGCGCTGCAAAAATTAGAAGAGAGGAGGACTACTTATTTTATCATTTAAGTATTCTTTTACTGTGTAGTAACACTTAGACAGCAAAAAAAATTTAAGTTCCTTCACAAAAATTTTTTCTTTACTAATGCTTTTAATATTATGTGGTAGTTTCTTGAAAATTTTTACTGACATAGCTTGAGGACTTTAGGAGTGTAAAGTTAATTTCGAGTTAGGGAACTGAAGTTTATTTGGATGTCTTAATTCATATTTTGATATAATTTGTTTTCTAGTTTTATGTAGTTCTGGATTTTTAAGCACTGCTCTGCACACTTCCAAGATATACAGGCAGGGTAGTGGCAAAATTTTATATTTTTTAAAATATGGTTTGCAACTCTCTTGATTTTTTATATTAGCTATTAATCTTGTAATCTTGTTTTGTGAAATAAATAAAGTATCAAAATCTGTGCTATTTCCCCATAATATAATGCCGTAACTTAACGTAACAGGAAAACAATCGATTGAATTGAATTACCATACTTGTTTCATATTTGTTTTACAAGGAAACTTACAGCTAGGATTAATTATAAATACATTTTTAAATATTCGATAGTCAATAAAGTTTTCACTTGTAAATTGATAAACTATGAAACAATGAAATCACAAAAAGAAGATTGGTTTGAAGTTTTTTGTATGTCTAATCTCAACCTCAACGTCGTTAACCTCAATAAACCTTTATTTTGGTTTGCGTGTTAGTCAGTGCTTGCGTGCACTTTTGCACTGTTTCATTGCACTTTACACTAAACATTATTGTACTTTACAGAAACGGAAATTACGCTGTTAGTTGGTGTGCTCATCAATAATCTTTGAATGATTCGTATTTATATAATAACTAGCTGTTTTGCGCGGTTTAACCAAATTGTCGACAGAGAACACTACTTAACAAAGATTTAAATCCATAGATTTGCCTTTACGTATCTTAAGGTTGAAATTTTTACTCACACAAGCACGGCGCGTCCACGTCAATAAACGTCATAGAAAAATATCAGATGTAACTTAAGCTGAAAACACACCTAAAAGGATAACAGAGTAATAAAAATAAAGTTAAATATTTCTAAATGTTTACTAAAAACATACCTAAAGGATTGTTAACTTAAGTACCTGCAAAAAGCACCAACTTATTAATTTTTTGGCGTTCTGTTGTTTGTGTTTATGTAAATAATGAAGTCTTACATTTATACAGGGCTACTGGTTAAGTCGATCTAGATCCGTTAAGGGTGTATAGTACCCGTCTTTTCTAACTTATTTCACTATGAAACACCCTACGTCAAACCTAACCGTTTTCGAGATAAACGACTTTTAATTTAACAGCATAATTCGAGAAATGAACGAGACATCATAATTAAGTCTTTATGTAAATATTTTAAGCAAAATAATCTATGTGAACATGCACGACAAGCGCTCATTAGAAACTGTCACAAGACTTGTGCATGCACCTCTTTCAGTAATGAAAATATTTCGTCAGTTCTTTGTACTGAAAGGGCGCATCTATTGATTTAAATCTTTGCTAATTAACATGATTTACAAAGATTTTGATAGCGAAAAGTTAGCGTCTTAATGACAGGAACACTTTGTATAATTCCTTTAGAGGATAAAAAATATCGTAAAATTCATTTTCTCTTCATATTTTGCTTCGGGATCGATCTAGAAACATCAAACGAGATCTCGCGCGTTCGGGATCCCGCATTCCCTAGTCGCATGCCATTTAGGCGTGAATTACTGCTCAGCCATTTTATTATTGCTGTCTTTTGAAGATAAGAATAAAAATGAATGTTTATCCTTATACCTGTTACTACACCACGTATCTGCAGAAACACACACACGCTCACAAAAGCGCAAGTAGCGAAGATGTTAATGACGTAATCATAATCACAGTTATAATAATTTCTATATTTTATGTAGGTACTTATATGCAAATTCATCCTCAATAACGATGAAACAAATATTCGGCAAATCTGCATTGCGATACAAAAGCAACTATTACTTATGTACGTATCATCGCGATATTTATAGGGATACTTAATACTCTAAAAATATGTATAAACAAACTTAACTGACAGAAAATTTTCTATTTCACTAAATAGTGACTCTGCAAGGAATAGACAGCGGCAAGGGTCCCACTCCATTCATAGGATTCACGATTTGGGCGGAGCTTGAGAACCAAGCAGCGGAGAATGAGGCGAAAGACACCAACGCATCGTCCCCAAGCACACAGCCGCTGGGGACCTTCCAAGCTTATGATGCTCAAACAAAAGTACAAGAAACTTGTGCACCTTCCGTGGAAAATGCTACTGCTCATCCTAAAACTGAAATACAGGTAATTATGGAGTTCCTTTCATACTGGAATGGGAGTGAAAGAAAAGTGAGTTAAGGGACAGAGGTTTTATTGACGTTTTTGTGGGCGATAGTCTCTCTCCATCATTATAATTAACGACCACTTTGGCGAAGGGGTAAACCTATCTGCCTTAGACGCTAGTGGTTGCGGGTTCGATTCCCGCCCGGAACAAGAAAAAAAAATCTTACGGGTCTGGGTGTTTATCTATATATGTATTTATATTCTAGGTTCCCCCCTAGTTCGCTACATGGTATCTCATAACACAAGCTTCACTTATTTTGAGGCCATGTAGTTGGTGTGATTGTCTGGGGATTATATTTATTTATTTATTATTTATTATAATTCCTCCAAATTATGGGTTCTGCCTACCCCATATAGGTTACAGGCGTGAAGTTATGCATGTATGTATGGAGTAAACTTATAAATGAAGAAGTGAAATACTAGTTTTAGCTTCCTTCCATGTTTCCTCCCAGTCCAGCGAAAGAAAAACATAGAATGTTCCAGCTGCTTCTATTCCCGGGCATACTGTAAAAGTCAGTTAAGGGACAGAGGTTTTATTGGAATTTTTGTGGGCGATAGGCTGGCCCCCTGTCACTGCAATAGCTTCTCTCCATCATTATAATACCTCATTTGTCAAACGTGACATCTGATGGTCTTATAACCACTAGCTATAAGGGATACAGGCGTGAAGTTATGTATGTATGTTAAATACTATTGTTTTAAATAATTAGTTATAAATATAATATACCTTTTATGGATGTGTAGTTGTCTGACGCCGTCATCATCATAATCAGCCATGATACATCCACTGCTGGTCAAAGGCCTCCCATAAAGTTCAAGAGAACCTTGAGAGAGGTCAAAGTGATGTGATGGTTGGAAACAAATACTTACTGACTTATTGGTACATGACATTTTTTTTTTCTATTGTAAGGATAGGACGTTTGTCTTCCTACTCTCCTACGCTCTATAACTTTTTAAAGACTTCAGAAAAGGAAGAGATACTCTATTAAACTGTTTTACTACTTTCTAGTGGATGTTCCGATTTTGACGATTTTATACTATATCATATTTTATATTATACACATAGAATAATAACATCTAATGCGGTTGGAAGCCATAGAAAAGCTGCATTAACATTGGCTTAACAAATTAGTATACTACAAAGATTGTTTACTATCCAGCCAGCTCACTCTCTCACATTTTCCAAGGTCATATGGAACGCTCCAATAAAGGCCGAGGGCAGCTGCGTGTGGATCAGCGCGCGCGCAGGTCCGTCCGACCAGGGCGGCGCATGGTCCGTGCTGGCGCACAAGCTGTGCCCCGCCCCAACCACCCCGGCGCGGTTCACGGCGCAGCCGCCCATTGTGGAACCTTGCTGTGCCTGTGATGAGGCTAAGTATGAGGTAAGGTTATTTGGTTATACTGAAATCGCTACTGAAGGTACCAATATACCTAGCAATGTACCTAGCATATATTTTCAAATTATAAATGCAGGTTTTAAGGCGTTTGGTTACTGCCATTTCGGTATATTGCATGGTTTATGGTTATCCGTAGCCAAATGGCAAAAAAACGGAACCCTTATAGATTTGTCATGTCTGTCTGTCCGTTCGTATGTCACAGCCACATTTTTTCGAAATTTTAAGAGATATACTGTGAAACCGTGAAACCGGGTAAGTATATGTAGTCTGTGAACCGCACTAAGATTATATACAAAAATAGAATAAAAAGATAAATTTTGGGGATATTTAAAACCGAAACAAAAAAAAAAGATTTTTCATCCTACCTATATGTGTGGGCTAGAACTTTAAAAATGATATTTAGGTTTCTGACGAACACAACTACACAACACAACTGACGAACTAGACGAACACAATAGATGGAAAGCATAAGTTTCATGGCCACAATGCTGAAACGCGGCAAAAAGGAGGAGGTTCTCAATTAGTGTGAATGTCATATTTCATATTTATTTTTCATATTTATTTATTACTTACTTTTCAGGTGGTAAAAAAATACAATTTGTGGAGTTTATACAATAGTAATATGTAAAATTATGATTTTTTTTGTGTTTTGTTGTACGATTTTTTAGTCAAATATGAAATATACTTGTTCCATATGATAGAGGATAGTTTAGAGTTGGTCCTATATAAATTTCATCGAAATCGATTAAGTACATCTCGAAAATAAATATTTAAAAGCCTCAGACGCCTGTGGTTCGATACCGCTCGGAACAAGAAAAAATAATGTTTCGGGGCGTGTTTATCTATGTATTTTCTATTCTAAGTTCCCCCCTAGTTCGCTACATGGTATCTCATAACACAAGCTTTGCTTAATTTGAGGCCATTTAGTTGGCGTGATTGTCTGGGGATTTTATTTATTATTATTAAATATCGCGTGTGAAACGGAAACTTCAGTTATTACTAACTCCTTCTATATAAAACTCAGCAAAGCTGTTTGCCACTCGAATTTGACTGAAAAATCTGTTTAGGTGGAAATCTAGGTGCACTTTACAGTTACCCTTCCACACAGGAAAATTCTTTCTCACTTTGAGTCCACCTTGTACTTTGTTCACTCGTTGTCACTACAATATAATATTTATAAATCGCCGCGTGTGCCTGAACGCGATAAACTCGAAAACTCCCGAAAGGATTTTCATAGAGTTTTCGCATTAGACGAAGTGATTTATTTTTATTTATTTATTGTTTATTAATAAGTTTACAAAAATCTTATTTCTAAGAATACAGTCCCACAAAACTGTCAGTTTGACTGTGGGATCCAGAGTCTCATTACAACTAATACTTACTTATAATTATCTACATTTATTACTTATAATTTATTACTTAAAAAGCTACATCATTTATAAAAATAATATACAATTCACACAAACTATATATTTAAGTATATAGTTTTGTGTGAATTGGTTGAATTATGATTGCTGGAGATGTCGAGAAAACTAGGCGTACTGGGTGCGTATATAGCCGTTTTTACTTAAAATTTGTCTTCGAAGTAAGATTCAAGCAAAACCAACAACAAAAAATAACCTATGAAAATGTCTATGAAACTCGATTCTCAAACAACTGTGTGCCACCGTCACGAGATACTGATCGGTAATAGAGCTAGGATATTCGAAGGCAGAAACTCGAATATCCTAACTTTAATAGATTCCGAAGCTCGGAGATCGGCTCAAGTCCCGGTTGCTATTATCGCTACTGCCTGGCTCAAGACGGCTTTATTATGGATGTGCCGCGAATTGATTTGGCTTTAATATTCGATTCACTCTCAAAGTCCATTATGATTGTCATTTTATTTTAGTAATTCTTGCTGACAAAAGACAAAAAAAAGTTTATCTGTACAGGGTGTCCCAGAAACGACACATTTCCGTGACACTGGAGGTAGATGGACCCATGGCCTATCAGATAACATCAAAGCAGGTTTAGTGAAAGTTCTCTGGTTTTCGAGATATTATCATTTTTGTGATTGTCGTAATTTTTCTAGTTACTAGAACCTGCAAGAACCCGAAAAAATATTTACCGCCCTTGGTAAATTTTCGTAATTTATTCCATTTCGAAAAACTTGAATAAAGTTTAACTGAATACTGTGAAAAAAAAATGAATAGAATTGAGATGCTTAATTAATGCCCTTTTTAAAATAGTACAATAATAGCCCTTTTGAATAAAATCTTGGAAAAATCTATTTTTGCCGTGCTTGGCGAGCTACCTGGAAATTACAACTCGACCTATTCTGGTTAAAATAAAGGGTTCAGAATCTGAACTTCCGATATCTTTTGTGGCAAAATCTCTAAAAAGTTAAAAAAATTACTGGGTGAATCCTGTAGGTCATCTGGCTGAGGCTGGCATAATTTATTGGATCAAAAGAACCTTTATTAAAGACATCTAATGGTTTAGGTTTTCAAAAAAGTAATATTTCCAATTAACTTTACTTGCATCACCTTGCCAGGTAACATTTATTGGATCAAAAGAACCTTTAATAAAGATAAAAAAGACATATAATGGTATAAGTTTTCAAAGAATATCAAAATATATTCTCTATTAATTTCCCTGCCAACACCTTACCAGGTGACATTCGAAGGTCTCTGGTCGCGCAACACGCACCCGCGCGAGTTTCCCGCGGAGTCGGCGCGCGCGCACTTCGGTGACGTCATCGGCGCGTCGCACACCGCGCGGTACCGCGTGTGGCAGGAGGGACGAGTGGCCAGCAGTGGGCTGAGGCGACTGGCTGACGATGGAGCTACTACAGCGTTGGAAAAGGAGCTTAAAGCTGAGGTAACTAAGGCATTATTTACATTGGCGCTATGAAAGCTTTCCCGCGGAGTCGGTGCGGGCGCTCTTTGGTGACGTCATCAGCACTTCGTGCACCGCGGAGTATTGCTTGTGGCAGGAGGGAAGAGTGGCCAGTAGTGGGCTGAGGTAGCTGGCTGACGATGGAGGTTCTACTGCGCTGAAAAAGGAGCTTAAAGCTGAGGTTCTTAAGGCATTGTTTTCTTTGGTATTATGATAGTTTTTCTTGCGTAGTTGAGGCGGGCGCTTTTTTGCGATTCATGTCTGCAGGGTATTTTAGAACTAACCAGTCTTTCCAATCAAATTTAGGCTCATATTTTATCAAAGCTTGCTCAGACTTGAGCTGAACTAAAAGTATAAATTTTTAACAGGTAACAATGAAGAATTGACATCGAATCGAATCTATGCCTGAGTTAAGATTAATGCTTGAATAAGTTTACAAAATAGGAGCTTAAGTTTGTAATCAAGTCAAAAATCCTTACACTCTTCTCAATTCCGCAGAGTGACCACATCCGCACAATAATCAAAGCACGCGGCATCTCCTGGCAGCAAGTAGCCACGGCGAACAACCCGGCGACATTCGCGGTGTTCCGCGTCGACGCTCGCCACCACCTGGTGTCGCTAGCCGCCAAGCTGGCGCCCTCGCCCGACTGGCTAGTGGGGGTGTCAGCGCTAGAACTGTGTGAGAAGAATTGTACGTGGAGAGACGCAATATCGTTGCCGCTGTACCCGTATGATGCTGGATTTGATAACGGGATTTCTTATGTGGTGGGTGATTGTATTTTTCTTAAGAAGTTTGATGCAGATTAATCTTCTGATTATTGCGGATTCGACTTACTTCTTTGTAAATTAACAATCTAAATTTAAACTCCTTGAAGCAATTTTTGCATAAGAGGTCGTGGGACAATTTATGAAATAAACTTTTTTAAACTAACCCGGGCCTACATTTTTGTAAGGATAAGTAGGTACTTCTTGGATCTCCGCAACATAAGCATATTGACCACCAAACTCCTCAATTTCGTAATTTGTCAATGGATAAAAATTACCATGGAATCTATACCGATGAGGGTGAAACTACGGGAAACCGTGTTGACTATTTGAAATTCTGCTAGAACCGGCGCCGGCAACCGACGGTCCCGGCGGCTCCGGTGAGGGCGTTGCGGCCGGACTGGCCGGCGGACGTCCGCTCGCCCTTCTACAACACTGCCGGCGAAATGCGGCCCTTCGCGCGCCTCAAACTAACCAGACTGCGGTTGTACGAAAAGAATTGTGATGCTGCTCATACGGGTAACGACTCTTTTGTAATCTCTACATTTTATATTCCCTGTAATATCTACATTTTGTAAAAGGAAGCTTTAGTTTTTTTACTTAGTTTAGTCTCCGTAAAAGGGAGAATTTCAAAGGTTTGTACAATAAGAAAACTTAGTAGGCTAGACATGATATATTAACTGATCATCCTGAACCACCTAAAACAATTTAGTTAGGCAATTCACACACATTTTTTAACGCACCGACTAGTGATATTACACGCAATATTAGAATGCATGCAATGCTACACTCGCGATGCGGCGCAGTCGGCAAATCGTCTTACACTTTAAGCATCTAACGGGATCTATTCGACAATAGGTTCGCTAATTTTAATTCTCTCTAAAGTCAAATTATGAGACGTCAAAATCAAAAGTTGCTAAGACAAACTGATTTTAAAGCTTCTACGTTTGACTTTAGAGATACTGAAAATTAGAGGTTTTAATGTCGAATATGGCCCACTATGAAGCCAAAATATATCTTTACTCATGCGTTCCGTAGGCACAATTCAGAATTTATTTTCAAGCTAAGAAAAGTCACCTCAAAATCGCGATCATTGAACAACTTTAGACTTTAGACTTAACTCTAAACTTAATTTTACCTTTAAACAAAACGTTTTTTGTGTCCCTTTAAATTTGCCATTTGTATTTTATTTGGTGCGAGTGTTGTGCTACTGTGCATTCATCTAACATCGTGGTGAGCTTGGCTCTGGACTCCCCTATACCTGGGGCTAGTGCATTTGTCACCTATTTCAATTGTATGCCAAAGAACTTTCGCCATAAAGACTATTTTTCCCTTGACTATGTGTTCCTGTAGACTCGTTTTCAACCTTGTAGGTACCATCTACATATAGACTAAGGCCGTATACAGAAAGAAAGCTGGAAACTTATAAGCGCTTTCCAGCGCTTGACAGCGCTGGTGACCCGCGCAGGAAAATATATGAACGCGCGCCGATAAGCACTGAACGGTGCCGACAAGTTCCGACAAGCTTCAACACGCGCTGGTCAGCGCTGGGAAATCATCATCCGATGAGTACGACATTTTGCTTGGTCTGCCTCAACCTGCTTCCTTTGTGTAGAACGGACCAGCGCTGTCAAGCGCCGGTAAGCGCTTATAAGTTTCCAGCTTTCTTTCTGTATACGACCTATCCCTATAGATGCCAGCAGCCCGGTCAGCCTCGCACTGGGCGGGTATTGCGCGACGCACACGTGCACACGACGCAAACTTTGACTTGTGTCTCTATAGACTTGACTAGTAGCTCCGTGGTGCTAATTTCAACCTTGTACCATGTGCATAAAGAGTATTGTCCTGTAGACGCCAGCAGCTCAGTCAGCCTCGCTCCAGGCGGCTCCTGTGCGACGCACACGTGGGGCGCGTGGGGCGCGTGCAGCGTGTCGTGCGGCAAGGGGCGCGCGGCGCGGCAGCGGCACTACGTGTGGCCGCAGCGCGCGCGCGCCGACGCCTGCCGCGTGCCGCTCACTGCGTACAGGACCTGTTATGGACCTAGAAGACATTGCAGGTGAGAAACTTCTGACCAAATTGAACCCACTCCTTTTTACCACCGGACTACCAGACGCAGACAGAACTTCCATCCCTATATAGTGGATTTACCAAGAAGTCGAACAAAACGCTTCGATAGTTCCTTTTTGGTACGGATTGCCAAGGTTTGGAACAATCTGCCTGCGTCTGTTTTTCCTGACCACTACAGTCCTGGAACTTTTAAGTGTCGAGTGACTAGGTTTCTTGTGGATGGACGTGTAATACCATAGTTTTCATGCGCACTTTCCATCAGGTGGCATGGAAGACAAACGTCCTATCCTATCCTTACAATATAAAAAAAACTTCTAGGGAAAATAGTTAATAATTATTTATTTATATTCATATTAAGTTATTGCGTTGTATTCTAAATACGTGTTCTAGCTTTTACATTAACATTTAACATTTTAATGAATTTATGTAACGGGATATTGACAATGTTTTAAATCATTTGAGTACCGTTACAGACGCTGAGAATAAATATTCCGTTGCTAATAAAGTTAACTGAAACTGTCGATAACTTCTTTCCGAAAGCGCTCTTTTCAACATTTTCAACCGACTTCCAAAAAAGGAGGAGGCTTTGAATTCATGCATGTATCTTCTTCATAAATTCGAGTTACTCTTTCAAAAGCTAAACACTTACTTGAGGTAAAATATTAATTAAAACTTTTATATGTATAAGATTAATATGTGAAAAAATCGACACACATTCAATTTGTTACATATTTTCGTCAATAGATGTGTTTTCACCGAAATAACTGCGCTTCGCTGTGCTACACATGCAGTGTCTATCCGGAAGAACAGCAGGCATCACGAATAAGTAAATTCCGCTTTCAGAGCTCCAACAGAATACGAGCCAGACCCCGCTGAGTCGACCGGCCCCTGCGCAGTCTCAGAATGGTCCGAGTGGTCTCCATGTGAGGGCTGCGGGGTGCGCGCGCGCACGCGGCACTACCTGGCCCCGAAGGCTCACAAGCGATGCCACGTGGGATACCGCGCGAGGATGATTATGAGTCAGGCGATGCCGTGTGACGCTGGGCCTTGTTATAAGTGAGTTTTGCAAAATTTTGTTATCAAATAAATTGGTTGATTTCTCAGGCTAAAAAATACTGCATCACAAATAAATATCATATCACATTCTTTTCCGTTAAAAATATTTTTTTTCTTCCATTCGAAAAATAAATTTGTGGTCCCAAGTTGGGCGCCAATAATTAAGCTTAGGTTTATTTATATAAATATTTGTTTATATATTCGGAAAATAAACAGGATAACAATATTTCTCACACCTTAAATAAATAAGTATTATATATGCCAATAAAGGTTACCAAGGACATTCAATTTCTTCATAGAGTTTGTCGCTATTTACGAATTTATGATTTTCCACAAATTAAGGCTTTTTTCACTATTCAACACACATGCCAAGGGTTTTAAAACATCATAACTAAGATTCTCATCTTTGTTTCAGACCACCTCCTCAATTCGCTAATGCTACAAACTTTGATTGGTTTTACGTGGTAAGTGTTTTAAATTGTTATCAAATGAATCAAAATAAATCTAAAATCCTAGGTCGACGCGAGGAAGAATAGCACTGTTGCCCATGGATAGGCGAGCGAGTCCCGCATTGTAGTGGAACCTCTTTAGGGCTTGGCATGAAGTTTATCGTCAAATATCGCCGCTCTGGCAGTGAAGTGTTCATATGAAGAGCCAATAACTCCCTTTGACTTCAATTGCACTTACCATTAGGTAAAATATAGGTTAAAACTCCGTGGATGAAGGATAAACTGAAGGATAAACTGACTATGAAAAATAATAATAATTCCACTATTCAAACTATTAAAAAAACTTCCACTATTAAAAAAAGGTTCTTAATAATAAGACCGATACAGGGTTGTTTTTTAGTTACAGGCCAAATTTAAATGTTACTGTCTTTGATACGATATAAACGTACCTTCATATTTATTTTATTTTCGCTCAGTACAAAAAAATAAAAACATGGCACCATAAACCTTTTTCTACAAATATTGTATACTAGCTGTGCCCGCGGCTCCGCTCGCGATAATTTCGGGATAAAAAGTATCCTATGTTACTTCTAGTACCTCTCATGATTCGTCGAGTAGTTTTTGCGTGAAAGCTGAACAAATATCCACGCTTTCATATTTATAATATTAGCACGGATAAGGATTGACATTTTATAATATTTGACAATTAATTGTTTAGATCACTTTCACATGAGGCTTAAGTATCTATGGAACGAAAATACTTCAGCGCAAAGCTTTCGAGTAAACTATATTGAAAGTTGACCCGTCCGGCACGTGAACATGACGATTTCTAGAACTGCTAACCCGGGAAAGAGCGACGTATAACTGACCATGCGAGAAACAACTGACACCGAGATCTACTCCAGCAACACGAAAAGTCTGCCCTTGAGCCTTATTAATTGTCAATGCAAAACACACCGATACTGAGAATTAAAATAAAGCTGAAACGCCTGTGCAATGCTATGTACCTATACCTACTTCATTTAAAAATAAACACTTATAACTACAATAATTAATAAAAGGACCTACGCTTTTACCTAAAAAATACAAAAAAAAAACTGAACATAAATTAGCCAAAATTAGGAATTTGACCGAATATTTAAACACTACCAAAACAACTAATACCTATTTTATAAAATAACATCGAAAGAAATTCAAATAAACTATTTAAAGACTAAAAGTCGCGCTGATAAGCACGGTTTATAATATCAATTATTGTCTGTCAATAAAGTCAAACGCTCTGAACGCATCAACAGTAGCGATGCGCGGTCCAGATCTTCGATCCGATTTTAAGGATCGGATCGGATCGTAATACGTCGATCCGATCCGCTGATTGGATCGCATGCTGACGATCCGATATCAAAAAAATCGGATGCAAAAAAGCAAGACACCATTACATTTTTACTAATTTATTATTTAAAAATAAACTAAGCATGCACTTGTAAATGAAACAACAACCATAAAACAACCAGGGTTCGAAAAAATCGAATTTTCATAATAATCGAATAAATCATGATAATTATCAAGGAAAAAATCCATTAATAATTATCGGATAAGTATCTTAACCAATCCTATCAGTTTTTATTAACAAAACGTCCGCACATCTGAGATTATCGGAGACAATGAAATAGAAACTAATCAATTCGTACTTATGTTTTCTTACTTACCTACCTACACAGTCAGATTATAATAAAATGTAATAAGATGCTCGTATATCTACCCGCAAAAGACGCCACCGCCGCCGCCAAATTTGGAACGAAACGTAAACAAAAGATCAAGTTCGGTCCTAACAAAATCGTGAGTGGTATATAAAGGTAGGTATAAACCGCCTTTCAATTCATACACGATCCAAGCGATTCGATTTTCGAACTTTTGTATCGATACGCCAAAAAATCGCATGGTCTCGATCCGATCCAAAAATCGTTAGATCGTATGGCTTCGATCCGATTTTCCAAAAGATCGGATCGGATCGGCGCATCCCTAATCAACAGCCAAATACCTATTGAATGAATTATAAAGCTTGCGCTCGCCTCCCGCCTTTTTATACCCTACCGCCGGAAACCGTTACGCAAAAATAATCCTTATATCATTCAATATTCACGCGCGATGGGTTATTTATTAGCGTATTTCATGTATTAGTTTGGTGTTTCTATACCGATTTCTATGATTATTTTTTTTCATTGAAAAGATAATAATGATATTTTTTTAAATTAGGGATGAGATAGAGTATTATAAACGTAAGAGTAAACAATAATCAGAAAGCTCCGAACTGCTAAGCTATCGGGATTTACACGTGCTATTGTGAGCCAACCATAAAATATATACATATACTGTTGTGGAATATTTTTTATATAATTTTATGAAGAATATTTTTGTCATACACGATTTCTATGTATCTTTAACCATTAAGGCTGCACACGCGACGGAAGCTTAAAAAATGAAGTAATTTCTCCCGTTTTTCCAACATTTCCCTTCACTGCTCTGCTCCTATTGATTGTAGCATGATAATAAGTATACTATAACCTGCCCAGGAGTATGAATAATAATTGTACCAAGTTTCGTTAAAATCCGTCGAGTAGTTTTTGTTTCTATAAGGAACATACAGACAGACAGACAGACAAAATTTTTACTGATTGCATTTTTGGCATCAGTATCGATCACTAATCACCCCCTGATAGTTATTTTGAAAATATATTTCATGTACAGAATTGACCTCTCTACAGATTTATTATAAGTATAGATTGTAATATGTTGATGTTAGTATGTTGATAAACATAGCTACTACGACGCGGCATTTCATTGATAATGTTACGACGTAGCACCAGTTAGTTGTCTTTATTTTATTGGTATTCATTCATAATTTAGAGTCACTAATATATTAACTTCCTTGTAAAAAATATATATACCTTTTTTTTGCAAAATCGTTTGTATAAATTACTAAAAACTTTTTTTGTAAAAAACATTTGGCTGGCATTTGACTAAAAACAAACCTGTATTTATATTAACTAGCCACCGCGCGCGGCTTTACCCGCGTAACTTTTGATCCCGTGAGAATTTCGGGATAAAATATAGCCTATAACCTTCCTCAAGAGTTGGGCTATAAAATACAAAAAGATTTTTTCAAATCCCACTTGTAGTTTCTGAGATTAGCGCGTTCAAACAAACAAACAAACTCTTCAGCTTTATATATTAGTATAGATAAGTCCTCCCTAGTCCAGACTAAAATATATCTCTGTAACAACCACAGGACAAGGTGAGCGGGCAGTGCGACGTGACGGCGTGGGGCGAGTGGTCGCCGTGCTCGGCGCGCTGCGGGCGCGGGCGGCGCATGCGCACGCGCCTGTACCTCGCGCCGCGCGGCGCGCGCGAGGGGCTGCAGCAGGCGATCACCAAACGACTCATGAGCTCCTGGAACAGGCGGTTCGCGGAGATACAGCATCTTGTGAGTTGTAGTTTGGCATTAGAGTTTAATTTCAGATGCAACAGATTATGGTCGTTTATCGAATTACATCTCTATTGAGATAAACTAACACAATATTTTTCAACACACTTGCTCGTAAAGTGAGCCTTATTCTATTGAATTTAGAACTATAAACTGGGCTATAAGTCACGCGTGCATAATATATTATACCCTAGTGCATAATAAAATGAATCCTACAAAGTTGAATTGTACCTTTGTGCAAATTACATGCGAGTAAACAGAGCATATTTTATTGATCCGGGTTATACATTAAATATTTTCAGAAACAACAAAGAGGTTTTATACCACTTCAAATCCATATACATTTTTGAAATGTTTGCGCCTTATATTAGTAAAACAAATATGTATATCAAACAAATTGTTCACAATTTACTATAATTTGTTATAAAATATTAGAATATTTGCATTTACCACTCCAAATTAAACAGTTTCACGTAAAATAGGCTGTATATGCTATAAAGACATTGACACATTTGGTAGAAAAAAAAACCTACGCGCATGCGCGAGGTTCGGCGCCATTTTTCAATCACAATTCACAGCTTTGTTATGAAGTGTGTTTGTTATTTTATGACCACGTATGTCTGTCTTTTACTCACAAGTGTGTTGAAAAACGTCATATGTAACTCGTGAGCGTTGCTAATTACAGCCTCGGCTCATTATTAAGATCTCCTCGACTGTAATTAGCAACTTCGCTCACTTGTTACATAATATACTATTGTGTTAGAAATTTCAGCTGTCTAGGATCTGCACGCTGTTATTCTCATCCATTGCTTTAAGATTTACTTGATCAAACTGTGGAATTTATGTTTCTGCGCGTTGTTACTCTTAAACACGCTTGAAGATATGTTTTTGGCGATCTATCTGGCTATGTCTGTGACTTTACCAAACACATTTTTGATGGAATCTTATGGTCAAACTCCGAACATCTTTTTTATCCCTTCAGAAGAGCTAGAACCGAAATAAATATAATCAACGAATGCAGAACATTAAAAAAACCGACTTCACGTTAAAACTTTGGCTGAGTTATAATGTCATCAACGTAAACATTTTCCGAAATCATACATATTTTTTCAAAATTTTGAAATTTTCAATGAAGAACTCAACCGATTTCTATGAAAATTATATGGGACCAACTATAAAATATCCTCTATCATATGTAACAAGAATTTTCAAAATCGATTCATAATTGTCCGAAATATCTCGTTACAAAGACACACAAAAAAACCTTTTGGATAAAATTGAGAACCTTCTCCTTTTTTGGAAGTCGGTTCAAAATAGATTAAAATGATTAATTTCTGCTATATTGACCAATAGTAAGTACTTAACTGTTACGTTTTATAGAAATGAAAAACAATTCTAAACTTATTTTACCCCATCTAAGGGTTGCACCTACTTACTAGGTTCCATGTAATACTCATTCAATTAACAAAATCAAGGATCAATAACATCAGGCTATTTTTGTCCCAACTTGGCGTGTTTCAATGATTGAAGTGTTTGAATAATATATTCTATCGATATCGAGGCTAGACTCAATGCAACGCTTACTAAATGAACAGTTTTTAAATTTTAATTATCACGATCCTTTGTTGTGTTCCTATAAACGCAACTTCAAAGCTTTAGAAAGTTTTAAATGCGACATTCCTAAAGCAAATTCAGTCAAAGTCAAAAGAATCTTTGTTTCGTAAGTATTTAAATACATTTGAAATAAGTCAAACAATTTACAAACTGAACTGAATTTACCACCACTTCGGAAAGTCGATCTGTTGAGAAGAAGTTGCCAGAAACTCAACAGTAATCATCTTTTAAAAATACACAATAACAATTAACAACCAGGGAATCCCATCTTCTTGCATCCGGATATCTTATAGTAAAACTTTTTGTATAACACTTATCCTTAAATCTATCGAAGGGTTAATCTTAAATAATATAGGCAAACATGTATCGCTCTTTTCCATCAAAATGACTAACTTGATACATAAATATAACTTTATTACTAATATTAAGCTATGAGGAAATAGTTATAACCCCGTTTTTTTCTACCAGGATCCACCTACGGAAAACGTGACATCATCTGATCCGGAGTTGGAGGCAGAAGTTCAGGAGTTCATGGAGCGCTGCCAGTTCACACTCACACAGCAAGAAGCGCTGTGCGACGGCGACCGCTGCGCCGACAGCGCTGTCAAACCGGGTAACTATGCTTTATTATTATTTACATTAAACTTCATTGTGTATCTGCATCTAACTACAAGATTTAAATACGCTGCTTACATAAAAACAAAATTAAATAAAAATAATGTTTACTTCACAAGAATGGTATAAACATAGATAAATAATAAATTCCTTTCAATAAGCATACACATCGTATAGTTGCCTTATACAGGGTTGATTTGTGGTCACCGGCCAAATTTTTTTTTACACCATAAGTATCATTTATAGAAACGATTTTTGCAAAGAAAAAGTATTTTTTTTACAAAGAAATTCAAATTCATTTATTGCTCAATGTATGGTAAAAAATAGTTGTTTACAATTTATAATTAATGTCCCACATACAAAACTAGGAATCAGCATGCAATATTATTTTAACAAAAGAAAAAAGTAATCAATAAATTTAAATGATAAGTTATACATATAAATTGAATTAATCAAATTAGAAAATTATTCTTTTAGATTTAAAAAAACCTTGCAATTCAGGTTATTACAAGTTTACGATTTACATTGAAAATATTCGTTAAGTTAGTAAAACATTTTTCTTTTAACCACCTTGACAATTCGGTTTTCAATTTATTTGTCGACAATAATTTAAATTGGCTAGGTAAAGCATTGAATATTTTTACACACATAGCGTAAGACTGACTCAAATATAATTATTGTAGGCGCGGCAAGTCATCGATCACTAATCTATCACCATGGCGCCCAGCCCTGCTAACATCCCCTGCTCGAGTAAAATAATGAATGTTACGTTTAACAAACATAGCAATTTCCAAGAGGTGCATACAAGGCAGAGTCAATATATTTAAAGCTTTAAATAGGAGTCTGCAAGATTCGTCAGGCGCTTTGCCTAACATTGTCCGTAAGCACTTTTTTTGTGCAACAAAACTTTTGCTAAAGTTAGTGGAGTTACCCCATATCAATAGCCCGTATCTGAGTGTCGAAGCAAAGTATCCGTAATATGCTGTTAGTACAGTGGACAGAGAACAGGTTTTTTTAAGTCGTCTTAGTACGTACACATAGCTGTTTAACTTACCACAGACTATCTCAATATGATGTTTCCAGTTTAAATTTTTATCCACATTTATTCCAAGAAATTTTACACACTCTGCCTCTTTTATTTTAGTATTTTCATATTCAATGTCAATATGAGATAATATTTTGTTTGTGTTAAATCTTACATAATTTGTTTTTGTCAAGTTTACTATTAGGTCATTATTTGATAGCCATTTAATTATTAATCTGATAGTATTGTTTATGTCATTTATATAGTTATTAGTATTATTATTATTATTTGTAAAAATTATTGCAATGTCATCAGCAAAGAGGAAGTATTTATGATTGGTCAAATTAGGCAAGTCGTTGATACATAAAAGAAAAAGTATAGGTCCGAGTATACTTCCTTGTGGTACACCTGTAGTAATATCTCTAAATGCTGATCGATGATAGACGATTTCTGAGTGCTCATTAACAGTTTCAATTTCTACACATTGCTGCCTTTGCGAAAGGTACGAGCAAAACCAGTTTAACGCCGTACCTCGAACGCCGTAATTTTCTAGTTTTTTAAGTAACAACTTATGTGAGACAAAATCAGAGGGGTGGCTCATGTCAAAAATACGTTTTTAGAATTTAGATTTTTTGTTACTTCACTTACAATTTCAAAGATGGCAGTTGTCGTTGATTTGTTTTTTTGTTTTTTTGAAAGCCCGATTGTTCCTTACAAATGGCGTTGAATTTTGTCATAAAATTAGTTAGTCTGCTTTTCATCGCCTTTTCAAAAATTTTGGCAAGTATAGAAATTAAGGATATTGGCCTATAGTTACTTAGATAACTCCTGTCCCCTTTTTTATACAGAGGCTTAACTACAGACTTTTTAAGCAAATCTGGGAAATGGCCTTGTGTGAATGATAGATTAATTAAAAACGCTAAAGGTGTTTGGGGTGAGGTATGGGGATGCACTGATTTGGAGTTAAAGTTAAAGATGTAGTAAAGTTAATTAGCACTATATTCAAGGTTCTACAATGTTTATCTTAAAACTAGTTAATTGTTAAGTTATATAGTTCAGTTAGGTTTATGAGTAACGCACGATCGGTATGACGACGCGATAAATACGTACTGAGCTATAATTAGGTTAAATTTAAGTTACTGACGTCAAAACCGCACGCGTGCAATAAGAGTGTTTGGTAGCACTGCACCGAACATCTTGCGGAGGGCAAAGATGACAAACTATAAAAAATCTATTAAATAAAGTAAAAAGTTAAGGTTAATTTAGTTTTAAGTTCGCACTGTGTCTTATCACTCACTATCACTAAAAGCTATTTTTCTTAATACTACAGGTGTTGTTCCCCTATCTTTATAATACACTGCACTTTCAGTTTGATTGTTTACGAACACCTTATCACTACTATATGTAACCGTATCACAACACTGTTTCGGCGAGCGCGCCGCCGCCACCGGCTTCCTGGCGGCAGCAGCGACGCGCTGAGTGGGCCCGGAAGGCCCGGCGAGCTCGGCCGGCGGCACGGGCACTGCGGGCGGCGCAGCGGGCCCGGCGGCGCCTGCGGCTGGAGGGGCAGGCGCACTCCGCCGCAGCCGGCGCCAGGCGACGACGACCCCCACAACGGTTGCGACCCCCAACATGCTGTATATCAGCGCGTAGTGGTGCACATCATGGGTAGTGATGATATTTAAAGATTGTTGCTGTTCTTTCATCGTCTTGATTCGTTCATCTATTTCATCAAACCATCGTGTGTTTGATGATGATGAATTTGTTTTTGGAGATGTTTCCGCCGTGATGTTTATTATGTTGTTGATAGGTGCTAAGAACGAGGTGACGTAGGTATCCTTGTCTTCAAAATGACTCTCGAAATATCGATGAGTATAAATTGTAAAGTTGTCCGTTTTAATTTCACAATCCTCGTTTAAGTTTATGATGTTCGTTCCCGTCAGCTGATATGCCGTAACGCGATCGTTGCATAATGCCTTGACCTTGCATACGTCACAACAGCAAAATAAATAACGATTAAATTTATGTAAACTTATCCATTTGTCTTGGCACGCGACTATGGGTGTAATTTTACATTCATTTGATACTGTTAGGCAAAAATCATTGTCGGTTTTAAGTTTATTTATAGGTCCTTTTAATTGACAAAGGTAGGTAAATGTATCGCGTTGAAGGCAATGATCTATCTCTGTTTTTGTCATTGGAACGTAAGAGTCCTTGTGCAGGTTTATGGCAACATAGTCTTCAATTGGAGTAACTGTTGATGTGCCTCTCTCACTCTTGAAAGGAATAGGTATGAGACTATACAGGTTGAAAATGTCTCTCATAATCAAAGGCACCTTTATTTCAAAAATTACGTATTGTTTAGTCATTCTGACTTTGATGTTTAGCAAGTGGTAAATACTTTTCATGTTGAGATGAATATTATCTATAGGTATAGTTAAATCCTTAGAAAGTTGTGTAGAAATAATGCCAAGTTGATTTCTTAATTGTTGAGGGTTTAATATGTGAGCGTTAAGTTTTCCATTGTATATATCTGTCAAGGTATCGAGCAGGTTATCTTGAATATGTTTCAAGTGAGTAAGAATATTCGTAGCCGCCATCGCCGACATGACAAACTCCGACATAAACGCCTCTTGGTTTATTTGGTGCGCCAAAGTGTTGGAGGCCTTTTCTAAGTTTTGAAGATGTTGACTCACTATGTTGCTTTGATTTTGAATGTTCGCTTCAATCCGTTTCAATAAGTTGTTTTCGGCTTCAATTATTGACGTTTGATTTTTCATAAGCAAAGCCAAGTGTTTTTCATTGTTTTGTACAAGGTCGATATCTTTCTTGTACTGTTCTGCGAAGCGGTCGTCAAGCACTCCAAATAGGCTATTCGCAAGATACCCGACACCATTGATAATGCCACGCCGGCGCCTTCTGTATGGCACGCGCGATGTTAGGTGTTTGTTTAATAACACTTCATTGTTTACATTTAGTTCATTATACAAATGATTAATTTGTAACATGATCAGTTCGCAGTTTGATTGGAGTGTTATTGTTCGGCAAACTCTTTCTAAATGTTCGTAATAATTGCTATAGGTTGTCATGCTTTGCCAATATGGATTTAAGTTGTAGTACGCAATTATTTTCCACTCATCTCTGATTAAATGCAGGTTAGCTATGTTATCAAAAAGTATTTTTTGGTTTTGATTTAACTGAGTTGAGTTGAATGCTTCTCCACCAGTAATTAATGTTGTGAAATACATAAACAATAAAGCCATCGACAAAAAACTTCGTTTTGGTTTTGCTCCAGGGTTTTCCTTTTTCGTTTCAGTATCTGAATGAGCTTGGTTTTCGAGAGGTAACACGGATAATTTCACGACAGGTCTCTTTAATATGCCATTTTTTGTTTTAAGGGAAACTACACGTACATGTCCATCGTTTCCAGGATGTAATTCGATCACTCTGCCCAATGCCCACTTGCCCGGAGGAAGGTTTTCTTCATGTATAGTGACTAAGTCTCCTATTTTAAGATTTGGTTGAGATTGTTGCCATTTAGGTCGTACAGTTATTTGGCTTAGATATTCACCTTTCCAGCGTTGCCATGTATCGTTTGTTATTTTTTCAATTAAATGCCACCTAGTACGAGCGTCCTCCTTAGTTTGAATAACGGTGTGTCCTGATCTCCCGGTTAAAAAATGCGCAGGTGTTAAAAAATCAATGTCTTCTATGTCTTCAGATATTGCACATAATGGCCTTGAGTTCAGACAAGACTCCAGCTGAGCCAATATGGTAGCGTACTCCTCAAAGGTAAGCTTCTGCGCTCCGACTACTCGCCTTAGATGATGTTTAAGGCTGCGAACGGCTCGCTCCCAGAGCCCACCAGCGCTCGGCCACGCCGGGGCATTAAAATGCCAATTTTCATCTCTGTTATCTCTGCTAGGAAACTTTCGTTAAAAGTTGATTGTATTTGTTGGAACTCCTCTTGTAGCGCTCTGTTGGCTCCAACAAAATTCGTACCGTTGTCACTGTATAAATGTTGAGGAGCTCCTCGTCGTGCTGCCATTCTTCTCAAAGCTGCGATGAATGCTGAGCTCGACAAGTCGGTAACTAGCTCGAAATGTACGGCTTTTGTAACCATACAAACGAAAATTGCTATGTAGCCTTTCAAAGTTTTCGAGCCTCGTCCTTTGTTGGCTTTGATCTCGACCATACCCGTATAGTCCACTCCGGTATGATGGAATGGTTTCGCTGGGTTACTTCGAGCTTCGGGTAAGTCTCCCATTTGTTGATATAGCCTTTTTCCTTCTTGTTTTCTACAGGTTATACAATTTCTCAACTCCTTTTTCACTGCGTTGTTTCCGCCGGTGATCCAGTACTCCTGCCTAAGCATAGTCAGAGTCAGCCGCGGTCCACCGTGGAAGGTAAGTTCGTGAGCTTGGTTAATTAATAAGGATGCCAAACGAGAGTCCTTAGGAATAATTTTCGGATATTTCATTTCCATGTTTAAGTTTGCGTGAGAGAGTCTGCCACCCACTCGTAAAATACCTTCTTGGTCAAGAAATGGATTTAAATTAAGTAGCTTTGACTTATGATGCATTTTTTTGTTTTCAAGTAAATTGTTAATATCCGTTCCAAATTCATTTCTTTGACTATGTTTTATTATTGCGAATTTTGCAGTTCGTAACTCATGCAACGTGATATAGTTAGGTAATTGCTTACGTTGCCGTGTCAATGCCCGATGAACCCATGCTATTATTCTTAGTATTTTATTAAATGAACTATGTTTGTTGAGTAATATATCGATAAAATGTTGTTCGTTGTTTGTTTGTTGAAAGCAATTAATAGCACAAAGTTTCCGTTCTTGGTCTGTTTTATATAATTCCGTTAAGTTCAACTTAGGATTAAAATTTATTAAAAATTCAGGTCCGTTCCACCACAACGGACGATCTAATAGTTGCTGAATATACAAGCCTCGACTCGCGGGATCGGCTGGGTTTTCTTTAGTCCCTACATATCTCCAACAGTTTGCAGGCATGATCTCTGATATTTTTAGTACCCTATTAGGTACAAACGGTTTCCAGCGTCCTGGTTCACCTTGCAGCCATCCTAAGACAATTTTTGAGTCTGTCCATCCATATGTTTCAGTTTTATGACTAGAATAAGCTGCTTTTATTTTATGAATAAGTTGTGATAATAAGTGAGCTCCACATAGCTCTAGTTTCGGGAGTGTTTACTTATTTTTTAAAGGAGTGACTTTAGTTTTCGATGCAATTAAAACTACTTGCGACTTTCCTTTTATTCTAGCATAAACCACACACGCATATGCTTCTATGGATGCGTCAGAAAACCCATGAAGTTCTATGACGTCATGTTCATTACATAATAGCCATCTTTGAATTTGGAACTTATTAAGTAACTGTAAATCGTTTTGTACGTGATTCCACTCGGTATATATTCCATTTGGTACGGTTTCATCCCATTTCACGTTTAATTTCCATACTTTCTGATATAAAATTTTTAGTTTAGTTACCAATGGTGCTAGCCAGCCTAGAGGGTCAAAAATTTTGGATATCTCGGAGAGGAGGATACGTTTAGTTAATTTTGAATGTTTTGTGTTTTCGTATTTAAATGTAAATACATCAGTTGCAGGATTCCAACAGAGACCGAGAGTTTTTGATGTGTTTTCACTTTTAAAATTAAAGACTAGATTGTTTTTCTGTTCGACGGAAAGATCTTTTAACAGTTCCGCGTTGTTTGAGGACCACTTTCGTAAGGTAAAACCTCCTGATTGTAACAGTTGGTTGAGGTCCTTAATAATACGTTTTCCCTCTTCAAGGTTGTAGGCACCGTGGACTAAATCATCCATGAAGAATGACTCTTCTACTATCTGCGCAGCTGCTGGAAAGTTACTCCGTTCATCAGCTGCCAGGCGTCTCAGGGTCATCATCGCTAAGAAGGGAGCCGCCCTCATTCCATAAGTCACCGTCGTTAGCTCAAATGACTGAATTGGATGTAGAGGTGACTCTCTCCACACTATTCTCTGTAAGGGACAGTCCGCTTTATTCAGCTTCACATTTCTGAACATCTTCTCGATGTCAGCTGTCATAGCATACGGATACTGTCTCCACCTTAACAACAACGATTGTAAGTCCTGCTGAAGGTTAGGGCCGGTAAACATCAACTCATTTAAAGATAATCCTGAAGATGTCTTACAGGATGCGTTAAAAACAACCCTGTATTTGGTTGTAGTAGACTCGGCGCGCTCGACGCCGTGATGAGGCAGATAACACTCGGGTGTCGTATTTCTGCTCACAGGTATCATGTGGTTTAGGTACTCGTATTTTTTCATAAAACTCTTATAGGCCTCGGCTAATTGAGATTTTCTGTTAAATCTTTGTTCTTGATGTTTGAACTGAGCTATGGCTTTTGGTTTAGAAAGTCCTAACTTATCCTGAAAGTCAGGTTTCATGGGTAGCCTCACTTCATATCGTCCATCCTCGTGACGTATTGTCGTTTCGTGGTAGTAGTTAATACACTCAATCTCTTCCGAAGTTAAGTTCTCTACTTCCGTAATGCTCTCTACTTCCCAGAAGTTCTGTAGGTCTTCCAGGTTGTTAACAATGACGTTACATTGAAAAGATCTCGCACTACTGCAAAGTAACCATCCCAACTTAGTTTGTTGTGCTATAGGTGTCGTTACGTCATCCGATTTGATAATTCCATTTAATATAATGTTAGAATAAATATCAGCTCCAAACAATATATCTATAGACCTGCTTACGTAAAATTCGGGATCGGCTAAGTCAATGCTTTGTAGGAGCGGCCAAGAAGGTTTCGGAAAGGATTTGTTTGGCAAATTTTTCACGAGATTGTTCATAATTATAACATCGGAATTAAAAGTATAGTTTTCATACAAAGAAACGCAGTTTATATTTAATTTTCCTTTGCAGTTATTCTCCTGTTGGCCTACTCCGAAAATAGTTCCTTGGCACTTTTGTCTTTTTAAACCTAATGTTTGAGCCGCGCGTTCTGTTATTATAGATATTTGCGAGCCTTGATCGATCAAAGCTCGCATACAAACGTAGGTTCCGTTAGCGCTAAGTACGTTAAGTTGCGCTGTAGCTAATAATATCTCAGCATAGTCCTCCTGAGAAACGTTACTAGAGCTACTAGACGCGCGATCATCCGAAGTTCGTACAGGTTGGGTTCCAGATGTCGATGGCATTTCTCGGACAGTTCTCTGTTCCAGGGCATCATGGATCAGTGTATGGTGTTTAAAAGTACATTTATGGCAAGTTTTAGTTGAATGGCATGGTTTCCCATTGTGTGAAAATAAGCAATTTTTACATAATTTATACTTATTAACAAAGTTCAACTTTTTGTCATTAGGCATTTGTAAAAATGTTTTGCAATTATAAACGCCATGTTCATTTTTGCAAATTGGGCAATTTATGTTAGAGGCATGAAATGATTTCACAATTCTATTATTTGCTTTTTGCGTGGATTGTTGAAAATTAATTGATGATTTTTTCAAATAATTAGGTTTTTGATTTGTGACGAAATCCTGCTTTCGATGAAATGATGTTTCTAATGTAGTAAATTTGCTTTCTAAGAAATCAAGAAATTCTTGTAAGTTTGGCAATTCGCGCTTATTTTTCAAGGAGTCTAAATATTTCGAGTAGGTATCATAGTCTAACTTTTGGCACAAGATATAAACCAAAATAGGATCCCATGTCGACGTGTTTAACCCTAGATTTTTGATGGAGTTCAACGTTTCGTTAGTTACGTCATGCATCTTCTTTATTTGCGTTGTAGAATTTGATTGTATGTTAGGAAGACCGAATAAAATGTTCATATGCGAAGTGAATATGAACCTCTTATTATCAAAGCGATTGTTTAGTATTTCCCAACAAGTAGAGTAGTTCTCAGACGATATTGATAGATGTTTCACGAGTCTTTCAGCTTCACCTTTTAATTTAGACTTCAAAAATTGCATTTTCTGCGCGTTAGAAAGCATGGTGTTATTATGAATCGCTTCTGTGAATAAATCTTTGAAGGAAGTCCAATCGTTGTAGTTGCCATGAAACATAGGAATATCTAATTGAGGAGTTGACTTTTCTCTATGGGATTCTGACCACATCTTTTTATTGATTAGTTTCTTTAGTTTTTGATACTGCTGCTCACATCTGTTGTATTCATTTTCATAGGACAAATTTTCCCCGTTTAGCTCACAGTCGATTTCCCAATGGATATTGTCTATTTTCGACCACCGATTTTCAATAGTTTTCAATGCATCTTGAAATTCCCATGCATCTGTCAATGTCTCGATGTCGATGGTGGCTACAGTTTTCGTAAATGCTCGAAAGTTAGCTTCCTGTTTTCGTAGGGACTCGTCAAGTTTGCTAAAGTTACCCTTACTTGTTTCTCGGCTCATGTGCTCTCCCGAGAAGTGCGGAAGTCGCGCTGGCGGTTTCTCAATGGTTTCTTCGCCCTTTTCGTACTCAGGAGTCGAAGTTGAAGCCTGTTGTAGTTTATTGTATCCCTCATTAATAAGTTTCTTGAAGGTTACATAATTCTCCTTCACCCTATCATAGCACCTATCAACAAAATATGAGTCCCCGGGACTCAATGACGTAATAAGTCGATCATGGTTGAATTGGAACTCGTTCCAGTTTTCTTCCAATTTATTTAAATGTCGCTTAAAATAGTCTGAGTTAGCTTTTCTCTCAGCTCCATCCTTACGAAAGTTTCGTAAGTTTTTCACAATCTCTTCGGCAATAACGTACTGCGACTCCAAAGTAGACATGCTCGCTTGTTATTTGTTAAAAAATGATATTTTCAAGATAGACAATGGATAGATCTTACTTGATCGATAGTTCTTTCAGATTTCAGCAAACTGCAATAGTTTCACTGCAATCCTGTTATCACTGCAATCCTCACACTTCACTTGTTTTGCACTAGTTCACGACCTCACCCGCCCCGACACGAAAGAACGACACGCGTAAGATCCTTGAACGGCTCGAAGGACCAATGTTTGGGGTGAGGTATGGGGATGCACTGATTTGGAGTTAAAGTTAAAGATGTAGTAAAGTTAATTAGCACTATATTCAAGGTTCTACAATGTTTATCTTAAAACTAGTTAATTGTTAAGTTATATAGTTCAGTTAGGTTTATGAGTAACGCACGATCGGTATGACGACGCGATAAATACGTACTGAGCTATAATTAGGTTAAATTTAAGTTACTGACGTCAAAACCGCACGCGTGCAATAAGAGTGTTTGGTAGCACTGCACCGAACAAAAGGTGATGCTAATTCCGGTCCACAAAACTTTAAGACTTTAGTGGAAATATTATCGTAACCTACCGCGTTTGTGTTACTTAAGGTTTGGATAATAAGGCAAACCTCTGCCGATGTTACGGGTTCCAAAAATATACTTTTTCCGAAGCGAGTTGTATTTGTGTTCAGGTCGCTTTTTATTCCGTCATTTGCTATATTGTTCAGATAGTTGTTTATTTCCTCTGCTATTACGTTATTGTCTTTAATAATTATGTCATTTTTATATATCTGCTCTATATGATTGACTGTTACATTGTTATTTCTTTCATTAATTAATTTCCACGCTGTTTTACATATGTTTTTAGATGTAGCCATTAATTCGTTATTTTTTTTGAGATTCTATTATACATATACGCAATAGTTTCGAATAAGATTCATAATAGTTTTTATTTATTGTGGATTTAGTTTTGTAGAACTTATGTCTTAAATATCTTCTAGTCCTACAACACTGTTTATTAAATTAATACCCATATCCGCTAACATATTCCGTTAAAATAAAGATGACTACGCGCTACTACAAAGCGTCTTGTAGCACTACGTCGTAGTATTATCAAGAAATGCCGCGTCGTAGTAGCTATGTTCACCAACAGCGACAATTTAAAAAAAAGTATGTGGTTCCATATTTTTACTTTTTTGTACTGAGCGACGCTAAAATAAATATGCAGGTACGTTTATATCGTTTCAAAGAAACTAACATTATAATTTGGCTGGTGACTAAAAATCAATCCTGTACACATACACCCGAACTATCGGAATATTTAACAAACGTCTGAAAATATGCTGATGCTATGCTGACAAATAGCGAGGTTTGAAAAGTTTTCGGTGATTTTGCTGAGTCATTATGTTGATACTAAGATAGTAACACAAAACTATGGTATATTGTTTGGATAAAAGTCGTACATTTGCAGAGAGGCAACAATTAACTTCTATACAGGTTGTTCAAAAAAGTACTTTATAGAAACTATAAAAATAAAGTACTATAAAAAAGTTGTTTTAAAGTCAAATGGGGAAGACAATCAATCCTATCTGGGATATTTGCCTCCAAAATACTTTTTGTCAACACCCTGTAGGTATAGCTTTTACCATAGACTAGATACAGCTATTCACTTTTTTATCTCAAAGAAACCTGCGCACTTCCATCGGACGTGGGACACTGCCGCGGCTACGAGGAGCGTTGGTTCTTCGACGCGCGCGGGAACACTTGCGAACCATTCGGCTACTCGGGCTGCGGCGGGAATGACAACAACTTCAGAAACCGGGAAGAGTGTGTAAAAGCCTGCGGTAACAATACTTTGGCTACAGGAAAGAGTAAGTTTAAACATGTTTTTAAGATCATAATTTCATATTACAATTGATTGATGAATTCAATATCAGAGCTCTTTTGTTAATTTTTCAAAATGTGATTAAAAGTATCGCTACTTGCTTGGTGACCAAATTCTGGGGTATAAGGCTTATGCAAAGCAGTCCCATAAATATATAAAAAAATTGTTAAATAAAAAGTCTTAGCTGCAAAGCTATATCATTAGATGGAGCTACGTTAGCAATATAACGTAAAAACAAAAATGTTTTAGGTAATTTCGGTAGCTCAGTGGGAGAGCACTCGTCCGGCAAACTCAGGTCCCAGGTTCGAGTTCTGGTCGCGTGATTTGATTGATATTATTTAGCACATTTTTCATTTATTTAAGAGTAATTAAGCATTTTAAATGCAAAAACTTTGAAAGATTATTAAAGCAGTCCCATTTTTTTATAATTTGTTTGTAGATGTGTGTTGTGAATGTCTGAACAGCAAACCAAACTTATTGTTTGAGATTTCAGGTTTTCACACAGCAATCATAGTGTGTTATTATTTGTTTGACAGGCACCAAGGCTCCTGTAGTAAACTCCACGCCATCATCAGCAGACAATGAAGTGATGTTAGCTGACGCTTCCGCAAAAGGTAGGTAGGTATATAATTGCGTGGTGATCGCTATCATTGGTGATTCAAGCAAGCTAGACGCAGGTGAGAGTATGTTTTAATTATTTTTCTGTGATTTTCGAAGGCATTTGACTATTTTCATATTTTCTTGATATTTCACCATTATACATGCACTTGACTTATTTTATTTATTTATGAATCCAAAGTGTTCCTATTAGGACAAAGAGATCTATGGGATCAGCAGTTTATATGCGGGTGCCCCAAAGCACAATTCTTATGCCTTTCTGGTTCTTAAAATATATTAAAGATTTGCATTTCTGATAAAAGAAGAGTATGAGGTATATCATTTGCTAATGATACTTCTTTTTTTATTTAAAATAAACAAGCAACTAACTCGATTATTCTAAGTTAAATCAATTTATACCAATAACCACCTTGTATTGATTTCAATATTCGATGGAAAATACAACCAAATTATAAAACCTTTTTTTTTTGTTTATGCGGAAGCTTACACACGGGTCAATTAGTTACAGGTTCAGTTAACATAGATTCATTAAGGGCGTGTAGTAGCCGTCTTTTCTAACCGATTTCACTAAGAAACACCCTACCTCAAATATGATCGTTTTCGAGATAATCGACTTTTAATTTTTTTTCATAAAATTTGCCGATATTTTGCCATATTTATGATATTGCTACGCTTTTTTTTATTATTTTTATTTATTTTTACATGCTGATAAAGATGCTCTGTGATCTTAGTAACCGAAATCCTACGTAATATAACTAATTACAATTCTGAGCAATTGAAAGTTATTAAAAAAATAAAAAACAAAACGTAGATGTTTTTAAGCACATCTGCCAAACGTCTGCCATAATAACTTTTTTAGATTCGTAATAGAAAAAGGATTACTGATTTTGTGAAGGTCAACAGCTCCGAAATATATAACTTACGTAGGATTTTAGTTACTAAGTACACGGAGCATCTTAATCTGCTTTAAAAAAATAATAGTAATAAAAAGAAGCACCAATTCCAAAATATCATATTTAAAGGTGAAAAATCGTCAATTTTTATTAAAGAAATTAAAAGTCGATAATCTCTCAGACGGTTCGGCTAGAAGTGGGGTGTTTCATAGTGAAATAAGTTAAAAAAGACGGGTACTACGCGCCCTTAATGGATCTAGGTTGACTTAACCAGTAACCCTGTATAAAAACAGCCTCTTCTAAATAAAGAGGACGAAATGAGCTAAATTTTCGTTATCTAATAAAAAGCTGCCTTTTGTGTGTCAATAGCGTTACTATTCAGAAGTTTCGATCGAATATTGAATTCCCCCAACAAGGTGTTATCATTGAGTGTGCGCAGCAGATTATTCCGTTACTATGAGCTATAAAAAATCTATAGGTATTGAAAGTTTTCTAGTAGTAAAATGACATCAATATATCTTTTAAATTAAACGATAAATATCACAAATTTTAACACTAACCATTCTCATACATTTGACTTTAGACAAAGTTTGTCTTGTTGTCATGGTTGTCTGGAAGAAATCGCTTGCTGGCGATAAGACCCTCAATTGTGTAACGTAATAACGTTGTTTATAATAAAACTTTTAGAATGTATTTATTTATATTGTATGCAATGAAGTGTGAATAAATAAATAAGGTATTAGTGTCCTTATTGAAAACCTACTGCTTGTACCCGGTGTAGTCAGTAATACAACACTCTGAAATTCAAACTATACTTATATATTTTTTATATATGTAATCTAGAACTAAATAGTAACTGAAACCTTGTCATCATATGCTTTTGCCAGAGTCAATTCACTGCAAAGTAAGCGCTTGGATCGGCTGGAGCGAATGTGCGGGAGCTTGCGACTACGCTTTCAAGTTGAACTTCCGCCGGGTCGTTGTGAGTACACATTCGATTCCTATTTTAAGTACTATTAAAACGTTAAAGAAATACGCAATGATGAATGAGCCTCATGTATCACAAATCATAATGAGTCCCGCGCGCATTTTTTGTCCGCCAAAGGAAGAATTTAGGTACCCAAAATGATTCATCTCAAGTTGGGACGCACGATGGTTGCAAGCGACTTCTTGTGGTTGTCAGAGCAGTGTGGAACACTTTAGACAGAATAACCACTAAACACTATCTTGCTGACTGTGGTCTTTTATGACACATTGGTCGTAAATTGAGCGTCAGCCAGTCGGGGTAGTAGGTTCCTTAATCCCCGCACACATGTTTACATTGATTTTTATACTGTAGTCTGTCTCATGAAAGTAGAGACTAGAATAAAAAACAAAATAAAAATTTTGAAAAACCCACGACGCGACGGTTAAAAAGTAATTGAAAAAGAATAAAATAATTTAAAATCCCCCGACTGAAATGATTTATGTGACGAGAGATAATTAACGTGAAAAGCTTTTTTAAAAGTTCACTTGATCTCACACAGGGTCGGTCATATTATGAACAACATACTATTCGTTTTCATAGCACTTCCCTACGCTTACCTATTCGGTTCTCGAAGATGTAGATGTCGCAATAACATAGGTATTCAACTCCCTATGAACTTTATAGGAAGAGCAAGAAAATCCGTCGAGGGCTGCCATCAATATTTTAAATTTCAATATAAAACTACGAAACGAATTCATTCAATGGCAGCCCCAGACGGATTTTCTTGCCCTTCTTATAAAGTTCATAGGGAGTTGAATACCTATGTTATTGCGACATCTACATCTTGGAGAACCGAATAGGTAAGCGTAGGGAAGTGCTATGAAAACGAATAGTATGTTGTTCATAATATGACCGACCCTGTGTGAGATCAAGTGAACTTTTAAAAAAGCTTTTCACGTTAATTATCTCTCGTCACATAAATCATTTCAGTCGGGGGATTTTAAATTATTTTATTCTTTTTCAATTACTTTTTAACCGTCGCGTCGTGGGTTTTTCAAAATTTTTATTTTGTTTTTTATTTCAAACTTTTTAAAGAGCATAATATAGGTACCATACATTACATTACACAACACCTCGTTCCTCATTACCTATTTAAAAACATTATACCAATCAAATCCAAAGCGATAATTGAAAACGGCATTCAAATCGGACCAATGGTTTGCAAAAAAAAATATTTACTGCAGCGCCCCCTGGTGAGTTGTTACCGTAACACCTATCTCAGAACATGCGCTAATCAAATCCAAAGCGATCACTGAAAACAGCATTTAAATCGGACCAATGGTTTTGCAGATAAACGGTAACATTGGCTTTTACAAACAAATGTTTCCTGCAGCGCCCCCTGGTGAGTTGTTACCGCTACACCTATCTAAGAACATGCACCAATCAAATCCATAGCGATTACTGAAAACCGCATTAAAATCGGACCAGTGGTTCTGGAGATAAATGGTAACATTGGTTTGCACAAACACCCTCTCACCCCAAACGCATATACCGTCTCCGTTCCGTCGTAAATAAAAACTTGGCGAATTAAAAAATGGCAACATGGTAACCCCGACAATAGTACGAAATAAATGCATTAAACAAACTTGTTTTTTTTTAATAAAAATATCGTAAAAAATAATAATATTGGTACTGTCCTACTTTTTGATGAGAAGTATATTATTAAAATGATAGGCAACTAGTATTAATCAGGTTTAAAAATAACACAACAAAATAAAATAATTATTTTTATTCATTGTAATCAAATTCTGAACCCAGCAATTCTATATGGAATTACTGCACTGGAATCACTGGTATCGCTGTTTCCTTCATTGATAATGAAACTATCAAAATTTGTATCTCAATTACCAAAACCACCAACAACCGTTCGATTGACAACAGAGTGACACCACAGAAAAACGGCTTTGGCATTCATGCTAGTACTGCCATACAAAAAGTTTGCAAAAAACGCCAGTGTCTACTTTCGTTAGCCAGACTCCACTGACCTCTATATTTACCACTGGACTGGCGGCTGTCAAAGTGCTTTTGTGCCCATTTGATAATCGCCATTTTGGCGCTGTCGGGCGTAGCGAGTGTCCCTGGTACTAAAACTAGTCGCTTATAATATACACATGTCCTCATTCTTGATAACTTTTATATAATGCTTATAACAATAACAACATAAAATTCGAATTAATATTTAAAAAATATAAAATCACTTAACAATAAGCAAGCACTTCTCTGGCGGCCACTTGCAATATACGTCAAAATTAGTTCTGTGGACACTCGCTACTCGCTAGTGGCGCTTCAAATAGGCACAAAAAAATAGCTGTCAAACTTACGGAACAGCCAGTCCAGTGGTAAATATAGAGGTCAGTGCCAGACTCTATTACATATAGGTTTTGTTGCCAGTAGTAAAAAAACGATCAATCACGTTAACAAAACACTACGCCATTTTAAAACAAAAGTACAAAAGGCTGCAGACCAAGCGTTACAAACCTGCCAAATTTCCTCAATCAATTCTTGACTAAATGTCCACGGCATAGAGTTAAAGTTTGTCAGACTTGTGACAGACATTGACAGATTTGTAAAGATTGATCTGCGCCCTTATATGGCATATAAAGAGTTTTTATTTTAAAATAATTGGTTGTGCTCTTCCCCAGCGCAACGAGAAGGAGGGCGGGAAGCCGTGTCCACACCTGGTCCGCATCCGGAAGTGCATTCCAAAATACTGTCGGTCATCTTCCAGGTCCTCAGGGTATGCTGGAAGGTTCTCCCGAACGTAAACCCTGAAGAGAACGCAAAAACCTAAACCCTTTAGAAACCTAAGTCTGATCTCTTTATGTTTAAGTATGACAATAAATGTGTAGATGGTTTCAATAAGTTGTATTTAGATTCCGAATATATTAACTTATTCCATTGTGGTTTTGTAGTTTTATTTATTTCTCCAAAGTACAAATCGGCTCTATTCAATGTGTCAATAAAACTCGAACTTACTTCTTTAAAAACCGCATCTATGTCTTTGACTAAACAACACAGATATATTAAATAAAACACTTTTTAACCGGATTTATCGCGTATATTTACATTTTAAGTTTTAACTCCACGTTTCTGTGTCTTTGCAGACCCCATGATGGTCACGAGCGACTGTGGTCTGCAAAGACACCGAAACGTCGTCAATATATACAATGTGTTAATTTTATACTTGATCAAACGAAATGTGCGGATATAACATTAAAAATTATCGACAAAACGCGAAAAAAAATTTTTTTTTCGTACACCATTTAGAAATTAAAGCCAATGAAATTTTTTTTTTTAATCAATTCTCATTTTTCGTTGTTACGATAGGTACTATCCGAATTAAGTAGGTAATTTTAACAAAATGAAATAAGTACTTGGATTACATCAATAGTGCAATAAAAACACAATTAAACTAAATTATTTATTTAAATCAAGTTTTCAAAGTGTCCACCATTCTCATCCATGCAAACAATGGCACGCATTTCCACACTACGCACCGTTTTTTTTTAAAACATTGCGTTTTTCTCTTATTAAGGTTTTCTCTTAGAAAACCCTTTAGCAGTTCGACCAGCATCGTTCCAGGAGATGTGGATCTTCAACACGGAGTAGGATGTGGTTCCAACATGACGGCGCTCCAGCTCACTTCAGCACAATCGTACGTGAGTACGTAAATGAACGTTATGGAACTAGATGGATTGGACGAGGCGGACCAGTGGCATGGCCGCCGCGCAGCCCAGATTTGACACCACTTGATTTTTATCTGTGGGGTCATATGAAGCAGATGGTGTACAGTACTCCAGTTGCAACGCGAGAAGAGCTTTTGCAAAAAATAATGCCTGCAGCTTATGAAATAAGAGAAAAACGCAATGTTTTAAAAAAAACTGTACGTAGTGTGGCAATGCGTGCCATTGTTTGCATGGATGAGAATGGTGGACACTTTGAAAACTTGATTTAAATAAATGATTTAGTTTAATTGTGTTTTTTATTGCACTATTGATGTAATCGAAGTACTTATTTAATTTTGTTAAAATTACCTACTTAATTCGGATAGTACCTATCTTAACAACGAAGAGAGATAGCACTTATGTTATTTTGGTGAACTTGTAGGGTATGTTATGAAATTTAATAAAACATGCTAAAAAAGTTACCTTAACGTGCTAGTTTCGGAGTAAAAGGTAAAACATTTAAAAAAAAACATTTTTTTTATGAAAAAATAAAAATAAATTAATGTTATTACAACTTTCCGGCTTGATATTGTGATCTTTTTTAATTTTTATTACTAGTTCATGGCTTTACCTTCAAAATAAGACTAATTAAAAAAAAATCCATGGTCTACTTAGTTAGGAAAACAATTTACAACGAAAAATGGGAATTGAATAAAAAAAAATTTTTCATTGGCTTTAATTTCAAAATGGTGTACAAAAAAAATTATAATTTTTAATGTTATATCCGCACATTTCGTTTGATCAAGTATAAAATTAACACATTGTATATATGTATTTTTTGTCAAATAAAAATTTCCTAAATTCATTCAAAAATATTAAATAAAAGTTAATATTTTTGAATGAATTAAGTAATTGCCTTTCAGACTTGGTCAAAAATATTTAGGTATTTTATATAAGTACAATTATTCTAGACCTCGTCATCTGCCTTACATATTGTTTTGATACATATATACATAACGTCACGCCTGTATCCCGTTACAACGTTACAGGACCATCTGATGTCACGTTTGACAAATTTCGAGGTATTATAAAGATGGAGAGAGACTATTGTAGTGACAGGGGGTCAGCCTTTCGCCCATTAAAACGCCTTTAGGTACAAACCTCTGTCCCTTAACTGACTTTTACAGTATGCCCGGGAAGAGAAGCAGCTGGTACATTCTACGTTTTTCTGTCGTTCCCAGTCCAGCATGGAAGTCATGTTTTTATATATTTGTATGTTTTGCGATAACAATCAATTAAATGAACGTAAATAATTTATCGGTGTATCGGTAAGTATAGATTAAGATTACAATTAGAAATTGGTGTCAAGAGCTTATAACAGTTTATATCAGCTTATCTATTAAATGGTTGTCAATACTAAAGTGGAGATCGGTGCCGCAGCAGAAGTAATATAATCGTGGTAAAACCATGTTAGTATCTAATCAAAATGAATTGTGAATTGTGAATTTTAAACTTATGCATTATGATACGTACCCCTCTCAACGCTTATACAATATTTGATAACTGTTAGATAGCCTAGGAAAATTTATTTGCAATCTTAGTCTAAGTTTTATAATTTGACACGGGTTGAGATGTATACTCGGATAACTAAGTAATAAGTATATATAAGTTCAATTTATTGCAATTTATGATATACTAGCTTTTGCACGCGGTTTCACCCGCGCAATTTCGAATCTCGCGGAAATTTTAGAATAAAAAGTAGCCTATGTGCTATTCCAGATTGTACACTATCACAATGCTAAATTTCTTCCAAATCCGTTGAGCCGTTCTCCTATGATTAAGGGACAAACATCCACACATCCATACATCCAAATAGATGTAGATTTAACATTGAAGAAGTTGTTTTCAGAAAAAAAAAACAAGTTAACGTCTCAATAAATCCCTTTTTAAGAGTAAAGAAGCAAGTTGCCTCTGCAATGTTTACATATTGCCATACTTTGCAAAATCCACTTTAGAACATAATTTATTTCATTTATTAGATCTCAATAAAAATTACGATTTCAAAATTAGGAGAATTGTCTCTTTAGAAAGACTGTATGAAAAAAAAATGTTCCGGGTCTGGGTGTTTATCTATATATGTATTTATATTCTAGGTTCCCCCCTAGTTCGCTACATGGTATCTCATAACACAAGCTTCGCTTACTTTGAGGCCATGTAGTTGGTGTGATTGTCTGGGGATTTTATTATTTATTATTAATTCTAATTACTTTGAACGCAATATTGTATGGATTTATCTACTTCAACAATTTTAACATGCGTAGTGCCACTTGTTACTATCTTTCTGTATCAATTTGAAGTGTGTTTATCAATCAATTAAAATAGACAAAGAAACCTTCTGTATGCAAGATTTGAATGACAAATAAATAAAAATACTACAATCGTTACACAAATATACCAGGACACTAGAAGCCAAGCATGCCATATTGGAACCCCTCAGACGCCAGGTTAAAGGTCAAAATAACCAAAAGCTGCTTCACGAAAAGTTGCTAAATCGCAATAAACATAAATCAAATGAATTTCCGTCACAAACCGGCACTGACTTAACTATGGAGGCGAAATCACCGAGCGTGGCTCACGTTACACTGGCCAAACCCGTTTCCAGCGCAGCCCCGCCGAGCCCCAGCGCAGCCCCGCCGAGCGCCAGCGCAGCCCCGCCGAGCGCCAGCGCAGCCCCGCCGAGCGCCAGCGCAGCCCCGCCGAGCGCCAGCGCAGCCCCGCCGAGCGCCAGCGCAGCCCCGCCGAGCGCCAGCGCAGCCCCGCCGAGCGCTAGCGCAGCCCCGCCGAGCGCCAGCACAGCCCGAGCTACGAGTGAGCCCGTGAAAACAATAGCGGTGGCAAGTTGTACGGTAACGCATGCATCACTCACTGAGGGCCGGCCGTCTTTAGAGGAAAATAATATAGATAGAAATAGTAAGGAATGGACCACGGTCCATAGTAGGAAAAATAAACGTTATTTAACGGAAGTTAAGAAAGGTCAAAACGCCACCACGAGCGATTTGAAGCTCGCGGTAAAGAAAAAGCACCTACATTGGCCTTTACACCCGGATACTACATCTGATCAAATTATTGATTACGTAAAGAAAATGTGTGGCAGTGAAATACAGATAAATAAAATAAAATAAATTAATAATTATTAAATTAAAATAATAAAATTAAGCATAAAATGCCACGAGACTATGCATCTTTTATAATAGGTATAAGAGAAATTGGTTATAGTAAAATGTCCCAACCGGAGTCTTGGCCTATGAAAGTAGAATTCGGTGAATGGATTTGGTTTCGTAAATCAACTGAACCAAAAAAAAACACATAAAACTCTGATTATTATCAAAATGCGAGAGGTCTAGGAACTATTAACTAAACCAACATACCAGACAAATCACCGAGATTTAAGGTATGTTGCTAAAATTTATAAAAAATATATTTTCTAAAATTTTATGTCTTTTGCATAGTGAATATGGAAAATGAAGAGGCACAACTTTTATACGTCAGAGGAAGAAGCTGGTGTAAGGGCAGTACTGAGATTTCATCTGCCTTATACTATCATTTGAATCAAATGAGGACGTTTGTTCATTGATGGATGTGTAGCTCAGAATAAAAATAATATTGTTTTAAAAACAGTTATGCATTTTATGCAGACCAGTGATAATGCACCTCAAGATATTCAAATGTTTTTCCCTGTGAGGGGCCACAGTTTCTTACCTGCAGATAGAATATTTGGCAGAGTGGAAAAACTGCTGAGATGTAAGCAGACAATTCTTTCTAAGCCAAAATATTATGAAATTTATAAACAGGTTGGGCATCTTCATATTCAATATTGGATGCTATTGGATACAAAACATTAAACAAGCTCTATAAAGATTTGCCCATGATCAGTGAACTGAAAATAATATTTTTAACTAACAATTCATCTGATCAGAACCAAAGAACAATTATTCGTGTAAAAGGAACAAAGTATTATAATTTCAATGATGATAATGAACAGTTTGTAAGTTTGTTGAAACGAGGAGTGACAAGGGATATCATTTCATCACATCGTCTACAAGAAATCCCACTTGGACATGGGATCACACAAGAAAAGAAAAATGATGTGAACAAATTGCTAACTTGTATGTTTGGTGATTGGCAATCATTGAATGAGGAATGTTTCCAATGGTATAAACAAATTATTTTGGATACTCCTACAGTAGAAAATCCCCCTGAAGTTATCTGTGATTGCCTAGACGAAGAATATGCAATTCATGTATAAATTGAATATGTTTTTCAATAAAGAAAACTCCAAATAAATATTATATTTTATTTATTCTTATGTACTACATAAGCTGAGTAGGTTACGTTTTTTTCTAGGGTCTTTAAAACGAAACATGTTTTCTCCACAACATTCATTCAAAACATGACTTATCCAAATTGTTTTAAAAAAAAATCTATGGCAGAATATTTAAAACTTATTAGTAAACTGAACTTTGCCTAAGAAGAAACAAGAAGAGGTAGAAAGTGTCTTAATTAGTTTTATTTTTTTATTAAAAAGTATTTTTTTAATTTTCACCAATCTGATCTTAGTGACAAATCACGTTTTGAATTTTAGCTCTTTAACTTTATTTTAATATTGCAAACTGTTTTCTTTTTAAATAAATGATTAAAAAAAAAACGAAACTTACTCAGTTTAAAAATAATTTGGAATCGTTAGAAGCTGATCTATACGCTATTACAGAGACAGGATGCTGCAAATCCATTGAAAATGTAGAAGTAATTCCACCGGCGGCGTATCAAATAGTACGGTGTGACGGAGGACGAAAACAGGGAGGCGCGTTTCTGACGGTCTCACGCGAGTTTGATCTACATGTGACGATCCCACTCGATTACCTAAACATTGATACCTGTGTGTTCGAAATAATTTGTGTAATAGTATATCATTATAATAGGGATATTTTTATGTTGCGTAATTTACATTCCACCTAAGGGAAAAAAGGGAAGAAGATTATCGGTTTTTTGCGGAGATTAGGTCAAAAATTAAAATGAATATTAAGCTATCTCACGAAGATCACATCCAGCGTATTCAAAGGACTTTTTCATCCCATCTATTCGAAAAGGACGACTTGGTTCGCCTTTAAGTGCACCAAAAGCGGGTTAGTCCCGCTATGGTATGGTCCCGGTATGGCACCCTCTTAAAATACCTATCAAAAAGTCCCGCTATGGTACCCATCTTTTAGATCTACGTTAGACAATAGAAGGTACAACTGAAAAGAAAAGTGTATCTATAAATAAATACTTTTAGGAGTTTATCAATAAAACGTCTGTTTGCGATATTAAATCAGTCTTTTATTAATTCAAAATATTTATAAAAAAATATCAAACAGTAAAACGAAATATTAATTGCAATGTAATTTTTAAAATAATCAACAATATTAATTACCAATAATCAACAATAAAAAAAAATATAAAAAATCCACATCTCACAAAAGTATTACTGTAAATATTATAAACTACAAATAAAAACAACATCCAGACATAAATATTAGTTACAAATAATCAACATTGAGAAAAGGCAGTAATTGTAAATTTATATAAACTACAAAAATAATCAACAACCAACTAGACAAATATATTAATTACAAATAATCAACATGGAGAAAAAGGCGCAAATTGTAAACATAAACTACAACAAATAATCAACATCGAGAAAAAGTATTAAACATTTTAATAGGCTAAAAACAAAATTAAAATAAACTATTTTTTTAAATGTTCTGATCGAAATGTTGACTTTGATATGTTAATCAGAAAATCACCAATGGAGATAGCTTTATTTTCGTAACTTTTTGTTAGCTTTTGAATCTGGCGGTCGATTTCTATACTTGTTCTTTTTCTTGAATTTATAGGTGATCTTTTTAGTCGAAAGCTATAACAAAAATCATCAGTTATTTAAGTTAAGCTATATTTTTTTCAGTAACCGTCTGTAATAGAAGGCGACAACCAATAATATCTACCAAAATAAATAAAATCAAATCCATTTTCAAATTCTTCTATGTACTCGTATTATGTAAAAAAATATATATCTGCTTTTAAAAATATTATATCTGCTTAAAAATATTGTCTAAAAATACAACTTACTTGGCTTGTTTTATATCAAAGTGACATGTGTCGTTGCCAATTGTTTGCAGAAACAATAATAAACTGGGATTTTTTCCAATAACTTTGTTGAATCTGCCATTCCATGATTCCGCCAAGTTAGTTGTTCTATGGCGTTCATTATGGCAACACCAAATGAGGTCTGGATATTCAAGCCACTGAGTGACAAAATAGTCATTGAATTTGGTCATAGCTTCATCGTCGAAACTGAAAAAAATACTTATTAAACGTTCGTACTTGTAAAGCAATGAAATTAACAGGTCCTTACTGATATTGTTGTTCTTTACTTTTTTGCCATATAATTAGAGTTAAGTACTCAAACATCATTTTGGAAAGTAACCAAGATATTATACCTATTTTCCATTATATGCAGCCAGCCGTCTTCAATATCTTGTTTTGGCAAAAACGCCAAGCCTATGCATTGCTTAACATGGTTCGAGGACTCTTCGTGTTTCATGAGATTGAAAGATTTCGCTTTTTTGATAACGTTCTTTTGAAAATGTACGTTACATCCATTTATTTTGATATCAGGAAAAATCTTCGCTGCTGCATTTATTACTCCTATTTCATAATCGAAGGTAAATTTCGATGGACGCCATTCAGGCAAAGTTTGTTTAATCAATTCGAAAACTTTTTCATAAGTTTTCCCTTCTTTGTTTTTTAACAGAATATAAAATAATGGTGCTACATTCGATAACTCAGTGCTTCCCATGTCTCCATGAATGACATAAACTTGTTCGAATGGGTTTGGGCAGCCGTCGAAAGTGCCATCACCAAAGTAATGCGTTACACATTTTATATATTCCTTTACTTCTGTCGAGGAAAATATAATTATTCGATTACAGTCTTCATTACAATAATCAGCCAATACATACTTATTAAATTCTTCTGGTATTATAATTTCTTCCACATTCTTAAATTGTGTTTTTGGTACGTTCAACGACTTATTTCGGTGTCTGTATAATACTGTTTTTAATTTTTTATAGTCAGGAACATTTCCTGTAAGGTGTAACCCTTTGTCTTTTAAGTTACCCATGTGTTTTTCGAAAATTTTCTGTACTGATCCGTAATTTGAATTTACTTCTTTTTTGCACTCACTTATAGCCATTTGAACTTCATTGTCTTCAAAATGTGGCACGCACTGATCACTGTGTTTATAATCTTTAATTATTGTATTATTGGTATTCTCAATAGTTATATATCCACTACATTTAATACTATTTCTCCTATTTACACAATGCCAAGTACTTGAATTTTTATTTTCTCTGCGTTTAATATATTTATGTCCGGCACGTAATAAAGTTTTTCCACCGCGTCGACTGTCAATAATTATTACATTTACACCACGTGAACTACTTGACCCAGACATTGCAATAGATAAACTAACAAGCTATCCTAATTACCTAATTACAAGCTATCGCAAAAGTACAGCTGCAAATAGCAAACTAAACCCGGAATAATACTGTCTCTCTCTATTTTCATAAAAACAAAAGGGAAGAGCTAGATACGAATTCGAGGAAGGGCTCGTCTCTATTGTTTTACGAAAAAACCGGTTGGTCAGGTAACTACCTGAAGTGAAACGACAATTACCGAGCGTGATTTGTTTAAAAAATAGTATTAATAAATATTATCTTGCTTAACTATAATAGTTAAGAAAAGATATTTTTTATTAATACTATTTTTTTCTTAACGCATTGTATAACTTTTCTTTACAACAGTACCAAAAACTGAAGGGTACCATAGCGGGACTTTTTGATAGGTATTTTAAGAGGGTGCCATACCGGGACCATACCATAGCGGGACTAACCCCCAAAAGCGGGCAGTAATGAGTTTTTAATCCTCTTTATAAGTGCGCCGCAATTATCTTTTCCGCGCACTTTTTGAATTTGGAACATCTGATCTTAGTGTTCAGCGCCAAAGAAATCGAACGCAAATATTGTTTGAATAAAGACTGGCTGGTAGGTACGACGGTCCAGAGTCGCGCCGCCACCGGCTGAATAAAAAAAATCAAATTAAAAACGCACGAACTACAGCCCGCGTTTTCGTCTATTTTCACGGATTGTTAATCCATGCCACTGTCGCCGCGCCCATCTACATCCAAACAACGAGATTCGCCGTCACATTTTTCTCAAAATGAGCCAGATTCGGACATTATTTCAAAAACGCAGAATATAAAATCTACAACAATCTATTCCTAATAAAACTGTAACGATAAATTTTCATAATTGCGAAAATGTCTCAAAGGTAAATATAAGTTTTTAGTTGTTTTATTATTAGATACTATTTCATTTCAATTTAGTTGTTACTCTATGTTTTATTAAATAATAATATTCGGGATTCTACTCTAGAATCCCTCACTTCGCTCGGGGTTTGAAAAAAGCGCCCTCGCCGTAAAATTATTATTTTACTCCCTTATGATACAATCTACTATTACAGCGGACCCAATATTGTTTTGGGAGTACACAAAGTCTAAGAAAGGTGCCGTAAATCGTAAAGACGTCACAAAAAACGGTAAGATCTTATCTGACTAGGAATGCGCAATGGAGTTTGCGGAGTACTTTCACGCGGTGTATTGTACAGACCCGCCGCTGCTGGACGCAGACGTGGCGACGGCGGCCAGATAGAATACCACCTTATATTCTTTAGGATTGTCGTGCGTGCGGTTTTGGCGAGCCCATTACGTCATCTATTTAATTTATGTTTAAATACTGCATGCTTCCCGGAATGTTGGAAGCTCACTAAGGTGATACCCGTTCCGAAAGGGGGGGGGGAGATTCAGACTTTAGTGGGTTCAGGCCTTGCGCAGTGCTTTCATCGCCAGCTAATTGAAACCGCTTTACACCGCAATTACACAAGTATGTACACACAGATGGCGGCCCAGCTTACCGAGTGTCAACATGGTTTTCGACCAGGGAAAAGTACCTCAAGTAATTTACTTGATTTTATGTCATACGTGGTACCATACGTTGATGCTGGTCTTCAGGTGCATGGAGCCTATTTTGACTTAAAAAATGCGTTTGATTTAGTGGACAATGACATCTTGCTGACTAAGCTAACTAGGATGGGCTGCACCCCACAGCTTTTAAGATTTTTTTCAAACTACATGAGAGGCCGTCAACAGTACGTAGAATATGCAGGCCAAAAGTTGAAGTGCTACTACACTTGGTCCGGAGTCAGTCAAGGTAGCAAACTGGGGCCGCTGCAGTTTATCATCATGATAAATGACCAGAAGCCATTAATCATGCAAAATGCCTCCTTTTTGCCGACGAACTAAAGTTCTTACTAAAAGTAAAAAATGCTGATGACTGTAGTCACCATAACAATCTCCAGTTTAATACCAATAAATGTAGGACAATTACATTCAGTCGTAGTAGGGATCCCATAATACAGAAATATTTATTTATTTATTTATTTACACTTCATTGTACAGTAACAAAAATGGGAAATACAAAACATGGTACAAAAGGCAGTCTTATCACTCTAGAGCGATCTCTACCAGACAACCTTTACAAAATTATACAAAAGTATTTGGCAATAAAACACAAACAATAAAACACAACAATAAAACACAAACGAAAAGAAACATTATAAAATAGTTCAGTATGTGAACTTTAGGTATCAGTATATCGTATCGACCCATAATATAAAAATAAGTAAGACATAATGAAATAACTATATAAAACATAATTTACCTACATATGATAATATATAATAAAATACACAAAATAATACATAATTAACGAATACTCTCTTAATCTTCACATTATTTATCTTCAGTATAGAAGATAAATAATGTGTAATACGTAGTGCAGGGGAACAGATGGAGCCGGTGAGCACCATAGACCTGGGAGTTCGAATAAATGAGGATTTGTGGTTCCGGGAGCACATTATAGAAGTTTTTAAGAGATCCTACCGGTGTCTGGGGTTTGTGCATCGGCAATCGGCGGTATTCACAAACTCATCTGTAATCGTGACACTTTATAACGCCCTGGTCAGAAGTCACCTGGAGTTTAACTCTGCAGTATCGGCTCCACATGAAGCTAAATATAGTACAATGTTGGAGCGCATACAGAACAAATTTGCAAGGTACCTATACAAAAGGCTATATGGGTTGGATAAGTTACCTGTATTCCTACGAAAAGCCCCTAGCAAACTGGCATTTAAACAATGCGTCAGAGCTCACTTTTTCAAGATAGCAATTGTATCATCCTAATTTTTATTTTTGTTTATTTTCATAAATGTTTAATAGCTTTTATGTATATATTTCATATGTATTATAGTATATATATGTATACATATATATATATGTATGTATATGTATTTATGTAGTTGTGTATTATTAATTATGTATATATTATAGTTTTTATTATAATCTGCACCATTTATTTAACTTCTCTGCTTTTGTGGTGGTTGACTGGTAGAGAATGCCAAATGGCATTAAGTCCGCCCATTGTATTTTAATTATTTGTGCCATAAAGTTTTAAATAAATAAAGGCTATTGAACTGGTGACAGTATATGAACATGCGTTTTTTATCAAATTCATCTACAAACTCTATCTAAGGCTTAGTAAAAAAGACCTAAATTCAGGCTCAATCAGCTTCAGTTCGTGGGCGACACAATTAGTCCATTGAAAAGTTACATTTGGGGTTGCGTTTTTCAGAGGACGCAATTTTATATTTTTGATGTGTAGGGGGGGGTCAGTGTAAAGCTAAAACCAAGTTTGTGGGGTCACCACCCTTGTCCTACGGCCGCCATCTTGAAAATAGGGGTTGAAATCGTTTTTACGATTTATCTCTTAAGCTATTTATCTGATAAAAAAAATTATGAACATTAAAAGATTTAATGTGCAAATTAAATCTTCTACAACTTTGGTCAAGTAACTTTTTGTCGTAGTAAATAAAAAAAGTTATAAGCGAAAATGTTTAGAAATTCGAGAAAACAATTTATATTTTTGATATAACTTTTTTTTTATCGAAAAAATTACATCATCAAAAAATTAAAACAAATAAAATTGCGTCCTCCGAAAAACGCAACGTTAGGCCTAAAAAATGTAACATTTCAATGGACTAAATGGTGGTTTTTAATTTTGATTCCAAGAAAATGAAATATCCTTAATGTAGTTTGGTACAGAAAATCGTTTGGAAAACTGGTATTCACTTAGCAATCCTATTACCTACCTAATAATTATTATAAGGCTATACGTTTTGAAAACGTTTCCTTGGTGTAATGAAAAGGTGTTTGCTAGCCACGTTTAGAAAACGAACTTCTGTGTACTAACTTATGGTTCAGTTTAGTTTTGTTTATTCACTAGGATAAATGCATTGCTATCTAGAGCACTAAGTATCTGTTAATTACAATTTTAAAGTTGTTTACCGCCGCTTCACCACTGCGGCTTTTTACATGCCTAAATACAAATGGGTTTGTCCAGAAAAGAAAAGGTACATGGCTTTATTCTCGACATTGACCAACTTTCATATACATTTTTCATGTTTTTTGTTTTTTCGCAATAAATAGTAGCCTATGTCCTTTCACAAGCTCTAGTCTATATATGTCTACAAATTATATAAAACCCATAAAAAAAAAGAAACTTCCGATATTTAATATTAGTAGAAATTACAATGCGAACACTCCACAAAATGAGCTACTACCGTGGATAATAAACACTTAAGAATGGTATCTCATCTTCAGTGATAATATTATCAATAGAAGCCTCTGTATTGAACGAAGAATAGCGTTTATCTTTAAACTGTTAAAAGATATACTGCGTAAAATAATGTAAAACATTCAATAATAACCGCAGAGCGGTAATGGTACTGTTTTTAAGATAATCATTATTTATCTAAAAACACTTTGTATTTACGACAAACACCTACTTGTTTCAAGTTAAGAGAGCTAAAGAACATTTTAGCTGCTGTAGAGTCTGGCTAACGAAAGTAGACACCTGCAAACTTTTTATATGGCATACTAGCTGACCCGGCAAACGTTGTTTTGCCATATAAATAAAAAAAAAAAAAACAATAGATGTTGGCCGATTCTCATAGATACCGGATAAGCACAAAAAATTTCATCAAAATCGGTCAAGCCGTTTCGGAGGAGTATGGCAACGAAAACTGTGACACTAGAATTTTATATATTAGACTAGCATGAACGTCAAAGTCGTTTTTCTGGTGTCACTGTTGTCAATCGAACGGTTGTTGGTGGTTTTGGTAACTGAGATTTTGGAATTTTCGTATTTGAAAATGAATAAAAAATTAAAAATTTGTATGGTTTCATAATCAATGTAGGAAACAGCGATACCAGTAACTGACGATTCATTCCATATAGAATTGCTGGATTCAGATTTTGATTACAATTAATAACAATGTATTTTGTTGTTTTATTTTTAAACCTGATTAATACTAGTTGCCTATCATTTTAATATACTCATCAAAAAGTAGGGCAATATCAATATTGTTATTTTTTACGATAATTTTATAAAAAAATAATCAAGTATCAAGTTTGTTTAATCCATTTATTTCGTACTATTGTCGGGGTTACCATGATGCTATTTTTTTAATTCGCCAGGTTTTCCAGTCTCTACTTTCATTAGACAGACTATAACCTATATTCATTTAGTTTTTGTTTGTGTTTTCTTTAAGAGTTATAGAAAGCAATCGGGCACTTTGCTTTCTCTAATAACAAAAAAGTTTTGAAATTGTTGCCAGTTTCAATAATAGGGCAATTATCTTTTTGATTACTAGGTACCTATTTATTGTGACTCTGACTGTCGTCGCCAAAATGTCAAATTAAATGCTAAATACAAATTAATACGTGTAGGTACGTGATAAAAATAAAGAAACAAATAAAAATCAAGAAAACTTAGGTCGTAGGTCTTACTTACAAGAAAGAATAAGAATAAAAAACTTATACTTAAAAAATATACCTTAACACTTGTCGTGCACGGAAGCCTGAACCCGCAACTTTTTAATAGTGTAGGTATCTACTTAGTACAAACATTTTACTACCGGCGCCAAGTCAAAACGTTCGTAACATAATAGTATACAATTACAGCGTCTCGCTTTACCATGTTTTTATCACAAGTACTTTCACTGCCGCCGTCGCCTGCGCAGGTCACGTTACACCGGCTCGGTAGAAACTCTGCCGGTTTGTCTAGTAACAGTTCCATCTTGTTTACAAGCGATTGGTTCGCAAGTACGTGGGAGTTCCTACTTATATTATAAACGTTAAGGCTTGGGCGATGTTTTTTAACGGCGACTACTTATATTGCAAAGTGGGCAGACTCATAGCCCTGCAGTGGGTTCATTAAAAAGAGATGTGATGATGACTTACCTATAGTATTGTAAACGTAAAGTATTGTGCGATGTTTTCTTAACGACAAATTCATCTGAATTTAACTTGATAATTAGTGCAAATGAGGTCGCAGATGAAAGCACACAGGTTCAGGAAGGTTATATCAAGGAGAGGTGTTATAATGTTCCTTCGGTATCGGAATTTATACAAATGTAAATTCAGGATAAAGCCTGAACCTTCCCATACAACTTTTTTCAAAGAAAGAAGCATTTAGCCTGAATTCCATTCTAGTGATTTGATTTGATGAAGTCGAAAGCGACTATTTAAACCAGATTTAGACTTATCTTTGGCTGTTGGTATAAGACACAAAATTGAGTCCGTCTGAACACTCCATTAATTGAAGGACATGTACCTATGAACCCAGTACCTAAAAGCAGCACATCAAGCGTAACACATCTATCAAAATGTTTTACTTCTATCTGAACTCTATGCCCTTGACACTAAGTTAAAATTGGTTGGGGAAACGACAGGTAACGCTTGATCTGCTAGCTTCTGTACATTAAAATTAATATGCTAAATTTAATATGTTTTAATTCAAGTTACAACTACTCGTATTTCAAGTGCTTCGGCGCTAACGTTTGCTGACAGTCGAATTTAAGCTTCAAGCTTTATATAATTCAGTAGCTGCTGAAAAAAGACTTTAAAAAGGGAGTTCTACCAAAAAAGTTTACAAATTAATTCATAATTATGTTTTCTTTAAGCGTACTTATTTGACAATATATCTATGGATGTAATAAAAAATGTATTATTAGGGAAAGTCTATTTCTGAATTTGGGAAAAATTTCAGAGTTTGGGAGAAAGTTCAGTAGGTTTAGATATTGATCGAATTTTGTAATAGTCCAAGAATAGTTTTCGGAGCTTACTATAGGCAATTAATCAACATGTTACATTTTCTAGCCGTAATGTTATCGTTACGATATCACGGTTTAAGTCAACAAGTTCGGTGAAAATATCGATTGGAAAAAACTAACAGCAAAATCAAACAAATTAGAGTCAAACAGGACTATGGCTAGTAAGAGTTTTAAATAAAACAATCGTTAACAAAACACTGTTGAGAATAAAATCAACAAAAAATCACATTTATTCTGTAATATTCAAATAAAATTTACAATCATAACAAAAATAAATGCATTCAAACCGTATAGTTTATGCTTACTCTTAATATCTTTGTTTTACTTAACATTAAATAAAGATGCAACCAATGACCCAATGGCCCTTGTTTTGAAATGCATCGGGTATTTGTTTTCTTTCATTGTCATATCATTACTACATTTAGTCTCTATTTATAACATTCCGTATTATTACCAGCAACATGGGAAAATTATTCACTTATCAAGCACTTAATAACTTCATTCTAATATCACTTAAAGATTTACAACCGGACACGTTGTCTCTTTTAGGAACAATTAGAGTCAAAGCTCATGCGCAGATGAATTTGTTTTCACTTTTCACTATGGTTCTTTTTGGTGGGCACATTTGGGCCCATTTGTACATATATAAATAGTACTTTAAAACCTCTGTCTAAGAGTTAAATTCGTGTAACAGATGGTCTTCTTGGAGGATCACAGCACCTGGGCGCGGTGCACTCTTTGGCACAAGGACATGAGCACGCAGTGTTTGCAAACTCAATCAAAGCCTTTTTCTCTTCATCTGTACCTGGAATTGCAAATATTGTTAAGACTAGACTTTTCATCGATGGCCTCTGTAGTAGAGATCCAGGGTTCGAACCCAGTTAGCCAGTTTGGGTAACGAGCTCTTTTAAATTAGCTCGGGTCTTACTTTAGATTCACATACTTAGTTGGTATCTCAGTTTGAGTAATCAATTAATTAATTATTATTTATTCACAAGAGTTTTAACCTTAAAATGAATTCACGTTAACTGTACAAAAAAAAACAAAACTGATAGATAACGTGTAACACCATAGTCTTCATGCGCACTTTCCATCAGGTGGCATGGAAGACAAACGTCCTATCCTTACCATATAAAAAAAAAAAACTGAAATAATGATAATACGTAATATTTCAATATTATTATTAGGTTGGTACTTTTAAAGGTTAGTAAGTACTTGAAAATGAACCTATATACGATACTAGCCAGTCCCCGCACTTCTACTTGCATTACTCCCGTTCCCGTGGGATCTCTAGGATAAAATATATTCAAAATAATTTTACAAAAAAATATAGTGCACCGCTTCGTTATTTGTTGGCCACTCAAAAAAAATGAAGGTTATAATCTAGCATCAAGTGTTGTATATTATACAAGTTTTTTTAGCTCCTGCTTTGATGAAGTTCAAAATGAAAATTACAAAAACTCACCCGATAAAGACGGTGAAAATTCTGGTTGTAGAGTGACTAGATTGATGCCGTGACGTTTGAACACGTCACAAACTAATGTTGAACTTTTCAGATAATCCTGTGCAAAAAAAGTTTCTTTATTATTTATAAACAAAACATATTTATTTAAAAAATACACAGGATAATTATAAACCGTTAAGTTGAAATATTCATATATCCACAGATTTCCATATCTCGGTAGTGTTGTGTCAGAAACTGGAGGGACCGAAGAGGACATAACTTCCAGAATCACCAAGGCAAGAGCAACCTTCGCACAGCTCCGCCCCATATGGCAATCGCGGCAACTGACCAGGAGAGTTAAGCTCAAGATATTACGGTCCAACGTCAAAACCGTGTTGCTGTACCGTTGTCTTCTTTACCATATTCTCCGGTCTTACTGGCCCGAAAATATCTCCAATATTGAACTGTGGGATCGCTGTGGTGAGACTCCGAATGGCCATCAAATCAAACGCCGCAAGTGGAACTGGATCAGCAACACGCTCCAAACGAACCCTGACCACATACCGAGGCAAGCCCTAGACTGGAATCCCCAAGGAAAGCGTAAGCGTGGCCGCCCTAAACAGACCTGGCGGCGGACGATCATCGCAAAGGCGACGAAGATAGGGAAGACCTGGAGCGAAATGAAGTGCGAAGCTCAAGACCGAGCGGGATGGCGAAGCACTGTGGAAGCCCTCTGACCCAACTAGGGGACATAGGGGACATAGGAACTTAAGTCAGTAAGTCAAGTTGAAATATTGCAAACTTCCCTATTTTCAAATGCCATCGAGTATGTCGTAACGGCCGGGGACCACTAGGAGAGCCTTGATGACCCTTTGACATCATTAGATAATAAGTCCTGATACTAGAAAAGAGACTCATAGCCCTGCAGTGGATGCATTACAAAGAGTTGTGATGATGATAAAGCTTGCCTCCTGCGATCTATACGCAACATGCGTTATGACGACGATGGGCTTACCAATTTCGATCAGTCCTACAATTCAAATTCAACCAACGAGGACGTTAAAAGTTTATGATAAGTTTACCTCCTGCGTAAGTGTATGGATACACAACATGCGCTGTGTTGACGACGGCTTGATCCATTTTGTTGGGTCCTACGTATATGGGCTAATTTCAACCACTGAGGATATGATAAAGTTTACCTCCTGCGATCCATACACGACATGCGCCGTGGCAACAACGCGGTCGCGGTGCAGCTGCCACACGTGCAGCTCGTGGATGGCCAGCACGCCGCGCACGCGCAGCGCCGCCGCGCGCAGCTCGCACGCGCCCACGCCTTCAGGCACCGTTTGTAGAAGTACTAGGCCCGCGGAACGCACTGTGGACGAACGAAATATTTGAGTTATCCTACTTATATGATACATTAGGAAGTTTGGATAGGTGGAGGTGGATAGATGTGTGTTTGTTCCTTAATCACGCCTGTACAGATCTGGAGGTATTTTCGCATAGAGATACATTGGGCTCGATTTGACATTAGATTCGCTAATTTTAAGCCTCTCTTTATTCTAAATCGTGCAGTATCGTTCGAAGAATCACTTTTTAAGCAATTGATATCTTTTAAGAGGTTCAGCTTTTCATGATTTTGGTGGGGAGGGGGGGTTCATGTCACCTGTGATTCCCCCGGGACCGCGCTCGGGGCCTTCAGTTCGGTTAAAAGTAGCTCTTGTAAAATTTTGTCAAAACGATTTGTAGATTAACTTCTAAATTCATAGATATACTCGTATTTTTAACACATATTAAATATTGTACTTATTAGATGTCAAGCACGATGGCAGCAATGGCGGACAGCGCGGGGTCGGCTGACTCCCTGTCACTGCAATAGTCTCTCACCATCAATATAATACCTCTTTATCAAATGTGACATCAGATGGTTTTACAGTCTTTGGTGTTCTGCCTACCCCATGATGGATACAGCCGTGATTTTATGTATGTATGTACTTATTAGATAGTAAATAGATAATTATGATTTTCAAGACCTTTAAGACAAACATTCCAATATCTTTTTAAACTAATAATCATGGAAGTTTTTGGTACTTGATGAATGGAAATGTAATAAATATTACGTTTCCTCGTAATATTTCTGGTGTATGACAATAAAACACACAAATCAATATAATAACGTAATGATATGATTAGATACGGTAGACCACAGTTACCGCGTGACAACACCATCCAACGGCGCACGCGCGCATTCAGTCATTGCTTGTTTTGTTGCTTTCGAAAGAACAATACGATTATATTGTAGGTGCTTACATTGATATGGTAGGTTAGGTTTTCTAACTGTTGGCAGAACAAACGTTTAAATTCGATCAAAATTCAATCATATTCATGCTGAACTGCTTTATAAGCTTTTTCACTTATTTTCAAACGTTGACCTATATTATACAGTAAAAGGAAAACATAGAACTGTAACTGGCCCTTAAAAATTACTTAAAGTAGATTGTGCCTTGCTTACCAGTTTGTGCCCTGAAGATGTTTGGTACGGCTGTGGCAGTAGGTACATGTCATTGTTCATGTGCATTGCAAGCACCAATTATAGTATTGCTGCTGTGCCAATTAGCTACGATCGTTGACAATAAAGACAGTCATAAAGGTCATAATGAGCTTGCTAAAATTATAATGTAATTTTTAATACCTATCAACTGAACTAATATATCTATTTTTATTTATTTTTTATTTTTATGATTTTGGTTACTATATTATTATTAATGTTTAATACATATAATGAAATGTCATCATCATCACGACTCTTTGTAAAGAGCCCACTGCAGGGCTATGAGTCTCTCCCCTGAGTGACGAGGAGGTATAGCCATAATCCACCAAGCTGGCCTAGTGCTGGGTGGTGGAATGTATAATGAAATGTATATAATATATTATTGTATGTATTATAAATAATGTTGTTATTAATTTACTGCTTATAGAGTGTATTTCACTATAATATAAACTGGGCGTCTACCCTGGGGCTACGACAGAAGCGTTGCGACACAAGTCGTGACATATAATGATGAGTCGTCATCCTTTTGACTGGCTCAGCACTGTCAATAATTGTTGTAAATTTAACTTATCCTCTTTACACTGCTGTATCAAATCTTTTATTTTTGTCTTATTATCTACCTGTGTACTTTGTGATTGTGTTAAAATTGTCTTTTATCTGTATTTCCATTTCTATGTTCCAATTATTGTTATGTGTTGTGTCCGTCAATAAATGTTCTTCTATTCTATTCTAATAAAATAAATAAACGTCGTCAGCCGCTTTTCAAGGAGATTTTGTTTGAAGTTACCATTGCATGCTTTATCCGTTCTATATTATTATCAGCCTGGAGCCGCGTGGAGCCTATTTGCTGGTCAATTGGGAATGTAAACTTACTGAAGGGGTAGTTGAAGATGACGAGCACGATGGCAGCAATGGCGGACAGCGCGGGGTCGGCGATGCCGGCGGCGTGCGGCTCCCACTCCAGCGTCAGCCCGGCGCCCATCACGAACAGGCTGCCTGCGGGAACACAACTATCGGATCATTCTTTATTTTGTTATTCTGTCATGTGCAGTGATAATATAACGGATGTGCAGAGGCGATGGCAATACATATAATGCTTAAAAGGCGTTTTTCTAGCCAGGGTGGATCTAGTTATTTATTCATTTTGGTAGAAGTGCCGTGAACGGTATCACCCACTTTACTTTTGATCCCATAGTGACATTGTCAATCAAATGCAAAAATATTTATTCAAATCAAGTTGGTTCGTTCTGGAATCAGCATGTTCGAGGTCGACAAAAATAATAAACAATGTGTGTTAACAAGTGTGATTGTCTGGGGATTTTATTTCATCTACTTGGTTAAAACCGCCTATTTTTTTTTTCTTTTTACTGACACTCACACAACATTATCTAGCCCAAATTAAGTTTCTTAAAGAACTTGTGTTATGGATACTAGATAACTGACATACTTAAGAAATATGGTTGTCTGTAAGAAATCGCTCGTCAGCGATAAGACCGCCTAGTAGTACTTACACAACACACTGTTTTTTTTTTTTATCATTTACTATCTGTACTGTATACTGAAGTGTAAATAAATAAATAAAAATAAAATAAATAAGTATATTAACATACAAATATTGAATAAATACATATTTTTTATTAGAATAAACTTAAATAAACATATTAACATCCATGACTTGACGACTAATATCTGTGTTCATTACACAAATGTGCGCCGCCGCCGGGATTCGAACCCAGGACCTACAGATGAAAGGACTTGAGGTTTTTAAGCTCTTTAACAGGAACTCGACTCAATTCATACGGTTAACAACTCAATGAGTCTTTAAACCCTGAACCTTAACCCTTATTTGAGTCCAAGACTGGGGCCTCTAAGTCTACTTTATGACTTGAGTCATTTTGAAATGACTCCAAATTTTAAACGACTCGAGTCTTAACGAAAAGGTTCGAACCTTTTTAAAACGACTCGGTTCGCGGGAGTCTTAAGTCGTGAGGCGCGCTCATACATTTTATTACTAGAATAAATGTGGATATGGGATATCGTATTCCTACGCTAATTATTACGGGTAAAAGAGGTATTTTACGCAGATTTAGTTTCTTTTTTATTTATAGATTTGAAATAAGTTATTTAGATTTGGAATAAGTTAATACAAGTTTGATTCAATTACCTAATAATAAATCAAAAAAAATATTTAAAGTTATTTTTGTCATTTTTAGTTATTTATTGATTCATTGCAATTATACTATGTTTTATATTTATAGAAAGGAAAAATATATAGTGGTGCAAAATTAGAAAACTTAATTAAAATACAATGATCAAGCACTGAAGTTTATTATTTTATAATCCCACGTTAAACAGCTCATCTTATGTTAAACGACTCGAGTTTAACATAAGATGTTAAACTCGAGTCGTTTTAGTCGCGAACCTTTACTAAAAGGTTCGCGACTAAGTCGTTACAACTGTTGTTAAAAGACTCGAGTCGTTTTATTTCAGAGTTCAACTCTAAATTGAATGAAGTCTCCTACATTAGTAAAAAGCCTCAAGTCGTATTTTTGAGTCGAGTCGTAAAAATTGAGGCGAGTTTCGATTGAAAAGGTTTAAAAACCTCGAGTCCTTTCATTACTACCAGGACCTCTGGCATAGAAGGCAATATAATATGTTACCACTACACCAGCCGGTCGTCTCTTCCTAGGCAACATCTAAAACCCGTCCTTATGATATAAAAAATAAAGTATATTTAAAAGATATAAGTGTAATGCATGCTCACTGGCGATGTCGGTGGGCGCGTGTGCCAGCACGGGCTCGCCCGCGCCCGTCTTCAGCACCACGCCGCCGCCCTCCGTCATGCTGAGCCGGCGACTGTAGCTTAACTCGCGACCTGACAATCAAAGTTCAGATTTCATACTCAATTTATAAATCTGTACTGCTCTTCCACATTGTTTATAATATAATTCTCATGAATTTCGTCGGGTAAAATAAACTGAGAGGGAGAGCAGGGCTCTAAATTAATTACCTACTTACGTTCCCAATTTATAAGTGCTAAAATATATTTTTATTCAGCCGATGATAGAGTTGAATTACTTGTTTTTAAAATAATCTACATACTTAACTCATAACATTTTAGTCCAAATGTGAAATTAGCTTTTAATTTTTGTTCAGATTAGTTTCAGATTAAAGTTCATTGCACTTATTATCATTGATATCCTTTAGTCGTGTTTGAATAGCCATGCAGAAGCAAATTGTGTGTCTACTTCTGCATGTTCCATGTTTTTATGATGCTTTCATTCGCCACAAGTCTTGGGGATTTTAATTCGAAGATATAAGTATTTTTCGGCACAGCGTGGCACTACGGCCAACAATCAAATGGTCACGCAAATACAGTGGTTTCCAAAAGTGATAATTCATCATAGTATCTTTAATCCCTAGTAAGTGAGTTACCAATTTTTTCACATTTTTATAATGGAAAACTACAAACAATTTTGAACAGAGAAAAAACAAGCAAATATGTTTCAAATACGAGCAATTTTCAATGCGACGTTCTTTAGTGTTTGCGAAACTTTTTGACTCTCCCAAAATGTCTAAAACTAACCCCGTCACCTCATTAAATCCTCTTACCTGCAAGTAATAGATAATTGGCAGCATGCAGCAACAGCCCCAGCACAGCACTGCCCACAATAACCCTCGGATACTTGGGCGGCTGTATGTGCGAGGAGTGCACGCCCAGCTGCAGCGCGTTCACGACCAGCGCCAGCGCGAACGACGCGAACAGCACGTGAACAGACAGCCGGCCGACCACCTCGATGCGCGCCCAGCCGAACGTGTTGCGCAGGCGACCCTCGCGCCCCGCGCCTTCGTCCGCGCGCTCGTACTGAGAGGAAATATTCAGAAATTCAGAAATTCAATAGAGGAACTATGAAGTTGAGACTTATAAATTAACCTTAGTATAAAGAAAATAATCAATGACGTAATATACTGAGTGTTGCGTAATTTATTCCACCATCTATTGGCGAGAAGAAAACTGAACTTCAGTTACTAAATAAAGGTAATAATGCTGAGCAGTTAATTTGTATGTTCCTTCGCCTGTCCTTTGCCAGAGCACTCGACTATTTCTCGACGCTATATTCCCTTGATGTTCTCAATTTTACATCATCCTTGAAATTTAAGTGACTAGAGATCGAAAAAGATGCCCAGGTTGCTGGCAATTGTGAGATATCTGAAAAGGGTAGTCATTGGTATTTAATTGGTTAAGATAAGACAAATGGAAAACTGGCCAAGCTGAATACTTTAAAAAGATAGATAATTTTAGATTATTTCTTTTGAAATGACCTTTGTAGGAGGATTAGCTGTCCCTGGAAGTTTGATTGCTTTGTATTTGGTGTATAACATAAGTACAACGTCAACTTATCAGGTTTATAATCTACAATATTGACACATCTTATCGAACTCATATTGATATTATAAGTCGGGATTTAATCGTGTTAAAACATAAGATTACTTACTTATTTTGCCTTATCGAGATGTTACGACCAACTTGCCGTGTACAAAAAAGACTTAGGTAAGATATTATCTTCATTTTTTAAGAAGTTTTTTCGTGTCGGAAATATCTAAACATTAATAAATAATTTGACATAATACGTATTTCTTCACCATGACTATGTTTTATACTGCCAAATATTTCCTATAATTCAGTAAATTGAATGTAATGTTAGGTACGTATAAAATAACGAATTAAAAGATTTTTCATTTGCGTACTTCTGTCTCGTGAAAAATACAAGAACCTTTCACGATAATTGGGCTAATAAATGTAAAAATAGTGGAAAAGACGTTCAGCGTTGTTAGTATGAAACGAAGCAATAATCACCAAGTTGTGTGTTTTGTACAGATGCGATTTCAATCCAAAACATACTTTAAGGAAATGATAGAAGTCATGTCCTACTTAGGAACTAAATCTCACTGACCTTATAAGCTAGCAGCGTTGTGATCAGGCCTACGAGCCTGCAGAGTGAATGGCATGTGTCGACCAGCAGTGTTGGAGAGTGAGTGAAGTGTGAGGCGAAGAGTCTCCCGCTGAAGCCCATGATGGCAATTAGCAGCGCCAGCAGCGACCGCGGCGGCGGCAGCCATTGCAGCCACTCCTTCATCGCCATCTTCTTTAAGGATTCTGTTGAAAAGAAGAATTTTAGAAGAAATCTCCATAGTTTTACATTTTTAATTTATGATTTGAATATTTACTTTGTATTTTTTTCATCTTTCGTTGATTGACGATTGAATGTCAAGAAATCTTACAGCTGACAAGAACCAACGGAACTAAATGTAGAAATAAACTGAACAGTTCATTAGATACGTAATGGAAAACTAAATGAAATAGTTTATTTCGTCATTGACGTAACTATTATATAAACCAAAGTTTAAATAATAACTATTGCCCCTATTAATCGCGATGAAAGATTGAGTTTTGAATTCTAAAAACTGTTTTAATAATACATGAAGTTGAATAGTAAATTTCATTTAACCGCTGGGGCTATGTGACGTAAACGTGTCTGCGCTGGCGACGTATAGGTATAGGCCATTATCCATCAAGCTGGCCAAGTGCTGGGTGGTGGATGTCAGAATTTTTAGGGCGCCGAAATGGCTTCTGACAAACCCTATATACAAGTATACCGTAGATTTTCTTACATTTTATATATAATTAAAATCTTGAAAGTAGATTCAATAATAACCAGCACCAAAGATAGAAAGAAAGTCTTAGTTCTTTCAAATTAACAGGTATTTCGTAGATGACTATACACAAACAGTGATATTAAAAACAAGGCCAAGCTCTTTATAGAGCTGCCCACGACTTGCCTCATTTATCGAAATCAGGTAACGGTTTTTATTGAATATGGCAAGACAGCGATTTGATGCTAGCAAGCAAATGTCAATTGTAAATTGGACCAATAGAAATTATGGACGTAAAAGCTTTGCTAAGAAAGCGTGTCGTATAGGGTTTTTGTATGTGTGTGTGTGACTCTAGTGATGTAGCTTTTGTGGGGGGCTATACAGAGCACTTTGGCACTAAGTTTCACTTTGCTAACGGCCTCTATTCAACAAATTATAAGTGAGTATATCTTCGTATTTGGGCAGTCAAACCGTGGTCAAACCTGGTGAAGTTTTTAGATAAGTAGAGTCACAAAAATAATCTTAATACGTTAAATTAGTTTGCCTTGTATTTTACATTTGGGGAGGCCTATGTCCAGCAGTGGACGTCTACTGGCTGCGGGTGATGATGATGGGTGATATTTAACATTAGGCTATTGCTTAAGTGTCAATAAATACAGATGGTAGGTCAGTCAATTCATGTTTCACTTGGTGTAGGTACATATTTGTTTATTTATAATTTACTTTATGATATGCAGGGTGTTTGGTGGCTAGATGCAAAGATTAAAGGAGGTGATAAACGAGGTATTTTTGCAATGAAAATTTCTAGCCTTATATGTCTTTGACGAAACTTGCTATTTTTTTGGGATTTTTGAAAAATACCCAGAATTTGGTAGATACGAGTTAATAGTAACACTATCCTTTGTTTCCGATAGTTTAATATATTTTGAACCAAATAAAACTAATTTTATGTGTATTTATGACTTCTAAAGCCAAATGGAGGAATACAAAACTTAAAAAAAATCGTATTTTGATACGCGCATAATTTTAATTTTATTTAATTTTAAGGCGCCATAAAAAATTAAAAAAAAAATCTTTGAATTGTTACAACATTTTTAAAAACATGTCTATTTACTGTTCTTTATTTAGAGGTATTAAAGTTATTCACATTGCTTGCCAAATCTCTGAGTTAAGGGCTAAAAAACAAAGTAAGGGAGCACTTTTAATAAAACTTCTTATCGTAAAAAAAATCGTATCTTTCAGGATTCACTCTGGCAGCCGGACGATGGATCCCATTTTCTTACATAGGTACTGTACATACACATGTATGTACAATAAGGTAAGTTACAAATTATAATCAACAGCTGCTGTAATTTGTATAATATTATACAAATAATGAAAGAAACTACTCACGTTGCTAACTAGTAACGTTAGGCTCCAATGAAGGCGTTAGGTCCACTTGTGTCTTAAAACCTCAAAAACTACCTACTTTATGATTTATGAAATTACTTAGAAAGGTGATATTTGGTGGCAGATTTTATATGAAGGGTGGTAGCTAGTGAGGCGGAACCCTAAAAGGGTCCCCTTCGATTAGTCTTAGTCTTCAGATAAGCTTACTAGCCGAGCAGAGCAGGTATTAGTATTTTCATAAACTTTGGCCAATACCAGGAAATATGGATGTTTTATGTTTCAAATCTTTAATCTATCGGATTGCATCATATAAGGCAAAAGGTAAAGTGACAAGGGCTACCTTAACTTACCAAAAATAATACGACATGCAACAACTTAGGTATAGTAAATCATCATCATCATCATCACAACTCCGTGTAATGGGCCCACTGCAGGGCATGAGTCTCTCCTCTGGGTGACGAGGAGGTTTAGGCCATAATCCACCAAGCTGGCCCAGTGCTCGGCGGTGGATGTCAGAATTTTCAGGGTGCCCATATGGCTTCTGACAAACCCTAATGACTACTGTATACAAGTATACAGCACCCGGGACCGACAGCTTAACGTGCCCTCCGAAGCACGGAAGTCGCCGTGAGAAACGAATGGTTGGCGGTCACCCATCCAAGTACCGACCGCGCCGAACGTTGCTTAACCTGTGATATCGTAAGATACACACAGTAACCACGGCGCCACGACGACTTCGTATAGTAAATATTAGGTCCTTATATATGAAATTGGCGTTTTGTGAGGGAGGAGGAATAAAAGTCGTTTATTTTTTTAATATAATATATTTATTTAATCAAAGTATGATCCATTGCTATCTATGCACTTCTGCCATCTCATAGGTAGTTCATTTATGCCTTTTCTAAAAAAACATTACGACGGGAATCAATAAAATCTGCCTTATCGGAGTTGATTTTTTTCCCATGCAAAAAGTTATCCAAATTTCTAAAAAAATGGTAAATAAGGTCCGGGGAGTACGGTGGATGTCTTAAACATTCCATTTGAAGCTCCTGTAATTTGGTAGCAGTCTGTTCTGCGTTGTCCTGAAGCAGCAGTGGCCTCGTGCGATTGACCAGTTTCGGCTATTTAGCGGCTAGTTTATCCATCATTACTTGGAGCTGACTATAGTAAATATCTGCAGTAATCGTCTGGCCAGATTTAAGGAAGCTGTAGTGCACCATACCGGCTCTAGTCCACCAAACGCATAAATTTTTTCTAGTTAATTTTCTCTTGGGGCAGAATTTGGATGGTTTACCGGGGTTCAGCCATTGGCAATCTGCGCTTCCTATTGTCGTAGAGTATCCACTTTTCATCACAGGTAATGATTCCATTTTAAATCCCTTCATTATTGTGCCGGTTCGGTAATGTAACGCAGCAGTCGACGCGTGTTTATCGGTTTGCTTCACTCAATTCATGAGGTACCCCACCTTTCGAGCTTTCTCATCTTCCCAATTTGTTTCAAGTGGATTAAAACAGTTTTATCACTAACACTGCAGCCTGCAGCTAACTCGGACGTAGTTTGCAATGGATCCGCTTCCACAATGGCCTTCAATTCTTCACTGTCGCCTTTGGTCTCCGGCCGTCCACGGTTCTATAGGTTGAAATTTCCAGAACGAAAACGTAGGAACCAAAAACACACTGTGCTTTCTCTAGCGACACCACTGCCATACACATAATTCTTCGAGCCGTTTCTGCAGCACTGGTGCCACGGCGGAATTTTAAATTTTCCATTTTGTAAACTCAATGACGCAGAGAAAAAACCAAAACGACAAAACAACAATTTCATATGACCTAATACCTAAAGTATTTTTTCACTGCGTAAAAAATTGTTTTGTTGTGTTTATTTAGTTGTATTTTGTATTACGAGGTTTAGTATATTTTCAAGTGTACACAATTACGAATGAATGTTGCCTCGGTTTAAACTAATTCAAACTCGAAGGTATTCACAAAATTTGTATTTATCTCCAAATGTTACAGAACTATAAGAAATATTTACATTTTTTACATTCACACCACAGTCTTAAAGTTCTTGATACTAGATTGGGGATATATAAACTTAAAAAAACTATATTAACATTCATTTTATTTAGTTTTCAAATGCTACCGGGTCCTGCCTGACTGACGCGGACAAAATTATTTAGTGCATTTGAATTGATAAAGTTCCATTTTGCGGCAATGCTTTGCGGCTTGACCACTCGAAAATTCAGACATTATGCAAAATGATACATTGCCATAATTATTTTTTATAGATTTTTTCATGTTATGCGTGAATATTTTATGGATAAAAAGTGAGTAGAGCCGGCAAGCTTGACACCCGGGTTCATGTCCCGATGGGGGTCAATTTTATTTTGTTATAGGCAATGCTTTATGTACAGGCAGTCCCTTCTTAAGCTCGTGTGTCACCTTTGTCGTTAGGTTAAATTCTTGATTACTCACGAAAAAAATTAGTAATTTATTTAAAAAAAAAAATTCCTTTTAATAAATGTGAAGTAGAAAACAAATTGTTTTTCCGTTTGTGATCCACATATTTAGCATGATTTTATTGCAAAAAGTCAAAGGCAAATTAAAGGTCGAGGAAGATGTCAATCAATGCCATCATTCAGCAATGCTATTTGAATAATGGGTGATCTCCGGTAAGCGGTAACCTTAATAAACGATATAAACTCCGCGCGCGGCCAGACTCCCATCCCAACAATATTTCATCCGATACGGCGTATTCACGTTCCTGTATGACTCCGTACTTAATCAAAAATTCTAAGAAACATCTCATGCTGGGTACGACTTACTTTTTGTTTGTTGTTTGTTGTGTTTATTTTGAATGTAATATTTTGTTCTAAAACCGGATTCAATTTTGCATAACGTGAGTAACAATGGCTTTCAATGTTCAGTTAGAGTTACTAGCGATATTAATATATGCAAGGAGCATTTGATATTGAATAAATAATAAATAAAATCTCCAGACAATCACACTAATTAAATGACCCCAGACAAAGCAAAGCTTATGGTTTGGGATACTGTATAGCGAACTAGGAGGAAACCTAAATTAAATACGATTATAGATTATAACACCCAGACCCGCAGCATTTGTTTTCTTGCTCTGTGCATGGATCATATTCGCGATCTCACGAATTACCTAAGTATTACGTTCTACCTACACCACTGCGCACGGTGGTCGTCAAAAATACTAGATCGACTACCTATCTATTGAAATGAATATTGAATTCCTATATAAAGGCACTTACCTAAAAGCAACCGTTAGCTATACAGCTATTTCCTTCCTTATAAACTACTTTATTTTATTCATGTCAAGTTTCTCTTCAATGGTAATAATGAGTTGTCATTTTACAAAAAAAGAATGGATGAGACCCTTGTTTGCTGTGTCACAAATGGAAAGAGATAATGGTAAATATGAGCGTTGCGTTGCTGCGACATTTAAAATCATATTAGTTTACATCCGAAATGAAAATTTACAATTTTTTTGAGTGACCATGTTCGACACACTCATCCGAGACTGATACGGACATATTGTTCCATCAATTAACAGCAAATACCACCTTAATCTTGGCTCTGTAAATGATGCATCAAGTAAAGTTTCAACTCATTAAGCAGTACAAAATCGTTGATTCGTCATTGCAGTTCTTAATCGATTTCACAAAAAGCAAAACATTAAATAGTAGTAAAAGCAGTAAAAATTCTAATCGAGATGACGTTCTTTTTTATAATTTATCGTTCAATTTAGCCAGTTTAAATAACATGTTTCTAAATTTTGCAACAAAATCTTCACGCTCTACTTACGCCGATTTAACAACTTAATCTTTAGTACTTCGATTATATATTTTTGTTCACGATATTTCTGACTTCCGCGCGTCGAGGTATTATGCATAATAGTGCTTAGAAGTTATATTATATGCAAGATTAGATTGGTTGTAATATTTTACAGTGGAATTTACGCAATATTACAGTCATAGTTTTATTTTTCAAATGAAATAGATATTTTTCTATGTAATGGTTTTCTCGTGATATCCATATTCTGTAGAAATGTCAGGCAGGATAGAGACTATCTATGACATTGCAGGCTTTGCCTTATCTACTTATGCCCAGTATTTCAAATTCATTTACCAAGTCATCTCATCCTGAAAGAGTAACAAATAATCATAAATATATCCATAATTTACTATACCAGTTGAACGGGAAAGCATTAAACGTTGAACATATACAATAAATGATTTCGGATACTACCTTGTTCGACCAAGGTTCTGCATAACAAATTTTTTTTTTATTAATTTACAAGTTTCTTATTTTTTATTTCTAATTGCCACTGTCAGATTTCTTCATACTTCTTTCATATTGTTTAATTAATTTTATCAATCTATAAATAGTTTTAGCCTCGCACAGCTAGAATAGTTTAAAATATGCACAGAATATGACAAAAAACTGGCAACATTCTATAAGAATCACATAACCGCCGTTTATTATCTTTGATTGACTATGAAAACTAATGAATATTTTCTTTTTTATAATCAACAAATCCAGAGCATTAAAACGTCAACACTTTGGCCGACTTATAATGTCATCCACGTAAACATTCTCCGAAATCATACATATTGTTTCAAAAATTTAAAATTTTCAATAAAGTACCCAAGATATGGGACCAACTATGAAGTATCCTTTATCATATGAATTAAAAAAAAAATTAATCGATTCATATTTGTCTGAAATATAGTGTAACAAAGACACGAAAAAAAAACATACAGACGAGTTGAGAACCTCCTCCTTTTTTGGAAGTCGGTTGAAAATGAACCATATTTTTTATAGAAAAAACCCAACATTGGCAGCATTAGAAATCACGGCTGCTAACCCTCAACCTCGATTTTCAAATATCAGTCAAAAGAATCACCGTGATTCTATATAAATTCAAATTGAAATCAAATTCAGATCAAATAATCTGCTCCTTGATAATTGCTCTATTTATAACAAACAGCCTATGATTTTTTTCAGACTTTCTTGTTGACTGCACTCGGGCTCACTAAAACACTTGCGAAATCTTTCTCGAATATCGTCGAATATAAAACTTTAATAGCGTTATTTTCGTTCTCATACTCGATTACGCCGATAACAGCTATCTTGACTTTACGAAAAATCTTTTAATTTAACTACTTAGATATTGTAAGAAAATCTACTTAAAAACGTCGTATTTTATTTACAGGATCTAGAAATTGGATCGAACATTTATATTTTGTATGGTCAATATTCTAGCAGTGGTCATGATAATGATTTGTAAGTAGGAATCAGACAAGACACCAAATATTTCCAAAAAAGGAGGAGGTTCTCAATTCGTCTGTATGTTTTTTTTGGTGTCTTTGTTACACGATATTTCGGACAATTATGAATCGATTTTAATAGAAGATACTTCATAGTTGGCCCCATATAAATTTTATCGACATCGGTTGAGTACTTCATTGAAAATTTCAAAATTTTGTAAGAATATGTATGATTTCGGAGATTGTTTACGTTGATGACATTCTCAACTCAGCCAAAGTTTTGACGTGAAGTCGGTTTTTTTAATGCTCTGATTTCGTTGATTATTATAGTTATCTATTGTGAAGTTATAATTTTAAATTAAGTATATATACGATCAGCATACGTTGTCTTCATTTTTTTTTGCGTGGTGGTAGGATGCCATCAGGGTCTGACTGGCTAGCGACCACCCTTCGTATAAATTCTGCCGCCATATTACCGCTCCGGCGTTGATGTGTTCCGGCAATATTTTATGAAGAGCCAGTTCTTTCCTAAGCCGTGTCCTGTCATCGAAGACCTCATCAAGGTCGTCCGCGAGGTCAAACGCCGGCTTAGTCTTACTAATATCATAAATGTGAAAGTTTGGATGTATGTATGTAAGGATGTACGGATGTTTGTTCCTCAATCGCGTCAGAAAGGCTCAACGGATTCGGAACAATGGATGTAGGCACATACTTACATACATAACTTCACGCCTATATCCCTTATGGGGTAGGCAGAACACCAGAGGCTATAAAACCATCTGATGTCACGTTTTACGAGTTTGGAGGAATTATAATAATGGATAGAGACTATTACAGTGACAGGGGTCAGCCTATCGCCCACAAAAAAGCCTTAAAAACGCTAAGATAACCTCTGTCCCTTAACTGACTTTTACAGTATGCCCGGGAAGAGAAGCAGCTGGCACATTCTGTTTTTCTTTCGCTCCCAGTCCAGCATGGAACTTTTTGGCCGTGATCGTCTAGTGGTTAGGACCCTACGTTGTACATACTTACACTATTTTTATTTTCGTAAACACATACATATCATACATAACACACCCTGACCTATGCAAACAAATATGTTACATGAAAATTTGCATTGTGCGGGGATTGAATCTGCGACCACTGGCGTCTGAGGCAGGCAGTGTTACCCCACCGCCAAAGTGGTCCTCAACAATTTCATCTTTGGTAATTAATTTTCAGAGAGTCAAAAAGATTATAACTAACTTGCAGAATCTATATCAAATAACAAAAAAATCTAGAATTTTCCAGCAACAAAGTTGATGAATTAAAAGGCAAATGTAGTATAAACTATAGCTAAGAAGCGTAATGTTCTATTACATTACTCTAGCTTGATTTTAATCATACTTGTCCTTCGTTTGATAGTGTGCGCCATTGAGAAATCTAATAAAATGCTAGATTGCATTCCAAAGATATTGTTCTAGAAAAAACCTTTGCGACAATTACTATTGAGTTTTTCAGCTTGGAAAATTATTTAACAAATATACTGAACGGAAGGTCAAAAAACTTATTCATGTCATGACACGAGTTTGATTTAAGAGGTATGTCTTGATCGTAGCAATTTGCGCTCTTTAGTCTCTGCTGACCCCCCAGGGGGAAAAGCGTGAAGCTATGTATGATTGAATGTACGAGTTTAATTGTCTATCATGAAACTAAGACCTGCCATGCTGGACTGGGAGCGAGAGGAAAACATAGAATGTGCCAGCTGCTTCTCTTCCCGGGCATACTGTAAAAGTCAGTTAAGGGACGGTGGTTTTTTTGACGTTTTTGTGGGCGATAGGCTGACCCCCTATCACTGCAAGTCTCACTCCATCATTATAATGCCCCCAAATTTGTCAAACGTGACATCAGATGGTTTTATAGCCTCTGTTGTTCTGCCTACCCCATTAGGGATACAGGCGTGACGTTAGGTATGTATGTATGCATGAGACTAAGATACTAATGTGGCTAGATTTCATTTCCATGTTCATCTTTCATAAATATTTTGCCGCAAACTTACAAAATCTGAGGTCAATACGAGAACGCATTAATCAAAAGTAGCCATCTTCCAAAGGAGTAAAATATTGATAGAATTAGCTAGAGGCACCTGCAACCAATGTTATGTACCATCGAACCAACTGAATCGTGACCCACACAACAAGCTCATTTTGGCAAATCTTCTAAATGCTAGTAGGTCGAAATTCGCTTGAAGATAGGTTTCCTTGATGACGAACTTGTTATCATTACATTCGACACTGACATTAAACGAGTACAGCATTCGTACAGTATCTGAAATGTCCTAAGTGCATTATACGCGATAGACCTTACAAGTTTGACAGTTTCAACGAATTTTCACCAAAGTGGGTTATTATGTATGATTCAGTTGGTTAAATAGTATACAGGGTGTCCCACCAACCCTAAAGAAATATATTTCGACTTTTTATTTCATACAAAAATTTAAAAAAAAATCGAATTTAATTTTTTTCTGTAATCCTTATGGGTACTAGAATACCTCCGTGAAGGTAAGAAGGTGTCCATGGATGGAATGATTAAGAAATCATTTCCATCCATGGACAAAATGCTTTGCTGACCCTGGGTCATTATGGTCAGTCTGTAAGCTAGTAATTAGTGCGCCTTTCCTACTCTACAATTCCAAACGAAATCAAGATATTGGGTGGAGGAAAAACAGCAGCAAGATAATACCTATACATATACATAGAAGTAAACACTTCGCAAAGCACTTCACAAATGAGTCGCTCTTGTTGAATTGGGTTCTTCTTGTCTTATATGGTCGCATGCGTTTTCGGAAAAGGAAGTCCATTGTTCTATCTAACTACAGTACTAACATAATATATAATTTACAACAGTCATAGTATTATAAAGGCTTAATAGTTCGAATAATTAAAAATAATAAGTTTCCTTAAGTAACTCAATAGAACAAGCGACACTAATATTGAGGCAAGATAAAATATTCGACATGTATTAGACATTACAGATTTTACACTTTTTTACATTTTACACACATAACTTCACGCCTGTATCTCTTATGGGGTAGGCAGAACATATGATTTGACAAATTTGGAGGTAATATACTGACGGAGAGAGACTATTGGAGTGACTATTGCGTAGGAGGTCAGCCTATCGCCCGCAAAAACGCACATAAAACCCTTAACTGACTTTTACAATATGTCAGGGAAGAAAAACTGCTGTTTTTCTTTCGCTCCCAGTCCAGCATGACGATATATACACCAAAACCATTTTAGTTTTTGGTATATAGATTATAGTCTTAAAATCTTGTGCTTTTGCATTTTACCCTTCGTTTGATATACAAAACCTCATACTTATACATTTTTCATGTTGGAAATCTGTAGGAATTTAAAAAACCGTAACTTTTCGACACTTCCTCATCTTGGGTTCACGTCAAAATGGCTGTGTGTAGGTGTAGGTACTACTGTATAATTGGTGTACAGGGTGATAAACCATACGCTCTTTGTTCTCGTATGTTATATTTATTTAGAAATGCAATATCGCTTAATTCATCTTCTTGCTACTATCATACATACGTAATTAAATTGCAGATTTACATAATATGTTCTCACTAGAAACCGCTCGTTGCAATGGAGCAAATAATTGGTTGATCGCATGCACAAAATAAAAATGTTCTGAATGTTTGTCATAGTCAAAATCATTGTAAGTAATGCTGCTAAAAGCAATCTTAAGTTAAAACAATGTTCAGGAGAATTTCTGTAGGTATGTTGTCAATGGTTCCTTGAAAATAGGCAATCTTTTTCTATTATTGACCAAAATTTCAATAGCGAACTCTCTTCTTATTTCTGTGAAACTTTGCATAAACTTAAGAAATTGTATTTGATTGAATCAGGCGTTACTTTGCAGAAATTCATCACAACTACTATAACTAAGCTTCCTTGTTAATCTTAACTCTTGAAATCCTAACTTAGTTATCATCATCAACACAACTCCGTGTAATGGGCCCACTGCAGGGCATGAGTCTCTCCTCTGGCTGTCGAGGAGGTTTAGGCCATAATCCACCGAGCTGGCCCAGTGCTGGGTGGTGGATGTCAGAATTTTCAGGGTGCCGATATGGGTGCCGATACAAACCCTAACGACTACTGTATACAAGTATACAGCACCCGGGACCGACAGCTTAACGTGCCCTCCGAAGCAGGGAAGTCGCCGTGAGAAACGAATGGTCGGCGGTCACCCATCCAGTTATCGACCGCGCCGAACGTTGCTTAACCTGTGATATCGTAAGATACACACAGTAACCACGGCGCCACGACGACTTCATAACTTCATAACTTAGTTATGCCATGGTAATATTATAGTAATATAATATTAATATTACAGTGGTTATAATTAGTTCTTAAACTTGACACGTTTGTTTTTTTTCATGTCACGGTCAATTTGTACTGTACTTATTTGTATTAATTTGATAATTCTGACTGAAAAAGAGTGCCAAGAGTTTTTATCCGCTGGCTTTTTTTGTCTCTTGGCCTACTGTAATATTTTATTTAACAACTATGAACAACTAGTTAAAGCCAAAGTATGTGATGACTGACCTCATCAAGTGTTTTGTGAAATTCCTAAGATGAATAAAACTTTTTGATTTTTTTTTCTCTTTGATTTTGACCAGCTCCAAAATTTTGATATTCGGATTACAAATATATATCGTATCGCTGAATAAGTGGCCTCGTGTCCTTTTTATCCCGCGATGCGAGCTACCACGGATATCAATTTCTATTCGAATGAGTGAATCACAAAGGATTAGGTGTTACGTTTTGCTGATAATTCCACGTTCAGCAGTTTCAATAACTTGCACTGTTTTAATTGGTATCAGTTATCATCAGGGAAGAATTAAATTAACAATTTGTAAAAGACGTTTTTATCGTATTTAATGGCGTTTAATCCAGAAAAGGTACCGTAACGACAAGTTAAAATTCATAATATAATTATAATGTAGCGATAAAATCCAGTTATGATCATTTTTATTTTTATACAATAGATTGATATTGATAACCTGTAACAAAGTATAAAAAAAAATGTACACGTTACATAGTATTAGAAAAAAAAATAATTATTATTTGTTATCTATAAATATTTAATGTGCAGCACATTATTTAAATTTAAAACGTGTTAGACCTATAATTACTTACTGAGTAAATGAAAGTTTTATTGTATTTATTAACATGAAAAAGTATGAATCATTTCATTCTTGTAGGGGTAGAGACAGATTTATTTTAGTATTGTGATTTATTCCCTCATGTCTTATATCAATTTTATGTCCAAATTAAACTATTACTAGGTGTTAAGTATAAAAAATGTGTTTATATTGATAAACCAATGAGCAAAGCCAAATAAGATAAACTGCAGAAAAAATTCAAATACAAAAATAGTGAGGTCAACGATTGCGGACTATTTGGAAAATTGCCAATATCACATTTTTATTTCCAGATGTAAACACAAAACTATAACAATATCGATGTTTTAACCATCAACAATAATAGAGTGAGGTGTCCTCTGTTTACTGTTGATAAATCGCTGTGTCTATTACGAATCGAAAGAAAGCTTTGGTAAAAAAAGACAATAGGTCGGACACGTGCTCTTTGTACACACTCCGCACGTTTAATAACAAAAAATAACAAAACTACTTTGCGTACTTTGGTAACAACGCACAACGACGGTTACCCCTTTCACTGAAGAAAAGAAAGGTTAATGGAGAAACTTAGCTAATAATCTATTGGTTACTGATAATCAGGTTTTAATGTAAAAAGAAAAATAACAAGAAGAGGTTACTCCTCTGGTAGTCAACAAAGAATGCAGAGTTATTAGATATACATAAAGAATAAATAAATTGTTTAAATGAAAAAATATACAAGACCAAGATATTAAAAATACATTGAATTATGCCATCTTAAAATGCCATACTGCATTCATGATAGTAGCTTATTTCTAGATTAAGGTAAGGATCAGTTAGTGACGACCGGCTGGTGTAGCGGTAACATAGATTGTCTTCTATGCCAGAGGTCCTGGGTTCGAATCCCGGCGGCGGCGGATATTTGTGTGATGAACATAGATATTAGTTGTCAAGTCATGGATGTTTATATGTTTATTTAAGTTTATTCTAATAAAAAAATTGTATTTATTCAATATGATTATTTATATTTATTGTGATTTATTTATATTTATTAATTTATAATTTATTTATTTATATTTCTTAAGTATATCAGTTATCTAGTATCCATAACACAAGTTCTATAAGAAACTAAATTTGGGCTGGATAATGTTGTGTGAGTGTCAGAAATATTTATTTCTTATTTATTTATTAATTATAGTTTTTTTTATTTTCAGCTTCTTGGTGGAGCATTGAAATCATCCTAATACTCGCATCTGAATTTGATGATATCCGAATTCACAAATAATCGTCAATTGCATCCCGTGCCTATTTGCTTAAAAATATATCCTCCATCAATATCAAAGGGTTAATTTAATTTACAGATAAATAAAAAGTTTAAATAATGTGAGCATGATTTTATTCAGATGCAATATTGTTTTTAAATCTCGCACAGAGGTCCACTCTCATTAAATTGTATATTTCTCACGTGCCATAAATTGCTGCTATCAATACGATGTTAAGCTCAATTAATTAGAAAACATCTTACCTTTCGCTGTCAACTGTCAGTTCGAAAACTAAATCAAAATCTATCACGAACCGAATAATCAGTTTCAGAACTATTTATAAACAGGCACCGGTAGTTTCACAGTTAGCAAATAATAATATCGTTTCTGATTAGATCTGTGGCGGCAGATCGCGTCGCGGGCGCAGGGTCGGCGGCTCTGGCGACACTGAGCTGCGCGCGCGCAGCCGGCGTGCACCTTATCGAGCCTTTCTCACTCCGATACTGCCGACTATTATCAGCTACCTACCTAAGCGGTGTCCACACTAGGAGAAACCATCAAAAAATCAACTATTCTCTATTAATTTCCAATATCAAATCAAAAAGTCAGCGTCGCTCATGTCAAAAGTTACTACTTATTTTTACAGAAATCCAATATTAATAGAACAAGAAATACTTGATGTGACGAATCAAATTTGTTAGGGTTTTAACTCGCGTGTAGGTTGTGAACTACCGTATACCAATTGGAAACAAAGACTAATTGTTATCGTAAGTCGATAACAGTGTTGTAACAAAACTGAACCGATAATTTACTAATACGGTGCTTAATTAATTACTGAACAATAATACGGTAAAATAGGTAGAGTCAATAGTTTCTCTTTTATCTCGGCATCTTCTCAGTAATTTAGTGAATCAATATAAATATTAACATTAACCGCATTTTCTAATGATAAAAACTTTCTTTTATTGTTTCATTTGTCACATTATTAGAAACTTTGAGAGAATGAAAGTAATGATGAAACTAATATACAGGGTTAATTTTAATTAGCGTATCACCTCTTGCAGGCTACCTGTCCACATCAATCCCAACGACGACACTTGTTCTAAAAGTTTTTAAAATTATTAGTTTTTAAAATTTTCCTATACAAAAATATTTATAGCCTCTGTTTAGAGGCGTAACTCTATTTACTCTGAGCGTAGGTATGCCACGCACCTTCTGCAGTAAAATATTGCTTCATAATAATAATAGGTACTTCTTACAAAAGGTAGGGTAAGGTAAGGAGCAAATATTATTTTGTTTTAATTTTTTTGTATTATTTATCGAGATTTGTAAAACCAGTATATTGTAAAGAGGAAAGATTAGGCCAGACACGAATACTTGGATCAATTTAATGACATCTCCCACGATTAGTAAGAAATTACCAGAGAGAAGATAGCTGAGCAGAGTATTTATATATCACTGGTGCTCAGGAATTTTACTGTTTACCCTCAGTTCAGCAACGTTTGATGCATAGGGCTCCCTAACATTAATTTAGTGAGTTTGAACAGTAAGTGACAATGCAAGTTCTATCTTGAAATATTTAAACATTTTCATTTACATTCAGTCTAAGATTTTCTATCTACATCATTGTTAGAGTTCCCTTTTAATCAAATAATAATGGCTGCTCCAGGAGACTTAGTGAAGTACCGGCTTTATCAATTGACAATTGAAATTCCTATACTGTTACAGAACCAGTAGTATTCTATAAGATAATTGTATAATGTACTGAGATAAAGTTTGAAAAGTTATTGAATGGAAGGTTAGAATACATTTTTTTGAAGTAAACTGTCAACATCTTGGTTTATATTTTTGAAGAAAACTGTCAACTTTTTGGCTTTCAATTTCTCCTTTTTAAGGAATTACCAAAATATAAGTATCAACCCAATATCGAAGCAATATAAATTAAGAGTTTTGAAAATTACCATAGGTGTCTGGTTTCTGTAAGGTTGCTGATATCTAAAGAGCATTTATTTTCTATTTTCATTGGCAAAGTTTTAGGGATTGTGACTTATTACAGATTTGGAAGATCTCTATTTCTTATTTTATATAAACTTCTAAAATAAAGGTTGTGTTGCAAAGAAGTTATTTCTAAGAGACGCTACCTACTTGTGTTTGTTTCGACAATTTTTTCCATTTTATCTTTATGAGCTAGATATAAAACACACGTTATTTTTAAATAGAAGCGTGTCTGGAGCGTCGCTTTATATTTCTGTAGCGTCGTTACTATCTGGCCTTGATAACGGCGTTAGTAGTCGTTATGCTCTATAAATGCACTTTGAACGGCGTTACACGATAAAAATATACACGATTGCGTGGAGAAACAACTTCAGATGTTGCGACATATTTAAAAGATGTATATAATAAACAATAAAGATAATTAAAAATTATTATAATAGACAAAATTTAAGATCTACGCTTCAGTAAGATTTTTAACCAGATTTTGAATATGAGTCATGAGCGACTATGAAGGTGCCGAAAAGTCGAGTTAAAATGCAAAATAAAATAAAAAGCTATACAGGGGGACTGGTGACAAATTTGCAATACTGAAGTAGAGCACTCTGTATTCGATTCTAATCATAATTATGTAATAAAAGTAGGTACTTAATTGTTCACAACAAATCCCTATGAATAAATAAAGAGAGCTTACTACACTTTTCCCGACGCGCTGCCTCAGCCAACACGCACACAATAGTGTTCCCGCCTTACGCACACCACCACCCGCTAAGTATTTATTGTATTACACAAATGTAACCATGCCAGTTTACTTAGTAAATAATTAACATTTATTTTTTTATTTATTTTTTTCTCTTCATGTATAATCTTAAACTATCACGTCTTGTAATTTTAAAAGTGACTTACCAGTTACCCAGTTATAAACATATACAGGGTGACTGGTACCAAACCCGCCATAGCAAATTAGCATATAGAGGAGGTCATTTGCTAATTATTGGACCTTACTTTCCCTAACTAAAGTTTTATACTTTAGGAGATATGTCAATTTTTATACATTATTGAGATTTTTCCAAAATTTGACCTTAAAGCATTCGTAACTTTATTTTTCGTCATTAGTTTAGAGTTTTTTTATTATTTCTTGGTAGTCATTAACATTTGTGAATAAAATACGTCGGAACTTCCCTCAAACTAGGGTTAAAAAATAAGACGCTTATGCTTTTAAAAAAAATCAATAAAGAAAAATTACTTTGCGATCAAATTCAACCGGAAATAATAAAAAAACTACGGCGTTTTAATAATTTATTCTACTCTAAATTAGTTCTCTAGTTCGTCACCTTACCAACGGTACTAAATTTGCAACGGAAAGTTTGATTCGCTAAACATCGGTAGGATTTTCAGGTCAACCAGTCATTTTGATCAAAAATAGTGAAGGTCCCAACGACAGGATAAAGCTAATTTAGCAAAGTAGTTTTTGCAAATTTATGAGTAGGTATTAGATAATAGAAATTGAGTGCTTAGTGTACTTAATTTTTTTTTTTACTTTTACCATGTAAAGCAAGAAATCAGGAAAAGATATCGAGCATCAAAAGAAAAATTTAAATAGAGTTGAAACTAAAAATTCTGCTCGAATTGCTGCCCGCAATTTCTGATACATGCCCGATATCTTTTCCTAATTTCTGTGGTGGTAAGACTGAGCCTAATTTCTTCTTTCATAACAGAAAACGCATTATTATTTTTTTGAATTAACTCATCTTTTGTAGTTACTTCTTCATTGTAGACCAACTCTTTTCATTTGCAATGACAGTTTCAATGACTTTTAGACGTCAAATGAAAAAGATGAGGTCGGACCCATCTCTATGACATTTAAGTTGTTGTCATATATGCTTTTCCTTTCCGTTTCGTGTGCTTTCACAAATAGTTGAGTAGACACAGGTATAAATAAATAAGACATTTCGTTTTAAAATGCCGGGATACACAAGGGAAGAATACGCCGACATGCTGCTGGCGTATGGTGCTGCACACAGTAACGCCCGCAAAGCGCGGCGAATTTACCAGGAGCGATATCCAAATAGACGCTTACCTGACCGTGACACATTTCCTACCACATATCGTCGGTTTAGAGAAACGGGTAACTTGAACGTCAGGGTACCCCAAGCAGCTGTGCGACAATTACCTGTTGAAATTGATCAGCAGATTTTGGCAGCTTTTGAAGAAGATCCCACGACTAGCACCAGAGTGGTAGCTGCCGCTTTGGGCGTCAGCCAGTGGAAAGTCTGGTCAGTGATGCATGGGGACCATCAACACCCGTATCATTACACGCCAGTTCAAGGTAATTTTGAGTTTATTTATGTACCTACTTACACTAAAGCGACCAGTGTTATCTTTAGAATTAAAGAAATTATTAATATTACGACGAGCTTCGATGTAACATAATCCAAATCAAATTTTGTCTTTAGAATAACATTTACGTAAATAATTAACAAATGGAGTGTTGGCAGGGCTTGAAAATGGCGACTACGAAAGGAGGTTGAATTTCTGTCGCCTCGTTCTTCACACCGATGTCGACGACCCAACATTTCTGGAGCGTATCCTTTGGACCGACGAGTCACAGTTCACCCGAGAAGGCATCACCAATTTCCACAATCTGCACCACTGGTCCCATGATAACCCCCATAAAAAGAGGGTTACATCGGTCGAGCGGAAATTTTCTGTTAATGTGTGGGCCTGCGTTATTGGTCGTAATATCTTTGGACCCTATTTCCTACCAGACATTTTAAATGGGGGAAATTATTTAGAATTTTTAAGGGACGTCTTGCCTGATCTGCTGTTGGATGGAATAACCGACGACACGCCCATTGTGTTTCAACACGATGGGTGCCCGGCGCATTTCAGGCTGGACGTCCGAGAACTTTTAAATAGTTCATTCCCCGATTCATGGATCGGTAGAGGTGGGCCAATTGAATGGCCAGCTCGGTCGCCAGACTTGACACCTCTCGATTTCTACGTTTGGGGCCGGGCCAAAGAGTTGGTCTACAATGAAGAAGTAACCACAAAAGATGAGTTAATTCAAAAAATTAATAATGCATTTTCTGTTATGAAACAAGAAATTAGACTCAGTCTTACCACCACGGAAATTAGGAAAAGATATCGGGCATGTATCAGAAATCGCGGGCAGCAATTCGAGCAGAATTTTTAGTTTTAACTCTATTTAAATTTTTCTTTTGATGCTCGATATCTTTTCCTGATTTCTTGCTTTACATGGTAAAAGTAAAAAAAAAAATTAAGTACACTAAGCACTCAATTTCTATTATCTAATACCTACTCATAAATTTGCAAAAACTACTTTGCTAAATTAGCTTTATCCTGTCGTTGGGACCTTCACTATTTTTGATCAAAATGACTGGTTGACCTGAAAATCCTACCGATGTTTAGCGAATCAAACTTTCCGTTGCAAATTTAGTACCGTTGGTAAGGTGACAAACTAGAGAACTAATTTAGAGTAGAATAAATTATTAAAACGCCGTAGTTTTTTTATTATTTCCGGTTGAATTTGATCGCAAAGTAATTTTTCTTTATTGATTTTTTTTAAAAGCATAAGCGTCTTATTTTTTAACCCTAGTTTGAGGGAAGTTCCGACGTATTTTATTCACAAATGTTAATGACTACCAAGAAATAATAAAAAAACTCTAAACTAATGACGAAAAATAAAGTTACGAATGCTTTAAGGTCAAATTTTGGAAAAATCTCAATAATGTATAAAAATTGACATATCTCCTAAAGTATAAAACTTTAGTTAGGGAAAGTAAGGTCCAATAATTAGCAAATGACCTCCTCTATATGCTAATTTGCTATGGCGGGTTTGGTACCAGTCACCCTGTATATGTGTCCAGTGGCATATTTCAATGTTTGTAGGTTTATTTAAGTAGGTTTATTTTAATTTATTTACAATAAATGCGGATTTCATTTTTTTTTTCTTCTTTCTTTAAGTTGTGTCACAGTGCTATGGTTTGTTTTGTCAACAAAGGATTTTAAGGATGCCCATAAGAAAAAGTAACATGGACTTAAATCAGGTGACCTAGGTGGTCACGGCATGGTACCGTTTCGGGATATGTTTTTTTCTGGGAATAATTACCGCACTGTATCCATGGACACTTCAGCAGTGTGAACTGTGGCTCCATCCCGCTGGAACCATGTATTTCGGTTGAAGGATGGACTATTTTGTAGTTCTATTCTGAAAGTGTCATTCAACATCTGGGTATATCGCTCTGAATTCACAGTTACAGTTTGGCCACGTTGGTTTTCACATAAATAAAGGGATCGCAATCATAGGGGATTGCAGAAGCAGATATGGCACACCAGACTATTACTTTAGACTTATGTACTCTTGATGTATTATTTTTGGGTCGTGGACATCCCTGTTACGAAAGTTCTGCTTGTTTACATATTCTCCGATGTGAAAATGAGAGTCATTACTAAAGAATATGTGGCCAAACCTAATCTCTAAGCAGTGAGAAATCTCAACAACATAGCCTCCGCGTAAGTTTTTCTTAATTCAAAGTCAGAATCGTGTAGATCTTGAACGATTTGATTTTTATATGGATGGTACTTGAGTTCTTTTCGCATTATTACCTGCAATGTTGATTTCATAAATCCCAATATCGACGAACGTACACGGAGTGATAAGCGGGGATATTTAGAGGCGATTTCACCATGCTCTGTTAATTATTTAACACTCATGTTAAACCTTTTAACAAACAATTAAGGTTATTGAGTGTCCCATCACGCACTAACGAATGTTAAATTTCCTTAATCTGTTGTTAAATTTAATTCCTTCTTTTGGGGTCCGTTAAGTTGTTAACAGGCGATTAGTTAGTATGACACTTCATACATTTACCAGATACATAATCTGTGTTGTGGTGCATCATACTTTCGTGCTATTTTAGACACATAGTCTCAATATGAACGCGGCATACGATTATATTTTTCGAAGATAATATGATGGAAAATTTAGATAATTTAGACAGTATATCGCGTCGTCCTACGATTTTAAAGAACGCCGTCACTATTTCGAAGAGTACTTTCGAACAAGGTTTCGTTTATCGAAGTATTGGAACTAATTGAAAATAAACTTGAATATCTATCAGATCAGTAAGTATATAGCAACCTAGCTATAATTCAGTGAAATTGTTCCCATGTATCCATCTAGCAACATTTTACTAAAAATAACCTCAAATTTGTTACAGAAATGAATCTATTTCACCTATTGGTCAACTGCTTCTAACATCTAACACCGACGTTAGCTCAAGATTAACCTCAACACAAAGCGTTTGACATTTATTGACAGTGACAGAACTTACGTATTATACGACTAACGAAAATACTACTTGCTACCGGACATATAATGTAGCAATCATTGACATTTGGTTTTAGTTGGTTTAGAATATGAATGAATGATTATGTAAGTCATTCGTTAGACGGTCGATTTATCAACGGCCTGTTAGATTTTCATCTTGGAACACATAAAACTAACAGCGATGTTAATGTTTCTGTTAATTTTAATCGTTCGTTTGCTAACGCTTGATTTATGAAATAACTAACAGATTATGGTGAAATCGGCTCTTAACGACAGAAGCCTTAACACGCTCGACATTTTCATCCGTGGCCACCGATGGTGTAGGTCCTGGCCGGGGTCTATTTAATGATGATCCTGTAGCTCTGAACTTCGCTACCCATGATTGAGGTTAATCGATGGTCCATCACGTAATCGACGAACACCGTGGCGATTATTAAATCGACGGCGTGCTTAAGACAGAAAAAATCCAGTAGAAATGTAAGCCTCAAAGGAAAAATCACGATGTTTCCACTCCACTTTTCCATAGCTGCAAAAAAAACTAAAATCTCTTCTAGCGTTTTTCTTTCAGATATTATGATTGTTCAAACTTTGAAATCTGCAACTGGACACCTTGTACCTGTGAAATATGTTTTGCCAACCAAACAAGAACCATCAGAATATATATATATATAATTGACTAATATCTATACTAATATTATCTATTATAACAAACATACAACAAAATCATTCATTGGAAACCTACTTTTTCGAACTAGGTTAAAATAATTTAGCGCTTCGTCAAAGGCTTAAGTTACAAGGAAATATATTGTTTAATTGATTATATTTTCACGCAAGTACTGGTTAATTTAATAAAACATTATAAATGGAAGTTTATATTAATAGCGACATGTTATTGTTAGTTTACGCGTATACTGGTATTGTTACGTATATATTTTTAATATAATAAAAAATAGTTCGTTATTTAAAGAAAATGTCATTACACCATTCATAGTATTGTCTAGAGGAAACTAGTCGCTCACAACATAGCATTTCCTAGTGTTTAAATAACTTACTCACACTTTTTATTACTTATGTTTGATTTGCTATTGCATAATCACCTCTTTCTTTAATCACGCCTCAGTAGGTACTACAATCCTTCCCATTTCACCCTACATGATGATGATGATGTAATCCGGCCGATTTCGACCACGGCGACTGTCTTCAACTCCGGTTTTGCCGTTGGTGTGCTCGCATGTAGCTTATGTAGCCAATTTTGTTTGTAAAAGCTCTCGCACATTGCGGGCATGAGAGCACACCGTTCACATAATTATAGCTGACAGCCGCAGGTGGTCGGGTGCTCGTCGCGTCTGGCATCCAGCTCAAGAAGCCACCGGTTTTCAGAGGCTTGGACGCTAGATTTACCTACACCCTAGAGCGTGAAAGCATAGTTACGTTCCGGTTAAAGGGGAGGAACACTCAGTGAAATTATAGGGACAAAAGGCTTTAACAGCTGAAGGCTTGGGTCGCCAACGCATCCACAAGGTGTTCTTTTTGATATCCCATAACTTTGAGGTTTTGTTTCTTACTAAAAAATAATACTTTTTGCCAAAGAATATGTGGTTCAAAAGTGCATACTTTCCAAGATAAAACAAGGGAAAGATTCATTATTTTATAAAAATAATAAACTTATAAAAGTGTGTTAAAAAGAGAGTCAAAGCTTCTACACCGTGGTGTTGAGGAACGTTTTCCTCGCTGTCTGTATTCTAAGAATTCGCACAATTAATCAATCGTCTTTGACGGACTTTTTTAAATACTGAATTGAACTATTTTGTATGAAAAATCAAAACAAAAAAAACTGAAAAATTATTCACATGTTATTTGATTCTATTACATGGTCCCATTAATACCCTAGAGTTATGGGAAATCAACAGGAACACCTTGTATAATCCTACCATATTTAAGTAACGATGTCCATGGCCGTGGATACTACTCACCATTAGGTACAGAGCCCGTTTTAAAAATAGAAGGAGTTTCTCACTCACAAATTACATAAGGTAGTAAGTAAATTCCACAACCTGGCTGCATGAATCTAGAGAGTAGGAAAAACAGTCGGTTTTATGAGAAGGCATATGTGCACATATGTGCTCTATGTTTTATGCTAATGAGGAAACCCACTCAGATTACACCTAAATTGATGGAAATGTTGATGCTGGACTGGGAGCGAAATACAACATAGAATGTACTAGCTGCTTCTCTTCCCGGGCATACTGCAAACGTCAGTTAGGGGCAGAGGTTTTACTGACGTTTTCTGTGGGCTGATCCCCTGTCACTGCAATAGTCTCTCTCCATCATTATAATATAAACCCATAAGGGATATAGTGTGAAGTAATGTAGATATCTATGTATTTTAATCAAAATATCCTTGCTTATTTAGAGTTCAATTCTGAATATGTTTTAATAATAAGAGCCTTAGTTTTAGTGGTGAACGACTTTTTTATAGTCGTGGCCGCTTTGTTCGAAAATAAAAAATTGTGTTTTTATTGAATTAGATAAAATATATAATATTGATTTCAAGTACCTTCTGATATAAATAATACCATCGATCTTGACCTAGAAACATTGAATCGGCGAATTTAGCTGATAGCCAAATATTATCAATACTTTATCTCAATGTCATTAATTAAATACATGTTTTTATATAAAAAAACATTGATTAAAATTTTATATGTGCGTAAGTATGTAAGGTTAAACCCATGCCGTACATTTTTTCATACAAACTTAGAAGCCACATAACGTCATTATTTCTTATTAAACTCTAAAAAAAGTGCGGCCGGTCGCGAACATCCAAGAACGTTCGTTTTACGAAGCTACTCGCTAGGTGACCCTCTAGCTAGGCTCTAGGCGCCAAGCAAGCCACCTGCCTGTGCGGACGTAGCCTTAGCAAACTGTGGACTCAAAAGTGGAGAGTTTCAAAAATGGTCTCCACAAAGTGCTAAACGGTAGCTGTTCGAGCGCATTTCGACGGCTGCCTGGTGTAGCGGTAAAATATTTGCTTTCTATGCCAGAGGACCTCGGATCGAAGCCCCGTTATGGCGGATATTTGTGTGATGAACACAGATATTGCTTGATAAGGTTTGGATGGTTTTTATGTTTATTAAAGTGTTCTAACATTAACATATTCAATGTGTACTTTTTTATATTTCCTAATTTTCTATATCCGTTAATCCATAAAACAAGTTCTCAAAGACACATAATGGGCTAGATAATTTTATGTGAATGTACGAAATATCTTTCATTTCGTTTTACATTCGGCCGACATTTGACTACTTCTTCTTCTTTGCGTGTCGATGAATATGTTTATTATATTTTGCCCGCCCAGAAACTTGCCACCTTTATGGCGTTATCGGTGGCTTGTGCGAGGTCCTCGGTAGGGGTGCATGAAAGGAGCCTTCCCGCGGCGCACCCTGGAAGCAGCTAGTAACGCTAGCTAGTAGCCCCGGTAACGCAGGGTCTAGGCTGACCAGTCCTCTCACCACGATGAATATACCTACAAATTTGACTACTAACTCAACCTCTTGAGATTTATCGTGGTTTTAAGTGGATATAAGTATTCCATATGACGAGAACCTCGTGAAGGCCGAGCGAGACCAAAAAGCAACGCAAGTACTTGGACCTTGCATGACCGAAATCTGGGAAGTTATCCGCACATTTTGACCCCAGCCACATTGGTAAGACACTTTGATAGGCTGGGACTCGTACATACATGGAAAAAGCGGTTTTGCTTGATACTGCCCGAATCTTACACCGTTTTCTGTCTCTCCTTGCTTTATCTCCAGCCGACCGTTCAGATTGTCAGGTTTTTTGTCCAAAAAGGCGTGTAGATTATGAAATGCTAAATAAATAATATTATTATCTACATTTTGAATACCGACAGGTAGAAGACTTGGGTGCAACTTGCACCCAGTGCAAGTTTCCAAAGTGTGCAGGCGTGTCAAAATCCTGAAAATTAATATGCGAAAAGTGTAATATTGCATTATGCCTTTCTTTTATCATTGCACACATCAGAGGAGCATTACATGGAGTCATGTATGCACACAATTTTACATGCCTGTAAAACTTCCTTGAATTTAAATTGTGATATCTCATAATTAAAATGTTTAAAAAAAATATACGTGTTTTTTATTTATTGTATGATACTTATCATATTAACCGCTTTTTAAGAAAAGTATTAAGGGTTAATGCAAGGTAATTTCACTGTCTACTTCTTTCATCTTTCGTTTGACCCATTTATTTGGCACAGTAGGGAATGACCTTTGGGAATGACAGATCCCTATTTCTTTATCTGCTCTGTGATATTCGGTCATTCAATGTCAAACGTCATACCGGCGTAAAACAAATCAAAAACCCAAAAAAAAACAAACTGTAAATTCCTGTGTTTTCAAGCAATATGAATTCTGTACCAAAAAGTGAGCCTATTTTTTAACCTAATTTTATTTTAGCATTTAAAATACGACTCCCTGATTTGCGTACGTTATATATGAAGGATTATATAGTTGTTTTTATTTAAAGGACCTTTTAAAGAAACTGTTGATTTGTGGATTGCTCATGAAATTAATTCAATGAACATATTTTATGTCATATTTGCCTGTTTTATGGTGTTAATAACACAACTTTTATTAGCGATGAGTTTGTTTGTTTATACGTTAGAGAGGGAACTTAATATAAACAATACTGAAATCAGTGAGATCCTCTGTCGAGATGTCTTTTAATCTCTCTCTTCTTAATATTTTACAAAGAATATTGTTATTTACTGTGATTATACTAGAAGTTCTCAAGTCTTGTTTATATAATACTATAAAAGTAATTGTATTTAAAATAACAGTGTATGATATCATGTATGGTATATGAGATACAATGGTTGTAGAAAACAGTGTTCAAAGCCCTAATAGTTGACCATCTTCAATGGGCAACTGAAGTAATTTACAATCATACTCAAATATTAATTGGATACATACATACATACACGACGTCATGCCTGTATCCCTTATGGGGTAGGCAGAACACCATAGGTTACAAGACCATCTGATGTCACGTTTGTATTATTGGATTATGAGTATAAATTGGTTGGTAAGGTTTACCTAGTTTATGGTATTTTTTTACCTTCGAATAACTCTACCACTCTTGGATAAGCGTGCTGTAAAAGACGAGTAATTAGAGCGAAGCCGACTTGATGATGCTAACGTCAGTGAATATGAAGTTTGGCACCAAATATCAACGCACCAACGATTATTTGTAGCAGCGTGGCAATGATTTAGGCTGCAAACTGGACAGCGGCGCGGGCAGCGATTTCCTGGACACGATAGAAAGTATTGAGTTTGTATGAAACCGCGACAAATCGCTCGAGCGCCCGCTGGCGTTGAGAACGGTGCAGATCCCCGCGTCGCTGCCCGCGCCGCTGTCGCTGTCGCTGCCGTCCAGTTTGCAGCCTTAGGGCAAACGCTGCGTCACTTCTGCGTGGGTTCATACAAAACTGCCACGTCGCATGGACACGCGCGTACGACAAGGACGTGCGGCATGCGCTACGAATAAGGAAAATAGTAAGAGATTAAGTATTCCATTGACACAACTATACAAGCACACTCATGAAACGGTATTAGCGAAGCTGCGTCGTGGCCACGCAAGGTGCAGTGTTGGCCCTTATGACTGTCAGATCCTACATTTTCTTTACTTACGATCCCGGTTGAGGTTAAAAGCTAGTTAAGTATCCGGTAAAAAAATCATGAAGGTATTGGTAAAATATGATAGACCATTGCAAAAGAGTTATGGGATTTGAACTCTGAACGATCCTGAAATTTAGCCTCTGCTACAGTTGCCACCTACAACGATCTCCTATACAAATTATTTCTACCATTTACACCTGATATATACTTACCGAATACCGGATCAGTAGAGCAATAGATGGACCTTTTAGCGTAAATAAAATGCATGAAATTTCTCTGATGTCATGTGATGATGTAGTTTTTCTCTAAATTAAACAGTTTGATGACATTACCTTTCAAATTTTTTGTTCTTATACTTAATATAAAAGTCGTAAATTTTGCTAAATTTTTGATGTTGTGTTTTATTTAGTTGGCGGCAATGACAAATTGAAGAATAAACGCACGCTTCGACCCGGCGCTCCCACCAGGAGAGGGTTTTCTACAAGCCCAACACCAAATAAGATGGTACGTACACAGCTTGTATCCAATATGTATTAATACTTGAAAATCAAAGAGTAGTTGTGATTGAGATTCGAACGCGTATTCGTCAAAGAGGTCTGAGACTAAGAGCAACCAAAAGAGCATCCGATCATTCTTGTGGTGCTACCAGTCATGCCCATATACGCAGCAGGACCCTGTCCTAAATTCGATCTACAGCTACAGTTTAAAGTCCGTAGTATTACCTTTTACCTATTAGTACCTTCCAAAAAGTATATTTAAAAAAAAATAGTACCCTAATTGCTGCAAAGATATCATGAGTTATTTTCCAGCAGGACCCTCAGCCGTTTGAAGGTTTTAAGACCAATGGCGTACGGCTCCGGTTAGAGCCATATATAAAATAATAACTTATTTTATTGTGGCCGATCACTTGAAGAATTATCGAAAATCGCATTCGAAATAATTCTGATTAATATCAAAATAAAAAGTTCTTCGTATTGTACTTGTTCAAAAACTTGTTTTGGATACGTTTGGGCGGAAGATACGATGTTTTTTAACACATTAATCAATCTTTCATTATAAATAGATAGCAACACTCAAATATTAATACGTAAGTACATACATCAGTTTAGGGTTTCGTACCAAAATTTTGCGATAGATACAAAGGTGTTTGGAAACAAGGTGTTCGTTCCCAATCCCCAGAAGAAGATGGCAGGCCGCGGCCCACGGCCCGACGACGGTTGATGTCGGGATGTTGTATATATTGCTAGTCGCTATATAAACTTTGATAGCGCGATGAAGGACTTACGTCGTGTCGTCATCATTCTATGGAGCGTCGCTAGATGTCGCTACAGATGTTTTCGCTGGTCTTTACACGTTAAAACCTCTAGTTTTGAAGTTGTACCAGTTGTACGATACTATGAAAACACTAACATCCTCCAACTAGCACTGGTTCAACTTCGTGAAGTACAGCTAAAACATTCTCATCACCCAGAGCAGAGTACCTGGCTCTGCAGAGGCAGAATAAAAATGAATTGTGATGATAAAACACCAATCGATCGATATTCGGCGAATGGATTAGTCGACGTCGATCGATAGTTTCTACCAGATTAATCGATCGATCATCGATCAAGGGCATCGATCGATGGCAGAAAGAATCAGACGACGTCAATCTAGCTGTTTGATTAGACGCGCGATTCGAAATAAACTGATGGAATATAGTCGGGATTACTCGATCAACGGCGATTGGTTAGTCGAAGGGTATTCGTCGATCATTTAAAGCTACCAGACCAGTCGCCCAACTTTGATCGATGATCGATCAATTGGTCTGGTAGATGCTCGTATACGCAGCAGGACCCTGTCCTAAACTCGATCTACAGCTAAAGTTTAAAGTCCGTAGTATTAAGTACCTTCCAAAAAGTATAACGAAAAAAATTTACCTTAATTGCTGCGAAGATATCATTAGTTATTTTCCAGCAGGACCCTCAGCCGTTTGAAGGTTTTCCGGCTCCGGTTAGAGGCATATTAATACCTTAAAAAATCATTTACATTGTTCTCAAATTATGATTATTGTATGAGGAATCGCCTGTGAAACCTTTTTCATGCAAGCAGGACTCTTTTATGTTTCTTTAAAAAAAAACTGGTCCCCATTTTTAACCTGACGAAACGGATAGTTTCTTGTTTTACCCGACCAAGCAAATTGTTCACCTGTTCCCTCATGACTAGTTATCATAATTGGACAAATAGACAAAGGATAAGGTGCCCTTGAAAGCGTCTTGACTGTCCGTTACTTATAGGCTACATCACGTCACTTTAAATTGACTTGGGACTAAAAGTAAAGAACTAAAAAAAAGTTTCGTGAATGTTTCTTGTGGGTTATCAAAAACTTTTAGCACAGTTTAACCCTACTGCTCTAACACAAGAGAAACACTATTACTCTAACAGACGAAAAAAAAAAACTTTTTTTTAACTACTAAAACACGCAAAACTTCAGTACTGTATCTATGAGGATGACATTAATATTTTTCTATGCACGTTGTTGTGTACTCCTGTCATCGAATGCGACATTTTTTTATTTGGGACAGATTTTCTATACGTAGTAACAATAACTCGATGCATATACAGGGTTGTTATTATTATTAACACTGTATTATTATATTTCAGGCAAATTCTGAGTTTTTTTCGGCCATGTCGTTTTTCGTAATTATATTTTGGGTGGTAAGGAATACTTAATGTCATTAATAAATTAGAAATGACAAACAAAATTCTTCTTTTTAATAATATACACAAAAAAAACCCTTTTGTTCGCTTTAGGGCTGATTCTTGTTACGGCAGATTCTGGTACGGCAGATTCAATTTATCACAGATTCTTGTTAGAAGTACAATCACAAAAAAAAATTAATCTGTACGATCCAGTAAATCTATGAATCTTTTCCCTTGGCCTCCTTAACGAATAGCTACTATATGAATAGCAGTTCCCTAGAAAGTGAAAGGTAAAAAGAAGAAAAAGTGCTTTATTCATGTTTAGAAGAAACAACAAAAATGGAAAATAATAACTTGAAATCTATAAAACTAATTTTTGTAAAGGCATTATTCTTACTTATACCTATTAATTTTTAAGGCTGACAATTTTTGTAAACACTCCATAGGTGTGATCGTGTTGGCTTCAAAATTTGTTAATAAGTATTTCATTTGTAAGCACATTTTAATTATAACATTTTTTGTTTCAATTACCCTTTTTCTGCCTTTACAAGAATCTGAGAATCTGCCGTAACCAGAATCTGCCCTAAAGCGAATAAAGGAAAAAAAAACGATTCTTGTAATGATAATAACCTAAACTTAATAATAAACTTGTTACGGCTATCCTGGCCTATTTAAAGTTGCGTACTATTTATAGTACACACGTCGGCGTTAATTGGTTAAATACATACACAAAATAAAAGTTTTCAAGCAATCTTTCTGCTAAAATACTATCTATTTTAATTAAATGTATGGTTTTTTGTAAAGTACAATTAAAAAGCTTACAAGACATGTGCCTGTCTGGGCAGAAAACGTTAAAACATAAAAGGGTCCTGCTGGCAAGAAAAATTTTTCACAGGCGATTCCTCATACAATAATCACAATTTGAGAACAGTGTAAATGATTTTTTAAGGTATTAATATGCCTCTAACCGGAGCCGGAAAACCTTCAAACGCCTGAGGGTCCTGCTGGAAAATAACTAATGATATCTTCGCAGCAATTAAGGTAAATTTTTTTTTGTTATACTTTTTGGAAGGTACTTAATACTACGGACTATAAACTTTAGCTGTACATCGAGTTTAGGACAGGGTCCTGCTGCGTATACGGGCATCTACCAGACCAATCGATCGATCATCGATCAAAGTTGGGCGACTGGTCTGGTAGCTTTAAATGATCGACGAATACCCTTCGACTAACCAATCGCCGTTGGTCGAGTAATCCCGACTATATTCCATCAGTTTATTTCGAATCGCGCGTCTAATCAAACAGCTAGATTGACGTCGTCTAATTCTTTCTGCCATCGATCGATTCCCTTGATCGATGATCGATTTATTAATCTGGTAGAAATTATCGATCGACGTCGACTAATCCATTCGCAATATATCGATCGATTGGTGTTTTATCATCACAATTTATTTTTTTTACCACTTTGGCGTTGGGTTAAACCTTTGGGCCTCAGACGCCAGTGCTTGCGGGTTCGATCCCCGCACGGAACAAGAAAAAAAAAATGTTCCGTGTCTGGGTGTTTATCTATTTATGTATTCATATTCTAGGTTCCCCCCTAGTTCGCTACATGGTATCCCATAACACAAGCTATGCTTACTTTGGGGCCATGTAGTTGGTGTGATTGTCTGGGGATTTTATTTATTTATTTATTTATTTATTCTGCCTCTGCAGAGTCAGGTACTCTGCTCTGGGTGATGATAATGTTTTAGCTGTATTTCACGAAGTTGAACCAGTGCTAGTTGGAGGATGTTAGTGTTTTCATAGTATCGTAAAACTGGTACAACTTCAAAACTAGAGGTTTTAACGTGTAAAGCCCAGCGAAAACATCTGTAGCGACATCTAGCGACGCTCCATAGAATGATGACGACACGACGTAAGTCCTTCATCGCGCTATCAAAGTTTATATAGCGACTAGCAATATACAGGGGGTCCCGTAAGTCATGGATCAACGGAATGTTGGTAATAGAGGGGATCAATAGCTAATAGGAATACAAGTCCTAGGCCAAGTAGTTTTATAGTTATAGTTATTTTTTGTATTTTGTAAAAATTGACATAATGTGAACAAAAAAGTTAAAATTTCCAGGCAAAACTTTAATAAAATGTTATAATTTTTTGTCTTAAATGTTAAGTAAACATAAATTATCCTAAATAAAAGGCTTTTTAGTCCTAATTATCGTCGACAAAAAAAATATGTGCTAAAACATATGAAAAGTTTGAATTACAAAATTCGCAATGCAATACTTGAACGAAGCTAGAATAAAAAAAATGTACGGTAACTTCTTAGCCCATTTGCTGAAAAATATCTACAACTAACACAGATTCCAAAATGGTATAACAATGTTACATTACATAAAGTTAAAAGGAAAAAAAACTGGTACTAAACAGAGCAAGTCAGAAAACTCATAGAAATGGTTTTAAGTAATTGCAAGTAATTTTGAGATTTTTTTTGCTATGTTTTTCATATTTAAGTCGGTTTTCTCTCTACACTTCCACTCTTAGTTCAAAGGAAGTGTTCAAAGTGCCTTCCCCATGCTCTTATGCACATTCGACATCTTCTTATAAAACTAGTTCTGAGATTTCTTAATGCTCTTTCATTATTTTTCACTCTTTCAGCTACAAGATTCAGCTTTCGTCTTAAATCTCTTTCATCATTTGTTATCGTCTCATAGACTGCTTCTTTGAAATAGCCCCACAAAAAAAAAAACCAGTGGATTAAGATCGGGCGAGCGTGGTGGCCATGCAATGCTACCTCCGCGTCCAATCCATTGATTTGAGAACGTATTGTTGAGGTATTGAGTCACATGCCGTGAATAATGAGCGGGGGCTCCATCGTGCTGCAACCACATCCTTTCGCGTACTTCTAGTGGTACGTCCACCAACAAATTATTGAGCTCGATTCTCAAAAACTCCAAGTAACGAGCCCCGTTAAGCCTCGGTGGGAGTTCAAATGGACCGATAACTCTGCAATCAATAATTCCTGCCCACAAATTTACTGAAAATTGGTGTTGGAATCGATCTTCCCTTATTATGTGGGGATTATCTACCTCCCAATGGTGCATGTTATGCATATTAAATACTCCAATCCTTTTAAAACAAGATTCATCGGTCCATAAAATGGAGTTGAAAAACTGTGGATCTTGTCGGCATCGGCGCAGCATTTCTCGGCAAAAATCCACTCGCCGTGGAAAATCGGCGGGTAACAATGCTTGCACCCGTTGCACAAGATATGGGTGCAAATCATTTCTTTTTAAAATGCGATGCGCTGTACTTCTTGCAACACCAGTACGCCTTGATATACGGCGGACACTAGTGGAAGGATCTTCATCCACTTCGGCTAACACTCAACGTTCGTCGACTCTTCTAGGTCTTCCCTCGGCATTTCGAACTCCAGGAATTCGACCTTCCATGTAGGCATTATTCACCCGAAGAAAAACTCTGTAATCGGGATAGTGATTGCGATTCGGATAACGCTCACGATACGTACGTGCTGCTAACCGAGCATTTCCGTCACACAAGCCATATGTTAAAAACATCTCGGCATATTCACGAGGAGTGTAGATATGAGGCATTTTCCAGTCAAACAATATCAAAATCACAAGCACAATCAAAGTCCAGTTCAAGATTAGGTCGACAAATGATAGTTGTATCGTATTGAGTGGCAAAAACGAGCTGTAGTTCCGAGCTATTAACAAGGCACTGAATGCGCGCGCGCGTGTGCGGCGACATGGCGCGGGGGCGGCGAGTTGAGAGGGGAAGTGAGGAGAGCGGGATACAATAAAAACGACCTAAATATGAAAGAGATAGCAAATCAATTCTCAGAATTACTTGCAATTACCCAAAACCATTTCTATGAATTTTCTTACTTGCTCTGTTTAATACCAGTTTTTATCCTTTTAACTTTAAGCATTGTTATACCATTTTGGAATCTGTGTTAGTTGTAGATATTTTTCAGCAAATGGGCCTAGAAGTTACCATACATTTTTTTTATTCTAGCTTCGTTCTAATATTGCATTGCGAATTTTGTAATTCAAACTTTTCATATGTTTTAGCACATATTTTTTTTGTCGACGATAATTAGGAATAAAAAGCCTTTTATTTAGGATAATTTATGTTTACTTAACATTTAAGAAAAAAAATAATAACATTTTATTAAAGTTTTTCCTGGAAATTTTAACTTTTTTGTTCACATTATGTCAATTTTTACAAAATACAAAAAATAACTATAACTATAAAACCACTTGGCCTAGGACAATAAAACTTTGTATTCCTATTAGCTATTGATCCCCTCTATTACCAACATTCCGTTGATCCATGACTTCGGGACACCCTGTATACAACATCCCGACATCAACCGTCGTCGGGCCGTGGGCCGCGGCCTGCCATCCCTTTTCTGGGGATTGGGAACGAGCACCTTGTTTCCAAACACCTTTCTATCTATCGCAAAATTTTGGTACGAAACCCTAAACTGATGTATGTATTTACGTATTAATATTTGGGTTTTGCTTTCTTTTTATAATAAAAGATTGATTAATGTGTTCAAAGAACATCGTATCCTCCGCCCAAACGTATCCAAAACAAGTTTTTGAACAAGTACAATACGAAGAACTTTTTATTTTGATATTAATCAGAATTATTTCGAATGCGATTTTCGATAATCCTTCAAGTGATCGGCCACAATAAAATAAGTTATTTTGAACCTAAGTACATTGAGTTATGATCAAAAATTATATGAGGAAAATATTTTATGCAATATCGAACGTTCTTCAAATGCCTTTTTGTGTTATTTGAATACTGGGAATATTTGTAACATGACATAATACTTTTAGGGTATACAGAAAAGGTGGGAGCGGCCGAATTTAAGATCTCACAGTTTGTCACCATCCCTCGTATACACTCGTCAAGTAAGTAAATATAATTATTCAAATGTAGTTTAGTTAGAGAAATTTTATTTGCATTTAATTTTGATTGTGTGTATCAATAATTCCTATATTTCGTACTTCGAATAAACTAAATGTATGTTTAGTTAAGTTTTATTAACTTAGTAAAACTGAAACGATTCAGATATTTTTTTTGAAGTCTCCACTGATTGCTAATTTTAATTCTTCATATCGTGTAGGTATTTACGTATTTATTTTCATTCTTATTGTATATGAGTTTGTGGCATGGGATATATACATGGGCTAATATAATAAAATATTTAGATATATTTATTATTCATCATATTTTTATTTTTCTTAGTGTCTGCAAAACATGCAACCATCGGAGAAACCTTCCACATCCTCGATGGAGGAAGAAAACATGATTGCTTCCAAATTGGCAGAGCTGTCGGCTGCTACTGGTATAGACTTTACTTCTATAAATCATCATTTATTAGCATTTAGTTCATATACTGTAATAGAACTTTTCAACACACTTGCTCGTAAAGTGAGCCTTATTCTATCGAATTTAGAACTATAAACTAGGCTATAAGTCACGCGTGCATAATATATTATACCCTAGTGCATAATATAATGAATCCTACAAAGTTGAATTGTACCTTAGTGCAAATTACATGCGAGTAAACAGAGCATATTTTATTGATCCGGGTTATACATTAAATATATGAGCGCGCGCGTCCAGGCGTCGCGCGGCCAGGCGGCGCGCGTGCAGCAGCAGCAGCACGCGCAGCGCCTCCAAGCAACAATACCGTGTGTACGTGTAATGGGACAGGGTTACTGACGCGCAGCAGCTAACAGCTGCTTTAAATAAATTTTATGACCACGTATGTCTGTCTTTTACTCACAAGTGTGTTGAAAAACGTCGTATGTAATTCGTGAGCGTTGCTGATTACAGTCTCGGCTCATTATTAAGCCCTCGCCTGCGGCTCGGGCTCAAATCACAGCCTTGACTGTAATTAATAATAATAATAATAATAATAAATCTTTATTTGTATCTCTCAAATATACAATACAATAAGTAAATATAACTAAACTATAAACAAGAAAACTTAAGGTAAGTAGGTTAGTTAGACGGTAAATGGTAGAATTAGCAACTTAGCTCACTTGTTACATAATATACTATTTTTCAATACGCCATTTTGGTTCCTCTAAGAATGGCCTTGCCGCTCGTGGACCAGCGTGTCGTAAACGTTGACTAGTCCAACTATTCCCACTTGATGGTAGTAGGATCCTTATAGCGTTTCCCGGCTAACAACCACCCTTCATTTAAAATCTACCGTAAACTATCACCGCTTTGGGGATGATGTGTTCCGGTAACTTTTTACGAATATAGTTTCTTTCTACACCCGTGTTCTGTGATCTTCGCCCACATATTCACTTATCATCAGGTAAGATTAAGGACAAACGTGGGTTTAGTCATCAGTAAAAAAGAAGCATAGGATCAGCCAGGAGTAAAATTACTCCAACAAACATCCCAGTAAGACACTAAGCGTAGCCAGCCTTAATTTGGAGCATCAATGCATTTAAACAGTAACCTATTCTGAATCATGAAGAAATCAGACTGAGAGAGAGTTTCGTAAAGTTTCAGTTTATCTAGGGCTATGGTCCTACCTATATTATAGAATTCGGTACCTTGGATGAGGTGATTACTGAGTGTTTTATTGATGGATGTCTGAGATTGCTAAGGTTTGGTCGATTGGTCATAAGGCTGATTTTATGCCCGAGCACTGTCGGCAAATTATCTTAAAATAATACTGTTGCATATCTATGGAAATCTGTGTGAAAGGCTGTGCAGTACAAGTTTTGAAACGACTTGCAACCTTCTTAGTAATAAAAGTTTGTAAATTGTTTACAATGATTTCCCGCCATTTTTTTAAAATCAGAGTTGTACTTTAGCACAACAAAAATGGAATTAAGTCAAAAATATTTTAGAGCGCAAAGTATTCCTTTTGTCTTCAAAATGCTTTTGGGAGAGCTGCACTTTATTTGAGCTTCGTGAGGCGATAGTTTGCTGAATTTGAGAGAGGTCAGGATTCTTTACATGACAAATTTCGTGAAGGGCGGCCTTCAGCTACCGTCAATGTGGCTACTGTTAAGCGTCTAATTGAAGAAAACCCGCGGATTACCTATAAGATAATTTGAGGACTACTGGGGATCGGTATGAGCCAAATACAGAAAATTGTACACACAGAATTATAAGTTTGGAAACTTTGTTGTCGTCATGAACTGACAGCGGAGCAGAAGCGGGCTCGCGTGGAATGGTGCTCACAGAAGCTACTGAAGTACGACCACGGACATTCTAATGCTGTTTATGACATTGTCACAGGAGACAAAACGTGGATTTATGGTTTTGAACCCGAAAAAAAAAGCAATCTTGTGAAAATTGTGAAAATGAGATCAGGCTAAATTGAGGCAGGCGAGATCGCGTTTTTCACTTGAAGATCAAAAGAGTGCTAATGCCGATTGGTATTCTACCATTTGTTTACCCAGGGTCTTAGAAAAAGTTCGCCAAAGATGACCAAAAAGCCGCGTTCTCAAGTCATATTTAGCTTCCGAAAAAAAACAACTTGTCACCAATCCCGCACATAGCCCCGTTCTAGCACCCTGAGATTTCTGTATTTTCCCTTAAATAAAAGATTGATGAGAGGTTTCACTTTTACCAACTATGAAGAGGCAGTGCTAGCGTTCAATCAGCATGTAGAAAAATGCCTTCAGATCTGTGACCCTCTTGTTTTTAAAAATGGTTCGATCGTATGAAAAATTTTTAAATGTAAAGGAGAGTATATTGAAAATCAATAAACATAATATTTTGGTTATATATATTTGGTATGTTATCATTTATTATATATTTGGGTGTTGATGCCATCAGCCCCTAATAAAGAACTTAGCCCGAAATCGATATCGAAACGAGAGCCCCGGCATGCAGTGTATAATATTAGGATCAAGAATGATACCAGATGATCTGATAAGTAAAAAAGCGATTTCAATAATTTCGTGGTCACAACAAGAGAGGGAGATGCTGAAACTTTTAAAGACGTGCGTCTTATTTATTTATTCCCAAATAAATAAATAAATAAGAAATGCCCAGCAAACTTTGGAGGCAACATTTTCTATTTTACACTTCAAATTAACATAAAAGGAGCTGTCATTATATTTTAGAGATTGTCTAAAAAGAACTTGTTATTAACTTTGCTATTGCTTAATTTCAGATTCAACAAAAATAACTATACCACAGTTGGCAGTTATAAAAATGAACCGTTTATTAATTTCAAAGAAACGGGATTTCATGAAGTTGCGGAATCAAGTCATTACACAACAGGTATCTAAGTAATTTGTGTTGAGTCAGTTGTCTTTATGAATAAGTTCCTATTACCTTGTAATTTTTGTTCCAAAGCCATTATTATACTTTTCTTGTAGAATATTCTGATCGAACAACTCACGGCCCTGAAGGAGATGGAGACGAAAGCAGGCTTGACTCCTGACGAAACTCTTGGAGACGTTACGGTGCTTGCTCTGAAACCTTGGCCCGCTCATGATCTCGTACTCTTAATCAAGGATGTAATGGATTTGGCATTGCCATCAGATACTGTCAGTTATTTTGGTAGAGCTCTTTTATACTTATTTGCAATCCAAAAATACGTAATCATAATAAAACATTTTTAGCAGCAAAAGCTTCTAGAAAATTAGCTATAGTATAATGCTTAAATAAAACGAATGCGTTTGCTGTTAATTATGCCTACGTTAGCCTTTATGTTTCCGAACTGTAGAGTATCGTTAGCTCCAGACATTTTGATGCTGATGAAGTCGAAAAACTTTATTGCTTTAACTTTAATAATCATCGAGTACAGAACATCAAAAATGCGGAAGTCAACCACGTTTTCAAGTATTTACCAAAACTTTAGCTGATGTGAAACTTCATCTACGACATTTTCTGTTTAGTTGTTTTTTTAAAAGAGCCTAAAACGGTATTATCTGTCTTTCTTCTCGGTTCAAGTGTGACTCAAAATTTTAGTGTAAAGTCTTAACTAGGTGATTTTTTAATTGTTAATTGGTATTTCAGGTGCTAAAGTACTCCAAAAAATGAATACAAAACTGCTATCGCTGCCGGATCAAGTGAAAAAGTTGTGCTCACAACTAACAGAGAGTCGAAATGATTTTTTGAACTTTGTCCACCCGAAATGCAAGTCAGATAGAAACGCATTTCAATCTGTGAGTAAAATAAGCAAAAAAAAAATAAAGAATATCTACACTCTTATAATCCATTAATGTCCATTAATGTTTATGGTTATATTTGAATGTAATTGCATCTATAACTCATTTAATATCCGCTCTTAGGGGTAGTCAGGTCCTTGTTGCCTATGTTGTTGTTGGCTTACATCCACAGCATATAATATTTGTCAGAAAAATAGGCATAAGATTCAATTCGGTTTTCAGTCATCATGATTCCAGAAGCTATCGTTAGATAGAAAAAAATATGGTGGAGTGTGAAAAAATCGTTACTTTGTTACATATTCGTTTATCATTATATTTATAAATCAAAAACCACTACCTTTGTGATTTACCAATCTGGGCCTATGTGTAGAATGATACCTCCTTGGTGAATTTTCGATTTCGAGCTCCTCCACGGTACATTCAAAGTATTTTTAAATCTAAATATTTCTAATGAACCTGCAATTAATTCATCATGAACACACAAAGCTCGTCACTGGTATTCAAAGCGAAGGTTTCTGATTAGGGAATCATCTATTATCTACCATTTTTATCATAACCATCGATATTATTTTATCCACCATTCTTCGATCTCATCTTCACTTATCATCGAATGGAGGCAAAATGGGTTTACTCAACGAATAATTACGAGTTCCAGGCCTTTTAGATTTAGCCGTGCCTCAGCCCAGAACTAGGTATCGTAAATTGGGGTGAAAAGGGACAATATCGAACTTCATATTCCATTATTATGCATTTTTATACATATATATTGCTGCATGAGTATAAAATTTATTAAGTCTTTATGTTATCTTCGTCATCAAATATAAATAATAAGAGATTAGTTATTTTATTTATCCAAAAAAGTTGAAATATATGCTTTCCCTATTCACCCGGAGAATGAGTTTAATGGGGACGGACAAAGGGTCAATAGAGAAATTTACCAGGGCTGGCACTATCGTAATAAACAATAATTTATATCTACCTATTTATTTTGTTTATTTGAAATAAGTTTGTAAGCTATTTTATTAGAACCTCATGCATAGTTTTGTCCCAAAACAACATAACATAAACCCAAAACAGCATAATAAGCATGAAAAATATTGAAAAAAGATCAAAATTATCTTTATGTCGTTGTCAATAATTATTTAAAAAAATTGCTTATTGACTACCCTACAAAGCTGTCTCTGTTCATACATAAGTCGTTCCTATTCACCTAATTCTTATCCCGATTAACCCTTCTTTCGTAGTTATTCAAACCTCGAACGTAGGGAAGTCACCCCAAAACCCCAAAACACACAAAACAACAGATTTGCCTGGTCTTTCTATGTAGGTATACAAATAAAATTGATATAATTTAATAACTGACACTTATCTTCTATGTATACGACGACCAAAACACTGAATAACACTAAAATTAATCCATATATTACTAAAAAATAATCCATATAGAGCAAAGTTTGGGTTACATTAATAACCGGCGACTCGTTTTAATTATTTTCAAATGATGTTTTTGGCAGTTTGTAATTTATTTGACGCTTATTCATTGTTGCCATTAAAATGTTTGAAAAATCTACTATTATGCAACGAAAAATAGCAACAGTTGTAAAAACTTGGTAGGTATCTAATATAAAGCATCAAAAATCATTCTCGGTTTTATCGCTATTCACCTCTGGATCCCTATTAACCCCATTTTACGGTACTTATTCTATTGTTAAATTCGTATCACTCTGAGACATATCTGTTTTTATGTTTCCAGACTCTAGAATGGAAGGCAATAAAAGCTCGCAATGAGCAAGACACTGAACAGTTACAGGCTCTTACTGAAGAAACCTGTGGCAAGATAAAACGTATAATTGAAAAGAGTCTAAAGTTAGCCATGTAAGTGTAGCAACATTAAATATCTGCAGACCTTTAACGTTCATTGCCAAACCAAAATTGTTAGGCTTATGTGGGTGGCCCAAATCCTATTTTTATATTATTTTAATCTTAAATGTAATAGATAAAGATTTCAGGTATATCTATGCATTTAGTATATGTGTTTGTCATATTATGTAATACTAGCTTTATCCCGCAACTTCGTATGCGCTTTACTACCCTTCTCGTGGAAATTTCAGAAACTATACAACCAGACACCCACTGAAAGAACCTTTATACCAAGTATCACACCCATGCACTCAAGGAATAAGTTTTTTTCATACAAATCAAAAATCATATATTTCCCGTGCCCGAGGGAATTTTGGGAATTTTTTTCGTAGCACAACCAGTCACTCTTTGAAAAACCTTCATGCCAAGTATCACATCCGTACACTCAAGGAATAAAATTTTTCATACAAACTAAAAAATCCAACCCCTTCCCGTGGGAATTTCGGGAATTCCTTCCATAATATAAACAGACACTTATTGAGGAACCTTTATACCAAGTATCACATCCGTGCGCTCAAGGAATAATATTTTTTCATACAAACTAAAACATCGTATATTTCCCGTTCCCGTGGGAATTTCAGGAATTCCTTTCATAACACAACCAGACACACATTGAAAAACCTTTACACCAAGTTTCACATCGGTACACTCAAGGAATAAGATTTTTCATACAAACTAAAAAGTCCTATATTTCCCGTTCCCGCGGGAATTTCGGAAACTTCTTCCTTAGTGCACCCCTACATCCCCTAAAGAATGTATGTTCCAAATTTCAGCTTTCTCCGCCCAGTAGTTACGGCTGTACGTTGTCTGTCAGTCACTCAGTCAGTAACGGAACAGTTATATATATATTGTATTGTTATATATCACTCGACGTCACGTGATTGGCCATGGAGGGTGTATATTTATAGTATATATCCAAATTGTGTATATAGAGGTTTTATGACCCTGTAGGTCACGGCTCTTTTCCGGTACATCAACCCCTTTTCCAAAAGTCCATAAAATGTGCAACTGCACCCTTTAAGAAATGTCTGTTCCAAATTTCAGCTCTCTGCGCCCAGTAGTTATGGTTGTACGTTGTCTGTCAGTCACTCAGTTAGTAACGGAACAGTTTTATTATAGAAGATAAATCAAATGCCTTCCCATTAGTCCGGCTAAAGGCATACCTTTTTTCCCTTTGCGCAGCCCAATAATGGAACTTACACCTAATACTGCAAAAATAAGACTTAAATGAAAAAATGAAAAAATATTTATTGTTAACACTATGTGTACATAATTACAATGAATCTCTGCTTCCTGTGCTAGGTATTCCTGTATTACAGAAAGCAGTTACTTCCCTTTAGGTACAATTTTGTTTTTGGTACAAATGAACAATCAAATTAATTTAAATAATTTAAATAATAATACAATTAAAGAAATGATTAAAAAATTGTAGTGTCTCTCTCTCTCTTAGTGTGTATGTATGTTTATTTATTTATTTATTTATTTATTCTTTATTGTACACCACAGAAAAAAAAAAACAAAGTAAAACAAAAGCAGAAACATGGTACAAAAGGTGGTCTTATCACTAATAAGCAATTTCTTCCAGACAACCTTTGGGTGAGAATTGGAGACTAATTTATAGGGTGCCTAGGCGTACATATACTAAAATTTAACTAATATACAAATACTATAGTTATAATATAGTAATTTCATAAACTTACACACGAATAATACATAAATATAAAATATATACATATATTCACTAACTATAATGCTTAATATATATACTAAATAAATTAAATACATTGTACTATAATGTCGTGTCTTTAGAAAGGAAGTACTGCTTGACCAGTCTTTTAAATGTGTCAATTGATTTGGCAGACTTAATCTCCAGTGGCAAATTGTTCCACAGTGACACAGCATGGACAGTGAATGATTTCCCGTAAAAGTCAGTTTTATGCGGGGGTGTTGCAAGCATTAAATTATCAGCAGAACGTAGCTGTCGTAGGTGCTGTGAGTGTCTGTAATTAAATCTATTCCTTAAATACTCCGGTGAGGCCGGATTGAACAGTAAGCGATACAGCAGACATAGAATTTGAGTATTCCGGCGAAAGCGAATCGGAAGCCACTTGAGCTTAGTGCGATATTCTGAAACATGATCATATTTACGTAATCCAAATATGAATCTTATGCATAAGTTTTGAAGGCGCTCAAGTTTATTCATTTGGTCTTCGGAGATGTCCAGATAGCAGGCAGAACCGTAGTCTAGTATTGGGAGGAAAAGGGATTGTGCAATGGAAATTTTAGTAGGGATTGGTAGAATATTGCGCAAACGCTTCAAGGAGTTTGTGGCAGCAAACATTTTGCGACTCACTTCATCTACCTGCGCTTTCCATGAAAGTTTGTTATCGAATAGGATTCCCAGATTTTTTACCGATTTGCTGTATTCGATGATCACACCATTAAAAACAAGTTTGGGGCACATGTTCCAGTCAATTCGATCAATTGTTTTTGGGCTCCCTATTATGATCGCTTGCGTTTTAGATGGATTTACAGACAAGCCATGCTGTTGGCTCCAAGAAAGTATTTTGTCCAGGTCGTTGTTTATTGTACTGATTGCCTGCGGTAGATCCACAAGGTTTGTGTTGAGATAAATTTGGAGATCGTCTGCGTACATATGGTAGGAAGAAGTTAAATTATTTGAAATTGTGTTTATAAAAATTGAGAATAGAAGAGGAGACAGCACGCCACCTTGAGGGACGCCGGATGTGATACCAATCCAGTCCGAGCAGTATTCTTCGATACTTATACGCTGCCGACGTCCGCACAAGTAAGAATGAAACCAATCAACCACGAATGGAGATATGTTAAGAGAGCGAAGAAGTTCTAACAAGATAGCGAAGTCAACAGTGTTGAAGGCATTGCTAAAGTCGAGCAGTGTTAACACTGTTAGCTTTTTGTGTTCCATGCCCAAGCGTATATCATCGGAAATTTTGACTAACGCCGTGATCGTACTGTGGCCGGACCGAAAACCAGACTGGAGTGGATTGAGCAAATCATTTTTTTGCAGGAAGTTGGTTAATTGTTTATGTACCAGATGCTCTAGGACTTTGGATAGGAACGGAAGGATAGAAATCGGTCGAAGGTCTTGAAACGACGAGGGAAGAGGTTTTTTAGGAAGTGGGATAATATGTGCATCTTTCCATAAAGCAGGAAAGTGACAAGCGCTGATGGAGTTATTCAGGATGATTGTTATGATAGGGAGAAGGAAGTCAAGTAGTATGACGATCATTTTGCGACTGACGTTGTCTGATCCGACGGCATTAGAGTTAATTGAAGTGATTGCTCTCTTAACATCACATTCGGTGAATTGAGTAAAATGAAAAGAATCGTAAGAGGGCTTAGGCAAAGATGAAATTTTGAGTAATGTTTCAGCTTTCTGTTGGCTATCTATGGAGCAAGAAGAAGTAAAGTGTGAATTAAGTGCATTGAAATCTATGTTGTTAGGAATTGAATTTGTTTTATTTTTGCCTACGCCCAAAGTCTTAAGGAAATTCCAGACTTTTGCTGGAACTCCGTTCGAAACAGATTTGTGGATATGGCGTCGCTGTGCGTCCCTACACATAGTATTGCAGCGATTCCGAAGGAGACGATATCTTTCACGGTTTTCTTCACTGGGATCATGTTTATATTTGACCCGCGCTCGGTCTCTCTTACTCATGGCAGATTTAATAACATCATTCAACCATGGAGCAGGTAAATGTTTAATCCTAACGGGTCGAACTGGGGCATGGCGATCATAAAGCTGAAGAAGGAGAGAATTAAAAATAGCTATTTGAGAATCTGTAGTTTCAGCATTTATGACCTCAGACCAGTCGACTTCCTGCGCATCACGAAGCAAGTTGTCGTAGTCAATCCCATAAAAATTTCTTTGCAACAGTACCCTAGGCTTGGTTTTAGGAGGCTTTACTTTATAAGAAAGGAATAGTAAGTTATGATAGGAAAAGGCTTCCGCTTCTAGTTGTCCATGATGTACAACGTGATCCAAGCGAGCAACAATTTTAAGGTCCAGAAGGGAAGCAGTGCAGTTGGGGAAGAAATGAGTTGCAGAGGATGGTAATATATTCAAGTTGCATCCATTAATAATTGATTCAAGTTTTCTAGAGCGAACATCTTTTTTTAATAAACACGTATTGAAATCTCCCATGATAATAACGTGGTTGTATAAAGGGAGTAATTCTTCCAATAACTTCTCGAATGCAGGAAAGTAGTTTGCGTTAGGAGATGCGCTATATACCACTCCTAGAAGAACTTTGGTATTGGCTATTAACACTTCTATAAAAAGATGTTCAGTCGCATGTGGGTTGGATGAAGTTTGAAGAGAAGAATTTACAATTTTACTTGAAATATCGGAGCGTAAGAAGATAGCCACCCCACCACCGGTTCGGTCAATACGATCATTCCGGATGAGTTTAAAGCCTGGTAAGGCGTATGAAATTGAAGGAAGGCAGGGCTTCATCCACGTTTCGGAAACTAATATGGCATGAATTTTCTTAGAATCAAACGTTGCCAACATATCGGGGTAATGAGCTGGAATACTTTGTGCGTTTATATGAATTACATTAAAATTTTTCAGTAAACCTGAGAACTGAGAATCTAGATTTGAAGAAAGAGGGAGAAAAGAGCTGTGATAACTATCGGAACTGTCCAATCCGCTCGACGAGCATGAAGTAAAATCTAAAGGCTGGTCAGAGATATCTCCATTGCTAGTACAAGACATGAATATTAAATATAATAGATATTATTACGATATAGATAAGATTACGAATAAGTCTATTTATAAATAAAATATATACAAATAAATAAAAACACTATGTATATCTAATTAAATCGGGTTTAAAACAATGTCACCCACCAGCGGTATGGAAGAATTAATACAGTTTAAACAAACATCAATTAGAATTGAAAAAGAAAACAAAAAAAAAAAAAAAACAAGCACAGAAAGAAAACAATTTTACAAACAAAATAAAATATTGATGAATAGTAACGGGTGGCACGACCTTGGTCAAGTCCGACATAGGTCAAATTGGCAACTCGTCAAGCCCTCTCTTCGACATATTATGAAAATGTTTGTGTGTGTGTAAGTGTGGGATGAGAAGTCATGCTACAACAGTGATTTAAGAAGGGCTCTACAAATATCATATTTCAAATCCAACAACTATGTTGTAATGGATTTTTTATCAGGTAATTATTTTTTACTCTTAGGTTAAGTGTTTTGTTAATTTTATTGTATAATCTGGGTGCTTGTTAGATACATTGTCTTCTTGCAAGTGCACTATTTAGTGACGGGACAGGAAAGTTATTAATTCGTTTGCGTGGGATAGGTAATTTGGGAATCGAATGCCGATGGTAATGCCGGCAGCATTTAAGAACGTATGTCTTTCTCACACTGAGAACTCTTGTCAGTTCATACAATTTTGTAGTAGAATATTTGTAGGGTAGAGACATAAGAACTTTCAAAATTGCTCGTTGGGCTCTTTCTGTTTGTATCAAATATTTTTTTGCGGCTCCACCCCAAGAACAAATACAATAGTTAATCAAGCAATGGCAAAGTGAATCATAAGTTCTCAATAGGAGTTCTATGTCTGCTACGACCCTTAGATTAAAAAATAAATTAAAGAAGTTAGTTCGTCCACAGGCTCCCGTGGTTAGACAGGGACATTTTAATAAAAAACCTGGAGAAGATACAAAAGGAAAATACTGTTTTACAAACAAAACTAACTGAAGCAATGAAACCACCTGAAAATGGTAGTTCAGTTACGCATGAAAAGGAATACGCGGAACAGCAGGTAAAATAACAAATATTTACTAATTATCTAGAATAGGAAAATATCCAAAGGGTAAATAAAGTTTTCAAAGCATATCATTAGTATTAGTTGTCTTCCTCCTGGGCAGTCGAAATCAAATAAATTTTATTTAATTTACATTCTTGAGAAATAAGAAAACTGCACTAATTTGGTGGTGTGGTGTTCGTTGAAACATGATCTTTAGACCTGTTACGCACATTAAAAATGTTGTAATTATACTGAATAAAAACTCACTAGGAGGTGATAAACTCTTTAAATGAGGAGCTGAGTAAGGAACGTTCAGCACGGGAGACTCTGAAAGAGGCGGTGGCGGCAGCTGAAGGCATGCTGCGAGCGGCGCGTGCGCGCGTCCTGACTCTCGAGAAACAAATGAAGGATTTGCGCAGTGAGCTTGACCTCACCAAGAGAAAGCTGAAAGATATGGAGCTGTTTGTAAGTAGAAAAGTAATACTCTACTGTGGTAGAGAAACTGAATTAAGGGCTCATCTAGTTCTGTTGTTAAACAAATGTCATAGAACAAAAACTATTGCGTAGTTAATAATTATTACCAATCAATATGAAATCCAGTTATTTATTTATTTATTAATACTCCTTATAAACTTTATTTCAACACCTGTAAAATAATTCAACGATGCAGAGGAAAATTAGTTTATACACAACCATATTTACGGTATAGAAAAAAGTAAGGATGTTAGAGTGGTGCATAAACAAAACAACTACCTACTACTTGATACAACCTACTCGTTATTGCATAATATTTTTATTTGTAGCCTTTTGTTTATGTAATGTTCCATGCAAGACCTTCTTATCGCATATTTCATTATCTTAAAAGATTAAGGGAAAGACCAGGTTTGGTTTACCGTTAATGAATTAAAACCGTTTTAGCATCGACAGCGCGAGACGTCCCACGACGCGCGATCAAAGAAACTGATAGAAGTATCAAGAACCGGGGAGACAACAATTGAAACACTTCTAAAACAACGGGATGCATTGGAACAGAGGTAAATAATATTGTAGTTTAAATAGATCAAAGTACTTATCTTTGCTACTAAACATATAAAATTATCAAGTGATATAAATAGTGTTGTAATATCGTGGACAGAAAACAAATTGACTGGAAGCATACTTTTTATGCAGAATACCTTCATATCCTAAATATATTTACTTAAGTTCAGACAAATAAAACCCGAATGCATATTTAGTGATTCTAACACGACGACTTTTGCGAGCTATCATACGTCCGCGTGAGTTCCTCTATTTCTAGTGATTCAATTAAAATTACACATTGTAGGTCACATATAGCTTTCGGAACAGGGCTAGTGAAAACCGAATGAGAGTAGAGCTCAAGATAGAGGACAAATATTAGAGAGCAGAAAGTAAAAGTTAAATATATTCCTCACAAAAATTAGTTAGGACGTATTCCTCTGTAGACTTTACATTTTGTATAAAACTGATATTTATTGAGAATTAGCCTTTTTATAAGCAGGGTTAAAGAACTGCACGAACAAGCCAACATGACGGAAAAAGATGTAGAGAAGCGCCTGGGGCAGGAAAAATCCAAACAGGAGAGGTTGATGTACAAAGCTGCTGAACAGGTATAATATTTACTGTGTATACTAAAATAAGACGGCTAAGAGTTCATTTGTTTGAACGTTTATTTGTTGTTCTCTTCGAAAAATTAATTTGCCAACAAGGCCGTATATTAACATTTTAATACTACTTACAAAAAATAACACAAAAAAAAAAAGAATTGATGTCGTTAAAAAATATTTTGTATAAGACACCGCTGGAAATTTAGAAGATAATTGTCTGCATTGAAATGATAAGCCCGAAATCGCTTAATTAAAGGTGCTGAAATTTAGGTTATCTCTAGCATTGACTTCGGAACAAAATTTTCAGGATAAAGAATGTAACGCGTTAAGAACTACATGTGAGGCTCTAGAGGCTCGCGTGAAAGAACTGCAGCAAGACTTGGATAAGATGCGGGAATACTCATCAAAGCTGGTCGAGATCGGGAAGGTTAAATGTTTGGACTATATTCCGGTTAAAGGTGATTATTTTATAGATTTTTTTACTGAAGCTAGACGGAAACTGTTACTTTTTTCATCAAGACAGCCTAAAATACCAGTGTATTTAAAAAGATATTTCCCCATAAGAATGGTAGTATCATCATATTCATTATTAGTGAATCCCGTGTACTGGTAATTTAGGAGGGCGTTTTTGGTGTTCCATGGTAGCTTCATATCATTTATTATCCTGATGAAGGTTATTTTTGAAGGTTTATAAAACTGACTTGTTTTTGTATTTCTGAGTCATATATTTAAGAGATGTTCGTAGGAACATCTCTTAAATATATGACTCAGAAATACAAAAACATGAGGAAAAAAAATCAATCAATATATATAAAACTGTTCCGTTACTGACTGAGTTACTGAGTGACTGACAGACAACGTACAGCCGTAACTACTGGGCGCAGAGAGCTGAAATTTGTAATATACATTTTTTAGGGGATGTAGGGGTGCACTAAGTAAGGAATTCCCGAAATTCCCACGGGAACGGGAATTATTGGACATTTTAGTTTGTATGAAAAATCTTATTTCTTGAGTGCACGGATATGATACTTGGCATAAAAGTTCTTCAAAAAGAGACTGGTTATGTTATGAAAGGAATTTCCGAAATTCCCTCGGGAACGGGAAATATATGATGTTTTAGTTTGTATGATAAAATCTTATTCTTTGAGTGCACGGATGTGTTACTTGGTATAACGGTTCCTCAATAAGTGTATAATGGAAGGAATTCCCGGAACTCCTACGGGAACGGAAAATAGGACTTTTGAGTTTATGCGTGTACGAAGTCGCAGGAAAACGCTCGTATTATGATAAAACTTATTAAAACTTTATTTATGTTCTGAAGCCGTTTTGTGTTTTATTGATAGTAATTGACTTTAACCCATTGAATGCTGACTACGTATATTCTCGTAGTGTGGTGTTAGTGTCAGGTGCCGACTACGAGTTTTATCGTAGGACTTTGTATGCCTGGATTATTAAATTTATGTTAGCTAGCATCCTAAACTCAACAGAAAATTAAGGATTGGCGTCTAATAAAGAAGTCCGAATGAAAAAATAGTAACTTTATTGAATTTTTTACATAGAAACTAGCCTAAAATTACAAAGGTTGCGTAGAAATTTTAAGGTCTAGCTCATAATGTATTTTTTAATATAAAGTAACGAAATAGAAAGTTAATAAGTTATAATGAGAATAATACAATAAGTAACATAATATTAGTTTCATGTAAAACAAAAATAAGTACAATAATTAGAGGGTAAGTATCCAAAATTGTATCAAAAAAGACTCAATAATGCTAGTTCTTATGCGTGAATCTAGGATCAGTATGAAAAATTCTGTTGCAGTCTACAACACATAAGGCAGGTTTATCTGGACAGACTGAACAGAAATAAACAGTCTCTTTACGTTTTTTATTTTTCGTACACACACGACACGGTTTTGAAGGGTTCTGCTTCTTTTCTGTGGGTGGTAACCTTGCTAGGTCATGAAATTCTGTCAAAGGACTACGAGCACTGCCGCCTACTAGTACCTGAGCAGGAGCTGTAGCCAAGACTGGTGCTGGAGCTAGATCAGAACCCGGAGCTGTAGTTTGGGCATCATCTATGCCTAACATATGTAAGATGAACTTTTTTCTAAACTGTAGTAACCGCATTTTAGAAGTTCGTTTCTGGATGCGAAGTAATTTATGTGCGTTTTGCACATATACGTCAAATATGTGTAAGGCCAACTTCTTATGCCATCGCAGGGTTTTACGTAGTCATGAGTAATAAGAAACCATTTGGTCGCCTTTATCTACTCCTGACATACCGATGTTATAATCAGCCACTATGTTAGGTTTTTCGGAAATTTTTCCTCTCTGGTTTCTAACGTTCACCACTTCTAGTTGATGTTTGTTTGAAATAACTAATACATCCCGTTTATCTTTCCATTTGCACACGGTTATATCGCCGCATACTTGGGCCGCCATCTCTCCTCTCTTCAATTTAGCATTCGTTACTGCTACCGGATTATTTTTACGGTTTTTTCGTAAAGTTCCACACACGTAAGTCTTTCTTTGACCTAAACGCCTTGTCAAATGTGCAGAATTGTAGAAATTGTCAGTGTACACGACGTGTCCTTTATCTAAATATCCATCAAGAAGATCTAAAACAACGGTTGAGCTGTGACTGGTACCCGGCGGAGGTCTCTCAGATTTTCCTTTATAAATACGTATCTTCATCACGATTCCTGAAGACTCACATAACTCGTAAAGTTTAATACCGTAGCGATGTTTCTTATTTTTCAGGTACTGACGAAAAATCAATCTCCCTCTCCACAGAACCATAGACTCGTCAATGCTTAGGTTTATATCAGGATAGTAAAGTTCAGCCATTATGTCATGAAATCTATCAAGAATAGGTGTAACTTTATGTAATCTGCATGTTGCTTGCCCATCATTCTCGGAGAAATGAAAGTTTCGAAGTAGAAGTTGAAATCGGTTGCGGCTCATTATAGTTCTAAAGAGTGGTAAGTTATAGAGTTTGTCCATTCGCCAATAGTGAGCTATAGTAGGTAATTGTGTAAGCCCCATATACAGTAACATGCCAATAAACTTCCGCATTTCATCATGATCAGTATTTTTCCAGTATCGAAAGCGAGAATGTTGTTGTAGTGGTCTAGCAGTACGTGCTGCATAGTTGTTTGTTGCTTGTACTAATGAGTTCACAAATTCTCTGGAGAAAAACAAGTCTGCAAGTACTGCTGGTGTCAAATTTTCGTTAGTTTTCAAACCTGGCTCTGGTATGAATGGGAACTGTTGAGGTCTCGCTGATCCCGTTTGCCATTGAAACTCAGGATCATGTGATGGCGCTTCTACAGTTGTGTCAGAGGATGAGTTGCTGAGGGTAGACTCGAAACTACTATCTTGGTTAGTTTCGTTAGCATCAGGAACATAGTTGTCACTCGATCCAGAAGAAAAGTCTTCATTGTCAGAATCTTCTTCATTTTGTAATTGAGAAATGATCTCAGCAAATTGTAATTGTCGCGATGTACGGGCTGCGTTACGCCGGCCATGTAAAATACGTCGCGATTGCATAGCAAAATTGTTCACGCATGTACGTATCAATCAGTGCGCGGGCGACGCGGTACTGAATTCCGAATAAAAAGTAATTACCTATAGCGACACGCATGGACTTGTCACGATACTAACAACAGTAGTCTATGATTGGATAATTCTCAGAACAAAGAAAAAAACAGAACAAAGAAAAGGACAGTTTTCATTTATAGTACCTACATATGAGTGAGATGTACAATCGTAAGTATTTGGCGCCAAAAACCAAAACGTATAGTAGGGTGCCAGAATACGAGTTTATTCGTAGAAAGAATACTACGAGTATTTTCGTAGCCTGGCCTCGTAAGATGAATTTATGTATGATATGCCAGCTACGTAAATATACGTAGGACACCATTAGTATGGTGGCAACCAGGGTTTGACTGAAATGAGAGCCTAGCATTCAATGGGTTAAGATTCATTTTTTAAGTCAAGTTACGAAATTCGAATAACGTCTTTTGATTTTGTTCCTTGATGATAGTAGTTTTGCTGGTAATCTAAGAAAATTCATTTATTAAGAAATAATGTTTCGTTTTAGAAAAAGATCCAACTCTTCAAGATACCAATTTGTGGATAGAATTACAACAGACCCGAGAGAGTTTAGGTCGAAAAGATGAAGAATTAAAACAGATTCGAGAAGATAAGGAGAGATTTTTGCAGTCGTTGTACAATATAGCGGTAAATATTTCATCTTTTACAGTCAATATAGATGTTTCGAGCTCAAAATAAGGTTCTGTTCAGTGCTACCTTGGTAAATGACCATTGGACCAAAAAGTCAGATACCGGCTGTAAGTAATTAATGATTTTATATTCGGCAACAATCAAGTGATATAAATAGGTACTTGAAAAATGCACGTTTTTAATTTAATTAAGAAGTAACCCAATTAATAAGCATAGTAATATGCTTTGTTGTTATAAATGAAATAGTGATAGTAATATTTTTTTCTTAAAAGAAAAAAAATATTCTTTTATAGTTTGTCTATTTTAATTAATTTGAAAGACATAAATTACGTTTAAAATAAAAATTACTTAAGATCTAGAACTAAATTAACCTACATATATGTGATAAATCTGTGATTTCAATGAAGGTTTACTAATGAATGGTAATTTTAAAGAAAGGGGGAGAAGAAGAAAAAGAAGATAAAATGGCTGCAGCTCTTGTGGAAAAAGAAAAGGTAATCGCGAAAATGCAGAAAACTATTCGTGATTTGCAAGAAAACCAAGAATCAACGTAAGTTTTCTATAAAGCTGTAATTTAGGTTTATAATAAAACATTAGTAAGGAATTGATAAAGTTTAGAACAACTGGATAAAAGGTAGCAGGTAGATAAAAGATAACGTATTGGCAGATTCATAATCAATGTAGGAAACAGCGATACCAATGACTCTGACGATTCATTCCATATAGAATTGCTGGATTTAGATTTAGATTACAATGCATAAAAATAATTATTGCATTTTTTTTAATTTATTTTTAAACCTGATTAACACTAATTGCCAATCATTTTCAACCGACTTCAAAAAAAAGAAGGATGAGTACCTCCTTCATCTGTATGTTTTTTTTAATGTTTGTTACATCATAACTTTTGACTGGGTGAACCGATTTTCGACTTCATCGAAATCGATTAAGTACTTCATGACTTTTTTAAATATGTATGAATTCGGACATCGTTTACCTTGACGATCCTCTACTTCAGCCAAAGTTTTGACGTATAGTCGGTTTTTTTTAATGCCCTGCATTCGTTGATTATAATGATATAGGTACTTTTCATCAAAAAGTAGGACAGTACCAATTTTGTTATTTTTTACGATACTTTTATATATTTTTTTTATCAAGTATCAAGTTTATTGAATGCATGTATTTCGTACTATTGTCGGGGTTACCATGATGCTATTTTTTCAACTCGCCAGGTTTTTCCAGTCTCTACTTTCATTAGCCAGACTATAACTGTAAAGTGAATTAACACTTCAGGAATCTTAAGCCGATCATTTTACATTTGATTACATTTTAAGAAGTCTGTCAGTCCACTAAGTGTTCTTCTTTTAAATATATGATATCAACATGATATCAATAAACCTATGGGTTTCTCAGTAAAAAGAACACGTACATAATTGCTTTATTTCAATTAACAAATAATTTTAGACATCAAAGCAGCAGTTCAACGAGAGTACAACATTTTAGAAAAATATGTCTTCTAAAAATATAATATTAACCGCTTTGAGTAGATAGTGTTGAAGATTACACGACTTCTGTATAGCTACACTATTTGTCTATTTGTTTTCCCACAATACCCATTAAATGGTTAAACACTGTCAAACTTTTATATCGGCATTCTTTTTTTAGGGCGAAGTTGAAGAAACTATTCACAGACAAAATAGCCGAACTGCGTATGGAGAATTATCGATTGAATCATTACGAATGTTATTCCAAGGAGATCCCTTATCAGGACCTTCAAACCGAGGTGAGGCAAGGTTTTACTGTAAGTGCAATCCTACCAAAAACATAAATGTAAAAAAGGAGAGCCAAGTTCAATACGAAAATTATTTCGCTGTCGGCTTCGCCGCAAAAAGAATGGAGATCTAACTGAGTAACAAGTTCTATGCAAAATTGAAATATGTATTATTCTATGAAAAATTATTTAACTCTATTTCTTTGCTTTATTGAATACCTAAAACATTGCATCTTATTTGAAAATGTGATATCTTAAAGTAGGTAAGATTTGATTTGGCCACGTTGCAGTATTATCAATGAAATGCCGCGTCGTAGTAGCTATGTTCATTATCACCGACTATTTGTAAAAAAGTTTCTGGTGCTATATATTTTTGTACTGAGCGATACTAAAATAAATATATAGGTTACACTTGCCGCCCTTGCTGTAGAACATAAAGTATCTGCCCCTTTTTACGTTTAACTTACAAAATACCAAATCCCCAGCTCCTGGACATGTACATGCGAGTAGAGACGCACGCGCGCGAGCGCTCGGCGCTGGTGTCGGCGGCGGCGTCGCGCTCGCTGATGCTGGAGCGGCACGAGCGCGCCGTGGAGCTGTTCGCACGGATGACCCGCGCCAGACAGGAGCTCTCGGCCTATTTGAATGAAAGGGCACAGTCGCCCAGGGCTGAGCCGTCGTTGAATATGACTGAAGTAAGCATTTTTTTCGGTTCTTCTTCTACGCACCATAGCTTCATCGCAAATTTCTCTACACGAGATAAAATGCTACAAAAATAGTACTAGTTGATTTAAGTGTTTCTTTTGACTATATTTTCTTTAAATTACCTAATTTAACAGACCCTACAAAAAATTGATTTGTTTACTTATTGTTTTCTGACAAAACACAAATTCCACCAGATATCCCGTTCGCTGTCATCTCTATGCGCAAACGCAGCGGACACGTGGAACGCGCTGCGAGCGGAGCGTCTGCGCTCATTCCGCCTAGAGTCCGCCGTGCTGTCTCAAGACCAGCAACTTGAGCGCGAGGCTCGCCTGCGCACACAGATGCAAGACCGCCGCGCCGCGCTCGAGCGCGAGCTAGTACGCTGCCACGCCTTACTGGAGGGCAACAACGATCTACATATGCCTTCGAGGCGCTAAGAATATTATGACTATACGTCAACTTAATTGACAGATGAACGAGTGTTTCTACGCTGCCGTATAACTTTAGTAGTTGTTATACGGTTTATAAGTCGATTGTGGGGCAACTAAGGCAGCTTCGTTTTTTTGGTGCGCTAAGTGGTCTTAGGAGACGCTTTAACATGCTCTTTAATTGATAGCTAGTCAGAGAGTTATTGAAATAGTGACGGAGGGACTTACATAACTTCATTTTAACGGCAGGATACCGTACAGTTTAGGCTAACATTTTTATTTTCTATCTGTACTGTATGTATTTTATGTATGTATTGGCTATTCTAGCTTACATTAAAACTCGATTGCTCGAAATAGAACTGTTGATTATGAGTTCAAACCTGGACTACACTTATCTAATATACTATTTCTATACTATCTTAGTAGTTCTATACTAGTCTCTCTTTCTTGGTTTCTGAACCTTTAGCTCTGGTTGTCTGGCCCTTCCGCACCATCGAGCACGAGGAAAGTATATAAAAAAGACCTAAGAAAAATAAAGTCTTTGTTTATCTTTAAAAGCTCTGCCGTAGTCATTGTTGGTATTTGAATTTTGATGCGGCTCGCGCTCTGTCTGACGACAGACTGTCAATCGCTATCAATCACATTCTAAGAGATTGGAAGCACGACCATTTACCTAAGTCAATCCCGCCCATGCTTGTTACTTGTATTTTTAAAGCAATTGTGTTAAGGGTAATAAATATTGTTTTCATTCACTAAACAGTTAAATAAAAAATATATTTTATCATATGAGTAAGTTATATTTGCTGTATTAATATAAACAAATTATTTTAATCATGGACACGTGTTTTATTTAACAAATAGAATAGTTTGTTCAGGGTTTTGCAAAAATAGTGTAAAATATTTGAAGAGTAAGATAAGATAGTACGGTACACACCCAATGTGGCAGAAGAGACATGAAAGCAGGATTAATGCTGTGGAGATGAGAGCATTGAGGAGCATCTGTGGAGTGAAATTGAGTGATAGGATGCGTAATAGTAACATTAGAAATAAATATGGAATGAAAATGTAGTGACTAAGATTGAAAGGGGTATGCTACGGTGGTTTTCGGTGGACAATTTGAAAAGGATGACTGAAAGTAGATTTACGAAAGAGGTGTACAAAGCAAGAATGGATGGTGTTGTATAAAGGGGCCGCCCTTTTTTTTGTCTGGAGGAAAACGTGCTATCACGTGCCCGACCGCCCAAGGGGGAACGGTGGGGTATGTGGGGATGATCCGGCAGAAGGCCAAACCGACCCACTAAAAACCTCCAGGTGTACGTCCCCCGCCATAATTGGGGCCCACGGTATCGCCAGAGGTATTGCCCGCGAGCCCCGGCGGATTGCGCCCAGCCTGAACACACGGCCATACACGCGGCCATTTCCCCACTCATAGCTTGTATAGCCGCAGTAGGTCCATGAAGGGGCCGTCCTAGGAGAACGTATGTCGACCAAATTGGCGACATAGGTACTTAAAAAGGGTCTATTTAAAAGTACCCCTAACCGGCGATCATTATGAAACTATTAATGAACGTGGAGGAAGTGAAAGAGGTAGGTATATCTGGATCGTAGCAGCACGTCACCCCTGGGGTGTTAACAAAAATCATTTGCTGACGACACCACCGTATTGTCGCTTAAGGGTTAGCACACCATTCGATCGATCGTCGATCGACGCGACGGTACCGTGTTTCGTTTGAGTATAATTTTCACAGGTTTCTGTTTAAATATGTCGACTGGCAGGTGTAGGGGTAACAAACATACATTGTCTTCTATGCCAGGTCCTGAGTTTGAATCCCGGTGGCGGATATTCGTATGATGAACACAGATATTAGACGTCAAGTCATGGATGTTCATAAGTTTATTTAAGTTTATTCTAATAAAACATATGTATTTTATCTATATGTAAGTATATTAATATTTTTCTTAAGTACCTATATCAGTTATCTAGTGTCCATAACACAAGTTCTATAAGAAACTTAATTTTGGCTAGATAATGTTTTGTGAGTGTCAGAAATATTTATTTATTTTTATTTATAAATCGTTTTAACTTTAAGTTGCCTATAATGACTGATTATGTGAATAAAGTAAAATATTACTTGGGGTTGCTGGGGAGTTGCTCTATAGTAATCTACAATTTAGTTTGCTCTTCCTGCTAAACTGTTAAGGTAACGTACTTACTTTTTCATGTAATATATTATGCTGGGTATCCATTTACGTGGAGCTGGGCGGAGCGGAGCTTAATAGACCTTGCTGTTGAGTTTCTTGCCACTTCTTCACAACAGATCGACGTTCTGAAGTGTTGGTAGATTAAATTCAATATTCAAATGGTTGGACTTGTTTCTAGTGTATTTAAATACCTAGGAAATGGGTAAATGTTTCATTGACTTTGACCAATCACTATGCTCGAAATTTACGCTCCTCTTCAATGGAAATAGTACAGGTAGAGTGGAACAGAGCTGAACGAATATTCATAAAAATACAGCGTGGCGACGCGGAGCGGAGGACAGCGGGGCGATGCGGAGCGGAGCACCGGGGGTGAGGGGGGGATGGCAGCTAGGTTGTGAAATGGACGAACGGAAGAGTGGAGCTGCGAGGTGCGAACTGGTGTGCGGGGGTGGGAGTATGACGCCACGCCGCTTGACTCGCGCGCAGTGCATCATTTAAGTGATTCCGCTTAGTTAATACCTACCTTACAGAGATTGAACAGCCATCCTGACGTCAGAATGGAGGGTTAACCTAAAATGTTTTAATACTTTTAAATTATACAACAAGCAATTCTCTTATTATGATAACCAAATATAAGCCATTCAGAAGTAATCTTTAGAAACAGTTTTCAAGGAAAATATGGCCGTTGACCAGCCATTCTGACGCACACTGAATTACGTTGACACTGTATATGGTGGCTGTATTAAATCAAGTTCCAAAAGACTCATCCAACGGGTTCAGAATGCATGTGCAAGATTCTGTTTTCCGATACCACCGCGAACTCATGTCACCCCCTACTTAAATAAAGCCCAATGTCTAAAAATGGAGTCGCGGCGGAATATACATTTTGCGGCAATGTTGTTCGATGTAATTAATACCCAAAGGCCAGAATACCTCTATGAAAAACTAGCCTGGGCATCTCAGCACAACAAATATAATACACGTGCTTCTGAATATTTACTGCTTTGCCCCCGTCATAAAACGTCAATGTTTCGCGGTAGTTTTAAATTTTCAGCCAGCCGATGTTGGAATGACCTTCCCCCGCCAATAAGAACCTCTAGAACGAAATTTGCTTTTGTACGGAAACTAAAGCAGTTTTACCTACAGTGTCAAATTGCTATTGGTTGATTACAACAACCCAATAAATTAATTTACTTTATTCCTCTACCCAATAGTTTATTATTAATAATAATCTTATTAATTATTTTTCCTTTTTTTTTTTAATTTATTTTTTATTTTAACTATTCAGTTCCTCACATTTATATAAATTAAAATAATAATATATATATATATATATATATATATATATTTTTAAATTAATATACCTAATTATAAAGATCTTGATAAACTGCCATCTATACTTCGGTGCAAGAACAAAATTACGTTTATAAATTTGTTGCTTCTTAACCCCTCCAAAACTTTGTTGACATTTAAGCTCTTTGAATTTACTATTTTAATTATAAATAAAGCCTGTTTTGTTAAGTTTTTTGATCCGTATGCGATCTGTTAATAATTTTGTTTTAGAATATTCAATATTTGTTTGCTTTATAATTGTTTATAGGTAAGTAATGTACGTATTCAACTATGAATACTTTGATGTTTATTGTTTCTGCAGAGCTTCATACAGTTCATCATGTTATCCTAAAAGTGATTGTTAAATTCTACTTTACCTATACTATATGTTGTGCTTCAAATATATGTATATAATTATATAGGTTGGAAAATATTGTTGCTATAACCGTGGAGTAGATAAAAGGGTTTTCTCTGAAAATCAGCTCTAAGACCCTATCTTTAGGTCTTAGTTCAATGCTGAGAGGGAACCTGTTTGATACTGGAAGATTTATTTAAAATATATGTAGGTATTTGTTATTAAGTTTTTCAGATATTGTGTATTTTTTAAATATCTACATATTGTTTTAGTTCTTTAAGATATAATATGTGTTATCCTCCTGGTGTCAAATAAACACAATTTTATTTTATTTTTATTTTTATAGTTATCAGTTCAAATCCCGGTTTCGTACAAAAGTGCGCCGTCGCGTGTAAATGGAACGAGATGCATATGAGCTCAAAACAGTTCGCTTTCGATTTGTTTGCCTAAATTTACTTTGTGTTCATAAATGCCATGGACTTTTCTACTGAGCGAGCGAGAATTTCGGCAAGAATTATCGCCTTGTAAGCTATCATCACCAGTACATAAGATGCCGCGTTGAATGAATCCCACAAGAACCTTCTCTGTCTCCGTCCATGCAGTCAGGTTGTGGAATTCACTACCTCGTGTAATTCGTGAGTGTAAAACTATATCTTATTTTAAAAAGAAAGATCACTACTTACTTTTCTCAACTGTAAGTTATGAATATAAACAATATTTTTTAATTAATTTAAAAAAAATATTATTATGATATAAAGCGAATTGCACCGACGAAAATACGTTTATCGGGTTTATTTTCAACAATAAAAACAATTTAAAAATCGGTTAAGAAAAGTCCGTTTTATGTTAACATGTAACTTTTATATGAATATATTATGGTGTTCCGTAGCAATATCTATTTAGAATGGTTAATTACTCTTATGTTTGTGACTTTTTTTTATTGAGACAATTTTCATAAAATATCATGTTTCTATCTTTACACAGCGGTTGTTTTGTGAATATTTTTTTCGGACACATCATGTTTATATTACTGGGTATATTAACGTTCAAAAAGGCGTAAAAACGCTGCATCCTCGCCTTAAGTCAATAAGATCATAAGAATCAATGCAACGTTGCGGAGGCGCTATCATTGTAATGCCACCGCCGCGTCAGAAAAAGTAGCGCCTAATAGGTATTAAACAGGGGAATAAATGATCACGAGTGGAATAAAAAATAAGAGAAACAAGTCAAAATTAACTTCACTTTAATCAAAAAAATTTTGGCAGAGACGACACTTTATAGAGACAATACCGTTCCCTACCACAAAATAACACCTTCAGTGTATTGCAAGGAATCAAAATTACCCAAAAATATTATGCTTGAAATTTTGATACACATCTATCGTTTCAAAAAGATGATACCTTAAATTTGAGTTCTTGAATTTAATAGTTACTTTGAAAGTTATTCAAAATTAGATTAATTATAAAATTGAACCAAAATTATATATTGATTATCAAGAAACAACAACGCCATTATTATTAAATGACAAAATACCGTTAACATTTTGCATTGCTACTTAGTCGAAACCGAAATAAATCGCTGACGACGCTAAGCAGTTATTTTTGTAAGACTTCGGGTATATATTATTCCTCATAACTCAATAATGCTATTTAGAAATGTAAGGAAACGGTTAAAACAAAATCATAACCTATGAGTTGCTATCTTGAACATTCGGTTCTGTTTGTGATGTTGTTGCATCGGCACAATGAAAGGCAAATGTTGGGTTAAGTATGAATCCATTCCGCCTTTTTCTATCAACGACGCTTCATACGCGGCTATACCTGCACCTCGCAGAGGCACCAGTTTTGGGGATCTCTTTGGTCCAACGTGATGGGGTTGGTTATCTGTTAATGCCTTTTTAAAAACATTGTTCAGCATATTTTTTGCTGAAGCTAATTTTTGGTCTATTGTTTGATAACTTTCTTCAAATTCGTTTTCCTTTCGCCTTTCCTTATCCTTTTTTTTAGGGAACGGAGATTTGCTACGTTTGCTTCCGGCACTGCGAGGTGTATCCAGCTCTTTTTCCAAGATTTGCATTAAATTATCAAGATTTTCCCCAGGGTTTGCGTTATTATTTTCAACTTCAACCTTAGTTAATTTCAATTCCAAAGTTTTTATTGTTTCTTGGAGTTTGCGTAGTTGTTGATCTGCATTTTGTTTCTGGTTCTCTAAAGTCAAGACAATTTTTTCCAACTGACATATTTGCTCTTTTCTAGCTTCTAAATTACTAAGGATGGTCTCTATCTCTGTGTTCTTCTGTTCAAGTTGCAGAGTAAGCTAAAATAAAGAAAACATTATAATAATACATTTTAACCAGTTTAAATTTGGCAATTAATAAGAACAAAAATATCACAGTCAGCGTTTCGAATGAATGAACTTGCACAATATTAAATATGATAGTATAAACTTATTGAAGTATATGTATACTTCATTGCGTTTCTTGGAATTGATCCTTCAACTTTATTAGACAGGGTGTCTCAGAAACGACACGTAGGGGACTGGGGACTGAAAACTGCTCGCGTCCGCAAGGTTTAGCCCTCGATGCCTTTACGTGGTCCCTGGGTGGTGCTAAACGAGCAGTAAAATCTGGTGGTAGGCTTCGGCCGTGGCTTGTCACCACCCACTAGACAAAACCATGCCGGCTGGCGACCGGTTTGAGAGGACCCGATGGCGAACTCGGGGGGATTCGGGCGTCCCCGCAGTCTCCAAGCGAGTTTCCTAAAGGTGCGTCACCCCTATCGAGTTGCTTGGTTCCATTTGCACCGCTTCACTCAACTTCTGTTCTCCTCCCTATTCACTCCACTCCAAAACTTATGAAAGGTCCAAAGAAGAGTAAGGTAACACAGCGGTTGCACTTCCTCTCGTTCAAAGTGCACTTCTGTAACATCCGAGGAATGCACTCCAATCTCAATGATGTCCACCACCACCTCGAGACGGAGAGACCCCACCTACTCTTCCTAACGGAGACGCAGATCTGTGATCCGTCAGACTCGGGATACCTTCGTTACCCAGGTTACATCCTGGAGTCCAATATCTACCCACACGCTGGGGTGTGCATGTATGCCAGTGACAAGATCTGTTGTCAGCGTCTCCGTTACTTAGAAGTGCCGGACCTTTCAGTTATGTGGGTTCACATAGATACCGGCCTAGACCAAATGGTATACGCTGGTATTTATCGGTTACACAGCGGAGATCGGGAGACAACGAGGCTTATGTACTATCTCAGCAGTACAGCGGACAAGGTTCAGCAACGTTTTCCCACAGCGCAGTTGGTGTTCCTGGGGGATTTTAACGCACACCACGGACAGTGGTTATACCCGTTTCAGGACACTGACCATGCTGGTAGAGAAGCTTTTAAGTTTTCGCTCACTCATGGCCTCTCTCAGCTTGTTGACGAGCCTACGCGCATCCCAGACGTTGTTGGCCACACTGCTTACTGCCTGGACCTTCTGCTGACAACCGATCCGGACAGATATTCGGTGTCCGTCACTGCACCCTTAGGGACATCCGATCACTGTCTGGTGAAATCTGTATCGCAGTACTCGCCACCTGACACCCGACCAAGTGGTTCTAGGCGAGTATGGCGTTACAAGTCGGCAGATTGGGATGAAATGTGACATTTCTTCGCATCTTATCCGTGGCGGCAAGCTTGTTTTACATCAACCGATCCATCGTGCTTGCGCTGATGCAGTCTCAAGTGTGATAGGTCAAGCAATGTAGTACTTCATTCCCTACGCTGATCTATCCCTCGAAACCAAAGCTCGCCCATGCTTTAGTGCTGAATGTTTTTCCGCTGAAAAGCGTAAGCGAGAAGCGTACAAAGCCTGGGCAACCGCTCGCAGAAGCAAAGCCATGGATTCGCATGAACACAAGAAGAGGACAATGCTGCCGCCAAGTCCTGCAAAAAGGTGATCAAAGGAGCTCGTTTCGCCCACATAGGCTGTATCGGAGACAGAATGGCCTCATACCCCTCGGGAAGTAAAGCTTTCTGGTCCCTCGCCAAGTCGGTCGAAACGATTTTTTGTCGCCCGTCGCTGCCGCCTCTGCGGAAACCTGACGGTTCTCTGGCCCACACCGCTAAGGAAAAGGCGGATTTATTTGCCAGTATCTTTGCGGAAAATTCTCGTCTAGATAGCCAAGGAAAAATCCCACCTCAATTACCTCAGTTCGGTCCTACAATGGGTACCGTTCATATTCGCCAAAAGGAGGTTCTTAAAGGCTTGCTGCACCTAGACGAGAATAAGGCTAGCGTTCCAGATGGTATTCCTGCAGTGGTGTTGATACGCTGCGCAGCTGAGTTGTCTCCCGTTTTGACGCGTCTCTATAGACTCTCTTTGGAATCTGGTAAAGTCCCCAAATCATGGAAGCTGGCTAACGTACAACCAGTACCGAAGAAGGGAAGCCGTGCTGATCCTGTCAACTATCGACCAATTTCAATCACTTCCATACTTTGCAAAGTCATGGAACGTGTATTGAACAATCGACTCCTGGCATACCTTGAGACCAACGAGCTCCTAAGCGATAGCCAATGTGGTTTCCGCAGTGGACGCTCGACCGGCGATCTTCTCGTCTATGCCACACACTTATGGAGTGAGGCCTTGGAGGGTCATGGTGAAGCAATAACTGTATCCTTAGACATCTCCAAGGCCTTTGACAGGGTCTGGCACGATGGTCTCTTAAGCAAGCTTCCAGCATATGGCATACCGACCGGGCTCTGCGACTGGATATCTCTGATTTTCTGAGGGAACGGTCGATTCGAGTAGTCTTAGACGGCTACTCCTCTGACCTAATGGCAATTAATGCCGGGGACCTCAGGGATCTGTTCTCTCTGCAACTTTATTCTTGCTGCACATTAATGACCTCCTAACACCAGGCATTATTGGATATGCTGATGACAGCACTGTTGTTGAGAGATATATATCCAATGCGCGAACGAGCGCCCATGAAATCCAGGTTTTGAGAGAGTCTATGATTGAGCGCGTTAATTCGACCTTGCGGAATGTGTCCGATTGGGGCGAATCTAACCTGGTCAAATTCAACGCCTCCAAAACACAAGCGTGTCTATTCTCCGCAAAAAAGAGCACCTTTACTTTTACGCCAACTTTCCAGAATGTATTTGTTCCCATCACCGACCAACTAGGGCTTTTGGGCGTCACTATAACGTCCAAATTAAACTTCGGTCAACAAATTGAGTCTATGGCAAAAACGGCTTCAAAAAAATTGGGTATCATCTCGAAGGTCCGGCGGTACTTCAGCCCTGAACGGCTGCTCAACTTATACACAGCCCAAGTGAGGTCGTGCATGGAGTACTGTAGTCACCTTTGGGATGGTTCTGCCAAATACCAGATCTGTTGACCAAAGAGCCCGTAAACTCATAAATAACAACAATCTTACAAATAAAAAATTTCAGACGCTGGAGCATCGTCGTAAGGTTGCATGTTTGACAGTATTTTATCGACTACATTTTGGTGAGTGTGCGAGTGCTCTTTTTGACCAAATTGAACCCACCCCTTTTTATCACCGGACTACCAGACGCAGACAGAACTTCCATCCCTATATAGTGGATTTACCAAGAAGTCGAACAAAACGCTTCGATAGTTCCTTTTTGGTACGGATTGCCAAGGAGTGGAACAATCTGCCTGCGTCTATTTTTCCTGACCACTACAGTCCTGGAACTTTTAAGTGTCGAGTGAATAGGTTTCTCGTGGATGGACGTGTAACACCATAGTCTTCATGCGCACTTTCCATCTGGTGGCATGGAAGACAAACGTCCTATCTTTACAATATAAAAAAAAAGATAGGGTTGCATTTTGCAATGATGAACATGATAATAAAATATGATTACTTACATTTTTCTTCGCATGATCTTTCATTTCTAAATTCTGTTTTAGCACATCCAGTAATTTGGATTGTTCTTCTTCTTTACTCGCTAACATTGTGTTTATCTGCTCCTTTTCGTCCAAAGCACGTTCGTGTTGCTTTAGGCTTAATTTGATATCTTCTATCTCCATATCTCTTTTCTGTAATTCCTCTGCCAGTTCGCCATTTTGCCTGGTCGCTTCTAGTAATTGTTCACGTTGCCGATGGATCTGAAAAATTAAAAAATACTTTCGTTGTGCAATAAATTTAAAAACGATTAATAGCTGTTTATTTGTTAAATAATATATAATTTTTAACAGTAAATATTTTATACCATATCTTTTAGCTCTCCTAGATTTTCAAAATCACCATAGTCCTTCTGAAGTTCTACTATATGATCTTTTATTTGCGATAGTTGCTGCTCGTACGAACACATTTTGAATTCACTGAAAACAAAAATTAAATGAAGTAAGTTGTAAGTTTAACTTAAACAAACAAACCATGATAATAAATCTATACTTTTCCCGAATCTGCTCTTTGAAGTCTGTTTTTTCCTTTTCCAGTTCATTAATATACTCATCTTTTTCAATAATGGCATCTTTCATATCATCTTCCAACTTGATCGCCTCTCTTAAGCTAATCTAAAATGAAATACAATAGGAATGTTAAATGTATACAGCTGTATATCTATCTACAGCTTATAAATGAAACATTTTGTCCATAATGTTCAAAGTCAGTAAAAGGACGGAGGTTTTGTTGAAGTTTTTGTGGGCGATAGGCTGACTGCAATAGACTCTCCCCATCATTATACCTCCAAATTTCGTCAAACATGACATCAGATGGTTTTATAACCTCTGGTGTTCTGCCTACCCTATAAAGTATACAGGAGTGAACTTATGTGTGTATGTATGCAATTGAATACATTTTGGCCTGAGTTTGGCATAAGTAAACTAAAGAGTAGAATTCATGGCTATCTATAAATGTTAAGTTAGGGTACTATTACTCTTTTCAGCGAAGTTGGTAAAAATATCGATTTGAAAAGACTAACTGTAAAATATAGCAACAACTTAAAGTTAAACTGCACCTGATCAATCTCGTCTAACAATGTAAACATGTTAAAACATAAACCTACCTTAAGGTCACGAATTTTTTCAGCTTGTCGATTATTGACTTCTTTTAGCTCTTCAATCTCTTTGCTTGCAATTTCAAGTTCAGTTTTGGTCAAATCGAATTGTTCGTCAATATCTTTGAGTTTGACTGAAAGAAAATGTATTTTATGTGTTAACAGATATTAAAGTTACGTTGTTATTTTTAACTTTATTTCTTTCAACGTGAAAAGAGAAAATAGAAAGCAAACTTTGGTCAACAAGACTATAAGAGACTTTGCACAAAATAGTCAAGGGTAATTTTAACACTCTTCTGTGATTAGTTACGAATAAGTGGCAACTTTTAATCTTGACCTGTATTTTCTAACTGTTTAGATATGTATGAATAGTTCCTTTTGTGTTACACAGTTTTCAAGTTCATATCCTCTTAGATTTTTTAAAGATCAAGTTGAATTTTCGAGTTAAGTTATCAAGTTCAATTTACTTCCTTCCTATTTTAAAATGTGCAAAGCTAGATTTTGTTTAACCAGAAGGGCCAGATAATAATAACGAACAAAAGTTTGTGTTCAAATAATTCCATCCGAGATCCTTGTATTTCGTAAACGTGGGGTCCACGTACAATCAAGAGTTCACCAAAGTTTAAAACGACGAGTTTTGAAAAACTTAAATTGTAATGGTATTCTGAAATAGTACTTACAAATGCTCCAGAATTAAAAAAACTAAATAGAAACTTACGAAGCTCCTCTTCTTTTTCTTTCATTTTATTAAAGATTTCTTCAAAGGTTTCTTCCTTCTTAGACAACAACACATAAAGGCTCGCACATTTCTCCTCCGACAGCTTCTTTTCTTTAATCAATGCTTCGTGTTTAACTTCCAAATCCGCGAGTCTGTCGACGCTAACCTTAAGATCATTTTTCAGATTTCGTATTTCTTCTGAGTTGGCGCTTGTAAGAGTCTCTAGACGCTTTTCAAGCTCTTCTTTCCTGTTATACATTATTGTTCTTCTATAAATTTAGTAAAACTATGAAGCATAAGATCAGCTAGGGATTCAGAATATCCTTATAATTTAATTATAGAACTCTTTCGGAGCAGATGAATGAAAAAATCAAGATAATATTTGATGTAAAGAAGGCAGCACATAAAGTGTAACAAATCTGTCAAAAAAATTTACTTGAATCTGAACTCTATGCCCTTGACATTAAGTTAAAATTGGTTGCGGAAATTTGACGGGTAATGTAACGCTTCATCTGCTGGCTTCTATACTATCGAACCAATTAAATCATGACCCACCATAAGCTCATTTTGGCAAACTGTCTAAATGCTAGTAGGTCGAAACTCACTTGAAGATAAGGTTTCCTTGGCGGAGAAATTGTTATAATTTCATTCGACACTGAAAATTTAGTACACATTTCTTACAGTATCTAAAATATCCTAAGTGCATTATACGCAATAGACCTTACAAGTTTGACAGTTTCAAACGAATTATCAGCAAAATGGGCATGATTCAGTTGATCCGATAATACAACATATCTGATCGTATGTTTTGATATCTTATGACGGTTCTTTGAGACAAATTATTTAGCTTTAAAGAGGACAAAAGTATACTTACTCTGATCTCAGTGTTTCTCGAGCTACAGCGAGTTCTTCCAGCTGAGCTTTGTTTTCATTTATGGATTCCGAGAGTTCATTTAAATCCTTATCGCAATCTATTTGCAATTGCTGGTTCTGTTTACAAAATATAATTATATTTGGAGGATGTAAATAAAAGCTTTCTAGTGCAATAATAATAAATAATAATTATAAAATTCCCAGACAATCACACCATTTACATGGCCTCAAAGTAAGCAAAGCTGGTGTTATGAGATACCATGTAGTATAGTAGGGGGACACTGAAATTACAAAATACATAATTGCTTCTATGCTGGACTGGGAGCGAAAGAAAAACATAGAATGTGCCAGCTGCTTCTCTTCCCGGGCATACTGTAAAAGTCAGTTAAGGGACCGAGGAGGTGTTAAAGGAGGCTTTTTTGTGGGCGATAGGCTGACCCCCTGTCACTGCAATAGTCTCTCTCCACTATTATAATGCCTCCAAATTTGTCAAACGTGACATCAGATGGTTTTATTACCTCTGGTGTTCTGCCTACCCCATACCGGATACAGGCGTGAAGTTATATATGTATGTATAAATAGTTAAACGCCCAGAGCTGGAACGTTTTTTGTCGTTCCGTACGGCAATCGAACCCGCGACCTTAAGATTGGCGTAGCAGCGTCTATACCACTACACTAGGGTTGCCAACTTTTTTTTCTAGAAAAAATAAAAATAGTTGAGTCTGAAAAGAATATCAAACAGTATTTTGGAAAAATAAACAGTATTCAATTTATTTAATATTTTAAACACATATTTTTTGAGCTTCTTGCACAAATTTATTAATTAAAGTCTAGCATATAAAGTGTTTAGCTTTTTATGCTAAAAACTTTATTTTTGTTCAACAGTATATTGTAGTGAAAAACAGTATAATACTGTTGTAAACCCAGTAACCCTACACTGCACCTGGGGTCTCAAAATGGTTGCATCGTAAAGTCTTACCTGCTCGGTCAACTGTTGTACAGTTTGTTCCAAGGCCCACGTGTGCATCTTCGAGTCGTCCATCGCATTCCTTTTCGATTTCAGCTCAGCTTCAGCCCGAGTCAGCCGGTCTCTCATCACCATTCTCTTGCATCTCTCTTCTTTAAGCTCTTTTTCTAGATCCTGTTTATGAGAATTATACTAGAAAAAATAAATTAGAAATATACTGGAATACAATAACTTTATGCAGGTAATATACGTTATCTGTATACAATAAGAGCATTTAAAACCAAAGTACTTGTTCAAAAATCTATTAGCATCTTACAGTGTTTTTAAAATATGATGAGTCCTGTGACACATTAAAATTTTCCGATTTACGCATACCATTTTCGTAAAGGATTTTTAAAAAGTCATTGATTATTTGTCGCAATGTACTTAATTTAAAAAAATTAAAAACCATACCTACTCCTTGAAATATTTAACAAAATTTGTATCTACTGATTACATTTTATTTGAATCCGATAAAAAATAATTAAATTGCACAACGTGTGTGTAACGAAACAGATCAGAGAAAAACATAATAAGGCTCTAAAATTGTCAACCTTGAAACATCACAGGACTGTTGTGTTGAAAAACACTTTAAAGTAAAAATAGGTTTATGAAAATTCATTAAATATCTACCGCACTGAGAATGGCGACGACGGAGGAACGCTACAATATTATTACATAATGGCATGCATTCTCTCAGACAACCTGTTATTTTTATTTTAAATCCCTATAATTTATTTTCTTATAAGTAGGTATGAGAAGCCGAGATTAATCTACTTAGAAAAGTCCTATCGCCCCTTGAAAAACTTAGGCTGCAAACTGGACGGCAGCGACAGCGACAGTGAGAGTGACAGCAGCGCGGGCAGCGATTTCCGCAACACGATAGAAAGTATTAAGTTTGTATGAAAACGCGACAAATCGCTCGAGCGCCCGCTGGCGTCCAGTTTGCTACCTTACGGTACGAGTAATAGGCGGCTTATCCAGGAGGTTTAGCAGTAGGGTCCATTGTGCGCGTACGTTGCGACCACTCTTCACATAAGTGTCTCCGCTCCGGTGATGTGTTCCATATTTTTTCTGTGAAGAACCTATTCCTTTCTAAACCTTACCATCACGGGTAATTAAGGCACTCTTGTAGTACGATAGTTAGCCATCGATTATATTGCAGTGTACACCTGAGTAAACTAATCATGAAATAAGTACCTCCAGTCTATGCCTGTTTGTCCTTGTGTGCTCAAGGCTGTACAGCTTGTTCCTGAGGTTCATGTTCTCGCCTGTCAATTCCGAGAACTTATAAGTCATGTGCTCGGTGTGCAGTTGGTGGGTGATCAGGTCTTTAAGAAGTTTCCTGAGGATTTGAAAATTAGATCATCTTTGGGCCATGCTTGAGCCGCGACGAGTTCTAGCAGAATTGAGGATATAATTTTATTAAAAAACACTAAGGTGGCTTTTTTATTTAGTTTTCGTCTTTAAAAAAATATGAGATTGAATTGTTTAGAAAGGATTAACTAACTAATTATAGTATGCGATATATCATTTGACGGTTACATTTAAACATGGAACAAAAGTATCCTCAATGCAGATCCGCTTAGACAATAGGAGAAACAGTAAGTGCAATCTACCGCTGTAAGAATGTGCATCATTAAAAGTTTGGGTACCTTCGAGGAAATATTTGGCAACAGACTCAAAGAAAAACTTGAATGTATTAGGTTAAGGATGCCTATTATGAGATACCATTTCTATTTTTGACTATAAAAACCAAACTGTTACATTTGTAGCTTTCTAAAATATAGTTTTAGAAAGGAAATTTAATGCACTGTAAACATGCAATAGCTATTTAGTGCTACATACAATATTTTTATGGCTGTGCTGTAAAAAGTGAAATATATCAGAAAAGAAGTCTAAAACAAATGGTTTCCTATTATGAGATACAAGGGGTTGCTAAAATAAGATAGTACCTCATATATAAACGGTAAACTAACAAAAAATACAATATTGATTTCATTATAATCACATTTTTATTGTAATTTATTAATTAAATATTATACTAAAACATCAGTCTTAATATTAATAAGATCTTCTGCATGGTCATATTGGTCATCCATTTTCACATAGCGCTGAACAATATGAGATATCTCATTTCACGAACCCCAGCATATCTCATATTAGGAAAAGTAACAGTTTTGCTAAATGAATGCCTCCTTTTTTTTCAAAAAGAAAACACAATCGAACTGTATTTACATCATAAATTGATCATATAAGCTACAAACTAAAAATACTTAAAAATAAAGTTCTTACGTACCTTTACATTTGACGAAAAATATTTGGTTTCACGATAATGTAATAAATGACCAATTTCTTAGATCGCCGGCGGCCGGCGCGCACGGACAGTCGTTTAGCACTATTGATGTGTCGATTCGAGGGAAACAAACAACAAATGGCTGACGTGAATAGTTTGGCCAGTACACTGCTATCTCATATTTGCGCCTATCTCATAATAGGCATCCTAACCCTATTGTCCTGTTTAAGCCTCGTTTGTTCGTAGAAGCTTTAATTTAAAATAACTACGTCATGATATGCTGTGTAGGTACCTTGTACGTATTACAATTTCCTTAATTTCAACCTGAAAATCTGTTGTGTGCTTTTCGATGTAAACTTGGAGTTCCTCATTTTCAGAGTTAAAAATCTGAATTTTCTCATCAAGTGATTTGACAGGTATTCCCTGCAATATGCGATATTAATTTATTGAAATAATCAGGAAGTGTCAATAAGAACTGAAAAAATACTTGTTCCTATATCAATACAATGTTAGATGCAGAGTCTACAGTACCTCAACAGATTTGAGTCCAATCATCCAATCAACCATTTCTTTTCTCTTCGCCAAAGAATATTTGCAAGTATTGATGAGTTTTGTTGATATATTGGTGAATCTGTCCAACTTAAGTGATTCGTTTAGTAGTGGGGAATCTGCAAAAACACAACGTACTTAAAAATTTATTTATCCTACTAGTGGCCATTTGTGCTGATTGGTGTGAAAACAAACACTTATTTTCGATTTAGTACATACATACATAACTTCACGCCTGTATTCCTGATGGGGTAGGCAGAACATCACCATCTGATGTCACGTTTTACTTTGGAGGTACCTATTATAATTATGGAGAGAGACTATTGCAGTGAAACGGGGTTAGCCTGTCGCCCACAAAAACGCCAATAAAACCTCTGTTTGGGCAACTTATAAGTAATTAAATATAATTATTCAAATTTTAAATAACGTCACCGCTGGCAGTTGTATATATTAATCTTCAGGCTTTTACGCATTTTTGATTATGGCAATACTGTCGGTGGTGCTTTCCTACGGCTGCGATGGCAGGAGCCGAACCCCCGCTCGGCGACCTCCGGGCCTGTTCGTCAAAAGCAGTCAGTACTGTGTCGCTAGCGTACCGTAACGCGCCGCTCGTGAATCATTCGCTGCTTCCTGGTGATAAATATTGAGTGCCGCTGCCACCTTCAAACTTAAACTTCGGGGCTTTCATCCGCTAACCAACGTGCCAACAGGTCAGTACTACTGATTTTATTGTTATATCAATTGTGTAAAGCCTCGCTCCGAAGATAGGATTTCGGTAAAACCGCATTGCCCACATGATGTGACTATTTACACGCCACATCATTATTTTGGTCCATTCGAGCCTGGATATTTCCAGTCTAATCACAATTATTCACTCCCGCATTAATTTTTATTACTCGCATCACTAATTTGTAGTTTATTTGGCGAATTAATGCCATTTCTAACAACGCGACAGCATCGCACCGCCATATTGATATTTTAATATTTTGTTCATTCATTTTAATTTAAGAAATTTTTCGCAATAATTCCATTATAGTCCCTTATAATGACTAATATGAAGCCAGATATTAAATTAATGCAACTTATTGCAAAGAAAGAAGCACTTTTCGAACGTATTAATCGAATTTATAATTCAAGTAAAAATATATCTAGTTTCGATTCTCGTTCAAATGAGAATTTCATAGCAGAGTCAGAAACTATCAGAGAATCATATGTTCAGTTTGAAAGATTAATAGATCAAATTAATGAGTTAGAATTAGAATTACATAAAAAACAGCCAGATTACTCGTCTCTAAGCTCCGTCGAGGACTTATACTCGCGTATTTTATACGCACGTAATAGTATTATCAGTTCAAATAAGTCTGAGATTTCTAGTGATAACGTTAAAAACAACATCAAGCTGCCGCCGATCAACATACCTACGTTCGACGGTAGGACCGAGAACTGGCCGATATTTTACGAGGTATTTCGCAATACCGTACATTTAAACTCGAATTTGACGGACTCGCAGCGTGTGCAGTACTTAATAAGTAAATTGTCACACAGTGCACTTACGTTGACTGCAGGTATTGTACCTACTGGAGAAACCTATCACATTATATGGGACAGTCTTGTCAAAAAATATCAAAATAATCGTACTTTAGGTTTGCATTATCTTAATAATATTTTGGATATTAAAAATTGTACTGGTACCGCATCTACTTTAAATACATTTATTGAAAAGTTCTGTGCTTCGGTTGCGGCCTTGAATCAGTTAGACATTCCAGATCTGTCAGATTTCATAATTTTACATTGTGGTTTGAGAAGAGTTGATTCTCAAACCTTACAACTATTTGAGAGTTCTGTTAGAGGTATAGAAATACCTACTTGCTCGGACTTCACTTCATTCGTTCAGGATCACGTAAAAGTACTGGATAGGTCTCGTACAAATAATTCTCAAGCCGAACCGCGCGCATCAACTAGCTCGGCAGTTAGGCGGGATTCGAACGGACGTCCACATAATACCTACAAGACTTTTGTGTCGAGAACTGAACCGCGCGATATACCTACGTTTACGCAGACAGGTAGTTGTCCTATGTGTAAAAGTAACGAACATAAATTATTTAATTGCTTGCAGTTTAAGAATATGGTCTCGCCACAAGCTCGCTTTGATTTTGTAAAGTTGAGACGGGGCTGTGTTAATTGTCTTAGCTTTTCGCATTTTCTATCAAATTGTAAATCGACTAATGTTTGTAAAGTTTGTCAAAAACGTCATAACACCTTATTGCACTTTTCAAATGAAAATAAAAATAATATATCGTCACGGCGCTCGCCGGTCCGTGAAACTTTGCGTGCCGCCGCCGGCGTCGAACCTGCGTCCTCGAGCACTACTGAGGTCGGTCCGGAGCGCCCGAGCCACAGTCTAACTACAATCGCAGCGCCACAGCCTAACGAAGACGCGCAATATAAATTATCTTTTAGTTCAGAATTAAAACCGAGTTCGACTATCCTTTTGTCAACCGCACAAGTTTATGCTACGCCGAATAATAGTAATGATAAAGTTTTAGTTAGATGTTTGATAGATAGTGGTTCACAAAATAATTTAATTACTTTGGAATGTTGTAAACGTTTGAACATACCTATATGTAAATTATGTGTTGGTATGACCTCCCGGCCAGTGCATGGCTACATTTATTTTACAATAGAATCTAGGTTTAATCCGAGAAACAATTATTATATTCACGCATTAGTAGTAGATTGTATTACTGATCGACTTCCCGCTAATTATATACAAAATGATAATGATTTTACATACTTAAAAGATTTACCGCTTGCCGATTTAACTTGGAACTTACCGGGTCAAATCGATGTAATTTTAGGAGTTCAGCTTTTCCCATACATATACATAGGGAATAGGGTCGAGTCCGGTACTCGTGCTCCCCCCGCATTACTTACTAGCCTCGGATACGTGCTTATGGGTGACGTCGCCAGCAGCTGCCATTCATCACCTAAGTCGTCACTTGCACTCTTTACCAACCTAGATCTTCAAAAGGGTTTACAGAGGTTTTTTGAGATTGAGGAGGTTCCATCCGACCGCTTTTATAGTCCTGACGATCTTGACTGCGAGAATTGTTTTTTATCTTCGGTTTCGTTTAAAGACGGCAGGTACTCCGTAGACTTGCCTTTCGCACGAAATCCTTCGGAACTGGGTAGCTCCCGTGTAGTCGCTCAACGACGTTTTCTCGCACTAGAACGTAAATTCACGCAAGTGCCGCTGTTGCGCGAAAATTATAATAAAACTATCATGGAATACTTACAACTCGGTTACCTATCTTTAGTTCCTGAACCCGAATTAACGGAGGAGGGTTATTATATACCTCATCACGCCGTAATTAGACCAGATAAAAATAGTTTACGTATCGTTTTAGACGCCAGCTCAAAAACTCATACGGGTGTGTCTCTTAACGATATTTTGCATGTCGGGCCCAAGCTACAGGCTGATTTATTTTTATTACTAATTGATTTTCGCATTTTTCCTATTGCTTTAAAGGCAGATATTAGACATATGTTTTTAAGAATTGGTTTAAATGAGCATCATCGTAAATACGTTAGAATTTTATTTCGGTTTGATAAAAACGAACCAATCCGCACTTATAACTTTAACCGCATCCCCTTTGGTTTAAAACCTAGCCCATACTTGGCTATGCGCACTTTGCGCCAGCTAGCAAGCGACAATAGTGAAAGTTTTCCAGAGTCCTCTAAATTAATAGAGACTCATTATTATTGTGATGATTTCGTGTATTCCGCGCCTGATAACTCAACCGCTGAGAAAATTTCTATTGAATTAATCAGTTTAATGAAAATAGCCTCTTTTGATCTTGTTAAATGGGTTAGCAACTCTCCCAAACTACTAAAAATATTACCTGAGTCTCATTGTATGCCAATAAGTTTTTCTAGTTCAGAAAGTGACCTGAAGGTCTTAGGATTGTCCTGGAATCCTGCTGATGACCAGTTTGCTTTGACTACGGTAGCAATTGACGATAAATGTACCAAGCGTAATATTTTGTCTTTTGTTGCTCGTTTGTTCGACGTGCTTGGCCTAGTGGCCCCCGTCGTACTTTACGCAAAAATTCTAATTAAGGAACTTTGGCTGGCTAAAGTGGGTTGGGATGATGTCCCTCCGGAAGCCATACTGCAGCGCTATTATGCTTTAGTTAAAGATTTTCCTGTTCTCACTTCTTTGAATATTCCAAGACACGTTGGAGTGTTAACAAGCAGTATAGTTAACATAACCGCCTTCTGCGACGCTAGCTTTAGCGGCTATGGCTGTTGTATATACTTGCACATAACCGATTCTGAAGGCAATATTTCAGTTCGGCTTTTATGTGCAAAATCTAAAGTCTCCCCCGCAAAAGTAATAACACTCGCACGTTTAGAACTTGTTGCAGCCTTGCTCCTATCTAAGCTAGTTCGAATAGTAAAGGCTAAACTTTCTGCCCGCATAAATATTGCAGGTACATATGCCTTTTCCGACTCCACCATAGCTTTATCGTGGATACGGTCTTCTCCACACAGGTGGTCAATTTTTGTTAGCAACCGCATTGCTAAAATACATGAAAATGTAGGCGCTTCCAGCTTTCATCACGTAGCCGGTAAAGAAAATCCTAGTGATTGCCTTTCGCGTGGCATGTTACCTTCCCAACTAGCACAACATTCATTATGGTGGGATGGTCCAGCCTGGCTTCACAAGCCTGTTTCTGAATGGCCTCTAAATTTTACACCAAGTCAATGTGACACTCTGCCAGAACTAAAGACAAACACTTTTGCTGCTACTCTTGTAGTCGAACCAGAATTTATCAAAAATATTATTAACCGCTTTTCTTCTTACCATAAATTATTAGTAACTTTTGTGTACATACTGAAATTTGCTAAGAGGTTAGCTAACTCATCTGTTAAAAATATTTTAGCCGCAGAAAACTTTATAATAAGACTAATTCAGAATGTTCATTTTTCAAACGACATTAACTTAATAAAGGCTGGAGAACCTTCTTCAAAGAAATTACGCAATTTATCTGTTTTTATAGATGAATATGGAATCCTTCGCGTCGGTGGTAGACTTTCTAAATCAGATCTGCCTTATGAAGCTCAACATCCTGCACTTTTACCGAAGCACAGCCGCTTTGTAGATTTGTTGATCGATCACTATCATAAAACGTACTGTCACACCGGCCCGGGGCTGCTGATGTCCATCATTCGTCAAAGGTTCTGGATATTGGACGCTAGAACTGTTATACGCGCTCGCTGTCGTAAATGTAATATATGTTTTCATTCAAGTCCTAATCACCCGGTACCCAAAATGGCTGATCTACCCGATTTTCGCGTTCGTAATGCCAAGGCTTTCGTACATACCGGAGTTGATTTTGCTGGACCCATTCGGTATATACCTATTCGTCGCAGAGGTCAGCATTCGCAAAAAGTTTATATATGCCTTTTTGTATGCCTCGTTACGAAAGCAATCCATATTGAGTTGGTCTCTGACCTTTCAACGGATTCTTTCCTTTCCGCTTTTAAAAGGTTCATTTCGCGTCGTGGTCCGGTATCTATAATATACTCGGACAATGGTACCAACTTCATTGGCGCAAAGGCACAACTTAATGAAATTTACACATTTTTGCTTAACTCGACTGTACAAAACGACATCAAACAAGAGCTTCTTAAAAACCGCATAGAGTGGAAATTGATTCCCCCGCGCGCCCCGCACTTCGGTGGAATATGGGAGGCTAATATTAAAAGCGTTAAGACTCACCTATTTAGAGTGATAGGTAATCAGCTTCTCACGTACGAAGAGATGTTAACAGTATTAGTTCAAATAGAATGTATTTTGAACTCTCGCCCACTTTGTGTTATATCTACTGATCCCTACCCGGATGTACTCACACCTGCACATTTTTTAATGTCAACTCCACTTAAATACTTGCCTTCCTCTGAATTGACAGAGGAACGCATGTCATTAGCTGCCCGTAAAACCTTATTGGATCAGCTTGTAGCTTCGTATTGGAAAAAATGGCATATTGAGTACTTGCACACGCTGCAAGTTCGACAAAAATGGTGTACGCCAGATCGACCAGTAGTAATTGGTACTGTTGTTCTTATGGGTCAAGATAATTTACCACCTTTAAGTTGGCCGCTTGGCGTTATCACGGAAGTTTTCCCTGGATCGGATGGTATAATTCGGGTGGCTGTAGTAAAAACCGCGTCAGGTACGTACAAACGACCTGTCACTAAGTTATACTCGTTGCCAAGTCAATAATTTAAATTAACTTTAATTTACAAACCCGCACAAATTATTATTGTTATTTACACCGCATAATATTTTCTCCGCATATTATTTACTCCGCATATGATTTGAACCGCATATTATTCTCTGATATGGTCTTCAGACCGCTATTTTCTTTATTTAATTTCGAATCAGGTTAGTTGCACCAATGTTTGATCCTTGGTTGAATATCGATTACTTATTTGACCGCTTCTTTAAAATGATTATTTTGCTCATCATTTCACTATGCCCATTCCTACTTTCATTTCATTGTTGTTGAAAGTTCTCATGAACTTCCAAGGCGGGGAGCATGTTTGGGCAACTTATAAGTAATTAAATATAATTATTCAAATTTTAAATAACGTCACCGCTGGCAGTTGTATATATTAATCTTCAGGCTTTTACGCATTTTTGATTATGGCAATACTGTCGGTGGTGCTTTCCTACGGCTGCGATGGCAGGAGCCGAACCCCCGCTCGGCGACCTCCGGGCCTGTTCGTCAAAAGCAGTCAGTACTGTGTCGCTAGCGTACCGTAACGCGCCGCTCGTGAATCATTCGCTGCTTCCTGGTGATAAATATTGAGTGCCGCTGCCACCTTCAAACTTAAACTTCGGGGCTTTCATCCGCTAACCAACGTGCCAACAGGTCAGTACTACTGATTTTATTGTTATATCAATTGTGTAAAGCCTCGCTCCGAAGATAGGATTTCGGTAAAACCGCATTGCCCACATGATGTGACTATTTACACGCCACATCAACCTCTGTCCCTTAACTGACTTTTACAGCATGCCCGGGAAGAGAAGCAGCTGGCACATTCTATGTTTTTCTTTCGCTCCCAGTCCAGCATGGAAGCAATCGATTTAGTGTTATTGGATAGCGGTGGAAGGAAGCAGTAGCTACGCAGTTGGTACACTTCATAAACTGTTTAATAATACCTCACTACTAGAATATAAATTAACCATTTTATATGAATAAATCTTTTTACCCCAACATAACGTCTAGGGCAATTCAAAAAGTTAATCTTTTCCATCGCTCGCTGATAGATTTACGGTGACTTTATTAAGCCCCTAGTTCGGTTACCAATGAAAATATTAGCTGAGAGTGCCATTTAACTATGAAATACTAAATACATTCTTGAAGGAGACACCCTCAAATGATTGGCTATACCTGGTCGATCGCCAGTCATGTGCGTCTCCGCACATAGAGCCAGCAGCTGCTCAGGAGTCATGTTGGCAACGTTCATCACTTTCAGCTCATCAGCAGATGGCATCTCTGTCTTCTGGCCATTTTCTAACATCAGGCGATGAGTTTCCCGAAGCGATGCGTATAGTTCCAAAATGTCTCTCTGAAACAAATAGTATCCATGAATCAGTAAGTTATTGCAGAGATATTGTTTTATACTAATTAATAGATTTTGTATTTGCGTTAATTGAACTTATTTTCATGTCATGTCCTTTTTCAAATTAACCTCTATTTGAAAATCCGTATTTATCGAACAACAGCAGTCGCAAGCTGTTTTATAAGAACGTTTCCGTCTAAATACCTTGATAAAAGCCTACAACTTTCCACAAAAGCTGGGCTATCAAATGCAAAAATATATTTTCTAAATTCGACTAATAGTTTCTAAGATAATTCCTAAGCACATTCAAACATGGATAAAATGTTTCTTTACGTTAAGCGCGGCGAACATCGGTCAAGCTGTCGCCTATATTTTACATTTATATTATACATATTTGGTTTGGGCGCAACGTTAGCTGCATCTTCAAAGTGTTATGTATATTTGTTTCACGCAACAATTAACAAATGACCGTATTTGGTGTTATTAACAAATTTGAACCTGTCCGTGAATCGTTCTTAGATTTTACTTTGGTAAAGACGAATCATCATCATCCACAGCCAGTAGAAGCTTATGGCAGCTTAACATTATATGATCTACTCGTATTTTCATTTGTTACAGAGTAAATACTTGTGCCAGTTACCTGACGCTCAGTTAGCTCTTTTTTGAGTAATTGGAAGCGATCGACTTTCTCCTGCCAGCTTATCTTCATCCGTACCACTCTTCCTCTGGGAGATGTGACAGATTCTGAAAAATGTAAAAAGACCATTAAAATGGAACGCGCCCACGAAGTGGCTGAAACAAAACTTTCCTATGATCTAATTTGATTATTTCGCTTTAGCTAGTAGTAATACATATCTGAAATTAAAATATGAGATCGCTTATGCCAATTTTTTTATCACTTCACACGGGAAAAAAAAACAAATATTTGTCTGTTATTCTTATAAGATTTCTAGCATCGCTGTAGTCCGTTGTCTAAGTTTGGTTTTAAAATTCAATCTATATTCCAGCCTCTAAGCTAAAGGATTAGATAGTAATAATTGAGTACCTCTGACATCCAAATCATTGATACACAGATCCGACAGCTCGCCATTTACTTCTTGTTCCTCAGATTTCTGGATGGTTTCCTTGAAACAGAAGTGAATTGCATTTAATGCGATGATAATAATGTATAGACTCGCACTTAGTAGCGGGGCTCTTTTTAGTAAGGGTTTGGTTATATTAGGGTTAGTTAAGCGTAAGCATTGTTTCGTTTTGTTTTGAAATGGAGCTTGCAAACTGGAGGTAGAGTCTCTCAGACTCAAGGGACCGAATTATTGTGTTACTAACCCAGGTTCAGAATTTTTGTTCCTTAGTATCAAAAATTCAAAGATATGTGACTATTATAAGTTCGATTTCGGGTCAACAAGTTCGTTAAGAACATTCGAGTACTTTTCAGTTTGTATTCTATTTAATACAACTTTGTGATGATGGTCGTGATTCTGTAATTTATTGTTTGTTACATCATTGTCCACTAACAAGTTGGTACTAATCCCAACCATTCCAAAGGTAACAAGGAAGATTGAACTTGGGCTGTATACAGGGTTAATTTTAATTAGCGCATCACCTCTTGCAGGTGGATCTCTCTCTACATCTATTCCAACAACATTTATTCTACAAATTATCAAAAAATAATAGTTTTTAAAAATTTCTTTTCCCATACAAAAAACATTTATAGCCTCGATTTAGTGGCGTAGCTTTATTAACTCTGAGCGTAGGTATGTCACGCACCTTGAGTAATAAAATATCGCTTCACAGTAATACTAGGCACTTCTTGCAAAATGTAGAGTTAGGCGAAAACGCTTATATATTTTCAATTTTTTTTTTAAATATAATTTTTCAAGATATGTGATTTTCATTCTAAGATTACAATAGACCAGTTTATTACTGTAACACATTTTGGTTTATTAATTTAATGGACTGAAATACAAAAGCAGTTAGAATAGCAAAGTTTTTTAATAATAATTTTTATCTGCAGACTGGTCCGAAAATTTTTGAGCAACGCCGAAGATCTCTCACAGAACAATACCCCTATTAGTACCTAGTTACCCAAGGTGCACACTTGGTTTAGGCCCGTGTGCACTTTTATTCCGGTGCTTACCTAGTACCGAGTACATTTAATGTTTTAAAAAAATAATAATAATAATAATCGTTTATTTCATGCAACACAGAGTTTATAAAGATGGTATATACAAAACAAAGGGCCCATAGATAAATACCTTAAGCTAACATATATAAAATATACTTAAAACTACACTTAAGCACGTAAATTCGGCGACGTGTGACGCGAGTCATGAGACAGTCGCCCTCGAAATCTCCGGAAGACGACTCCCTGCGGCCAAAACTCCTCCTTCATGAAGGTTGGCAGATGTTGGTTAGGCACTCTCACCACAAAAGAGTTGAAACTCACTTTATGACGAGGTTCCAAACGCTCAACCCTCAGTACAAAGGTGGTTTTTCTTCTTATGTAATCTACGACCTCCTCGACCTTCGTAGACCAGTGTACTCTCGATACATACAACTGCGTCGATGGTACTTCACCGCGCATCAGCTGGCCTAGTACGGGCGGTGCGGTGCCGCGATGGTTGCGGACGGTAGGCTTCTTCTTCTTCCTCTCAACTTTTATGAAGCCTTCCTCATCACACTTCGTGTCCTGCCGAGGACGCGGAGGTTCAGTTTTGCGAGCGGGCCCGCTACAACTTTTCCTCTTCTCTGGTGTCACCCGCTGCGATGTAGTGGCAGCGGTGGCATACGCGCGGGAAGTCGGTGCGCGTTGAATCATCGACTCCGTCACAGGGAGGGAGCGGGCGACGGGGAGCGGGGCGCTGCACGCGGGGGAGACGGCGGCGGGGCACGGGGCGTCGCATGCAGCGAACTGCGTCATCGGCGACGCCGGCGCGGGACTGCTGACCGATGCAACTTGCGCTCCGCGACGGCTCGTGTTCACTTTAGACGCATCGAACTCTGGTGACCTACATAAGAAGTTATTACTTTTTAAATGTAATAACTGGGAACGAAGTTCACCAATTATGCAATCCGATGCCTCTTGCTTCCGTTGAACATCAGCAAGGCTTGATTTCAGGAACGTGATGTCCTTCAGCAACCTGCTTACGTCGACGTGGTCGAACCCGATGCTAGGCAACTTATGAAGTTCCTTCGCCACGAATGCGGGAACGTCGTCCGGATCGGTCTCCTTCAATAGGGTGACGATGTCCTGGATGCTTCTTTCACCACCGTCCCTTCTGCGGAAAGGCATCTGCGCGGTCTTGCCGAGCGTCTGATAGAGCAGCGCCTTACCGCTACTTATCTTGTCCTGTGAGAAGCCAGACTTGCAGATTTGCAAGATGCTGACTTCATCCATGGTGTCGATGGCGTGCTGAATAAACGCCAACAACTCATTGGCTATGAGTTTTTCAGAACTCAAAGCCATAGTAGTACGTGCAGCGGCTTAAGCCGCGCGGATCGCGAATTTAATCAAATTCAATACGGTAGTGTAGCGAGACACGTCCGTTTCCGAGCGCGCCTCACACCTACCTGATATTCAATACAGTATGAATACAGTATTTAAAGTAAATACTGTATTCAGTAGCTTGTATTCCCCCCGCGTGCTCTTACTGGTTCTTCCATCCTGTTTTTTATTCACCTTATTAATGATTTTATGAATTCTTGAGATACAACGCTCCATTCCTCTTGAGAAGCCACCTTTAGTTCCTGGAGGGTTTCTGGGGCTGGTTTCTGGCCCTGTCCCTTTTCCCTTTAGTTCATCCCATAGATGTTCAAAAAGATATAGGCTCCTCACTTTCGACTCCATAAACGGAATTTCCTCCTCACGTAGGTCCTTGAATATTATCATGGCTGTATGTGGTCTGACATTTTCCTGTATCAGCTTGAAACCCTCGCCTACAAAACTGGCGCATGGCATGACATGTTGTTCTAGCACCTCCTGGATGTATCGCTGTGCAGTCAGACTGCCTAAACGAGGTCCGAATATGAACTGAAAATCAGTTTAAACTACCAAAGAAATTCCGACCCAAACATTTCGCGAAGCTCCTCCAAAAACCACTCGTTCTTCAATACAAGCTTGAGCAAATCGTTCTCTCTCTCTTCGGTAAACTCCATAATTCTCGGTCGGTCCATGATTTCAATTATGATTGATTTTACACTCGTCCGAGCGTCCAATCAACGTAAGAACGAGCAAATCCAAGCCGCGCTTGACGATGCGTGGGGTTTAATCTTGGACCATTAGCAGGTTTGTGAGGATGCAATCCGCTTTCTGCAAGTCTCCGTCATACAGTGCATACACTTACAGTTACATTGCGATCATTATGAAGTTACTTTTGCACCTTAACACCATTTAAATGCCGATTTATTAAACTTGTAGACACCATAAATCGATCATCTCTTTCTGAAGTAGCCTGATTTCTTCCCAAACCTGATCATCTATTGAAGCTCCCAGTCCCTAAGACGCTTCTGTACACGCGTATTACTGCTGATTGACTTAGGTGCAGACGTAGGGCCACGACGCACTGACTTAATCCAGCCCGGATCAGTGCTACATCTTGAGCACACTCAGACGGAGTAGTATCAATTTTTACAGAGAGGAAAAACATTGTCCCTGAGATTGCTTTATGAAAAATGAGAAATGTGGTAGTACGAGTAATCGAGTCAATATCATCAACAACATTTATTGAAGTGAAGGTTATGTGAAAATAAAGCTTATGAAACATATCTTTAAATTAAATTAAATTTAAATTAAATTCTGTATATCTGATCTCAATTTTTATATAGGTACCATGTTTTGAATCGAAACATAGGTGGGTCGATTTTTTGCAAGCAAATATATTTTATATTAAAGCGGCCAAATCATCAAAATGCTAATTTCATATACCGACCTATAAGGACCAAAAATTTCGGTATCGGATCGCACAGAGCAAAGTTTAAACTACGCTCTGTCCAGTGAAGTACCCGCATTTTGGTATTCATTCTTAAAGTAATGATGTATTATTACCTGATCTGGGAGGTCCAGATGTCCTTGCCGGGATCGAGTTTTCTGTAATAATTTTAATTCTTCAGTACACAAAAAGCTAATATTATAGCTACGAATACACTTTTTGGTTTTGGCTGGCATGCTTGATGACAAGCCACAAATATGCTAACCCAATGACTTCAACAATCTAAAATAGTTGTAATTTTTTTCCCTATTGCTGTCTATTTTTGGAGAGGCGTAACACTGGGTAAAAAATCATGTCAGGATCAGGATCTTGACTCCTCTTCAAACAGTCAAATTAGTAAAAAACTGGGGAGAAGAATCGTGCAGTTTTGAAAATTGGCACAGTTGTAAGATCCATACTAAAAGACCTCGAGAGTGGGAGGTTTGCTGAGAGTTTGGGGGAAAGGTTTAAACCAAATCACTAGGAAAGGTTTTGAAAAAGCTTTTGTCAGAAGCAATAATTACGCTATTTGTACAGATTTTCGAGGTATCAGCAAACTGAAAATAGGGACTTTCATCCACCCCTACACCGAATGTTAATCTGGACCGAACATAGTACGTGTGTGCCAATTTTTAAAAGTTCAATACGAATTATTTCCCCTATTATCCTATTTTCATGACTTATTTTCATGACTTATATTTCTGCTTCTATTAAAATTATAAATGCGAAGTTTGTTCCCGTTGTTTTTTGGGGCGTAATGACTAAGATACCTAAATGCCCGTATAGCTGAAATTACTGTAGGTAGTGCTAAGACCAATATCTTAATAACTAATAATACATATTTTCTCTTCGATCACCTCCTCGAATTTTGAAAGTGACCCACCAGTCCCCCTGTATATTATGTATGAATTTATATTCTATGTTCCCAATAGTTCACTCTTGGTATCCCATACCACAAGCTTTGCTTAGTTTGGGGCCGTTTAGTTGATGTGGGTTTGCTTATTTTTTAGTTTATTTTTTGTTTTAGTTACAGCACTTAGGTACTATCAGCTGTTTTGTAAATCCATAAAATTAAGAGTATATACGTCTGTAAGTCTTACTTTTGCATAATTAATGAGGATTATATTCCGGTTATGGGATCCTTTTATTGGTAACCGCTTCTGGTACAAGGGTTTCTGTAATAGAAAGGAGATTTCTATAAATAATTGCTCTCAATCCCCACGAAATCATGAAAAGGTAGCTAACTCAGAAATTATTCATGAAAGTTTTGTAGTTATGTTATTTTGTAACACATTTTTTTGCGATTGTCCTCAACCGCAGTAAATGACAATGAGATTTTAATTTTAGAACACGAGCTAAGGAATGACCGTGCTTGGTATAAAATATTGCCGGAACACCTCAGTGACGTAGCAGGCGAAATCGGAGATTTTATAACCTTTAATTATCTATGGATTGGCAAAGTTGCAAGAGTTACAGCTAGAGACTCTCCGTCACCCACTGTACTAACCGGACCTTGCTATTAACTCGGATCGGATATCTCTACTTTTTTCAGTCGAACAAAGGTTTGGAATGAACTGCTTACGTCTACTTTCCCTGACCAGTACTTTTCTCTTGGTTCTCATGGACCACCTTAGTCTTCGTGTTAACTAACCATCAGGTGTCATAGAAGGAAAACGTCCCAGTCTTAGGTACATTATTAAAAAAAAACTTTTTTCAAAATTTAGACATGTTTTAAGTGGAAAAGATTTTGACACCCAAGTGGCAGTACAAAATCATTTCGCTGACTTCATCACCTTCATTTCCTTACAATAAAGCGATGAAAATGGAAAAAAAATAATAGGTCAGCAAAGTGGGTCCTATTCGTACAGTTTATAGGAATAACAGAAGTTAATCCAACCAATTAAACCAGTTTTGATAATCCATAAATACCTACCTTTGCATTGAGGGCCGATTGTGGTCTTGTTAAATTTATTGGTTTCGTCGGTATCATTAGATTGGGTGGCTGAAATTTAATAAATATAAATAAATAGGAGTTAATTAATTTCTCACACTTAGCCTTTCTTTGTCATTGTGCACGCAACAACTATAGATATATCGAAACAACTAACTATAAAAAAGTCTAAGAAAGTCTACGCTAGATACAATAAAAAAAGAAGTTTGAAAGGTACTTTAACAACTAAAGCATAAGGTTTTATTTTCTAACAGCCCGTTCACACATGATCCGTTTTACTGGATACCTTTTTTGTAAGTATCGTAAATATACTGAATACTGTGCCATATGTGAAGTCGCTTATACAACTCCATGCGCCATATATGAAAAAAAAACGTATTCGGTAACACGTATCCAGTAAAACGGACCATTTGTGAATGAGCCGTTACATGAATTTGGAACAGTTGTTGCTTCGTTATTAGGATCACTTTAGATGTTAACAACTACATGCATACTCTCTTACTGCGTATATCTTTATGAATTTGTTTATGTATTTGGCGCTGACTGTACTCAGCTTGGGAATCGAACCAGAAACTTAAAAAAAAAAAAAACTAATTCTATTTAGATATCGATTTTGCATAAGCATTAATATACAATATGAAACATAGGTAATATCTAAAATAACGAAAGTACATTGTTTTCATATTCTTACATTTTTAATAAGAACCACATTCATCATGTGTGGGAGCATAAAATTGACTCTACGGTTGTTTGAAGGTCTTTCCTGGAGTCGTATCTTGTGATATACATGAAAATACAAAATGCAATAATTAGATCGTTACCTAAACGTCTCTAATATTGTATTGATTAAAATGGTCATTACAAAAACTCATTAAAATAAATTGAAGAGTGTGAAAACAATGCATTATATTCATTTAACACATCGTGTTTCGTTCAAAAAATTATTGATACAGTCTGGCTAACGAAAGTAGACACTGGGAATTTACGCAAACTTTTTTATGGCAGTACTAGCATGAATGTCAATGTCGTTTTTCTGGTGTCACTGTTGTCAATGGAACGGCTGTTGGTGGATTTAGATAGTTTCATAGTCAATGTAGGAAACAGCGATACCAGTGACTCTGATGATTCAGATTTTGATTACAATGAATAAAAATATTTATTAATAATTCTTGTTTTATTTTTGAACCTGATACTAATACTAGTTGCCTATTATTTTTAGTACATTACTACAGCGGCCGGCAAGAGAGGCATTAATGGACGAACGTGTGAATGTGGGCCGAGGCGAAGCCGAGGCAAACATACGTAAGTCCATCAATGCCTTGTTGCGGCCAAGGCTTGTATAGTACTTTTCTCAAATAATGCGCGGAAATGAAAAGTAAGTATTTAAAACCAATGACGAAGTTGACGAACAACTTGTAAAAATAGTTTTTTACGCGCCAAAGTATTTATTACAATGTGCAAGCCAGTTCGAAATTTAATTTAAACCTCTGTTAATTACCTCTTTTGAAGAATAAGATTGTTCCATTTTTAAATAACACAACAAATATGATTTTACATAGTAATATATTTGGCCGCCAAACACGAAAGATATGTATTTTCATGACTATTGCCGACCGCTGCTCGACCAGTACAGCAAGTTCGATTTATCTCGAAGAAGGCTGTCACAATAATTTTTAAATTTACAAGCATGTTTGAGGAAAATAATATACTTCTCACCAAAAAGTAGGACAGTACCAATTTTGTAATTTTTACTTATATAGAAAAATTTATCATTAAATTTAACCAGGTTTTTCTTGTTTCTCCTTTCATTAGCCAGACTATTGAAGATACGATTTTCTGAGGGATGACTCATAGTCTCACCAGGCTAACAGGAATATTTTTTCCTGTTTGTCACACCACGGATTTTGTCACACCCTCTATCGTAACTAGTGCTGTGCAAGTTATATTAGTTCGTTTCTTAAATTTAACAAACTTGAAATTAAGTATAATATATATTTTTAACGTAATGCTTCTAGAAAATGCCCCAATGTGATTTCTCTATTTATGAATAACCTTATATCGCAGCATACATCATTCCTCTTGGATCCCTCGCAGTAGTTCTTACATCTTTTTGCTTTCCTGGTAATTTTTAGGTAGGTCAAAAGTCCCGTAGATGCTCAAATGCTAGAGACGTCGTGCTGGCTTTCGATAAATAGGTATCTACTTAAAAGCAATTTAAAACAATGACTTTACATACATTTCTTAAAAATGAACCAGATATTTAAATACCTAACCTAAGAAAGTACTAGGGAGGCATATAATTAAAAGAGATTGAAATAATATTTCAGAATCCTTTCAAAACGAAATGGATCAAAGTTAGATCATATTCTATGGTGGTATTAGTGCAAATATCCAAAATAAAAGAAGAATGGAGAAATCATATTGGGACATTTTCTGGAAACATTTTAAAAATACACATATACTTAGTTTCAAGCACTAGTAAGGAGAAATTAAGGGTGTGACAAAATCCGTGGTGTGACAAACAGGAAAAAATATTCCTGTAACACTGGTGTTACAACCTTGTGTGACTACGAGTGTGACTCGATTTTCTTGCAGCCTTACATCCGGACCAACTACAGTTAACTGGTTATCCATTAATTACGACTTTATGACTTTTTATATAAATAATAAATATAAATATAGCAATCGGACGGGACGAACGCAACAACTAGAGGCAGACTTTACTCAAACTCCGCAGATTATCTGCGGCTCGGTTAAATTAACGGTCCGTCATAATGTTTGCGCAAAGGTGTTACTTACATCTGGTCGACGGATAGGTCTGCTAGGTGGACGAGGGTGGTCTGGCGACACTTCGTGTCTTGTGTTCTTTAAATATGAAAAATATAAAAGTAGATTAATACAACTTTTTGCGGAAGGGGCCGCCCTAGGCGAACGTATGCGGATGAAATTTGCGACATTTTTTAAAAGGGCCTAGTTAAAAGTAGGTACCCGTAACCGGCGATCATGTATGATATTAACGAACGTGGAGAGGAAGCGAAAGAGGAATGTTTGGATCGTAGCAATTGGTGTTCCCTTGTCTCTGCCTGCCCCAAAGGGAGACGGGCATGAGCATACAATGACTCATCGTGTCGCATCACTTATTGTCACATAACATAACGCACAAGAGTGACAAACAACACCTTAGCTTAAACTAACCAGACCTCTTTCGCACGTTACGCTACCTTCTGAGGCTTTCTCAACAAAATCTATCGTTATCCTTGATTACCTAGGATAATGTGTGGAGTGAAACTGAGTGATAGGGTGCCCAATAGCGAAATAAGAAAGAGATGCGGATTGAAAGGAGATGTAGTAACTAAGATGATAAGGGATATTCTACGTTGGGTTTTGGCAAAGGATGAGTGAAAGCAGATTTACGAAAGAGGCGTACAGAGGACGAATGGATGGCGATGACGGACATACTTACATGGGGCTGAGTCAAAAGTACCCTTAACTGTCGATCATGCATGAAAAGATAGAACGTGGAGGGAGCAAAATAAGTAATTAATAGGTAATTGTCGTCTCTGCCTACCCTACAGGGAGACACGACGTGAACTTGTGTAGTATGTATGTGGACCTAGGATAACCGTTTAGAATAGATTTCTTATTAGTTTTGTCTTAATTAGATCATAAACAACACGTTTATTTGACTGATTTTGATCGTAGATAAATGCATTAATGTTTACTTTAATAAGGCACTTGATTAGAACAAAATTAATATTCGTTACAGAGTTTAAAAAATATTGATTCACGTGGGGTTTGTTAAAATGTATAAAAACAATTAACCGGAAAATTTTCTGTCATAGTTTTAGATTAATATAAACATTATACAACATTTAGAATACATAGAAAAACAAAATCATCATAGGTATTCAGCTACGACACGCCAATTGCTGGACTTAGGCCTCCCCTTAGGTTACCACACCGATTGGTCCTGCGCTTCCCACATCCAGCGTTTACCAGCAACTTTGACTAGATCTTCGGTCCACCTTGCCTACGCTGCGTCTCCCAAAAACAAGATAGCTTTAGAAAATGATCTACAGAACATACGCAATATTATGCAGCCAAGATGAAAGCAGTACTTCTTGTCTCTCAGCTTGCGCGCTATATAATGAAGCATTATAAAAACTTAAAATCTTGCGTAGCTTAATAAATAAAAACGAGTATTGTCATACTTACGATTGGGTCATGATGTTCCACATTCGATGTAGATCTATTGCAAGATTTGTGGGGCAACCTCTGTGGTATTCTGCATCGGACGCGGTTATCGACAGTGCGAACATGACTAAACTTCGATTCTGCAACATCAATTTTTTTCCATATCAGTGTCATTCTCCTGATAGTGATAGAAAAATGCTGGATTCATTAAATCAATATATATAAAACTGTTCCGTTACTGACTGAGTGACTGAATGACTGAGGTACTGAGTGACTGACAGACAACGTACAGCCGTAACTACTGAGCGTAGAGAGCTGAAATTTTGAACATACATTTTTTAAGGAAGGAATTCCCGAAATTCCCACCGGAACGGGAAATATAGGACTTTTTAGTTTGTATGAAAAATCTTATTCCTTGAGTGCACCGATGTGAAACTTGGTGTAAAGGTTTTTTCAATGTGTGGCTGGTTGTGTTATGAAAGGAATTCCCGAAATTCCCACGGAACGGGAAATATATGATGTTTTAGTTTGTATGAAAAAATCCCATCCCTTGAGTGCACGGATGTGATACTTGATATAAAGGTTCCTCAATAAGTGTCTGTTTGTATAATGGAAGGAATTCCTGAAATTCCCACGGGAAGGGGTTGGACTTTTTAGTTTGTATGAAAAATCTTATTCCTTGAGTGTACGGATGTGATACTTGGCATGAAGGTTCTTCAAAGAGTGACTGGTTGTGCTACGAAAAAAAATCCCAGAATTCCCACGGGCACAGGAAATATATGATTTTTAGTTTGTATGAAAAAAACTTATTCCTTGAGTGCATGGGTGTGATACTCATTATAAAGGTTCTTTCAGTGGGTGTCTGGTTGAATAGTTTCTGAAATTTCCACGAGAAGGGTAATTAAGCGCATACGAAGTTGCGGGATAAAGCTAGTATTTATATATTGTTATTGGTGACTAAGCGCGCGTTTGACTTCAATCTCGGCTGCTGGTAAGTGCAGATAGAACACGGGTCTAGGAACGGCCTGGCTCTGGTTGCCGGAACACATCACCGCTAGTGTGGTGGTATTTGACGGCAGATATCATATTATATGGCGCTATCTAAGCGGACCCTGAAAAGCTCCTACTCGAAACCACCTACTCCACTCGGATCAGTCGCCTCTTACAAAACGCCTAAACAAAGAACTATTCTAAGCGGATATACATTCGCCCATGATCATATTTGAAGACATATATCAAATATTTAAGGTCAATCAGATAAACATAAATAAGGACCGTCTTATGAAATCTTTCTCAGATTTAAATAATGCTTGAAATTACATTTTTTGACATTTCTCTATAGAGAATTGACAGCGAAACTGGAACTTGATTCGTGATAAGCGCTCAGGAAAGAATGAAGTATGTCTTAGACTGAATAGGGTTAACGTACCTAATTGTCGTTTTGTTCCTGATGCAATCGAAGACATTTCACTTCGCGACTAATAGCAGTCCTCAAAACTTTGTCTACTTCTAAAATCCATACCAATAGGGACATATACTGAAATTTATTTAAAGTTTTGTCCAAATATTGTAAACTCATGCTGTGTGTCAGTGATAGTAATTTTGACAAAGCAGAAAACCAATAAGTTGCTCTATGCAGAAAACCTAAAGCAAATGGCCAGAAACATTTAGGCTGGCCACACATTTTTGACTCTCAATATACTGATGTACATATATCAATATATTGAATTAAATTGAACAATAACATTTACCGCACGCTATGCAAATTAAAAACTTAAAAATTAAAAATCAAATTTAGTTTGAATACAAAAGTATCTGAAATATCAGTCGGATTTGAAAAATAATTATGCATATGTTAGCCTTATTTTTATAGCAGGTTTTATTATTCACCAATATTTATTTTGGTGAGATTTGTTCTTTTCGCAGTCGCCAGTAACTCAGTACTTATTCCGTTACTGTTTTTTTGTAATTTTGAAATATTATATGAATTGCAAGTATAAGGATATGCTGTATATAATACTTATGTTTTTTAGTTTAATTCAATACAATTCAATAATTAAGCTCAATAAATATTGCTTTATTAATATTTGATAAGTAAGTACCCACTTAAAATTAATGCATGATCATGGCAATATACGGATATAGCTTAAAAAACAAACAAAGGTAGCAGAGAAGAAAATGATCCAGCAGGGATCCAGCGGAATAAACTATCAGTATTGGTGAAAAGTGTTCCTGAGAAGAAAAACATAAGTAAACACAAGATAGCTATTTGGTGTGCGCATGTTATGCTATAGTCGAGCTGTACAGTATAGGCACATTAAAGGTACACGGACACTATGCCAAGCCGCATCGCAGCGCAAAAATCTACCTGCGTCACTCGTATACATTGTATATATATAAACTATCGCACACTATGCCTGGGCGGGGTGGGTCACATTTTACATAAAATGCATACGAGTGACGCGGATTTTTGCTACGACTTCCCGTTTGCGTTCGCTCCCGAACGGTCGTGTCTGCGGCCGCTCCCGAGTGTTCGTATTGCGCTGCCCTTGTTCCCTCCCCCGCACTCGTGCGGGTCAGGTGCCAAGTTAAGCTCTTTCGGAAAGTTTTCTCTTGTGGAGGCTTTGTGGTGTCGGGGCTAATTCATCTGCCCTTTTCAGGGCGGACCCGACTGCTTCCGGCCGAAGCATCGCTGGTCAGGTGGATACGTAACCGTGACAAGTAAGCCTGATCGTCCGCCGTTCATCGGTAATAGGTCCGTGTTAGGTTGATCTTTCTTTCAGCGCAGTTTGTGCAGCCAATTCGCCGTTCACCGGCAAGTAGGTTCCTTGTTAGGAATAGGCTTCCTTTCAGAACAGTTCAGGTTCCCAGGGTTCGATGGAGGCCTCATCGAATCCAGGGCTAGGCCCGGAGAAGTTCAAGAACTCCGGGGTCCGGTAAGTCAGAATCAATTCCATCAATTCCAAACCGAAATGCGGGATAATATGCAACATATGCAACAGATGTTCGCATTCCTAAATCAACAACTCACTTCACTCGCATCAGCCGTTCAGGTACAAACCGCGACCCTCCCGGCCACTCAGGCCTCCACCGCGTCTCTCCCGGCCACTCCGCCTTCGCTCAGTTTCCCAACAGATTCTCCGGCGTCTCCAGATCCATCTGAGTACGTCATTCCTATTTCAGATTGTATGTCGGTAGACTCCACTGCATGCAAACGGAAAACTACCCCGCCGGGTAGCGATCCGACTCCGCTCCTTTAATTCCAGAATCTCCTGCTCCGTTCACCGAGGTTCGGAAAAAATCAAAATCAAAGAAGAAGAAGAAAGATGCTTCTTCGACTTTATCCGTTTCAGCTGCTCCAGCCGCTGTTCCTGCTCCGCAAAATGTCGCACCGGCGTCTGCTCCTGCGCCTTTTGTTTCAGCGATCCCTGCGTCACAACCTGTGTCGCAATCAGATTCGTCTCCGCTGAAAGTCAAATCTCCGCCCCCCGTCTTCCTACGGGACAAGAGCCGCTGGACCGAGGTCTCAGCTCTCTGCGGAACGCACTCCCCGAAGATCCAGTATAGTAAGGCATCCAATGTGGGTGACTCTATTAAGGTCTTTGTCTGCTCAATTTCTGATTTCAGGAATTTCACTCGGCTTCTTGCTGACAAGAAGCTCGAGTACCACACTTACGCCCTCCCTGAGGAGCGTAAGATTCGTGCCGTCCTCAGGAACGTGCCGTTCGAGCTCTCGAACGAGCAAATCCAAGAGGACTTGTCTTCTCAAGGCTTCCCCGTCAAATCTGTGCACAAAATGCACAGCCGCCGAGGCAAGCAGTTCCCACTTGCGCTAGTAATCCTAGCGAAGAGCCCGCAAGGGCAGTCCATTTTCAGAGGCAAGCCCACCGTGTGCGGTCTCTCCAACATCCGCGTCGAAGTTCCACACAAGCGTGGTTTTCCAGGTCAGTGCCACCGCTGCCAACTGTATGGTCATGCGGTGGCAAATTGTTTTGCTTCCCCTAGGTGCGTCAAGTGCCTAGATCCGCATGGGACTAAGGAGTGCTCTCGCACTACCGAATCGCCCACCGCTCCGTCCTGCGTCTTGTGCGGCCAGTCTGGCCACACAGCAAACTTTCGCGGCTACCGTGTGCCAAGGCACCGCGTGCTGCCAGGGCTACCGTGAAGCCCATCTAGAACTGGATAGAGCGACCGCAGCCTAGCTCGGACGCTCCTCCAGTCAGTTCAAAGGCCCCCAAGGCCTCTACTTCTATCGTTTCAGGTCAGCGCAGCCGGGTCGCGACTCAATCGCAACCGGCCGCCAAATCGGCTTCCCTGTGCCAGAACGCAAAAGGGTCTCAAGACCGCATGGCGTTCTGGATCCAGCTCGCCCCCATCGACGAGATTCTGGCTTTCGGCGCCGCTCTCGACGCCAGCCCAGAGGGTTTCAACGGTGCTCTTCCGGTCCTAACCAAGTTCGCTCCCCTTATCAGGAAACTCCAGCAAGCTCAACGTTTCTAAACGTAGTCCTTCTTTCCAGCATTCCTATCTCAGAGTGAGTCTGATCACTCTAGATAATCTCTTAGTTTCAGCTTTGTAATTTCTGCTAGTCTTAGCTTCTGTATTTCTCGCTTTCAATTCCTTTTGGTAGCAGCCGTCCGGGTGCCGCTCACTGCGCAGCCTCTCTCTCCAATTGGCTGTCGCTCCGATAAATGATCAAGAACCTGAATCAAGGTAGGTCGTAAATAAATGTTTAGTGGGTATGCTCGGCTTCACTGAGTGAGTCTCCACACTGTCTGGGCATTCTATTCTCCGTTAGCCACTGGGGTTAACAGCTTATAGAATGCCCATTCGTCCGTAATAGGATTCATCCTCCTCCCGCTAAAGCTTTCTTTACTGGTTAAAGCTTGTTTTAGGGGGTGCCAAAACTTTCTGTGGCGGAAAAAGAAAAAAAAAAGCGGATTTTTGCTCTTCAATGCGACATTTAAGACACAGCATGTAGATCTATCATTGCCTCGCATCTTCATCGTCTAAAAAATCTCTCAGTTTTTTTTGCATAATGTTTCCTTCGCGGTTTATGTAATCTTAACCATTCGGCTTGTGGCCACCCTGCACTCCATATAATTTAGATTAGTTGCAGATCCCACTCTCGAAACTTTGTAAACGAATGTTTTAAAATACTTTCAATTAGTATTCTGGGTACGGTTTGTGCCGTTGAATTAACTAAAAATGAAACTAAGAATGAAACAGAACGAAAGAAAGAAATTATTTTTATTATGACAAATAAATCAACCACAAATACAATTTTATAAACCGTGCAGCTAAATACCGTAGTGGAGCCGTGGTTACTATGTATATCATACGATATCGCAGGTTAAGCAATGTTCGGCGTGGTCGGAGCTTGGATGGGTGACCGCCGATTAATTTCTCAGGGCGACTTCCGTGCTTTGGAGGGCACGTTCAGCCGACTGCTTGCCGTCGAGTATAGAGTAATCGTTAGGGTTTGTCAGAAGCCATTTCGACGTCCTGGAAATTCTGAAATCCATCAGCCAGCACTGGGCCTCCTCGTCACCCAAGAGAGACTCATGTCCCGCAGTGGGCTCATTACAAAGAGTTGTGATGGTGTTTATGATGACAGCTAAATACATAGAGATTTTGAACTTAGGTTCATAATCACAAAAATATGGTATTACACAGTGTACCTACATTTTGTGATACCAGGCTTAAACCTCAGCATTGTGCTGAAAAAGGTATAACTGTTGGTTTAAATTTTTACACTTAAACGAGAAGGTCTAACGCAGGTTTAGGGCGGCACGGGATCGGGTGACGTGGAGGGAGAACTTTGGGGAGGCCTCTGTCCAGCAGTGCGCGTATTTCGGCTCACGATGATGACAAACGTTATACAAGGACGGACAGTGCTTTGAATGGACACTGGTTTTTTTATTACTTTTTAAATTTTACTAACATAGTTTTTTAAGTTGTGTTTTTTACTAATATAAAGTGAATGGATAATCTTTGCCCGAAATAAACTTTTTCATTTCATTATACATATATAATATAAATAATATAAAGTTTATTGTCAGAATTATTTCCATAGTACAATAGTTAGTAACAAAATTATCTTAAAATGTAAGTGTTAGTATTTAATTATATCATATCTTATTTAATTTATTTCAATATTTTTTTTTATTTCTGAATTATTTAATTATGAAATCTCGATATCTTTTCTTTTATATTTTTACAATTTACTTAATTTAAATTTTATTTAACTTTTGCCGCGCTGACACGTGTATTATAAAAAGGCTATAATATAACATACAAACATAAAATGTCGGGAGATTCGACTACATTGCATACCATAAAATTAGGAAGAAAATTATCAGCTGTTACTATTAACGTTTTCACGCAAAGACCATTGATATCATTCATAACTTCAGTAGTTTTTTATCCATGACGTGTTAACATTCAGACCGATCAAAACATTTTTAATTTTTATTGTCCGTCTTAAATGCTTAGATGAATTAAAAAACGTGGGTCAGCACCGTATTTGCTGTCGACAGTGTTAACTATAGCCACAAAATACAGATAGAAGGACGTTTCTAGAATAACCTAGTCAGGCGCGGTCGCAGAATGAAATTTTGGGAGGGTGGTCATATCTGAATTTTGGGGAGGTCACAACAATTTTTTTTTATTATAAGTATCTTTTTTAGCTTCTTTTCTTATAAGATGTTCATCATTTCATGATTTTGGGGGGGGGGGGGGAATTTTGTCCCCTGTGACCCGCCCCCTGGGACCGCGCCTGAACATCTCATCTTACACTCTTATTACAGCTCATTGGATCACAGTATTATCTAACATCATAAGGAAAAGAATCATGGGACAAAGTATCAGAAAGACATAGTTTAATCTCTTCATGACACACAGATACAACAGCGACAACAGAATTTTACTTTTGTCTTAGGATTATTTATAGAACATAGAATCCGGGCATTATTTCTTTTTCCAATGTCGTATTTAGTTTTAATGTTTTTTTCTCACTCTGTGACTTTGTCAAATGAAAACTTTTTAGAACCCAATGTGACAGTTGATCATGTCGTCGTCGTTAAGCTGTCAAAGTATTCGAATTTAGAACCTCAAATAGCCTGACTTTCCTACTAAAAATATACATTTTTATAACATCAAAATTTATATCGTATTTGTATAATCCATTTAAAGTCTGTGATCGGAAAGTGTTGGGTTAAGATAAATGGCAACAATATCAAAAACACCTAAAGACAAACCACGTAAGTGATGAAGGATATTTAATATTTGGTTCTCCGTTAGATCAGTTGTAGCCTGGCTTAGGAGGTAGAGTCACGAACTGTTTGGTCCTTGTAAAAGTGTTTCCACTTAGAACTCGAGCACTGTAGTTGCCGTGACCTAATTTTGAGTGCACCTGCACAATATGCATAACTCAACATAATATGAATAACTTAGGAGTATCTGCTGACGAACTGTATCTTAGAGTAATGGGTTTTTAATATAAATTAGCGTTATTTTATTGCTCCATTGACTGCGCAAAGCAGTCGCCTATACAGTCGGTAGTTCCTCTAACTCACATAGAGTAGGTATCTACTTCTAAATTTTATTATTATGTACTGTAGGTAAGTCCAAACTGTGTAAAGCCAGAATTCATTTTAATTAAGTAAGTATATATAAAAATCAAAGGGTAAAACGGTTATATTATTTATAAATACAGTTAAAACTCAAATAAGTTTTACGAGAAATACACCCGCGTTCAAATGCATCTGGTAACTGACGATAAAGTTGATTTTAGGGTATACTCGTCTAGGAGGTACTTATTGATAAATACCTACACTTGAAATAGGTCAATTTATATAGACATAAAAAGAATCTACCATCATCAATATGATAGATTGTTGATTAAGAATAAGTGGTGGATCAAGGCCAATCAACATCAGTGTAAGCTTTAAAGTGCCCAACTTTAAATTGTTTAGAGAATAGTAAGTACTTTTTGAATCAAAAGGTATTTATATGTATATGTTACGTATTATATAGATTTTGACAAAAAATACAAACTTGCCACTGCTTATTGTCCGCGCTGTTGAAATGGTAAAAACGGGCCTCCGTGGTGATACAATATAAACTATTTCATTATTTCTGTGAAATATGTGTGAGCAATCCAATATTTATGACTAAATGTAACTAACCAGATGGAGTGATACCGAAGTTGGTGCCGCGTCAGACCGCGGCGTCGGCGGCGCGGGCAGCCCTCATCGCCACCAACCGCAATGTGGGCCCGCCGCCAAAACTCGCGAGCAGGTCTCAGTCCATGCCGGTTCCAGCCAAGGTAACTGAAACTTTGTTATTCAAATGACACGATATTTATACGATCAGCGGATGGTAAAAAGACAAAATAAAATAAAAAAATTGAGCTGCCTCAGGTATCCGGTCTTGTTTCTGTTCAGAATTACAGGTTAGCCTTACAGGAATTACTCAGAAGTGGAAACAATGCAAGCCATCCCTCTAGAGCAGCTGGTAGGCTCGATATCAGCTTTCCCCACTCCTGTGGGTCTCCACCCGAGAGGGCCCTACAGCTTGTTTTGGTGCGCGCCGTCGCCACGTTACCTCTCATTACTGGGAGACATATCGCGGTATTTAGGAGACCAGCAACCTCCATACGGGAGGAGATGATGTCAACCTAGATTTACTTGGGATCACCCTAAACGTTTTGATAATTTCCAAATTATAATAAAATAGATAATTAAATTCGGGCATTAAACTCATTAACTAGCTCACCTCTCAACTGTAGCTGGGTAAAGTTATTGACGACCACTTTGGCGATCGGGTAAACCTATCTGCCTCGGACGCCAGTGTTTGCGGCTTCGATTCCCGCACGGGACAAGAAAAACAAATGTTCCGTGTCTGGGTGTTTATCTATTTATGTATTTATATTCGCTATATGGTATCCCATAACACAAGCTATGCTAACTTTGGGGCCATGTAGTTGGTGTGAATGTCTGGGGATTTTATTTATTTATTTATCTAGATCCATTAACCACAATACTGAGAACCTGGACAGCGATCATAGTCAACCCTAGAGTATTTTTTAAGGTCGTGTGAAACAAGGTATTGAGCGAACTTGGTCGAAGTGGCGGTCATCGAGATAACGATTTTTACATCAATGTCTATTAGACGACCGGCTGGTGTAGCGGTAACATACATAGCCTTGTATTCCAGAGGTCCTGGGTTCGAATCCCGGCGGCGGCGGATATTTGTGTGATGAACACAGATATTAGTCGTCAAGTCATGGATGTTTATATGTTTATTTAAGTTTATTCTAATAAAAAATATGTATTTATTCGATATGTATGTTTATATATTTCTTAATTATATCAGTTATCTAGTATCCATAACACACGTTCTTTAAGAAACTTAATTTGGGCTAGATAATGTTGTGTGAGTGTCAGAAATATTTATTTATTATTATTATTTATTATCACCGCTTCAGCCGTGATACTGGTTAGGGCCACCTAACCAAATGTGCAGTTTACTTACCATCAAATGAGATTTAGGTCAAACGCGAACATCAATTTACTACACCATAACAAAAGCCATTATTTTCCTTTTTTATGTTTATTTATTTATTTGCAATTTTTTTTTCTTTCCAGACAAAGAGTCCGCGAAACAATTTTAAAGCCGATTCAAAGCCCGACTTGAAGGTTTACTTTTATTTTTTTTATTTTATCAAAATCGTTCGCAGTCAAAGGCGTTCTTAGTTCATAGGGTTACAATTTTTATATCATTAGGCTAGGACGTTTGTCTTCCATGGCACCTGATGGAAAGTGAACATGAAGACTAAGGTGGTACACGTCCATCCACGAGAAACCTATTCACTCGACTCTTGAAAGTATCAGGACTATACTAAATAGACGCAGCCAGTGCATTCCAAACCTTGGCGACCCGTATCGAAAAGGACGGTCAAATCGCTTGGAATATAAACGGATGGAAGTAGTCCGATCGTCGTGAAAGGGTAGGGTAGGGTTCCACGCACTCTCCAAAATGTATCGTGTAGCACACCGTTAAACAAGCAACCTTACGACGATGCTCTAGGGGTGTACACCCAAAACCCAAAACCGAGCCAGTTAATAAATTTTGCGCATAGAATAAAATCATATGTTTTTAGCAACAATATAGTTCCTAAAAACAAAAATATTACCACTAACGCCCCACGAAGGAATTTATATGACAGCTAAATGAATTCATATCAGTTTATTCTTTAGAACGTAGTAGATAAGTACGCAGATACAGCAACAAATCTACAAATCCTAGCACTTTGTCGAAAGAAAGGACTGTCTCCTTAAATCACTGATGTCACGGAGTCAGTAGGTCCACGTGCTTTATCTACCACACGTGAATTTCTAATGATAGGATTTTTGCTTGGTGGTAGGATCCCTTCTGTGTCCGCCTGGCTAGCGACCACCCTTTATATAAAGTCTGCCGCCAAATGTTACCGCTCCGGCGGTAATGTGTTCCGGCAATATTGTATAAAGAGCCAGTTCCTTCCTAAACCCGTGTGCTTTCATCTTCGTCCTCATCGTCACTTACCATCAGGTGAGATTGAGGTCAAACGCGGGTTTAGTCACTTATTAAAAAAAAAATATATATAAACAAAGACACTGTACTTAGCGATGTCGATTTGAGAATTCACAACTTTTGTTTTATGAGGTGAGACGTATTTCCTTCTTTTATTGCTTATTAGAAAACATTGTTACAGGTATCTGAAGATGCGGCAGAAAGCGGTGTTTGCGATAGCTCGTTGCCAGATGGTCAGATGTGCTCAGCCGAGTCTAATGAGCATGAGATTTCTGGTAAAGACTTTAAAATTTCATTAGGTTGCTTTCTATTTAATTTATATCCATAGTTTTGGACAAATAAACTGCGTTGTAACTATTAAGCAGATCCACTATATCGTTTTTACATTAGTAGCGCTATTTTGTTTCGTTAAATAATATCTTACTAATATAATAAACTAGCCATCGCGCGCGGTTTTACCCGCGTAACTTTTGATCCCGTGGGAATTTCGGGATAAAATATAGCCTATAACCTTCCTCAAGAGTTGGGCTATCAAATGCAAAAAGAATTTTTCAAATCCCACTTGTAGTTTCTGAGATTAGCGCGTTCAAACAAACAAACAAAAAAACAAACTCTTCAGCTTTATATATTAGTATAGATGTAAAGATTTGGATGGATATATGGATGTTCCTCAGTAGCGCAACATGGTTGAACAGGTCTTGATGATCTCTTCCGCACACAAATAGTTCATATTTCTGAAATAGCTTTAGGCTACTTTTAATGCCGGGAAAAATACTGGTACTTTCGGGATAGTTTTGTTTCAAGAATTTAATTACACGCATTGACACCAGGAAGGAAGTATTTTAAATCGTATACAAATCAAAGGTTAAAAATATCATTTGCTCTTAAAAATGTGAGAACCCAAATGTACTAATTTAAGCTTTAAGGCAAATGAAGTTGCGGGCTACAGTTAGTATAAAATAAGAACCATTTAACCTTAGCACATTTGGTATATCTGGTTAATCTGGCTCAACTCAATTATTTTTGTGATGGGTTTAAGTTTTGCCTTTGCTTGTTGCTTACAGTTTTACAAATGATTTCAATACATAAAATCATTCAAATAACTCATTTGTAAACACACAAATGTATGCTCATTGTCAACTTAACTGAGTAGAGTAACCGAATCATTTATTTACCAAATATCTGAAATAAGACGAGCTTTGGAAATCATGTTACTGGTTGAAAACACAACTTCGTTTCAAAAATATTTAATGATCTTAACAATTTTTATAAATTACAGATGACATCGATCAGGCTCAGCGATATCGTCCCAACACGCCCGGGAGTATCCGTTCCAGTCGGCCCCCGACGCCTCACGAAATCAGTCGCCCCGAAACACCTCATATAAAAAGTCGCCCTACAACCCCCCGGGTGTCGAGTCGGCCAATCACCCCTGCGTACCACCCCCACGGGTCCACGCCGAGCCGGCCGAACACCCCACATCAACAACATCGTCCCAAGACTCCTGTGCACTCGACAGCCTCGATGCCATCGCCAGGGTCCAATGAATACCAAGTGCAACATTTCAAAATGGACGACGATGTTCGAGTGGCTTTCTCTAAAACTCAAAAACGATTCCATCTCATGAAGAAGGAACTTGATATGAAACAAGTAAGTTATTATTTTTTGCAACGTATTGTGTTTTTTTAATATTGCATTTTAAAGTACATACTTTAGAAGCACGTGTAAGGTGAGCGTAGTGGAGAAAAAGAATAAGTATATTTAAAATTTTTGATAAAAGAAGGTATACTATGTTTGCTCTCTAGTAATAGAACTCTGCTGATAATAGTATCTTGGCCTCACCAAAAGTTTCTTGCTTTTAAGTTACCTAAGCAGAGTATGCAGCAGAGGCTATTTTCCTCTCACTGAAATATTACGATTCTGGCTTCCACTTATCATGCAAAAATATTATATTGCATAACTGTAATTAGTGAGGTTTTATTGGCGTTTTTGAGGGCGATACGCTGACCCCCTGTCCCTGCAATGGTTTCTCTCCATCATTATAATACCTCCAAATTTTTCAAACGTGACATCAGATTTATAACCTCTGGTGTTCTGCCTACCCCTTGGGATACAGGCGTGAAGTTATGTATGTTAATTAGACATTACCGAAAGGAAACCAAATTCGTTAGTATTTAATGAAAGCTGTGTAAAGCTGTCGGCTGCAACCCAAATAAAATACCAGTTAAGGTAGTTTCTTGGTTACATAAATTGTGGGGCGTTCATTTTTATAATTACGAGGGCAAACATCAATCCAGCCTATTGATAAGGTAGGTAAGGGTTCAAGAAGAATACATGTAATGCATCATCACTGAAATTTGGTACGAGATTCTAAGAAAAGAGTAGCCGGTAGGTACCTAGTCAGGTAGCCAGACAGTCGGTCATAATTCTCATAATATATATATATGCAAATCATGGTCGTGCCTGTTTTTGCAAAATTGCTTTTATTCTTATCTATGTCTTTAATCAAATCCCCCAATATATGGCATAAAGATGGCAAAGTAGCAAATATGGTCCTTACAAATAAGCCTTTTATTTCAGCAAGCGGTACTACAAGTGTTTGATGATTTGCGCATGCTCAGAGAACGAATGAACCAAGAAGGCATTATCGGCGCTGGAGAGGACGGGGTCTCCAATGAGGAGCTACTTGTGATGAACATTGGCAACTGGACCGCGGAGGAAATCTCGCAAATGGTTCGCGACTCAATAACTCCGGCAGCGACGGAAAAAGTTACTGAACTACTCAATAGCCTCCCAGACCTCGGTATGTGCAATTAAGTATTCAATACCCATTATTGTCTATAAAATAAATTATAAGAAAAAGCCTGTGAGCTATTATTTGATGTTGTGGTGTATTGTGGATTATAATTAAATTTATTTCATTGCTTGCACATAATTTATATTTTGCATTTTAACTAGAAGTTTTAGTGTCTTTGCTAACGCTGGGGCCAAGAGATTTTTAAACTCTATAGATAAAAATTGCACAATCTTAACAAATTGTATAATAGCACATTTAGTCTCTTGGTTCATGGTTCAATACAGTATAATTTAATGTGGGTTGGTTTTAATTTGTGAATATTTTTTCTTTTTCAGATGAAAATGCAATATCTGAATTAAATAGTAAAATTGTTGGCGTACCAGCAAATTTTTCTGAGTTATGCCTGCAGTCTTTCGCAGAGAGGGCTGAGCTTGTTGACTGGATAAAGAATTTGTTGAATAAATACGTAAGTAATACCCTTTTCGTGCCAAGTGTTATATTATCAAGGCAACATGACACTTATTATTAATTAGTTATGCTTAAATTACTGTCCAATACAGAGAACGAATAATTATCGTAGACTGTTGTTGCCAACGATGAAACCCTTGGACTTACATGTTGTGATTGATTTCAAAGATATTTGAACTATTTGTTTTTCAACTTTTAAAGGAAGAAAAAGATGGCCCTTCGTTTGACAGAATCGAGCAGTACAACGCACAGGGACTGGAGTTATGCCACACCCTACGAGACCTTAAAGACCACGCTTCGGAAACGGTCCTCACATTCTCACAAATTATACAGTATGTACTTTTGGTTTATGGCTTATATTACAACCAAAAAATATTCACGTATGATTCTCCATTCGACAAATAAGTATCTCAATGTGATTGCAAGTCTTATATTCCGAAGTTTTGTATCCTATTTGCGTATGAATGGACTGATCGTTTCCTATAAAAGTCAAATCGGTTGTTGATATTCACATAAAATTTGTGAATACTACCCATCAGATAACCAAAGATCATTTCATTTCATATTGAGTCTTGTTTCTCATTCGTGTAAATAATTACGCATTTTCTATCTTTTCTTTCGTTTATTTTTTTTTTCGCGATATGAGAATTTACACTGCACTAATTGACACAACCTCTTCGGGTGACATCCATCCCGTTACTGCCTAGTGTGTACAACATGTCTTGCGACAATTTTGTCCCTGAGGCTCTTTCACGTTTGTTGACGAGGGACATATTCGAGGCATGTTGCACAATTTGTTCTCTAGTGTATCCTAGGCTTAATGATACTTGTTTGTGGTAATTCAGACAAGCTTGCCGAGAACGGAGTGCGCTGATGGCGATCGGACAATCTTTGGTTCGAGAAATAGCATGTCTTCGACAAGATCTAGAAACGAAGTACAAACCGAAGTCTAACACTGAGAATGAAAGTGTCAAATTGCTAGTGGTAAGTTGACTGAAGGTTGGTTAAAAAATATTACTTTACAATTACGTGTAAATTCATTTTAGTTTTGTGAAAAGCAAAGTATTTACTCTGAGTTACACCGTAATTAACTAAAGCTGGCGCCTTCAATACATTTACACATTGCTCTTGTATGTTTTCTGTAATAAGCGCGTGGCGTGACGTCCTGCTGTATGCGCATCATGAAAAGTCTTCCCATCTCTCTCCCGCGCGGTTTAGCTTATGAGTGTGAAGGGGATAGATATTGTTTTACTTGTTCTACTGTTTATAAATACAGCTTGATCTTGTGATAGCGTGTGATTATTTATTTGCAGTGAACGCAAAAATCTTAGGCCGGCGCCAGACTTAGCTTCAAATGTTTGAACAAATGTTTGAATGCTATGTGTGGCGCTGGACTTTGCATATGTATTCAACGTTTGCACAAAGCTTTACACTTTGCCATCCGGTGTCGGTCTTTTTCCACACATCAAAGCGTTCAAAGCTGAATGTGTGCAAATGTTTGCGTGGCTTGCCACACTTGTTCAGTGTCCAGTTGCTCGAGCGTTGTTGAGCGGGACGGTTGTGTGCTTGTTACACTGCATGCGGCCATATAATGGACTGGGGCAGCGAGTGCGTTCTGGAATTTGTAGAGTTGTTACAGGGGCAACTATGTACATGGAACCCGAAAAATAACAAATAAAAAAATATTTACAAATAATACAGGCTAACTGAGTCTACAAAATCGGTGTCCATCTTGTTTGTTGTCTACTAGCATACTGTGGAGAAAAGTGTTTGCGAAGCAAGTCTGGCAGGTTACGTCAATATGTGTTCAAATGACTTTGCAAAGTCGTCAAAGATTTGTGCAAATCTTTGAAGCTAAGTCTGGCGCCCGGGTTAGGCCGGCGCCAGACTTAGCTTCAAATGTTTGAACAAATGATTGAATGCTATGTGTGGCGCTGGACTTTGCATATGTATTCAACGTTTGCACAAAGATTTGCACTTTGCCATCCGGAGTCGGTCTTTTTCGAAACATCAAAGCATTCAAAGTTGAATGTGTTCAAATGTTTGCGTGGCTTGCCACACTTGTTCAGTGTCCAGTTGCTCGTGCGTTGTTGAGCGGGACGGTTGTGTGCATGTTACACTGCATGCGGCCATATAATGGACTGGGGCAGCGAGTGCGTTCTGGAATTTGTAGAGTTGTTACAGGGGGCAACTATCTACATGGAACCCGAAAAATAACAAATAAAAAAAATATAATTACATGCACACAAATAATACAAGCTAACTGAGTCTAGAAAATCGTTGTCCATCTTGTTTGTTGTCTACTAGCATACTGTGGAGAAAAGTGTTTGCGAAGCAAGTCTGGCAGGTTACGTCAATATGTGTTCAAATGCTTTGCAAAGTCGTCAAAGATTTGTGCAAATCTTTGATGCTAAGTCTGGCGCCCGGGATAGAAGTATGTTTATTTCGTAGTATACAGCATATGTCATCGACCGTATTTGTCAATAATAAAAATATAAACAATGCCTAATTGCGCTCAAAATAGTTTGTAAATCGATCGCACCTGCACTTAATATAAATGCAAGATTAAAGCAATGATGTAGAAATCATAATAAATTATAATTATTACTAACTCATATGTTAATTTTTTTTTTATTTATCTACATAGCGCCCATCTTACTAAAACCTAAACTCTATTCAACATTTAAAATTAGAGTCGCATTTTGAATCAAAATAATTTATTTTTGAATATTCTGTATAGCGAAATTGCATATGTGTGAGTACTGTGAAGGTACCAGCTTTAGTTAACCGGCCAGTATAATGTTTTTTCATTACACTTATCCAGCCTTTTCTTCTTTGCGTTCAACAATAGTGATGATTTAGGTAGGTACTTGGGACTTCAGATATGCATTAATGTAAATTTTACCATCCCAGTATTAATAATAATTTAATATCGTAAATAAATAAAATATTATTTATTCTTTATTGTACAAATTATATTTACATAGTTAACAAAAATACAATAGAGTACAATTGGCGGCCTTATTAACAAAATATGAGCTCTTCCAGGCAACCTTTTCGACAAGATAAGGACAATTTTCTTGTGTGTGGACATCATCGCTTCGGCGGTTTACAGTAAATTACAATTACAGTAATATACAGGTTTTGTTAGTAGTAAATTGTAATTAGCAGTAAACTGTGGGTATTTTATTTAAAAAAAACTGAAGAAAAAAGGCGGTAATAATAGTCGGTAAAACTTCGCCCTTCGAGCCTTTCCAATCGCCCTGTATACCTATTTGTAGCGTTTTTTATTAATCTTAATTCATTACAGGACACAAGGAAAGAATTAGAAGAAGAAAGAGCTGCTAAAGCTGCCATCAAAGATAAAATGAATACCACAGAATCACAGTTGAAGCACGCGCGATTGAGAATATCGAAGATGGAGAAGCAGTTGCGGGAATCGGATGCTAGCATCGTTAGTCTTACTGGAACCGTAAAATCTTTAGAAGAACAGGTGATTGTTTTATTATATTTCCTCTGTTTAGTCAAAAATGTGCAAGTGAGATCAATGTACTGTCGAAGCCATAAGTCCATGAACACCGTAAGGTCGATTGTCCTGAAACACTCAGCAAATCATTGTTTCTCCAATAAAAAAATAGATGGCGCTCTTCACAAACAAAACATGAATAAAATAAATGTTCGGTCGATATGCAGTCTGATTTTGTAGCGGTATTTTTCCCTACAGTAGCTCTCGTATTTGCATACTGCAATATTGGTTCGGGAACTCAGATGAATGTGCTAGTAACCTGCCGATTGGCTGCAGTTAAGTTCTGGGTCACTCTTCTTAATTCATTTTATATATGACATTAGATAAGAAAAATAATGAATGTAGATAAAACTACTTAAACTAGGAATTACAAATGGTTGAAAATTATATATCCTTACTTTGTGAGTCTTGCCCGCTTCTTAAACATACCTACATAAATTTCGGCTTCGTCCGGTGTCTATGTTTTCTTAAGTAACTCCGTTGGCAAAAGCATATGGTGGGTTAACTAAAGTCATTTACGTGATGAGATATTATTAATAATCCGGATTTACAATTTCATTAGTTTACACCTTCCACTGTTTGTCATGGAAGTGCAAATCGGGCTTTAAAGATAGGAAATAAAACTTCGTAATGAAACTTCATAACCTGTAAAATTTATTCATTTATTTTTGGCTTACACGGAAAACTTACAGCTAGGACTAAGAACTAATTATAAAACGTGTGAAAAGCGATAGCCAAAAAATAGCCAAAAAATTTAGATAAGTTGATATTAAACTAAATAACAAAGAAATAGTCCCAAAAAGCAGCAAATAAATATTATTAGTTTAAGTTTTAATTGTTACTATCGGATTTAAGTTACTAGTATCATATTTCAGTTCATAAATTTATCACCCTTGTAAAATCTTTTTAACATTAATTTAATAGACGCATGTCGCTGAAGCCATATAATAAACAACAAAAACATTTTAAATGTTGATGAACGTTGCATACAATGTACAACGCAAAGCGTTGCGAACTGCACCCATAAAAAAAATGGGATAGAAAATGCCACGTTGTCATAATTCGCATTAAAGGTGTTTTACATAAGATGTTTTGGCTTAATTGAATTATTTTGTAGGTATGAAAAATAAAACGAAAAAAAATATTAAATAACAAAATATTCACATGTTATTTGATTCTATTACACCCTAGAGTTATAGGAAATCAACAGGAACACCTTGTTATATTTTTGAGTGCAAGCAAAAATGAACTTAGTGGTAGGGATGCAACGATACCGATGCCGATAATCGTAAACCGCAGGTTATCGTTATTTTTGACGATCATCGGTATCGTAAAAAGTATTACGATTTATAACGATTCTTAAAACTAGATTGACGTAAAAAAACGTGAAAAGGAATGCAAGACAGCATAGATGTTTGTGCTGGCAGCACTAATGGTAGTATCCAAGCTAGATGGATACAAGCTATTCAAGTTACTGTATTTCCTCATTAGAAAAAATTGGCCCATAAATATTTGTCCATCAAACCAGCAACAGTGGATTCAGAAAGATTGTTTTCCACAGCTCAAACCAGATATTTTTTTTATGTTTTCTTAACAAGAATTCAAAAGAAATTGATTTGAATTACGATATTTAGGTGGTAAATTGTCCTTAAAACTTAAGTAAAGTTGATTTTGCTGAATTGACTTGTTTTATTAGATGTAAATTAAATAATCGTAATGCATTTGTTATCGCATTCGTTATCGTATTCGCTATTACGATACATTCGTCATTCGTATCGGTATCGTAATAGCCATATCGTTGCATCCCTACTTAGTGGTGGTCAGACGGATACATATCAACAACGTTTCTGTTGTTTTGGTCAAATTACTTTCCTAGATCCTGATTGTACCTGATCAAGGGCCAGACAAGCATGTCGGTTAATGGTGTCGCAAGACAACACAAGATGTGTTATGACCCTGCCACTGGTATCTATGAGTTATATGCCTTTATTGATAGAGAGTTTTCACTGTGTAGGCGATGGAAATAATTAGAACGGTGTTACCTAGAAGTAAAAAAAGTTAAATAAAAAGAGCTATTTAACAATGTATTGGTTTCCAATTTAAAATGTATATATTAATGTACCATTGCGGTCGATGTAATTTTTGCTTTAAAAATATTGACTTTTGAATCATATATACGAAGAATTTAAAATCACCTCTTTTCAAGACATTTTAAAAATATTTGCTAAAACTGGTAGATACCTCTCAAACATGATAACACTATTATTTCTGAAATATTTAAGAAACAATAAGAGATATTCTGGCACGCGTTTAATTTTCAGAGTCGTCAAAAAGAAACGCAACTTGAAGCAAGAGCTAGAAAATTACGCGAATCCTTGAAGACCGGAGAAGTCACCAGCAATCATATAGCGCAACAACGAGACCTATTAATAGCAGAGTAAGTTAAAAATTCAATTCCTTATAGTATAAATGTTAAATAATTTATCTAAGTTTATTATGTCTCGAATTTAGAATACACTTGTCTAAAGAACGCGTTGTTTTTTCACTCAATTATTGTGCATCTAAAAAAAAGTGCAAAAAGTACTTACTCAAACGTCCACGAAACATTGTACTGGGATGTGGAATATTATCACTTTATTTATATGAATATGGCTTAGAATTAACTTGATAAATTTATTATAGCAGTCATGATGGTTTTCTGCTATGGAAACGCTTATAGCCTAAATTATAATCAGCTAATGCATCAAAATCGAAAATATCATACTCCCAGCTACTTTAATTTATTCAAATATTCCAGAACTGTCCACCTTAAAGAACAAATCGAAAATCTGAAAAAAGAAAGTGCTACTACAGAAAAAGAACTAACTAAAAAAATCAAAGAGTTAAGTAATGATTTACTTGAGCAGAAAATGCTCACCGAAAAAGAAAAAGAACTAAAGAAAGCCGCAGAGGAAGCTTTGGCTATGATGAGACAAGAAGTCGAAGAATTAAAAGCTAAAAATATTGAACTGGAGAACAGTCGTCCAAATCCTGGTAACAAACAAAGAAAAAAACTGATATAAGATATAATTTTCATTTAGGCGGTCGTTCTATAAATGAGTCTATTGTTTCTAGATTTGCCTACGGATAGAGAAATGGACCTGTGGGCGCAATTGCAAGCTACGAAAGAAGCTCTACGTTTGACTGAAGATGAGGTCACTTCTTGCAAACGAGAAAAAATACGTTTCTTGGAAACTCTCACCAAACTTGGGGTAAGCACTACCTTTAAAATAAACTTTAGCTGACAACCGATTTCAGAAACTTTATTTGATGAAATCTTTATCGATCGGATTTATTATTTTAATGATTTAGTTTAGAAAAAAATACGATTGTAACTTTATTTAAGACAGGACTATATTTCTGTACGTTTTTATACAGGAATCGGACAACAAAGTAGGAATACAACAAAAACTGGCGGCGGAGCTTCAGAGCAAAGAAGAAATGACGGGCCAAATGCAAATCCAAATTAGGGAAATGACCAAAACGATAAAACTAAAGTGAGTTTGCCAATTATTTATTTTTAACCACATATTGTAATTTTTTTTAATTAATACCTACAGTTCAATCACTGACTGCTGTTATCCAAAAACTGTGCAATGACACCTGAACGACACTCTTAGATGTAAAGAATCCAAACATAAGCAATATAATCATGCAGCGGATAGTTGTCTATGAAAAAAAGACATGACGTGATAGCTTTAATGGATTGATCATTACGTAAATATCCACCCTAATCGGGATTTGAACCCAGGATCTCTAGCATAGAAGGTTGACACACGGCCGTTAAAACATAAACGTTCGTAGCTGCCAGAAAGCTTCCAAACAAGCATGACAGGGTGATTTTCTGTTCTAAAGAGAGGTAGGAGTTCAAAATCAGTGACTTAAAACATCATCACGAGTTTACAGGGTCTTGCGTAATGAATGGATAACCCGTTATCTGGAGTTGGTTCGAATATAGGACTGTAAGAAAATCGTATCTTTTTAGCGGAATACTCAGCCATATAAAAATGGTAGAGACTTTTATACTTTATGATAAATTTCCCGAATTTATTCATTCATTTAGCTGCCATTTCATCAAATTTAACTATTTTTGTTTAATTTCTACTGAATAATATTTCCTAAAAAATGTTTTACTTAATTTTATACAAGTTTAGGTGTTTTTAACGTTTAAAATATTCAAAATCGTCGTGTTAAGGCATTTTTTTTCCAACTTTTTTCATAGTATATTCTGTTAATAACCTGTACCAATGATCTCTTAATTGATTGAAATAAATGATTTGAATTGAATTGAATATACTTACTTTTTTTTGTCACAGTAGATGATCAAAGTTTACACTATGTAAAAAGTTAAAAAAAATGCATTGAAAAGACAATTTTGAAAATTTTAAACGATAAAAACACATAAAATTATATAAAAATTAAGGGAAACAATTCTTTTTTAATATAATTCAGTAGAAACTTAACAAAAATACTTTGATTAAATGGCAGCGAAACGAATGAAAGAATTCGGGAAATTTATGAAAAAGCATAAAAGTCTCCACCATTTTTATATGGCTGAGTATTCCGATAAATAAATACGATTTTCTTACAGTCTCCTACATGCGGACGAACTCCAGATAACGGGTATTCCATTCATTATGACAGAAAATACTTAAAAAATACTTGAAAAATATCATAATTCCTTGAATGCAAATCTCCAATCGGACCAAAAAAGGATAATTTTGCTGCTAGCTTGACACTTTTTTTCGATTATTTCCGTAGCTTCATGGCAGTGCATTTTCTTGTGGATAAGGTCGCCGATTACCAATCACTATTAGCCCAAATAAGGTAAATATACCATATACCGGTATATTAAGAAATTTTATACTTTATGGATGGTTTTGTAAAATGTAAGCTATTGCTACGGGAGATGAAATTCTACAAGATCGTTTTAAAATTTCTAGACGTATCCTTTAATTTTGGTACAGATTTATTTTAATTCAAATACATGTTTTTCTATGTTATACATAAAATTATACTGCAACATACAGCATGCAATGTAAATTATATGTACATAACCGTGCCTATGTCACTCCCTGTGTAAGTATCGGCGGCCACCTTGGCGTGGCTAAATCAGTAGGGCCTCACCGGCGAGCAGGGATGGACGTGCGCGCTTTGTTCCTAGAATGAAACGAACATAACCTTTCAGATCATAGGTATTGCATTGGATACCTCAGATACCGGGAACATATCTGTGCCTTTTTTCTTTTTTTATTATAAATTAAGCCCGCGTTTGAACTCAATTTCGCCTGATGGTAAATGAAGATGACGGCGAACGGATTTACAAAAGATCTGGCTCTTATTATAATATTGACGAAACATTTTACAACCGGAGTGGTAAAGATGGAAGTTCAGTAAAGATATTTCGCGACAGATTTTATATAGAGTGTGGTCGCTAACCAGGTGAACGCCGTTAGTATTTTACTACCAAGCGGCCTTACTCAGATTATTACCCTCTTAAAACATGCATGTACGAGTTATTTGCAACGTAATATGTTCACAAAAGTACGGCACTGAGTATTTAAAAGTTGTCTACCCTAATATCTTCGAAAAGAAAAAGGCAGCAGATATTCAAAGAGAACGAACTTATCGGTTAGGGATAGCCAGAGAGTAATGAAGCGAATTGCACTTTGTTTGTAGGGTCGCTATTTCTTTAATTTTATTTGCGCCTTTAATCTTCTATACTATGATGTATTTATGATGAATGGTAGGTTACTGTAACAAACATGTTTGCTTATAGCAACCTACCATTTTTTACTTACGTAGAAAAAATTTAAAACAATCAAAAATTCATGAAATAAAATTGTTTTTAATTAAAAACTTCAATGACTTATACAAATGACTTGGATAGCATTGTGGCTTTTACTCACATTACCTATGATATAGAAAATCTTTAAAAAATAATCTTTCTGCATGGCGCATAATAACTCTTGTGACATCGCCAGCCTTAGTCACTTAGTTAGCATTACTCTTCACAAAAATTGCTATTAATTTGTCTAGAGGCAGCTTCATGTATTTTTATTATCTTTGATGAATTCAAGAAACATTTATCATATAAGGGCCCAATAGATACTTCCTTGTGGAACACGAGTTTCTATTTCTCTAAATGTTTGTTAAATTTCAGTGTATTAATTCATTGAGTTTTCACTGATTATAATCTATTGGCAACATTCAAGTCATCTACCGAATTAAAAGCCATTCCCCCAACGTTATTTCCCTAAAGTTATTGAGATTTTATTATATTCCGTTACTATACGTCACAAAACAAATTCAAAAGCCCATCTACGAAATAAATTATTTTTAATGTAAATTTTACTGGTGTGACATGAATCATGAATCCCTAATAATTTGTTCACGCTCACTGACAACAGCGCCCATAAATGCAGGGTGGCTGTTGAACCACGTGCGGAAACTCGATATTTTTTTAAACTGTTAAATTTTGAAATCATGCTATTTTGGTTATGTTACAACTTAAATTTATGTGGTATTGTCACCTTTTAACTGATAGTGTTCTTGTTTTGCGACACCCAAAAAAACTTTGGGGTCAGCTTACGTCATACAAAATTATATTTAAAAAATCTGCGCTAATTCTCCGAATCAAAGGATTTACAAAAAAAATTACAAGCTCATTATTCCTTTATTAATGCGAGCTAAGCATTGCCAAAGCATTCATATTACTTTATTTTAATTTCGATATACATACCTAATGTTGTTTTTCTTTTTTACAGTGATCAAAAACTTCAGCAATATGAACAATACGTGCACAGTCTTCAAGAACACAATCAAGCAGTCTTGAATGGATGTGAAGATGGTCAAAATGCTGCTTGCTTCCAAAATTTGCAGCAGGAGGTACAAAAAACACTGCTGAAATCATCCATTTAGTATTCGCGTGTATCACTAGCATATCAACTGTACGGACTAGCTATCATTTAATTTAATTCTATCATTTCAATCTAGTTCTATCATTTTATTTCTATCATTCTATCATTTTATTTATAAATGTTAATTATAGACTAAATGTCTACGCCGTTATTGACTATCATTTTCCTTTTATCAAATATTGTACGGGTTCTGTTCGTCTCAACCCATACATCAACTTCAATAACTTCTTACGGTAAACCAAACCTCTGTAAGGATATCCACAGAAACTTGTAGTACCTACTGAGCTACACGCATTCAGTGGTTACGTATGACCTTGACCTTTATTTTACTCTATGGGGAACTTTTAATGACTTAAACCTCTTAAAGATAGCTTATTCGTCAAAATTGTACGGAATAAATTTGTATTTGTATTGATTTGTTTGGTTAGATGGATATCGGATATTTCAGATAATGAATCTCAAGATGAATTTGCTGGAATCTGTTAATCGAAACGAAGAACTGACAGAATTGCTGAACCAAAAAGACCAACAGCTCAACCAACAAGAAAAAACCTCACAAGCTCAGGCAATAGTCATAAAGGTTACATTATTTAGCCATTTATTTATTTTTATTTTGTAGAATTTCATTACGTCATCTGCCTTTTCAAAGGTCATATTGTTTTTTTTTTAATTTTAGACTAAGCCTGCCTTTGAACTCAATCTCAGCGAATGGAAAGTGAACATGAGGTCCAAGATGGTGGCACACGGGCTTAGTCAATCCTATTCTTTATCGCCATAATAACTAATGTAGTTCTGCTTAATTCAACTACAAACAGCAGAGGTTTTAAATGCTGGAAAAAGCCTTCCGGTGTTTTATCTGAACTTAATAAAAAACATATTAAGATAGACATGACTTAAATATCTCGTATTATGAAAATATATTTTAATAAGTATATTTTTATGAATTAATACATCTACGACCTTGTTTGAATGGTTAACTGATTGTAACAAGTAACTTCAGATTCGAGAAGAGCTGATAAGCATGCTGCAGAACAAAGAGACTGAGCAAAGTCAAGAGCTGATCGCGTTGCAACAGGACGTCGAACATCGAATGCGAATTGTTGAGGAAGTGAGCTTTTTTTTACTTTTTTTTTATTTTAATCATTTTTTCCATCCTCAAATAACGCCTGAAATATGAGACATTTGATGTTTTAAATTTTGAATTGCCTCTTTGAATTTCTTAGGAAAGGTTTCTCGTATTGTTATTGTGGCGTCACGCTGAAACAGGTGGCGTTAAATGGTTGCATGTAACATACAATGTCTAACATTAGTTAAGTCTCGTTAACGTTTTAAGACACAACTCTTATTGTATTGATTTGAATTGAAATGAAAATGACATTAAATGAAAAAGTTTATACGCAGCAATTAACACAATGGGTACATTAATAAAGCAACTTACAAACTAGTTTACTTCAATACAATGAGAAAGAAAAAAATAACAAAATAACAATGCATGCATATTGTATGTGTGTGGGAGACTGGGTGGTATACATAATCTGTTGCAGACTGTACATACCTACATAAATATATTTTGTTTTCTTTATAGTTGAGTTTTATACATGAGGACCAAGTAAAACTACAGTTTACTGCGCTGCAGCTTCCTAGGCAGGTAATGGCTTAAAACCACTGATTTGCTCTGAGAAGCAAATATGATTGCTGATCTATGACCTTGTCGCATAATTTTGCACACTAATATTTTTTTCCCGCACACATACAATACGCATGCATATTGTATGTGTGCAGGAGACTGGGTGGTAAAAATAATTCTGTTGCAGACTGTACTTATAGGAGTCTCATCACCGTCATATTATCTAATTTGTATTGAATAAAATAATGGAATAAATATATGCATATAACAAGAATATAACTCGTAAAAGTTCAAAAAGTAAAAGATACTGAAAAAATAGTTAAGATACAAAAAAGAAAGCTACTTACCTACTTAATTTGGACTAAAGGGCTGTAACTGGCTGTTAAGGGCCTTTCGAGGCTTAAAAACTAACTGCAACAAGACACTCTGTATACTCAATAGTTCTTCATATTTAAATGTATTTGTGAGAGAACTTTAAACCTATAAAATCAAATTCTTACTACATTCAGTATACATACTTATAAGCTTTAAACCGTAATGTTACTGTCCATCATTATTCCCACATTTTTGCTTCATTCACCAACTCCACGCTTTCAACGATAATGCATATATTAGGTTTACTGTTAAGTATTTTTGTAGCTTGTGACCTCGTCACAAAATCAAAAACTCTGATTTTGACGGATTGATGACTAGGGTGTTTCTTGTCGAACGATCAGCAATTTTTTTAAGATCTACGTTAATTCTTTCGGTTGCTATGGAAATATTACCTGGTGCAACTGAAATGTATAACTGTACATCATCAGCGTAGCAATGGTATCTATTTAGTTTTTTTATTTCCACAACAAGGTCGGCACTATAGATTATGATAAATAATGGCCCCAGAATTGATCCTTGAGGTACTCCGCGTTCTGTCAGCTTCGGCTCGGATATTAAACAGGAACCATTACTTTTTGCCAATTTGACCGATTGGCACAGTCTATAAATGTCTTTTTAAGCCATAATAACCTAGTTTTTAAAATAAAAGCTATGTTCAGACAGTCGAATGCACAAAATCCAAAAGTTTAAGATATTGTCAGTAACATCCAAAAAAGTTGTTATCGTACCGCAATCCCTACAAAAACCTGATTGTTCTTGAGGTTAAGTCTCATTCTTTTCAACGTGTTTACTGAGTTACGAATAAATTGCCTTTTCCAGGACCTTTAACATAAAAGGCAAAATACTTACGAGTCTAACATCTTTTAACTCTCAGGATAGTTAGACTTTCGGAAGCGGAGTAACTAAAACCATTTTCCATTGTTTAGGCACAGTGTGAGTGAAGATTGATGTTAAGTAGATAATAGAAGTGATTACTTTCAAATAATTATATCCCTACAAATGCCATCCATCCCAGCAGCATTGTATTTCACAGACATATACCTGGCTACATCTGTATTAGTTACTGTCTCAAGATTAAATGTCATAGGACCGAATCTTCTTTTTTCATAATTTTCCAGTTCCGATATTGGCACTGTGGTGTGGACTCCAAGAAAGTGAGTATTAATATCATCTGGGTTATTAAAACTATCAGACAGGTGTTCATTTTTATTCGGCTCCCTTAAAATCTTTTCCTTCGAAATTTTCCTAAAAGTTTTGCTGTTACTGATTTGCAAGATAAGATAATGCTAAGAATATGCTATTTTTTCATAATACTACGCGTCGTCAGTTTTTTTAGGTGTTTATAATATTGTATGTGTATAGACTGTATGTCTCAAAGGCTTCGTTGTGTAAATTAATCTTTCGCTCAACTGCACTCGTTATCCATTGCAATGAATGGTCAAGTTTCCGTCCATCGGTCCTAAGAGGTAAAGAGGCATAATCATACTATTGAATTTCTCGTCTTCCATCTCTAAGATTAAATGCCTTTTCATCAGCTAAAGATCTTCGTTGAATTTTGCCATATCAATGCCGTTAATAGGTCTTCAAGTGATATTAGTAACAGTTACCTCGCGCAAATGACAGTCGGTACATATGAGGTCAACCAGCGTGGCTGCATCTTATAAAAAGTGTGTGGGTTACGTTACCACCTGTTGTAAGTTCATATACAGTAACTGTAAGAGATTGTTGTAGTTTTATTACGTGAATCGAGCATATTAATGTTAAAGTCTCCCAATAAAATTAGTTGATCACGATTTAATTTGGTTCCATGCTGGACTGGGAGCGCTATAAAAACATAGAATGTACCAGCTGCTTCTCTTTCCGGCCATACTGTAAAATTCAGTTAGGGGACAGAGGTTTTATTGACGTTTTTGTGTTCAATAGGCTGACCCCCTGTGACTGCAATAGACTCTCTCCATTAATATAGTACCTCCAACTTTTGTCTAACGTGCCATCAGATGGTTTTATAGCGTCTGGTGTTCTGCCTACCCCATAAAGAATACAGGCGTGAAGTTATGTATGTATGTACTCGTATGATTAAAAACATACGTAGTTGATGTAATGAATTCATCTATAAATATTTCAACATTCATTCACGGCGGTCTGTATGCGGTGCCTATTACTACACTATCTACTACTACTATATCACTTGCGAGATATTTCTCAAAGTGCACCCGAATTTTGCGTCTTACATGAAAAGAAACGCCAACTCCGCGACCGCCGCGAACGTTCGAGGGCGAGGTGTGTTCTTCAGCCGGTAGCCGGGGACCGCATGGGCTCTCTCCTCCTGGCCCGCTGGGATCCACGTCTCATTGATTGCTTTTATGTATATCTGGCTTAAATCGATGCATAGATATCAAATAATCATAACCCTTACTCAGCGAGACCCAACATTATAAAGTCCAAGCTGACTACATTTTGATTTAGGAGCAATGAGCAATGAATTTTTCTTTGCCGGTACTTTTGGGAAATATAATCATGAAATGCATATTCATAATATGAACAATTAAGATTTGAATTAATAAGCTGCAAGGCAAATAAAATAGTATTTATGTGTTTTAATAAAATATTTTAAAATGAATGTAAAATTAAAATCTTATAATCGCCGAGGCAGTCCAATCACACCTTTACAAAAGCCTCTCATTCTCAGAACAAAATGGCTTGACTCCCGTGTAAGGTATGCGCCAGAAATAACCACATAGAACCTGATGTCCCACAAAATAAAGTATCTACGACAAACCTTTTTTTTAATTTGCTACGAACCCACGTTTGGCTTTTCAGCTGATTTCACATGATGGTCAGTCAGCCTGTATCAGATACTATTGACTCTTCATAGAACATAGGTATTATCTTACCGTCAGATTTCATGGAAAACAAACGTCCCATTATCGCGGTTAAATTTTCACTAGCTAAATTGTCACTAGCCCAGTCGTTCACGGATTTTGAAACCAAACAAAACATATTTTATGTATAGTGTTTATCGTTCTTGAGCTATCAAACATCACTGGACAACAAAGCAAGATATTTTGAAAGAGTCTCTCAGTTTGTCACCTAAACGATTTAAAAGTAATAGCGTCAACAAATGCACCTATTTTCGGTGAAAGCCTTCTTCTTGTTTCATGAGTCAAAAAAGTATATTATATTACTTTATCTTCGGACAACTGAAACACTTAAAGGCTAGTGTAATAATACATAATATGGGCAAACTGGGGCTGTGGGTGCAGATAAAAGGTCCTTTTGCAGGTTTTTGCTTGTATTTTATATCCACTTACAAAATATATTTATGCCCCAGGTGAACAAACAAATTGCGGCCAAAGCGCAAGAGATACAAGAGCTATTTGCGTCGTTGGAGAATAAGCAGCAGCAGATCTATCGGCTGGAGAAGATTGTACTCGCGCTAGAGGAACAGCACCGACGCGCGCAAGTGCAGCGGACACGCCACGAAGAGAAAATCTCTGCTTTAGAACACCAGATAGCCTCTGGGTGTGGCCGCCGGGAGAAGTTTGTTTCTTTCAATTTGTTGATTTGATGTAAAACAATTTACGTCTTAATAGATCCGCATTGTTATATTAGGCACGTTGCCCAGGGAGCAACTAACAACTGATGACTGGCTGTTTACATATATTTCAATGGGTCTGCGCACATATAACTAATCGAGTTTCAAGTTCCAGTCGCTTCTTCGACATCCATCGTCACACCGAACGCTGATCGCTACATAGATTGAGCAACTCAGCTATAAAAGTTGCTCACACATTTCCATAAAGTTGCGGTGTAGCTTCTACTACTGTAGATAGTTTCGCAACTTAAGTTGCTCCATGGGCAAAGCGCCTTAAGTAATGGAATTTAATTAGCTAGAGTGGTGGCTTACAGTATTTACTTTTCCATGGAATTGTCTGCGCTAGCTTAATCGTTGCTTTGCATAACAATCTCTAGACAAGTTTGAGGTTATCATATTCTCATAATGCGTTGGTTAGTTAGATATAGTGCATTTTAAGTAATTATGTAGCACTAGAACTTGTTGAAGTATCTTTGGCACTTTTCTAAGCATAATTCGAACCAGAGCTATCAACTCATAGAACTATTTGAATCCAGACCAAAATTCATTGAATTTAAAGGTAATACCTACAGTAGAATCCGTTTATTATGACTCCGCTTATATTGACCAACCGCTTATTATGACGTGTTTACACAGTGAAGTTTGGTTTTCATATAAATAATATAACTAAGTCGGATATAGTGACATCGCCTATAGTGACATATCGCTTATTGTGACCCTTTTTTTATCAAATTTTGTCCGCTTATAGTTACCGACCGTATGATTTCTATCACCTTTGGCAGTGTTCGGGAGAAACACGTTATACCCAAAGACTATCGGCGCGTGAAAGGCTTTTTTTATTTGAGTCTCAGAGCGTAGATTTACTTATTGAGTCTACCTATTAATATCTACTTTGATTTATCTCTCTTTTATTCCTTTCTATTAAAATAAGTCACATACTAACTTAAACAGTTTATTTCTTCTTGCAGTACCTATGCTTTGTATGACGTCCGTTTCGTATGACTTTTTTCTTATTTCCCTTCGATATCATTATAAGCGGATTCCACTGTACATATCTTAAATAACTGCAGATATATACAGTATATAATTTACAACTGTTTGCAAAGGATGCCTATTTCATGTTGTTAGCCTGGAATTTTTGTCTGTCATCGGAACTAGATAAAACGTACATCCGTGTACTGTACGTATTGATGGTGCAAGGAAAGCGTGCCTTTCAACCGACTTCAAAAAACTGAGGAGGTTCTCAGTTCGACTGTTTGTTACCTCATCATTACTTTTGACTGGATGAACCGATTTTGATGATTCTTGTTTCATATGAGACATTTTCATCGGAATGAGTACTTTATGAAAAAAAAATAAGTATGTATGATCGCATATCTTTTACCTTGACGACCTTATACTTCAGCCTTTTGACCTGAAGTCGGTTTTTAAATGATCTGCATTTGTTGATTATTAGCAAAATCAATCTACATGTCAAAGAATAAAAAACATCATAACTGCTTATCGTAAGAGTTTTTGAGCTTAACTAAGCTATGGTATGAAGGAAGCTTCATACCATGAATTGTTATTATTCGAACATTCGAGAAAGCGGTCTCCACATATTGCAGTGCCCATAAATAGATGAAATGAGCTCACTTCTTGTTTGTTTTTCTTCTTTAGACGCTCACGCTACTTAATTAGTTATATACTTACCTAATTATTTCATTCTAATGCTACTCTGAACTTTAAAATAACAGATTCAAATTGGCACAATAATCCCTTTTTAAGCCGAGTTCTTTTTGTGAATAAATTTCACAAATCTATACTAATAATACATTTTCTTTATTTTCAGAAAGTTTTCGTTCTTTTGAAGGCTGCATCTTCCAGAAAAATTGTGAAAGTTGAAATTGTAAATTGTGCATGATTGAGTTTTAGATTGTCTTTTTTTTTGACAGTGAGTTTAATGATAAAATTACTATCGTTTTTATTCACTTTGTTTCATTTCAGTAATTTTATTAATTTACGAGCTAAGTTAAGCAACTTGCGCGGGGTCAGGCCATGGATGGGTGACCGCACAGTGACTTTCATTTCTGAGCGCCTCCGTGCTTCGGAAGGCACGTTAAACCGTTGGTCCCCAATACTGCGAACGTATTCGTGGGTTAGAGGTTATAACATATCTCTAACCCAGGGTTGGTCACCTAAATTATATGTAGGTATTATTGGCCAGTATCTAAACCAATACCTCAATTACCTACATTGGCTCTGTGGTGAGCGAATGTAGGTAACTACACGGCTGGAAAATACATTCCTTTTTTTTTTTTAAAAAAACCTCACACCCAATTCATCTAAGGGCCAATTTTTCAATCGTCGGATAAATGTTATCTGTCGAATAAAGTATTACCCGGCGAAATAAAGTTGTTTTTTATAATACTATGGTCCAATTCAATGGTCGAATAATCGACAGACACCTGTTATTCGTCAGCTAGGATTTTTTTATCGTCGTCTAAGACATATCTATCCGATAACATAGCCAGATAATTTACTTGCTGCTTCAACCGGCAAATAGCCACGATATTCGACGGATAGTTTCAAGTTTTGATAGTCAGGTAAGTGTTGGTGTTATATATCTACACGTGTTTTGGTTATTTTCGCTATCAGTTAACTATTTCATTGAGATATACATTTCATTGGGTTAATTTTAATTAGCGATCACCTCTTGCAGGCAGCCTCTTCACATCAAAGCTAACAACATATTGTTCTACAAGTTTCTAAAATTACCTAGGTACTAGTTTTTAAAATTTTTGTTTTCCCATACAAAAAATATTTATAGCCTCTGTTTAGAGGCGTTACTCTATTTACTCTGAGCTTAGGCATGCCAGGCACCTTGTGCAGTAAAATATCGCTTCATAATAATGTTACATGCTGGACTGGGAGCGAAAGAAAAACGTAGAATGTGCCAGCTGCTTCTCTTCCCGGGCATACTGTAAAAGTCAGTTAAGGGACAGAGGTTTGATTGGAGATTTTTTGTGGGCGATAGGCTGACCCCCTGTCACTTTCCATCTTTATAATACCTCCAAATTTGTCAAACGTGACATCAGATGGTCTTGTAACCTCTGTGTTCTGCCTATACCCCATAAGGGATACAGGCGTGACGTTTTGTATGTATGTATGTATGTAATAATGTTACATCTTACGAAATGTAGAGTAAGGAGCAAGGAGCTTTTTGTTTTTATTTTTTATGTTATTTATCAAGATTTGTAAAATAAATGTTGTTGGGATTGATGTGGAGAGGCTGCCCGCAAGAGGTGATTTGTTAATTTAAATAATCCCTGTATTGGAAAACCTTGGGGGAGGCCTATGATGATGAGGCCTAATGACATGATATATATGACTTGTAAAAACTTTTCTAATTGTAATTATACATACATAGGTGATTGTTACACATGGAATTCGATTTGCCAAAAACTGAATTTATTAATTGACGAACGTGACTATCGTAAAAAATTCTTATCATTTGCAAGGTATAAGAAAAAAGATGTACATACAAGTATCAACAATTTTGAAATAAGTTCCAAGGCTCCAATAAAGAAGGGTACTATACCTTATTACTTTTTGAAAATGAATGATAAAAACATTAAAAAAACAAACAAATCAAGGTTTTTTCGTTAATAAACTTAACTATAATACCGATCAAAAGAACAAATTTATTGTACTGCACCAAAACATTGCTGGTCTATTATCAAAAAGAAATTTATTAGAAGTAACATTATCCGACCTACGTAGCCAAAGTAAAATACCCGATGCCTTATGTTTTTCTGAAACCTTTACAAACACGACTAACCAGAGTAATATTCATCTGAACGGATATAGAACCGCAGCAATATATTGCAGAAAAAGAAACGAAAAACGAGGCGGTGTATGCATACTATTGAAAAATGGTATATTATACAAACAAGTTGACATTAATAAATTCTCTAATGATAAATTTTTTGAATGCTGTGCAATTAATATTGTAGGCACTAATATCATACTAGTATGTGTTTATCGCACCCCTACCTCAGACATTGATTCGTTTTTTGTACAGTTAGATAAGTTATTATACAAATTGACATTAAAAGCAAAAAATAAAATCATTCTAGTCGGAGATCTCAACATTAATACACTTCAAATATCAAAGGGAAGCAAAAAATTAAAAGAAATTGCCGAAAATTATAATTTAATTTTACATATTAATGATCCAACGCGGCAAAATTCATGCATTGATCACGTACTTAGTAACTTCGCGGACGCTGAGGGGGAAGTTCTTAATTTAGAGTTGTCTGACCATAATACAGCACAAATGTTACATGTACCTAAACAAATTAAAAAAATACCCTTGACATATTATAAATACATAAGAGACATTTCTGATGAAAATTTAATTAAATTTAAACAATGCTTAAAATCATTATCATTTTCGGAGCTTTACAATCAATCGGACATAAATACATCTATGACATTATTTTTTGACACTATCGATATGTTTTATAAACTTTGCTTTCCTCTAAAACGAATTAAATTATCTAATGAGTACAAGACACCTAAATGGATAACTAAAGGTCTGAAACAATGCTGTAGAACAAGAAGATGTTTGAGATATCGCTTTTATAAGACTAAGTCTACAGAAAATAAAATACGTTATGAAAATTATTCTAAATTGTTGCGTAAATGTTTAAATTTCTCTCAAAAAGTGTATAATAACAAGCTGATAACGAATTCAAATAACAAAAGCAAAACTTCATGGGCACTTATAAATGAGAAAAAATGTAATTCATGTAAAAGACACATTAAACAAATTAAAACAGATGGAAAAATTATTGAAAATCCAATAGAAATAGCTGAAGAATTTAATAAATACTTGACTGATCGAAACGCTAACAATTGTATAAATACAAATAAAATAAGGGTTAAACAATCTATGTTTTTGGAACCTGTAACGGCTTCAGAGGTGATCAATCTGATAAAAAGTTTAAAAAATACTAGTGCGGTCGGATATGATGACATAAGTACGAAAGCTGTCAAATTTTGTAGTACTGAATTAGCGCAACCGTTAGCATTCCTAATTAATCTGTCGTTTTCTGAGGGTATTTTCCCAGAACTACTAAAAAATTCGATTGTCAAGCCCATATACAAAAAAGGGGATAAAAGTGAATTACAGAACTATCGCCCTATTTCACTGATCACTATATTCTCTAAAATATTTGAAAAGGCGATGAAAAACAGACTTTTTGCACTTTTTAACTAAATTTAACATAATCTGTACTGAACAATCTGGATTTCAAAAAGATAAATCTACTATCACAGCCATCTTTGAACTAATAAATGAAATAACTAAGAATCTTAATAACAAAGAAGAAACCACTGTAATATTCTTTGATATGTCGCGCGCTTTTGATTTTGTGTCACACGACCAATTATTAAAAAAGCTAGAAAATTATGGTATTCGGGGCAGTGTTCTGAATTGGTTTCGGACGTATTTATCCACAAGATTTCAGGCTGTAGAAACAGAATATATAAACGTTAAAGCTGAACTTCAGACCCACAGATCAACATTTAGAGAAACTGGGACTGGGGTACCGCAGGGAAGTGTTCTAGGGCCCCTTTTATTTGTTTTATATATAAATGACCTTCCTAAAGTGTCATATCACAAATATTTCCTATTCGCAGATGACATTTCAGTAGTATTTACAAAAAATGACTTTAATAAAAATAATTATGAAAATGAAATTAATTATACTATAAAACAAATTGTTGAATGGCTCTTGAATAACAATCTTCGGGTTAATTTAACGAAAACGCACTATATTAGATTTAATACCACTAAACGACTTTCAAAAATTGACATTAGTTACGGAAACAATAACATGAATGAAGTTGATAACACAAAATTCCTTGGCATTAATGTTGACAAAAATTTAAATTGGAAATATCATATCGAGTACGTATGTAGTAAGTTAAACAGCTTTGTCTATCTACTTAGTAGACTAAGAAAAACGTGTAATATGTCAACAGTTCTAACCGCGTACCATGGTTATGTAGCGGCAGTATTAAGATATGGGTTGCTTATTTGGGGCAACTCAGTAGAAATAAACAAATGTTTTATAGTGCAAAAAAAATGCATAAGAGTAATGTTAGGTAAGGAGCCTTACGAACCATGCAGACCCTTATTTAAGTCACTACATACAATGACGTTGCCTTGTATGTACATCTTTGAGGCTGTAATGTTTGTTAAATGTAATCCTCATTATTTCACTCGCGCCAGAGATGTCATGAGAGCAACACGTCATGCAGAAAGGTTAATTTATAAAGATATGCCGCGGCTGAAACTATATCACCGTCAGTGTTATGCGATGTGTACAAAAATTTATAACGCCTTGCCTAAAGAATTTAAAACTCTTCCGAATAATAAATTAAAAGTTCAACTTACAAAATGGCTTAAAAATAAATGTTTCTATTCTCTAGAGGAATTTTATAAATGTAAAAATGAAAACATCTGAACATGAAATAAAATTGTAATAAATACTACTAATATAATGACATGAATAATATGTAAATTGTATTGAGATTATAAATTTATTATTTTTATGTTAACAACAATATTGCATGCTGATGGACAGCATAGTATGTAGAACTTGAAATGATTATATAACAACTTGTATGTACGATACTATGAAGCAATAAAGAATTTGAATTTGAATTTGAATTTATGTTCAGGAGTGGACGTCTACTGGCTGATGATGATGATGATATTTATTAGTAGCTTTCTGTTTGTTTTTGAGTCGTTTAGGTTTGGTAAGTATTATTATTAGTAAGTACATGCGTAGTTATGTGATTCGTATTTGTAAACTTGCGGGACGTGAAATTCGGGATTGCACTTTTCGTAATCATGTATAAAACCGTAAACTCAATTGAATAAGCACAACACTCAACTCTTAGCCGTTCTAGATTTCAAGTCAACTCCAGCATATCCCATATTTCACAATAGGTCTTTGTCAATTTATATAATTATTTATTAAATAAAATATAATGAAAACGAGGGATTCCCGATGTATTTACAAATCTGAAATGACAACACTTAGAAATAAGTTTAAAGAAATATTCTTACGTTTGCCTCACAATATATCCTTGAAAATCTTATGTTCGTAAAAAAGAACTTAAACATGTTCCATAGAAAATGTGACTTGCATAATGTTAATACTAGAAATAAGTACAAGCTAGCCGGCTATGATAGTAGGCTTCATAAAATCACTAACTCATTTATGGGTCAATGCATACGTTTTTATAATAAAACAATATTCAAGACTTACCACTTGATAAATTTAAAGAAATATTAAACAAATATTGTGTAGTGAAGGCTTCTATACAATATCTGTAATTTGTAAATTGTTTTTCAAAACCATCTCCATCTTATCCAACGCCATCTCCATCTCCTGCTTGTCCATACAACAGCAAGAACGTCATGCTCCCTCAGGCGGCATGGCTAGCGGTAGCGTTGGGTGTCGGGTCACCCTCTTCCCTAAAATGTGGTTGAAGAGGGTAATGGCTGGTGCTTGCATTATACTCGTGAACGGGCGCTGCTAGCGGTGCTAGGTCATTTTGCTGATGACTATATGACTATGTTACTTTTTTGAATTTGACTCTAACTTCCCCATCTCCATGTCCACGTTCACGTCCTGTCTTTGTCCACGACTATCCTCATCTCCATCCACATTATCTGTATTCTCTCTCACCTCTATCGCTACGTCTATCTCTGCTTCTATCTTTACCTCTATATCTATGTTTACGTTTCTGTCTAGTGCTTGATTGCCTTTTCATGTTCTTTAGGTTAAGTTTTAGTTGTAAGTAATATTGTACGAATTTCAGTGGTGATTGTTTTAAGAATAAAATATTTTCTTTCTTTCTTTCTTTCTTTAATGTATAAATATAATAGTAAACTCCATAAGATCACCAACTCGTTCATGGGTCAACGCCCACTTTCCAAAATGTATCTGTCCCCATCAATGACCATCTAGGGCTTTTAGGCGTAATTGAAACATCCAGTTTAAACTTCGGTCAACAAATTGTGTCCATGGCTCAAGTAGTTTCGAAAAAGTTGGGAATCACCTCAAAGGTACGGCGGTACTTCGGCCCTGCACAGCTTCTTAACTTATACACAGCTCAAGTGCGATCATGCATGGAGTACTGCAGTCATCTTTGGGATGGTTCAGCCAAATATGAACCAGAAGCGCTGGACTCCGTTGACCGAAGAGCCCGTAAACTAATTAACAACGTCGACCTTGCAATCAAAAAACTGCAGACCCTAGAGCATCGTCGTAAGGTTGCTTGTTTAACTGTGTACTACAGGATACATTTTGGTGATTGTAGATATTCCGAAAAGATGAACTAAGCGCTCTGACAGTTCCTTTTTGATACGGGTCGCCAAGGTTTGGAATGAACTCCCTGCGTCTATCTTCCCTGACCAGTATAGTCCTAGTACTTTTAAGCGTCGAGTGAATAGGTTTCTCGTGGATGGACGTGTACCACCTTAGTCTTCATGTTCACTTAACATCAGGTGTCATGGAAGACAAACGTCCCATCCATATTTTATAGAAAAAATATATATATCAGAATCAAGTACCTACAGAGTGTTCTCCTTCAATATCTCAAATTTAACACCAGTCACCCTGTATATTCTTTTTTAAATATATTCCTCTATATATCGGGATATCTCGCCTTGTGTCTCGGGTGTACGTGCGCTATTTTTTGAAGAACATGATCCAGTTGCTTAAGTCAAATCCGAATTTTTTAAACCCTCAAAAACTCAGAAAAATCTATGCAAAATAACAAAAAAAAAAACATCGAGGTGATGCGTATACCCCGCTACACGAGGAACTAATATTTTTTCTTTGGACGTCATTGTTCTGGCTACATATAAGTTTTTCTTATATTTAACTTATTGAATTTCAAAGCTGGCCAATAAATAGAAACCTTATTAGCATAAACAAAGGGGATCGCATTAGAAATTGCATGTCAAAATCGGATTTTTTTATGAAAGATGGTAGGGTGAGCGACGGGGACACCCACTAAACTGTTATTTTTGTTAGGAGATTAATACCCTCACAAAAGGGTCATGTTCAAACAGCCCTAACTCTCGAGTTATGCACTTAAGAACCATAAATTTAACGTCAATTTGTAACTAATATCCTTAAGTATTAGGACAGTATTAAAAAAATTTGTATCAATGTGCTAGTTTTTGAAATACGTTAAGAAAAATAAAAAATACAGTCAATTTTATTCACTTAAATTAGCATGGTAGGTAAATGTTTTAAGATATTTTGTAGGTAAAATTTTCCATAATGTTTATTTTTATTTGATAGTTGCTATTTCTACCTTTAAAATAACATTTTTTTACGTCTGTAGAAGAAAGGGAAATCGTCCAGAGAAATCGGCATCTTTCAGCAGAGGTATCTACAAGAATTAAAAAAAAATTAATGGCGGCCATTCCGACAGGAGGGGGGTAGACCCCCATATATGGGTGTTTTTGTCGATGAAATTAGGTATATTTTGTAACCTTAAATTATCGCTAGGTCGTGACCGGACACACTGTAGATTCATAATTCTATGTTATTTACCTTCACGCATATCATGGACAATAAGTATTCATCTCCTAAGGTCAAAAATGGTTTAGTAGGCGTCCCCGTACCGCCTTTAGAAAAACCCATTTTGCGATGTGAATTTCAAATGCCTATCGACTTAACCTCAAACTTTATTTATGAACATCATGGAAAATGAAAAATGAAAATGAAAACTTTTTTATTCGTAGTAGGTAATTTTATACACTTTACGAACTTCAAATGCTGGATGAGGGCGGCGCGGGTCCGGACGACATGACGAATCCTGGGGAAGGCCTCCGTCGAGAAGTGTGCGTCTCTCAGCTTATAAAGATAATGATCGCCCATTATCCACCAATGTCTTGGTGATGTCTACTACTACTTCTTCTTCGGCTGTATAGTTGTATAGTTATAGTCATCAAGAAATAGTTAGTGGGCATCGCTGTTGCCGGCCCTACGCCTTCCAATAAAAAAATCATCCCGATTTCGACATGCGAATTAGTAAGTAATTCAATTCAAATCATTTATTTCAATCAATTAACAGATCATTGGTACATACCTACAGGTAATGAGGAGTTTTCATTAGATGGCGCTGATCTAACTCAAGTGTCAACTCAAGTACCAATTTCAGTACCGTACCTACGTGTAATAATTATTAATATACTTCATGTAAAGAAAAAACGCTGCAAAACAAACTAGGAGAATAAAAAACAATGAAATGTAATATTATTAATTTAAAGGGTTATGGCAATCAGCAAGAATTTTATCTCTACGATCATTCAACTGTCAACAAAGAGGATATTGACTCTTCAGTTTTGTTCAACGCCATCTAGTATGTATTGAAAAAGCTTAAAAAAAAATGAAACGAAAAGGCCTCATTATCAGGAGCCCAATTCTCGCGCGAGTGGACTGGAGCACTCGACATGTAATCTCACTGGGTGATATGTACCTTCACACAAAAGTGACGGCCGCCATTGTATCAAGAAAGAAAGATATTGATGTATACGAGTATAATTGTTTTAATCTTGTAGATTTATGTTTTCAAATCAATAATAATAGAATTTTGTTGAAAATATGGAACAGTTCATTGCTTCTTTTTTTGTAAATATTATTCGGGATGCCGAAGTCGATATTTCTGCACCAAATCGTCACCGTAGAAGCCTATGTAGGGTGGACCCGATGGAGATGCGGGACGACGAATTTAGAAAAAAATTTCGTTCCCCAAACACATGGCAATAGAATTGATGAATATGTTGGAGCCTCTTCTTCCCAAAAAAGATATTTCGGTTAAAACTAAAGTTTTTTCGTATGAAAATGTGCCGTTATTTTCTCTGTATTAGATATTTTGAATACTCCTACATAACTCTATTTCTTATTTCTACGCATTTCTTTTCAGGTTTTAATGCGCCTAAAACTTTTTTGGCACAGGAATTCACAGGATCTTACCAAACCCCGGTGGGAAATAATTATTTAGTAAGCATGTCTCAACCATCGGTATCAAGATGTGTTGAAGAGGTGGTTGTGGCCCTAAATAATCCCATAATATTTGGAGAATGGTATTTTGAGGCGGTGCGTCCATGACATGTCCATGATTTTTCGTAATAATGGCTGATTTTCCGTAGGTTTTTTACCTTTTGATTCAATCAAATACCAAGAAGACAATTAGTTAGACACAAAAGTCATCAATGGCACTGTCATGTCATCAATACTACTGCGTTCAACATGAAACATTTTGCGTGTGTAATATTTTAAAGATTTAGGAAATATAGCATAAGATATTTAAGATTTAATGGTTTATTATTTAAATTAAGCAGCAAAAACACCGGTTTTAGTTAAGATGATCAACAAGCTTAAAAAAATATATTTCATTAAATTTGCTATTGGTCTTCATTGAAAGCAGAACGTATCCTTAACACATCTTGCAATGAACGAATGGAATGAACCTAATGATAATACCGTGTCGAGTAGTATTATCATGTCTACTACCGGCGAGAATACGAGTTTTGCTAAGCGCCCGATATTTTTGATAGACATGATCAAAGTCGCCTACGATGTTGAGGTGATGTGACATTTATCATCTCACTGAAATGTCGAGTGGCGCGAGAATTGGGCTCCAGGATAGACACAATAAAAAAAATAGTAATAATGAGAACATAAATAACCCAAATAGTTTATTGCCACGACCACCATGTTTGAATTTTTTTATTTTTTCAGAACTCCAATTCAGGTTTCAAGATCGTGGTGCAATTAGACCGTAAATGTATTTCTACGCTTAGCTATGTAGATAAGTTAAAAATGTAACATTACAAATTATACAATATAGCTTTTTACACATAGTCTGATTGTAATGATGTTGAATATTATAAAAGTGCCAACACTTCTTTTAGTTTCAGGCCACTGTAGGTATCTACTATTTTCTTCATCTCAAGATCCAAGTACAGGAAATCATGCGAGAATCACTTGGTCATTTGGAATTTGTTGCCATTTCTAATAAAATTAAGTAACACTTGATTATTTAACTTGAGTTTTTGAAAAAGGAAGGAACAGTGACTCATCGGCAGCGACATGACTGGTTCTATCAAAAGAGGGTCAGTTTCATATCAGCAAAAGTAATAGTTGCTTTTTAGGACTTTAAAATAAATAAATAAAAATAACACGGGAACACGAATCATGGGGTGAAATGGAGTAAAAATTGGTATTTTTTTTGTAATAAGTAATGCTTTTTATCAGAATTTGTAAATATGGGAAAAGGCAGATCTATGAATCTTAAACATGATAAATATGAATAAATACGGTTTCGTAATTGATTTTGCTCTAACTTTTGTCACTATATTATTAATTACCATAAAACAAAATAAAAATAAAACCAGTTAAGTATTTTATGTAAATTGTAAGTAAATATAATACTCGTAGATTTTCCAAACATTTTCAATGTGAGTAATATAGTAATATTGTAATAAAATAAAAACTTGTAAAAGAAAACTTAAGCCTATGACAAAGTTTCACAACATGTTAATAATAAGCAATCACATTATAATCCCTTATAAGTAGGTACATAGTTTAAGTAAATAGCATATGAAAAATATTAAGAATAAAATATAGTTTCATATTGAAGTTAACTAGTAAAAATATTGTCTTTAATCACACTCTTATTTTCAGTTTTTTTTTGTTTTTGTTAAATAGAGTTTCTCTCTTTCTTGAGATTTACATCTTAAGACATAATTCAATACATAATTTGTTTCTTATTTATTACAGTTCAATATTAGGTTTATATAAATATTATAAGAAATACTTGTAATATAAAAAAAATGCACATTAGGCATTATGTAATAGTGGAGACTTTGCTGGCCCATGTACAATTTATGTTTTTTTGAGTAAGTATTAAGAGTTTTACATGATGTATGTTTCCCAAAAATGGTAATAAAGAAATAAATAATATTAAAATAAATATTTGTACCTACAATAATTTAATATAATTTAATTAAGTATAATAATAAAATTTATAAATATAATATATTAGTAAGTACGTTACATATATTGTGTTTTTAAACCGACTAAATGCATAAGTACATAATTACAAATAGTTATCCACTTCCTTCTAGCGCAACATTTTGAGGAATCACATTTCTCGGAAACCATTGGGTAAATGCGAAGCTGATAAAAAAGGTTTTTAAACTGGTACCTACCTAATGTCACTGTCGCGCAGTCAAAGTCAGATCTATCATTCATTGTGTTGTGTTGTACTTGTGTGCGAGTTTGTAAGCTTGGTTGGTGGCATGTTGGTGGCTGTCGCCTGTCGTGTATTTATACTTATGTGTTTTTATTAAATAAATATTGTTCGTCGCTGCGCTTATAATATCTGTGACCGCAATAACAATTTTTTCCTTAGTCGGTTGTAAAATTTAAACTACAAACATGTCTGAAAGAAAAGTTTTAAACGTAAGTATTTACATATTCCTTTTTTGTTATAGTTTCAATTCTTTATTCATCTAATAAGACAAATTATTCTTTCTACAGAAATACTATCCGCCTGATTTCGATCCATCGAAAATTCCTCGTATGAAACTTGCCAAAAATCGACAATATACAGTACGATTGATGGCTCCTTTCAACATGAAATGCGCTACGTGTGGCGAATACATTTATAAAGGAAAAAAGTTTAATGCAAGAAAGGAAGATGTTGAAAATGAAAGCTATTTAGGCATTAGAATCTATAGGTTCTACATAAAAGTAAGTATCTAGTGTATATTGATAAAATTCAGATTTCTTCTTCCCGCTACAAGTGTCAAAGGTGGGTTTTTGATGAAACATGTCAATTGGACTAAAGTGTAAAAAGTTCAATCAAACAATCCTTATGACTTTCGTTTGATTCATAAATTAAGCTTATTCTGACAAATTTATGGCTTTTGTATGGCAATGGTTTGATACTTAAAACTTATAATCCAAAAATATTATTAATCAGTATTATTAATCATATTATAAATCAGCTGGCACTAGCTGCAAAGTTACACAAAAGTGATTGCTATGGTGTAAGTTACATACATAATAAATTTTAAATTCTAAATAAGTTAAATTTTTCAATAACTAGGTAATTCGCGGGTTAAGAACCAGAGAAAAGGAGAGCCGAAAAACAACTGGGGTGCGCTTTAGTAGTGAGCCGTCAAATTTTGGGGGTGATGGGAAATGAAATAGGTCAGGGGTGATCCCCCCATTCCAAAAATACTAGTCCCAGGTTGTGGAACTGCTTAGTTTTTTTTTTACAGCCGATTTTGTGTCTGTAAAACGGAACGTCTTTATTCCGTATTTTTAAGCAAAACAATCAAATTAAGAGTAACTATAGTTAAAATGTACATTAACTAAGCACTATATAGATTCCCGTACAAAAACATCGCGAAAAATTAAATATTACGAATTTGTCTCATTTCACTATTTGCACTTTAATGGTAAATCGGAACGTGACAGCCGCCATCTTGCTCTGAGTGATTGACATTTGTGTCACAGACCGACATGGACCGGTTAGGTTAGGAGGTTAATGCAAGGAGCGAAGCAAAGCGGAGCTCCTTGCATTGACCTCCGAGGTTAGTTTTTTTTATAATCGCACAAAATCGAGTCTAACCCCAAAACTTTATCTTCGATTTTCTCACTAACTACAAGGCTCCGCACCTCCCCCTTCGAGTGGGACGTCACCAACCACCGCCCTCCCCCCTCCCACCCTCAACCCCCCCTAAATTCGACGGTCCATATACTGTAGTTTTACCTTTTTAATTATAATTTTATATAACCTCAAAATTGAAACTTTAAACATTAATATCTCTGAAACTAGGCATCTCCACAAGGGGGGACCACATGGGGAGGGGTAGTACCCCTCCCCCTCCCACCCCCTAATTTTGACGGCTCACTACTAAAGCACACCCAACAACTGAAATTTACCTACAAATTTTTTAACAATTTAACAGCAAAATCTATAGTTCATAGATATCTGATAACTAGTACTTAATCAAATAAAGTTTTATTTATCGGCTACCGACTAGTAAAACTTTTTTGGTAAATAAAAAAGTTTGAATTAGTATATTAATAAAAAAAATTTGGGTAGGTATACGTCATTTTGGCTGTTACATAATTAAAAAATAAGCTTAATACAACGGAACTTCAGTTAAAATGGCTTTAAAAGTTGAGGCCTCATAAGCAGTAACGATACTTTACGCTTATTTGGCACAAAACAAACCTAGCCTATGTAATCAACCTTTCAGTGCTAAAAATTTATGACAAGATACATTGTTTGAGCGATTTTATTTTTGTATTAATCAATCTACACATATCATTGTTCCAATTATTCGGCACATAAAAACATAGGGATTAAAAACCAAATGGGGAGAAAAAAATTGAACTTTTGCCACACGCTACGCTGGTTCATAAGCCGCGAACTACTTAAGGTCACCTTAATAAACATCTATTTAAGGCTTATTATTTATCAAAAACCAAGCCAAGAAATAATCTCTGCTAGTCTTAATGTAATATGGTCTTTACATAGTGTTGGATTTGTTGGTGTCTACTTTTGTTTCAGCAAGGCTGTTGTATGACATGGTTTTTGCATTCCACATATAAAGTTTGTATTTATGATATCTTTTGTTAAGATAAGTATTATTGACATAAGTACCGAAAAAATTGACAGTGGAAAATAAAACAAAACACATTAGCTCACATTTATGTAGGACAAAAAGATATTTTTATTCATATAGATTTGAATAAAAATACAGCCAAAGGAATTTTATTGTGATTAATTTTATAAAACAAATTAAATAAAATGTTTAATGTTTCGTGACAGGGTGTCCCAAAACTCAATGTCAAGCCGTTCTGAGGTGACAGGATTAACCATCATGAGAAAAATGTTATATTAATTTTACTTACTTTTCTTGACTTTGGTAAAAGTGGCGTCACTATGTGTCTCACTTGCTCATGGCAAACATGTCCACTTTCCATCTCCATCATCATTTTGCGGTAAAATGAAGAGCTTGTGCGAATAAAATCATTTGAACTGAGTAAAATGGGTTAGCAAAAATTGGGATACTTGAGGTTTTTATTTTTTTACTAGTTTTTTTTTTGAATTATAAAACTAACATGTATTGTACCATTTTACAATCCTGATTGAATGCACAAACTTTTAATGGTACATACTTGCCTAGGCAGTTTAGTAAATTTTTTTTTAAAGGACGGCCTTTCAAACAAATTATAATAAAAATAAAGTTATAGTTTATCAAAGTTATTTAGGATTAAGGTTCCAAAGTTTAAATGAACAGAAATAATAAAAATTAACCACAATAACCGAAAGATGGTTACAGTTTGAACAAATTTCCAAGTTTTCTTTAAATGCCCATAATTTTCAAACGGCATGGGATAGATTTTTTTTGCAGATTTTTCTCATGATGTTTACAGTCAATCCTGTCACGCCGTTTCGGCTTGACGTTGACTTTTGGGACACCCTGTACATCAGTTTTGGGACATCAATCATGAAAACTTAAGCAATATTTAACAAGAAATTCTTTTAGGATCAAGTTTTATAAAAAAAAAAGTTATGCTGAAACAGAGACCAACAGTTATGGTTAAACTGCTCCCAACACCTAAAATAATATTTATACAACATTTAAATATTATTATTTATATAAACTTATTTGCTATTGCATGATTCCTTGCATGTCCTGCACATAAAAAGTCTATGGTCCTGCGATAATTGACATAAGAACATGTCCCTCTACAAAAACTATAAGTATTCTATAGTTTGTTCATTCGCCTCTAGTAATAAAATATACATAGGTTTAAATATTTTAAGTAAATTTTAGAAGCCGCTAAAGTAAAATATGATTTTGGTTAAAATGTACCCAATTTTTCATAAGTGGAATAGATTCCATTCTCGTATCTGAACAAACTTTCAGATTTTGTGTCCTTTCATTTTCACATAGTATACGATGGAAGTATGGATCTGTTGCATATTGTTATACTGAGCAGCTTAATCTCTTAGACTAATTGCCGATGTGAAATGCAAAATAAAGTCATTCTAATATTTTTATTAGAAGTGCAGCCAAAACTGGACTGTAATGTTTATTATCTTTGTGTTAGATATTTAGATAAAAGCACTGTAACACTAACAGTTTATTAATTTATATTGGGTTAATATATAACTGAGTCATAGCTGAACATTTGATTAATTAGGCTAAAAATATAATCTTGAGACAGGTGTGCAGACTTAAAGCCACAGCCACATGTAACTTATTCTCAGCTTAATGTAACATAAGCTTAATAATAGTCTGCAGAATTTATGAATACAAATTTTGAATAATGTTAAAAATCCTCACAAAATGCTAGATTCCCCTTAACTCATATTGTCTTCAGATAAATGAAAATTTTATAAAATAAAATAAGATCTAAATCACCGCTATGATTTGGATCGTATTTTATGACTTGTTTTAAAAAAAACACTCATGGCGAGATTTATATTTGATGTACATCCGGATGGCTGGACCATTTGGCGTATAAAGCTGGCTCTTACATAGATCGATAAACAATCGTAGGTGACTGCAATCTGCCTACATTTTATCGTTTGTGACTGGTTAGTTTATTCAAAAAATCAAAAAAATGGTGTCCAGCCAGCCAGAATTTCGTAATTATGAGCATCTCGGATCTCAGCCCCATGACGGTTTTGAGAACCCAGTTCTTATTAAAAGTATAGTGACTGGATATGTGACTGCAACCAAAGTTGTTTCATTCAATTTGATACGATACTTTTCGAGAAATCACAAAAACAAACTGTCCAGCCAGCCATAATCCGGTCGGCTGGACCATTTTGTTTTTGTCGATATATCAATAATTATAACACTGAAAGCAGCTAATTTAGAAAAAATCCTTAGTGACTGGATATGTGACTAACATTATATAGCTATAAATATGAATGATTCGTGCATTTATGAGTTATTGGCAAAAAGGTTTTGTTGACACCTGTCAAACTTCCGGCTGGCTGGACCACCCATTCCAGCACTTCTGAAAGGCCTTCGCAGTCGGAATCTTATAAAACGGTTAGTGACTGGGACGAAGAACACAAATCTTCGTTTGTGACTACTCTAAATGCAGTCAATCAAAATATATAAGCAATTGTTTTTTTGACATGTTTTGTTGAATTAGGGTGACCAAATTTTAGAATACTTTTTTTAGAATTCCTTTATTAATTTAATTTTAATTGTTGAAATTTGGGAAATTATTCTTAACACAGCTTGGTTAGTATATATAAGTGAGTATGTATAGGGTTCAGAAATAATAGTGTAAAATATTTTAAGGGGTCATTAAGAAATGTGTATCAGAAAACAAATTTCCAATTTTTCATTTTATACATCACAATTTAAATGAAAAGACATGATTTGATCTCCAAAAGTTGTTTACCTAATAAGCAAGTATAAAACTTATTTTATTCCTGAAAATGAGAGTCAATATAGCACTTGTATTTTTATTGTGTTAGTCACCCAACGTTTTGTAGATAAATAGTGACACCTTATCTTATTTCGCGAAGTCCACAATGAATTCGGTCTATTCTGATTAAAATTGTTATAAAAATGGCTAGCGGTAGCGTCGGGTGGGTCAATGAATAATTTCCTAAAATTCTAAATAAAACAAACTAATATCGACTCTATTATCAAAAAAGTACATACAGTGTTTTTAAGTACATTCGTAAATAATATTTATTTTATTTTGTTGCATTATAAATACGTTTTTACAACTGTTAATACTAAAATGTACCTACTTACAGTGTTTTTAAGTACCTATAATAGTATATAGGGTCCAGAAATAATAGTGTAAAATATTTTAAGGGGGCATTAAGAACAGTGTATAGATTCGATGTATGTAAAAAGATTTTGTTTTTAATTCAAAATTCTGTTAAGTACCTCGACGCGAGGTCACTCCCGGTCACGCCCGAGCGGGCGAAACAGCTGTTATAAGTCATAGGTGCGTAGTTACCGTGCCACGTAAGAGGGTTATTTAGGTTTTATTTTTTGCTAGTAGTCGTATATTACAATTTAAATTTTGTTAAGGTAAGTACCTACCTACTTAGCAGAATTTGAAATGATTTTTTTTCTTTTTACTTATATCGAATCTATACCCTGTTCTTAATACCTTCTTAAAATATTTTACACTATTATTTCAAAACCCTGTATAATATTTATTTTATTTTGTTGCATTACATACATTTTACAACTTTTAATACTAAAAGTACTCGAATATCATTATTAAACACGTTTAATCCCTGTTTCAACCAAAAATTATGGTCACCCTCAGTTACATAGTATGGCATAAAAATAATTGCTTATATATTTTGATTGACTGCATTTAGAGTAGTCACAAACGAAGATTTGTGTTCTTCGCCCCAGTCACTAACCGTTTTATAAGATTCCGACTGCGAAGGCCTTTCAGAAGTGCTGGAATGGGTGGTCCAGCCAGCCGGAAGTTTGACAGGTGTCAACAAAATCTTTTTGCCAATAACTCATAAATGCACGATTCATTCATATTTATAGCTATATAATGTTAGTCACATATCCAGTCACTAAGGATTTTTTCTAAATTAGCTGCTTTCAGTGTTATAATTATTGATATATCGACAAAAACAAAATGGTCCAGCCGACCGGATTATGGCTGGCTGGACAGTTTGTTTTTGTGATTTCTCGAAAAGTATCGTATCAAATTGAATGAAACAACTTTGGTTGCAGTCACATATCCAGTCACTATACTTTTAATAAGAACTGGGTTCTCAAAACCGTCTTGGGGCTGAGATCCGAGATGCTCATAATTACGAAATTCTGGCTGGCTGGACACCATTTTTTTGATTTTTTAAATAAACTAACCAGTCACAAACGATAAAATGTAGGCAGATTGCAGTCACCTACGATTGTTTATCGATCTATGTAAGAGCCAGCTTTATACGCCAAATGGTCCAGCCATCCGGATGTACATTATATTTGTGTTTTAGTTCGTATTAAAATTAAATTAAAAAGTCATTATCTGAGTCAAATACAACCATAAAAAAGTACCTATTGTAATATTTATGTAGTATGTTAATTATATTTATTATGTTTATTACTCCGTTTATTAATCTATGTATTATATTTATTATATATGTATGTATGTAGTATAATTTTATATATTTAGGTTTTATGTTTAATTAGGTATAATGCAATAATTAGCATTTTTTTTTGTTTTACTCATTAAGTTTTTTTTTTTGAAATATTTGTGTGATTTGTAATTTTTTTAAGTATTAAGAATTTGTTAATACATTATGTTTATGTTGTTTCCACAAGCATGGTTGTCTGTAAGAAATCGCTCGTCAGCGATAAGACCGCCTAGTAGTACTTACACAACACACTGTTTTTTTATTATCATTTACTATCTGTACTGTATACTGAAGTGTAAATAAATAAAATAAAATAAAAAATAAATATTGGCTTCAAAGTACTTTTCAATGTTTTCTTGTACTGTACCTGTTGGTTCGCATAGCATAAATATAGCATTGTAGAAATGAACATAAACTAAAAAAAAACTCCAATACATAATCTAATGTATTGAACATTGTTTTACAGTGCACTCGGTGCTTGCAGGAGATATCATTTAAAACTGACCCAAAGAACACAGATTACGAGATAGAAGCGGGCGCTACCCGCAACTTTATGGCGTTGAAACTTGCAGAAGAACAGGCAAAGAAAGAAGAAGATGAAAAGAAGGAAGAGGAAGCAAACAATCCTATGAAGTTATTAGGTAAAACCTTAATTTGAAGAAACCCGTTATTTCGGCTACATTATTAAGCCACATAGAGTTGGCTTAGCATAAACCTATTATCTCTCGATAAGCATGGAGTCAAAGATAGCCACTTACGCTTGCTGGTAAGACTTCATAGGGTGCCCTTCACATCTGCTGACAAAAATCACCATTCTTATGACATTATTAGGAAAATACTGATTAAAAAACTAATTTGGTACAATATGTGGCTGCATTGAGTCAGGATTCCTGCATGCTTTGCCTGGGTAGTGACCACCCTTCACCAGCTGGGGTGTGTTCTGGCAACTTTTAAGGAGGAGTCAGGACCTCCGGCTTAGAAAACAATGTTTTTACTGGTATACCAGTCATGATAAATACTATTTTAACAGATTAAAGTCTACTTACACAGCTGAGTTTCCTTATTCCTACATTGTGGATATTTAGAAAGCTGAAAAATCTATTTAACCGTTTCTTTTTTATTAGGGTTGCAAAAGATGTCGGATGTGTTGCCTGCTATAGATATTCTATTTCACGAAGTCCGTTCGGCTTTGATTGTAGTAGTGACGTATCCCGACAAGCGCGCTTGTGTGTGTAAATGTAGGTAACGTTAGCAAAGAAATCATAATAATATAATATTTCAAGTCGAGATTTAATAAACGAAATAAAATTTTGGTTTTAAAAGTATATACTTTTTGTAAATACTTAAATTAGATTAGGTTGCAATAAATACAAAAATATTTAGAAGATGTAGGCATTTAATTAAGCATTGGTGTTACAGAATGGAAACGAAACAAGTAGTACTATTCAGTATTTTCAATCACTATCAGATAAATTTTCGATTTCCGATTCCGTTTTGCTGTCGTCAGAATCATCTTGTACATTGATTATAAATTCAAAATCGAGATCAAAATATTGAGATAAAACAAAATGTAATCAAAATAATTAAGAAATATAAACATCTTATAGCACAAAAAAATATTCATTTTATAAATACTTCTATTGCTATATTAAATATCTTTGCATAAAATTTTAATCGAAAACGTATAAATAAATATTGCCTCACTATGGACAACTCTTCTTCGTTTTGTTGCCATGCTGACCTTACTCCGTGAAACAATTTGGCGCGAACTAAACACACTACTGATCCGGACCGTGTCCCGATCGACACTGAGCGCTCTCGAGGTTACGCACACAAAAACAATGTGCATGTGCACGCTTGACAACATTCAAAGCCAAACGGACTTCGTGACATAGAACATCTATACTAACTTAACAGTCCAGGCCAGCAGATATTACGTTATTGGTTAAATTTTTTTAACTGTTGTTTTTTTTAATATCAATATTTTTATTGGTTAGAGTTCTATAACGATAAAAAAGTACTTTTAGATTTTTTCTTCAATGAACTTCTTACATACTTCTGCAGTCGTAGCGCCTAGCGTAAATGTAGGAAAAAAAGCTAGAGTCATGGCCCACCTAATTTTATGGTACCATACAACAAACAAATACTTCAAGAAACAACCAATACCGTCTCATCTTACAGCTGAAAATATCGTTTCAATATTTTTACCACTCAAACAAATATTTCAAAACCAACAACGTCTCGACTTTATGGTTAAAATATCCATTCAATATTTTTACAATATTTTTACCTTATATTTTTACACAAAAAATCGACCAATATCTATACAATATAAACATATGTTACCACCAAAACTAACAGTTAAAAATACCAATACCGATCATGTATGTAGGTATGCGTTGTATTAAGACATTTGCTGATACTCTTTGACATATACATTGTAGAGATAAAAATTCAAATACCATCCTTTCCATTTCAGAAATCAGAACAGAACAATCGCGGCAAGAAATAGAACTGTTAGAGAGCTTAGAAGAGCTGAAGCATTTGAACCGGCGCCAGCGCAACATTGACTACGAAGGGATGTTGAAGCAGTACCAGCCGGAGACCGAGGTGGAGAGGAAGGCCAGGGAAGAGAAGGAAGATGATGATTTTATAAAGTAAGTTGATAAGAAATGATTTTGTAAACTTAGTCCGTGTTTTTTTTTTATACAGGGTTAATTTTAATTAGCAAATCAACTCTTGCAGGCAACCTCTCCACATCAATCCCAACAACATTTGTTCTACGACTTTTTAAAATTAATAATTTTAAAAATCTTTCCTATACAAAAAATATTTATTGTCACCACGTGCAGAGGGGCGCAGGTGACGCAGAAAAATACAGAGTAATAAATAACAGAGGGAGCAAAGATTTGTTTGTTTTTCTTTTTTTGTGTTATTTATCAAGATTTGTAAAAAGACATAGAACAAATGTTGTTGGGATTGATGTGGAGAGGCTGCCTGCAAGAGGTGATGTGCTTATTAAAATTAAATACTGTATATAAAATAAGGCTGGGACGTTTGTCTTCCATGACACCTACATCACTGGACATGAAGACTAAGGTGGTACACGTCCATCCACGACAAACCTATTCACTCGACGCTTAAAAGTACTAGGACTATACTGAGCAGGGAAAATAGATGCACGCAGTTCATTCCAAAGCTTGGCGACCCGTATCAAAAAGAAACTGCCAAAGCGCTTAGTTCGACTTTTTGGAATAACCACCACATACGGATGGAAGATCTGTCTGCGTCTGAGTCTGTAAAAGGAACTTAGAATAACCCAACTGGCGATTAATCCGCTTGGTGGTAGGATCTCGTCAGTGTCTGGCTAGCGACCACCCTTCATATTAAATCTGCCGTCAAATATTTCGGTTCCGGCTATATTCAGGTCTTTCCTGAGCCTGTGTGCTGTCATCTTCATTTACCATCAGGGGAGATTGAGGTCTAACGCGGGTCTACAATAAAAAAAAACTAGGTAGCTACCGGTCACAGTCAAAAGAATCTTTATTTCGTAAGTATTTAAATAGATTTGAAATAAGTCACAATTAACAAATTGAATCTACCACCACTTCGAAAAGTCGATCTGTTGAGAAGAAGTGGCAAGAAACTCAACAGCAATCATCTTTTAAAAATACACAATAACAATTAACAATCTTCTAGCATCCGGATATCTTATAGTAAAACTTTCTTCTTATCCTTAAATCTATCGAAGTGTTAATCTTAAATATTTTGGAATTTTATCAAAAGCGTACACATTGACCCATGAACGTGTAATCGGCTTATAAGTAGCCTACCGCCGCTGGTTGAGTGTCAAGAGATGACTTTTTCGAGAGGCCGCCGCTTTGTTTTATAAGTAAAGATACACATACATACATAACTTCACGCCTGTATCATAATGGGGTAGGCAGAACACCAGAGGCTAAAAAAACCATTTGATGTCACGTTTGACACATTTGGAGGTATTATTATGATGGATTGATGAGACTATTGCAGTGACAGGGGGTCAGCCTATCGCCCGCAAAAACGCCTTCAAAACCTCCGTCCCTTAACTGTCTACAGTATGCCCGGGTAGAGAAGCAGCTGGCACATTCTATGTTTTTCTTTCGCTCCCAGTCCAGTATGGAAGCAAGATATGTAATATGATATGATTAAGGATAGATTTGTAATATGATTAATATATTAATAAATATTTATTTATTATACAATAGCTTCACCCACCTAGCTAGCCCTACCTCCCCTAGCTTCACAATCACAGTATCACTTATCAGCCAATTACAAAAAACTAATGATAAATAAACCAAACCAAAACTTTGTCATTAATGACTCCGCCATTGAGAGTTTTTTTATTGGGGATATCATATCGGATGGTTAGTGAAGATATCATCACACGGATTTGGTATGGAATTGGATCTAAATTAACTTTACTAATTAAGTAATAAATAATAGTAATAATAAATAGTAAACTAATTAATGACGTCGACCTTACAACCAAAAAACTGCAGACCTTAGAGCATCGTCGTAAGGTTGCGTGTTTAACCGTGTACTACAGGATACATTTTGGTGAGTGCGCCAGTGCTCTGTTTGAACAAATTGCACCCTCACCCTTTTACCATCGGACTACTAGACGCAGACAGAACTTCCATCCGTATGTGGTTGATATTCCGAAAAGTCGAACTAAGCGCTTTGACAGTTCCTTTTTGATACGAGTCGCCAAGGTTTGGAATGAACTGCCTGCGTCTATTTTCCCTGACCAGTATAGTCCTAGTACTTTTAAGCGTCGAGTGAATAGGTTTCTCGTGGATGGATGTGTACCACCTTAGTCTTCATGTTCACTTAACATCAGGTGGCATGGAAGGCAGGTGGCAATCGCCTTTTACGATTAATCTAAAAGAGATGGTAAAACTCAATATGGGATTTTGACCTGATAATGGTCAGTAGTACACATGAAAGATTAACTCATGAGTAATCTTTTTTTTTGAAGTCGTTATGGCGCCGTGGTTACTGTGCATATCAAACGATATCGCAGGTTAAGCGCGCTCGGTGCGGCCGGTGACAGTGACCGCCGACCATTCATTTCTCACGGCGACTTCCGTGCTTCGGAGGGCACGTTAAGCAGTCGGTCCCGGATGCTGTATACTTGTATACAGTAGTCGTTAGGGTTTGTCAGAAGCCATATCGGCATCCTGAAATATCTGACATCCACCAACCAGCACCGGACCAGCTTGGTGGATTACGGCCTTAACCTCCTCGTCACCCAGAGGAGAGACTCATAGCCCTGCAGTGGCAGTGATTTTAAATCTAAAAATCTTGTTAGTAACAAATAATTTGTGAAATATCAATCTTAGGTCCCCATTTTGACAACAACCAAAAGCATTCACGTCGTAACACGGAATTAACCCTCGAGTAATTGATGTTATTGACGGATTAGTTTCAAAAGTCAATCTAAAATCTGTCAGTTCTTTTTTCACATGAATTATCTAGAGTAAGTCATAAAAAATATAGGAAAAGATATATTTTTATAAATATCTTACAATGGTAGGATGGACTATTTATTTAAACTAATGAATGCATGATAATCTATATTTATTGCCCTTTAATTAGATATACTGACTATTAGCAGGTCATCTTTTATACTATCTCTTTGACATAGACATCTAAGAATCTGGAAAATCTACAGTGTGTTCTTGTTACAAATGCCGAAGGCCCTTCGGATACAGGTTTTGAATTAGCTATTTTTAAATCACAACATTAAACAAACTCGAATCCCTCTCTGTCCCTATGTACGCTTAGATCTTTAAAACAACGCTACGGATGTTTATAAGGTTCCCACCATTGGTTAGATAATTTATTCCTGATGGATTATACATAGAAGATTATACAAGAAAGCAGTGTTTATACCCATGCGAAGATTTAAGGGGTCCTTAGTAATATAATAATTTACACACTAACTAAATTCTACTTTCAAGTTGACTGTCGCTTTTCACGCAAGTTTACAGTTTACCTTTCAGCTCAAATATAATATGTAGTCTTAATATATACTTTTACGTTTTGAGGCTACTCAAAAATATTTGAATATTCGTTACTTGCAAGGATGGTAAAGTTTTATTTCAAGTGCAGGCGAGTGGCGGTTGTGACATTAAAAATTCTTTATACGGTAACGACTCGCGCCTCAGTGTGGGCCCAACTGTGCTTAAAAGGAGTTTTAGTGCAATTTTATCAAGACACATTTGAAGCGTTGATATTTTTGCAGTTTATTATGTTGCGTTATTAAAAAAATAACAAGTCCTAATGAAATCAACTGGCCCCAACTAATAATTATAGTCGTATCAATTTTTCAGAAAAATAAAATCCTAACTGACATAAGAGTAGGTGTTATGAAAAAGTACACATAGTAAAAAATTATAATACGCACTTCTGATAAAGCTATGCAGTCGAAACTTATATAAATTATTTTCTATTTTCCAGGTCAGTAAAGTTCAGCAATGCATCATCAACCAAAGTTATCGCCGAAGAGATTATAGAAGATGTAAAAGATGAATACGAACCTGCACCCAAAACCTCTAGAATAGAAGCAGTAGCTCCCAAACCACCAGTTGCAAAGAAAAACGAAAGTTGGAACAAAAGTATAGGAGTTTTCTCCAAAAAGTCAAGCTTAGTGAATTTAGTTAAAAAGAAACAAGATGTTAAAATTAATGATGAAGATAAAGTTATTAATGATTCAGAAAAAGTTAATAATGATTCAAGTAAAGTTATTAATGATTCAAGTAATAAAACAGGGGATGTTTCGAAGCCTGCTGCTTCTGGTCTGTCTTTGCTAGCGAACTATTCAGGGAGTGATAGTGATTCGTCATGACCGTGATGTCTTGTGTATATACATGTTGAAACTTTGTGTGTAAAATATAAATTAAGTCTCAGTAATGTTTTTCTGATTATTATTCCTTGTCCATATAACATTATACTCTGGAAAATAATTCATTGCAGTAAAGTGATAGTTTGAAATGTCAAATAGAAAAATAAAGGTACGAGTTAAAAACTTCGTAGTGTAAGTACTGAATGAGAATGATTGAAAATTAACGAGTTTTTGTCATTCGTTTTGCATAGAATTTTGAAGATATTTATAAATAGCTACTATATTTTTAACTTTAATGAAAATAATTAATTACCAAAGATACCTAGTGCTTTAAAACCGTAATAGTAGATCTAAAATAGACTTGATAACATCTTTATTTTTAAACTCGTTTTGTCGTTAAAAATGAATATATTCTTTTAACTTTGGAAGACAAGTTTCAAATATGACATCCGAGCTCAAATTGTTATTTGACTGTGTCTGCCTTAGTGTTAATAATACTTTAGCAGAAATTCTATTAGGAATACCAAGAGGAAAAACAGCTCATAGATACTATGTTTAAAATACATATTAATCTTGATCGCACAGAAAATCCGGTATAGCATTACTAGGAATAGCGATAAAGCGCAGATTATTCGTAAGTAATCACATAATTAAGACAGAAATTTTAACCGGTTTATGTGCCGGGGAAGGTGTTTTAATTCCCAGAATTCCCTTGATTCCGAACAATTTCCCATTTCAGTTTAATTGAGTAGGTACAGTATCCAGTAGCCTTATGTTACGCTACGACAATAAATAAGGCACAAGGTCAGACTTTGCGTCGCTGGCGTCGATCTTAGTTGTTTAGCTGTGAGTTGTTTTTGGCATAGTCAGCTTTAGCGTGAGTAGTCAAAGGAACCTTTATGTTCATAATCCGGACGGGCTCACTGATAATGTCGTGTATGCTTTAAGCTCTCAATTGATGTCGTTCGGTGACTATCTGTCGTTACCATTATCTTTGTGAGCATTCGATGCAATGAACGTCAGCTTTGCTATCGGTTATCCTGCTAAACAGGTACCAAAGTAGAAATCTACTACAAAAAAATTGCAGAACGCGAGCGATGCCGCGAACATAGATATCATATACCCTCTTAATCACCGCTAATGAGACACAATTTATATTCTTTCTATTGTAATTAGCCACAAAGGCCCGCGCCATGATAGAAGTATTAATACCGGTATGCTCGATAAATTACGTTCTACACAAATAGCACTTTACACAAAAAACTCATTGATAAGTTTCGTTGTCCACGCGAACGAAGTCGCGGGCACAGCTTGTAATAAAATAAATGAATAAAGTTTAATTACCCTGCGGTGTCTATAAAGACATGTGTCGAGGTTAAGATAAAATAGAGGTAAATTTCGATTTATTTACTTTTATGCAGTTAAAGTTTTAATTCACGTTTAGGAAATTTATGACCGTTTGCTTTAAGTTTTAACTATTTTTGTCTAAATTCCCTGTAAGTCTTGCAAAGATTTGAAGACTGGGCCCTCAATCCAGATCCCCATGTTTTGTTCGCTATCGCAATTTACCTAAATTATGCAATAATTTCATAACTATTTTGATAAATTGCAGTTTACATTTTACTTTTTAGGTTATTGACAAAAAAAGACTACCTAAGTGATTAAACGATGAAAAATGAAATCAGGATCAGCCTGCAAAGCATAGGTAGATAGATCCCTTCTCTTATTCTCAAATATTTTGACACATTGGATTTTTGTATTCCTGGTTTATTGGAATAAGAATTTATCTTAGAATTCCATGAAATCGATTTTCTATAACAGGATTCAAAAGTAAATCTAATGGTCCACTTAAAGATCGCAACTAAGTAGATACTTAAGTAAAAAGCTTACAATACAAACGAGTCTTGTTTCTTATTGTCTAAGCAAAGCTAATACTAGGGTCGAGGATCCATCTCTACGCATAAAGCAGGTAAGTTTATAGGTATTTGGTATGTAAGCAGGTAATTAAGATTTTACCATAGGATTAAACATAAGCGAAAGCTCGGAGTCTCTATTCATAAGTGAATTTAGACACTCAGTTCTGATATACAGGGTTGATTTGTGGTCATCGGCCAAATTTTTTTTACACAATAAGTATCATTTATAGAAACGATTTTTGCAAAAAAAAAGTATTAATTTTTTTTACAAGGAAATTAATATATCCGCTAACATGTTAAGCTAAGCATGGTCACTAAATTACCATTAAAATAAAGTCGACAACGCGCTACTTAAAAACATGTCGTAGTATTAACAATGAAATGCCGCGTCGTAGTAGCTATGTTCATCAACAGCCACTATTTTCAAAAACGTTTGCGGTTCCATATTTCTCCTATTTTGTACTGAGCGACGGTAAAATAAATATGCAGGTACTTTTATATTGTATCAAAGAAACTAAAATTTAAATTTGGCTGGTGACCAAAAAACAACCCTGTATAATTGGAAAACTGCTACAATTTTTAATGGATTAGAATAATAAACAAACTACCCAAACTGACACTAAATGTGGCCTCAAAGTAACTAAGCTTTATATAAGCTTGTGTTAGGACGCCCACATAGCGGAACTATAACCAGGCAAAGTCAAAAAAAAACTTTATTTCGTAGGTACCTACAAAATAAAGTTTTTTTTTTGAGTATACAAGAGATGGGAAGTATGACGATGATATTGAAAAGAGGGTGAAAGCAGGAAATTGTATTAATGGCGTCTTATACTCGATTATAAGGCTCGTCTTGCCGTAGGTAGGTACTTGAGAGAGTTTTGGCGAACGCTTATGTATGGTAGTGAATCTTGGGTGTGGCAGAAGAGATATGAAAGCAGGATTAATGCTGTGGAGATGAGAGCTTTGAGAAGTATGTGTGGACTGAAATTGAGTGATAGGGTACGCAACAGTGAAATAAGAAAGAGATGCGGATTGAAAGAAGATGTAGTGACTAAGATTGAAAAGGGTATGCTAAAGGGTGGCAGAAGAGATATGAAAGTAGGATTAATGCTGTGGAGATGAGAGCTTTGAGAAGTATGTGTGGACTGAAATTGAGTGATAGGGTACGCAACAGTGAAATAAGAAAGAGATGCGGATTGAAAGAAGATGTAGTGACTAAGATTGAAAAGGGTATGCTACGGTGGTTTGGACATTTGGAAAGGATAAGTTAAAGTAGATTTACGAAAGAGGTGTACAGAGCAAGAATGGATGGTGCTTTCGGAAGTATGTAGGTATGCCGATCAAATTGGCGACGTTCTTAAAAAGGGCCTAGTTAAAAGTACCTACCCGTAACCTGCGGTCATGTATGAAAAGATTAATGAACGTCCAGGAAGCGAAAGTGGTATGTCTGGATCGAAGCAATAGGTTCCCTTGTCTGTGCCTACCCCAAAAGGAGACAGGCGTGAGGTTATGTTTTCATAGGCTTTGTTCGTAGGTATTTAAAAACACTTGAAACAGGTCAAACTATTTACAAATTGAACTGAATCTACCACCACTTCGGAAAGTCGATCTGTTGAGAAGAAGTGGCAAGAAACTCAACGCAAATAATTCAATGCAGTAAACTGACAGTTCGATATGTCAAAAAGAAAAATAATGATAAACGTTAAAATCTTCTTAGTTGTAGGTTACTGTTTTAAGTTGGTGGAAAATGAATGCTAACCTAGTGCTTTAAAACGGTTGCAACAAAACTAAAATTCGGTTTTGGCTTTTTTTTAATCAACAAAAAAGTAAATCTGAAAGAAATGAGAAAATAAAAGTATAAATTATTTTGTGAGTAGATTTTTTTTCCAATTGGACGATATTATTTATAAAACATGTCATTCGTTCATTTTAACCGCATCACAATTTTTTTAATTCCCTAAAGTACACTGTCTGTCATTTTACTGCATTGAATTATTTGCCGGAGTTATAATGGTATCAAATATATACTCAGGCCACAACCAGGTAAGATCTTTCCTTAACTTCCCCGACCGGGACTCGAACCTCTCAGGTCGCTGTCAAACATTGGATAAGTACCTGCGCCAGAATTATTTGCCGGAGTTATAATGGTATCAAATATATACTCAGGCCACAACCAGGTAAGATCTTTCCTTAACTTCCCCGACCGGGACTCGAACCTCTCAGGTCGCTGTCAAACATTGGATACCTGCGCCACGGAGGCCGCCATTTAAAGATAATTAGATTTATATTAATATTGCACTGGTTTCTTGGATGTGCCTTCTTCCTGATTCCCATCCTCAATTGACATTCAAGCCAAAATGGCCGCGACATTTGACAAAAACGCCAAAATTAATTCCCAAAATAACATCTCTAACTAATCTCACTAAAAAACTTGATACCTTGATGAAAGACTGCGATAATCTAACAATACAATGCTTTTAATATAACGGCTTATGTCAAACTAGGGAGTCACAATCGGCTCACGTGACAATAGGCTTAGCCACGCTCCGCCGACCCGCCCGCTACTCGAACAAGTGAATAGACGGTCCGGCTTTGTCTGGCACTTGCTTTGACTTTGATCTATATGTGTCTATTTTATACGGTGTCAATGATAGTTTAGTTAATGTATTGGTTAAAACATATGACCCGGTTAACTCATTTGGAGTTAGTGTTTAGCATAAGCTATAAAAATAGCCTTTATTTGTGCCTGCTCATTGATAGAGTTGTTCAGAGGTAAAGTGGTAAAGCTTTCCAATGTAGATCCAAAGATGCGTAAGGACGACCACTTTGGCGATGGGGTAAACATGTCTGCCTCAGACGCTAGTGGTTGCGAGTTCGATTCCCGCAAGGAACAAGAAAAAAAAATGTTCCGTGTCTGTGTGTTTATCTATTTATGTACTTATTTATATTCTAAGTTCCCCCCTAGTTCGCTACATGATATCCCATGACGCAAGCTATGCTTACTTTGGGGCCATGTAGTTGGTGTGATTGTTTGGGGATTTTATTAATTATTTATTTATAAGTTTTAAAAAAAATGGCAACTTAGACTTTTGTTGTTTCTATTTTCTTACAATTTTTAAAACCTAAGGCTTCTGACTAACCCTAACGAATACTGTACCTATACAAGTAAGTATACAGCACCCGGGACTGACTGCTTAACGTGCCCTCCGAAGCACGGTAGTCGCCGTGAGAAATGAATGGTCAGCGGTCACCTATCCAAGTACCGACCCCACCGAACGTTGCTTAACCTGCGATATCGTATGATACACACAGTAACCACGGCGCCACGACGACTTCCAGTAGCCGCATAAGTTGAGTTTAATGATTTTCATTACAGACAGATCCTCTAATCCTCTTATAAGAAGCTTGATTCATGCTTGTCCAGCTTCAGACACCTCTGCACAACGATGCAGCGAGTATGTAGTAGAGTCCCTTCTTACAGGAGAATTAAAATGCAGTTATTTTTTTTAAACACAATAAAGAGATTAAATAGTAAGTAAGGGACGTAGGCAAGTACTCAACCTACAACGTTTTTATCTTATTAGAACGGAAGGGACGAAAATTTTGAGCTGGATTTTGAGGCAAAGAAATTATTAGTATCTTATCTATTAGATGGATTTAGAATAAAAGAAATGGTGTAAGTTGGTATTTCAGCCATTACATGCGATGACAGTACGACTCTCGTATAATCGTATATGTAGGTATATGACTTATTTATATAGCGTGGGTATGTAAGTACCTTCCAACATAATAAATTTCAGTTTAACTATGCCTTTTGAGATAATGCGCGTAATAATTGTCATCCTAATGCCTCGGTTTTTTTACTTAACTACATCTCTTTGTTGAATCAAAATGATACCTCGCCCGTCCATACAATACAAGTTATATAAGAAGTCACACTATGAATTGCTCAAAAAACTGGTACCTGCGGGCCTTTTTTAAAATTAATTGATCGGAATAAGCCACTAAATGCATTAGTTGAACTTCTACAGTGCTATTAATAAAAATCATCTAAATCGAGCTTAAACCGTGTCAACTCAAGAATTAGTTAAATCGAGAAAAACGAGGTATGAAGCTCGGTGTAAGTTTCTTATTAATAAACAGGTTGTAACCTTGATTTACCCATACATTCTCTAGACCGTGTTTAACCCAAATAATATGGCAATTCTGAATAAAAAGAATGAGTTGGTGAACTATGATGCCCAAAAACTGTCAAATCAACTGTCAAAAAAGTAAATTGTGTCTGTGATTCTTGATGCGCCCGCCATAATAATGAAACTTACTCGCGTTTTCATATCATATTTCATCCATAGATGAAAATAAGTACTAAAGTAATTTCATCTTATTATAAAGACCGGCGCATTTTCTTTAAAATGACTGAGAAACGTAACCGTTCCTCTAACTGGGATGAGGAAGAAAAGGTAAATTATTTTAGTCTCTTTTAATTTGGGTGTTGGATTTTGCTAGTTTCATGCATGGTTCCTATATTTTCTTTCTTTTTTAGCAATTGTTTCGCTGTGTGCTGAAGGAACATGCATGCATAATAGAAAATAAAAGCCTCAATACTAATACCAATAAATTGAAACTAAAAGCATGGGAGGAAGTACATCGCAAGTAAGATTACCAATGTTTTGATCATAGATGATCATAAAGGCCATGAAGGTGCAGGCTCAAAAGTCGTGCAGCGGCTTCCTAAAATAAATTGGCAAAACGGGCGGTTGACCACAAGCAAATACTCCGAGTGATGCAGACTTGCAAACTCGAGATTTGCTTAACCCAGCAAAGTTGATGAGAGACCACAACATCTATGATTCCGATAGTGTTGTGGTCGAAATTAATATGGATACTGGGGAAGCATCTGTTAGTATCTACTTCAGTATGATCTCAATATTGTATACACCTAAAGGACATCAGTCCACTTGTTCTTTCATTTGGCTTCCACATCATGTGTTTTATAGTGAACATGACTTTGTATCCATAACATACCTATTAACTCAGCATTTATAACTTTCATGTAAGTTTATTAGTAACTCGTTAAATTAAATGCAGTTTAGCCCTTGATAGTCAATAAAACCACACTCAAGTTATTTAGAGGTATTTTATGATAAGCATGTGTCTAAACTAATAGAATATTTTTATTTTAGGTTTTCGAGACCATCATATGGTGATGACGCTGTTAGCTATGTACATACTCAAATGTGATGGGAAAATGTCCCTGAACATAAGGTTCACACCAAGTTGTATGCAGTTACATTAATTGTTGATGAAGAGGAAGAGGTAGTTATGTCTGTTAAATGTCAAGACTATGTGGCTTCAAGAGGGGACGAAGGCATGCATTATTTGGGTTCACCGAAGGAGCGAAGAATCATACTGTACCTTAGTAGCGTGTTGGACTTAATCAAAACTATCCGTTTTTGAATGCTGAGCATATAGACATACTCACCAATTAACTTTGAATTTTGCTCAACACAGTTGCTAGTTCGTTCAATAGAAAGACAGCAATACATGGTGGCTCCTTAATAATATTAAATAAATCTTTAAAATTTAAGGAACGTAAGGACATAGCGAGCCTATCTATTGAACAAACTATTGAAATATCCTGGGTAGAATTGACAAACTTTATAATTTTTTGCATAAATAGACACCCAAAATCAAACTATGATAGTTTTGAACTTGCTTTGTAAGAACTATTGGGTAAATTAAGTAATATAACTAAGAAAATATTTGTCTGTGGGGACTTTAATGTTGACATGCAAACTCAACCTTTAATAAAAATTTTATAAATTTATTGAAATGTCACAATCTTACTAACCTGTTTCTACAACCAACTAGGGTAACAAAGAGCACTGCAACTTGTCTAGATAATGTGTATTCTGATTTAACTCCAGTATGTTCATCAGTAATAAATAAACTAAGCTCTGATCACAGCGGTCAGTTGGTTACATTTAAATACTCAAAGGAAAAACAGGTTAATAAGAGTATAATGATTGTTCCAGTCAATGACAAACGTTTGGAGAGATTTCAATGTGGTCTAATCAACAATATGCCTACTATAGCCCACTCCAATAATTTATAAATAAACAACATGACAGTGTATTTATTCCGAAAAAAATCTCTCTAAACCAGTGTAAATCATTCACGCAGCCAAATCAATCTATCTAGGTAATAAGATTAAAAATAGTGCTAATAAGACTAAAACTACTTGTAATATAATTAATAAGCAAACTGGGAAAGTTAAGAACCGCAATAGTGTGTTTAAGCTTGTTATTGACAGTACAATAATTAAAGCAGATGAAAATGTTGCGACAGCATTTGAGAGCTATTTTGCTGACATTCCAGTTTCAACTACTAAATCATTAAACTCATCACCTGTGATGGCTGAATCATTGCAAGGTGTCTTTCAAGTTCCAACCCATAGACACCGGGGATATTATTAAAATATTTAAGACAATTGATATTAAAAAGACAACTGATCTGTGGGGCATATCTTTTTTATAGCTCCTTGCGTTGTTGAAATATTTAACAACTGTATTATTAGTGGGGAGTTTCCTGATTTAATGAAGCATAGTAAGGTTATTCCTTTATTTAAGTCGGGTAGCACTACAGACCCTACTAATTTAATTAATCAAGTGTTTTGTGAAATTCCTAAGATGAATAAAACTTATTGTTTTTTTATTGTTTTTATTTTTTTTATTTTATGATAGTTTGACTCCAGTTTAAAATACATTAAGGCAAAGAAATAATAACTGTGGTCTTTGATGTGATATGGGTCTTATTTTCTGAAAGTGTTAGTGTCACTGTGGAAATCAATATTGAACCAAAGCACATTATAGCTTATTAAATAAAATATAGAAATGTTGTACTTTTATACATTTATTAAAAACATTAATACACATCTTGTTCTTAGCAAAATACATATTTAGCTTTATGTGTTAACACATGCATTTTTATATTACAATTCTTTTAAAGCAACAACCATTAAGGTTTCTCATCATCATTAATCTCAATCAAAAAATCCTAAAATATTTAAGATTAACCCTTTGTTAGATTTATGGATAAGTGTTGATGTGAAAAGTGATATCCGGATGCAAGAAGATGATTTCTCTTATTTTTAAAAGATGATTGCTGTTGAGTTTCTTGCCACTTCTTCTCAACAGATCGACTTTCCGAAGTGGTGGTAGATTCCGTTCAATTTGTAAATTATTTGACTTATTTCAAATGTATCTAAATACTTACGAAATAAAGAATTTTTGAGTTTGAGTTTGAGTTTGAGAGAATTTATGAATTAAGATTAAAATATTTTGGAAAAAGTAGATGGTTGTGATGGCCGTTAAGTTTATTGTTAGAGTTAGTTGTAACACTAACCTACTCTGCATCAATCAAGCAATCATTGGTGAGGTTGATGGAGGAATTTTTACATATAGATACCATTGAGGGGGAACAATCAACCAACTCTTCAAATAGAGATTGAGACTGTGCTGATGAATACTAAGTTAGGTCTTGTTAATAGGAAATACAACAATATTTGTATTTTGAATGAATCAAGTGAAATGAAATGAAACTTGAAGCTGCTGTTACTTGGAGTTGAGGTTGTATTATTGGAACAACAAAGGTTTACACAGTAATTTAACTATTGATACTATATTATAATGTAGTTACAATTTCAAATCACTATTTTGAAAATAGTTGTGATTTTACAATATGTTCAACCAATTGACTATTTTTTTAAATATATACAATATTTCAGCTATTTACTTAGTTTATATAGAAGAAAACTTTAATTTTACAAATTGTAAAACAGTAGCAGACAAAAAGAAAACTGTTTAATCACTTTTTACTTATTTTTGCACTTATATATTAATATCACATAGTTATTATCACTTATGGTTATTTTCAGAGTATGTAAGTATAGCTTTTAGCTTATATATTAGCTTATAGTTACCAATCTAAAAATTTTCGTTTATAAATGCAGCCCTGGCAGCATTACCTCTGTGAGAGCTGTCAATATTTGCTGCTACTGGAATAGATTCTAGCTGTTGCACGCCTTCATCATAATCTTGCCTTTGCATTGCAATATTGTGCAGTATTGCCAATGCAACAATATACATTTTCGTATTGTCCAATTTCGTATTGAAACCTTTGTTTCCATACCCCAAAGCATCGTTCTACTGTATTACGAGTCTTGATGTGGGCCCGATTATACATTTCTTCTTTTTCTGAAGAAGGATGCAGTAGAGGTGTAAATAAATAAGTACAGGCATATCCTGAATCTCCTAAAAGTCTGCCCTTAAATTCACCTTGCTCAAATCTTTGTTTAATCCTACTTTCATTAAATATCCACGAGTCATGTGTACTGCCTCGCCAATGTGCAACAATATCCATGATTTCTAGGTTACCATTTGCTACAACCTGGAACAAAATAGATAACATTTATTAGTTTTATACTTTAAATTGTCCAATAAGCTTTTTTGGTTATTGGTTGGTATGGTTGTGCAATAAATAAATAATAGTGCCCACAAAAGTTACCTGCACATTTATCGAACTATATCCTTTGCGGTTTATATAGTATTGCCCAATATCTCCACCACCTTTTGGAATTCTAATATGTGTGCAATCTATAGCTCCTATCACTTGTCTAAATCCACAAATAGAAAAAAACCCAGCAATTGTTCTATTTTGCTCTTCATCCATTGACTCCTGTGCTCCAATAATGCTAGTGCAACTTGTTTACACACAAGAGAAACTGTTGGCTGACTTATCCCACTTAGATCTCCAGCATCATCTTGAATCTGTTGACAGTACATAAAATAACTAACCAACCCAATACTTATATATTACTGGTACTTATTTATCTAAAATGAAATCATGAACATACCTCTCCATGTGCCCATGCCCCGATCGCCGTCAAAACTTTCAGATGAGGTGGTATGGACCCACCTCTTGCATCACCAGCTAGCCCGTTCGTTAGTAAATCTATTATAAAAACCGCAGTGGATCGACTAAATCTATATTGAGATTTAAAGTGAAGTTCCTCCAGAGGGTTTTTACGCGTTTTGTAATATTTCACATGCCTAAACAATGTGAGCTGGTCAGAAACTTCATCAATTTCCTCCATCACCCTCAAATCATCAGCAAAATGATCCATTTCGTTAAGGTTATTTTTTCTCACAGACTTATTTCCTTCCGCGTATAATTGTCGGTCGAACCTTATGTCACATACATAAGTTATGTCATCTTTAAAAGGCAAAAGTTACAGTTCAAAAATTGAAATCACAAAAAAATTTAATATCAGTGCCTGTATACGCTAACACAAAGCTTTAGACATTCGCTAAACCATACACGGCCGCGGATTAAGAGATGGCCAGAGTTTAAGGTCGATACAGCTTAATACCTTCTTAATGCGTGTTTATTAATACAAAATTTCATTCTGTCAAATTTAAAACTCGGCGTAACTTTAATTCGAATTTATTAATAAGACGGATAGATACCAGGAAATCGAACAAAAATGATTTGTCATCTTCCCTAAACACTATCCGCAGGTTTATTGTGCTCACAATTGTGTTTATGTCTGTCCGCACTTTCGGCAGTTTTCTCACACATCAGATAGTTAACGATACAAACAAAGCAAATTGAAAACTTTAAAACTGTTTAAGATTGGAACAATCATTAATATAGTTTAGAAATATGACGTAAAGAATGATAATGAGTAGTTACAAAAACATTGATAAACGCTTAATTGCATAGTTACGATCGCTAACTGGTGCTGACCACGCCTTAGGGCCAACATTAACAAATTGATGCTTTCAGCGACGCCCCGACCACGTACCTGCAGATTCCTGCAAATCGGTGCTCAAGCAAAAACCGCCACGGCATAGCTCACGGCACCGATACGGCTCATCTCCCCTATTTTTTCATCGACATAAATATTGTTTTTTCTCTGATGTAACGGCTCCGGTCGATGCATCGGATCTTGGTTCTGGGAAGGAGAGATGTCGCGGCGCCGGCCAAACCGTCGGGCTAATAAATAAAAGGTTGCTTACTTGGTAAATATTATGTTACTGATGTTTTTTGGGCGACTGCGTGCGGTGCGGTGGTCGGCCGCTTTGGTGCACTCGACTCCGTGTAATGGGGCGGATTACATGCGACACAGGACCCGCAAGCTCGCTCGACTGCAAAGGCAGCCAAAGCCAGCTCTGATGGCCAATCCCTCCTTTCCGAAGACTTCCTTATCTCCAACGCGCTCATAATTCCCAGTAAAGCAAGAAAATAGAGATTTACTTACAACAAGTTGTTGTTTCTTTACGCATTCCTCCGAACAGGTTTGCCTTGATTGAATAAAAGTTTAATCTTATTTTAGATCACCCGTGAACATCCATTAAAGTAGGTCTTTTACTAGAATGTACCTTAAACAATATTCATACAAAATTATCTTCGCATAGGTATACCAGTAAGAGTAAATGTAAGTAATGTATTGCAGGTAGGTAATTACCGAGCCTCGAATAGGTAGCCTTCTCGTTTTTGAAATCGTGATTAATTTAATTAATACATCCATCAAGCTGGTATGTAAAGCCTACATGTGTCAGATGAGTAGGTACTTGATATCTTAGCCTTAAATTATCTGAAGCTGAGCAAAAACAGAGAGACAACTCGGAGATACGAATCGTGAGAAAATTTTAAACGAAATGTGTCTTATGCCTACTTAAATGTGGATTTTAATAATTATTCATAATAATGGCCCTCTTCAATGAAAAACTGACTTCTCCATGTTGTTGTAAACAGCTGAGCATCAACATTCCTTTGTGATTCCTGCGGAGGTTCTCAGTAATAAGATTGAATATTTATTTAATAATGCATGATGAACAAATACCTAGTGATATATTATATTCAAGCGGTGTTAGTTAGAATAGAATATATGAGATTTTTTTAGTAAGTACTTACACAATACTCAGTCGTTGAAATGTAACTCCTTACGTATATATGTCATCAGTTAAAAAGGGGGTTTCTGGCCAAAGTTGTGAAAGGCAAGAATAGAGTACGTTCTACATCATACAGATGTTAAAATAGTCATTTATAGTTAGCTCATAAATTCGAGTGTGACATTTTAATTAGATATTTTTCTTAATTCGATTTTTGACAAGTTTTCAGTTGCACAACAAAATAAAACGTGCGCCCTGACACCTTGGTACGTTACACCACCTACTTATTTAAACCATAAAAATCGTAAAACTGACACTAAACCAGACCAAAGTAATGGTTTCATCTTAACAGTTTATGGTCCAAGTTAACAAAAGAGTTTTTGTAAATTAAGGGACCTGCCTTCAAAGACTTCAGCGCGTGTATGGTTGACACCACAAGCACCCTTCAAAAAAGTCTTCGTCAGTTCGGTAGGGAAGTAACCCCTCTACAAGCTTTCTAAACCACCATAGTCACAACTTTGAGCGTAGGTAGTTGTGCTCCGTATAAAGGCAAGGATCAGCAATAGGTATTAAAAGAGCTCAGCCTTGGGTCCATCTACAATTAATGAAGAGCATGGGTCCGGGTACCACTAGCATTAGATTGATCTGGTGATGATTTGTCAGTTTAAGTAATATTTAAAAAATAACAGTGAAATCTACACCTATCTAAACCAGTGACGCGTGAACCACGGTGACGCGCCCAGTTCGCCTCTGTATAATACCATCAGGTGGAATTTATAAAAAAGGTAATAGCCACCTAGAACTTCAACAGATATCTATTGTTTACCGTATTGGTGTTGACTTAGATTAATCATATCAGCTGATAGGCTGGAAGTTAGTCTGTCTGTAAGCTTTATGTAGAGTTTTTTCTTACAACAGCGCAACGGGGCGAAAGTTTAGCCAACATTTTAAACTTTTCATAAACCGACGATCGTGAAGATTTCGTTTTACAAAGAAAAAGAAATTTCCAAGATCCAGATTTAAAAACAATCATTATTTAAATTAGAATACAGACATTTTAACTATACTAATTCTTTAAGCTTTACAACCCGTGAAAACTTAAGACTATTCATTCATTAATCTTTTGATGATCTATTATTATATCGACACAAACTTCATATATCAATAACAGGTTACCGACGTATAATAAGGAGGACCACAAACCACCAATTATATAAACCAGCCACCATAAGTTTCGCCTCATTTTTAACAGTTCAAGTAATTAAATTACCGCAACAAGCTGTCTTGACATCCCTACTCACCAAATCGGCAAACTTCACTCGATTATATTCGAGTAACAATTACTAAAATCATTCATAATCGCCTCAACTCGATTGTCCACCACCGGATGTCAGCCCACATGATTGATTAAAAAGCCGCAACTTTAACTATAAATAAAGTTGTTAATGGAAACCGCGGTAATTGGGAGTTATATCCGACGCGTTCCGAAGAATTGGTAACCCTGAGGATGAAATGGTAACACCGAATTCTTATAGGAAACCCTTTTATTGTTCAATAAAAACCGAATGGCCGATATCTCTTTCTAATCTTTGTGATTTATTCTTGCTCGAAGCGGACATGATTTGATTGTACCGCTTTGAATTCAGTGTTTTAAACATCGTGGCCGCAAATGTATATCGAAGTTTAAATTCGGATGATCAAACTGTCTTTCTTTCTAATTGACAAGGAATTTTGGTGTCCCTCATTTTACTGCCACCACACCCAAACTATGTCCAGTTTTTGAACATGAACGTAGTAGGTATTAGTATTAATATTATTTAAAAGTAGGTCTAAGAGGATAATTAAACATTGTTGTCAAACATAATTCTAAAACAACAAAATATTATGTCAGTCCATTTAAGTATAATGCCAATTTCCTGATCAACTTGTTACCGTATAAATATAAACGAATATTCAAAACCATATTCACAAATAACAAAGTTTTAAGTAATGAAAGTAACAAATTCCTAAGGAAACAAGTGAATTTAAATGACATGCTGCACACAATAAAACACTGTACACATACCAACACACAATGACGACGTAATGTGATGTGCGGGTTTGCATGTGTGGGTAACCGCATATTTTGTAGTACACACAACTGCATTGGACCATGGATTAAACCGAGACGGTTAGGATAGGCCCTTAGCAAATACTTAGAAAAAGTAAAAACGAACAAAAACTATTAGCCCAAGAAAAATCGACATATCAACAGTTCGTTACGAAAATTTATCGACTCATATAATACCTACGTACGATACATAAATCAATAGATGATAAACGTTGCCTCCAAGTTTCGTAAATCAGTAGTATGATACTTACTAAAAGTGGATTTTAATATTCAATATCTATGATTTAATTATTGTACGGGATTCTTACCAGATTGCCAAACAGACCTACAAACTGGGTTGAGCTTTAGTATGAATCCACAAGAAAGGTCGTAGTGCTGAGCTATAAGTAAGCCTGATTTATAAGTAAGCCCTGTATATCTGTGATCATCTTCGAAAGATAAACTATATCTAAAGGAAGGAGCCAAAATAATGAAGGCTCTATGTTCACATGTAGATACACTAGAAGTTATAATGTATTTCACTTCAATATGGAGTATAATTCTCAGAAATGTTATTTTCAGGTTTTTCGTATAAGGTCTGCAAGTGCTCAGGTGTTGGAGGAGACATTCAGCAGGAATTCCATACGCCCAGCTCTCCAGCTTAGCCAACTCTCACACGCCCAGGATATAAGACCCTTAAGATATCCCGGGAGCTCTCTTTAACTCCAAAATGAGTTTAGATTTAAAATAGCTTTATCTATAGTTCCACTTATCTGCATACTCAATCAATCAATTGCACTTAGTTTCTTTTCATACAATAATCAAAGTAAGCCCCCAAAAAGTTGAATGTGAAACAAAAAAATAACCCTTTCATAAAGCGACCGCAGCGGCGCTGTGTGTACACAAGCGCGTACGCACACAAGAAGGCGCCCGCGCAGTACATTCATTCATAACTTTAACAACCACTCATTACGCCGGGAGATGGGAACCGGAGCCCTCGGCGGTTCAGAAAAATTCACAGACCTCACATTTGCGGACTCTTTATTATCTATTTGGTTATAAAAACGAACAGCTCAAATTATATAGCCACTATAAATAGAACTTTATCCGCTAATAATAAGACTACTTCTGAGATGCATTGTCTGTAAGTAGGTAACATATATCAACCACCTTTTGGACTAAAAGATTTTTAAAGTTCATATAATTCAGATTACCTACTTATATATTTTTTATTCTTGTCGAGCCTCGCCGTCTTTGATTACGGCCCACCCGCCATTACCTAAGTAATTTTACAATTCGCCGTGTGTGGCGATTCTGACGATATCAGTCGACGTGCAAAGTGAAAGGTAAAAAGATCGATTGTAAGTGGTAAAGAATACACCCCTATGTACAGAGGTATTGCTGCGATTAAGAAAAGGTTTCCCCTTTTGTTTTTTTCCACACGAGACGCATACCTTTAATTCCAGCGCTCTTTTGTTCTAAAAGTGCTACCTTACACCGCAATTATGCTAAGTTGGCAATGAAGGTTATCTCAATTCATATGTTTCTTTTTTACACTTAATTAATTAATTAATGGATAATGAAGAATAATTGTTTGCTGCTTGTTTAGTAGTAATTACGCATTTCGATTGAGCCCGTGAGTTCAATGGGACATTCCACAGCGCGTCTACGCGAAGATCTGATGAATATTCAGGACGTGTGCAGCATCAAGTTCATACATCGCTGAGAAACTGCCCATTAAAATTATGACAGGCCATCTACATTCCTGAACAACAAAAGCGAACCTGCGATTAAAATAACACCTCCTTCGTAGAACGTATATATCCATTTTACTTCACAAGGGTCCGTAACGTTTCCGTTGGGGTCTGATGGTACCTTTTTTCCGAGCGGTGTTGAAAAAACGTGGCGTCCCATTAACAAAGAGATCAAACCTAGCCGCTCGCTGCGCCCGCGCCGAGCGCCAGCCTCCGACCGATCCAGACGAACTTCCAAGAATCCTGCCATTTAAAAAAACATACAACTCATCCTGGGCGTGTGAGCGTTGGCCAACTCGAATTCCTGCTGACTGTCTCCTCCAACACTTGAGCACTTGCAGACCTTATACGAAAAACCTGAAAATAATATTTCAGAGAATTTAACTCCATCCCTAATTGCCACTAGACAATGTTCTCACACGAAGAGAATCAAATCGCATGTTTCTGCATATGAATATAAGTACGACATTCGTAACCAGATATCTTCTTAGAGGATGCAAAAAAGCGCAATAATAGATATCATTACGTTGACGCTGTCTCATGCGCCATTGTGCAACGCGGTTAGTCTTATTTCGGGGGCGATTGCAAAAAACGCCAACAATAATACGAAAGTAATAAGGCGATTTAGAACATCCATTAGGGTTGGCACTGAGCAGCTCCCACGCTCAATTGTCCTGCGGGGTGGTCTCTTGTACTGAATAGCCCCCGGACCACTATTGAGCATGAAAACAAATCTTGTGAGATCATTGAGGCGTCCCTGAAAGCATAAATTGACCAGACAGCGTTATGTTAGTATTTCCGACATTTAATACTCGAAAAAAAGATGTTCCCTGTGATTATAAAGCTATGTGAATTTGCGCATTCTCACAAGATACTTCACATTCCTTGATCAAAAGAAAATGTTGATACCGTTTCTTTGTGTCCGTGCGAATTTAATTCACTCGCATCCTTTGGAAGTATTTATAGAAGTATCACAGATAAAGATTATTATAAAATGGAAACAATTTCGACTCTATGTTAACCAAGAATAAATATGAATTATTATGAATGAACTCTCTCACAAATATAAAGATAACGTTACACAGACGTGGAAGAAAAGTAAGAGAATGTGTGTTTCAGAATTCCACGGCTAGGCAAACACTTGTCGCGCCGTTAAATTTATAACATAAACATACCTGTAACAACTTAAGGATTTTACTGTTGCGGCCGCTTATTTGTTCCTATATTAAAATGCAAACTAATTATAAATATGATGAAAAGTAAATAGAGTTGGTCTTAATCGGGTCAGGAGTGCTGCCTATTATTAGGATCCTTATTGCAATCGAAATAAGTTTTTTTTTTTTTTAAACGTGCTAATCTCCGAATCCGGTACCTATGTCGGATTTGAAAAATCACTTTTAGCCTTCCTGTTCGGAATGACCAAAATAGGCGATATCAAGAAATTCAGACACCGCATCATAGTTACACGGATAAAACCGTACCAAGCTGCTATAGTTTTCATACGTAGCAGAATCAGAAACCAGTTACAATGAAATAAATTGATAAAATCCAAAACAAAAGAAAGGTCACCTCAATTATGTTGAATGAAACGACGAATATTTTTGTTTTATTTTTTTAAAAGAATCTAATTCCACGTCTGACCTCTACCTAACCTATGATAAGTGACGATAAGTTAGAAATAGAGCACTTGAGTCCACAAATCGGAGTCTATAACGGGACATATCATCGCCAACGCAATAGTAATTGTGTGCAGACCGTGTATGAATGAATGAAAGGTCTTAGGCAATGGATGGTTCAAGCAAGGGTCACTCGATTTTTCGCGTTTTGCGTATTGCTTTTTATCGGAAACTAACACACAACCATAAATAGCATACTTACTATAATCCTGCCCTGTTTGTAAAACAATTAGTTGTGATCAAAGTCTTTTAATAATTAAAATGAAAGATGAAAAGTTTTTCCACGTTAAAAAAATGTTTTGTTATTGCAGTTCATTTTACCTATACAAAATAATACCTATAGTTTATTGTATTTATTTCTAAAACAGGGTGAAAGATAATAGGTATAATATTTGAAGCTTTAAATATGAAGTATGTTATCTTGTTAATTCTTAAAATAAACGTTATAAATAATCATAAGTAGGTCCCGGGTGCTGTATACAGTAGTAGTTAGAGTATTTTAGAAGCCATTTCGGCGGCCCTGAAATTCTTAGCTTAGACCAACCAGCACTGGACCAGTGGTTTACGACCTAAAGAGACACATAGCCCTGCAGTGGGCTCCTTACAAAGAGTTTTGATGATCATGTACCCGATTGCTTTTTGGATTTTTATTTCGTAACAATTAAAATAAGATTTCTGACATGCTCAAAAGGAAATGTAAGGTAGAGTGCTAACCTACAACAGAACCAATCATTTCATGTTATTTACTTTTAAAATATAGGTAATTAGAAAAGAGGTGAGTTCATTTCTTTTGCGCTTTAAAAAACAAACTTTGACTTTTTTTTTTCAATTGTTGACCTTAACAATCATTTTCAATAGTTCCTGTTCTTGCGTAGGCACAGAAATAGGTTACTTCAAAGTACATTGTGTAAGGATGTGACTCACAGTTTTGAATCATAGTAAAAGTTCAGATAACATGACGAAGTAATAACCCGACACAGTTTTCTGTATTAATAACTAACTAGTTATTTCCTGCGGTGTCATCCGCCTAAATCCCTATCAAATCAGGTAAAATTTATATAAAAAGTATCATCGTATGTGTTACATGAAATAGTAATACCAAATAACATGGTACGAAACCATGCGCTGTCTGCAAAATACTACCTCATCATTTCATCTATTTTTATTTAAGTAGGAATCAAAAAATAAATAAAAATCAACTCTTGGACACACATTATCTATCCTAAATTAAGAAGATCCTTTGAGGATTTTTGATAAAAAAGAAAATAAATATTTGAAGTAAACGAAAATGAATCTCGTCACACAAATATCCGCCTCCGTTGTGATTAAAATTCAGCAGCTCTAGCAATGTTTTAACGCTACACCAACTAACCATCAAAGCACTATTAATATGTAACAATTTTTTTTTATTATAATATATTATCAATAATAAAAGTATGAAATACAAGGGCGACTTCAGGAGCCACCTACCTGCGGTCGCCGGGAATGCAGTCTCCATCGTTTTATTTTGGAACGTGTGCGCAGTGGCCGCGCTGAACCTCTCTCTCGCCTCTATGCGTCCGCGCCGGCCCGCTGCGCAATATTCCTAATTGTTTTCCATATACTGTCCGACCGAACACTCTTTTGTTTTTAATGATAAAGTTGATAACACTGCTTGGATTATGCTTAGTTACTTATGTTTTTATTTGTGGCAGATTAGGCAGAGATTTATTAGTTCATTTGTTTGGGTCAATTGTGGAAAGCAATTTACGTTAGGAGAAAAGAGAGATTAGGAAAAGAATTAATTTTATCATCTCTTTTTACACACTTATTTGAGAGTAGGATAGTGAACTTCTAGCTAGCCGAAGGGCTACCCTTTGGCTGGTTCAAGACGACCAATAAATAAATTTCTTTGTCTCCTTCCTTCCATTGATGTATCGGTTTTGTTTTTTTTATTCTGTGTTTAATTGTTTACCTGTCACGTACTCTGTGTTTCTCTTTTAGATGTATGTTTTATATCTTAAATTGTTGTTATTTTGTTGTATTTGTCAATTTTTATGTATTTCTATTCTATTCAAACAAAGTACTCGTATGTCATTGAAAACTCAAAAAACGGTTGGCATAGCCGTTGATAGATAGTCAGTTAGTCCAGTTTGCATAAATCTACTTAAAATCAATCGAGATATCAATCAAATCTAACGGCACTTCAGTCGCTTATTTCTTATCAAAAGACTTTACTGCAAGTGATAGGTAACCATGGGAAAAGTCATGGGAACTACTTTGTGTATCCTTGTTTTTGTGACGCCCGTGGAACCCAACAAACTATAGTAACAACATAAACAAGTAGAGTTTTATTTTTAAATTTTGATTGCATGTGACGGCCAGGGACTAATGCTTATAAGAAAAATAAAACTGTAAATGTCAAATTTAAAAATGGAAGACATCTGATTGTTGATTATTAATGCCGAGTTCCTTTATGCTAATTCTTTGATACGCTGTAATTTCTTGGAGTTTTTGTAAAAGTTCGACGGTAATACATACATTTGCTATACAAATAGGAAATACATACAGTTAGATATATTTGAATGTATAAATAAATACAACACTTTTGGTATTGCGAGAAGTTCTGAGAAGCTTTTCCGCAATGGCCATCTGTTTGATAACTGCAGTAAACCTATGGTGTAGTAAAGGTTAAACAGCCAATCGAATTATGTTTGTTAAGATACGGTTCTTAAACATAAAAAAAATATATCCTTTATTTAATTATAAAGTTTATAAATAAATAAATAATAATAATAAAATATAAATAATAAATAAAATCCCCAGACAATCACACCAACTACATGGCCCCAAAGTAAGCATAGCTTGTGTTATGGGATACCATATAGCGAACTAGGGGGGAACCTAGAATATAAAGTACATAAATAGATAAACACCCAGACACGGAACATTTTTTTTTCTGGTTCCGTGCGGGGATCGAACCCGCAACCACTGGCGTCTGAGGCAGATAGGTTTACCCCAACGCCAAAGTGGTCGTCAAGTTTATTTACCTATTACCTAAAATTGCGCTTTGGTCGAATGTTTGCTGAGTAGCTTGAGAGCTTGAGCATGTAGCTTGTGTGTGGATGTGTACAAGGATATTCCCATGTTCAGGGGAGTGATCTCCATTACACAAGCTTGAGCTACACACACACGAAGCTGGTGTGTCACGTAGAATTTGAATATTTGAGAGTTCTTTATAAATAAACGAAAGAAACAAATAATATTGGATTTTCATAAATTTTGAAAATATATAGGTTTCTCGTGGATGGACGTGTAACACCATAGTCTTCATGCGCACTTTTCATCAGGTGGCGGGAAGACAAACGTCCTATCCTTACAATATATTTAAAAAAAAATCTCTATGTCAAGCATTACAATGAAAACCAAGTACCTATATAATTCATAGAAAACTAAAATAATAGGTATTTCCAAACCAAAACTTAGTTCCTCAGCAATTAACCAAGTAATATCACGAATAAAATAAGTTAATAAACATTTTGCAACACACTCCTATACTGATTGGTACTTAATCATACCCATATCACAATTTGAAGGTCGTTTTCGGCTCTACATTAAATGTAACATAATAATCACTCCATTTCCCTTCGAATTAGGGCTTCAATTTCGCATTACGGGACAATTGCGCCACGTGACCACTATTTGCAGTAAAAATATCACCAGCGTTCGTTACATGAGCTTATTTACGGCACAATTAAGCCATCTCGAAGCCCCATGCGGGTGGATTGAATTCTTCAATCATTGCGTGCTAATTCTTGCGAAATTCCAGCTTGCAATCGGCTTCACAGTAATTGGTAGATACGACTCCTTAATTTTTACAATTGGTCAGTATGTAGCTTTGTAATGAAACCCTGTACTTTGCATCCTACTCGTAAATTACCGTTTCGATACAACGGTTCACATGCATTTTAAGGATCGTGCAACAGGTGATAAAGGCGCAATCGTTTCCATTTTCAATGTTATTTTTAACGGTTTCTAAGAATTAAATGAGTTTTAGATGTTTAGTATATCTGTGTTAATTCGATAAGAGTCGGAAAGCGGCGAGACCATAGCATCCGGCCAGATAAACCCGTACCCAACGTGTGTGTGCAAACAACGGCCGCATCGAGTTATCGACTCAATGAGAAGATCGTTCAATATTACTCAATCGTAATAAAACGATATCGAATTGACTTATTTCGCGGTTAATCGCACCACGCGCGCTATCGACCGCTTCCGGAGTGATTGGGCACTCTTATCTATGTTTCCTTTGCCGAAATATAAACAAAAGTAGTTGAGTATTGCTCACGGATATTCCCCAGAGCGCCACCGAGTCGGAATCGATACTTCGATTCTCGGTACGGGATCATTGACTGAATGCTTCCTGGGTTCTTTGACAAAGCCTGGCATCATGCTTGAGATGCACCATGAAGCAGGACAATGGTCGTAGAAGCGTGGCGCCGGTTCGTCGCCTGCGAGTATTTCAATATAACGGTCACACCCTGACAAATTGTTAAGACACCCTACCTGCTACGTACCCCACAATTGCTGATAATAACAGGTACAAGTATACCACCCCACTTGTATTTATTATGCTCTAAACAAACTAAAAGTGAAAAGCACAGGAAGCGAGCGATATTATCTCTTGACTTATAGTGATTTGTAGTTCGCCTTTATAAATACGGGGTAGGTGCGCGAGTATTTGTCATTGTAGGAGTTGCCGGAAGGGTTTAGGTAAATATGGTTTATTTAACATTTAAACCGTTTAAAGTAGCATATTGTTTAGCCAGTGCATTTTTGTGCATCGTCTTTATTTACAACTTGAATGATTCATTTAGATTTGTTATCAGATAACGATTCAAACACTTATTTTCTCACGGTGGAAAGCTAGGCGGCCATCTTGTTATAATAGTAACAATTCAGTACGACTTGTTGCACTAGGTAAATGTCCTGCAAACTAACAGTGGGCCGTATTTGACATGAGGCACATTCTCTAATCTCTCTAATGTCAAACATAGAAACTTCAAGTTTTGAAGTATCCTAATTTGATTTATGAGAGACCTAAAATTAATGTGTAATGCTAAATTTCGCCCATTGTAATGCCAAGAATATTGCACCGCCAACTATTAGGAAGTTTTTAAATAGCCTTAATAACTACCTACTATTTTATATTAATTTACGATTTTATTTAATTACGATCAAGCTATTTTAAACCGATTTCAAAAAGGGGAGATTTTATTTAATTACGATTAAGCTATTTTAAACGGATTTCAAAAAAGGGGATGAATTTCAATCCGTCTCTACTGTTTTATAATTTTCCAATAAATTTTCATCAAATGATGAAAAGGATTTGAAAATTTGGGTGAAGTCGACATAACATTTTCCAATTTTAGTGGCCTCTAATATCAAACTTAGAAGCTGCAAAATCCATCTTTTGTTACCAAATGTCGAGTTTGAAGTCCGATAATTTGCCGAAAACGTTCAATTGAGCCCTTTTACTGTATTATAAGTTTATTAATACTTCCAATGACAAACAGAGCAATGTTCAACAAATATATTTACGTTACCGTAAGTCTAAGTTACTGTACGCAACTGTTGAAAAATCCTGCCCCGTCTCTTACGTACCCTATTGCCTCTATTTTCGTGGGGAAATTCTTAGCACGACTCTTGCCTCTCTTCTCTTGGATATAGCGAACTCCAAATAAAGCTCATCGCACGATCATGATTTTATAGACAGTCAAAAACTTTTTTATAGCCAATGGAGTAAATTTAAGAAAGTCTAAAAATATTTTAAAGCTTTTGCATTGTAAAATGCGAAATTATTCTTAAATAACTGAAAAAATATGCTTACCCGACCAAGACTCGAACCTGGGACCTCTCGTTTGCCAGGCGAGTGCACTTCCAACTGATCTACCGGGCCCTGGCGACACGCCATCAAAATAACTTAGATGGAGCTAAGATAGAAATATAACTTAAAAGCAAAACAGAATATTCTAAGTAATTTCGATGGCGTGGCGCCAGGGCGCGGTAGATCAGTTGGAAGACTACTCGCCCGGTAAGCGAAAGGTCCCAGGTTCGGGTCCTGATCGGGTGAGTTTATTTACCATATTTTTTCAGTTATTTAAAAAATTACTCATTTCCCCGTATTATGAAAGCCTTGACTCAAGTATAAATTCACTGTCAACGGTAACTTAAGGACTATGAAAAATCTATGCAAAAGAAGAGTTCAAGTCTAAGTAAAACATTGGAATCAAAAAAGTATTAATCTGTGTAGATAGTAAAAGCGCTTTGTATCATATAGCTCGATGCGCCTCTGGTAGCAGAGGTGCATCGATAGCTTATGAAATTCTTGCAAAAATACAAAATCTAAATAACAATGGGTTTGATCTGAAATTGCAATGGGTTCCATCGCATATAGGTCTAGTACGTAATGAGGAGGCTGATCGATTGGCTAAACTAGGTATAACATCGGGTAGAGAAATTAATATAAGAACAAGTTATATGGAACTATTACCAAAATTCAAAAGTAAGTGTCACGATACTTGGAAAGAATATTTTGACGAAAGGTCAAAAGTTAAAGGAATCTGGTATAGATCTATTGTATCTGAGCCTCCTCATGTACCATGGTATGGAAGCACTAGAATTAAGCGAAACCTTGTTGTGCTCGCTTTCAGACTGAGATCTGGCCACATTCCTTTGAAGGGATTTGGATTTTTGATGAAAAAAATAAATTCACCTAATTGTGATGTTTGTGGAACGCTAGAAGATGTTCATCACTTATTGATGGAGTGTGTCCGGTTTCAGTCTGAAAGGGAGGAGTTGATCGAAACTCTCACTTTGAATAAATATGATGTGGGAATGTTCCATAATATATTATGTGATCCTAACTCTGAAGCAGCGCTAGCTATGTTTAAAATTTTTAATGTAAGATTTAGTTAAGAAAACATTGTAATAGGTTACGATGGGACTGACATGTATGCCAATACAAAAGTCCATTTAAATAAATAAAGATTAAAAAAAAAAAGTCTAAGTTAAGTTTTAATAATAAGAAAGATGCTAACTTTATTTAACACAAAACTTACCTAGAGAATCGTACTCCTAATAAACACGGAAGTCGTCAATTTAATATCTTCGGAATTTGTTTTAAATGAAAAAAGAGTTTTCTCTCCTTTTCACAAATTTAAATATCTTGGGTTTTAATCAAAGATATAATAAGTATGTAACCGGTAAATATAGTTCGTTATGTATAGAAGTTTGTTATATGATCATGAAAAACGCTGATAATAGGACGAAGGCTCTAATTATTTTCATTTAAAAAAATATACAAATGTGAGTGAAATGGCAGGCACAGCATTCTATTGCCAGTAATATATCCTTAAATTATAACTAACTACCCGTGCAATCTTGAATCCCGCGGGACTATAGGGATAAATAGTTGCATATGTGCTATTCCAGACTGCACACTATCACTATGCCAAATCAAAGAATCCGTTGAGTCTTTCTGCCGTGACTGAGGAACAAACATCCATACGTCTATCCATTCAAACTATCACCCTTAGGAAGAATAATTGTAATAAATATATATACCTATATTGTACTGTGTAATACATAACAATTATTAATCTAGAATATTTATAAAGGCTTATGTTATAATTATAATTGTATTGCGTATTATTATGAAATTATTTTTAGCTTGAATTATTTAATTTTATAAATCCTATTTGAGAATAATCCTAAATAACATTATTGTGACGTTGAAGTTGTAAATTTTAATTTAATACAGTAATTAATGCTTTTTCCCAACTTTGACATTCCAAAATATTATTATTCAATTTTTTTTTGTATTCTGAATTATTTAATATTGACATTTTTCATACTAACATTTGTAATTTGATTGATAGTTCTGATGTTCTCATTATTACTAATATTTTTTATTGTACCTATCCTGATAATAACCTGTATGTACCAATGATCTGTTAATTGATTGAAATAAATGATTTGAATTGAATTGAATAAGATTAACATCGATATCAAATTGACAAATGAGGCCAGTAGGAGCTGTCGGGAATTTACGATTCGGTCACGATATACATACATCGCTACTTAGGAACTTTGCAAAGCGACATAACCTCAAACTACCAATCAATAGATTCCAATAAAGACCGTCTGGTACTTAAAACAATAAGATCACGCGTACGTAACATAATTGTTTCTGCTAATTCCAGCATCCGGTCCACATGGATGACAATACTTATGAATGGGTACTGCAACAGTGCGGATGAATGAATGCGTACGGACATGTGTTAGGGTGTCTACCCCACAGACTGAGCACATGGCTTTTAAACATTGTCTTATGCAAAAGGACGGTCTCATTCATAATGTTCGTGGAATACTTTTTATGAGCTTAAAAAATTTGGAGAACGGAGGTACGTTGTTTCCGTTTGGTGGTAATTTCTTTAATTTGGAATGTATGCGGAATTCTTTTGTTTTAATTTTTTTGTAGGCATAAAAATTTCGTTCGTATGATGTAATGATTCTTACAAACTCCTTATGGTTTTTCATTTAAAGATTTAGGTATCACCTACCTATCTCATGGTATCCATGAACGTGAAACCAAAAAGTAGCTAACGGGAAACTGGTTAAAAGGTGAGAATTTATTAGCCGTGACTAAGAGTGTCTTGTTTAATTAAAGGTTCATTAAAAATTGTCTGCTATTTAGAATTAATAAGGAAATGAAATATTTTTATACATATAGAAAAGATAGGCCATTTCAAAACATAACTAAAGATCACTGCGCTTTCAGATCCAACAGCCAACTACCAAAAATGTGTTTAAAAATAAGTTGATCGTCATGAGCTTTCTGTATTTAAAATATTCTTTTTAAAGCTGACCTACTCGAATTCAATACAATTAGTATCTCTAATTGACCTCAAACACAAAATCGCAACATTACCTATACAGATTTAAATCTCGCGTTTTCACGCTTTAAGGCCCCGACTTAAATTAAAAAATAAATTACGCATTTCCTAAACCCCAAAGAGAGTTTTAATAATTTTGCATAGAGCTAAACGGCGCTAGTGTAGGTACATAATTATTCTGAAACGTAATTTGTCTGATTGCCGTTTTATCGTCTAAATACTCTGTATTATAAGTACATATGAAAATAAAGATTATTAATTAAAAATGAATAAATATTTATGACAATCAAACAACATTATCTAGCCCAAATTCAGTTTTTAAAGAACTTTCTATGGATACTAAATAACGAATCACAAACTTAAGAAATAAATAAACATACTTATATACACTTACATACTTTTATTAGAAAATAAGCTTAAATAAACATTAATGCCATCATCACGTGGCATTCGAACTCAAGACCTGCGGCATAGAAGCAATGCACCTATGCAACCACACCAATCTTTCGTTAATGTTTATGCGAATAATTTGCTTTCAAAATACACTTTGAGACTTACACTCACCTACACACAGTCTTAAGTTGGGTTAACCCAAAGGTCTACTTCCCCCTCATCCGGTGCACTTCCGTCGTCCGCGGTCACGGGAATGTCATGATTGCACGCGAGGTCACATGACGTCGCCCGAGGTCACCCGCGGTCACTGATAGCGGCGGCCAATTGATAGGAACGCTCAATGGATGCAGTCATGTGTTGTTTTTTGCTTACTTTTTATTAATTATACTACTTATGTGTGTTTGTTTATGGATAATAAAGTTGAAGGGTTTTTTTAATGTTTGGACGCGCTAGTCTCAAAGATATACATAGCAAAGCTTTTGGGATAAGAATAACAAAGCTCCGTCAAAAACCTACAGAATTAATCAAATTTTAACATACATACCTAAGTTAAGTTATGTTACGTGAGTTTATAAAAACATCTGATGTCACGTTTGACTTTGGATTATAATGATGGAGCCAATAAAGCCAATAAAACCTCTGTTCCGTAACTAACTTTAACAATATGCCCGGGAAGAGAAGCAGATGGTATTATGTTAAACATATCCATCATACAGTGGGACTAGGAGATGTCCTTGTGGATATGTTATGCGAATATTCAGTATTTAACTATTTCGTAAATATCATTTGCTCTATCACAAGAATGTGTGATCACTGTAAGCGGTCCAACTTTGCTCTCTATTTGGAAAATTTGATTTTTCTTTTAAAAGTAACCTTAATTCCATGTAGCGAGAATGCGCGTTTAGTTAATTAGATTATTTCTTACAAACGCTTTGTTCCGCTAAAGAAAATTTTAGGAATATTTGGTATCTATGAAATTGGCCATTATTTTTCATACATTGCAATCTAACCCTAAACAAAACAATACCTCTTCAGGTAAAACTATACTTGATAAGCAGTCTCCAAACTCATTATAAATATCTGTAAATCTTAATATTTCCGTAACTTAATATCCACATAATGTAAAATAAAACACTTTTTGACCGGATTTATCGCGTATATTTTACATTTCAACTAAATGCTTCCGTGTCTTTGCAGACCGGTGGTCAGTCGCTCATGACACGTTTTATTGAGTAAATCTTACGAACGAACATTTCTGATGCCACGGGTATTAAACTCGCATCGAACCCAGCGTCTTCATAACTGCGGCCAAATACCCAAACCGTTACACTACAGGCACCGCCATTATATTAAATAAATATATATCTATAACATTCCCATACCAATGTCTAGATTAAATTTTAAGAACTTGTGAAATAGATTCTAGATAACGAATAAATAAACTTTCCAAATATTAAACATACCTATCGAATATATGAAAGAAACACATAAACAAATATGAATTGACAGATAACATCGGCGTATAATAAATATCAAACCAAACGGGATTCAACCCAAAGACCTCTAACAAGAAGACAATGTTTTTACCACTACACCTGCCGACCGTCAATTATAAAAATAATGATTATCTCAAATAATAATAGTTTAACTATTTTCTTACATATTAATATATGATATTATACTTATAAACCCAATAATTAACGAACTTCATAGGTGAGACAACTAGACAAAGAACGCGCTACGGTTGTCGTAGCACATCGTAGTTGCTACGAGCCGTACGATATCATAGGAACATTTTCTAGTCAATTAATCTACTTTTACTTCGATAGTAAAAGAGATGTAGCCTAAAATATCAACTATATGTTTCATTCTTATTATACATATAATATTTCAATGCGGATTCGGCTCATGTTTTTATTATATAAAAGGATGATACAGGCTTTTTTGAATCTTTAAACGCAATTTACAATCCCCATTATGGAAGATACCGCTCTGTCAATTCTCAATGCTCTTGATACTAATACCTCCGAAAAAAACCAACTGCTTTTTTAAAGAAAGCCATTTCCCCAAAAAATTTGTAAAATTTTAACTGTTTATATGCTTTGCTTAGTTTAGGGCTGTGTTTAAAAAGTCTAATGTTAATAACATCTCTTTATCAAATTTAACTTCTATAAAGTCTCGCTCGAGGCTCAATTCAGTATTATGCAACAATATTATGTAGGTAACCATTTTTTGGTTCTTAGGCATAGCTGCTTTGTGAACCGTGCCCGAGTGTCCTGCCGTTCCGGATTGAAGGGCAGAAAAAGCACTGAAAATACTGACTTCGAGATATAAATAAGTGGTAAATTAAGATTTGTTCTGGCTTCCATTTATATTTTGAAATACTCCTAAATATAAAAACATCACACAAATATTTAGCGCCACTGGGTTCGAACCCAGGACCTCTGGCATAAAAGGCAATATATATATATGTTACCACTACACCAGCCTCTCATTTTTACATATACCATCAAATATACATAGGTATACTATCAAATTCGGCAACTCCCGATAGTTCCCCTGAAGTTGCAGGATATACAGTCGTCCATCCTATAAAAATATAAAAAAGAAAACATACGTTAGCTCATTTAAGATTATATTGGGCTCTATTCAACAATACAGTCTCTAATTTTAAGTTTCTCTTACGTCAAAATTAAGCTACAAAACCAGTTTTTCTTCTATACTCCGACAACGATCTTCTGGCGCGTGGCGAAAATTGGAACTAACCACCGTCTTGGGAAATGTCACTTCATGACTTTTACCGCTCATATTTAATAAAAATATAAATAACAAAATCATTTATTCGACGCAAAATAGACAAACAAATAAAGTTAACAACATTTAGAAAAACAAACTAAATTCAACAAGAACATAAAAAAAGACAAAAGGAGAACAAAAACCCTAATTTGACGGCGAAAAGGCTTGAACGCAGCGTTATGTAGCAATTTGTAAGTTACAAATTTCAGCGCTGATTTTAAAGCCTGTGGAGTTGACGGACACTTTACGCATGCAATAAATAAACGTTAAATATAAGAATTTCAATAGCTAGAATGTGTTAATATTAAATTGATAGACAAGAATATATAATAGACAAATATTACATAAAATAAATAATAAAATATTTGTTAATGTACTTTTAAATTCAATATTAAGATATTAATTATTGTAGTTATTAAATTGAAGAAGTTATTTTCAGAAAGAAAAACAATTTAACGTCTCAATAAATCCCTTTTTAAGCGTAAAGAAGTAAGTTGCCTCTGCAATGTTTATATATTGCCATACTTTGAAGAATACACTTTAGAACGTAATATATTTCATTTTTTAAATCTCAATAAAAATTACGATTTCAGGAGAATTGCCTCTTTAGAAAGACTGTATGAAAAGTGAAGAAAGATAAGCAGAATTTTACAAACCTTTCAAAATACGAGTATTTCTACATACGAGTAGGTACCTAATAAAGAAAGTAGTGGTGACGAGGATGTCGAGGAAAACAATGTATCATAAAAACATGATATTGTTCTATGTTACTCTATTTTTAATACTTATATGTTCTTGCTTAATGTTCTATTCATATCTTTAACCCTGTGATTTTGTACCACCAACGTTTTTCTCAAAGTTTACGGGACTTGCTTTTTTATAGTTCATAAAATGAAATAATTTCTGTTCTCAACCATGAAAAAACTAAAAGTTTATGCATTCATATTTATGCCTGAGAAGAGGGAAATTATACTGAATGGTAACCCTTATTTCAGCCTCACGCCCCTCTGAAGTCATCATCCAACCAAAAAAGCCTTGTCGGACTGTAATGTTGAATATAACCCATTGTCAGTTATAACTGGCAACTCTTGTGACATTTTTGTATTTATACTTGTTAGCAGATTAAAGTGATAGTGTAATCAACAGATTAACCTCAATATCTCATCTTGGTTTGATGTAATCAACAACATTACAGTAATGTGAGCGTAAATTGACGTCATCCTTGATCGAATGAGCTTATGAAATAGAAAGAGATGGTTTATGTGTTGTTATTCTTAAACTAAATCATTAGAAAAACCGTTACTAAATACTCCTGTAACTAATTTCATTATTACTGTGTACTGCGATTATGTTAAGTAATTCTTAAAGGACCATTTTAGGCGTATTTTGAAACGTTTGTTAAAACTAGCCTGAAGTTTTTTTTCGAATTTAGTGTTCAGTCCTATAAACCCCAATCTGCCTACTGAGCTATCTAGGGATCGTGAATGTCAGGTTAGCGTATTGCTTTTAAGTGAAACCAACGGAAATATTTCCTATTACGCAACAGTAAATTCGCACTATGGTTAGTCTATCACGAACATTTTATTAACTTGAAACTGAATTTCTAAAGTACGCTACGTAGAGGCCGATCATTACGTAAATTCCCAAACATTAACCTTTTTTCTAAGTCGTGTGAAATTCCTGACTAGATGCGATGGATGCGCCATAAATTCTAGGCTTAAAAGCCGGGTGTACCAGTTGCCACCCACCCTGGCGGGCTCTGCAGTATGACTGGTAATTGACTCGTCCCACTCGTCCTGCGCCACCCTTCCATAAATATTTCCCGATCAATTATTATGCGGCCCAAAAAACTCCTCAATTCTCGGAAACACCACAACCCAACGCGGTTCTTCACAAAGCTCGAAAGCAGAGACAATCATATACAATAAGCAATGTTGAAGAAAGAGATGGATGTGGACAGGAATGGGTATCACACCGTAAAGGGCGAACTGTGAGAATTACAAGGAACGGATTTATTTATTGATCTTCGTTGTTCCGTTATTATGAACGAGTGATTTGTAAATAAATAAGTGGGTCCTTTATCAGGCTAAAGATGTTTAATCTCTGGCGTGCCACAATGGCGGAGTGCTAAGTAGCGAGCAGCGTCGTGACATAACGGGCCGCGGGTTCTACTCGCTCCAGTGAAACGAAGAACTTTCTCCAGCCACTTCCTCCATCCTAACTTATTGGTTACGCTTTCCAAAATTCTTGGCTTTTTACATTAACAAGCAATTCAACTATCTTTTTATACGATTTGACATAGAAACAAAAGGCGGTTATAAGTATTAACTTTTTTCTACCTAAATTTTATTGTCAATGCTGCCATTTTATAGTTATTCATCGAATTTAAGAAGGATGTAATATTCAAGTCACACAACTATTTTATTATTCCAATAAAACGATATCACTTCTTGTTTCGGTTATTTTTTTTAAGAACATTGCCCCCTTTCAGCGACGACCGCTAGTCAACTAATAATACTATTTTTGATGTCTTGGGAGAGTGTTAATTACAAGCAAACGCGATATTTTCGCCGCATTCCGAGTGACTCATGCGCACAATTGCGCGTTGTTTCCATTTCACTATTGTGTGGATCACGTATGTGCGTAACGATCGATCCGACTCCACTTATTTGTAAATTGAACGTAACAGGACAAGCAACAAATTACTGGAATAACAAAATGTACAATGGGTTCAAGGAATAACAATAATATACTTACTGAATAGTTGAATATTTTCAAGAATCTTTAATACGAGTGGATTCTATTTAACTTGAAATCGTAAGTACGTACTGAGAATATTTTAAGCTCTTATGGTATGAATGTGATCAAAGAGTTTTATGGCATTCATTTTAGCATGAACAGTGAACCCAACTCTCGACTTATGGTTGGTTAAGGTTCCTGCCGATGCGAGCCGAGTTTTATGATTGCTTTTTTGAAAACTATTTGAAGAATTGGTAGAATAAATCCAATAACTCTAAGTAAAAGTTCCCAGTAGCAAATGTTAATTTGCAAAAAATGCGACAAGCCACCAAACTCGGTGAAATCATAAAATTTCAAACGCCATTTACTAATTTAAAAAAATAGATCAAAAACCGTTATATTTAAATATCTTACGTTAGCCACAAGCCACGCACCTAATACAGTATATATGTTCGTTCCATTTTTAAGTTCATCCGTGTCTATACTATCATTAATTCCGAATTCATTAAAGGTTTTAGCGACAAATACACATAAATCGCATCGTTACTGACAATGGGTACGTGTACTGTATAGACCAATTGAATTCGGACATACCCAGCAGACATGACACAGTTGTCAATTAAGACTCGGGCAGACTTTTTAAATTAAATTGTTTGCATGGAGTTCTCAGGGGGCACAATTAGACATATTTCTTACTAACTCGCATCTGCCTTATTATTTGCATGTCCAAGCTTCGCTTTGATGTGAATCTTACAACGATGCTAACATAAGGAAAAATCAAATAATTGGCCATGCTGGTAGAAAAAGAAAACTGCCAGTCTATGCAAAAGGTATGAAATAGAAACTCCGAGGCTATTGAAATGTGGTTGCCACTGCTTAATTGACTTGCGAATAAGAATCATACACAAAATAGAATATTACCAAAAACCGTTTTCAAAGCAAACTATGACGTACATATCTCGAGCATAATTTATCTGTCCTCAAACGCAATAGTTTCACTCAAAGCACAAGAGTCTTCGATTTCCCGATGAGGCAAGCTGGAAAGTAGAATTTTCTAAATTAGCTTGTGTTTGGATCTATATCTTTTACTAAAAGCCATTGGCTCCGGTCTGGGTAATTTATTATTCGAAAATTATTTATGGATTCTTCTCTCACTTATGAAAAAAGAAATACCGAAGACAAAGGCCTTGAGACCTCTTAGTCCAGGCACCAGACTGCCTTAAAAATATAACATGATAGCCTCAGTATAGCCTTCAGTGAAATACTTATTATATTCCATCCCATCTAGGAAAAATCAAATTAACTATTTTTATATATAATACTATAATTCATTTATAGTGACACTAAAATCATAGCCAACACCGCCACACACAAAACCGACCTCACAAACAACAATCAACTTTTCCACAACCATCACTTACCAAAACCAATAACTACATCCTCAATTCTTGTCAAATTAACACAGATATCTAATATTCTCATAATTTCGGGGGATAATTGTAGGATTTACAGAACTTGTTAGGGAGTGAGGCAAAGGAACCGAACCTGTGTAGCCACCCATCAGGGCAGGGGCGTGCAAAGTGCAGCCGCGACCGAAGAATGAACATTCTTAGACGGGTAACATTGTATGGAGAAGACTTATTTTTTACACCTTCAGTGTGAAACTGAATACCCAAGAAATGATTAATTACAATATGAATAGTCTGAATAATGACGAATAGACAGTTATATTAATTTTAGAATGTGATATTCGCATATAGGAAAGTTAAGCTCTGAGTCGACATCACATCGTTATTCCTACCGCCTAAAGTAAATTATAAACATGGTTTTACCACATTATCAGGTGGATCCACTTCTTTGAATTTTCTCTTCTCTTCTCTTATTAATCATAAAGGTGTTACCACACCAATCGATTGACTGTCGATCTACGGAAGACACGAACAGTCGACGTCTATCGATGGATTTTACTATGAAAAAAAGAACGATTGGTATGCCAATTATATACCCTAAAAAATGTACGCTTAGACAAAATAAGCATGTGGCGGACTACCTTAGATGAGTAATTAAATAAAACCAGAGATAAACACGTGTAGATAGTTATATGATTTATTTAATACTGAATTACTTACATAGTGTGTCTTAGATCTAGATCACTTTCCTTATATGTATAGGTACACGTGGCATATACCCAACGACAATTACAGACAAAATAGACAACAAAGACAAAATAGACAACCCCATGGTTGTCTGTAAGAAATCGCTCGTCAGCGATAAGACCGCCTAGTAGTACTTACACAACACACTGTCTTTTTTTTTCTCATTTACTATCTGTACTGTATACTGAAGTGTAAATAAATAAATAAAAATACCTTCCCCCTTTACAAAAAAAAAGTATACATTTTTCTCAAAGTAGATATGGCCTGCACGTGTTCCTAGTTTCCTTTCTTTTTCTAAGCCTCAATAAAAGGCTACATTGTGACAACCTCATAAAATTAACTATATCTATTATTATATTAATATCTTTTTACACAACTTATTCTTAAAAAATCTAAACCATATTGTACCTTAAACTTAAACCACTTAAAAAAGTCCATCGCTTCTATTACCCATACAATGGAGCCCTTTTTTTCAATGAAATTTAACCGCCTGTTTATGTAGAGACAATGAATCTATTGCGTCAAATTTTGGGAATTCCTTTTTTTCGGCGCTTCGGGTCCGTGAGAATGCATTGAGTTCGACACGTCGCATTAGGTAAACACCGAGACAGACAGACACACTGCTAATGACAGTTCCCGCGGTTTGTAAATCTGTCTACAGTTTACAATTTAGTTTTATTTATTAGTAAAGTGAGAGTTGAATGCGGGCGTGTGTGAAGTGATCTCACCGGCTTGCACCCTCCTAAAGGGTAGTTTACAATGCTCTTGATTTTGTTAAGTACCCTTATCGGTAACATTATTAGTTGTGTGAATTATAACTTAAACTTATTAAATGAAAATATCACGGGAGTAAAAACGTTTATGAGGCCCAACTTGTAGGTACGGTGGGCACAGCCCTACTTAATTAATGAAAGATAGAAAATGGCATATGTAATATTAGTCTCTATACTCTAAAAACAGCTAAAGATTTTGATTTTCAGTAGTCTCACTCCCAATTAAGTTGTACCTTATCAGTTGTACTAACCATTAATATAAAAATCAAGATTTCAAAGAATAACTAACAGAATCAGGCGCAATTTACAACAAAAAACATCGAATGGATAGTCACAATTATTTGAACGAAAACTTTATCAGCAATTTTCATGTTACTTCACTTTCAATTCTCCTGATGGTTATAAAGATGAGTCTCGACATTAGGTACATACAGGGTGACTGGTGACAAATTTTAGATACTGAAGGAGAGCACTCTGTACTCGATTCTGGTCATAATTATGTAATAAAAGTGGGTACTTAAGTTTTCACTAGAATTCCCTATAAATAAATAAAGTTTTCTTACCATGTACTTTACTTACGCCTGAGTCAATCGCAGGACCTGGCACGCGGATCGCTGCTAACACTTGTGTAACCATGCCTTGCGTAATCAATTCTTTAACTTTCGATTATGTTTACTCAGTTAATAATTCATATATATTTTTAAATATATTTTTATTCTTCATTCATGTATGATCTCAAACTATCACGTCCTCGAATTTCAAAAGTGACCCACCAGTCTCCCTGTATATCGAATGTAACAACAACAAAGAATTGTTTATTATAACAACAACAACTTCTTCACTAAAAAAATTTACAAAGCTCTAAAAATGGTGCTTCATCTAGATTGGATTGTTATTGCTCAGTTACTTCTAATATAGAATCCGGGAATACGTAATAAGGCTTTAAGGGATAAATAAAGCACAACATTAATAGAATGAGACCCCCTACGAGAACTGCCTTGCTAGGGCTTCAGCCATGATGCAGTTTCTTGCTAATAGAGTGTAAAAAATAAAATCCTGTTCTCCCCATACAACAACAACTGGTCGAAAACAATCATGATTTAAATAAGTAGTCCATGGTCAGACGAACCTCGAAAAGACTTAGCATATGTCTCAGAACCTTTCTATGCTGTAAGCCGCATTAATATCAACTAAAAATGCAATTAAACGTTTATTATTCATTTCTACTTAAATTACTCTTCTATAATTTAAAATGTAGTGTAATTAGGCCAATAGTCTTCCCAGTAAAAATGCTCCAAACAATCAAGAGAATTCCCAAAATGATATCAAATACATACAAGTCAATGTTGTCAGTTCCCAGGCACGTATCTAATCGGCGGGAGTTCCCGCCATTTTGTCGCTGTGCCTGCGCCTGCGCCAGTCTCATGGCTTTTCTAAATTAAATATTTAATAAAAATAGCATTACTTCCTCGAGATAAGGAAATGAATCGTGGGTGTTTGGGACAGAAGGAGCTTCTTTTTTTTTTTTTTTTTTATATAAAATATGGAACTTAGAACTAAAGATATGACAGATACACTGATTGTTTTTGATTTGTTTACATGAAAACCTCTTCTTCCGATAAGGGTCTTTCAAGTTCAAGTATCTGAAACCATTTTCGCATCACGATATAAAACCACAAGAAACTTGCAAAATAGATTATTTTTTAAACATACATACATAACTTCACGCCTGCCTCCCTTTGAGGTAGACAGAGACAAGACGCCAATTGCTACGGTCCAAACATACCTCTTTCGCTTCCTCCACGTCCATTAATCTTTTCATACATGATCGCCGGTTAGCGATACTTTTAAATAGGCTCTTCTAGCACCCATATTCTTAGTCGTTTCCTCCAAATCTCCTCACCTCGACTCAACGTCTCGAGGGCATTCTCGTATTCTTAAACATAAAAAAGTCCTCCACTTGAGAATTTACTTACTCGAGTCGAGTGAGAATGGAGGAGTAAACTGTTAAAGCATAAGGTACCTCGCGACCAACCTTATAGCTTCCTCAAGACGTGTTGAATGGTTGTTTTATCGAAAATATGAGTGATTTATTGGACTTCCAACAATTTATCAATAATATATATGACGAACCATATTTATATGACGCATATCCAGCCCAACGACCACTATGGCGTTGGAGTAAACCTATCTGCCTCAGACGCCAGTGGTTGCGGGTTCGAACCCCGCACGGAACCAGAAAACAAGAACGTTCCGTGTCTGGGTGTTTATCTATTTATGTATTTATATTCTAGGTTCCCCCCTAGTTCGCTATATGGTATCCCATAACACAAGCTATGCTTACTTTGGGGCCATGTAGTTGGTGTGATTGTCTGGGGATTTTATTTATTATTTATTTGATATACACCAATTATACCAATATACACCAAGACTAAATTAACTTTAACCAAGTCTCAGCCCCTTTGAAAACTCCTAAAACCGTCTTCAATGAAATCATCAAAATGACCTTTATCCCTTATCATATTCTGCCTATACCTGCATTCCATGTCTTACTGCCAGGTTGTCACGACAGGGTGGTCGTTGCTCTACTAGTTCTTCTTGTCAACACACAACGACGTTCAGCTTTTTTTCATGATCACATGTGTCGACCACACAGTCCCCGACAAATATTTACCCTCGATTCTATAATGCGCATACCTCACAAACATTGGGTAAACAAACATAGTGTGTCCATGCAAGTTTTCAGAACATAATTCCTGTACATGAATTCAAATCCTTTGTTGTCTAGACTCTACGGAACTTAACTCGAGTATCTAATGAGCCAACGTAGATTTTTGATGTAAAGCTCGCTAAAATATCAGAATGACTTTTTCTATTTCATGGTATAAACTGTATCAATATTTATTGGGTATTTTAATGGAATATTGAACAACTAAGACAACTTTATTATTACTAAGACAACAAAATATTTATTTATGGTTTAAAAAGCTGTTGAACCACCTATTGATATATTTACCTGTAACAATCGCAATTAATAACTATATCCACACAAAATTTTCATAATGATGTAGTGTAATCTTTCATAAAATAACGATTTTTCAAATAATTCTATCTATATTTATGATTATAATTGTATCACCTTCTAAAATCATGCAACTAGGTATACATTTTCTTATATGTGTGTATACAACGTGTAACAAAATGGAGAGATAAAACTTTATTTTACCATACCATACGTAGAATATACAATAAAATAATTAGCATGATTAGTGCTGGTATAGACTTTCATACAAATTTATTTAATTATTTTACAGCCAAATATTTTCACAACCCTAGTCAACCTAATAAGCTAAAACAAGACTTGTGCCGCAGCCACAACCAGACAAGACCTTATTATGACCTTTCCCGCACCGGCTGAACTTTATAGTATCTGTCTTAGTTACCCATCACTTTATTTTTACGCCATCTGTTATCGAATAGATTTCATCAAAAGTTAACAGCTGTTTTTAGGGTTGACACTTAGATATTTTGATCTAAACTTTGAAATTGTTTTTCGGCCGAACCGTAAGGATAACAATTATGTTATTATGTTACTGTTACTTATAAACTACATCAGCAAACATACAATCCCCGTAAGTATTATCTCTTCATTATGTTACACGTTGTAGAACCGTCGAACCACGCCCAGAAAGTTATTGAGAGTTGAGAGTAGGTCAGATAATAAGGATTAAAGAACCTTCGCCGACCTTTCATCAAGTTTAAGTTGCTCCTTAGTGATACTACTTCTAATTTGAATGTAAGATACTAAAATAGATACACTTTACCGAAAAAAACTTATTTTAATCACAGGTTTTATTGTACATATTTTATAACATATTTACCGATATTTATTTTAGACTAGGCAAGTAAGAGAATGTGCTTAACTATTATCTCTAAGATGAAAATTAGTTGAAATATTATCCGAATTATTAGAACTTTCTATAAACCCTCTATATTTCTCCATAAAATTACATTTAATAAGGCTTTGTCAGATTCAATTAATAACAAGGTCAATCATAACTGTAACAAATGATGACTTCGCACATTCCCCAACCCTGTAAACCTTCTTAATAGTTCCCCCGTCAAACCTTCCCTAATAAATAGTGTCTATAATGCTAAACAGGCTCGGTACCCAAAACCAACCTGTAACGCAGTCCATTAATCGGCTGGACCGCAGGAGATGAAAAAATCTCATCTGATAATCGGGTAAGTGTTTACCGATTCTCACGAACTGTGGCCAACCCTCAATGGCGCCTCACTGATTGATAGTAGCTGAGATCCTCACACCTTTTTGGAAATACACCATTCTAAACTGTATTTTCAGACTGTTAAGAGACAATTTGCCAGATTGCTCTCTAAATCCTAGCTAAACATATGTTTTTAAATCGAAAGCAGTAATTTTGTACTCTATTAGAGAGTGGTACAGTTCAATTTTGAATAAAGGTGTATTAATGGAATGCCCATTCAAGGAATTCTGCATCCTCATAGATGTACCTGTCTTCGGCCACCTCTAAAGGAAACAAAAAATGTTATGTTAATTCCATATATCAGGGCATTATTTACAGTTGCCACAATACTTTTGTTATCATTTTATTGGGTAACATTCCCATTTATTTATCAGGCTGTATGAAGGCGGTCTTTTTTTAAAGAAATTAAACTTAAGTCTATTTATTGTTTGGTTGAACTGGTTCAAAGAATGTGCCGGATTATAATTTATACGAAGCTTTAACGTCTAAAGTTCTAGGACCAAGCATAACTAAATCACTTTAATTCAATGTATTTGCGTATTCAAAATCATACTCGTTTATTTATTATGATGTAAGTTATTCAAATCGCGTGTACCTACACAATCAAACCCATTCCGCATCACACCTCACAAGAAACGAGTTCGTTTCACTCGGCGACTGCCACAAAAATTCCACACACTTTTAAAAAAAAAACTAGTCCCTAATGGCAGAACAAAATCGATATGATGTTTGTTCGTTACTTCGGCGAACGATGGCCGCACAAGTACGGGCAATGTGAATGTTCCACGAAGGATTTCCTATGAAAAACTTTGACTTTAGGCACCACTTGACTAATTAGCAAGCTGGCGAAGGAGCTCTCTTGTTTGAATGCTTGTCTGCTCGCTCGTTTATGATGTTATCTTGCAGCGGCTTGTAAATACTAAATGGCCAGCCAGGTAGAGGATTTAGGTCTGCTTATGTCTTTTTAGGAGTTCTAATTACAAAAAATAAATGTTGTTAAATTGTTAACTAGTTTTAGTGTGCTTCTTCAGAGGTTCGTTTTGATGTTCGCCGATACGATTTTTGTCTGACAAGTTTAAGGGTATGACAGAAGTATTTTTTATACTTGTCATTGATTTTTTTTTAAATGAATGCTTTCAAACACTGCCTCGTTACTTAAAAACATGTAAAAACTTTGAAATGTGTCTAAAAGTTCGTAACGTTATATGTCTGCTAATAACATGTAGGTGCATTGAGATCCATAAATTAATAATAACCTGCCTCCAGTGGCGAGCAGGGCGGCTCTCTGAACTAATTCGTTCAGAAAGCTCATTCACGCAAAAGACTTATTGTTTTGTAGCGAAACCAAATTTCGTGCGCAGAGAGAGAATATCAAAGCACGTTTTGGGCATGCGGTAACGAGGTAGGAGGCAACCCGAGCTGTGATCCCGGCGGCGGTGTCGGCTTACGGCGCCTCTCTCGCAATTATCATATTCCACCTAAACACATAATATTGTGCATGTAATTTTAAAAATAACTCGCGTCCGGCCGACCTCAATCGCCTCTGATTTATAGCAAGCGGGGCGCCGCGGCCCGATCGCCCGCGAGATTGCACTGGCCGCACAAATAACTATAAGTGCCGGTTCGCTACGGTCCAACTTAACAGGGGATACTTACTTAACAGCATTCTATTCTTGTGAGCGGCTCTCTATAAGGCCAGCCAGCTTCCATCCCCTTTTTATGCGATCACATACCGGCCGAGGCATGCGTTAAACGTTTACAAATCATAGTCGCAAGTAAGTTAGCCGATACTTTATTACTGCCTCGAAAGGTCGTGATCGTTCCTTAAATAGCTCGCTGCGAAGAATGCTCTAGCGCACAGACGGTTTCAAAGCTCTCGATTATGAAGACAATTAAACTGTTTACCAACTGTCTACACGGGACAGATAGAGTGTCAACAATTAGCCGGTGCGGTGTTGAGGCGGGCGAGGGTGTCTGCAGCGACGCTGAGCGGCTGCGCGGGCGCAACTTATGAATCAAATACATGAATGACTCGCGTCGGCCACGTGTCGACGTTCTCACGCCTGCTTTTTATCGTCGGCTCAGTTTTTTCTAAGCGATATGTCGCGTGAGCCACATGCGGAGCTCGCGACCCCCACAAAGAAGCATGTGGCGCCTCATTCGCTAATTACTTCATCGTGTACTGAGCAAATTTTTATTCATACAAATATGGCCGTGAATAGAAGCGGCTGGCAGGTCTGGACGATGACCTCGCATCAAAATTCAAAGCCCGACGCGAATCGCGCTATCTAAACATATGACTGTCGCATCGCAGGCCCCTCGCCGCTTTCGCTTCGGCTGTTCCGGGAACAACGTGAATCCTCGCGTAGCAACAGAAAGCACGATTCAAAAAAAGAATAGACGATTCAAAAAACGAATAGATGCGCACAAAAACCGTTCGGTCTCAAATAAATGAGAAGAAACCGGAAATTAAAGCAGTACAATAAGAGGCGACGAATTGAATTGACGCGTGCAAATCCTTCAAGTCAACAGACTCACATTTGTACAAAGCTAATGGAAGAATAGTGGTGTTCTTTTTGCGGCTATTAGTTTAACGAACGTCGGTCACGAAGTGAGGCCCGCGGCCGGCGGGTCGCGTCGACTCAATTCCACGGCCACTATCGCTCGTATCAAACGCTATTAATAAAATATAATTTATTCATTAAATATAATGCAATCCAACTGGAATCTTCATTTTATTTCGGGTATAAAAACAGCCGCCTCATTTAGAGGGGTCTCTTTATAGCATCAGCATCTTAAATAAGAGGATCATCGTGACCTATAAAACTATTTATGTTAAGAAATAAGTAAATCGGTTTCGAATGATTAGTAATCAAATCGTCAACTGCTAAATTAGGGCTTTAGGGTCAACTCACGGGCGTCAACCGTCGCGGAGTGTTAGTTATGCCCTTTGCCCTCCGGCGTTCGTGATATAAATTAGAAGGTCTTATAACAACGCCCGATGGCATTTCGTAATAACTTCGATGTGTGTATTATTTATTGTTTTTAAATTCATTTCTTCATTTTGCACAGCGGTTTTAAATTGTTTTAAACATAATATGCTATTTAAGCAATTATATTCTTAAAAAACCTAATATACCATAGAGTACTAAGCGTACCTACTCTTATAAAGAGAAAAGAGTTCAATGTTTCTGTTTGTATTGTGTTAACTCAAAAAACAGTGGTTCGATTTCAATAATTATTTTACAAAGCGAAACCATTATTATCTAGGAATATCATGAGATATGTCTTGTGAAAAAAATTCCTAAAATCCGAAGCTAGGCGATCGAAACAGCACGCTAATACTAGTCAATAAAATAAAGATGGAATATTTGCCTATTTTCGCGCTAAGTTATTTTAAACTATGCGCATATGCAATGATAATGTGGATTTATCATATAAAGTTGCTTCCGGATCGTGCACTAATGGAATATAACATAAATCTTTATTATTACAAGATCTCACATGAACAAAGTTACAAGAGACCAAGAGACCGTTATATTTGCAAAGGAACAATTTCGAAGCGACTTTTAATTTTAATTGATATTAGGTTTTGTACCTATGAACGACTGATTACGAATTCTTGTCATCGCTGCATCGTCATCCTTGAGTACAATAATGTAGGTAGTTTGGATTTTTAAAATCTATAAGCTGACCTGTAAACGCGAAGCCTATTGGGAAAATAAATATCTTTCTCTACCTATTTATCTGCTAATTTTTAAGATTTCCAGTCGGATTGCAATTATTTTCGCATTTGATAGAAAAAAAGCAACGGGTAAAACTGTGTTGAAAAAATATTTCTAAAACTTCAATTTATTTAGGTATTGGGAATTTGTGAAAATTTCAGGTTTTTAGTCTATCTATCGATAAACTAGTTCTGTTAGATGAATGTATTTTAGTAAATAGAACTCAGTCCAGATTACTGTCCTTCTCTGACTAAGCAGAAATATTGATGAAGAAAAGTGACAAATCACGTATACTCTAGCAAATAATTCAATGCAGTAAAATCGGTTTAAGTGAATGAATGTAATTATTTTTAACCGAATTCAAAAAAAGGAGTTCTCAGTTTGATCTGTAAGTATGTTTGTATGTATGTTTGTCCGCGATTATCTCGCGTTTGCCTGAACCGATTTGGATGGAGGTTTAAAAAAAAAATTTTTATTGTTTAGGAGAAGGTTTTAGTATATTAACCGAAAAAAAAACAGGGTTCTCAATTTATTTGTTTATTTTGTATCAGAGACGTTTCGCGAATGTTCGGCCGAACATTCGTATTTCCTACATTCGACATTTGTATTCAGCCGAATATTTGATTGATTTGCCGAATAATTACCGAGTTTCACGTGACTTTACCTGCGCAATTTCCGATTCAAGTAGCCAATGTGCTATTCCAGACAGTACATTTGTGCATGTTTGAATTATATCTTGAGTGCACGGATGTGATACTTGAAAAGATCTTCAAAGAATGACTGGTTGTATCATGAAAGAAATTCCCGAAATTTCCACGGGAACGGGAAATATATGATTTTTTTATGTTTGGCACCGACTTCAAAAACTATGTAAATACCTACCCAGATAAATTATTAATGGTCTTATTATATTATTTAGCATTAATCCATTTTTGGCATCCAGACAGAGTAGTAATATGGACAGAATAGGAACAGAAATAGGATTGCGTTTATAAAATTATTTTTTACATTTTAGTGGGTCGGTTTTTTGAAGGCGGTTCACTTTTTCTGAAAAAGAAGTAATGAGTTTGCTTTCATTTCGGTTTTATGACTTTTTTTTCAAAATAATAATATGGTAATTCAAATTCAAACCATTTATTTCAATCAATTAATAGATCATTGGTACAAGTTATTAACAGGATAGGTACAAGAAAAAATAATACTAATAAGAACATAAGAATTATCAATCAAATTACAAATTTAATGTTAGTATGAGTATGAGAAATGTCAACATTAAATAATTCAGAATACAAAAAAAGAATTACAATAATAATATTTTGGAATGTCAAAGATGGGAAAGCATTAATTATTGTATTAAATTTACAACTTCAACGTCACGATAATGTTATTTAGGATTACTCTCAAATAGGATTCATAAAACTAAATAATTCAAGCAACAAATAATTTCAAAATAATACGCAATACAATTATAACATAAGTCTATATAAATAGTCTAGATTAATAATTGTTATGTATTAGACAGTACATGAATCATATGGCAATGATTCAGGTACTACCTGACAGTCATACCTGTCCGCGAAGGCCCTCAGGATGGTGCTAGAGCTGGCCCGCACCCGCCGCACCAGAGATGTGCACCGCTTACGCATGGTTGTTTAAAAACAGTCCACGTGGTACTCTTCGAACAGCACCGACGCACTGCAGAAGCGGGGCAGCCACAGCAGCACCCTGAACGCGTTGTTGAACTGAACGCGAAGGGATACTGCCTTTTCGTGTACTCCACCCACAAGCTACTTGTGTAAAACGAGGTACAGAACGACTTAAATAAAGTTAGTTTGACTTATATTGGCACGAATTGATAGCGCCCTACATTCTCTTTCCATATCTGCATCGTCTTTCAGGTCTTGAGTGAGTACGTGTCCTAGATATTTAAACTGTTTCACTTGTTTTAAAATTGTACCATTAAGCGTAATATTCGGCACATAGTCATGTACCCTACCTCTGGCCTATTAAAATACCATTTTCTTAGCATTATTTATAAATAGGATTACTGGTGACAAATTTTAGATACTGAAGGGGAGCACTCTGAACTCGATTCTGATCATAAATATAAAATAAAAGTTAGTAGGTATTTAATTTTTCAACAGAAATCCCAATGAATAAATAAAGAGACCTTACTACACTTTCCCCGAAGCGCTGCCTCAGTCAACACGCACACAGCAGTGTTCCCGCCACACGCACACCGTCACCCGCTAAGTATCTATTGCATTACGCTAATGTAACCGGGTGTTGCGTAATGAATTCTCTAACTTTTGATTAAGTTTACTCAGTAAATATTTTATATTTTATTTTTATTTTATTTTTTCCCTTCATGTATGATCTCAAACTATCACGTCCTGGAATTTCGAAAATGACCCACCAGTCACCCTGTATAAGTCCATAATGTATGGAAAAAAAATATTTTGGCCCACAAGATTTTTCTTTTCTTATAAAAGCGAAGGGCAACTTTTCTTGATATTTCTTTTTTAACGACAAAAGGAATTTAAAAAGCAAGAAGTTATAAAGTCGATTTTACTTCTATTTTAAAGCACAAGGTATGTTTGGTAATTAATTATTTTCATTAAAGTTATAAAAAAGATTGTTTTCAATCATTCTCATTCAGTACTTACACTACGAAGTTTTTAACTGGTATCATTATTTTTCTATTTGACATTTCTGTCTGTCAGTTTACTGCATTGAATTATTTGCCAGAGTATTGACACTTCTACTAGGTACTGAATTGAATGAATTAATAAAAAGTTTATTTACAACGATTAGCACTACAAATGAAAACTTACAAACTAGCTTAATTTAATACAAAATATAAGTACACAACAAATAAGAATTAAAAAAAAAAGAAAAATTGTAATTGTGCAAAATTGTGCGATAAGGTCGTAAGTAGCTCAGCGATCAATTTTGCTTTAATTGATTTCTTAATTGATTTATAAATAGAAAAGAAGAAACTATTAGTAGAAGAATTAAACTATTTGGTTGCATATGTATGTTACCTAAAGTTCATTTGCCTTATCTATGCAAAACACATAAAAACTGTTCAGCTGTTGCCATACTGGGATTACATAGTTTTGTAAATAAGCAGATGATGTAAGCTATTGTTCTCATGTATTTGCGAGGTGGAATTTAAGACTAAACGACGAAGTTAAGAGTAACTTATCTAATAATTAATGGCTAGTAATTAATGAAGGTCAACATAAATATTGGGTAGTATTTAATCGAGTAACTGTAAATAAAAATTTCAGGTTACTTAAGTGAGCGACTGACTGCGAGTGACGAAGAATCAATGAAACAGCGACTTAAAAATATTATTTTAGGGTGCTAATTAAACAGACTTCTTTTAAATAGCATTAAGAGCCTCTAAAAACTTAAGTTGCCTTCTAAATTACTATGTCAGCCACTATCCATGCCACAAACCATGTCGGGGTTATTTAAAAAAGCTCTTGGGTTTATGGTGATTGGCTGGCCGCTACCGCGGCACCGCTCGCTTCGCTCGCTCGGCTCGCGCACGTATATTACGATATGCAACTTAACTGCTCCTCCTCGCTGCGCTCGTCGTCGCACCTAACCGTACCGACTACGTCTTCCGGCACGGGAGCCCTCTTGTCGCATAATATTTTTCATCGCAATGTTAATGAATATAATAATAATAATATAATTCTTTATTGTACACCAACAGAAAAAGTATCATTACAAAAATTACACTATGTTTTCATATTTGTACAAAGGCGGCCTTATCGCTGTAGAGCGATTTCTGCCAGGCAACCAAGTTATGATAGGATTAGGAAGTGGAAATTAGGATTAGGATAGAATTAGGATATATTACTTAGTATAAAATAAATGTATGAATATAGACATTATGATTTTCAATATTTTGCACCTAACCAACCTACTTGTTTTCTTATGATTAAAAAGTCAGTGTTTTAGTCGCTCACTTAGTGATTCAGTCGCACTACTAATATTTATAACTAAATAAATAAATAACTAAAAGTAGTTTGACAGGTCAGAGACTGTATGGACCGTGAACATTACTCTTTAGACTAGGAAGATGAAAAGTACAAGATGAGGTAAGTAAGTGAGTTTTGCAACAATAGCCCACAGTTCACCCTGCTTGCTTTCATACTGTTGGTAGTCCCTCGCACGCGACGCACCAGAGAAGCACATCTTTTGCGTATTTGGCAACCTTAGCAAAAAAACCCTGCAATGAGAAAAAAAAACCGTTTAAAGTCAAATCGTCACTTTACATTGAAAAAAATAGCATAAGAACAAACTCTTAATAGATCAATAACAAAAACTAAGTTAACCTAGAAATATTCTGCCAGTAGTTCTTCGAGCATGTCGGGAAGCGAACTATTGACTAAGGTGTGAGGACCAGGCCAATGACTCCTGCATTGAATGGGTTTCCTACAGATAACTTAGTTTTTTGTCCTCCGTCTACTAACTTCTACCTAGCGATAGTGATTAGTGATCCGCGAGCTAAGTAGAAAACCAACCAGGCGGAACCGTTGCAACCTTTATGTTATGTTAATATGTTAAACGCCTTCACCCTTTTTTAATCTAAGTATTTACGAGTACTTATCTAATTATAATACAGCTATAAGCTATTTCCGCAAAGAAAGGAGGTTTAAAATGGATTGGAGTAAATGGCGGCGAGATTTTATGATCGTTTCAACTTGAAGTTTGTTAGTAGTTCATAAAATATTGTATGTAATGATTGGCTGGTAGATAAAGAAAGGATCAATCATCAGAAAGGATTTTCACAGCACAGAAATTCTATAAAACAGCTCATATGGAGGCGTAATACTAAAAAAGAAATGCTATGTTTTTCAACTAATATAAAAAGTTATTTTGCTAATTCCGCGACTTGTACTTGCACTAGTGATGCAGGATTTTCATGCGTAAGTTCACCGCCCTCCCTCCCTCAAGCAAGAAGCAAGACATGCAATGAACACACACCTGGAAACCCACACCACAAGCTATCACCGACACGTGTTTCGCTTCAACCAGAAGCATCCTCAGGGTGCAATGCAGTTCGGTGGTGGTCGTTCGTTTTGTGAACCTACGCATGAAAATCCTGCATCACTAGTGCAAGTACAAGTCGCGGAATTAGCAAAATAACTTTTTATATTAGTTGCCATGGATTTCCGCAAAGTAACGCCTGATTCAATCAAGCTATGTTTTTCTGTTACTAATCGCTATCAGCAGTCTATTCCCGGGTTCAACCCCCAGATAGGACAGTTTGTAAAACAAACTTTTCCTGGTTAAAGCTTTAACGATGTCATAGCGTATTCAAGGTTGGCTATTTGGTAGCTCATCAAAGCTTATTTTGAACTTACGTACTATAGGTATAGGGTATTTTTTAAGAATATCAAAATATTTTAGGAGAAGGTTAAGAATGATGTGTGGATTCAATTTATGCAAAAGAAATTGTTTTTGTTAGGTTAATTGATATTAAAAATTCTCATAAGTTAAAAACATTTAAGTTTAATCTGTTGATTACGACTAAATAGCAAGAAATAAAAGCGTTTTTCCAGCTATTTTTATTAAGAAATACGTTTAACCCCATTTAAACCCTGACTTTTCAATAAACAGAAAAATTTGGTCACGAAAAAGAATTGTAAAATTTCAATTTTTTTTTTTTATCACAAATTGAATCCACATATTATTCTTAACTAAACATTCTCTAAAAATATTCTCATCTTCACAAAAATTACCCTGTTTATTTTTAAATCTACGATAATGCCTATCTGGTCGCTGTTGATTTGATTGGTAAGTGTCCCTTCTATGCTCTTAAACGGACGTCAAATAAACTAACTGTTAATGAAGTATTTGATATTGCTATTAGCTTAGAGGTTTCAGTGTTGGTCATGCATGATTCCTTTTAGTTACCAACCGATGAGTACAGTTACCCACGTTAAAAGACCACTTGGAAAACTTAATGTGTAAGCAAAAAAATTACCAATATCTCAGATTATAAAAACAAGGCTAATGTCCAAACTTTTGAAGAAAAAATCTGTCGAAAATATGAAAGTGTCTAAAAGGTTTTCATTTTTTACTGATTGATAAGTGACCATGGTTAATTTAGTTGCCGGTGACGTGGAGAACTCTGAGGGAGGTCTATGTCCAGCTGTGGACGTCTACTCATAATGATTTTTAGGGTCATCACAAGTGCATTTTGAATAGATGCTTTGCCGAATCTGAGATATTAAGTGCTAAATCCCCATGCTAGATATTACACGCTCTTCTTCCCGGAACAAAAAATGCTATATAGGGGTGGAAATAGGCAAATAATGCAAAATATTCTTATATAAAGTACAACAAAAATTAACTATAAAACGTACTGAACCTGCACGTATTTGGAGACAATTTAATTCTTTCCATAGAGTTATCCTTGTTCGTTCAAATTCGACACTGTAATTTCAATTTGCTGTATCTCTTTTGTAGGTGTACGTCTCAATGCCAATGACAAGCAAAAATACGTACACGTAGACAGGTGCTTATTTACTTACTGAATCGAAATCACAAAGTTTTTTGTAAATAATAAATTACATATGAATCTTTTGGTTTAGCCGAGGTCCGCGGGCTTATTAACCTATCTCATATTATTATAATAGGAATAAACATTCTCAAGGGCTCACTAATGAAGTAATAGGTACTTGCATAGTCGTCGGAATTGTGTCAATTGTGTTCAAAATCCGATATTCACCAACTAGCACTTGACCAGGGAATAGATTCATAGCCCTGCAGTAGACTGATTTAAGAAAGTGAGGAAAATAATTTATTTTTACATCGAGATAACCAATCAAAACTATTTTAATTCAAAAGTAAATTAACTTTAAAACTATCCTGATAATATCCATAAAATCTATTCATGCGAGTGTATTAAACCTCATTATTGTAGCGTGCGAACTGTATTACTACCCTCCCTTTTCAATATCTCCCTTTGAGTTATTAACCATCAGATGTGGCTTTATTAGTTGACCTCTCATATGCTAGGGCTAATTTTGCGGGTCGATAGACATTCATCGTGATTGTAAAAAAATATATAACATTCACACCACATTATCTGGGTCAAATTAAGTTTCTTGACTAGTGTAAGGCTGCAAACTGGACGGCAGCCACAGCGAAAGCGACATTGGCGCGGGCAGCGATTTCCGACTACAGAAAGTATTGAGTTTGTATGAAACCCGGACAAATCGATATCACGCCCGCTGGCGTCGAGAACGGCCCAGATTCCCCGCGTCGCTGCCCGCGCCGCTGTCGCTCTCGCTGTCGCTGCCGTCCTGTTTGCAGCCTAATGGATATTGTTTAACAGAAAAATAATTTTGAGAAATAAACATACTTATCTATACTAATATTATAAAGAGGAAACCTTTGTATTTTTGTATGTTTGTATTGAATAGGCTCAAAAACTACTGGACCGATTTCAAAATTTCTTTTACCATTACTTAGAGGGAATCTTCCGAATTGGCTACTTTTTATCCCGAAAATCCGCGGGAATCGAAATTGCGCGGGTAAAACCGCGCGCAACAGCTAGTAAGTACATAAAACTGAAATAAACATACACATCTTAAGGGCTAATACTTGTTTGTGCCAATCATACAAAATGTCCACCCAACGGGTTCAAACTCAAGAGTATGACTATATAACTCTCATTTATCAATTCATAGCTAAACAAAATAGAGACACATACTTTTTCACATTATAAGCAAGTTTTTATTAAATAAATAAAGTAATGATAATGTATCTCCATTCTCCATCTGTAAAAAAACATAAGTGGAGATCAATATTTGTATCGCTTCGTCGACAAGTGCAACCGAGAAAGAAAATTCTACCTTGTTCGAAATTTATATTATATTATTATAATAGAAATTAATTCGTTTATTTACAGATATACCATGTTTCAGTCTAAATATTATAATATAAAATTCTCGTGTCACAGTTTTCGTTGCCATACTCCTCCGAAACGGCTTGACCGATTTTGATGAAATTTTTTGTGCTTATCCGGTATCTATAAGAATCGGCCAACATCAATTTTTTTTTATTTTTATGGCAAAACAACGTTTGCCGGGTCAGCTAGTCTAATATATAAAATTCTCGTCATCTCGTGTCACAGTTTTCGTTGCCATACTCCTCCGGGATTCGTAAGAGCGCCCGCGAAACTGCGCGAAATATCACGTATTCACTTTCCTAATTTTAATTTTTTATCGCATATTCTTGCTGCTAAGTGATCCTGCCAATACTATTTAGTACCTCATGTTTTAATCAGTTTGAAAATGTATACTCCTCTTTCAATTTAAACAATCATCACAAAAGATCACATAAAGCTTAAGTTGGTAAATACCCGAAGAAATTCCATAAAGAATTAAATGAAACAATAAAATTACAAATCCTAAAGAAACAAGTACTTTAAAATTTGGAATTCGCAGCGCATTTCAAGAAGATGACAACTGCGGACAAACAATTGATTTCTACTCGAGATAAATGACAAAAGATCCTTGTGAAGCTTGCAGCATCCTGTAACCGAAGAATCGATTAATAGTTTCGAATTAATTGCCTTGTACGCATTCAGCGTACTAAATGAGAGTTTTTGCTGTTTTAACTGGCAGCCCAATAACAAAGGTATTTACAGAAAACGTTATAAAATGCACAAGTCTTTTCTGCACATAGTGTAGTAATCAAGAAATAATTTAATGTACTGTAAAGCGTCAGTTAAACAGGACCAGCTTACTCCGTAAAAATAAGTTTTTTTTGAGCAAATTGTTTACAATTTAGCTGGTATTCAGAATTAGGTAATAGCTATGGTTGATCCTAATTTCCAAACAATGTTTTAAGCGACAAAAAAAATATTAGATCTCGGAAGAATCCAATTTTTCTGAAAATGATTGTAGGTATATATAAAAAATAATGGCACTTATAAAGTCTGTATCAAAAAGCATACAATCACTACGTTCTAGTCTGTATCACTAAGCAAGTATCACTAAGTTTTTTTTCTGTATGTCAATCCTTGGTCAATCTTGAACCCTTTTGCTCTATATTAAACTCCAATCTCATTCACTATTTTCTTCCTTATTATATAAAACTCTTCCGTTACTGACTGAGTGACTGACAGACAACGCACAGCCAAAACTACTTGCCATAGAGAGCTGAAATTTGGAACATACAATCCTTAGAGGTTTTGGGCGAGCACTAAGGAAGAAATTCCCGAAATTCCCACGGGAACGGGAGTTATTGGACTTTTTAGTTTGTATGAAAAATCTTATTCCTTGAGCGCACGGATATGATAATTGGCATAAAGGTTCTTCAAAAAGAGACTGGTTGCGTTATAAAAGCAATTTCCGAAATTCCCACGGCAACGGGAAATATATAATGTTTTAATTTGTATGACAAAATCTTATTCCTTGAGCGCATGGATGTGATACTTGGTATAAAGGTTCTTTAATAAGTGTCTGTTTGTATTATGGAAGGAATTCCCGAAATTCCCACGGGGTCGGGAAAAAATAAGACCTTTATGTTTATGCTTGTACGAAGTTGCGGTAAAAAGCTCTTCAGGTAATATTGCTCATTCATTCATACATTCACCAATCGAAAGTTACTATAGGTTGAACGAAAGACCTCAAGGAGACCTGCCGTGAAAAAAGTTTATCTAGATTAGCCCCCAGTCCAGGACACTAAGTCGTCTCGTCACTGACTAAACAAGCTAGAAACTAGTATAGTAATAAATACATGAAAACCAAATTATGGTACTTCAGGAAATAAAACAAACCGAGGTATTTTAACTAGGTATATCAGAGAAGCAAGCCCTATTCCTAGTACAAAAATGATTGTATTGTCGTAAAGTCCGAAACGTAGCAATATCTGTATATGAGTGACGTTTACCTAATATAAAAATGTACCTACACTAAAAATTTAAATAGCAAGCAGTAGAGAACTAGCTTGACCACAAACAGCTAATTAAAACGACATTGCTGCAGCGATTTAACTTGGCCCCTGACCCAACATTCAGCCTGTCCCCTTACAAAAATTTCGAATAAATAATAACGTATTATTAAAAGTTAAAAGCGCAAGATTTGTGCTAATATCTATCGGTAACTATCGGTTCGAATTGAAAAGTTTGTTCTGTTTCCAATAGAACATTAATTACTACGAAAGCTTATAGGCCAAATTGCATCATGATCCGCAGTAAAACCACACAAACTGCGAGTCTATACCTACTTTTATTAATATGTAAATGGACTCTTTAAATGTGCTTATCTTAGGAAATACCAGTCGAAATATAATACCAAAATACCAGTCTATTTAAACATTTAGAAAATATTAATCAATAAATTTTCAGGCAAACCAAACTCGGTTTCTAGTATAGTAATTTGAAGCTCCGTCACAATAAGATTAATAATGGTTAGGTTAGAATGGAGGGCAATTAACTATTATTATGTATATATGTTTTGTTACTCTATAAACAAAATGAGAATTTTACCTATGAGCAAGAAAATTTAAGGGAGAGTCACTTATATTTTCATACTCAATTGCACAAAATTAAGACAAAAGGTTTCGCAGAAAAAGGTCCATTCGTATTTCCAAAATAAAAAAAAAGGATAATTCAGCTATTGTAACTGGAACAAAAACAAAGACGCATTACATACAACTACAAATTTTGTAAAAGTGTGAACATTTACCACAACACAAACAAATCTGTTTATATTTTATTTTATGAAACTAAAGAATTTGCATTAAGCTCATCACATTGTTGTGAAAAAGGAATTGCGCTTAAAAATATCGTTTCGAATATGGCAGACGTTATATCCCCGTTAGCGAGGAACTCGTTTGTTCATGGGAACCGCCGCGCGCCGCCCAATGACTTGCGCCCGCGCAAGCAAGCGAAATTACTCATTTATTCAGAAGTATTGCCATCAGCGGCGAGATTTTTTTACTAAACGGCCCGTATCAGGTTAAACATGTTGAAGTGAAAGATTTATTGGATTTATTAAACGATTTAGTAATCGATATCGACTATAGTAAGAAATAGTTAAAGGATTTACTTTGGTGTTCGCGTAAACAAGACTTGTGGAAAGCTGTTGAGCTTATATTTTATAATAGCTCACTTTTACTCACCTTAGATGGTAAGTAACGATTTACAAGGTGAAGATGAAATACAATAAAGACAGTGATCTAGAAAGGACCAGGAAATAGTTTTCTTAAAGTTTCTTAAAGATGTTCCGACACAATCATGCAGCGAATCAACGCAGATGATACTCAGTACGTATCATCTGCGTTGACTACCCTGTTTTTAGTGGAGGAAAACGTGCAATCACGTCCCCGACCGCCCAAAGGGGAACGGCTGGGATGATCCGGCAGAAGGCCAGACCTACCCACTAAAAAACTCCAGGTGTACCTCATCTGCCATAGATGGAGCCCACGGTACCGCCATTGGCATTACCCACGAGCCCCAGCAGATTTCGCTCAGCCTTAGAAGAGCGCCGCCCACGTAGGAAATGGTCCAGTACACGAGACCATTTCCCCTCACATAGCCCCAGCAGGTCCCCTCACTCGCTAGGGCTGGCGGGTTTCACGCGGTTTTACCCGCACCATTTCAAATCCCGCGGGAATATTGAGATAAAAAGTAGCCTATTCGCTATTCCAGACTGTAAACTATCACTATGCCAAATTTCATCCAGATCCATTAAGCCGTTTTTCCGTGATAGAGGAGCAAACATCCAGACATGCCTACATCCATCCATCCAAAGTTTCACATTTATAATATACAAAATTTTAGTTTGCTTATATTCGATAGAAAGTGTGTATATGAAAGGTAAAGCTGCGGTCTTAGGCTAGCTGGGCCTTCGCAACATTTTAAACACACGCAAACAAGTGTGTAGTGAAAACGTCAGGTTAGGTACAGATATACCTTACAGTGTATGCCTCTGATTACAGCCTACTGTAGTTGCAGTTACAACGAAAAAATTGAGCAGCAAGAACCAAGAGCCCCAGACAACATACAGCTAAGATTTAGTGTAGTGTCGCCCAGTCTATATTTTTAAGCATTATAATATGAAAAAACTTAAAAACATATTCAAAATACTTATTTATTTTCTAAAGTATCTCTGTTAGGATGAAAACAAAATCGGAACCATAACCTTGTACAATATAATTGATGTTATAAGTATGAAAGTTACTGTCTTCATAGTTGACTTATCGTGAGTAATGGAAGTTAAATATTTGTAGTAGACCTTAGGATCTAAGTGCTACATTGGATAAATGTATAGATAAAGTACATTTCTAGGCGATGTTTTAAAAGGCAGATCAGTAGCTCTATACAAAACATTACTAGACGTTACTTAATACCTTGGGTATAATATATTTGGCAGTACTAAGTATCAGGCCTTATGAAATGTTTTGTAGAAACGAATTTAAATAATGACTTCATTTCTAACAATGGTTAGGTTGGGTTAGACGGTGTCATTGCCATTGCAGACGGTACATTTTACGTATTCTTTACTTCTTTCCAAGGCAATTGCAAAAATATTAATTTAATATGATTTTTTACGATAGAGTTGTGTTGTCTAGCTATAACAAAAAGTTTTCAAGATTCTTATCCCCATGTTCGCTGACACTTTAGTATAATCATTTACTATCGACACTGAAACGTTAGGCCTCAAAGAATTCTTTATTTCGTAGGTATTTACATACACTTGAAACACGTCAAATTATCTTCAAATTGGTGTATCCTTAGGCGCCTTTTGAAAAATGAAAATGAAAACTTTTTTATTCGCAGTAGGTATTCTTATACATTTTACGGTATTGTTGATATTGTTTCAGCAAGGTATTCTTATACACTTTATAATATGATGATATTGTTTCAGCAAGAATCAGCGTTACTTGAGCTATTCCGAAATCAAGTTAAATTATAATTTGAAAACGCGGCAATTAATTCAACAAAACATGATAAAACTGAAATTATTGATTAGGATTTGATGACCGATTTAGATGAACCAGGCGCATAAGCGTTTTACGTTAGTGCCAATTAAAAAAAAGTATTCAATTTTCTGATTTACAAAACCAAACCAATGTTCAGACAAAAAACCTCGAAATCATCTTCCCTAACGATCTATAGAGTTATGGTTTTTACGATGTCTAAAACATTTCTATGGATATTTATAAAAATATAAGATAATGATGCTTAACTGTTTTTAAAGCATCAAATATTTTGGGATCGGAATGATGCCCTTAACTGTTTCGCATGAGAGTTTTGGAGGCCAGATAAGGGCGCAGCGGGTGTTCCCAAAATAGAGGCCTCCTTTGTTATTCAAGGAACCGATTCGAACTGGTTTTATGGTTGTCGGGGCGCCTCTCCAGCGAGGCGTTAACAACTCCGAAAAAGCGCCTTTTACAAGAAAATCGGCGTGTCTATTTTTCGTTTCTTTATTTCGTTCTAATATTCTTCACAACAAACATGAAATAAGCAGAAAAACAAAAAGAACAAAGTAATATTCCAACGTATGGTTACGTAACAATAATTTGTTATGTTACGTTCGTTTTTGGAGTATGTTTTTGCTGTATCGTGTGCTCTTATCAGACAACGTTTAGCGAGCATCTGCCGAAATATGTACTCACATACCTTCGAAGTAAATGTACGTGAAACCGCCGAGTTCACGGCCGCTCGCGGGGGCAAGCTCGGCTCGTACGACATATGGACCATCTTAATTTAGGAGTTTTTTTGCTTAAAATCCATCATTTTGGTATGCGGTAAGTGATTATCATAGACGCAATAACTAAAGGTAAATATGACTGAGTGACTCTAGAATAATCTAGTTCAATGGACATAGTTTTGAAAAAATGTTTTAAAAACTTGCTGTTTCTGACCAAAAGAGATAATTTCACAATTCATCATAATTTCATCTTTATTAAAACTAATTTTTACATAAGTGGATAACCGAATGTTTCTGTGCCATTAAAGGCCCGCCCCGTGGACACTAACCTCTTATAATTTCGAGTTAAAAACTCCATAAAATACCGTCAAAACGACTTTATTTTAATATGTTACATTTGTATAGATTAATATTCAGAAATGCTAAATTCTAAACTCACTGTAGCTGGGTACTACATTAGTGGAATGTATCAATATGCGTTATGGTAAGAAAAAATCGCGCTTCTTTTTAAAGGTAAAAGAAATGTATTCGGTGGTTTGATATATTTTTCCGCTTCCTTTGCGCTGAGCTATAAGGCTTTGTAACTCAGCTCAAAGGTAGGTATGTGATTGCCCAAGAGCCCTGATTTACGGTAGTTGTGGTCTATAGGTAGTTTTTCTAGCAGTAGCATCAACCAGCACTGGGCCAGCTTGGTGGATTATGGTATTAACCTATTCGTCACCCAGGGCAGAGACTCAAGGCCCTGCAATGGGCTCAAGGGTCGTGATGATGATGATGTTCGTGGGCAGTATGGCTATACTTAATCGCTGTTTTTTGCAGATGAACTCTTTTCAAATAGATATGTTGGCCAATTTCGTAAATTAAAACCATGATAACCCGGTTCGTAGACAATTTCTCATGATGTTTAATAGCCTAGAAAGAGCCCCGAAAGCGATTCTTAGACTGGTGTGGACCGGATCCCTACTGGTTTTTATTTTCGAAGTTTATATCGAAAATACAGACAAACACACGTTCCATTTTATCAACCGACTTCCAAAAGGAGGAGGTTCTGAATTCGTGTGTACCTATGTTTTTTTTGTGTCTTTGTTACATGATTTTGTGGACAATTATGAATAGATTGTGTAAATTCTTGTTTGAGGCTACTTCGGAGGTGGTCCCATATAAATTTCATCGAAATCGATTGAGTACATACCTACTTCATAAAATTTGAATTTTTTCAAAAAATTTGAAAATGTATGTATGAATAGGTACGGAGAATATTTAAATCTATACTTCATCTAAAGTTTTGTCGTGACGTCGGTTTTTTTAATAAATAAAATAAAATAAAATAAAAATCGTTTATTTCAGACAATTATAGTCCATACATACATTAATGCTCTACATCCGTTGATTATTTATTATACGACTTATTTACTAGCGACCGACCTTCGCAGTTCTTTCCGCCGTAACCAGATCAGCGAAACGCCCTAAGTAAGCGTAATTTTCCGACATCTTCAACAAATTTCGTAATTTTCTGCTAATTAACAGAAAATCATAATAAATTTAACACTTTTTCATGAATTTATCCATACAGTAATTTAAAGTTTATCGTGTTAACATAGAGATGTGTCGGGGACTTTTATTTATATTGAGCCGCACCGCCGTTTTTAATACCTACCAGATACCTAATTAACTTTTGTTCGTGTTAGAATATATTAATGAAATACGTGATATAACTCTCACTATAACCTAGACTATCAAATGTTAAATATTTTTCAAATTCGAGTTATGGGTAATTTACGATATAAGCACGTCCAATAACCTTTTCAGCTTCCATTATTAATTACCTATTATAGATGTGTTTGAGCGTATATTGGTATGAAAAAACCTTTCAAAGGATTACCAGAAAAAACCTGATCATCATCTCTACAGTCCGTGGTTCCCATAGGCATAAATCATCCCAATTAATTATTAAAATTCTTAATTAGTTCAGCAAACTCCCTACGTAGTACGTGTTGCTACGTCCGCGCCCTTATTCACTACACACAATACGGATTGCCAATTGACTGACAAACCCTAGGGCAACAAATTATATTCCATTGTGAATTTGTGTAACCATGCGAAATTGTGTTAAGAAGAACTACTGTCAAATATGGTATTCCAAAATGAACTTTGGACGACCACTTTGGCGATGGGGTAACACCGTCTGCCTCAGACGCCAGTGGTAGTGGGCTCGATTCCCGCACGGAACAAGAAAAAAAAATGTTCCGGGTCTGGGTGTTTATCTATATATGTATTTATATTCTAGGTTCCCCCGAGTTTGCTGCATGGTATCCCATATCACAAGCTATGCTTACTTTGGGGCCATGTAGTTGGTGTGATTGTCTGGGGATTTTATTATTTGTTATTTATTATTATCATATGAAACTAGGGCTATGAATCCCATGGGTGACGAGGAGGTTTAAGCCGCAAACCAACTGATCCCGTGCTGGTGGGTGGATCAGACGCTTCAGGGTGCCAATATGCCTACGGTATACCTACCTACAAGTAAACGGGTCAGGGACCGACTGCTTAACGTGTTCTTTCATCAACTTTGTCGCAGTACGACTTGAGAAAAGTTAGTGAATAGGCAGCCCGAGCTTTTCATGATACAGCCCCGACCAGTTTTCCGTTGCAATCGTTTAAATTAACTCGGAACCGTTCGTGAAATAAAAAGATAATGCTGTACTTATTCCATATTGGTATAACTAATTAATTTGCGATAAATTAAGTTAAATAACTAGCCATAGCATTCCTCTTTATCCATTAACTTGTATTTTGAGGCGAATCTGAAATATAAAATCTGTTAAAAACGAATAAAATCATGTAATTGTTTCTGTTGTTTATTAGGTTTTTACATATACAGGTCGACTGGTGACAAATTTTGGATATTGAAGGAGAGCACTCAGTACTCGATTCTGATCATAATTATGTAATAAAGGTAGGTAGGTACCTACTTAATTTTTCCACAGAATTCAATATAAATAAATAAAGAGTTTTGCTAGGTCGACGACCGTTCGTGAAGCCGTCTATGCCTGCCTACCTATGCTGCAGTGCTAGCACGGATCTTTTGTCGATCGTAAGTTTACGAATGCTCGTATAGTATGGAGACGGTTGCAAGTTTTTAGTAACAATGTAATTTTTTATTTTACAGTTATTTAAGAGTAGAACCTGTTAACAAACATTCAAAATTAACAAGGAAAACATTTATTTAAGCTGACCGTGCGGCAATGGATAGATTTCAATTATTGCTTGCAAAACCGTCTCCATACTATACGAGCATTCGTAAACTTACGATCGACAAAAGATCCGTGCTAGCACTGCTGTGTTGATACCGCCGCGTCGTGCGTACGTCCGACCAGTGTAACTATGCGTTGCGTAATATAATCTTTCGGTTAAGTTTACTCAGTAAATAATTAACATTTAATTTTTAATATTTTTTTTCTCCTCTTGTATGATCTGAAACTATCACCTCCTCAAATTCTGAAATGGACCCACCAGTCATCCTGTATAATATTATTAAACCTCGTCTAATATAAAAACATAGATTAGCATAAAACCACACCCAATTTATTGAACTTAAGAATTTAATTCAAATCGATATATTCAAATAAATCATTATACATAATTTAATAAAATATGATTATAAATAGATTTTATTGGATGGAAATATTGGTAAAAACGCAAGGCACTAATATTAAACGTGACATTTATGCTTATGTAAATTATTAACATTAACTGTTCAGCACTGGTTGAGGACAAAATTATCCTGTATATATCGGTGTGCCTAATTTTAACTAAATCTGTCTAAGCTATTATAGCGTGAAATAAAAACAAATATGTATCTTTTCATCCCCGCAAACTAGCACTTTTATAATAATAGTAAATAAATAAATATTATAAAATCTTTATTTTCTTTTTTATAATGCCCAAATATATTTTTATAGATAAAAATACCAAATAAATTCCATCTCGGCTGGGACTCGAATCCAGATCTCCCGAATTCCGAAAACTGAGGCCACAGCAGCTCAAAAGAATATTTTTACTATTTTAGATTAATCATTTCAAAAATTCAAATTGAAATGCAAATAAATATGCGTGATAAAATCTCGTGAACATTATTTTTTGCATATCTCAACAACTGTGGAGAAACAAATTATTTATTACAAAAAAATAAATATAAGAAGGTACCTAAGTACTTTTTGTTTACAAATTGCAAAAACTGTAAATAGGTTTTCTTAAATCACAAATAATTAAAAATAAACTATTTCAATCTTCACTTTAATACAATAGTTTCATACCGGGGGGTAGGTGCGTAGAGCAGTTCCGTGAAATCGCAATTACGTTCAAAATACTCTAAATAGCAGCCCAGGCTAGACACTAAACCACAAAACTGAGCTTTATACCCATCACTTTAGAAACGTCCAAAATGCAGGCTATAAAGCTTACAATCTTCTTCGGAGACAAAGGTGATAAATTCCCACGGCTCAGCCGGTTAAACCGGTCGGCCCGCGAAAACGTTTGTTGTCAAATTAATCTCAAATTGGTATGGTACTACAAGTTAGACAGGTCTTCATTGATGGCTGGAATGCTAGAGCGGCCTCGACGACCTTCGAGACAGAAACAAAAACGTGGATCCTTCGGGAGCACCGTTACTTGCAGACTAATTGATTTGCACAGAAGAATGTGAATTATTTAATAATACTACGGAGAAAAACGCAAGCGTATTGAAATGTTGAGCACGGAAAATAAGCAGTACCTAGCAAGAATTTTAATAACAATTTACGTTTTTCGAATTTCGAAGGAACTTTTTTAAACCAGTTTGGTGATTTATTTGATATAATTAACTTCAGAGTTATGTTATTATTACTATCTTTTCCCGGGGCTCAGGAGTGTAGATACTATTGAATTTTTCGTAATGAGAATAGGTACGATTATTCCATTTAAATGAAAGTTTTCAATTTATGGTCATTTTAAAGAAATTTCAAAATAACAAATTTAACTTTTCAATCACTATATTTTAAGTCCAAAAAACATCTTCATATTCATAAAACCAGGATAAAACGTTGCAATTGTCAAAAACAATAAATCAACGGTCTCCATACAGAATAATAAGCCACTAAGTAGAGCTTGTCTCATATAAACTTATAGGTACCCACTTGTATAAACTTATTATTTGGAAAGGAATATTACAACGGAAGAAAGTACCAATGTTTCAGAATTGACATTTAAATCACAATTTTCACCTAGAATGGGAGATAATTGTAAGTTTTCACCATTCATTCTATAATACCCACTGACACCGTGTTCAAAAGCGCCTGGTGTCTTTAACTTGAGTTGATAACTAATGAAACATAAAGACCAGCGATTATTATGATTGGCCTCCAAACTCATGAAAAAAAAGAAAAAAAAATTCAAAGAAATTTTAAAGACCTAGAGTAGTTAGCAGTAGACACATTAATGTCTTAAAAAGACTGACAAACGGAATGTTCTCAATTAGATACTATAGATACAATTAGATGATGATGATGAGATACAATTAGATCTCATCATCATCATCAACATCATAATTCTTTGTAATGAGCCCACTGCAGGGCATGAGTCTCTCCGCTGGGTAACGAGGAGGTATAGGCCATAATCCACCAAGCTGGCCCAGTGCTGGGTGATGGATGCCAGAATTTTCAGGGCGCCGAAATGGCTTCTGACAAACCCTAACGACTACTGTATACGAGTATACAGCACCCGAGACCGACTCCTTAACGTGCCATCCGAAGCACGGACGTCGTGGTGAGAAATTAATGGTCGGCGGTCACCCATCCAGGTACCGACCGCGATGAACGTTACTTAACATGTGATATCGTATGATACACACATTAACCATGGCGCCACAACGACGTCCTGATACTATATCTAAAATCACTCAATGAATCACCTTTTAAAATAACAGGATCTCATATGAGGACTCTCGATATTGGATTCTGATCAGGCTATACAGGACGAATTATTTAAAGAAATTGGCTGTCGGTAGTGACGGTGTATGGACCACGGGTATGGACGCAATTCTCTCACGATTAAGATGGTTGGTGTTCGCAAGAAGTTTATGTCAATCACAATACGGCTGTAGGATGATTGATTGATTGAGATATTGTTTACTCACACTTAATGTTTACAAACTTTTACGAATGAAAGTGTTCTTTAGTTTTTACTGCATTTTTCTACTTAACAGTTAAGTATTAATTAAGCTTATAACCATAAGTTAATCTGCCTTAATTCTAATCTATAGTGTAAAAAATACACTATAGATTAGAATTTACGTATAAGGGAAGTGACGTTTACCTGGCAAGATTCCTCTTCGCTTGTAATATTCTTCGAAAAAGGATAACGAGAACTAGTCCAGCAATAACGCTTATAATTCTAGAAAAGCCTCGTCATGCTATTACAGCTTTCTAAATTCTCAAAGTTAAGTCATTATAACCAGTTTATCTATACTAATATTTATATATTTATAGCTTTATAGCTGAAGAGTTTGTTTGTTTGAACGCGCTAATTTCAGTGGGATACACACAAGTGGGATTTGAAAAATTCTTTTTGCATTTGATAGCCCAACTCTTGAGGAAGGTTATAGGCTATATTTTATCCCGCAATTCCCACGGGATCAAAAGTTACGCGGGTAAAACCGCGCGCGGTGGCTAGTAGATTTATAAATAGGAAACACCAGCTGTCTACAGTTTGCTTAAAATCACTTCTTTCCTCCATTCTGATGATGTTCGTCCAAGTACAATGGGCGATCATCATCTTCATGAGCCGAGAGACGCACACTGCTGTACAGAGGCCTCCCCCAAGATTCTCAACGTCGTCGCGCAGCCCTCATCTACCGTTTGACGTTCATTAAGTGTTTTTTTTTTGTAAACCTATAATGAAAAAATGTTTTTTGATTTTCGAATTTGAATTTTGAAGTTTTGAATTTTGAATTCAGACTAAACTAGTCACAATATTGGTTGGATTGGATAGATCAGATTAGAACTTAAAAACATCTTTCAAACATATAGTCTTGTTAAGTGAGGAAATGTTTGATCCAACAGCTTACTGCCACAAAGAGCTCAGCCGATGCATCTATTCCGATATTTATGATATTTTATTTTATTAATCCAAAAGGACGTTCTTCAATTCGTGTGTATGTTTTTTTTGTGTCTTTGTTAAACCATATTTCGGACAATTATGAATTGATTTTGAAAATTCTTGTTTCATATGATAGAGGAAACTTCAGAGTTGACCCCGTACGGTCGCATATAAAATCAATTGCGTAGTTCATGAAAAATTTCATTCTTTTTTAATATGTATGAATTCGGAGATTGTTTGCCTTGACGACGTTATAATTCAGCCAAAGTTTTGACGTGAAGTCGGTTTTTTAATGCTCTGCATCCGTTGATTATGAAGATTCAGTTCCTTCCTACACACGTATGCTATCTACGTATGTAAATCTTCGGAGTCATCTTCATCTGCCATCGAGTGGGATGGCTTTATTTAATCACCGATAACAAAGGAATTGTTTATGCAAGGATGAAAATATTTAGTCTTTTGTTTGTTCCGCTTTCTGTTTTCTATTTTACCAGCTCAGCTTAGTTGAGTAATACTATGTATGATGTGAATATTATTATTATGTTCGTCTTAAGCTTGGACTTCTCGAAAAGGAAACTTTAAAACAATAACACATAAATTTTTATTATTTCAATTCAATCGCAACCTATAGCCAACCGTTACGCATAAAATTTGCAAAAAAATAAAAGTCCTTCAAATATTAAATCCGTGACATCAGTCCCACCTACTCAATATGGATGGATTCCTGCGCACTGTTTGCTCTAGCGGTTATAAATTCACGCAAACACATAAAAACTGCGATTTCCCTCTTCTTGACCCTGAATAAAGATTTGCAACATTTAATGTTGACTTATGATCCAAAATATAATAGAACCGGCAGTTACGAAACACTAGAACAGGTTCGTAGTATTTAGTGTCTACCTGAGCGTATACTTAGTGTAGCCAGACGTAGTCAAGGTTTTACTATGCCTCAACCTTTTTTACTTCCACGCCATTAAAGCAAGATAATATATAGGTTAGTACCAATTTTAAATTGTACTGTTCTATTAGCGTGCTTCTATGCTGGACTGGGAGCGACAGAAAAACATAGAATGTGCCAGCTGCTTCTCTTCCCGGGCATACTGCAAAAGTCTGTAATTAAGGGACCGAGGTGTTATGGGAGGCTTTTTGTGGGCGATAGGCTGATCCCCTGTCACTGCAATAGTCTCTCTCCACTATTTTAATGCCCCCAAATTTGTCAAACGTGACATCAGATGGTTTTATTACCTCTGGTGTTCTGCCTACCCCATACGGGATACAGGCGTGAAGTTATGTATGTATTAGCGTGTATCTATAGAGCTTACTTATCTACTTAATAAGGGGCCTTTCTATAACCTATTTTGTCTTTTCATCACAACTTATTCCCTGACTTTTATACGGAATTTGCTTTTTTACCAATCCGTCCATGTGTCATCTTTTGAGTATTGAGACTCTTATTGTCGACCACTTTGGCGATGGGGTAAACCTGTCTGCCTCAGACGCCAGTGGTTGCGGGTTCGAGTCCCGCACGAAACAAGAAAAAAAAATGTTCCGTGTCTGGGTGTTTATCTATTTATGTATTTATATTCAAGGTTTCCCCCTAGTTCTCTACATGGTATCCCATAACACAAGCTAATGCTTACATACTTTGGGGCCATGTAGTTGATGTGATTGTCTGGGGATTTTATTTATTTATTTCTTAAGTCAGAGTTAGTAGAGACTATCATGTGTCGTTCGCAGTGTGGCGTATCCTGGACATATCGGGTTAAACAGCGTCCGCCAAGATCGGAAGATGATTTGGTAGTCAATCAATCTACGTCCAGCTACTACTCCCGGGATCTGTAGCTGGACATGAAGCTTTATAAGAAGCTATACCTCTATTATATAAGTTATCTATTAAATCAATAATATATCTAACACCACTTTCACAGTCACATATGACACCACGTCTATCTATTCTTTATGTAAATCTGTTTCTTAATACATTGATATAGTTTTACTACTTTACTTTTATAGCTATACACTTTGTCACTTTGTTCGCAACCACAATTAAATATACATCTAGGCATTAGGAAATAACACCTCGGGATGCTGGTAACCTGAAGAACATGCTCTGCCTAGTTCAGGTCCTAGCCTTCACGTTTGACTTCTTTTTCCTTTGTATTATTGTTTTAATTCTTTGAACATTGTTTATTTTTAATGTTGTGAAGAGAAAAATACAGATTTATTTTATTATTTTATTACAGTGTGCCCCGGAACGACATGCTTCCACCACAATTGAAGCAGCTTAGTGGAGGAACTAGGCCAACCTCACTCAAGGAAGACACCCATGGCATATTACAAAAGATTTAAACGAATAAATCCAAACATCGTGTTTCATAACCTAGTAGTACGTGGTTTATCTGCATCTTTTTGTTTTCGATTTCTGTAAAAAGATATTGTATATTGTGTTTATAAGTGTCAAATTACGTAAATAATAAAACCAATCAAGTGTAAGACAAGCATGCAAACTGAGACCTTAACTAAACTACAATACTCACACTAATATTATTGTAATGGTCCGCAATTATACGTTTATAACTACGTGTTGTTACAGAAACATTATCCACATTTTTTTTAGTCGAAAGATATGTCTACTTGAAGGCCTAGGGGGTTCTATCAATATCGTTCATAGTAGCAGGTAGGTAAAGCAAGCTGGCCTCGGTAGTATCTTTCCGCCAAATTAATCACGACGGCTTTAAAGGACCTTGATCTACTCTGCTGTATAGGTACACGAATAAAGCTTGTTCGATGATAGGTACTTACGATCAGAAAGTTCCGATATGGATTAACGAGCTCTATCTCGAAATATATGAACTTGAGTGGACTATTGAATCTATTAAATAAATTTCATATTTGTCAACGCACGAATTTTAACAGATTTGAGGTTGAGGTTGACTACTAAGTTACGGTCACATCTTTGAAATAAATGCCCGCAGCAGCGCCGCTGTCCGTTCACATGTGACAGGGCTGCCCGCCTTCAGCATTTAAATTACATTTGCCTATTTTGTTTTTACTTCCAATTAGGTTTGTGACTGTATATAATATACTTTCTTTATGTAAACAAATTAAATACTTTGTAAATTGAATAAGTAGTGTTCAACAAAAATGCGTTTTGTGTCAAAAAACCAACAAAAATATTATTATTAATTAACAAATCGGTCTTATAAATAAGCGACCGAAAAATACTTGCGCCTCATCTGAGACGTGCGAAATGATGTAGGTATTATTATATTTTAAAGTATAAACAATCCGCATTTCAACGTAAAGCTCAATCAACAATTGTTTCGGCATGCAGACACTCGCGACTGGCCCCATGCCGACATCGAGCCGCGTAGGTGTAGCTCGCGTTTCGTCTGTTTGTATGAATTTGAATTACTGCAGATAGTTTAACCGTGACTGAGTTGTGCTCTACCGCCACAGCCTGCGACGCGGCGCAAGAGTCAGTCACAGAGAACCACTCATTCAAGTTTTCCACTCAAGGTGGGATTTAAATTCTTAAAAGTGTTTTATCTATGACTAAGCCACCGGTGAGCTTAAAGAATATAGCAAGTTTATTTCCATATTTTAGCTCTCATTTTAAATTTCCTAATATGAGATTTCTTGCGAAACGATAAGTTAGAGATAGGTAAGTATATAGCGTAAATCAAACTGAAACTGAAATATTCTTTATTTCGTATGTATTTAAATACATTTGAAATAAGTCCAACAATTTAGAAATTGAACTGAATCGACCACCACTTCGGAAAGTCGATCTATTGAGAAGAAGTGGCAAGAAACTCAACAGCAATCATCTTTTAAAAATAAGAAAAAAAATACACAATAACAATTAACAACCAGGGAATCCCATCTTCTTGCATCCGGATATCTTATAGTAAAACTTTTTATATTACACTTATCCTTAAATCTTTCGAAGGATTAATCTTAAATATTTTGGAATTTTATTATAAAAGCGTACACATTGACCCATGAACGAGTTGGTGATCTTCTGGAGTCTGAAACTACCAGGCGTGCCAGGGGTAATATTATATACCTACTATACAAATGTTTATACTGTTCTATAACGTTTGTTGACTATGAGTATTATAGACATAACCTGAATTTTTCCTGTAAACGACTGTTTGTTGCCAAAATAAAAAAAATAAACAATATGAGTATGTTTTCATTAACAAAACCTTATGCATTCATTGATAGCTCCGAAGGGGGAGGGTGGTAAGTCTTTATTTCTTACACAATATGATATAATTCTTACAAAAATGCAAATGTATTTGAGCCTTTTTGTTAAATTGCTATAATTATGATAGAAACTTATTTCGTTATCACCACTGATTTTTCTTTAAAAATAAATAATTATTAAACCATTATCAAGAAAATCCGCCAAGAAGAAGTCGTCGTGGCGGCGCCGTGGTTACTGTGTGTATCATACAATATCACAGGTAAAGCAACGTTCGGCGCGGTCGGTACTTGGATGGGTGACCGCCAACCATTCATCTCTCACGACGACTTCCGTGCTTCGGAGGGCACGTTAAGCTGCCGGTCTCGGATGCTGTATACTTGTATACAGTAATCGTTAGGGTTTGTCAGAAGCCGTATCGGCACCCTGAAAATTCTGATATCCACCACCCAGCACTGAGCCAGCTTGGTGGATTATGGCCTATACCTCCTCGGCACCCAGGGGAGAGACTCATGCCCTGCAGTGGGCTCATTACAAAGAGTTGTGATGATGATGACGATGAAACCATTATTGACTTAGGCCACTTTCGGAGATTCATTTTTCTTAACGGTCTCTATTTTGAATACACACTATAACAAAACTAACATTAGTACCACATGGTTGGTATGGTAACAACAGTTAGTTATTGGCAAAATAGTCTTTAGGTCGGCGTAATTAATGTTTATAATAATTTATAATAGTTATAATATTAAAAACGCCTGTTGTTTCGCGTATGGAACAGAGGCCGAAGTCAGTAACCTCATTATCGCGTTTATGATACCTACATGTTTTCCGTAAATCTGCAATCAAACATCAAATCGGTGATTGCGCAGACATATTTTAGCGTAGTTTTTGAACAGCTGTGAATTATAATGTATGAAAAAGTTTTATTTGTTAACTTAAAACCTAATTTAGTCTCCTTGAGCTTAGGTAATATCTTAACAGAAACCACGATGCTTGTCTGCGCATATCTTTAAAAGAAAGCATTGTATAATTGCTAAATTTTTAAATTAAAGAAGAATGATATAGAATAGAATATAGTAACCAGATAGAATAGAATACTGTTAATCAATAAAAAGCAATAGGTAAATCGAATATTTACTTTTTTATGTAAGACTAACCTAAAAATTCGTAGTTAATTAATATGCATCGTAGAATGTGTAACAGTAAAACGAGAAAACCTAATAAAGTTTAAAAATAAAATCTAACATGATTAAAATTTTAACCTGCCTTTACTTAATTTGTTTTTTTGCCTTTACTTTAACCTTTTAAGAAAATAACAATAAGCAAATATACAATAAAAGACGTGTGGCACTCGGAGACTGGCGCGGTAAACTATTGCATAGCATTTTTTATGAACTTTTGCAATTATAATTATTTATTTATTTTATTAATGCAGTAATGTTTGATCTAATATGAAGTTCCACAAGTTCCTAGTAGATGGCGCTGATTGTTTATTAGAGCCCGCATGTAAAGTTATGAAATCAAAGTATCACCGCTGTGCCGGTCGGAGTGGGGGTGTTAGGTTTTTTTCGTTACGGAATTTCTGGATTCGGTACCCACGCTCAAGGCCCGCGATAGAAGCTATGCAATAGCTTAAAAAGAACTTCATTCAAATCCACTTTAATCGCAATTAATTCACAAGTAGTGCAACAGCAAATAAAGTCAAGTTAAGTAAAGGCAGGTTAATTACTAATCCATTCATAAAGTATAATGAAACAAAACATAAAGCGCCGCAGTAATAATAAAAGTTGTATCTTACTAGCAAACGAGTTTAATTCAATCAGGAGTGCCAACATAATATCACCTCGAACAAATACTTCAGAAATATGTGAAAATTCCTCAAAAATTGATTTTTTTTTACATACCTAAACATATTAATTTAAATTTATTTACTCTTCATTGTACACAAAATATAAAATAAAGATTAATAAAAAAGAAAACACAATCGGCGGCCTTATCGCTAGTGAACAATCTCTGCTAGGCAACTTATGGGGAAAGCAGAACATTGGAGCCTTTAAAACCATCTGATGTCACGTTTGACAAATTTGGAGGAATTATAGTGATAGAAAGAGACTATTGCAGTAACAGAGAGCCAACCTGTCGCCCACAAAAACGCTCATAAAACCTCTGTCCCTTAACTGACCTTTACATTATGCCCGGGAAGAGAAGCGGCTGGTACATTCGATGTTTTTCTTTCGCGCCCAGTCCAGCGTGGAAGCCATTTTGTTTTTCACAGCAAAACATTTTTGTGAAGATGAATTACCCTTTATTGCAATTTATTTATGAAATTACTTTTTTCTCAATTTTTCAGCGTAGGTATACATAAGATGTATAAAATTATTTATTTAGGTAGTGCAACGAGGTTTATTTTAAGCACTAGATGATCACATGTGAAAATTAACATTTATTTTTAGAAATGAGGCTTAAGTAGAGTTTGAAACATCCTACTTAGGTACTAAAAAAACTAGATGATGAGCTTTTTTATTATTCAAATATCATTTTTTTTTCTATTTGACATTTCGAACTGTCAGTTTACTGCGTTGAATTATTTGCCAGGATATAAACATTAAAAAGTTATTAATATTTATACCGTTATAACATATATTCGTTTTTCTTTGAATTTATTTCTAAAATATAGCCTTCCCCCAAAGCTGGGATAAGAAATACAAAAAAATATCCAATCCGCTGGAAAACAAACAAACAATTCCTCCTACCTATAGAAAATCGTAACTACTATTAAAAATCAGTAGGTATACAAATCTTTAAGTAACCTTTCAGTTGCCACCGCAATTCATAATAAAAATATCCCAAAAGTCTACTTTTGTTTGTGCAAATTCTTAAATTTCTGTCTCGTCAGGCCGCCGCGCCGCCGCCGCCGCCGCCCGGCCTCTAGTTGGGAGGTACCTCCGCGATGACGTCACGGCAACGCTGCGCGCACGCAGTCAAGGACAATAAACATTTACTAGCGGGTTCAATGATCGATTCTGTCTCTGTTTCAGCCAGTCGACCATGACTGCCCTACTACCTTCCTCGTAGTGCCTCTATTACCTTATTTCTCTGGTTGAGTAATGAATCAAAAGGGAATATAATATCAAAGGCTAACATTTTACTTTAAATATACTTCAAGTAAGGGACGTGGTTTACCAATACAAACAAATCTATTATATCTTTAGAAAGTCGAGCTGTTGAGAGTGAGAAGTATGAAGGTAGCGTGAAACTCAACTGCAATCATCTTTGCAAAAAAATTTACATACGAGGACTTTTATCGTTCATATACCTATTCGGATATTTCATACATTTTATATTATAACGTTTGTAAATTATCTCTTAATTTATCTAAATATTTGTGGGAACCTTATCATAAAAGCGTATAATTGACCAATAAGAACCTATTTCTATTCATTACATAGTAGTCATCATCACAACTCTTTCTAATAAGCCCACTGCAGTGCTATGAGTCTGCTCCCTGTGTGACGCGGAGGTATACTTAGGCCATAATCCACCAAGCTGGTTAATGGATGTCAGAATTTTCAGGGCGCCGAAATGGCTTCCGACAAACCCTAACGACCACTGTATACAAGTATACAGCACCCGGGACCGACTGCTTGACGTGCCCTTCGAAGCACGAAAGTAACCGTGAGAAATGAATGGTTGGCGGTCACCCAGTTTTCTAAGTTTCCTTAACAAAATAATGAGATATACCCCGATAAAACGGGAAGAACCTGACGGATTGATTTGTTCTTCTGCATTGATTGCTTTTAGTCGAAATAAGAACAAATCTCTGGATAAAACGAGAACAATTTGACAGGGTAGATTATCCGTCTGCTTAAACACTACCGATCTACTTAGTTATTACTTAGGCTGTACATCACAGACGTACTGTATGTCTGTGCTGTACACCTAAACAGAAGGACAGAAATGCAGCTTTCGACTACGTGACGTAAAACTAATCTTACAGCTTAGATTGGCCAGTCTATCACAATTTTATCTGACAATTACAATAGGACCTTTCTCATCACCACATCTGGTGATTAAGGGGTACTTAGTTCATCTACACGTCTCTAAGTTTGTCTGTCCTTTTTAATTCTCTAAATAATAATCTATACTAATATATAAAGCTGAAGAGTTTGTTTGTTTGAACGCGCTAATCTCAGAAACTACAAGTGGGATTTGAAAAATTCTTTTTGCATTTGATAGCCTAACTCTTGAGGAAGGTTTTAGGCTATATTTTATCCCAAAATTCCCACGGGATCAAAAGTTACGCGGGGAAAATCGCGCGCGGTGGCTAGTAGATAATAAATTACATAAAAGCTTATTAAAAAGTTTTGTTATAGAAACTACATTGCAGTATGTATTGACTGACTCACACAATAAAAATGTCTGCTAGTTTAATGTGCACCTAATCAATAGCGTTCAAATTCAAATCAGTAAATCATTACTTCATAGCTTCCGGGTGACTTCTAGTGCGCAGAATGATACATTACTAGTTCCATTACAGCAATCTGTACGCACCAACTTTGTTTCGAACTTAGTGTAAAACTACGACTCCATTTTTTACTTCGACTGTACAAAGAGACAAGTATCCTAATATCATATAATAATAGCCTACACTCAGACATGATTTAATTTCCCAAGATGGCCCACTATGACTCGAACCTTGGACTTCTAACACTGCAAGCGATTAGTCGACCAATGCACCTTGATTAACAAATAAAAGTTTATGTGACGCTTTTCATTGCCACTCTAATGCACGGTTCCGGCAGTCAACAAACCATGAAAACACACATTTTAAATAAAAATTGTAGTCGACTTTCACAAATCAATTACAAGAACGAATTGCTTGACTAGTTACACCATTAGGTATGTACATACCTTCTCAAAAACTTTCGGTGTATAGCAATAATATTCACTGTATGGCGATCCGAATTTACAATAATTTACCTATAAGTCTAAAGGACCTACCCATGAATAAATTTAAAAATGAACTATTTAAAATTTTATTAAATAAAACGTTTTATAGTGTAAATGAATATCTAAATTTAAATGAACTATGAATAATTAATAGAATATATTTATATTATATCATTTTTTTAAATTTGACTTTGATATTTTAATTTTCAGATTTGACTAGGAAATATTGTATATTTTTTCTTTATTGACATGTTCCTTTATTTATTTTTAATCATTAGTTTTTCTTTAAATGTAAATAATAAATTGAAATTAGTTAATTTTTTTTATTTTAAAGATCTGTAGCTTTATTTTGTGAAATGATTATTTTTAATGACTATTGTATTATCTTGACTTATTGCTCATTTTTATGTTAATATTATGTATTAGACTTTCTTTTTAATAGTAGGTTAGTTAAATATAATTTGTTAATGTCTAAATTTATAAAATTAAACTGTTTTGCACGCTATATTTAAAGCAGTATATGATCGAACTAAAATTTTTGTAAACATCTGTTGTAACGCTTATACTGGCAAATAAAGAATTTATTATTATTATTAAGTAAATTAAATAGGTTAATTAGGTCCTTCAATTAGGTCCACATTTAGAAATCTTCCATTTACGTTGATCTAGACTCAAGTCTAGATTCGGTGCTTATTCTCCATAGGAAGTAGTATGAAGTCTAAGAGCCTACAGCCTGTATTGAGAGCCTGTATTACGTAAGCTGAAGACAGTTGAAGTAGAGGACTTGGAATTTTTAAAGGGCTTAATAGAGAATTGGACAATAGGGGCCTAAATGTACCTTGAAAATTTTATTCTTAATAACATACTTAACATAACATACATTATACCTATAGCAATCATTGGACTCGACGACTCAACTATCGATCCAGTGTCACAAGTTACCAAAATGTCAAAGGAAAATACTTATTTATTCGACGACCGCCTGGTGTAGTGGTAAATTACATTGCCTTCTATGCCAGAGGTCCTGGGTTCGAATCCCGGCGGGGCGGCGGATATCGGTGTGATGAACACAGATATTAACCGTCAAGTCATGGATGTTTATAAAAAATATATGTATTTATTCAATATGTATGTTTATATATTTCTTAAGTATAACAGTTATCTAGTATCCATAACACAAGTTCTTTAAGAAACTTAATTTGGACTAGATAATGTTGTGTGAGTGTCAGAAATATCTATTTATTTTTATTTTTAAACTGTTTTTCTAATCACAATTTAAAGCAATGACAAAATAGTGGATATGTGGAGTTAATTGGTTTAGCTTTTGTTGACTACTTTGTATTATTATACAAAAATATTACAAAAACAGGCAGTATTTGTTAAGATGAGGAGCCTCGTCATTCTTTTTGGTAACTAAACAATCAGTAAAAGTAAATTAAAGTGGCTCAAAACATCTTATAATGTTCCCTCCATTCCTCTGTTTGGTCTCCAAAATACACGCTAAAAGATGACTTTTATTACGCATCATCAATTTAAACAACTATTGGTACATATCATAATTGGTAACATATTTCTTCCGCCATTATTTCCGTCAAATAAACGAACGAATTCCTCTCCCACTGATGACTTTCATTTAACTTACATTAATTAGTTTTCATTAGGTTTTAACGAGTCCTCTAGTTAACCCTTTACGAGTGCAGGCAGCGAGATTATCGTTCATTTTTATGCTTAAGAAAATGGTAATTTGGGACTTGCGTTTTTGGTAATTTTATAAGTACTTGTATAGAGCGAGGCGGAGAGACTCATAGCTCTGCAGTGGGATCATTGCAAAGAGTTGTGATGATGATGTTAAGAAGGGAACACCTACATTTAAATCAGCCTTATAGGTACCTTCACCACGCAAGCAGGAGAACGTGAAAATAGTTTTGGTTGGTATGTACGCACAGTTAGGAAAAAGTAAAAAGCGGCTTATCAATAACTCAGCTTGCTTTTACCCCAAGTAAAATAAGTTGCATAAAAAAATTTGATAAAACTTGGTCTATCATAACTTAATCAAAACTACAATAAAACAAACAAAAAAGCTCTTTAGTTTTATAATAATATTAAAGACTAGCCACCGCGCGCGGTTTTACCCGCGTAACTTTTGATCCCGTGAACTTTTGAACTTTTGAACCTTCCTCAAGAGTTAGGCTATTAAATACAAAAAGAATTTTTCAAATCCTACTTGTAGTTTCTGAGATTAGCGCGTTCAAACAAACAAACAAAAAAACAAACTCTTCAGCTTTATATATTAGTATAGATTGGGTACCCAAAAATATATAAAGAAGACATTTTTTTATTACAAGTTCAAAAATAGATTCATCATAATCTTTTCAATACCACTTCTGCATTCGTTGCTAAGTTTGGACTAAGTTTTTCACATTTTTCAATGAAGTCTTCTTAGGTGATACCTACAGTGCGCTCTATGTAGGTTGTCAGGTAGTACAGGGATAATCTTATTTGATTCACGACGAATATAACATATTGTGGTCAAAAAAATTTAAGCCGAAAATTGGCCCGAAAAATACACCACTTACTTACTCGTATGTACCTACTAAAACTCAAACCAACAAATTACCCCACAGTCCTTATGACTGTTGCATAATATTGAATTTCCCCAACCCTTTTCAACCTAACAATAACACCGATATCAAACAGTTCTATTCGACGCTTCCAGTAATGACGGCGTTGTTTACAATCTCAGCGAGGGAAGTGCAGCGCAGGTGACTGGCCGTTGCAGCAGCCGCAGCGCTCGCGCAGTCACGCGCGGCGATCCTTGCGCGTCGTAAAAACATTACTTGCACGTAACATACCTACGTAATCATTATGATAGTAGGTTGAACCTGATTGTTTATGGTTTTAGTCGGTTAGTTTTAATTATTGTGTTTGTGGCTAAAACTTTGGTTAATCTACCAAATATTTACGCTTTTCCGGTGATGAGGTCCCACAATATATGAAGTTGAAAACCCTTTTCAACTGACTTCCAAAAAAGGAGGAGGTTCTCATCAATCCGTCAGTATGTTTTTTTTGTGTCTTTGTTACACGATATTTCGGACAATAATGAATTGATTTTGAAAATTATTGTTTCATATCATACAGGATACTTCATAGTTGGTCCCATTTAAATTTCAATAATCAGTTAAGTAGGTACTTCATTGAAAATTTTAAACTTTTGTAAATACACATCCATGATTTCGGAGAATGTTTACGTTGATGACATTCTCAAATCAGCCAAAGTTTTGACGTGAAGTCGGTTTTTTAATGCTCTGCATTCGTTGATTATTATTACAAACAAAACATAACAAAAATAATACCAGGTAAGAAATTCCGCCCAGCGGATCAAACGTCATGAAGAACATGTATCCGTCTATCCATACTCACAAACTTTCACTTTCTTTTGAAATATAAGTAAGCTCAGCTGGGATTTTAAAGGACTTTACTGAGGAGCTAAAAAGTAGCCCATCAGACTTCAAAAAACTACCCTTGCACTGGTTCAGCCATTAAAAACAACTTTTTATATAACTTTTTTAATGAACAGGCAATCTTTTCCCGAAAGTCCACAGCACAACATTTTTAAAACTAAAACTTAGTAGTAACTCCTCCATTGTTGGAAGACAAAACAGGCGCCTCACAAAAGTAATTATTTACAGGATTTGTATGGCTTAATAACTTAACAGCTTTTTAACAAAAGCGACTATAAGCTTACAAAGGCTTTACCCAAAAAGTTAATCTGCAAAAAGTTGCTCGGCGTCAGCGTCAGCTGGTTATATGTCGTTTAACTATTACTTCATACTTTCTAGTTATTTTTGGATTGCATTGTAGTTTTTATTGTTTTGTTTAAAAAGTTATAGGTACTTAAGTACCACGGACATCTTAAACGTATACCACATAAATTTCACGTACAGTTATACCCAAAAAACCGTATTATGCAAGATTTCGTAGGGGTTTATCGCGACTCAAGCTTAGATTTTCTGTTAAATCTCAATTGAAAACTCACAAAAATCGTTACTTAAGGCGAGGATGCAGCGTTTTAACACTTTTTTGAACTATAATATACCCAGTAATGTATACATGTTGTGACTGAGAAAAATCTTCACATAAATTTACCATATAACCAACCGCTGTGTAAAGATAAAAACACGATTTATGAAAATTGGCTCGATTAAAATAAAGTCACAAACATAACAGTAATTTACCATTTCAAACAGATATTTCTACGAAATGTCGTAATAGATTCATATAAAAAGTACATAAAAACATAAAACGGACTTCTCTTAACCGATGTGTAAACCAAAACTTTAATACAGTTATATTTTTTTGAAAATAAACCAGTAAAACGTATTTTCACTTGCTCACGTCGCGTCGGCGAAATGCGCTTGCAATATCTGGGGAGGAATTATGGAAGTACGCACCGCGCTACAAGCAAGAGACCCTTAAGTAGAATTAATTCAAACTGAACCTTTCATAACCTTAGACTCGGACCCGGCGGGACCTTCAACCGAGCACTCAGCTACTGTGCCACGGAAGCCTTCGATAAAAAAATAAAGAAAGTTAAAAGGTTAATGTAACTAGGTATATAAGTTGTCTGAAACAAAAACTAGGACGGATCGCTTTTATCAAAATAAGTACAAAAACGTAGTCGAATTAAATCGTGAATTAAGCTATAAAATGCGTTTAAATCAGATTTCTATTCAATCTACTGATAAGTACAATAAAAAGCATCACGGAAGTTTATAATGTATAATCTCGTTCGATCTACGTTTGCAACAACGAAGGGCAACCACAGTACTATTCGTTAAACTTGGTTTAGTGCATGTGTAACTGCTATGAACTAACAATTACATAGATTGAAGGGGGTACTTTACACACGCAACAGCCATGAGAGGTTATAATAGAACTTAATTGTGTCATTTTAATCTGTGCGTGATGATATATGAGTCTATAATTAGCTATTACTCTGTATTTAGGTCAGGGGCCTTGCATGGGCTAGTTATGGTCCAAATATTATACAGTGGCCCAGAATTATACATTTGGAGATCTAAATTATGTAGACAAACTCACGAATGACGTTGGAGAGAAATGTAAAAAGTCTGAAAGTAATCTAATTACCTGGAGTTTACGGCGGCTTGCTGTAGTTCTTAAAAGAATCTGTAGAGATAGATATGTATGATCCTTTTAAAACAGTTTGGAGATTGACCTACAATGTGCAAGGACGGTCCAAAGTCATAAATATGGTCCAAATGCCAATAAAAAAAGCTTAAGTCCTTGCGTGCGCACAATTCAACGATAGTCCTAAAGCAGTACTCGTAACTTCATAAATATGTATGATGTTACAACATTCAATTAATAAATTACCCAAAATGGCATAGGTATTAACTTGTACATATACGTGGACGAACTTTTTGGCGATGGGATAAACCCGTCTGCCTCGGACGCCAGTGGTCGCGGGTTCGATTCCCGCAAGGAACAGGAAAAAAAAATGTTCCGTGTTTATCTATTTATGTTCTAGTTCCCCCCCTAGTTCGCTACATGGTATCCCATAACACAAGCTACGCTTACTTTGGGGCCATGTAGTTGGTGTGATTGTCTGGGGATTTTATTTTTTTTTATATCCCAAGAAAATCTTAGGTACCTATACCTTCGACCAAACAATATTTGTCGAAGAGGTATACTAATTAAACTTGTATGAAGATCTCACAAACTACAGAACCAGTACCTAGATAAAAAAAAGGAAATGGAAGTTTGGAATGCAAAAATGTGTTAAATAAAAATCACCCGACCGCTTAACCCGTCCTTTATTTAACAGATTTTTATTTAATACATTTTTTCATTTATTTAAGAGTAATTAAGCATTTAAAGTCGTCGTGGCGCCGTGGTTACTGTGTGTATCATACGATATCGCAGGTTAAACAACGTTCGGCGCGGTCGGTACTTGGATGGGTGACCGCCGACCATTCATATCTCACGACGACTTCCGTGCTTCGGAGGGCACGTTAAGCAGTCGGTCCCGGGTGCTGTATACTTGTATATAGTAGTCGTTAGGGTTTGTCAGAAGCCATCTTGGCACCCTGAAAATTCTGGCATCCACCACCCAGCACTGGGCCAGCTTGGTGGATTATGGCCTACACCTCCTCTTCACCCAGGGGAGAGACTCATGCCCTGCAGTGGGCTCACTACAAAGAGTTGTGATGATGATGATGATGATGAAGCATTTAAGCCAATGACTAAACTACTACTCCAGATAGGTAAAAATATACATTTCGGTCTTTCTTTTTATAATACTCGGCTTATAGGAGACCCCCCAATCAATTAAATAAGGTATACCATACCTACCTACTAGTACAATCTAATAGACTACTATTAGCATTACTAAGTTTATCAGAAAAATGTTTGAAGTAATTTTTATCTAATCTTTCCCGCGGTTCGAAGTATGATACAGTCGCAATGAGTTATCTGTTCGTATCTTTTTGTAGATTCGGCGGTATTTCCCTAAACGCTGCTGCTTAGCTTGTATACAGTCCAGGTGTATGGATTTCCCCAAAAAACGGCTCACTGTCGAGCAACTTGAAGCAAGTTATTCAACACAAAAGCACATGGACCTGTAGTATAGACCACAAAGATTCGACAGCCAAAATTATGGAGCAGCGCAGCGTCCCAAATAAGTTTGGCTTTCAGTACTTTACAGAATACATTTTGAAAAGAGCATTGATGTTTTTTGGTGACTGGTTTTTGGTGACAGGACCTTATCCTTTTTCTATCGGATTACATTAAAAGAATTAAATTTTTAGTTGTAAGCTTTTGCTTCAAAAAATTATTTAAGACTTGCATAGGTAATTTATTGATTAATCTTATATGCAAACCATACTGCCCTATACCTGCATGGTATAGTATAACCAGAGACTACCAGTTTCACAAACTTTCGACAATACCGTTACGTTCCTTTTTGTTATTAATTCACAGCTAATCATAGCTATTACACACTAAAAAAACCCGCAATGTTAAATATGGCAACAGTTTGACAGGCAAGACAGATCTCCGCCATTCTGCGCGTTCCTATGCGTGCGCGCAGCCCCGGTCTTCTCGGAACCAATGACGCTGGCAGACATTAGCCTGGTAACGACTGCTAACTTACTACTTAAACATAAACATTTGTTTCGGAATCCTACGCATTGTCTCAGAGCTACAATACACGAAAACATTGTTAGAGCACAAACAGATTTTAGTACAAAGTTCCTTGTTTTCAATAGTGGTTTGTTTGAAGTCACCAGCGACGGGCCTTTGTTTACTTGTAGTTAAATAGAAAATTAATTAAATATAAAGTTAGTAACTTTTTTAGAGAATACTACTTAGTTACGGAGGTTAACAGACTCCACTTTGCTGTATTGTAAGATAAGTCAAAACTAGTTCTATTTTGTAAGTTGACCTGAAATTGAAAAGCCCCTTTACCAGAAGTCTGTGACAATAGACTAGTGACAGAATGTTATTGAAAAGAAAATACCTAGTCTAATAATCATGTATCTAACAATGCTTTTGTAAATATTTTTTGTGTGTTTAATAATTAGTTATTTAATACATATACACTAAACTAAAATAATACAACATAGGCTTATATCGTACTCTTGTGACGTTGTGATGAATAAATAACCCAACCAAAAAACTTCTGTCACTATTTTGATATTCGTTATTTCTTAGGTTCAGCAACGCTTTTACAATATTTAAATTTCTGATGATTTTACGTCATACATAACCAATGCATATTTTGTACACATTAGTAGTTTCAGACAAGAGTGGTCCAAAATGGAAACTTTATTTTGTGGTCGAAAACTGCCTAATAGTACATTAATACTATAATAATAAAATCATTTATTTCAGACCATTTAATCGATTCGTTTGTTAGTAACAATTTTACTTATACCTTTGTTAGTAGCCCTAAGTTACATGAAGTTACTATAAAGATAATATTACCGTGCTAATAGCACATTGATTTACATATAATATGCTTCCATGCTGGACTGGGAGCGAAAGAAAAACATAGAATGTGCCAGCTGCTTCTCTTCCCGGGCATACTGTAAAAGTCAGTTAAGGGACAGAGGTTTTAAAGGCGTTTTTGTGGGCGATAGGCCGACCCCCTGTCACTACAATAGTCTATCTCCATCTTTTAATACCTCCAAATTTGTCAAACGTGACATCAGATGGTCTTGTAACCTCTGGTGTTCTGCCTACCCCAAAAGGGATACAGGCGTGATGCTATGTATGTATGTATGTATGTGACTCTTATAGTAGGTATATCTTTGCTTCAGGACAATAAAGCATTTGTTGTCTCTACCTTATTGGTCTTTGTAGTAAACAGTTTCTAAGTATATCTTAGGTACAGAAGGCAGCACACATTACCTGTCAATTTTCCCCAACCAATTTTAACTTAATATCGAGGTCATATATAGAGGCATTTGACGACCACTTTGGCGATGGGGTAAACCTGTCTGCCTCAGACAACAGTGTATGCGAGTTCGATTCCCGCACGGAACAAGAAAAAAAAGTTCCATGTCTGGGTGTTTATCTATTTATGTAGGTACTTATATTCTAGGTTCCCCCTAGTTCGCTACATGGTATCCCATAACACAAGATATGCTTACTTTGGGGCCATGTAGTTCGTGTGATTGTCTGTGTTTTTTTTTATAGAGTTCAGATTCAAGTATTTTTTTTTAAAAGATTTGTAACGCTTGATCTGCAGCCTTCTGTACATGAGGGATGATAAAGCAATTTTTTGATCAATATTGTAAAGATCATTGTACAGTTCAAAGCCCCACAAATTAATGTAAACTACCTATTACATACCTACTTGTCTATCAAAGCAATTTACAAATTCTAAAATGGAAATTACTTTATTTTAATTACCATTTAATTATTAAATATTCAATTTAAAGACGTCGAACAATACATTTAATATGCCATAATTAACGTAGATATTAAAAAGGAATTACGATAAATAAGCGGCAAGCGTTGAATATTCCCAGGATGCTCAACGCTTCTGGCTAAGTGAGACAAAAGATCAAGAATAAGTGAAACAATAAAAGTGTCCTTATTCAGTAATTCACTGGAGGAAGCTAACCAGTGATTAATGTCTCACAGTTATATGTATAGTTAACTTCCTGGGGGGCAACTTATGCCTCTCACAACAGCTGAGTGCGCGCTCAACTCTCGCGCACACGAGAGACAACCGTACTTTAAGCATACAGACGTCTCTTTCACTCAATTGTATAAACATGGTAGTTGAATCGAAGACAAAGGTCGTTAAATGGCTTTGCGCTGAGAGACCTCCAATTTGAATGAAAAAGAACAGCAAAGGAGTTTGAGCTAATCTGCTCGGGTTACAATAACAGCGCGTTCCCATGCAATGCAATATCGCGTGAGGTTCGATATTCAACAATCGATACTTGGGCAGACTTAGGAAAACTTGCATACTTTTGTATGATTTAGTTAAAAGAAAATGCAAAAGTGAGTTTCGTTATTGGAGACTGGGTACCTTTTGCCCGAAACTATGTCTGCGCTTTATTTTGGTTAGGTTCCGGTGTTATATGAGCAAATGACATTATAATTTGACTATTTTTAAACTGAAAAGTAATAGATTTTTTTAACCTATAGGTTTCGAAAACAGTAAAAAACTTTTTATTAAATCGACTCATCTATTTTACCTTTGCTACTGCTACATATTTATATACTTCTTTAATACCTTAATTGTATAAAAATAGCTATGTAAATTTAAAGCAAAAGGTGTCCTCTGTCGTTGGGCCTACGTAACTCCCATTGTTTTTATTTGTCCTATTGTACCTAACCCACCTAAATGACACTAACTTCTATTTCAATAAGACAACTTACCTTTTTTTTTAATTTAGCAATTTAATCTCGAATCTATTTTCAATATATTCTTTTAATTTCACGTATATTGTTATAATTTATAAATAAACCAATACTTGTTGGACATTTTTTTTGCACTCAGCGCCATCTAGTCCTAAAGTGAGCAAATAGCTTTTGTTATAGAGGTATCTAGACAATAGTTATGCAAACTAAGCATAAATCTTATCCTAATTTTTTTTTACCCAGATAATGCAAAGCAAACATATTAAGCACACGAATGCTTTGATTGGGCAGGGATAGAACCCGCGACTTATAAAGTTCTTGACATTTCAAAAAAATATACCTATTCTTTCAAAGTTAACTAGTAGTTTCAGAGGTCAAACAAACAAACAAACTCTTCGTTCTTTAATTAAGTATAGAGATGGATGCCTGTAGGGCAGGCTAAGAAAAGAGCAGCCACCTTTTTCATACCACAGTGGTTGTAGGTATACAGCGGCTGATCCAATTTCCCTAGCTTGGGAACCTAGGAACCACTTCAGACTCAAACCACAAATTGATTGAGTTCAAATGCGGGTAGGGTTGAGTCAACATTTTACCAATAAAAATATTATCTAGGTACTAACGTAGTAGATAAGATAGAAACACTGTGGTCAATGATTAGGTATATTATGAAATCTCAAGACAAAGTTTAGTCTTGAGATTTCATATCGTCCCTTAGTCGTACCTAAGTTGTAAGTGGTAGACCTATTATTAGCCATAATAAACTACAAATTAGTTAAATTTTATAGAATAAAATCTTTACCAGCTAGTCAGGAAGGTATAGGTATCACTATTCAATGATATGGAGGATTACACTACTAACCTAACCGAATAGGGAATACCTAATATAATTGATAACTTTATCAATGTTTAACTCCCTGTTAGGAATGTCCTAAAATAAAAGTATTTATTATCCTCATTCAGCGTGATAAATGCGACCACCATGTCTCGTTTACCCAAGCTAAAGAAACAAGAATGAAACAAAACGATCGCAATCTCCACTTGGCAAAACGAGACGCCCATATTTAAATCTGTGTTTACAAAACTGTGAAGTTAATTTCGCAATCTGTCGGCTATACTTACACATTTTTACAAGAGACTAAGTAATAAAGTTTTAGAGTTAATGAATGCTAATTATCAGTAGAAATGCGAACTGGGTGCGCTGTACTCGCCGAGTCAGCTGACGCGCTCAGCTGATTCTAGCATAGCGTTCAACAATACTAATTACTAATGCAATGCTAGGTTAATTTGTCTCTAGCCTAAATTCTTTAGACGCCGGTATTACATACCTGTCTACTCAAAACTTGATTTCGGTACTGCTATCGCGTCGCGTTACTAGATAAAAACGCTTACAACAGCTGTTTTAATCAGCTGATTTATATTGTGACATATTAATTGATATTTATTTATACTTCTAGTTAAACTGTTATCATTAAAAGGTCTAAGCGAGTAAATAAAAAACTGCTTCAAGTCTAGGCAGTGCCTATGTAACTTATGTTTTTGATAAACGAGACCGGCAAGTGAGCCTGTACTCGTTGGGTAGGTAAAAGCTTTATATTCCATCCGTGGAATTCATCTCATGTTGTAAATAAGCAACAGAACGAGAAGCAAGTCTGAGGCCCGGCGTGCGAGCGGGAGGGACGACCGGCTATACGTATTATTACTTCGAACGTGGAATCGGGAGAGCGGAGAAACCTGCGTGCGGGCCTCACGACCCGCCCCCGCGCGCCGGCCCCGCACCCGATCATATGTTTGGCCGGCCGGGCGGCGCGCGCGATCCTCATTGCGACTCGGGCAACCGCCGGCGTCGCAAGCACATCCCGCGCTATTACACACGTACCGCTCGGTTGCAGTCGATCAGCTGTCTCACGTCAACACACCGGTCGACTTTGATAAGACTGTAGAACTTAGTGTTTGCTAGTAAGATGGAGCTTCTGTGTGAGGAGCGCGTGAGTCCGAACAGCGGGTCGGGGTTCGCGGCGTCAGGCCCGCGGCTGGCGGCGCCGGACCCCGTGCTGCTGCGGCGGCGCGTGCTGCGCAACTTGCTGCGCACGGAGGAGCGCTACGCCGTCACCGCCAACTACTTCGGCACCGTGCAGACCGACGTCACGCCGCACATGCGCCGCCTCGTCGCCGAGTGGATGCTAGAGGTGAGCGCCATGTGCTTCGACCTGGTCGCTCGACACCACGCCGCACCGCCCACTACCGGTACTCTCACTGATGTTTACACGAACAGCTGATTCTAATCTGTGTTTCGCCTCTTATTAGAATTCGGTGACGTTAGCGCAAACGTTAGAAGTTTCGTTTTAAATAGACAGATAAGCATTTCCCTATATTTAAATTCGTTAGTAAAGTAGCGCAGATCTTATCAAAGAGTCTTAACAGTGTTCTATTTGTGATTCGTCGGTGGGCGAGGAACGAGGACCCTCCATAGTCCGTGGGGCCCCGAGAGGCGCGAGCGCCGGCCGGTCGCCGACCGAGCGCTCGTTCTATTTGAATAATCAGCTGATTTTGACACGCACACATCTGACTGACGCCGGACGCGCACGTTTATCTTTGCTAGCGTATTGTTACAATAGATAACGTAATTGCTAAGGCGAGGCTCACACGAACCTCATTACATGCTGCATGTCCTAATTATAGGCTATAGGTACGAGGTGTAATTAGTTGTAGTCGATTCAGTAATCTGTGTAATGTAAGGTTAGATGTCCCATAAGCCTGCGCCATAAGAATTAGCCTGTGTAGGTAAATAGGCAAATTACTATTTTTCTTTGAAACTACAACATAAAGTAGCTTAATAATGTTTAAAGTCCGCACAAGTACATAGAGCTAGCAATGAATCAGCTGGTAGGTATAGTAACCGGCGCGCAGCACGTGGCTGAGGTTCGTTGACGCTGACGTCAGCCGCGAGTGAGTGATTGAGCGCCGGAGCCCTCTCGCGGGAGTCCTCCGCATCAACCGGCGTTCAGTCAAACCAGTCGCTTGCCTGATTGCTTCAGGATACTCGGAATCGAACCCCGCCCGTTGAGGGTTCATCGAACTGTAACGTGCCAAACTATGGAAGACATGCCAATCAACTACGCCTCGACGTGTCTAGGCACCACTAGGATTACGTCATCCTTTCCTAATTTAGGTAGTTCAGAGGCTATGGAAATAGGTTTTCATAATTGATAAGTTGTAGGTTGATAATGTTCAATGCACTTGCACATATGATGTCATTACAAATACTTCATACCTATATGTACAAGCTATCGTGAAAAATGCGCGAAAATCTCTTTTATATTATGGGTATTTTAGATATGACTATATTAGGTATATCTGTTATCAATATATTACTCTGATAACTGAGGGATAGATGCAAAGGTTGTCCTAGAACAAGTTTAACTAGGTACCTACTATTATATGATCTCAAAGAACCAGCCTTAACTTATATTAGATAGGTATTCTAATAATATAAACATTATATTATGTATAGATAGGTATATCATCGATTTCTACGCAATAGGTAGGTACATACAAAATCAATTACTAAGAACGTTGACCATTGCTACTTAGTACTTCACAGTTGCTTCAGTAAGATAACTGTTAAAGTAAGATCTATCATTACATTGTTACCACTTTACGGTAACCAAAGCTACGGTTTATGGAAAGAAGCATTAAATTTATTGCTTCGACATTCCAAGCAGTCGAACCGACTTAGCCATGGATGTGCTTGCAACATAAGTGCTTCAAACCGTAAATAATCCATCTTTATTTCACCACTAAGTTGCATACAAGTTAATTAAAAGCACTGTGGCTAAGTAATTGTAGTAATAACTGCTATAACTTTAAATTGTTGACGTGTGTACTTGTATTGAACCCATACAATTACTTACTAAGGCAATTAATCAGCTGTGAGCTAAGAAGCGTGGGACAGCCAGCTGAGAGCCATCAAAAGGAGGATGGGACATATTTTCACGAAGCACCGCGCTCAGACGATATGATGCATCCGTACTATCAGGTTACCGGGACCGTGCGAAACTATGCAAAAATATACGTTCCTCACAGCTCCGGTGACACGCTCGGCTTACTACTTACTTCGCCATTACACTGCGGTGTCATTTTTAACTCTATTTCCCGCATTTCGTTCGCCGTAAATCAAGCTCTTGTATACGACATTCCTTTTGTAGCAAGTAGCTAGTTTAATGACTTAATAGCTGAACACTGCAAGCCCAGATCCGGCAAAGGTACTCGTGGAAACGATAAGCGTCGAAACTGCAGGAAAGCAGTGCACGTTTAATATACATATTTATCGCAATGAACGGTTACGTATGTAATTTCCATTTTTCTATATAGGTTATCAGGAACTGTGTGTGATAAGAGCTGGGTGCGGGCTCGCTACTGAGAACTGTTTGAATGAACTATTCATGATGGCTTCGTTTTGTTCGTAGGTATGTGAGGACCAGAGCTGCCAGGAGGAAGTGTTTCCGCTGGCGGTGTCCTACTTGGACAGGTTTCTGAGCATCTGCAGAGTTGGCAAGAGCCAGCTCCAAGTCCTAGGCACCGCCTGCCTGCTGCTGGCTTCCAAGCTAAGGGAGACCAGCTCGAGAGGACTGCCAGCGGAGCTCCTGGTCTTCTACACTGCCAACAGCGTCACATTGGCCGATCTTTGTGTAAGTATCTAACAGATAATATACCAATTGTAGTATAAAATCGGTGTTTTTTTTTTTTTTTTTTATATTGTAAGGATAGGACGTTTGTCTTCCATGCCACCTGATGGAAAGTGCGCATGAAGACTATGGTGTTACACGTCCATCCACGAGAAACCTATTTCATACATCATTAGTATAACAAACAGTTATTAATTAGTTTTTCCGTAAAATAACCATGATTGTAACGGCGGCGGCCATGTTCCTATAATTATGGTATCTGCCGGGCGGGCGCATTCAAACGTGCAATTATGAGGAGGAATAATGCTTCTCGCTACTTAGACGAATTAATTAACTTTCTTTGTCTAGTGCACAGCTGATCTTGTTAAAATGCATCGGCGCGGGCGCAGTCAGCTGGGGCGCTGTTTGCATTATTCGTAGACCGTTCTTTTACAATTGCTTTTAGATTTACAATCCTATATGTATTGTAAATTTCTTTATAGGAATAACATTTATTCTGTTGTTTTTTTTATGAAGTCATAGAATATGTGAGAGTAGTGATGATGGGTTTGAAGAGTTTTGAAATGCGCAATTTGATGTATTGTCAAATATAATACGCAAGTAGCCGGTACAACCGGTAGGAAGAGAAGAGTCATCCATTTTGTTGCGCCAGAGAGTGTATTTTTAGTTTAATTTCATCTCTCATAGCTTATTAATAGACTTCTCTAAATAAAAATATCCTACGAACGTTTTTAGCGGACACAGGTATCAAATTGATATGCAACTGTTGTAATTTTCGGAAAAACATTATGTAAATAGCGTATTTTTGGGAGAGAGGCTGGTTTTTAAAGTCAAGACCTGTAATTGGAATGTTTAAAAGATAATTAGTAATGCATTTTAAACGTTAATTGGGTTGTTAGGTCCCTGTTTGTATATTTTATTTTTATGGATATTTTTCTTTGGAATTAGTTATTTCCGAGGACTCACGTCATTCCGATTGTTAGTAGGTGTATTTCCTAACGCGGCGAATGTCTGATTAAGTTTGCTAACTCGGCATGTCATGTGCAAAGGCCGGCGATTGTGCTCGAAATACTGTCGTCATGTAAATTCCACCTCTTACTGCGATGCTAAGTATTATGACATTGCAACACAGCCGTGTCAGCATAAACTTTAATTGACTCATAGTAAGATGTACGTTTTTCGTAATAATGTCACATTTAAGTCTAATTTGACCTCAGTCGTAAAACTTAACGTAAATACATAGCACTAGTGGCTAGGTAGTTTGCTAAATACAAAAATTACAGACCTCGTATTTCGTGTATCAACCACGTGGTTTTCATATAGGTTAGCTCATTAAATTTCAATTTTTTTGAGTTTACCACAGTCTTGTGTTACAAAGTAAGTAGGAGTCGTTTAGATATGTCAGTGTATCGGTGTTTTTAATCGCATTGGTGCATATTCGGGGGCGAGGCGGCCACCCATCGGAGCCCCGGCAGCGCCGGCGCAGGCACGCGGTTCAAGATAATAACTGCACGCAGTCTTCACACGTCATTCGATGAAATAATCGACTAATGTTACTGAGGACACGTTTAGTTATTCGTGAAAATAATTGGCATTTGTAGGATTAAACTTGACTGCCTATTTAGGACCTGAACATTGTACTTTGAAATGAAAAACGTTTCAGGTACTTGCCAACTCAGCCGCCTATAGTCTAGACCGTTATTTTTTTCAATCAGTATTAGACGCAAAATTATTTTTATACAGAAATTTTATAAGTACATTTAAAATCGATGTTTCACAGACCTCATAATACTTAATAATTACGAATGTTATTGAACACCTATGAAATATTGTGAAACGTAAAAACTTGTTGAAAAATATTAAATTATTTAGCAATGCGTATTTTTATAGTCCTTACGTACTTTTAATAAAATAAACTGTAGACAGCGTGAATATTTGAAGTGGATGAATGAACCTCGGTTTTTTTTTATTTATCCTCTTTAATTCTTACTAAAGAGGTTATGTTGAAAGAGGTTCAGCCTCTTTCCATCTCCTACCTACTTCGGAAGAAGCGGTAGTGGCTCCTCAATAAGTCCAATTAAGATGGCTCATTCTCACGACCACCGTCCTTGTCTGCTGGATCACGATCGCTACGCGACTATTTATAGATTTATACGAATATCTTTTTTATTGCTTCGTGAGTAATGGCGAGTTCGCCAGCATTTCGAATTAATTATAATGGAGTCATTACAGCGAATTATATTTTTAATGTATTAAAGATTGTTATACTTTATGGATACCTTTTGTTTTCGCGAAGTATCTATGTTAGATTATAATCTTTGCTCACTCATTTCTCTATAGATAGATTTTTATCAATTTCATTAGATAACAATGTTAATTTAGGAAATAAGTGAAGGAATATTCCATCCAAATATTGAATTATGTATGATTGAAACTTTAACAAAGAAAGCATAGGCGCGGTTACAGTTTCGTAGCGCGTTCGTAGCACATGCTACGAAAAACGTAGCATTCTTTAATCCAATGTTTTTTTTTTAAATTGAATGGCAACGGATCCTCTGGTAAAAACTCAAAGTATAATTAGTTCTAAAGAAAGTATTCCATTACCTATACATATTTTTGTAAATAGAGTTGTGCATTTTCCTGGAAACAGCAATCAATAATTTAAAAAAAGCACTGTTTTTGAACCATTTACTTCTACAAATATCACGTATTATTTAGAATTTCTAGGCCGTCACAGTGGCTGCTTACAAAAATTATACTCATCTTTTAATAGATCATCCAAGTGTGGCGAACAGCAAAGACACGCTATTAATGTCTGCTTCAAGAAATCAATTATGCAAATCTACACTTGTTTATTCATAAAATAACGCGCCATACTTCCTTTAAAAAAGCCATATCGAAACCCCGGTTGTGACTGCACTCGGTGCCTTCAAAACATTAAATTATGCCAGTTTATAAACGGTCGCGCATCAGACTGTAAAAAATATTCCGAATTGTGCATATTAAAAAACAACGTAAGTATTAAAAAGCGCGGTTGGATTGAAACGCGCAAGTCATTAGTTTTTATGTTATTAATACGTGCGTGCGGTTCTATTAAATCTATTTGCTAATCGACTGATTCGAGTTCGAACTCCATTGCCTCGTGGGAACACATAAATTCGATTTAACAAATCATCTATCATACACGAGTATGGCATTAAACTATACAGCCTTATAAAGTCGTCGGAGTGTCTGATGGAACAAAAAGAGTTCGCTCGCATGCCGATCGTAACGACTTGGGTTACCGATGATCCCGACTAGAGTTACTAATACTCCTGACTGGGGTTGCCAATGATCCCAAAAAGCAAGACTTATTCTGGTCAATGTTTGTACCTTATAGAGCCTCTTTATGTTTGAGTAAACATTAGATCAATGTTGAGAAAACTATAAATTATTTCTTTATCGTCTCGTTAATATTAGATGTTTTGCGTCATGTCACAGCATTCTAAGCTAAATATTGGCTGAACATTTTACCTACTGATAGATATTCAAAATTAAAGCATCATTAATTTCTAAATCCATTTATTTTCGATCAGATTCTTTATAAAAAAGATGTTAAGGTATGTGTTGAGATTATTCGTAATAGAATGTGAATTATAATATTAGGCTTAGATTTGTAGATATTTTTAGAAATACGAATATAATACTGCCGGTCATAACTATTTTAATCTTGTAATGACATAGGAAGAGCGTTTTAAACACTGAATCGATTTTGTTGCAACTCGATATTCTTTCAGTACACCGAACACGGAGGTTTTGAAACCACACATTGATTATTGAATAAAAAAGAGAAGATCAAACTGCATAATGTTTTATGAAACTTGTTTTTTGTAATTTTTAAATAAGTTTATCAATAACCCAACAATTCCCGCTCGCAAGAATAAATCGTGCACCGCGATTGTGGTAACAAGCGATAAAGCTCAGCATCCACACTGTGAGAACCAACAATCGTTTGTACCCCTACACTTCAACAAGAATTAAAATCGCGCATCGTAAAGCCTGGAACAAAAGCAGAGCTAAATTATATCGATTACTTGATGCATAGATTCTGATAGAAATGAAAGGAAACTTTTCTTTATTTGCATACTACATTTTGCATACTTAGTCCTTCAAAACTAACACCTGAAACGGGCGACTGACATTGTATGGAGTTTTGAGGTTAGAAAAGAAATAAGATATTCACTTATATTACGAACGTACTTGCCAACAATTAAACAGCTGTGAGCACTGTTTAGTCTTCAATGACGTATTTGTATTAATTACGGATCACTTGTCTGATATTTCTTTCAACAAAGAAAACAGTTCTCCAAGCAGAACATTCCGCAAAGTGAACCATCAAGTTTGCCGAGTTTCTTAAACTCGTACCCACTTTAGAAGTGTGTTTTTCTGTTTGCCGCATATTCCGCAGCAGCATATTTGCTGACGTGTTTGCTGATCTCACGGGAAGCCTTGATTATTTCCGGTGCCAATGAATCTTTTGCAACGAACCTGCAAAAACTTACATTCCTCATTTTCCCTAACCATTTTCGTCGCCGGGACGTAAAAACTTTACAAAATTCCTCTGAAAATTACCCTCGGTGATTTGCAACGGAATTATATGCGAGAGGTAAATTAAAAGCCACATTTCACTTCTCAATAAAGTGTCGTGTGACTCTAATATTGATAACTCTAATATTTATATATTTTTCTGGGGAATTGTTCTTTGAATGTAGTTTTTCATGTGAGTAGAGATCGGCGCGGACGCCGGTGGGCGGGGAGGGGGACCGCATTCCTGGCGGCGGCCTCCTTGTCTGCGGACCAGCCTTGATTCACCTCCCGACAGTACCCCGCACGGGTCCTTTCATGTCTTTTTTTGAATCCTAGGATCGGCTCAAATTAATATTCACCCCGCAAGCACACATAAAATTTGCATCTTTAATAATTAACGCTCTACTCATTTCAAAAATAATATATCAATGTATATAAAACTTGACATGGAGCAATATCACTTAATGTAAAACTATTAAAATTTTCTCCCACTTTAATCGGCTATAACCGGGTCCTCTTTATAGTAAAATAAGCATGGGTTTTTTATCCTCGGTTGGTACAGTAATTCGCCAATAAAACTCTTGCGATGGATGGCTATAAAATACCAACGGTTACCAGTCGAACAGGTCGCCCTATGCGGGCAGTGGCCATGAGACGAAAAAAATGAAAATTTTGTGGTTAGCAGTATCAAGATGGAATTCTGCCGCGGCGAGACCATTGTGGTGCGCTCGATCTGCGATCTCATTCAAGTTACAAAGCATTCCTATTCTTTATATCCAAATGTTGGAACCTCACGATTTGTCCACGAAAATCCAGTCACGGTCGTGGAGGTAAACGTCATCACGAGAATTCGCAGATAACTTACGTAAGATTTGCGATATTTTGCATGCGTATCACGTTTACCGCGCTCGTGGTAACATAAGTATTCAACGCTTACTTTTGAAGCTTCCGACAGGTTCTTATTTTTAATACGAGCTAAAGTTTTTCGTGTTGATAAATTTCATAATTTTATTGGTAGCCTGCAGCATTCTTTGCTGTCTTCGAAAAAGCCACCAATAATGTTGATAACTTACTCCACGGCGCGCAATAAACTACCGAGGTCCTTTATGAACCACATTCCTCGATATCTGTATCTGGAAAATTCTCAAGTTGTTTAGTCTCGGTTTGGTGGCGACACGGTCAGAGTTTATTGTTTGATTCTTACAGCCGCGTTCACACCGTTCGATGAAATTGGATAAAGCATGGGAACGAAGTGCGGAATTCTGAGTGTGCAGCAGACTAGGGTTGTTTGCATAGCTTGCTTTATTGGCTGGAACGTGGCAAGCGGCAAACTGCGCCCGCGCCGCGCGCTTTTAATGAACGCGAGCAGCACCCGACTATTTACGACCGGCATTCCCTCGGCATATGCTTTAATCGTACATTCATGCATTAGAAACGCTCCGCATTACCATCAAGGTCACCCCATTAAAACCATTTTTATCTCTAAGAACAGCCCGGCTGACGACGACTGCTCGCACATCTACATATCCGACAGACCGCGGCCTCTGTGGTGAATGCTTTATGAGCTCATTGTTTTCAAAAAACCCTTTCAAAGAGATACGAGTTCGATGGAAGACTGAATCTTTTCATTTCGCGGTCGACCCGCATACCGCTATGTTCATCGTTAAATATTCTGATCTATTTTTAGTTTTTAGAAGTCCTTTTCATGAAACGTCTCCTCGCCTAAATTAACTCCTCAGCCAAATACCAGTTATTGGCTCACTCTGCAACAATGTCGCGATTCACATTGACGGACGATTTTATTACAACACTCAGTGATGAGGCTTCATATGTTTCATTCATTCACAAGTATTGTGTCAAGAGTTAATAGGGCTTATGGTCTTAATTTTGCTTATCGAATTGAAGCTCTAACTCTATCAGTCTAGAAGTAAAGTCGGCTTGGAGCTGCGGTTCCGACGAGGCGACCCCGCCCGCCGAGTTAAGTAAACACAGAGTATTATCTGTCAACGGACATGCATCGCCGTGTGTATGAGTGCGTGTGCGTACGATATAATCAAGTTATTCTTTAAAATTAACTGTCCAGATACAAATGCCTGTTAGCATGACGTAGTTAGGATAAATAATCTCTAGGTATAATTTCTTCAATCTAGGTCAGTTTTGTTTTACATTTCGGCAGCTGATAATTGTTAAAATAAAGCGATTCTCAGAATTTTTGTGAACCTTATCTTACAACATTATATTTTGACCGTGTCTTTGTAATTAACAATAATACTCATTTTAACGAGGCTGATGAACTTTAAGGCATTTAAAACTTGTTATATAGGATACATAGACTGAGTAAGACGCAGTAGTTTTTTTTTTTTCAGTTAGGTAAGCTGTAAGTAGGTAATTCTATATTAGTAGTAATAAAGACAAAACTGTGTGATCATGTAGGCACAACGCGCCGGCGCACAAGGCGCTGCCTACGCGCCGTTCCGGGAAGTCGAGCAAACCGCGGCGTGTTTATGATTATGCCCAACGGATGTGGATATGGAATGCCATCTACCTAGCCAACACTTAGGCATACAATAGTAATCTGATTTCTAACAGACCGAAAAACATTATTCTTCTTTCATATGCATCGTGTTACAAAGAACATTCGAAGGTTAAACGTAAAGTTGGACGCATTCGTCACCTAACCTTTGATAAACAATCTGATTAAGCATCAATGAATTTGCGAATCAATAAGTTTTTTTTTTGTTAACAGAGTTGGGAGTTGTTGGTGTTGTCAAAATTGAAATGGGACGTGGCAGGAGTGACTGCGCACGACTTTCTTCCCCTGCTGCTGTCGCGGCTGCCGCTCCGCGGGCTTGTGGCCACGGAGATGGTTCAGCGGCATGCGCAGACCTTCATCGCACTCGCAGCAAGAGGTACGTGTCACGATAGTTCCGAGACTTCCTCAGCTTCTACGAAAAATGTCCATCGATTAGCATTTAGCAACGCTCATCGAGCGTCGTTTGTTCGCGCCGCGCAGGTAAGTAATTAGCATGTAGATATACGGTCACGTCACGACGGTGTCTCGTCCCTTGCTCGCCTTCGCCGCCCGAGTCACTGAACCCGCACCATGCAACCTGTATCGATACACAATCGATTATAACCTAACTAATTGAATTTTTGAAAGTCGTACCGGCAATAAAATGTATTAGCAAACCCAAACGCGATACGGGTCGCACATTTGTATGTATTATAAAGCCGTTTGAATTGCTCGCATATTCAAATAATCGTCATCAGAAATCGTTTCAGTTTATAACCACACCTCGACGCGCGTTAAGACATGAGTTAATTGCCATCCAGTTTGGCCTGTAATCGTCATGTATCGTTAATTTAAATGGTTATCAGGTTTATTTCATGTGCACATTAAGAAGCTGTAGGTATTCATATCTGAATGGTAAAGCTAAATAGATCAGTCTATTTGTTCGCATTCTTGCATGCACGGTGGGACTCTAATACCGGTCACACAGACAATTCAAACACATTTTACTTTGACGTTGAATGGTAAGGGTTTCGAATAGCTCTTCTTTTGGTGAGTTATTGTAAATGGCGCAGAGTGCATTGCAATGGGATGTGAATAGGTTTGTTTACAATGAGCGAGAGGGCCGCGTGTGTGTCCGCGACGCCTCCCACACGGCGCGGGCGCATTCCAGCACGCCCCGGGACTCCCCCCCCAGCCCCCGCCGCCCCCTTCACCCTCATGGGATCATATGTTTTTGTGCAACGGTTTTTGTTGTTCGCCGCCGCACCGCCGGCCTCGTTGTTTTTGCTCGTGGTCTTCTTATTTCTTTCACTCACTCGGATCGAATACCCACCTATCATTTCTCGCCAGACGGAGACTAATGGAATCTTGTCTATTGCATATCGTTAGCTCTTAGACAGGTTGTCCGAACGTCTGCAGATTTAATTTACATTAATATTAGGTTTAAACTAATGCGATTTTTTATGATCACGTACTTATCTACAACGAGCGGAAAATTACATGAGTAATTTGTAAGTACTTGCCTAATGTGATATTCCCAAAGTTGAAACTGTTAATGATAATACTCATGAGCTACAATGTTGTAAACTTAACTTTAATTGGGTATTTTGTTGATGTGATGAGCTTGAAATAAAGCAGCCATACTCAAGTGTCGCTCTGTAACGCGAGCACATGGCCAGCCCGCATTAACTGTCATTATTCCAATGGCACCATTTACTCTGGAATCACAACTTGCTGCTATAAATTTAATAGATCATTAAAAAACAGACGCGGTCGCACCTTCAACTAGGTAAACTACCTGTCATAAATATAAGCAGTTTTTGCTCAAATAGTAGCCATCGCACACAATCCTAAAGTTGTAAATTCAATACCTTATCAGATTCGTCAGATTTCGTAACGATTTTCAGGCGCCCATAAACAAGTACTAGGTATATCTAGTTTTATCAAATCTGCACCAGTACAGCTTGAACTAAGTATTTTATAATTGGTCTATAATCTCTGTCGGCGTTTGTAGAACCAGTAGAATCGATGGTATAACTATACGATATGGAAGTTGGAATCAAATGGAGTAGATACGTATGAATTAGCAATTGGCCCAGTGGCGGATATGGTCGGATAGGGGCCGCGCGCGGGTGTGTTCCGGTGGTCGCGGCCTCGCCGGATCGTTCACCTCGCCCGTCTAATGCTAGAGCCGTTCAAGGGCAGCCTATTATGTCACCGCGTGATGAGCCGATACAGCTGACTAAACAAATTGCGTTTAGACGAAATTTAAGAAACCCTTCGAACAGCTTGCTCACTGTCCGGAAACGAAAAGAGTTCGTCATGACAATCGCACTGAACCTTCAAGGAACTTACTCTTTCATACTTATTTCAGTCAGCCGCTCTGTGTGTGTTCGAAATCCAAGGCAACGTGGAAACGGACCGGTCCGCGGTAGGGCCTCGCTGTTTGATTAACATCAGATTATGCAAATGCTCCGAGTTAGCCGCTCTTGTTGTTTCATAGCATCCTTTTTTCTTTCGTCCTCGTACCTTTTATCTCCGGCGTGCCGACATGCAAATTAAAAAATGAAAATAAATCTTTTAAATGAGCTCAAAGAGTGTTCGATATCTATAAGTTGGGGCGCATAATGGAGTGTACTTGATGATGAATGGAGGTCTTCACTGGCATTGTCCTCGTGTCCTCCCGCGAGGTGGTTTCACAACCGGCGCGGCGTTCTCACGACTCGCCTCGTACCCGCGAAATGTGGGAACGACATTTTTAAACGACCAGTCATCATATCATTATGTTTTATTGTAGGTTTGTTACGCAAGTCGGTATCGATACACAGCATTTATATTATCTTTATTTTACATAGAAACAATATCTGGCAAGGTCAGTCAACCGAATTCCCAACTCGACAAAATTCAACTTTTGAAGTTGCACAAAAACGAACACAATCGCAGTTCGATTCACAAAAAGTAGACAAAAAAACATGAAAGTATTGTTTTCATAAAAAATACTGTGTAGTCAAAGAGAGTAGACATGGTTACCGCAATTTTTATGACAAAAAGTAGTTGGAAGTGGTTGTTGAACGCGATACGTCCAGATTCCTCGCCGGACTGATTCGATGCATAGCAAGGCTTCTTATATGTACGCATTATAATGGCGTTGCCAAAGTAAGTCCGTGAGAAATATTCGAGAGAATCGGTTGCGGTGCAAGGCTTGGAATGCGGTCGCGAGGGCGGCTGCCGGCTCCTTTGACACTCCCGAGGAGGACTCGTAACCTGCGAGAGGGAGAGAGCTACATTTCTTTAGTCTACATGCGACTAATATAGCCCTTGTTACAGGGATATAAAGCTGAACATAAAAATCGGTCGGTTTTCGTTTAAATTCAATATAAGTACCTCCAACGGCTTTAGTGCGAAACATGACTGAAGAACATGAGGTGGAAATCTAACGTGTGAGAATAATCATCGACCGGCGTGCCTGTGCTCGTAACAAACCTGTTTTGTGATGACTGTCTACAAATCCGATAGTGCCGTAATTGATCTTAATTGTCTTAGCGGCTTCTTAAAACGATTATCGGTTATTCATAGACGGTTTATTTAGCACAATACCTACAAATTATTTGAACTTCTTTGTAAAACAAAAGAACTAATTTGTTTAAAGCCGTTAAACTATAAATCAACTAGTGTAGGTACCTCTATAGAAATTGTACCTACAGACTTTCTATACATCGTTACAAACTCCATTATGCACACAAATAACCCGGTTTTTCTGTTATATCGTTAGTTTGTTATTTGAACCGTTCTCGGTATTGCTTGCTGCAATAATATGCAGGTTCTAACGTAATCATTTAAAGCGAATATTAAACCGGATTTCCATAAACATACGGGAAGGAAACTGCAATAGTAAACTCGGAAATTCCTCTTTGGAATCGAAATTTTTGTTTTTCTTTCATAGAGATAAAAAAATATTTGTTTTGTTGTTGCAGATTATGAATTCACGTTGTATTCGGCGAGCACTTTAGCAGCCTGCAGCATTGCGGCGGCGCTGCGCGGGCTTGGCCTCGACGGCCATTTGAGCCATCTTCATGATCTGACTGGCATTGATTCCGTAAGTATTCTAACAATTATAATTTAGATACATATCGTTTAAAATATAATTATCACCACTGAATTTTCTCTTTAAACAAAAGTATTTGTCACTAGTCATTAACCATGTTTTCTTTCTGCAGGATTGTCTCCAAACATGCTTAGAACAAATCGAGGCGATGGTACAAGGTATGATCGAAGACCGAGTGACCTTAGCCCCAAACGGCCAGCCGCGGGAGGCCGGGTGGACGCCTCCCCCAGTCCATGACAAGTCACACAGCAACGCCACCACACCCACCGACGTCAGAGATGTACATTTCTGAACCCTAGTGATACCCAGTGAGGACTATTACCGAAGTACGAAAATACTTTAAACTATAGAGTTTTCATCCAGGATCGAGGACTGATAGTAAGATAGTAAGACTGACATTGTCTCCTGTAGACCAGTTATTTTATAAGAGCAATCGATATAGATTAGGTTAAGCCCTGCGTGCTAATTTAAGCCTCTAGTCTTCTAACGTCCGAGGCGTTGCACTGAACGATTAGATATCTTCCATGTTTTTGTTTGTAAATAAATTGAAATTACAATCTACCTCTTAATATTTAAGACGCAAACTTTTATTTGGCCTAGCAAATTTATAATTTTGACCATTAATTGTCAACTCTTTTTAGTCATAAAACAATCAAAGTTTGCATGGGACCAAAGTTAGGGTTTCCTTACGAAACAACTATGGAATAAATATGGCTTGTCTTCCAATGTTTACTATAGGTTGATTTTTGCCTATTGTTATAAAAACTTTGAAGGTAACCGCTTTATGCTTTTCTAAAATATTGCATATCTAAAGAATATTTTCTGTTTTGTTTTGTATAAATATTGACTTCTTTATTCATAAACTTTTAGTGACGCTTTCATATGTTATTTCGTTTTGTCTTTTTTTACTCATTGCATTGCCATGAAAGGAAGAACAAGACATAACAGCTTATAAATATCAAAGCTTTATTAAACGATAACGAATAAATGAGGTTTATCTGCAATTCGAATTATAACTTCAGATCCATTATATCGGGGGAAGGCAATAAATTACGCTTTTATTTTGTAAAAACTAATATATACAAATGTGGTCAGAACATCATGATTATTGTATAGTGTTCATGTGAATGTGCTTCCTCGCAGAAAGCGGTGTGCACGGTCCATCGCTTATTTAGAAGATAGTTACATAACTATACATATTATATTATATTTAATTTGTAGTAATTACGTAAAGGGCTGTATATTTTTAAATGTTCTCTTACGTCGATAACTGATTTGTTCCTTTTGATAAAAGTACCGATTCCTAGCAAGAGCAGGTAACATTAAATGTGATAGTGTTAAACGTTATTCAACTTTAAATATCATAGTCACTTCCAGTCATAATACAATATTAGGAGTGCGAGGCCGCTCCTCGGTTATAAGAAAAAAAAAGAAAAATGTGATTTATGTAAACATATGGATACTAAGATTTTTAGGTTATCATTAGTCATGTAATCGCACGTTATCGTTCCTATATAATTACTACATTCGACTTTAAATTAGTATACCGCAGTCATATATGTCACTATTTGTACTTAATGTTTCTACATGTTTGCGAATTCATATTTTGTATTGTGATATAGTGTTTTTCAGAATAACTGAGGTGATGCTTTTCTATTTAATTTGTAAGTAGGTACGGTAGGCGTAAATATAGTGTTAAGTTATACATTTAATCAAACCAACAGATTGTGCACCACATTTTTAATGTGTTAATTAGAATTATTATTATGTTATATAACAAACAGTCCTGTGTCTTCCATTGAGGAAAATTAAGCCAAGCTTCAGTGCTTTTGTGCAACATTCTGTGTTGCCAAATTAGGCCTTTTTTTCCTTACACACAAACACTTATTTTGTAGTTATTTAAAATAGCGATATGCTTTATAAATTTTATAGAAATAGATGTATATAAATATATGTTTATTATATTTTGTGCTCTGAGCATGTGGTGCCATAAGTTACAGTTCTCTATAAATATAGATACATATCTAAAATTATATAATGAAAATTACTGTTAAAATAGAAATTGGTTAATATCTACAATATTTAATATTTGGTTGTGGATTATTATACCTTTCTGTGTAGGTATTTAAAGTTGACATTGATAAATTATACAACATACTTATATTGTAATAATGTTTAGTTTTTATTGTAAAATTATGTGGGAAAATATACGCATTACAAAGTTAGTCTTAAATTAAATGCTTTTCGACTGGCTTTTTCTAGATAAAAAATAAGTTTGTAGTTTTATATAAGTAAAATAGATTATTATAGAAGGAAAATATGATTTCCAGTGATGTATATAATATTGAGCAAATATGTTCAAAAAGTGATCTTTATTTTATTATGTTTAGAAAAACATTGAAAAAAAATAGCATGGAGTTATGCATATTGTGTTTACTTCTTCATATGTGATTATTATTTTTAGGATTTTCTTTGGTTGAACGATGCGGAGTTGACATGTAAATATTTAAAAACAAAAATAAAATTGAAATACAAAATCTATAATTTGACTTTTAGTTACTAAACCCTTCACCCCAAATCTGCCAGCCAGGGTTGGATGGAACACGTTTATAGTTCCGATCTATGGTCGTAGATCTATCTCTTCGGCGCGCGCCGTGCTACGGTGACGGGTCGTGCCGTTTCATGGCGTACGGCACTTCGTGTACGGCGCACGGCGCGCCGCCGCAACTTTCCACGGCGTCGTGCACGGAGCACCGCTCAGCGCTTCATATTAGCTCCTGAAATTCAATCATGGTTCATTATAGAAAAGTATTGATTTGCACCTGCGGCACAACGCCGTCACACGTCCACGGCGCCGTGAAATTATACGGCATACTTTTGTATAATGAACCATGATGGACAAAATTTAAAGAGCTTATATGAAGCGCTGAGCCGTGCCATATGCCTTTCTGTGGAACGGCACGGCGTACAGCGCCGTACCGTAGAGATGGAGCCAAGGACTATTTGAATATTTTAATCAGTATACATAGTATATTAAGTAAGTAATCTCTAAGAAAGTAAAGTGCATCTGAGGTACTAGAGGTAATAGTGTAAGTTGGTATCTACATATAACAAATCTCATGAACATGAAGAATAAGTTTGTTAAAAAGCGCCAATCTCGGAAACATGCTACCAGTTAGATACGTACAATTATTTTTGCTTTGAAGGGTAATTCTTGAGGAAGCCTATAGAACGTGTAACGTAATGAAGAGCTAATACTTAAGGGAATTGTATGTTTGGTGATGTAGTTTATAAGTAACAGTAACACAAAATTGTTATCCTTACGGTTCGGCCGAAAAACAAGTTCAAAGTTTAGATCAAAATATCTAAGTGTCAACCCTAAAAACAGCTGTTAGCTCACGGAGGAAATTAGCTTTTGATGAAATCTAAAGTGATGGGTAACGAAGAGAGATACTACAAAGTTCAGCCGGTGCGGGAAAGGTTATAAGGTCACTGACTGCGGCACAAGTCTTGTTTTAGCTTATTAGGTTGACTAGGGTTGTCAAAATATTTAATTGTAAAATAATTAAATAAATTTGTATAAAAGTCTATACCAGCACTAATCATGCTAATTCTTTTACTGTATATTCTACGCATGGTATAGAAGCTAGCCCTCAAGTTTTATCTTTCCATGTTGCTACGAGTTGTATGAGATGAAGGAATTTCTTAGGCATCGAAACTTAGGTTGTGAGCAATACAGACACATATACATACTTACGAAACGTTGGAGCGCGTTCGCACATTGTTCTACTGAAATATAGATCTGTCGCGTAACTAATAATAAAAAATTTAGTTTTTTTTGAAAAAGGATCCAATTTCTTTCCCGCACACACTATTTCCGCACAGACTATTTCATCAGAATCGGCGCAGGAGTTTGGCCTTCAATTCAATTCTTTACGGCATTCCACAATCGTAAATTCAGTTAACAATTTAAGGTAGTAGTACATACATGATGGACCCTGTTGGGCACAACAACTTGAAAGAGGATAGAGGATATTTTACATTTACATTTTGATATCAAATTTCATTATCTATTATGTAAATACTATTCTTAATGTTATATTTGATGAATTACAAAATTATTATTATCATGTTTCTTTTTTTTTTATAAGTTACTAATCCCGCGTTTGACCTCAATCTCACCTGATGGTAAGTGACGATGAGGTCGAAGATGAAAGCACACGGGCTTAGGAAGGAACTGGCTCTTTATACAATATTGCCGGAACACATTACCGCCGGAGCGGTAACATTTGGCGGCAGACTTTATATAAAGGGTGGTCGCTAGCCAGTCGGACCCAGAAGGGATCCTACCACCAAGCAAAATATATTATTATTAAGTAACAGGTATATACAATATTACTGATATTATAAGATGCAATACAATTTTATCACTATTAATTTATTTTTATTCATCTGTAAAATATTCGTGGATGGAGTAGAAGCTTTTTTTTAGAAAATATGATTTTACTTGTTTCATAAATTGTTTATTTTCTGAAAGCTTTCTCATTTCATCAGGGAGTTTGTTATATATTTTTATGGACATTACATAAGGCATAACTAACTTGAAAGCATAACTAACAGAAAAGTTATATCTCGCATTTATCTCTTTAATATGGAAAATATTAAGTAATGAATGGAACAGGGCGTAGGTGCTATAGCCCATCAAACGTTGAGATAAACCGTAATATCGAATCTAAGATACCTTTTAAAATAGCAAGAGACGATTTGAATCTAATTTAAGGTTCTAAACATATTTTTAGATATGATATGGATTAGGTTAAACTGAGCTGGAGAAAATAGATTCGTACGTACTGAGGTATCTAAATATATTTTTCTACACAGTAACAATAGTAGGTCATCTAAAAAAGCTAATTCATCTAAATTAATTGAAGGACTACATACCTACCTGCATATTTAATTTACTATCACTCAGACAAAAATAAAGAAATGGTACTACAAACTGTTTTACAAATAGTCACTGTTGATGAACACCCTACGCACGGTACGATCACGTTTGATAAGTATGTACTACGTACTACGACGTAGTACTACAAGTTGTTTTGTAGTAGTGCGTAGTCGTCTCATAATTTAGATTGAACATGCGTTGCTTCATATATGTATATGTGAGCATATTAATTACTTTGAAATAATATACCTACTTATATGTATATCTTTTTTGCAAAAAAATGTTTCTATAAATGTTTTTACATTTATCATAGCCCTGTTACATTAGAATTTTGCTATTAGGTACAGGTACCTACTCGTACAAAACTTAGCTTATTTTTCTCATCTCTTCTGCCTTGTTCCTTGGGAATTCAAAAAACTTACTCAAAACAAACTTTTTTATACATTTAGGAAAAGCTTGGCGGATGACTTCTCTGTACTTGTTAGGGAAATATATTTCAGCCACTTTACAGAAAACTTTAATTACCTATTGGGTAACCTACTTAAACCTTTCTCATTAAATATATAAATAAATATTAAATAAATTAAATATTAAATAAATATTTTCTGACACTCACACAACATTATCTAGCCCAAATTAAGTTTCTTTAAGAACTTGTGTTATGGTCGATACTAGATAACTGATATACTAAAGAAATATATAAACATACATATTGAATATACTTACATATTTTTTATTAGAACATATAAACATCCATGACTTGACGACTAATATCTGTGTTCATCACACAAATATCCGCCGCCGCCGGGATTCGAACCCAGGACCTCTGGCATAGTAGGCAATGTATGTTACCGCTACACCAGCCGGTCGTCAAAACCTACACCTTTCTCATGAACAACTCTATTGTGCATTCCGTCTGTTTTTCCTGATCAGTTATCCCTGGTACTTTTTTATTCTCATGGATGGACATACCCTACCGTACACTTCATTATCACTTACCTACCATCAGACAAATATTCCATGAACGACACCACTAAACTACACCGCTAGGAATCGTTTACAATGTATCTTTCCTAGAGCCGTGTGCTGTCTTTTCGACCTCACTTTCACTTACCAGGTCAAAGGCGGTCTTAGTACTTATCTAATATAAAAACAGAGTAGCTAGTGCGAGTTTTTTAACTTTACCATCGCGTTAACGTTAACTTCGTTTTATACGGGATCGAAGCAGCGCCAACTAGTGACGAAATTAGAAAACCGAATTGGTAAGAACGTTATTGGTGGTTTCAAGTGGTTTGCTCGATAAACGCGATGGTAAAGTCATTCGAATAAACTCGCACTAGGCCCACAGATAACACGGTGAAAAATAAAAAAAATCCGATCGATCGTTTTTGATATGCGTTCGGACATAAGGACCGTTCATAGCGACACCAGTCACCACTAATAAGTAGTGCTGTTGCATTGATGTATGTTCGTTGGTAAACCAAAATAATTCTTATTGAACGATGCCCGATAATCAAGATACTATTGTATATGTCTACCAGCCATTGAGAATATACCTACTCTACCACCTATAGATTGACAATAATTTTTAATCGATACCTTATCCCAACATTACATGGCGTCAACAAATGCATTATGTTAAGGGCACGCACGGGACTATTATTCATAATGTTTTTATAACTTGTTTGTAGTTCAATCTCGTACCTAAGTTTTCAATGAATAGGTACACATATTGGATCCTTACCAACCATTTGCAATTTTTTAGGTCTCTTTGGAGAATTCATAACAAATCTATTTTGGGCCAACGCTGCTTCACGCGAGTCTATTCATACAAAACAGCTACGGTCGTAGCTACGCGAGTACGATACGGACCGCGCTACGCGCGCCTGGGACGTGGCTAGCTCCCGCGTGTACTACACGCCCGTACATCGTTTTTCAACTTTAATCAAAGTAGAAGTAAATAGTAGAAGCACAGTACAGATATTTACAGTAATTCAACTTCATACAAACGGACGAAACGCGAGCTATACCTACGCGGCTCGATCTGGGACACGAACCTGGGACCCCTCGTTTGGACCTCGTTCGGGTCCTGGCCGGGTAATTTTTATTTATCACATTTTTCATTCATTTAAAAATAATTGAACATTTTAAATGCAAAAACTTAAAAAAACATTATTAAAACATTGCAATGCTTCACTTTAACTGAGATTCACAATTTCTGTAAAGAAATTGGTCTCGGGTGGTCTTAGCTGCAAAGCTATCGCATAAGATGCATAAGATGGAGCTACGTTAGCAATATAACGTAAAAACAAAAATGTGGTAAGTAATTTCGAGGCGTACCGCCAGGCCCCGGTAGCTCAGCGGAAGAGCTCTCGTCCGGCAAACGAGGGGTCCCAGGTTCGTGTCCTGGCCGGGTAATTTTTATTTATCACATTTTTCATTCATTTGACAAAGACCTTATTCTGTTGTACCTAATGTTGACACACTAGAATTCCTTACATATGTAAGTCCTCTCTTTACCACTTGATTATTTTAATTGAAATTGACTTTTAAAGAAAAAAATAATTTGTATCGATAGTAGGTACTTAGTTAACCATTAATATTTGCACGGCTGTATCAGGCAGTTTGTGCATTGTTAACTATTTGTTTTGGAAACAAACATCATATTGTCCACACATTCGTGCAAATAAATGATTTATTTATTTATTTTATACTAGCCAAATTGCGTCACGCGTGGTGTACGCGCGTCACTCAGAGTACCTATAAGGCCTGATGCAAAAGATATCGTTTAAGGCAATTAAATTGTTAGTGTCCCGTCTCTGCCACGACTATCCTCATCTCCATCCACATTATCTGTATTTCTCTCTCTCTCACCTCTATCGCTACATCTATCTACTTCTATCTTTACCTCTATATCTATGTCTACGTTTCTGTCTAGTACTTGATTGCCTAATGTATAAATATAATAGTAGACTCCAGAAGATCACCAACTCGTTCATGGATCAATGTGTACGCTTTTATAATAAAATTCCAAAATATTTAAGATTAACACTTCGATAGATTTAAGGATAAGTATAAAGTTTTACTATAAGATATCCGGATGCAAGAAGATTGTTAATTGTTGTGTATTTTTAAAAGATGATTGCTGTTGAGTTTCTTGCCGCTTCTTCTCAACAGATCGACTTTCCGAAGTGGTGATAGATTAAGTTCAATTTATAAATTGTGTGACTTATTTCAAATGTATTTAAATACTTACGAAATAAAGATTCTTTTGACTTTGACTTTGATTACCCTATAAAATATCTTACTTAAGGAATTGATGAAATAAGTATCCGAAAAATAACGGAATATCGTTTATTCAAAAACAATTTACAATTCAATTTACAAATATCAATAATCATTACAGGATTTCATATTTAAATAATAGGTATATACAATAAACACAATTCAATAATTGCACATTTTAGTACAGCTTCGTAAATTATAATACTACTGGATGTAAAAGGCACGTTTTGATAACATATTTTTATACCTCCCAACCCGAATTCGTTGTAACCTAGTCACAACTAATAAAACACCTATTTTTTTTTGATGGCCATATTAAATATAAAAAAAAATACTTAGAAAAGCACCCAAATGAAAAATAGCACAATAGAATAAAGGGTGGGATACAGAGGTAAGTAAAGAAACGAAAGAATAAGTAAGGTCATGCATGGGTGGGAGAAATTCTGGACATTTCGTTAGTTAAAATTGGTCCTTTTTATAGGTAAATTAAAAATTAAAATAAGCTAACTATAAAATAACAGATTATAATTATTAAAAAAACAATCATGCATTGAAATTGTAGATTTTGAATTTAAAATGAACGGAATGCTTCGTTTTGTTTCGTTCGTTCGTAAATTCCTTAACAAAGAAAAAGTTAAAGTACAATTTAGTGTGTTTTCACTTTAAACACTAACTAATTGCAAGGTGGTGGCAATTGTTAAATGCGATTTTTACACTACGCGAAATGCTGCTCAAAGTCTTATAGGATAAAATTTAAAATGTCATGTCCAGAAACATAAATATATTACATTCTAGTTCCCAACAAAATAACAGGTAGATAACAAAACAAGGTGTAAGAAACCGACCGACACTTCGAAACTCCTTAAGAAAGATAAACATACTCATTTAGTATTACTTTTACCTAAGAGTCACTCGCAGGTGAGATTTATTTTGAGATTCAGACTTTAACCCTATTGGATTTAAGAAAATGTCTGATATATTGTAAAAGTATTGTGACAACCCTAAATATATAAATAAATATTTCTGATACTCACAAAACATTATCAAGCCCAAATTAAGTTTCTTAAAGAACATGTGTTATGGATACTAGGTAACTGATATACTTAAGAAATATATAAACATACATATTGAATAAATACATATTTTTTATTAGAATAAACTTAAATAAACATATAAACACCCATGACTTGACGACTAATATCTGTGTTCATCACAAAAATATCCGCCGCCGCCGGGATTCGAACCCAGGACCTCTGGCATAGAAGGCAATGTATGTTACCACTACACCAGCCGGTCGTCAATATATATGACCTTATAATTTAATTTACGGCACAAGCATGCTGTCTTTCTCTCTTGTGTACATAAAATGTAAAAGCTGAGAGCTAGGGTTGTCACTGCTGGCTGAATACTTTTTATGTTATTAAAAATTTAAACAAGGAATGATAGTTTGTCGCAAGTGTCGGCCGATTTATTCCACATTGTGTTTCGAATAGACTTGTAAGGAAGAGAAACGGTGAACACCAACATTGTTACAGGTAAGTGTAACAGGCATTATAAGTAAAACTAGTGTTGTGAAGCTGCTAGCTCACATGTGGACCACTTTCGGTGTACTCTTCCCTCGGAGCCAGTTGAGAAGCACCGTAGACGTGCTTTGTGAGTCCCGGGCTGAAATGGTAAATAGATGTGGTGATTATACGTTGCTAAATTTAAAAGAACCCACTCCTTTTTACCACCGGACTACCAGACGCAGACGGAACTTCCATCCCTATATAGTGGATTTACCAAGAAGTCGAACAAAACGCTTCGATAGTTCCTTTTTGGTACGGATTGCCAAGGTGTGGAACAATCTGCCTGCGTCTGTTTTTCCTGACCACTACAGTCCTGGAACTTTTAAGTGTCGAGTGAATAGGTTTCTCGTGCATGGACGTGTAACACCATAGTCTTCATGCGCACTTTCCATCAGGTGGCATGGAAGATAAACGTCCTATCCTTACAATATAAAAAAAAAGGAATTCTTGAACTCGACAATATCGTTCGGTTTCTTAAATACAAACTTTAGGAAACCGCCTGATATTTATATAACTTCATGCCTGTATCCCTTATGGAGTAGATAGAACACCAGAGGCTTTAAATCTGAAGTCAGGTATTATAATGATGGAGAGAGGGACTGGGGGTCAGGCTATCGCCCTCAAAAAAAGCCAGTAAAACCTCTGTCCCTTAACTGACTTTTACGGGAAGAGAAGCAGCTGGCAAATTTAATGTTTTTCTTTTGCACCAGTATGAAAGGGATATTTGAAAACATCTAATATTAAGTACTAGCCACCGCGCGCGGTTTTACCCGCGTAACTTTTGATCCCGTGGGAATTTCGGGATAAAATATAGCCTATAACCTTCCTCAAGAGTTGGGCTATCAAATGCAAAAAGAGTTTTTCAAATCCCACTTGTAGTTTCTGAGATTAGCGCATTAAAACAAACAAATTATTCAGCTTTATATATTAGTATAGATATAATGCAACTAGATTTTCTTGAAATCCTATTACAGCGTCAGAGATTAGTGCGTTCAAACCACAACAAAATGAACTATATTTATAGATTTTTGGTCAGTGTAGCGTCGGTTTAGTATAGCCCTGGCAGCCCTGGATAAGAGTGTTATAAACAGGGAATAATTCGAGCGACCCCGATAAAAGCGGGAGGCATTAAATTAAGCCACATATATTCATTTATTATGTATTATCTATTATTTATTATCATTTTTGGGAAACATACAGCATATAAAACACTTAAAACTAAAAGAAAACATTAAAAGTACATAGGCCACCAAGGTCTCCACTATTACATAATACCAAATGTGCAGTTTTTTTAATATGCTGAATAATAATCGAATACATAAGTTATATAACTTAAAATTATTGCAAATATTTACTTAAACATATTTCTGACACTCACACAACATTATCTAGCCCAAATCAAATTTCTTAAAGAACTTGTGCTATGGATACTAAATAACAGATATACTTAAGAAATATATAAACATAATATTGAATAAAAACATATTTTTATTAGAATAAAATTAATTAAACATATAAACATCCATGACTTGACGGCTAATATCTGTGTTCATCACACCGATATCCGCCGAGATTCGAACTCAGGACCTCTGGCATAGAAGGCAATGTATGTTACCACTACACCATCCGGTAGTCAAAATGTAAACAAACTTTGTAAAGATTTGGCCTGACATTTTTACGTTTCGCCGTGAATGGCCCTCAGATAACTTTGCCTATAGTATTTGCAATCAAGTGATCGGGAAGATACAAGGTGTTTAAATTACTAAAAAACATTCCTTTGACTAACCTATTGCTTACATTGATCTGATTTTTGTGGTGTAGCCTGATAATAATACACAGAATAAATGATAACTGAATAAATGATACACAGAATATGTGGTTTCATTTAATGCCTCTCGCTAACGTTGTACAAAGTCTGCCGCCAAATGCAAGCACTACGGCGATGATGTGTTCTGGACATGTTTTATGAACATTCATATCTTCCTAAGCCGGTGTTTTCATCTACACTATCAGGCGAAATCATTACCATCACAACTCCGTGTTACGAGCCCACTGCAGGGCTATGAGTCTCTCCACTGGGTGACGAGGAGGTATAGGCCATAATCCACCAAGTTGGCCCAGTGCTGGATGTTAGGGCTTCGAAATGGATTCTGACAAACCCTAACGACTATTATATACAAGTATACAGCACCCGGTACCGACTGCTTAACGCGCCCGCCGAAGCACGGACGTCGCCGTGAGAAATGAATGGTTGGCGGTCACCCATCCAAGTCGGTATGTGCCGAATATAGCTTAACCTGCGATATCTTATGATACACACAGTAACCACGGTGCCACAACAACTTCAGGTAAAGTCATTTAAAAACCGATAAAAAGAACAAGTATTTTAGAATAACCACAGACATACATTTACATAGACAAGGCAAATGTATGTACTTCGTCGCGTTTCCGAACCCCGACCAAGCGTCAACGTTGGTCGCCGCTAGATTCAGTCCCCGCGTACGTATGTCGTTAGAAAATCCATTTCACAATATCAATATAGTTTTTAATAATCTATTTCATCGGCGGCATCGGTGTATTTGAGTCGGTTTGTATTTCCCAGCAATAAATATCAGCTGTGACGTCACAAAAGGTGTTAAAAAGTCGGCACGCTTGGTTTCAATACTAATCGTGACACGTGCGTTGTTTATGTAGATGTATGTTGGTGAGAATAACTTACAGAATGTGTGATGCGCTTGTGATAACCGCTCGACTGCCTCGGGCGGTAAGTTGGCCACATCTCGCTGCAGTAAACGCAAGCCGAGCTGCCGCGACTCGCTCTCCTGACGAAGGGTTATGTCCCGGTTCTGTCGCACTGCACGTATCTCCGATAGCCTGGGAATGAGACCGAGTGTCTTTTGAGTTATGTGACCTTTTTTGAATGTTTCTTTTTTTATGATTTAAAAACACACTTTTCCAAATGAAAGATTTGTAAACAATAACATAACAGGGGAAAATTGTTGATAAAATATAAGATGATAAAAAAAGAATAGATAAATTTTATTTTATCTATGTTCACTTTAATCCAAACTTCGGAAAACAATATCAAACTCTCTGCATATCACGTTGATACAAAAAACGAATGCAGAATGTTCCAATTAATGTTTCATTGTGGTTTGTGCAGTGCACCACAGTAAGAGAGTCGTTAGAGATTTTCCTATAGAAAATGCATGGGAGGTGGAAACGTATGAATTTGAACACCTCCAAAAGATAATCAAAAGTACTTAAAAGACCAACACTTACTTGGCCTGTAGTTTTGGTTTCTCCGGATCCGCGTCACTTATACTGCTGCTGCGCGAAGTGTTCCCGCGATGTGTGTCCACGAACTCTTTCTCCACAGAAAAGCTTGGCAATTCGGATATCGTTTCCTGGCTTGTATCTAGTGAGGAGTCAAGTCCGGACGCCACGCATTTACTTCTCAAATCCTCGTAAGAGCGCAAACTGTCTGAGAGACGCAACTGTAGTGTGTCTCTTTCTTCTAACAGCTGGGTCAACTCCATGGTAAGTTCCTCGCAGCGGACATCTCTTTGATGCAACATGTAAAGTGCCAGGTCTAATTCTGCCCTCGGTACAGCGTCCAGCAACTCTTTGTTATGCATTTCCTCATTCTCAACGTCAGAACCAGGCTTCGTGTCCGACGTAAATGTCACGTGCTTCTCAATACGACTACTTGACATACGCATCATTTCCTGAAGACCCGCAATCTCGTCCTTCAGTGTAACTATTTCTAACTCCTGGGTTTCTAAGGCTGTCTGCATTTCGTCACATCTCGCTGCGTCCTCTTCTAAAGATTTATTTAGTTCCACAATTTGTCTATTCAGGTTTGTACATTCAATTATCTTCGCATTCAAAGCTTCGGCGAGGCTTTCATTTTCTTTGTTGAGTTCTTTGGATTGTTTTTCGAGATTTTCTCTTTCTTCGTGCATTTTTAACCTCAAAACTGCCAATTCTGACTCCTTTTCGAAACTTAGATCTTCGATTTTCTTTTCATAGTCCAAAAGTTGTCTCCTTACATTTTCAAATTCTTCCTCTCGCTGACTCAGTGCCATTGTGTACTCGTGTGTTTTTCTATGGATCTCAGCATCCTTGAACCGAATTTCATTGGTTAATTCTAATATTTTTTCCTCCGAATCTTTTATTGTCATAACTAGATCTTCAATTTGTCTATGAAGATCTTCGTTTTCGCTCTGGACTGCAGTTAATTCACTTTGTAACTTCTCATACTGCTGGTTAGTTTCGGTGTAGCTTTCACTTGTTTTAGACAAGTCTTTAATAACCTTATCGTATTCTTCTTGTTGGGCTACTAATTTATTTTCACACAAAATCTTTTCGTCATCTAACTCAGATCGTAGCATTTCAAGTTGGCTCAGTACTTCTGAATACTTATCTTGTAGGGCGTGTATTTGGTCTTCTCTATCTTGTAATTTACTCTGTTGGGAACTTAATTGCTCCATAATGATCAGTTTATTAGTTTCTTCTTGAGTTGATGATTGAACACTATCAAGTAACTGTTCGTACTTGGATTCGGATAAGCTAAGCTCTGCTCTTAGCTCTTGTTCACTTTTCAGGAAGTCAGCCTCACGTTGAGCTAGATGTTGTTTCCAGAGTTCTGCAATTTCAAAACCTCTTTGGTCCACAGCACTTGTCAGAGACGACCTAAGTTCAGTTACAGTTGATAACAAGTTATCGTTTTCTGAATTCAACTGGTTTAATTTGCCATTTAGTTCAAGGATAGTTGCTTCCTCCTGTTCTACTTTTTCCAGTAACTGTTTATTTTCTAACCGTAATTTGGCTATTTGTTCTTCGAGATGTTTTAACTGCACTTGATTTTCGTCAGAACCTTGATCAAATACTTGAACAGGTTTATTCAACTCAGAATGTAGATTCATTAGATCTGTCTTTAGTTTATTTATTTCTTGTTCGCTAAACTTTAGCTTATCTATTAACTCTTGATTTTCTGATGCTACACCAGATAATTTAAATAACTTCTCTTCTGACTGTTCCAATTGAGCATTTAGCATTTCACACTGTTCTTCCAATATTCTTGATTTTTCAGTTAACATATTTAATTCAGCTGTATTTTTATCTGTATTAGCTTGTTCCATAGATAGCAGTTCAGATTTTGCATTTTCCAATTCCTGTGTGATAACTGAAACATTGTTTAGTGCTTGCGATTTAAGATTTTCTAACTCAGTTATTCCCATAGTAAGTTCTTCAATTTGTTTATCTTTCAATACAATAGCAGTCTCGAAGTTGTTTTGAGCGTTATTACGAACCAATTCAGATTCCTGGAGCATGGCTTCTTTTTCCGAAATCTGTTTTAGAAGAGCATCATTGTTTCTTTGTAAATCTTGGTTTTCAGATATTAATTCGGACAATTTACTTTTAATTTCAGAGTGATCTTGGGTATCTTCCAGTTTATTTTGTAAATCATTAATAATATTCTTAAGCTCTGATTGATGTTTCAAAACGTCTTCGTACTTATTACTTAAAGTCTCATTCAAAGAGTGCAACTCTTCATTTTCTTTTTCTAGTTTTATTATTTCTTCTCTTAGTTGGTCTGTGTTACCGCTCGGGGTAGAGGCATGTGATGGCTTGTGCTCTGGCGTATCTGCGGATGCTCCCCACTGATACGAGGAAAGTTTGTCATTCGCTTCTTTAAATTTGTATTTCCACAGTTCAATTTCGTTATCAAGCTTTTCTTTCATTTCTGTAAGTTTATCATTTGCATTGTTAAATACTTCATTCTGCTTACGAAGAGCATCTTTTTCTCGTTTTTCTTTATTCAATTCAGAAGTAATATCAATAACCTTTTTCTCTAGCTCTTGAATGTTTTTCGTTAATTCATCTTCAATTGCAAAGTCTAAGGAAGATGTTTGTGAAACTTGCTTTGATATATTTAATTCATTTGTCAGCACATCATTGTTAGCTTTTAATTCTTTCAATTTCTTGAGTGCTTTTTGTAACTTTAGGCCGCTAGCTTTAAGGTTAGCTTTTAGTGTTTCATTTTCCAGTTTAAGTTTTTCTATTTGAGCATTGAATTCTGTATATCCAGGCATAACGACACTGGATTCTTCGGCTTCACCTAGGCCCCAACCTTCATCAGAGTTAAATGGATCAATTTCTTTTTCTTCCTGATCTCTTTTAAAGCACTGGTAAGCTTTTTTGGGAACAATAACTTGTTCAACAATGGCCTCGTTGGAAGTGTTAGCTTGAGTTTGAAAACTCTCTGCAACAAAATCAGAGCTTATTATTTCAGGCTGAGGAATATCTGACACTATTTGCGATTCTAGGCCAGCAATGTCAAGATTTTTTATTTCTTCGACGGGTTCTATCATTGACGATATAAACATACCTTCGGTTTTAGGGATATTCATCTCAAACATAAGCGTCTTTTTTTGCGAGATTTGTTTGATTTGATCTTCTTTTGATAAAATCTTTTCTACAAGTTTCGAATTTTCACTTTCTATGACTTCAATATGTTGTTTTAAATTGCTTAATTCATTCGTATATGCTTGACATTTGCCCTCGTATTCTGATATTTCTTGCTTGAATTTTGCTTCAGCTACATTATTATTGGTTTGAAGTTTTTGAATATTTACGGTTAGGTCGTTGATTTCTGTTACTTTTGAATTAATAGTAGCGTTAAGTTTATTTATCTCATTTATATATTGTTCTGTATAATCCGGTGTCTGAACTAGATTATTACTTTGCTGACTTCTTAATTCTTGATTTATTCTGTTTACTTCCATAATGTTTAAGTTCAAATTATCAATATTTGTCCTGTATTCTTGTAATTTTTCTTCTAATTGTTGAATATGATCTTTAACTTTCTCATACTTTTCACTCAACATTTTCTTTTCTTTTAATGCATTTTCAATCTGAATAGTAAATTCTGATTCAATCTCTTCGATTTCTCGACGTTTTTCCGTAAGTAACGACTGATGTTCCTGTGTGATGCGTTTTATCTGAGAATCTAGCTCTTTGACTTGAGACTGCAGCCGACTTAGCTCAGATTCAGCAGCATCAACTCGATTGGCTTTGTCTAATAAATTGTTACATTTACTTTGTAGTTCTGCAAGTTGATTAGAGTATCTTTGGTTTTCGTCATTCAAATGCTGAATTTTATAATGGAGTTCTTTGTTTTCACTTTCTATTTCATGCAATTGCCTGTGCACAAGTCTGTCATGGTCAATTAGGACGGCTAACCTACTTACTAATTCGTCTTCTTGTGATGTGTACTCACTGTAAGCCTTTTGTTTCTCTTGCAGTTGTGTATCAAGCTGATCAGCTTGTCTCTCTAACGAACTCCTTCGATTTTCCATTAATGAAACACTTTCTTCAAGTCTGTTAATACGATGTTTATACTTATCTATTTCTGTTTCCAAATTTTCAATGTAGAGTTCTCGTTCTTGAACTTTAGCATCATGTCCAAACTGCACTTGATTTAATTGTTGTTGATAACTTTCCAATAGATTTTGAAGTTCCATTATATATTGCTGTTTGTTATTTACGTCAGCTTCTAAAGTAGATAATTTTGTGGACAAATTGATATTATTTTTTTGTTCAATTTCTTGTTCTGCCAACATTTTGTCGAGGCCATCTACTAGTGATTTAAGTCTTGCGTTATCTTCATTGGCCAGCTGCACTTCTTTTCGAATTAAGTTTAACTCGCCATTTGACCTTGAAAACTCATTTTGTAGGAACTCTATTTGTTGATGCAAGGCAGTTATTTCTGAAACTTTTTGTTGCTCTATTGTTATTTTCTGGGCTCTTAAGCTGTTTAGTTCTTCTTCAGCATACTTCAGTTTCTCCTGTAAGGCTGGGAGTGTTTCGACTTGTATTGTCAGCTGTTCTATTTGTTCGTTCCTGAGTTCGAGTTGTTTTTGTGATTCATGATAAAGATTTTCTAGTTCTGTATTCATGGCTGACTTTTTCTTATAGTTTGCCGCAAATTTCTTTAACTTTTCTAAAAGGTCCTTTTGCTTGTTTTCCAAAGTCTCGTATTTCTCAAGTATCTCGTTCTTTTCAGTTACTGCTGTGTTTAACATACTCTTTAATTCTGTAATTTCTTGGTTAATTTCATCTGAACTACAACTTTTTTCTGTCAAATTTGCTAGCAAGTCCTGCACCTGTTTTGTCAACTCATCGTTGCGGGTCTCTTTTTCAGAAAGACTATTGCGCAATTTTTCATTCTCTATAGACTCTTTTCTTAACTGTAATTTAACTTCATGTATTTCTTCGTCTCTTTCTTTTACTTGAATCAAGACAACCTTCATGTCTTCAGCTTGCTTTTGATGGACACTTTGCAATTCTTTTATTGTATTTTGTCTTTCCGTGAGTAACTCTTGCATTTTTGTTAGTTCAGTTTCAATATCACTTTGCTTTGCTTCTAGTGTGTTTTTAATTGATAAAAGTTGTGCCTTTTCCTCTTCGTAAGCATGTATTTTTTCTTCATACTCAGATAACTTCTTTTGATAAGCCATTACTTGTTTATTCAATGATTTTACAAGCTCTGCATTTTGATCTTTTATTTTCTCTTCTTCAAGCAATTCAATAGTAGATCTAAGTTTTTGTGAAACATCATTCAACTTTGTTACCTGATTGATATATTCAGATATTTCCTTATCTTTCTGTTTTAATGTATTTCCATAGTTCATAATTTGACTTTCATATTCTTTTAATAGATTTTCTAATTCGTATATTTTTGCATCACGTGTATTTATAGCAGCAGTATATTCTTGGTGGATTTTTTGTATGTTTTGCTGCATTAATTCATTATCTTGTTTAAGTTCAAAAAGATCATGTGCGTGTTTAGCGTCAGTTCTTAGAGAGTCGATTTCTTGCCTTATTTGAGCATTCTCTTCAATCAAAGCTTTGACTTTACTTTCGTAAGAAGCATTACTACGCAATAACTCATTCTGTTTTTGCTGATGTTCTTCTAGGGATAATATTTTCATCTGACAATCTGCAATTTCAGCTTCTCTTTCCTTGATGGTATTTTTTAACTTCAATATTTCTTTCGTTAGCTGTTTAACGGATTTGGCTCTATTATTTCCTCTATCTGCCGTTGATTTTTCTTCTTGTTGTAATTCTGCAGCCACTGCTTCGCCAGCATCCTCTAAACTAGAAGGTTTGGGTATTTCGACACTTTCTTTCATTATATCTATACGTTCACGTTTGAGCTCCTCAACTTGTTTTGTAATATCTTCATTTAACATTTGTAATTCCTGTTTCTCCTTGTTGACAAGTTCGATGTTATTTCGTAATGCATCACACTCCTCGATTAATTCGGAAATCTTTATCTGCAGTGCTTTATTGTCTTCACTTATCATATTCATTTTCTCAAGAACTTCTTGTCGTTCTTGTGTAAATAATTCGATTTTCTTATTAAGTTCTTCACTTTGTTCTACAATATTTTCTATGTTATCGTGCGTTGGATACTCTTCTTGTTGATCAACTATTTTGTGGTCAATCATTCCTTTGTTGTATTCTTCGAGTTCGAGCTTTTCTTGAGTAGTTAGTGATTCAACAATTTCAATGGATTCAGCTGAACTGACTTTCTCTGCACTCATTTTTTCAATTTTATCTGCAAGCTCAATGTTTTCTTGTATGCAGTTTTTAAGCTTTAGTAAAATATCATCTTTTTCTTCTTCTAACGATTTTATAATTTCATTCAATTGCAATTTCTCATTATTTAATTCATTAATAGTATGTTCCAGTTCTTTCTTATTCTCAATCAAATGATCTATCTGTTCTTCAAGCTGCACTGACTTAATTTCTGAGCAAACTTGATCACTTTGTAATTGAGTCAAATCAGCTAATTTATCTTCCATTTCATAATTCTTTTGTTGGAGTACATGCAATTCTGAAACACATTTCAATGTAAGTTTTTGTTACCATATGAATTTATTAATGTAAAGAAAAAAAAATGTAAAAGTTCTTCTTAAGGTATTGAATTATAAAAAGTACAAAAATTCAATTTATGTTTGGAAAATACTAATTTATAATACTACAACTTGTATGGTATTTTAAGTAATATCCTTACTGCGGTTTGGGATGTAAATTATTGATTTAGAATTAACGAAAAATAAGCTATTCTTTGGACTGTATGCAAATCATTAATTCATATCAGAAACCGCAGCAAGTTTTTTTTTTATTTCAATCACTCTAAATAACTCAATATATTACCTATATTATCCACTAAAAGCAGCTACATTTAAATATCAAGTCCAAACACTAAACTCACTTCTATCGTGGTTCTTACTAATTCTTGCAATCTTTTTAATTTATAAAAGAGTTTAATTTAAAATACTTTTAAAGTGCGTGTAAAATGTACAAACTAAAAACCTTCAAAAGAAATAGTCTTGATTCCTAGTAATGGTAAAACTATGAAAATAATGATTTATTGTGTTTAAAATGCCGTCTAAATTATTACTCTAGGGTCAAACTACTATGTATTTTTGACTTATAACATCAAAACATTTTTTTTAAAAGCTCGATATTGTTACTAACAAATCAAATCAAATCTTCACCAATAATTTAGATATGAACAAACAGCATTCCAATGATAATATCATCTTTACACATTCACATAATAAAAAGTTGTTTGACAGGTCAGATACTTTACTCTTTTAGTTCAATATTTGTTTCTAAAATGAAGTTTATTTTTTTATAAACAAAAAAAAATTATATTTTATAAGTTGTTATATTAAATATTTAGTTTTCTGTGTACAGTTGGACAGGCGACTGCTAAATGACTATAATTTAAAATTGCTTCAACTAAATAATATACCTATGTACTCTATATTGGGTTTATAAGTCATTTTCTGTTAAGATTGACGTCAAAGTCTGCCCATAAACAAATAAAAAGCATAATGTATTTACCTTGCACTAAATCAAATTTCTGGGTCTCTAAAACGCTTATAGCTTTAAGCCTGGATTCTGCAAGATTCTCCATTTCTACCATTCTCTTGTAAATATCTGTATCAGTAACTGCAAAACAAAAATTTACAATAAGTAAATATTTGATATAAAAGCGCAACAGAAAACTTAAAGTATAGTTTAAATACAAAATTTCTATAGATTCAAAGATGACATCAGTGAAGTACTTACATCGTCCACTGTCATAATCTACAAGGTGTAATTGCAGATTCCCTTTTTCTTCCTCTAATTCAGCTACTTTCTGTGACAAATTATGAATTTCCTCATTCAGTTTAATTATTTCTGCATTCGAGTCTGATACTTTACTGAAATTATCTATCGTTTTCTGCAGTTGCTTCAATTTCAATTTGTGGGTAGACTTTATTTTTATCATGTTTTTATTTGAAGCTTCGATTTCAGTATTAAGCGCGGCAATTTGTTCTAGTGCCGATTTTAATTTCTCTTGCAAAGTTTCTACATTATTTGGCAACTCACTATCTATACTAAAATCTTCTAATGGTTTAGTTTCTATTTCAGTATTGACACCTGCATCTAAAGTATCAATGGAAGGCACTGGTGGCACAATTTCTTTAGACATTAAATTTTGAATGGTTTCCTCTTTTTCATCAATTAGCCTTTTTAAATCTGATATTACCGAAGTGTTTTGTGAAATTATATACTCTTTTTCTAAAATATCCTTATTTAGAGATTGTACTAACATTTCATGCTTCGCCGATTCAGATTTATTGGGTTTTTTCTCAACTTCCTGTAATGATTCAGTGGATAAATTACTCCAAGGCGATTTCATTTTGGAAGCTGTGTTTCTACCGCCTTTCCTTGTTGGAACAGGGCTGGTACCTTTTTTACTAGGTGACATACTAGTGGAAGACTTTGTTTCTGTATTTATTGTAGCTAATTTATTTTCCAATTCTATATTTGTTTGCCTTATTTGGCAGTTGAGTTGTTCTAATAATTCAATTTTTTTCGTCAGTTCCTCCATAGCGGCAATTTCTTGGGAACCTTTTTCTGGCGCTTCTTCTTGTTTATTTTCAGAATCTGGATTTGCATGCTGGAGTTCACATAACTTTTTAACCTGTTCTTGCAATTCAAGAATTTCTTTATTTTTTATTTCTATATCTTCTGCTAGTTTTCTGTGTTCTTTAGTCACTTCGGAATTAACATTTTCTAAAATTGTATTTGCTTCTTCAAGATTTGAAATCTTTTCCTCTTTACTATCTAGTTGTTGAATGAGCTTTTGTCTCTCATCTTTCCACTCAGCTTCCATGGAAGCAAAATTTTCTTGCATTTTCATCATTTGTTGCCTAGTATCTTCTAGTAATGCTAGAGTATCTCTTTCTGTAATAGCAATGAAATATCTTTTAAAGAAGGAAATATCTTATTTTGTAACCACACCTAACTGTAACCCCCTGTATAAGCGTGGCGTAAAAGGCGACAACTCTGAGTGGGCCCTGATTGGTGGTAGGACCGCTTCAGGGTCCGTCTGGCTAGTGACGACCTTTCATATAAATTCTGCCGCCAAATGTCACTGCTCCTGATGACACAGTGATATGTCCGGGCAATGTTTTAGGAAGAGCCTGCTCCTTCTTAAGCCCGTGTCCTCACATTCACTTACTATCAGGAGAGATAGAGGTCAAACACCAGGTTAGTCACCAATAAAAAAATACTAACTGCAGTAAATATTTTTATTTTTTTCTCAAACAGTCAAAAATTGCAAGTGACTTTGAGTTGCAATAAGATTTTTTTTAATAATTAAGAACCGAAGCAAAGATTGTCGGTCATTTAAAAAAAATCTGTCAGAGCTTGAGATGCAGACAATGAGAGTGGTAGTAGACACATGAGCAGACTTAAATAATTAAAGTATATTCAATTCTAATTTACTTAAATAATCAAGAGTAAGGTGGATTATTATGACAAATAAATTGTGACGCAAGGGTTTGAACCTTTATCTGTGGAATTAATGATCGTGAATTGATTCCTAGCAAGGGCAATTTTGGGTAATTTAATAGTTAAATTATCTGCTACAAAATATTTTTTTCTGAATATCTATAGTAGTATTAAGAAATGCAGTTTGCATAAATTTATTACCTTTTTTACTCAAACTATCCGATATAATTGTAGTTGCCTTATTTTTTGCTTCTATTATCTGGTCTTTTTCACTTATTTTTTCTTGTAAATCGAGGATTGTTGTTTCCATAGCTTTCATTTTCACTTGCATTACACTGAGCGCATTTTCTTTATCTTTTATTGTACCTATTAATTGTGTAACATCACTGTTGCCAGCACCCTGTATAAAATAGAAGGTGTCAAGTTAACTGGCAAATTTTTTATTGTCATTGGGTACTTATTATATTAGGATATTTGAAAATAATGCTAAGCACCATACCTTATTGACATTGGCACCTTTTTCGGAAATACTGTCTCTTCTAATAACTTGTCTTGAAGCAGTGTTCATTGGTCTCTTGCTTATTTCTTTATATTGTTTTATTCTCTCCATCAAGAGTTCTTTTTGTTTCAGGGTATTTGCTAAGCTCTCACTTATTCCGGGAACTGTAATTCACAGGTTTTATGTGTTTTAGTGGTTTATTATATATTGCCAAATTAATAATAAGTACTTTAACTAAGGCAGAAGGTCCCTACAATCTGATGAGTTGGTTGGTGATCAGGGCAGAAGAGAAGGAAACTGGAATAATCAATTTTAAAACATATATAAAATAACTTACTATTCAGCGCTTCTTGCACAGACAGTGTGGTAGAAGTATCTGTGGCAGCTGAATATCCAGTTTTCTCACTCATGGTGGAAGCCATTTCTGATGTGGTGTCATTGCCATCATCATCATCATCTGAAATCATTTGAGGAAATTAAAGACACTCCGTCTTGGGTAAAATAAAGTTTGATTATATGGATTACATAAGCAATGGTCTAAGACTTCACTAAAAGTAAAGTTTCACAGCACAAACTTACCAAATGGTTTTCCAAGGAGCTCTGCAGTAGCTTTTCTGTGTTCTTTAATCCGTTTTGACACAAGTGCAGCATTTTCGAGGCACTTTTGGGCCCTCTCAAACTTTATCTGACGTTCAGCGGAGGATGACACTTTAGTTTGGGCCTGAAATCAACCATATGTTATAAATCATAACATTATGTAAAGCTTATCTACAATTGTGTTTCCAGAAATAAATTGATTACATGTTTGCCAATTATATACTTCTTCTTTTTCATTATATACTAGCATATGTTATAAACATACAATTAAAACAATGTCAGCCTTGATTTTTTTAGACTTGTTGTTAAAAACAAAACAATTTTGTTACCTTAGATGTCTGTACTGTTCCAGTAACACTTGAGGCATCACTTGATGGCGATGCTAAATTGGTTTCGGATAGCTCAGATTGCCCCGTTTCAGGGGGTAAGATAATATTTTTATTGCCTGACATGGCTCATAACACTCTGCTAACATGAATGTTGCTATTTAGCTTAGTACAAATCCTTAAAACACTTTTACATTGACAAAAGAAGCATTTGTGTAAGATTTATAAAATGAATTACACATCAATAACACAATTTATTGCTATAACATTCGTAACGTAAATAACAAATTACCACCACCTTTAAAGCAAATCTTCAGCTGCTTTGTTGACTGACAGATTGATTTTTTTACACGTCAGCACGACTGGGCTTAAAAAATGAGAACTGCCGATTAAATAACTTTTTTTTATTTCATCGGCAGTTCTCATAAATGTTCCTTTCTTCATTCCTTCCGAGCAAGAATAAAATAGCTCAATATTCTCGACAGGTGGCGTCCGATTGCGGTTTATTTATTTTCTTTAAAATGTATATTTATATCGAGCTGTAGCAAGCTATATACTACAGCTAGTTATTTTTTATTTCATCATATTTTAAAATAGAAATAAAAGAAAAAATTGCAAAACTAACCAAAAACCTTCTGCCTCTCACTCAGCTGTACTTCAATTTAACCAAAAAGGAAGGTAAATATTATTTTTAACAGCAAATTTTTATTAAATGCTATAAAATGGTAGCAGCAAAGTTGTAATTTTAATAAGATAGATGTCTATAGTTGTAATAAATTAATCAAACAAAAGGTCTGCTGACAGTTGTGACTTGCGACAGGTCCGTCCAGCCAGTAACAAAATATTTTTTTAAATTAAAAATATTAACTCTACCATGTATATATATACTGGAAATATGCAAGTATGTTCGTTTATATCCAGAACTCTATGAAAAAAGAGAAGATATCAAATCAAAATACACATTAGACATAAGAATAAAATACAATTTCCACACTCAAAACTTCAGTTACATTCGGCCAGTCCCCTAGCAATGTCAGCAAAAATCTACAATGAACTACCTAAAAACATACAGAATATCACAAACACTAAAAAGATTAATATTTTCTTCATGATTAATATTTTCTTCAATTTAGAAACATTGAAGAAAATATTAATCATGAAAAGCTACTTCACTCTAGATGAATTTCTAACCGATAAACTACTAAAATAGATAAGAGAAATATTTTATTTTTATTTTTAAATTTACTGTACCTATATTAAATTAAACTAAGTACAATTAGTCATGCTAATTCCTCCTCTCTCCCAAAATTGCAGCGCCTAACAAGGCCCTTAATTGTCATTTTATGGTTAATTATTGTTACCATAGCTGCTCCTTCTTGCATATGCATAATGTTTTAGTATTTTGTGATCTCATTGTTATCTTGTGGTGTTTTCTGGTGATTTATGCGATTCATCGCTCAGATAAAGTTATATTTTAACTTACTCTGCGCGAGATAATGTGGTGTTTACATAAATGGTGTTAAATAATTCATTAAATGCAGTTGTTTTATGATAATATTAAATTAAATATAAAGCACATTTTAAAAAACAGTACATATTCAAACATATATTTTAAATACGAAAGTAAATATGTCTGTCCCTCTGTCTAACGGTTACACTTTCAAGGCTTTACCATGGCTTTACCACTGGAGAGTTTACAAAATACCTAGTTAAGAAACTTGGGCCACAGCTGTCTATTTTTTTTAAATACGTCCCTCAATCAAACGAATGAATTTTACTGAATTTTAATACAAAAATAGTAAATTATACACACATACTCTTTTTTTAACTGCAGTTATATTTTTATACTTATTCTAAAAAATATTGTCCTGTCAGTGGTTGTTAGAACGTGGTATGCGTGAACCGTCTTAATTCATTTTTCACAAAGGTACCTAGGCGATATGCGCAGGTGTTATTTGCACTAATATTATATCAAACTACTGTCACATAGTAATGTATTGCATGATTTCGTTAAATCGGTATCATCTACGAAGCTACAATTTATTGTGCCGTCAGTAGGTATTATTGTTGCTTAAGAAATTAATTTTTGCCTTGCGTTAAATGAAAATGTAAAAAAATAAAAAAAAGTAAATTAATGAGGAAATATGTATTTTATTTGCAATTAGTATCTAACTAATATCACTTTTTAAAATTATTCTGTATGACATACAGTAAGCTCATGCATTCGCAGCGTTATTGACAAAATTATTAACATTTTACATAAGATTCAGAACCCTATCAATGAAAGGGGTGCATGAAAGGAGCCTCCCCGTGGCGCACAATGGAAGCAGCTAGGCCCGGTAGCGCAGGGTCTAGGCTGACCAGTCCTCTCACTACGATGAATATACCTACAAATACCCAAATTAGAACTCAAAAAAGGCCCTTATCAAGGCCAACTATCTACAGCATAGCTACTCTTTGTATCATATACGTTAACATCGAAGGATTGTCAAGGGATAAAGCAGACATCTTATCCAATTTTTGCCGCATAACAAAATTTCATATTCTATGCGTTCAAGAAAGGCATCGTGTCACTAATCAATCACGTCCAGCAATCACAGGCATGGTCTTGATATCCGAGAGCCCACACCCAAAGTTCGGCAGTGCAGTGTTTACTTCCCCCAACATTCATGTTAAATCAGCTCACCAAACCACAACGAACTCTACTGAAATAATCACTATAGACATAGGAAATTGCAGTTACTTCTACTTATAAACCCCCATGTCTCACATTAAATTTTCACGAACGAGCTAATTTCCATAAACATCCGAATCAGAGTATTTTAGGCGATTTCAACAGTCACAGCATTTACTGGGGATACCAAGACACCGATTTCAATGAAAGGTTAGTAGAAGATTGGGCGGAAGCCAGTGGTTTTATACTTCTGCATAATGCCAAACTACCACCTTCCTTTAATAGCGGCCGCTGGAAACGTGGGCATAATCCTGATTTGATTTTTGTCAGCACTTCCCTTAAATCCCAATGTTCCAAATTAGTATACCACGCCATCCCAAAAACATAACACCTTGCCATATTGCCTATTCCATTCACCCCATAGTCCAGCCAATTAAAACACCCTTCAAAAGTAGATTTAACTTCACCAAAGCCAATTGGGAAAATTACAGCCTTGCCATGAAAATATGACACCTTTGTAGAAATTATCTCGACAATGCATTCCAAGAGGATGTCGCACATCATATATCCCAGGCCTCTCTCCAAAATCGGCAAAGTTAATTACTGACTATGAACACCATTATAGCCGTGCCGTGACCCTTTCTCCAGAGAGACAAATGAAGCAGGAGAGGAGCTCCTTAAATCAAAAATCACAGTAGGTGAGAACAATGAACTAAAACTGTAACAAGCATCGATCTTAACCACAATAGTAAGAAAGCATGGTCCACTATAAGAAAATTAACAGGGGCCCACAACCACCATCCGCACCATTTGAAGTAACCGGAAACCGAGTAGCTCACCAATTGTTACTCCATGGTAAACCGAGTAAAATAACACAAAAGATCACTAAAGAGGCACAAACACAAATTAACAACATCCAAACTAACATCAGCATACCATTCACGCTTACAGATATCACAACATCGATAAAGGCCCTAAAATATGGCAAAGCCTCAAGACTTGATGAAATAACTGTCGAGCAAATTAAACACCTTGGTCCTGTTGCAGTTTCCTGGCTGCTAAGCCTATAACCATTGCCTCGAAGTGTCAAAAATATCAAAAATATGGCGTAAGTCTAAAGTGATTGCAATTCCTAAACCAAGCAAACCACTAAACGACCCAAGTAGTTTCCACCCAATCTCTTTTCTCTGCCACACGCTCAGGGAAATGCTACACAATCGCCGGTTTCAAGTACGCCTTCTCGAAGACAAAAGCAGATGGCGAAATAAAAAAAATGGTCAACAAGGTAGCGTCTTGGCACCGATATTGTTCAATATCTACACGAGCGACCAACCAGCGAGCCCAAACACCAGATGCTATCTATATGCTGATGATCTTACACTGGCCACTCAGACAACAACTTTCGAGGAGGCGGAAGCAAATTTGACCTCAGCTTTAGCCAACCTGGGCAATTACTACGAAGCCAATGCCTTGAGGTCGAACCCCACTAAGACGCACTGCCAAGCTTTTCACCTTCGCAACTGGCAAGCACACCGGTCACTTAATATCCACTGGCGGGGTGAACAAATTCTGCAATGTGAAAACCCTACATATTTAGGAGTAATACTTGATAGATCACTAACCTACAAAGCTCACTGCCTCAAAGTCAGTAGGAAAGTATCCGCTCGCAATAACATCCTGCAGCGGCTGACAACTACAGACTGAGGCATCTCACCTGCTGTTCTGCGCACGTCTGGTCTGGCACTCTGCTACTCTGCATGATAATATGCCTGCCCTGTGTGGGGTCGCTCAAGCCATACTACGCGGGTACAGCACTCAACGACACCTCTCGGCTTTTTACTGGATGTTTAAAGCCTACTTCGTCAGAGAATTGTACCCACTGGCTGAGATTGCCCCTCCAGACGTACGCAGATACACAGCGAGCTGTGTCGAGAAATCAAAAATGGTCACAGATCCCAAGCACCCCATGCATCACTATTCTCCCGTGCTCCTAAGGCTAAAAAGCCGAAAAAGTTTCTACCACCCGGTCTAAAACGAGAGTCAATTTAAGGAGTGAAAAATTTGCCCAACCCACTTGCCTCTGTCTGAACACCTCCCGCCGGAAAAGATTTGCCATGGCCAATTTGGAAGTCCCTTAACAGACTCCGGACCCAGGTCGGCCGTAGTAAAGAAAACACTGTGAAATGGGCGTTGACGGAGATGAGCATTGTTCGTGCGTTGCGACTCCATGAACAATGTTACACCTTCTCTTTTGCCCCATGTGCCCGGAAACCTTCACTACTGAAGACCTCGCACAAGCCACCAATAACCTACAAAGCAAGGTGGCAAGTTTCTGGGTGGGAAAAATATAATATATAATTTCATATTCATCGACACGCTAAGAAGAAGAACAACCCTGTCATAATATTCATCTGCCTACGCTAGTAGGCTCTCCTCTCTTTGGTATTTGAGTTGTTGTAAGTGTAGGTGTAATATTACTCTATGTAGGTACTTGTCAAGTTGTCAGTCACACCACACACAATCACTAGCGTCAATTTTTAAAGTGTCAAACTAAAATCGAAGTGGCTAGGTTATTTTATTAGGATAACTCTAATTTTATTTATTACTATTAGTTTCATAAATTCTACTTATCTTGATGAAAAAAAACTAAAAAAATAATTTTAAATGGCTTCCTCTCATTTACAGGTATCTCTTCATAAGTTGCAGTACTATTGCGTTTTCGTTTATGTTTTTGTTTCGTCATTAATCGTCATAATGCTATCAATTTCAGAGTACTCTGCGTCAATTATCAAGGACATTTAAAAAAAATAGTAGATTTACCGTTGGCATAGCTTCTGAGTTACCACCAGCCTACAAGAAATTTTGGCGTGAATGGAAAGTGCTGAAACCAGCAGCTGTTCATTTTGTACCCCAAGAAGGCAAATGGAAACGTGATGAACTCACAGGAGAAACAATGCCTATTCAGAATGTGCCAATTCCTTTAAAGTATCCAGATGAAATTCATGAAGGAATATGGGGAGGGGAAGCTATTATAAAAGGTTATTCTTAATATTATTTATTCAGTTGTTTACATAACTATTTAAGTACAATGTCAATATTGTTTCCTCACAATTGATAACATCCTATTGTTATATCAATATTTTTCTGAATACTATATTCAGAAGTATATTGATAAAGTATTTGCATGCTAATTTCTAAATGATTTGTCATTAAATATATGAGAGTTATCACAAAAAGAAATATCATTTTGTTATTCAGTATTGTTAACAATAATGTTTTCTGAAAAACTTTAATAACCTTAAGAGCATCAATGCTTAAATGATTTCTTTCAGGGTTCCAGAAGCGTGACCCCCGTAGACGTAGAGTACCCCATTACTGGGTTCCAGTCCTTAAAAGGACTGTAGTGAGGTCTCAAGTTCTCAACACTCATCTCTCTGTGACAGTCACAGACCAAACTATTAGACTTATCAATGATCACTATGGTTTTGACCACTATCTACTTAAAACCCCAGCGTGTGACTTAGTATCAATGTTAGCTTTGAAGTTGAAGAAACAGATTTTAATTGAGTTGATGAATGGTTGCCCAAGATATGCGCATGATCCTGCTAAGCAGAAAGAAATATATGACGAATACAAAACATATTTGTCATCTGTAAGTATCAGCATTATTTTCTATGGCTCAATAATAAACTAATAACCAAATAAACTAATAAATAAATAAGAACAACTAATAACCCCTCGAGCACCAGCCCAATATACCTTAAGTTTTTTTAGCTCACCAAGATGTACCAAAAACTCGTTTATAATCAAAATACATGAAATTACCTTAAAAAAACGATATAAAATGGTTTTATCCCTATTAAATTGTCTCTCTATATTGCCAAATATGATATGTTTTAATATTTGAATAAAAAAATTACATCTCATTATGATGTCAGAAAATGCTTATGGACAAGTGTGGTGAATAAAATGATTCTTAATGCTGGTTGTTGTAACAAATGTCAACAGATTGTTTAAATAAGAAGGCAGTTTTACTTGTTTATAATACCTTGATAAACTATTTAATAATTGTTTGATTTTGTCGGGTTATATGAGAATAGACCTGCTACAATACTTTCAACTTGGTGTGTCTGCATTATCACATTTTTATTTTGTTTTCAGTACACCCCAGAAGAAATAGATTGGTATGGCTTAACCTGGTATGAGGCTTTGACTAAAGTTGCCAAACTGAAGGAGGCAGCAAATAAGCCAGTTCCATTAAAGAATGTATACAGAAAGAACTTGGTAGAGAAGTTGAAAGCTGCAGGCATTGAGCCAGGAAGTGCTTCTTCGGAAGATATATCGTAAGTTGTCTACTTTCCTTTACTTTGATGCTCTTTACCTTTCAACCAACATCCAAAAGAAGGAGGTTCTCAATTGGTGTGTATGTTTTTTTGTGTCTTTGTTACATGACTTCTTGGACAATTATGTATCGGTTTTGAGTATTCTTGTTTCATATGACAGAGGATACTTCAGATATGGTCCCATATAAATTTCATTGAATTGAGTACTTCTTGAATTTATTTGCATTTTTGACAAAATATTTATAAGGAGAATATTTGCTTTGACGACTTTAAACTTCAGCCAAAGTTTTGATGAGAGAGAACCGTTTTTTTAATGTTCTTCTTCTTCTGCATTCATTGATCATTATGCAATTTATTGGTATTTTTTATTGGCAAAAAGGAAGAAGGGTAACAATGGCATGTAAAAAATGCTACAAAACTTAATTTAAAAATCCAGGTTGAGACTTTTAAGCAATTTCATTTATTAAATTTATTTATTAGTTACTTAAATATGTCTAGGAAGAAAATTTTGACTGAAAACGTGTTTACTAGACTGATTCATTGTGTTTGGGGCTTGTTTCAATAAATTTGTTGCCAGTTACATAAAATATTATTATAATTATGACGAATTCCCAATCCATGAAATATGATTAAAGTCCTTTTAATATAATTTTTAATTCTTAAATGCCAAGTAATAAAGGATTCGCTGTTAAGCCTGCAATTTTTTTATATTGTTACTGCGTTTATTGCCCATGTTACTATCAGTGGTACTACTAATAGTAAAGGTGTTACTGGGTAAGATTTAGCATTAAATTTACTAGAGTTTTTATTTTGACCTACACCTAAACTGATTGGACTTTCACAAATAATGGCATGTGTCAGCCGAAGACCCTAAACAAAAACAACTCACTGTGAAAATTTGCGATGGGACAGCTAAAAAACTTTTCTTAAAACTTTGTTTCATGTGCGTACCACCCGTAGTAACCAACGCCGCTCGGGTGCAGCTTAACTTTAAGCTATTGCTATCTTTGTAGTTGAATAATTGACACCCACTTTGTTCAAATAAACCGTGATAGCTCGTATAGTTACTTACGTATTTTGATATTTATATTTAGCTGGTTCAGTACTTCCGAAGATAACCACAAATGAACAGACAGCTAGATATTCCCTTTTACAAGTTGGGTTTCCCTTTTATCCCCATAGTTTGATGCGTAAACAGTAAGCGGACTTCACAGACATTGAATCCAGGACTTTTCTAACCTCCTTCTAAACCAGCATGACTATGCCACGACAGACCTATGTATTAAAGATGATTTTTATGTTATAGGTTTGTCAAAATTTGATTACAGCAACTTTTAAGTAGGTATGTTTTCGCCAAAGCGTATAAATTGCATGCATTCTTTCTGCCTTTAAGAGGCTGTTCATTTCGTTCAAAAATACAACTGCACGGTGTGTGTTTCATAGCTCAGGTACTGATTCATACCATTGCCATCATAGACATCTACATAGACAACGCAAATGCATGTACTTCGCGTGTCCGAACCTCGACCAAGCGTCAAGGTTGGTCACCGCTAAATTCAGATGTATATCTGGCAGAAAATCGATATCACAATATAGATATCTTTCTTAATAATTGATTTCATCGGTGACACTGATAATCGGTTTGTATTATATATCACAAAATATCAGCAAAAAGTCTGCACGCTCGTTTTCAATATCGTGATACTTGCGTCATCTATGTAGATGTATGTCTGTGATTGCCATAAACAAGATTTTTAGTACCTACTTACAAAAAACATAAGTCTGAGTTGAATATTATGTTGGCATCCTTATATAGCATCTTGGTATGTTTCTATGTAAAAAAAAACTGAGTATATAATAACTCCAAAGTTGGTAAAAATATGAATCGATAGATATGTTTATCGTTCTGGTACATAGACTTTGCAGATTCTGCTTTTCGCACACATGTAGGACAAAGCTCGGAATCTATATTCACGCCTCCCGCTGCTCACAAACTCGTCTCTAGTTCTACTCGTTACTTATCATTTCCGGAGGCATAGCTGCCTCACGGACCCCGTGATACGTCGATTTTATACACATACAATCCCTGAATTTTTTTCTTTTATTTTATTTTCGTGTCATTGAGATATCCAGTGTGTTACTTTTTGTGTCAAAAATGAATATTTTATATTTATTTGCATGTTATTAAATTATACGGGGTGACTTGTGAGTCACTTATGAAATTCAAGGACGTGATAGTTTGAGATTATGCTAGAATAGAAAAAATATAAAAATAAATATTAATTACTTACTGAGTAAACTTAACCGAAAGTTAAAGAATTGATTACGCAACGCATGGTTACACTAGCGTTGGCAGCGATCCGCTCGCCAGGTCACGTGACGCGATTGACTCAGTTGTATGTAAAGTCAATGGTAACTTAGTAGTATTTATTTATAGGGAATTCTATTGAAAAATTTATTTGGCACCTACTTTTATTACATAATTATGATCAGAATCGAGTACAGAGTGCTCTCCTTCAGTATCTAAAATTTGTCACCAGTCACCCTGTATACTGAGTAATGTAATGTTGCTTGTGTTTCAGAACAACAACTTCGTGGCTATCAAAGATGAATCCTTTCGGAAAACAAAAAGACGAAGCTTAGTGAAATAAGTACGAGGAAAACAAATTATTAAATACAAATGTAAAAATTGTTGAGTTGTAGAAAGTGATAAATAAATAAAAGATGTAGTTTGTGTTATTGGAATGTGTGGTTTTATTTCGTGTCTTGTTATATAAGTACATCACGTGATCAGATTTTTGGCAACTCATGAAATGTATTAAAACATGGATTAAAATAACTGCAATTAATAGCTCATATTAGTTTAACACCAAATCATTTACTTATACTTATTAGAAACCGCAGCAAGGATTTTAATATTTGAACCTCTCAAGTTACTCAATAGACTACTAGTATCATCCACTTGAAATGAAAATCCCGATATTGCTTCTAAGAAATTAAATGAAGTCTGGACCAATAGTTTAGGTATAAACAGGCAGCATTTCAATGACAATATCATCTTTATAGTCACATACCTAACAAAAAGTAGTTTTACAGGTCAGAGAGTGTATGGACCGTGAACATTACTCGACACTTCACAATTATTCGGTTGAAATAAGGTTTAAATTACAATGAAAATGTATACATTTCATTACACAGCCACAACTTCATGGTTAACTTTGAGTAGAGATAATTGATTGAATCAGGCGTTACTTTGCGGAAATCCATGACAACTACTATAAAAAAGTTAGTTACCTTGCTAATTCCGCGACTTGTACTTGCACTAGTGATGCAGGATTTTCGTGCGTTGGTTCACCACCCTCCGTTCGGTGGTGGTCGTTGCACCCTAAAGATGCTTCTGGTTGAAGCGAAACACGTGTCGGTAATAGCTTGTGGTGTGGGGTACAGTATTCGAAGGGTGTGAAGGTGAGTGCAAGTACAAGTCGTGATTAGCAAGGTAACTTTGTTATGGTATTTGAGAAGAGAGTTTGAAGAAATTCTTGTTACTTAATTCGGTTAGCTGAACTTTGTTCACATTGTCTTATATTTTTTCTCGCAAAAAGCTCTGTTTTAATCTCATTGTTATTTGTTGTATACTACTTCGTATGAACTTTAACTTAAAGATCGACCACAACATTTTCGGTTCTCAAAGTTCACAAGTTCTTCGGCCTCAATCAAAATTAAAATAAATAAATTTAGTATTTGTAGTTGAAACTTACTTGATTTTTGGTTTTATTTGATATAATTTATGTTAGTAGGTACTACCTTATTTGTGTATTCTAATATAAGCATGCTGGATTCACATCCAGTAGGTAATAATTAAGAATTGATGTTTATTTATACTGTATAGAATTAAGTTTAAATTGTTACCAGTTTTGTAAATTAAATAAAAAAACAAAAACATAGGTAACTATAGTCAGCAGAATTTTATGTAAATATAAATAAAAAGCTTTTCTAATCGAAATTGTTTAATATTAAATATATTCGATTTCTGTAACACAACATTAACAATCTAAAATAACAATGTAATATATTGATTAAAATAGAAAATAGCTACACTTAAAACTAAATGTTTTATACATAATATTTAATTTCATGACACATGACGGAATTGACGCAAATATCTCTGTCTAAAAATATTGTATCCTTAGGTACTATTTTTCCTTTTTGAAATTGAAATTGTCTATTCTATGAAAAAACAAACCACAAAAGTATTATTCTGGATAAATAAATTAAGCATAAAAGATAAAACTTGTGTTGTTTTTCATGCATTTTTTCATTAACTAGACAACGATAGATGCATAACTAAAATAATTATAACAAAGTAGGTAAATAAATATACGGCAAATTCAGGAATGGCACTAAATTTAATTGCTATCACTTTTTTACAATGATTTGATTACTGTTTTGTGACAATATTAATTTAAAAATATCATAACGTATAAAAATATAATAATTACATATTTTTAAGTTAATTTAGCAGAATATTACCCAATACAAATAATTGATTTAAAATTTCATATAGGAACATTACCAGAAGTATTCAACACACATTTGTAACAAGTCACTTAAATATACTGAGATACTCGACAGAATGATTACATGAGTTAAATTGGATTTTTCAATTTTAGCCAGTATCCCTAAATTCTATCTATCATTTAGCTCAAATAAACAACTTCTAAAATGTAATAGCTTTTCTGAACGGCTGTTGATTCCATTTAGACTTTAAAAACTTTAATACTTATCTCGGAGATATGAGACATTTCTAATTACTTTTAAGTTTTCACCGATTCACAGTCAATAAAACCCTTTTTTAAATGGATTGACGCGGTATAGCATTGTAATGTTATTTTATATTTTAACTGGACATTTTGGTGAAAACAGACCCTGTAGTCTTATGAGAGTTTGTAGTAGCTTTTGCTTAAATTAAATTTTTCAGTTGGCTGAAGTAAGTACCAAAGTGACAAGCGACTGATAATATCACATCATGTTGACATGTTTAACGAATCGTGAAAATATTTTCATGTAGTTATTCGGCCACGGAGACTGTCGAATAGTAAATACTTTGAAGACGACCGTTGTGGCGATGGGGTAACGCTAATTGTTTCAGGAAACAGCAGTAACGAGTTGGATTCCCGCAATTAATAACTTTAGAAACGGGATATTTAACTATTTTTTATTTCTTTTCAATTCTTCATATTTGCAAGGTCCATAAACAGGAAAATTGCTTCAACATCTCTTTTCTAAAATCATTTTTTTATTTATTATGTGATAGTAACTACGCTCAATAGGCGTATCACTCGGGCTACGCGAGTCGTTCAAGAAACAAATTGCTTTGGAAAAAGTATAAAATAATAAAATAAAATCCCAAGACAATCACACAAACTACATGGCCTCAAAGTAAGCGAAGCTTGTGTACCATGTAGCCAACTAGGGGGGAACCTAGAATATAAAATACATAATATACAGGGTCCATTTTTAGTCGCCAGCCAAATTTAAATGTTAGTTTTTTTGATACGATATAAACGTACCTGCATATTTATTTTAGCGTCTCTCAGTACAAAAAAGTAGAAGTATGGAACTACAAACTTTTAAAAAAATTGTCGCTCTTGATGAACATAGCTACAAAGATTTAAATCCATAGATGTGCCCTTTCAGTACAAAGAACTAACCAAATATTGTCATTACTGAAAGAGGTGCATGCACAAGTCTTGTGACAGTCTCTAATGAGCGCTTGTCGTGCACGTTCACATAGATTATTTTGTTTAAAATATTTACATAAAGATTTAATTATGCTGTCTTGTTCATTACGGGGGTGTAAAAATACAAGTCGAATACAAACAAGGATAAAGGTGTTACTTTTCATGCGTTAGTAATTATTCTATAATTTAATGCATTTCTCGATTTCGTCGGCCAAGGAAGCGCCCGGCGACCAAAGAATAAGTAATCAGATAGTAAATAAAAGATCAACTCAATACTTAATGTAACCTATTAAAATCATATTAGAAAACCTTTGAACTTTTTATTTTACTTTACAAAGCTGTCGTATTTTCTGGCTATTTTATGGAAATAAAAAATATATTGGTTTATTATATTCACATATTTTTATCATAACAGGTTTTAAGTACTTAATAATTTCTTATTCTTAATTGTTGCAAACCATTAAAAAATATCAATGGAAGCACTAATATTCGCGGGAAAGATATTTCTAGCACTATACCAATATTAACCCAATACGATGTAAACTGCAAAATTATATCGAACATTTTAGATACAAATAATACACTGAAATTTCCAAGCAATTCGTAGGATACACAGGGAGATTGGTGGGTACACTTTCGGAATTCGAGGACGTGATAATTTGAGGTCATGCTCAAAGAGAAATAAATAAATTTTAATTATTTAATGAGTAAACTTAACCGAAAGTTATAGAATTCATTGTGCAACGCATGGTTACGCTGGTACGGGCGTATGCACGGTATTATCAACACAGTATAGGTAGTTAGGTATAGACGGCTTCACGAACGGTCCTCGACCTAGTAAAACTTTTTATTTATTTATAGGGAATTTTGCTGAAAAATTTAGTAGTAGGTACTTAATTTACATACTGCTTATGATCAGAATCGAGTACAGAGTGCTCTCCTTCAATTTCTAAAATATGTCACCAGTCACCCTGTATACTGGGCACTTAATTTTTCACTAACATTGCCTATGAATAAATAAAGTTAGTTTAACCATGCGTTGCGTAATGAATTCTTTAATTATCGGTTAAGTTTACTCAGTAAATAATATTTATTTTTAATTATACTTTTTCTCTTCATGGATCTCAAACTATCACTTCCTTGAATTTCAAAAGTATATCAGGTTGGGTAGTAAGAAAAATAATAAAAAAACTAAAATGCGTTAAGTACATGTATTGTCGCACTCATGTCTAACCAAAGGCTAGAATTTCATAAATTAATCCCTATAAAAAATATGGGTGGGTTAGTCTTTCCTGCTTGCGATTTGTTTGATGTTTGTCTAAAATCCTAAAGATTCATTCGATCTCATATAAAATAAAAATCACTCCCTACTTTCATAGCGAAAACAAAGTAGATTCTATGAAATTACATAATGTTATAGTCTTTTTTTACACAGTAATATATTCGAAACATTATATACACATTCCCAAGAACAGCCCGCGACTTTTAATCATTGAGTTTAAATAATGAAAGTAATAATTGATAATTATATAAATGTAAGACTTCATTATTTACATAAACAAACACAAACAACAGAACGCCAAAAATTAATAAGTAGGTGCTTTTTGCTGGTACTTAAGTTAACAATCCTGTAGGTATGTTTTAATAAATAAACTATTGATAAATATTTATCTTTATTTTTATTACTCTGTAATCCTTTATAACTGTTTAGGCGTGTTTCTAGCGTAAGTTACATCTGATGTTATTCTACGACGTTTGTTGACATGGACGCACCGTGCTTGTGTGAGTAAAAATGACAACATTAAGACACGTACGGGCAAATCTATGGATTTAAATCTTTGCATAGCTACTACTACGCGGCATTTCATTGATAATACTACGACGTAGTACTACAAGATGCTTTGTAGTAGCGTGTAGTCATCTTTATTATAATGGTAATTCAGAGTGACCATGCCTTGGTTAATACGTTAGCGGATATATTGATTTCCTTGTAAAAACATAAATACTTGTTTTCTGCAAAAATCGTTTCTATAAATTATACTCATAGTTTAAAAAAAAATTGGCCGGTGACTAAAAATCCACCCTGTATAGATAAACACCCAGACCCGGAACATTTTCTTTTTTCTTGTGCCGGGTGGGAATCCAGTGGTTGACTGGCGTCTGAAGCAGACATGTTTACCCCATCGCCAAAGTGGTCGTCCACCAAAGTCACCAAAGTCAAGAGCAACTGATAATATAACGCAAAAACGTGTTTATTTAATATCGTTTATGTTTTATAAATCGAGAAAACCTTGGACCGTATTTTCACCATCTACGGAGGCTGTTGATTAGTAAGTTTCTAGATAACGACTGCTGTGGCGATGGGGTTACACTATTTAGGTTTCTACTATTTATTTATTTTAAGTGCTCGATATTTCAGCACAATAGTATTAATATCCTGTAATTCATTTTTACAGGGCGAATTATTTTTATTAGGATTTATAATTATGTGATGGTGCACTCAATAGGCGCGTCACTGGGCATCCGCTCCGTGAGTAGACTGGCCACGGCTCGGGCCAGGTAGGTCATGGTGCCGAAGCTGCCACTGGGGGCGCTGTCGTATAGGTGCTGGCACACGCCGGCCGCGCCGCCGCACACGAGAGCGCCGCCGAAACAATCGGGCTTCGCGCAGCAGAGGGTCGCGTCGCCGTTCACACGCATCTAAAACAAATGAAAATAGTATATTATGCAACGAGTGATTCAACGGTTAGAATCCTGAGCGACGCGAGTGATTCATGGCCCTCGATATAAATTCGTACTTTATTCAGGAATTGCATACTATACTTTATACCATGACTACGAGAAAAAAACATAATTTAAGCGACAATAGAAATTTAATCAAGAAATAAGAAATGTTACATTAATTGAAATGGACATGAAAATTAGAGCAATGACTGAAATTAAGCGTAATTTTCTTATAATTATCATTATCAAGCACCAAAACAGTGAATAAAAACAAAACAGTGAATAATAGGCCTTTTTATTCACTGTTTTGCGTGAATAAAATAAGCTTTTTAGAGTAGGTATGGTATAATAGTAGATTGTATCATAAGGGAGCAAAATAATATTTTTACGGCGAGGGCGCTTTTTTGAATCCAGAGCGAAGTGAGGGATTCTAGAGTAGAATCCTGAGCGTAGCGAGGGATTCTTTAGTAGAATCCTGAACGTAGCGAGGGATTCAAAGTACGTCGCCCGAGCCAAAAATATATTTTGAGCCCGAGTGATACACTCTACTTTTCATCACCCACTATGAGAAAATAAAAGGCGCCTCATATTTTATTGTAATATTATTATTTAATAAAACATAGAGTAACAACTAAATTGAAATGAAATAGTATCTAATAATAAAACAACTAAAAACTTTTGAGACAATTTCCATAGGCTTTCATGTATTTTTTTCCGGGATTTTGCGGGTAATAGATTATCCATCACAGTTCTTGCGTCAGTTCTAATACTTTCAGGAGTTAATTCTATACTTTCACTGTCACTTGAAGAACTCATTTTTCAAAACAAAACCATGAATTTCTAACAATCCGTGAAAATTGACGAAAACGCGGGCTGTAGTTCGCGCGTTTTTAATTTGATTTTTTTTTATTCAGCCGGCGGTAAATTTTTTACCTACCAGCCAGTCTTTATTCAAACAATATTTGCGTTCGATTTCTTTGGCGCTGAACACTAAGATCAGATGTTCCAAATTCAAAAAGTGCGCGGAAAAGATAATTGCGGCGCACTTATAAAGAGGATTAAAAACTCATTACTGCCCGCTAAATGTTTCTTAAAGAAAACATCACCTTTGGGTGCACTTAAAGGCGAACCAAGTCGTCCTTTTCGAATAGATGGGATGAAAATAAAGTTTTTTTCAACACACTTGCTCGTAAAGTGAGCGTTATTCTATTGAGTTTAGAACTATAAACTGGGCTATAAGTCACGCGTGCATAATATATTATACCCTAGTGCATAATATAATGAATCCTACAAAGTTGAATTGTACCTTTGTGCAAATAACATGCGAGAAAACAGAGCATATTTTATTGGTCCGGGTTATACACTAAATATTTTCAGAAACAACAAAGAGGTTTTATACCACTTCAAATCCATATACATTTTTAAATGTTTGCGCCTTATATTAGTAAAATAAATTTGTATATTAAACAAATTATTCACAATTTACAATCATTTGTCATAAAATATTAAAATATTTGCATTTACCACTCCAAATTAAACATTTTCACTTAAAATAGGCTGTATATGCTATACAGACATTGACACATTTGACGGAAAAAAAACCTACGCGCATGCGCGAGGTTCGGCGCCATTTTTCACAATTCACAGCTTTGTTATCAAGTGTGTTTGTTATTTTATGATCACGTATGTCTGTCTTTTACTCACAAGTGTGTTGAAAAACGTAGTATGTAACTCGTGAGCGTTGCTTAGCAACTTCGCTCACTTGTTACATAATATACTATTGGTGACTAGAGGTACTATCGAACCAATGGGCAGTGTTCATTTTTTTTCACTTATTTTTTATCGTGTTATATTACTCCTTTTTTTCTTTGACGACCACTTTGGCGATGGGGTAAACCTGTCTGCCTTAGACGCCAGTGGAACCCGCAAGGGTTCGATTCCCGCACGGAACAAGATTTTTAATATGAGCACTAATAAAATGAGAGTGGGACTATAACTATAAAAAATATAAACATTGTTGAAAGTGTACTGAAAAAATATAAGAACAGTGTAAGGATTGTTATTGTTTCAAATTAAGATTTTAAATAAATGCGTTTGTTGGAAATCATTTAAAAACGTGTTTTTATTTAAAATATTCTATTAAAAAATTGAAAACTTAAATACCGGTATTAATAGTACAATTTGCTAGTACAATTTCATAATTGTGCTTGTACAGTCTTTTCAATGGAATATAAGTTCTTACTATTTGGCTAAACGTCGTTTAAAATTTAAAAAAAGACATCCAGTTAGTCCGTTCGTGGAATCGAGGTTGCTGTACGGGGAATTTGTTTTAAAATTCAGTCGCTCTGTATCAAAACTCATTTTCATACGCGCGTGTGACACGTTCCACGGAGCGTTCGGAGCGCGCGCGGCCTCGTCCGTACCGAACGCGCGTATCATACGCAGCTTTTGGCGTATTCCGAACGTCCGTATCGAACGTTTCAATTTTGTATGAAACGCGCGTTCGAACGCGTGACGCAGCGTTGGCACTCAGTTGGTTCGATAATACGTGCACTCTATGCCAAGGGGTTATTTCCGCCCGCTACGCCTTTCAATGTGCTATAGCAAGCGGACGGGAGTAACGAAGAAAAAGTTTGCGGAACACATCGCCGCCTTAGCGGTGATATTTGGCAGACTTTATACAAAGGGTGGTCGCTAGCCTGGCAAACCTTAAATGGGGTTTTACCACCAAAAAGTCGTTTGGATTAGATGCCTGTTCCTTTTGTTTTGATGAATTAGGTTCAGAATTGCTTGAAGTCGCTCGTCAAATAAAACACACGTCACCCTTTGATGGTTTATTGCCAACTGAATGTATAATAATACGAATGGGTTTCTTATAGATTAGATACTATTAAGTTGTGTGCGCGCGGCGTACGCATTGTCAATAACTAACCTTTTTTATGAATAACTTAATAGAAATAGAACATGCCTTTTATGCATATCTAGGGCTTTTAAGCTGATCCCAAGTGGTTACTTAAAAAAGCCCGTTTTTATCAGAACTGTATTCTGGCACTTTTAAGCAACGAGTGAATATATTTTTGTTGATGGAAGTGTAACACCTAAGTGTGCGGCCACACTGAATGCGCGGTGACCGGGGCCTAACGCGGGCGCGGCGGCCTGTGGCGGGCGCTGGCCACAGTGACGCGCGAGCTCTTGTAGCGGGCAGACATATATCAGGTGTTGAAAGCAATGGACGACGATTTTCAGTTATTACCGATATGGTTTGTTACAACCGCGACCCGCGCATTGATCGCTAGTTGCTTAGGCCCGTAGTGTGGACAGAAAGCGCGGACAAAAACGTTTGAAAACTACCGCACACTGACTCGCTCAGTCTGGTCGCGCTAGGCTTCCGCCTTAGTCACTACATTATGGTTACATATGTTTGATATTTCGCTTGCGTCGTCGTCACCGCGCTAGGATCGCAGTATATCATAAGACAAACGTCTCATTTGTCTGATATGAACCTGAATGTTTCAATTTGAAAGCTTACTCAAATTTGAACTCTACTTAAGTGTAAATGCTTTGACAGTTTCTATAAAAAAATACAGCGAATCTTTACTGAAGTCATAACCAATGCTCAAGATAGCTTTCATATTGCGAGCTCAAAATCTATTCAGTATTTCCAAAAATACGAATATACGCACAGAAAGGCCTTTTATAAGTAGAGAGAGAAAAACAATTGAAATGAAATAAAAAACCACAACATACCTGATCCTCCAAAAATATCTGATTGGCCTTATGTACCAAATGTTCCACCGTGATCATCCCTCCCAAATTATTGACCGCCTTATACTCCACAACGAGGGTAAGTACCATCAGCGCTTCTACCACCAATTGTCTGTATTCCGGCTGGGGAATAGAATTTAGTACTGTTTCGACTGCGAGGGCGAATTTCAACTCTCCGGGAGTCATTTCTTGAGTCAAATTCGGTTGTAAGATCTTTCCTTGGATTACTAGGCCTTGGCACTGGAAATTAAATTAGTTGGTGAGTTGGTTTCGAACAGATGTATTTTTTAATATGTAAATTATGAATTGCCTAAATTTTTTAATTAAATTGCTTTCCTAATTTCAAAAGTTTTAATGTTACAATAATGTTTTATGTTATGTATAGCACTTGACAGCGTTTTTGCTAAATCAATTTTTCAAGACTGACTGTTAAGTTTCGAGAAAGTTCAAATAAAAATAAATGCTTTATTATGTCTTCAAATGTAAGTAACGCATGACTCGACACAAAAGGGTTATAATATTTGTAGCTAAAAATGCTGCGATCTTTGTTCTTGTCGTATTATGAGCTGCAGTTATTTTGGCATATTATTTTAATTTTATTTACTATTTAATTTACTATTTTAATAATTTAATTTCATATCACAATTTACCCTCTCCAAGACCCCCCAGACCCGCGGGTAAAAGTCCCGCGGCACTCTGTTGAGTGCGCCGTCCAGCCGCCGCCGGCGCAGCCATTGCCCCTGTCTGTCCGGCTCGGCTATAGGAGCTGGAAATAATCAAATGAATAAAAGTTCCAGACAATCACACCAACGACATGGGCCAAAACTAAACAAAGCTTGTGATATTTCTTTTTATAATGTATGGATGAGACGTTTGTCTTCCATGACACCTGATGTTAAGTGAACATGAAGACTAAGGTGGTACACGTCCATCCACGAGAAACCTATTCACTTGACGCTTAAACATGGGATACCATGTAGCGAAATAGGTCCCCCTAGAATATAAATACGTTATATAGGCAGGCACACAGACTCGGAACATCTTTTTTCTTGTTCCGTACGGGAATCGAACCCGCCTTCATTGTCTATTCACTAGTCCTTCACTTGTTTATTATAATAATTTGTAGACATCAATATTAAAAACTTTCTTACTGTATTTCACAAATAAAAACTGCGTTCATTTCAAAGCAAGGACTGCATACCGGTATGAATTTCTGTACATTTTTTTTCTGTATGACGTCATACCGCTAAATAAGGTGTATTTAAAAACAACCGTACAACCAGTCGCTCGTGACCACGGGGTCTGCAAAGACACCGAAACGTCGAGTTAAAATGTAAAATATAAATTATACGCGATTAATCCGGTTAAAAAGTAGTTTTATTTAAATTATGAATCGTGAAAACTTAAGACAATACTAACCGTACAGGAATTCATACTAATTAATAATTCGTGTACCTTTTTTATTATTGTAGCATAACTGATATTTTTTCAGTTAACTGAATTTTTACGGTAAGTATCAATATTATTATTGATATTAAAATTTTATTTTAAAATAACTGTAGAATGTTCGATAGTTTAGTTGCGTAGGGACATGTGCTGACTTTTTTTTTCGGTATAGAAATTGAATAGGTTAAAATATTTCTGTACTAAAAACATCTACAGAAATTAATCCGGTATACATTATTTGGGTACTGATATAATTAAGTTAGATTTAAATAACTTGTACAGGTATTGTGTTTGATGAAGCAGTACACTAATAAGTGTACTGAAATTTCACTAGTACTGCTTAAAAAAATCATACTGCCTATGTCCCTGTTTCAAAGTAATTAGTTCATAAAAATAACAATTAATCATTAGACATCGTTTAAATATCCTAAAACGTGTAGAATAATCTCTATTAATAGATCAATATTTGAAACGTTGCCATTATGCACGAATATTTTAACTATACACGTGTTGATAACAATGTTGAGTAGAGTCACTGTGCCATGAAATGTATACACTTTGCAACTTATTTGGTTGTTATAAGGTTTAAAGTCCGATGAAAATGTATAAATTTTTTAGGCGAGACTATACGTAACAATCGCAGTGCAATTTAAATGGATACCATTAAAAGTGAAAGTAGTTTTATTTATAAACTGCAGTTTCGTCTGTAGGAATTTCTTTATGACTTAATCAAACCTGAAAAAAAAAATATCGAACTTTTTTTCAAATCTACTGATAATTTATTATATTGACTTACTTACTTATACTTGTAATTTACTCATACCGAGTTACTTTTGATAATGTAGTACAGTATAAAATATAACCTACGAGCTTTTTACCGCAAATTCGTACGCGCATAAAGATAAAAGTCTTAGTTTTCCTGACCCCGTGGAAATTTCGGGAATTTCTTCCATAATAAAACCAGACAAACATTAAAGATCCTTTGTACCAAGTGTCACATCCGTGCACTCCAGGAATGAGATTTTTTCATACAAAATAAAACATCATATATTTCCCGTTCCCTTGGGAATTTCGGGAATTCCTTTCACAACACAACCAGTCACTCATTGATGGAGGTTTATGCCAAGTATATATACCCTTCCACTCAAGGAATAAGATCTTTCATACAAACTAAAATGTCCAATAATTCCCATTCCCGTGGGAATTTTGGGTATTCCTTCCTTAGTGCTCCCCCACAAATTCTAAAGATTGTATGTTCCAAATTTCAGCTCTCTACAGCCAGTAGTTTTGGCTGTGCGTTGTCTGTCAGTCACTCAGTCAGTAACGGAAGAGTTTTATATATTAAGAAGAAGAAGATAATAAACGAACAAACCTTATTCATTTTGTTGAACAAATCTTATTCCTTGAGTGCATGGATGTGATAATTGGTATAAAGGTTCTTCAATAATAGTAGTTTATGCAACTTTCATATAATAGAGAGTCTTAAAAGATGAGTGTAGTTTTTTGAAACGAGCCGCAGGCGACAAAATATTACTCAAATTCGTATGTACGAAATAGCGTCAAAATGGAAAACGCCTGTTATTGGTTTGCGCCAGTACGCATGCGCGTTGCGCGCGCAGCGCGCTCACCACAGATAATGTGTACTTAAATTGAATTGAAACCTCCTTGGTCGGGACACATTGTACTTTAATAATTAAAAAAATGTTTTAAAGCGTTGTTTTGTTAAGAGAATAATGCTTTAATTTACTTTTTTAATTTTCTTATAGTAGAAATTGTAATAAAATGTAAATAAAAGAATAATGTAATAAAAGAATAGAAGAATGTAAATAAAATATGCCAATAAAAGTCTGTATTTCATTTCATAATTAGAACATTACCGAATGAGATTATATAAATGTCTGTTTGTATTATGGAAGGAAGTCCCGAAATGGCTAAGTTCATTTCAGGCCGTCAGTAAGCTTTATGTTTCAGCACTTAATGGACGAATTGAAGGCACGATAATTTGTATGATTTATGTAAATGATTATTAAAAAAAGTATCAGAACTAAAATATTTCCCTATAAAAATAATCTCAATTAATCTTAAACTAAACGTGAGGAGTTTCTATACAATAGCTGCGCAACGTTGGGGGTACTGATTTAATGCAAAGAAGTTTTACTGGTGGTTTATTTTAAAGACAAATACATGAAGCTTTTCATAAGTAAAGTAAACTTATAAAGTATACATTTAAAATATAATAAACAATATCAAAAGCATATTACAAACATTATAATGTTATTCGTATAACCCTGCAATGCATTATTTCGATTGCAACTATAACTTTTTGTGAGTTTTGTTTTATTTTAGTTCGGGATCCCTACGACCAAACTTCAAAAGTCAAATACGTCAATCAAATATTCACTCTGTTATTTTGCAACAAGTGGATGTGCTCTTTTGGTTTTTTTTTTTATAAGTTATGGATGTGACGTTTGTCTTCCATGCCACCTGATGTTAAGTGAACATGAAGACTAAGGTGGTACACGTGTCCATCCACGAGAAACCTATTCACTCGACGCTTAAAAGTACTAGGACTATACTGGTCAGGGAAAATAGACGCAGGCAGTTCATTCCAAACCTTGGCGACCCGTATCAAAAAGGAACTGTCAAAGCGCTTAGTTCGACTTTTCGGAATATCTACCACATACGGATGGAAGTTCTGTCTGCGTCTAGTAGTCCGATGGTAAAAGGGTGAGGGTTCAATTTGTTCAAACAGAGCACTGGCGCAATCATCAAAATGTATCCTGTAGTACACGGTTAGACACGCAACCTTACGACGATGCTCTAAGGTCTGCAGTTTTTTGGTTGTAAGGTCGACGTCATTAATTAGATTACGGGCTCTTCGGTCAACGGAGTCCAGCGCTTCTAGTTGATATTTGGCTGAACCATCCCAAAGATGACTGCAGTACTCCATGCATGATCGCACTTGAGCTGTGTATAAGTTAAGAATCTGTGCAGGGCCGAACTACCGCCGTACCTTCGAGATGATTCCCAACTTTTTCGAAGCTACTTGAGCCATGGACACAATTTGTTGACCGAAGTTTAAACTGGATGTTACAGTTACGCCTAAAAGCCCTAGATGGTCAGTGATGGGGACAGATACATTTTGGAAAGTGGGCGTGTATAAGCGTTCGATTTTTCGATTCGTTCGATTTTTTCGCATCATGGACCTCGATTCTGCTACCTCACAAGACCACAGCAACCCCACGGACTCGGATTTTCAAAACAATGTGTATCATTCCTATTTTCTAATCAAGATTTTGGACATGTGACTCTAGTGTTTTACTTAAGATTTCCTTTGACTTCATTGTTTAATTAAACTACCAAAAACAAAAAAGTAAGTTCAATAACCTTTTAAACATGGTTCATGAGTTTCATGACTATCTAGTCAATCTATTAATAATAATCATAACGGTATTAAATGCTAAAACATCATTGGCCGACGGCTCAAACACCATGGATTTAAGCCTTTTCACAGGAAAAATAACATTTTTCTGTTTATGCGCGTACGAAGTTGCGGTAAAAAGCTCGTTGAATATATAAACTTTATGTAAATTATTTTTGTTCCGGAAGGTCTTTATGCAATAATTAAGAACTGAATCAAAAATTATTGATTTTAAATGGCAATAAAACGAATTTCTTTTTAAAAGTTGTTTGCGATATTCCTATATCGATAAACAGGCCTTGAATGCGTCACTTGCTAAATATGTGCATAATCTTGCATTGCATTTACATATTTACTATATTGAACTGTCTAAGTTTAAAATAACACCCGAATTTTAAATGATTATTCAAATTAATAGTTATTTATTAATATTGTCTTAAGTTTTCACGAATCATAATTTAAATAAAACTGTCGCTCGTGACCACGGGGTCTGCAAAGACACCGAAACGTCGAGTTAAAATGTAAAATAAAATTATACGCGATTAATACGGTTAAAAAGTAGTTTTATTTAGTTATTTATTTATTCATTCATCTATTTTAAGCAAAAATTAAGAGGATTAAAGCGAAACATAAAGGCAGTTCTATACAGGGGAAAAGAAAATCGGATCCAAGAAAAAGTCGTGGCGAACTTAAGGACCAGAACGACCAAGAAGAGACGAAGCAAACAAATAAAAATGTCCTTATCTAAAGTCTCCCGATTTACGCTACATTAAAACTTTGAAGCGCAGTAAACTTTATATTGTTATAACCTCTGTAGGCATTTACACTTTCGGGTTTCACATAAAAACAAAATGGCTGCCACATAGAGCGGGAGGTGTTAGAGCCCAAATACTTATTTGTGTATAAAAATAGTGGTATTTAGCGTAACTACAATATCTTCAGTTCATAACACTGTATAACTGTAGCAGAAACTAATGCATTGAATAATATTCAATTCATAAGTATGCATACGCAAACTTCCACATGTGATAAGTACGTCTGTAATGTTGGTTTTACTCACTTTCATCGATGTTGCTGGGGCCTTCCAGAATAATCTGCGACTTCTTTCCATAGCGATTCGATTTGTTGCTTACTATTGAGAAGTTCCCACGACCGACTGAAAACATAAATCAGTTAAAACGTGCTGTTTGATAAAATGTAACAAGGTTGTTTGTAACACACTTGTGAATTCTTTCCTTGTCATATCATATTACCAACTTCATAAACAAGAGTACTATTTCTAAGAAGTGTATCAGAAATTTAAAAAAAAAATTACCTTTAAATTTTTTTTTCGTGTGTAAGACACAATATTTATTAATTAAGGTATAGCATTGGTTTGGAGATAAACGCTTATAACCAATACTTCTTGAAACTAGTCTTTATGCAATTCTTTAAAATTCTTAATTTTTTTTTCTTTTTCTTATAAAAAAAAAAATTCTATCGAAAAATTATGTGACTTTATCCCAGAGAGGTAATGTTTTTATTGTAGTTTCAAGTGTTTTTATTCGGGAACAAGTTTTATATAAATATATTGATTTATGCAGGAAAATAGAGACAAATTAGTTTATAAAAGTCTTAGTCTTCGTTATCAATACCTAAAGCTGTTGCTGATGCTCGTAATAGTTCTGATTTTGTTTGCAATGTTACCATGTTTATAGAAATCGAGCCAGCATGGAGTTCTTTATCTCGCTCTATTTTTAATGTACCAAAGAGATGCACAATCTATCAAATGGATCAAACCAAAATAAGTCAAACTCGGACAAGTAATGTAATAATAATTCCATGCTAGTTTACTTTATTATGGCTATGTGGCACAAATTGGGACAGTGTGATCATGCTGGATCTACATGCATATTCCAGGAATTTCAATCTATATAGATAACATGATTGAATTGATTGACATGATTGAATTGAAACCTTAGTCTTGCGGATTTATTTTTTTTTGTATAACAAGGCTTGTATTACAAAAGCTTGCTTAGATGTAGATTTTTTGACAGTCCTCTATGGAGAATTGACAACGAATCTATGCTTAAGAATGACATTAACGCTTGAGCAAGCTTTTCTTATACAAGCCTAAGTTTCGAATTTATAAGCATATTCTTTTGATCTTTATATTTGCATAAATAGAAAACAAGCAATTGTCCATAAATATCCGGTTTTAAAAACGTTTTTTAAAACATACTGTTAATTAACAATGAGGTGAACATCAACAATTATTATCAGCACAAAGGTTCAGACATCACAATAAAACGACTCGCCTTTGCTTTGTATTATCTTTTCCTTAATAGCAAAGAGAGAATTCGCTGAAAATCAAATAGTTTATTAATGAAGAGTGGAAAATAAAATATTCAGTAAAAAAAACCTTTACCCGGGCGCCAGACATAGCTTCAAAGATTTTCACATATCTTTCATGACTTTGCAAAGCATTTGAACACATATTGACGTAACTTGCCAGACTTGCTTCGCAAACTATTTTCTCCACAGTATGCTGGTTGACAACAAACAAGATGGACGACGATTTCGTAGACAGCATTTTTTTTAATAAGTATCTATGGAATATTTTTTATGTAATTATTTTTACTCTGAGCTTCCATGAAAAAAATGCTTGAAGAAATGATGTTAAGACCAGTGGGTTACCTACTTTACAAATTTTTGTAGAATGTCCTATCAAGACTTTGAAATATTATTACAAAAAGTGTCCCCTATTATTTCAAAATCAAATACAAAATACAGAATTGATTTGCCTTCGAAACTGAGATTAGCATTGACATTAAGCAACTGAACAAGTGTGGCAAGCTACGCAAACATTTGAAGACACTCAACTTTGAACGCTTTGATGTGTCGAAAAAGACCGACACCGCATGGCAAGGTGCTAATCTTTGTTCAAACTTTAAACACATATCCAAAGTCCAGTGCCACACATAGCAATCAAACATGTGAAGCTAAGTCTGGTGCCGGCCTTATAATTAGCGATGCTTAGGGCCAGAGCTGCGTCACGCGTGTATTCATACAAAACTGCTGCGGACGTAGCTACGCCAGTACGGTACTGAACATGCGCGTGGGCTGTGTACTACACGCCCGTAAAACGTTTTTCGATTTTAATCGAAGTTACTTATTGCTGGGTCTTTTCCGCCGAAAGGCGCATTGATTTTGAAATGCCGAATAATAATAAAATCCCCAGACACTCACACCAACTACATGGCCCCAATAGAATATAAATACATAAATTGACAAACACCCAGACACGGAACATTTTTTTTCTTATTCCGTGCGAGAATCGAACCCACAACCACTGTATTCCATTACACGACTGTACAAACACACTAATAACATTTTACTAGCGAAATTGCGTCGCGCAGCGTTGGCCCTTAGATAAATGTCCCATTTAAAAATACATTCATCTGGTCCTCTATCTATGACTATAAAACTATTTAATAATTTACCGGAATATATCAAACATGAAACCAATGACAAAAGAATTACGCTCTTAAAACAACTCCTAATAAAAAAAAATTTGGCTTTCACGACCAATGAATACTTAATTGACACATCTAAATGAATTTTAGATATAAATGTATTGACGAATAATTTTTGCATCTAAACAATAAATCTTATTTAAAATGACTACAAATGTCCTCTCCCGCATTGCAATACCTAAATGAGGTGCATAATTTTACTTATTATTATTATAAATTAACTATTGTTATAAACTGTCACCTGTAAAATTATGTGTGCAATAAAGTATTGAGTAAATGGCCGTTATGTCGGCTTAGGCTGTGCGCTTCACCTGATGGTGAGGTCGAAGATAGAACACACGGCTACTAGCTCTCGAATCAATTATACTGGAATACTTTATTACTAAATTTCAATGATATTGGGCGACAATTAATGCAAAATATCGCTAGCCAATCAGACAACAAAGCAGTTGGATTTTTCGTCTCCCTTAAACCTCACTGTCGCTTATTCCTGACAGCAGCTCTAAGGGTTTAGAGCGGAACCTGGTGTTTATAAAACAGGTCCGGAACAGATCACCAGGCGAGAGGACACAATAAAACGAAGTCACCTGGCGCACCCTGAATGGTGCTACCAAGCTTAGGGGCAACTCAAGTAACTCGCTTTTTACGACATTATACAGGGTGACTGGTGACAAATTTAAGATATTGAATCATAATTATGTAATAAATGAAGGTACCTAATTTTCTCTAGAATTCCCTGTACATAAATAAAGTGTTTTTTCGTGGCAATCACAACTCTGTAAGCCGCGCGCCGCCGCAAATGTTGTATGTGCGCCATAGTGTAACCATGCCTTACGTGATAAATTCTTTAACTTTCGGTTAAATTTACTCTATAATTAATTTGTCCTGTCACCCTGTATAGCAGTGTAGGGCTTTTTCAGGAAACTCTATGCAGTGAAAGTATTGATATGCCATGGCCATTATTGTTCAAGGCGTAAATCGTATTGTTTTGAAAGTATTAGACCCGTATTATGAAAACGTTCTTAAGCGTTGATCAATGATTCAAGCAAAGATTCAAATTCTACATAGAGAACTGTCAAAAATCTATATTTGGCAAACATCAAATCTGATTTAGCTTTCATAATACAAGCCTAAGACTTTCATAAGGCAATGTATTCTTTATTATTATTCTTTTAGAGTTCAAAAACGTAATGGTGCGGACAAAATAATTACCACTGTTGATAGCGAATTCTTTTCCGCTTAGTATATGGTAGAGAAGATTCTTCATCTCAAAGGGAGACAGGTTCAGGAGATGTTCTGATGCCTCTTCGCCGTCGCAGGATAGAGTTCGTGACAGTTCAGTAGCCATCACCTGGTGAAGAAAAAATAATAAATTAAAAAAAATTATAAATACTTAAACTAACACACCAACACAGGGTTACTGGTGACAAATTTTAGATATTGAAGGAGAGCACTCTGTACTCGATTCTGATCATAATTATGTAATAAAAGTAGGTACTTAATTGTTCCCCAGAATTCCCTTTAAATAAATAACGAGGCATTACTACACTTTTCCCGACGCGCCGCGCCGCCTCAGTCAACACGCACACAGTAGTGTTCCCGCTACACGCACACCACCACCCGCTAAGTATCTATCGTATTACGCTTATGTAACCATGCGTTGCGTAATAAATTCTTTACTTTCGATTAAGTTTGCTCAGTAAATAATTATTATTTATTTAATTTTTTCTCTACAAGTATGATCTCAAACTATCACATCCTTGAATTTCGAAAGTGACCCACCAGTCACCCTGAATTGCTATGTTGTGTTATGAAGATCACACAGCAGAACTAGGAGGTATCCAGGACTTGTGACGCCGCAACCGAACCCTCAGAGGCCATCGGTAAGTAAAATTTAATCATTTAATAATTCTAATCATTAATTTTGTGATATAGTACTTGACTGCAGCGGCCGGCAAGAGAGGCATATATGGACGAACGTGTGAATGAAATTTCCGCGCATACGTAAGTCCATCAATGCCTAGTTGCGGCCAAGGCTTGTATAGTACTTTTCCCAAATAATGCGCGGAAATTAAACTGTGTAGTACATAGTACAATACTTTGGCGCGTACATACATTTCCGAGGATGTTTGAGAAAAAAATATTAAAATATAAGTTTTAGGTCAACAATTCGGCTTTAACATGATCCACCAAGCTACAAGACCCAAAACTCAAGCCACTGTCATTTCGTTTGTGTTAATCCAGAACGCTTCATCTTCCCGTGATCATTGATACTTTGTCACAGTCATCCTGACGCCTATACCTAAATTAACTAAAGCTGGCGCCTTCAACACATTCGAATAAGCGCGTGGCGTGACGTCGTACTGTATGCGCATCATGGAAAGTCTGCCCGTCTCTCTCGCACGCGGTTCAGCTTATGAGTGTGAAGGGAACAGATATTGTTGTACTTTTTCTACTTTTTATAAATACAGCGTGATCTTGTGATCACGTGTGATTATTTATTTGCAGTGAACGCAAAATTCATAGAAGTGTGTTTATTTCGTAGTTAGCAGCATATATCATCGACCGTATTTGTCAATAATAAAAATATAAACAATGTCTAATTGCGCTCTAAAATAGTTTGTAAATCGATCGCACCCGCATAATATAAAAGCAATAATCATCATAAACGCAACTCTTTGTAATGAGCCCACTGCAGGGTTTGAGTCTCTCCCCTGGGTGATGAGGAGGTTTAGGCCATAATCCACCAAGCTGGCCCAGAGCTGGGTGGTGGATGTCAGAATTTTTAGGGAGCCGATACGGCTTCTGACAAATCCTAACGACTACTGTATACAAGTATACAGCACCCGGGACCGACAGCTTAACGTGCCCTCCGAAGCACGCAAGTCGTCGTGAGAAATGAATGGTCGGCGGACACCCATCCAAGTACTGACCGCGCCGAACGTTGCTTAACCTGTGATATCGTATGATACACACAGTAACCACGGCGCCACGATGACTTAGGCAAATATGAATCATACATACATACATACATAACTTCACGCCTGTATCCCTAATGGGGTAGGCAGAACACCAGAGGCTATAAAAACCATCTGATGTCACGTTTGACAAAGGAGGAATTATTATGATGGAAAGAGACTATTATGATGGAAAGAGACTATAGCAGTGACAGGAGGTCAGCCTGTCGCCCGCAAAATCGCCAATAAATCCTCCGTCCCTTAACTGACTTTTACCGTTTGCCCGGGAAGAGAAGCAGCTGGCACATTCTATGTTTTTCTTTCGCTCCCAGCCCAGCATGGAAGCAAATATGAATCAATAATGAAATAATCATAATAAATTTTAACTAGTAACACATAATTTTAATTGTATTTATTTATCTACAACGCGGCTAACTTACTAAAACCTAACTCTAGTCAACACTTAAATTAGAGTCGCATTTTGAATCAAAACCATTTATTTTTGAACAGCGATTTTTATAGCGAAATTGCATATGTCTGAGTACTGTGAAGGCGTTAGTTTAGCTTTAGTTAAAAAAGCAATACCACCACAGCCACGGAGTCTGTATTTTTCTTTTATTTCATTGAGTAACCAACGGCATGTTTACAAAAATAAGGTACACAGTTAATATCTGCGGTCTCCACAACACACGCTCATTTAAAAGCTCACATGTGTTACTTTATGTAAAATCAAGAATGTAAAGTATGCAAAATATAGGTAAAAAACATTTTATCTAATAAAATTAAAACTTTATTACCTGTATAATAAGGCCTACTCTCAATCGCAGCATCTCCAAAAACAGCTGCGGCTCCGTGCGAATGAACATCGCTAGATATACCAGCAACTCTTGAGTCAACATCGCTGTGCTTTCGTCATCGCCATACGCCTACGAAAAACATCATAATCTTGTTTTTTAGTAGGCATATTTTTTCATGCAAAGAACGCTGTTCGTAATACACATCTTTTTATTATTAGCATTACATAGATATTATATTATCAATCTATGACTTATTTATTAGCAAATCAAACCAAACACATATTCTTAAGTAAAAAGTAAGCTTTAAGGAAGCAGTAGCCTATTAGTAGTAGTGGGATTTTCATTAATGTATGTACACATATACCTAAGTTCACACATCTTCACACACATACACTTACGCAACCTCACACACTTTATCAGTAATACACAGCACACTATAACAAACTACATATACACCTTGATACATAAGCACCGCCGTTATCATTGTGTTTCTTTTCTTTTTTTTCTTTTTATTTTTGTTTTATATTGTAACCCATTTCCTTTTATTAACCACTTGTCCGGAGCCTGGAAACGCTGGTAATCTGTCATACAGGTCTCCTAGTACAGATACCAGTCTCTCGCATAGATATACCGTAGAATAACACTTGGATTTAATTTAAAACTGTTTAGCTCTTAGTTAAATTATCAATATAACTTGCTATGTTAGTGAAATCAATCGATAAAACATTTTTCATTAATTTTAAGTTTAAATATTTTTCTATGTGAGAGAAAATAATAAAACATTTTTCATTTCATTTTCATTTTCACATATAGAAATGTAATATTTTTTTCTCTTTTTTTTAAATTTACTATTTGCGTTAAAAAAATGATCATGAATCACTTTATTACAATAAGATATATGGGGAAATAATACATATGATAAGTTGGAAAGAACTATTAAGAGAAATTAGGAATTTATGCAATTTTTAGGGGCGTGTGCCTTTTCTGCTTCTCATCGTCACTTATCAGGTAAGATTGTGTGTAGGATTGCTAAAAAATATAAATAAATATCTTCAAATAACCCATTTAGTACGGATGAGGTGACAAAAAAGGGCCGATGCACTTAAAACAACCCATTTAGTACCCGCATTAAGCTTTATTTAAAAAAACAACAACAAGAAAACCCCTTTTAGGCCGTATACAGAAAGAAAGCTGGAAACTTATAAGCGCTTACCGGCGCTTGACACGCTGGTGACCCGCGCAGGAAAACATATGAACGCGCGCCGATAAGCACTGAACGGTGCCGACAAGTTCCGACAAGCTTCAACTCGCGCTGGTTAGCGCTGGGAAATCATCGTCCGATGAGTCCGACATTTTGCTTGGTCTGCCTCAACCTGCTTCCTTTGTGTAGAACGGACCAGCGCGCTATCAAGCGCCGGTAAGCGCTTATAAGTTTCCAGCTTTCTTTCTGTAGACGGCCTAAGATTATAAATAACCGACACTAAACACAAAAGGGGAAATAGCCAAATATGAGAAAACATAAGAAAATAGATTCGCATCCCTATTTAACCGAAAGCACTTTTGAGTAAACCGAGTCATTGTTCCTTATAACATTGTCCTTTGTTAAAAAAACATAAGATTAATAAAACTTAAAGAAAATTGACACTACTTGTATGCAAGAATAAAAATACATTAAAAAAAATACAATCTCCAGAGAATCACACCTACTACATGGCATCAAAGTAAGCGAAGCTTGTGTTATGAGACACCATGTAGCGAACTAGGGGGGAACCTAGACTATAAATACATATTAAGATAATCGCCCAGACCCGGCACATTTTTTCTCTTGAAGCCGCAACCACTGGCGTGTGAGGCAGATAGGTTTACCCCATCGCCAAAGTGGTCGTTAAAAAGAAGAAACAAAAGCACTGAAACTGAGCTCACATTTACTTTTACAGATTACACTTTTTGGTAAGCTATTAAGACCGGTGGTTAATCACTAGTATACTTGTTTATTACAAAGAAATGTTTTAAAACTTTCACATTTAAATAAAATAGCTATACAAGAATAGACTTAATAAACCCGTGCGAAGAAAAAAGAACGAGTGCTTCCAAGAGTTCATTATTGACATAATTAACTTAAAAGGTTAAAGGTTACCTTTTCGCCGTCCTTTCCCTTTTTATTGCGGAAAGTCTGGGTGCATAAAATAGAATATTATAATAAAGTAAGAATGCCTTAAAAGCTGTAATGATGAGTGAGAATTATTTTTATGGAGTGCGCATTATTAGGTACTGATATTGACTTCACAAAACATATTAATTTCGGGGGATGACCCGTCCACCCACCGCCTGGGTGGAGGGGTAATTCGCATTTACCCGTGCACCCACTGCGTCAAGGCTGGAATTAATGTTATAAGTTCATCGATACATTTTGTCGATAATTTTTAAATTGTTTCGAAAGTTACGTTTATAATACCAGGAATTGCTTGGTGGTAGGATCCCTTCTGGGTCCGCCTGGCTAGCGACCACCCTTTATATAAAGTCTGCCGCCAAATGTTACCGCTCCGGCGGTAATGTGTTCCGGCAATATTGTATAAAGAGCCAGTTCCTTCCTAAACCCGTGTGCTTTCATCTTCGACCTCATCGTCACTTACCATCAGGTGAGATTGAGGTCAAACGCGGGTTTAGTCGTATATAAAAAAAAAAAAAAAAAAAAAAAAAAAACAAATAACATCACAGGAGATTGTAGTTTTTCAGATTTGCTCGATAATTTTTAAATAGAACTGATAGGAAAAGTATTTTTTTCGAAAATTACGTTAATAATACCAGGAACACATAACATCACAGGAGACTGTAGTTTTTCGGATTTGCTTAACCATGCCCAATAAATAGCTTGTCGATAATTTTTAAATAGAACTAATAGTAATAGATAGAAATAATAGTAATAGATCCTTTACGTTTGCGCTTCTGTTTTTGATGACAATTCCATATTGACGACTTATCAGCATATACTTTTTGTTTTACATATTGATGTCCTCTACATAATAGTATTATGCCGCGTTTGCGATGAATAAATTTTATTTCCGTACCCATAACGCAGTTCAAATACAAAATATTACACACGATATCAGTTTCAACAACGATATTTGAAAGATATGTGACATCCTATTTTATGGTAGTTTTGTTTTATGAAGTAAAAAATGCAAATGACATAATGTTATTTAAATAGGTCTCCTTTACTTTGTTAACGCTAGTTTAAATAAACAATTGACATTTTTTTTTTAATATCTACAAGAAAAGTTTATCGACGAATAGTGGGTAGGTATAGAACAAACATCACAGAACAAACAGTGCTAATATCAGATTTTGTTAAATGCCCTTGTAATTGTCGAATTTAAAAAATGCCCTTGTAAAAGTCTATTAAGGTTGAGTCTTAAAATACTAGGACTTCACAAGTTAATATAGGTAAATTACAGGTGAACAAATCAATGGGACTACGAGAGAAAACACCTCTTTAAGATGGTTGAGCTATTGGGCACGGTTAAGCAAATCTGAAACACTACAATCTCCTGTGATGTTATGTGTTCCTGGTATTATTAACGTATATTCGAAACAATTACTTATCCTATAAGTTCTATTTAAAAATTATCGACAAGCTTAGATTATTGGGCAAATCTGAAAAACTACAATCTCCTGTGATGTTATTTGTTCCTGGTATTATAAACGTAACTTTCGAAACAATTTAAAAATTATCGACAAAATGTATCGATGAACTTATAACTTTAAGTCCAGCTTTGACGTAGTGGGTGCACGGGTAAATGCGAATTACCCCTCCACCCACTGGTGGGTGGAGGCGGTGGGTGGACGGGTCATCCCCCTTAATTTCGGTACTTAATAGGTAGTACCTAAATGTATTATTTTATTTAGCATGTTAAACAGTGCATTTTATTCATTTTAAACATCACGATTCATAGTAAAAATTATTGCGTAACCCCTTCACGATCGATATCTAAATAGAAATAGTGTTAGTTTTATTTTTCAAGTTCCGAGTTCAATACCCGGGGCGAGTACAAATTTTTCAATCAAAATCAATGAAATGCTTTCAAAGAATGGATCTTCGTATGTCTTTTGATTTCGGACTTTCCGACAATAACCAAACTAAATAGTTCTCCCTGTATAAATAAACACCCAGAACCGGAACAGTTACAACTACCACACAATGTGATTTCATCCTAATATCTTACGGGGTGCTTTTAAAACCGTTAACGAAGATAAAGCAACTATGACGGACCAGATATTTCGAATATACTATATTTAAATCATAGTTTAAATATCTTCCGATTTTGTATCAATAAAATGATTTCGTTAAAGTCTAACTATGTCATAGTAATATTTTTTTAAGCTTTCGCTTTTAATAATCCTTAATTGTTCTTAAATAATTGAAAAATGTGCTAAATAAAATTCACCCGACCTGGAATCGAACCTGGGACCTCTTGTTTGCCGGACTAGTGGTCTTCCACTGGGCTACTGTGCCCTGGAGACCCGCTATCGAAATTACTTAGCACATTCTTGTTTTTACGTTATATTGCTATCGTAGAGGAGATACGGTAGCTCAGTGGAAGAGCACTCGTCCGGCAAACGAGAAGTCCCAGATTCGAGTCCTGGTCGGGTGATTTTTATTTAGCACATTTTTCAGTTATTTAAGAATAATTGAGCATTATTCAATACAAACTTTAAAAAAATGTGCTAAATATTATCATCATTAAACATTGCAATGCTTCACTTTAATTGAGATTTACAATTTTCTGAAAAGAATTTGTGTCGGGTGGTTTTAGCTGCAAAGCTATACCATTAGATGGAGCTACATTAGCAATATAACGTAAAAATAATAATGTGCTAAGTAATTTAGCGGATTGCCAGGCCCCGGTAGCTCAGTGGAAGAGTGCTCGTCCGGCAAACGAGAGATCCCAGCTTCGAGTCTTGGTCGGGTGATTTTTATTTCGCACTCTTTTCAGTTATTTATTTCATATTATAGAACAAGGTAGAAATAAAAACAACAAATAAACAATAACATCCACTTACCACATGAATAAGCTGTCGCAGTTCATTCTCAGGCAGCGGCGCAGTAATAGTATGCTCACTATTAGGGGGCATTCCGAAAGTGATTTGCTTCTGCCTCACTAACAGATCAGTGACGGCCTTGGCCAAGTCCTCGACCCGCTTGCCGAGCATGCCGGCGGTGTGGCGGACTAGGCCCCATAGTTTTTGGGTGCACGCCTTTTCGTATAAAGCTTTGAGGAGGTCTTTGACGGTAACTGCTTTACCGTTTTCGTGCATACCTAGATAGATAAAGAAAATATTTGCATCAGACAGAAAAATAAAATAAACAGACAAACAAACACAAATAGAAAATATAAGCTTTTAAACTACTATGCGGCTATCGAAAACGATAAATCGGGCCTTTTATCGATATTTTCTTAAAATATGGAACTTACAGATTGTATTTTTTTAAGCATGGCATCTTTGGTTCTATGGGCTCAATCATGGTATCAAACCAAGTAATTCTATCTAATAAGGTGCGTATATTAGCTAACATAGTAATAATAATAATAAAATCCCCAGACAATCACACCAACTACATGGCCCCAAAGTAAGCATAGATTGTGTTATGAAATACACAAATAGATAAACACCCAGACACGTAACATTTTTTTTTTCTTGTTCCGTGCGGGGATCGAATCCGCAACCACTGGCGTCTGAGGCAGATAGGTTTACCCAAGTGGTCGTCAAATATGAGATCATAGGTTAATATTTATCTTTTCGATTCGAGTATTTATCGATGGTCACATGCTAGCCGGGTGGTCATTAACATTTAAATTAACTTTAGTAACGGGATATTTACTATATGTTTTATTTTATTTGAGTTCTCGATATTTCGGCACTGTTGCAAGCGCCATGGTAAATATCCAAAATTTTCTAAAGGTAATTTAAAAAATAAAATAATTAATTCATACATATTAAAGAAACTTCTGTTGATATATTGAAAATATTTATTTATTTTACGACAGTCGCTAGTCAGGCAAACCCTTAAGGGGTTGTCACTCAGATAAATCGCCTTTTACGCTTATCTAGGAGCTAAAATCTATCTAGCCTTTTACGCTAAAAATCACCCGACCAGGACTCGAACCTGGGACCTCGCACTAAAGTTAAACTGCAGTCCGTAAATCATCGATCGCTCGTCGGTCTGTCCGAAAATAATCTTTATCCCTATAATTTTAAAGTTCAAAGTCTCACCCGTGTTAAAGTCCAGTCCATGTGTATCGACCAAATACTGCAATATATCTCCCTGTTCGTCCAAGCTCTCTGTTTTATAAGGTTAAGGCAATATAGTCTTTATACCTTTTGTATTAAGGTGCAAACTCGCACTAAAGTTAAACTGCAGTCCTTAAATCATCGTTCGCTCGTCGGTCTGTCCGAAAATAATCTTTATCCCTATAATTTTAAAGTTCAAAGTCTTACCCGTGTTAAAGTCCAGTCCATGTGTATCGACCAAATACTGCAATATATCTCCCTGTTCGTCCAAGCTCTCTGTTTCTCTCAACATGGCGATTAGTTCGTCCGTCTCTTGTTCGGCGTAGGCCACGCCTTGAGATTCGGACACAGTTCGATTACGAACTACAGATTTGTTTACAGCTCCTTTTGTGACAAAAAAACAGTTATTATTATAATGATATACCTAGTCATAAAAAACTAGAATGAAAAGTAGTTAGAGTTTATTTTCAAAGCGAAGAAAATTCAGCTTTTTCACTTACGGCAACCACTTTAATGTGATTTACTTGGCGTAAGTTAGTTATGATGGCTTATGCTGAGAATAAATTTATTAAGGAAAAAAATAATATTTAACTAAATACTTAGACGGGCGTTCAACCTCCGATTAAAATAATAAATGTGTATTAGACCAGCTTTTATTTAAGTTTATGAATATAGTTATATTTTTTACCACGCATATCTCTTTATGTAGGTTGGCCAATATTGGTCCTTCAAGCCGGATCTTAAATGACTAATGAAAGAATAGATTTCGAACCTTCTTCCTTCGGTGGCGTTGGTAACTTTTCTTTCGTGATCTCGATCGTTGGCGTCTTGACGCCCAAGTTAGTCGTCGACGTTCCCCTGTAAGTTAACATACACTTTTATTAATTCTTGAACTTTTATTAAAGTTTTCAATAACAGTTCGCTTTATTCGCATTTATACGCGAGGTCTTAAAGAGATAAGGGTTTCTAAGTTATCTTTTAGAATATTTTTTTCTGTAAACGTTTATACGACAGTAAAGTTTTGGTTGCCTGGTAGAAATCGCTCTCAAGCGATAAGGCCGTTTATTCGTACATTTTGTTTATTTTTCTTTTAAATTGTCCGATCCATGCATTAAGTATAAAATCTCAGTAAAAAATTGCGTTATTAAAAAAATCTGAATATTTTATCGAAAAAGTCATGTTAAAATTGTTTAACAAATTATTTCCTGCCACTTTTTTCGACTGATCGACTTTCTGTAGCATTGGAAGATAATAGCTTTTTATATATTTTTAATTATTCCTTACTTGTATATTTAAGCCAATATTTGTAATTTATGCTTTTCTGAAATTAATAAACATTTTTATTATATTATTATTATTATTCTCCAAAATCATGAAATTTGTAAATAAGTGAGAACTTACAGTACAAATAAGGGGCAAAGAACCTTTTTTGATTTCCCCCGGAACTAGACAGGCATTTTTTCATTTTTTTACATTTCGGTTACATAACAGAAGCTACAGAGTGCTATCAATCAACTTACTTAGTAATTTTCTTCCTAGCATCGTCCGGGGAGGGGCTTCTCCCGTAGTGCGTGTCCACGTCCAGCCAGGACGGCTTCCTTTCCAGCTGCGGACCCACGTACTCGCCCTCCATACCCAGGGTTTCCGCTGGGGGAAATAACATTAAATATTTATGTGTGTAACCAACAAAACATTGCTTGGTGGAAAGATCTTAGCAGGGTCCGATTGGCTAGCGACAAACCTTCATATAAAATCAGCTGCAAACATTACCACTTTGCTAAAAATAAAAAATAGCCAAGATTGTAACGATCCCCTATTAACAAATAAATAAATTTTACATACATAACTTCACGCCTGCATCCCTTATGAGGTAGGCAGAACACCAGAGGCTATAAAGCGATCTGATGTCACGTTTGAAACATTTGGAGGCATTATAATGGTGGAGAGAGACTATTGCAGTGACAGGGGTCAGCTTACCGTCCACAAAAAACCTCCAATTAAACCTCTGTCCCTTAACAGACTTTTACAGTACGACCGGGAAGAGAAGCAGCTGGCACATTCTATGTTTTTCCTTTGCTAGCTACCAGTCTAGCTTGGAAGAAATTAATAATATTTTTTTCTTCTAACCATGCTTTGATTTCATCATAATCACACTAAAAACTCAGTACAAAGCGAGTCTTTAATGCTCTAGAGCAATAAAACTGTGCAATAATGAGTTTTAAGTGTGATTGTGATGAAATCAAAGCAGTTGAAAGAAAAACAGATTTTGCACCTCGCCTTAAGTAATTAATTTTGCTCTCGTGCCTGTTAGATTAGAGCCCTCAACTCTACCACTCAGTGCAATAATAAATTAATTTGTACTCGATGCAATAATCTACTATTTATTTGTTTATTTACATACCATTAAAAAGCGCGTACTAGTCATATAATGCGCAAACTATATAAGTCCGTCGGCTTAGAACAGCCGTACTGCCCCTGGATAATCGTGTGGTAAAATTCGGCTTATCCGAGTGACCCTCCTTGGTGGTAGTATCCCCTCAGGGTACGACTGGCCAGTGACCACCCTTCATTTAAAATCTGCCGCCAAATATTACCGCTCCGGCTGTAATATGTTCTGGCATTTTTTTATGAACCGATAATTCATTCGTAAGACCATGTGCTGTCATCTTCAACCTTATCTTCATTTATTATCCGGTGAGATTGAGATCGATCGAGTGTATAATAAAAAAAGACGTGTGGCACTCGGAGACTGCCGCGGTAAAGCTATTGCATAGCATTTTTTATCAACTTATGCAATTATAATTATTTATTTATTTTATTAATGCAGTAATGTTTGATCTAATATGAAGTTCCACAAGTTCCTAGTAGATGGCGCTGATTGTTTATTAAAGCCCGCATGTAAAGTTATGAAATCAAAGTATCACCGCTGTGCCGGTCGGAGTAGGGGGTGTTAGGTTTTTTTCGTTACGGAATTTCTGGATTCGGTCCCCACGCTCAAGGCCCGCGATAGAAGCTATGCAATAGCTTAAAAATATCCTTTATTAGCAAACAAATATTCATTTTTTTTTCAAAAATCATTGACCTTAAATTAAAACCCTTATACTCACAGTCCACATTTATCGACCTAGTCTTCTTAATAGCGCCTCGCACGGACATTCGCCGGCGGAGCGTGCGCAGCGGTCCGGCGCCGGCGGCACGCGACAAAACATTCATTTTGTAGCTGAAAGACTTCAGCAGGTGCTCCTCAAGGTAGCTTTGCACTTGGGGGTTTAGCTCTGGAAAAGTCGAAGAAGGAAATAAAAAAAAAGAAGTATGAAGTTATAAACAAACAAAAAAAAAGAGATTTTAGAATAAGTTTTCACGATTCATAGTATTAAATAAAAAAGTGTAACGTTTTTCTTGCATATGTCAGTCGCTCGTGACCACGACGTATATAAATACGCCAAAACGTCTACATAAACCTTTTAAGTTTATTCTAAGTATACGCGATAAATCCGGTTACAATGTGTTAAATTAATGCACTCACAAACATAAGTTTGAGTTTGTTCCGCTAATTTTATAAAGCGTTCAATTTAAGCTATCGTCACTAATCTAATACGGACTAATCTAAAACTACAACACAAATAGAATTAAAATTATTTGCCTGTAGGTTTGTCGGGATTGTCGGTTGTAGTCACATTTTGCATGTAACCTGATATTAAGTACTTGACACCGCTCATAAAAGCCTGCAGCATTAATTAAGCAGTAATTGTCGGTGCTTTGCCTACTATGGAACATAAGCTGATGTTAGGTACCTATAGCCTGGCAAATTATTCATTGCAGTAAAATGACAGTTCCAGTGTGCCCACTTTAGGGAAGAAAAAAATAGGGAGGAATGAATTATTTCCTCAAGTTAGGAAAAACATATTTTGACTACCAAAATGTTTTATATTTTCATTTTATCATTTCTAGAGTGGGGATGCTTTCCGCAACTTACTTTTTCGTGACTGAAAATTTACAAAACAAAATAATTTTACTTCAACTGTTACCGTTTTAAAGCATTAAACATGTTAAGTAATTAAGAATTTTTAATAAAAATACTGTACAGATAAAGAACACATACCAAATTCACGTATTCATCCATTGCTTTAAAATTTTATGATTAACGAATGAAAAAGTACCATTCAATCTCAATCATTCCCTTACACTACGAAGATTTTAACTGGTATCATTATTTTTCTGTTTGACATTTCGAACTGTCAGTTAACTGCATTGAATTATTTGCAAGAGTATATGCCAGTTATAACACTTTCTATCCTCCCTTCCGATTGGGAACAAAGTACAGCTATTTGGCAGCAGACAAAGCAGGTGGTCTCTACGCAGACGTTTCACAAAACAAAATTTTAGATATTTATTAAATATCTAAAATTTAAGACTAACTTTTACAACATTAAAAATGAGGAAATTTTACTTTGCTCTCTCTCTGAAAGGCGGTCTATCCGAGATATAGTTTTTCTTTTCAAAATTTTGAATAATATAATCGAGTCTCCATATTCATTAAGTTATATAAATTTTGCTTGTCCCCGAATAAATTCTCGTCCCAAACCTACTTTTGTCTCGTCTCTTTCCCGAACTAATTATGCCGCTAACTCTTTCATTAACAGATCTTGTACCGAATTTAATAAGATTTATAATAATACCGACATCTTTCATCTCTCTCTCCCAAAATTAAAAAAAGAACTCTTTTTGCATCTCCATATATAGTTATTTATTTTAATTTCATTATTGTACCTACTCATGTATTGTGTGACCGTGTTTTTCGTTTAAATTTATAATTTTTGGTATGGAAACTTCACTGGTCTCTGTATAAATTATATATTTTAATTATAAGTAGGTACCTATAATGACTGTTTGTTTCCTGAATAAAGTAAAATAAAAATAAAATAAAATAACAAAAATGTTCTTTTCTCTCGCCGCGTAATGAAATAAAAACTATGATTTAATGTATTTACGGGATTCTTACCACGATTTTCGATTTTATTTTCGTGATTGCGGACTGGATCATGGTGCTTGTAACAGCATCGAAATATCAGACGTGCGAAAATAAAATCGAAAATCTTGGTAAGAATCCCGTAGATACATTAAATCATAGTGAAAATAACTGCGATACTTTAAAACAATTATTAAATAAAAACTAGGCGACCGGAAAACAAATATTTGAAATACATATTGTAGGTATAAAATCCATGTTATTAAATCACCATATCACTACTTACTATCAGGATATCCATCTTCCTGACTTCCCAAAAAACTTAAATTCGTTATAGCAGATGTGCTAAGGAAGTCCCCAAGGTGGCCTAGAGTGACCCTTGTGCCGTTTATGTAACCAGACTTCAGCTTTTTCATGGTTGTTATCATAGCCATGGGTATACGGCCTTGATCTAAAAACATAAACAGCTTTAGAAATAAGAAATACTTAATATAACATTAAATTTTAAAAGCAGTAAAGCAGGGATTATGTGAAAGCACATAAATGTTTTAAATAATGGTTATTTCTGATACAGAAGCTGTGAGCTAAGCTGGCCTATTAGTGCTGAATAATTAATTATTAATGTTCTTAAATGAAACTTGTAATTTATGTGTATTACAGTTTGCTTAGAATTATTAAAAAAATATATTTGTAGGCATGTAGTTCAATTCAGGTGACTCAGTATAACAAAATATAGTCCGCTCTTTCATACTTGCTCGAATTTATAAATTATCAAAACATTCAAGGCATTTCTTATTAAATATTAATTCAAAAATAAAATTATACTAAAAACAATAAACCTAAATAGTTAAAGAATAAAAAAGAAGAAAGTTATGACAATATAAAGACATGCAAAAGTTTTGTTTGCTGGTAGCACGCATTTAAATACGTACAGCATACGACCATATAAAATATTTCATTTGGTAAAATAATTTCCTATTCAAAGATAGTCTGCACGCTTATTGGAATATCATTTTAGTTTTTTTTTTAATATACTAGGTTATGTTGATTTAAAAAATTCAAAAGTTGCTACAGCAATAGCAACTTTTGATTAGTTGAAAGGAGCTGTATTTGGTTTGAGATATAAAAAGTACTTAAAATGAAGAGTTTTCTGACCTCTTTTTTACTATAGCGTTGAACTATGACGTTTTCAACACACTTGCTCGTAAAGTGAGCGTTATTCTATTGAGTTTAGAACTATAAACTCAATAGAAGAAAAAAAAAAAAAAAAACTGGGCTATAAGTCACGCGTGCATTAATATATTATACCCTAGTGCATAATATAATGAATCCTACAAAGTTGAATTGTACGTTTGTGCAAATAACATGCGAGAAAACAGAGCATATTTTATTGGTCCGGGTTATACACTAAATATTTTCAGAAACAACAAAGAGGTTTTATACCACTTCAAATCCATATACATTTTTAAATGTTTGCGCCTTATATTAGTAAAATAAATTTGTATATTAAACAAATTATTCACAATTTACAATCATTTGTCATAAAATATTAAAATATTTGCATTTACCACTCCAAATTAAACATTTTCACTTAAAATAGGCTGTATATGCTATACAGACATTGACACATTTGACGGAAAAAAAAACCTACGCGCATGCGCGAGGTTCGGCGCCATTTTTCAATCACAATTCACAGCTTTGTTATCAAGTGTGTTTGTTATTTTATGATCACGTATGTCTGTCTTTTACTCACAAGTGTGTTGAAAAACGTCGTATGTAACTCGTGAGCGTTGCTAATTACAGTCTCGGCTCATTATTAAGCCCTCGCCTGCGGCTCGGGCTCAAATCACAGCCTCGACTGTAATTAGCAACTTCGCTCACTTGTTACATAATATACTATTTGTATATTTTTTTACTGAAACATTAAATCGATTACAGGTGGTATAGCTTATAGTTATTTTATTTTACCTACTTTAAGAGTAGTTGTTTCCTAAAAATGATAATCGGACTAACGGATAAGCGGACTATAACTATATCAACCATTTGGTTTTTTCTGGATTATTTTCAGGAAGAAATTTGATCACGATTGTTTTAATAATTCTGATTTTAGTGATGGTGTAATGCCTAGTAATTTACGTCTAAGCAAACGATCTTTATCACGCCTATGTCTAACATTCTCAAAGCAGCAGTGCAATCACAGAATTTTATCGATTCGTAAGTATGTTTACGAATGTTCGTAATATTGATTTGTTATCATTAGTTTACTTCTGTTAGAATCCCTCAGGTGTCATCCTAGTTGGTTAACGATTTGCCATTTAGTAGGAGACCTAATGGATCATTTTCATATAGTGACGAAATCGCATCGCTTACTCGTACCTTCGTTGACCAATCAGAACGACCCCTCGTGTGCTTTTCACATGAGTGATATTTTGTGATTTGAGCGCCTATATTTTGAATATGATCTGAATTTAATTGATGATAAAGAATAGTGGATTTTGAATGAGCTCCTGCGACTAGGCGACTTATAGGGAAGCAAAAATGATGGATGGTCGGTGCCTTTTTTGGAAACCAATGACTGGTACACACCCTTCTATACAAAATCTTGTATCAACCTAAATTTTGAAGGCACTACTTCATAATGAGTCAGTTTCCATGAAATAAATATCTTATTTTATACATACATATACATATACGAAACTTAAAGGTTAGTATGTTAGTTTATTGGATATTGTTTACCCAGTAAATATTGCGTAGCGAGAAGTGTGATGGTCGGCCGGCCTAGCATTTGTTTCCAGCTCATGCCGAGGAACGCAACGTTCGCCATGAAAGTACTGGCGAGTAACGCCGGGTCCCGCGACATGTAGTATTCTTCATAGTCGAAATTCTACGACACACGCATGCAGGGTCAAAAGGGAAGACTAGTTATTTCAATTTGTTTCTATACAAATATGTAGGAGGGGATAAATTCAAACAAAAATCATTAAAAAAAAACTTGGGAGTTATGTCTTTGTGGATTTTTTTACTTGGATTAAAGTATATTAAAAACTAAAGTAAAATAAAATTTAAGGTTACTTTAAGTTGATCTGTTCTTAAAAACATTTTATTGTAGAACATTTTAGTCAAAAATTACAACAATTTAAATGATTATTACTCAAACTGGCTACACTAGGATACTCCACTGAATAGATTAAAACTGCAATCTCAAAAATACAATTTCTCTGTACACGAAAAATGCAGTTAAAAATGTGATTTCAAATTAAATACCCTCCCCTTAAGGATTGCATCTAAAGTAAAAATAAAAACAGCTAATATACGTAGTGCTCTTAACTAAATACTTATTTTTACCTAATGAATTGAGCTGTTTCCCTTCTACTTATAATTTGAAAGATGAGAGAACCAATATCTAATTTTGTACCAGGGAGCGAGACACAAAATTACATTTTGGTACTCTTAATGCTCTTGCTCGTTTCAGCATAAGTCTCTATACAGAGCATATTTTAGTATAGAAATAAGTGAAACTGGTTAGTTCATAAATCAGATTTGAGCACAAACAACAATGCATACCATTAACAGGATAGGATATTCGCAAGCTACTCAAACAATAATAAAATAAAATAGTACCTAGGTGCATTTGATTTAAACATAACACGACAAGAGGTCGGCCTAGAAGATTCTGCCATGATGACTTCAAGAAATTTATCTCTGCTTTCAATGTGTCAACCATGAGCTCAAAGTCAGAGGCGATGTAGAACCGTTTCATATCAGAAAACTATTGAAAAGAACGTATAAATAATAAGAATACCCTGGCAAATAATTCAATGCAGTAAAATTTCAGTCCCACTTTAGGGAAGAAAAAAATAGTGACGTGTTTATAGTTCGGCCGTTCAGAGAATGCGTTCCTGACACATCGCGATTGAACTGACGACGTAACTTTGTAATGGCGTTGCAGTTACGATAAAAAATATTGAGCATTAAAACAACATTATTATATCAATAATCAATGAATTTTATAATTTTGTGCCAAACTGAGTGTTAAATAACTTGGAAAACAATATTTTTCAAAATCTATACTGCGCTATTACAAGGTTATGTCAAAGCTTTATATTTGTAGTGCTGTGCTAATAATAACAGTATCGTAATCTGTTCTTAAACAGGTATACTTTATGAAATAATACGTTTCGTTTTTCTTTTTAAGAATTTGAAAATAATGGACTATAAGATAACAAAGGTTGTTGAAAGACTAAAAACCTGATAATGGAACATTTTGACCGAGATATTAGGATTGAAACTGTTATTGATAATAAAATAATTATACATGTAGGCGAAGATGATGATGAAGAAACTACCTCCTCAAGCGAACGGAGTCTGAGTAATATTCTGTACGCACATTCAATTCAATATACTTTATTGCATAGAAATACAGATTGTAACTTTGTAACAAAAAATCAATAAAACAATTTTATTAAATTAATATTACCTTTTCTTGGTTTCCACTTAAATTACTAAAATACAAATTTTAAATAATTCCGCCAATTTAAAACCGAAAATAATCTTAAAAATAACGCGGCATTTCATTTTGGAGGAACGGTAACGAACTCAGTGTTATGTTGTGCCCATCACTAGTCGTGACTAACTGACAGGTGTCAGGAACGCATTCTCTGAACGGCCGAACTATAAGTGAATTTATGTAATTATTTTTAATAATAATCGTAATGTATGGAAAAAAATATTTTGGCTCACAGGACATTTCTTTTTTCATGATGCTGTTGGCAAAAGGCCACTATTCTTGAATAATCATTTATAACGATAGTTTAAATTAAATTAAGAAGGATCTTACTTAACTTATCAAGTCGATTTTACATCTACTGTAACCTTTTTAAAGCACAAGGTATGTTTGGTAATGAATTATTTTCATTAAAGTAACTTTGAAGATAAAATACACACTTCAAATTCAATTATTAATAAAAAGCTTTAAAATTTTATGCAAAACGAATGATAGTATCATTGATTAATGAACTGGTATCATTGTTTTTCTATTTGACATTTAAACTGTCAGTTCACTGCATTGAATTATTTGCAAGAGTATAGAAAGAAATAGAGGAAGAGCAAGAAAAGAACTGTACATGCAGTTTATAACAGATAGAGGTGATCAGAATCTTTCAAAAAAGAGCCCGGTTTTCTGAGATAGCTTGGCTTACTGATATTGTCAACTATAAAAGAAATGTAGGTACTAATAGCATATATGACAAATTTTATATTACCCGTTGGAAATATCGGTGGACCTGAGCTGTAACTTACTTAACTTACTGTAACTTCTTAAAAATTGGCGGATCAGCAAACAACACGTACAACTGTGTGAACTTAAAAAAATTAAGAACGATTGGCATTAAAACAATGTTTTGTGTAAAATGGCTGTTCTCTTGAAATCTTTGAATGAGAATCAAAATTCTTTTAAGAAATATAAATCTCCTAAGACCATTTTCGTGTAGTTAAAACGCATTAGTTACTTCTCCTTATGCGTTTCTCTGAGCCTCTAAAAGTTTCCAACCTGTATATCTACTTTTATTTAATAAATTTAATTCTCATCTATATTTTATAAATACAAATAAGTATGAACTTTGACAAATAAAGTAATACGCGCGTGTTTTCGCTTGTGATGACAATGGTACCGAGGCCCTGAGGAGATCACGGGGTGCGGTGCGCGGGCGCACGGAGGTAAAATCTTAGCCAACTCTTATTCCAGCGAGGTCCACAGATATTTATAACATATGATATTATAAGACATATTCACACAGTTGCGTTTTCTTAAGTGCTACGTCACATTAAGGGCAGCGACGCGGCTAAGGTACTATACTATTTCATCTTAAGATAACATATTGCTCAACAAACAAATCACTGGATCATCACACACGACGAAGATACAGGGTGATAGTAAGAAATTTTAGATATTGAAGGAGAGTCATAATTATGTATTAAAGTAGGTACTTGATTTTTCACTGAATGCCCTATAAATAAATAAAGTTTTGTTACTATTTACTTTAATTACGCCTAAATCAATCGTGGCACGTGATCTGGCACGCGGATCGCTGAAAACGCTAGTGTAACCATGGGTGGCGTAATTAATTCTTTAACTTTCGGTTAAGTTTACTCAATAAATAATGAATATTTATTTTTTAATATGTTTTTTCTCTTCATGTATGATCATAAACTTTCACGTCCTCAAATTTCAAAAGTGACCCACCGTGTAGAATTGATACTTTCGTATCGTAGGATAGAGAACGATATGACAATTATTACTTAAGTTATTAACTGACTACAGGACGTCGTGATTTGTACTTAAGTTTGGTGCACAATTTTGTGGCAATTTCTTAACTCGAAACCTTACAATATATTATCATTGTATCTCCGTCGTCTGTGATATCCTAATATAAATTAATAAAAAATATTATAGTACCGGCGTCGCTGCCCTTTATTATTGAAATATTATCTTTTAATTATTATTTAAAATTGGCTATTGTTTAAAGAAAAGATCATTATTACAAATAGAATTTAGCTATTATAAAATCACCTTTAAATGTTATCACAATTTTAATGAGATAATAAAGGTAGAAAATTAAGATAGGTATGTATTTTATTTCTTACCTGTGGAGTGAAAGCAAAAATACGATCGTTTAAAGAGTACAGTTTGCTTGTACTTAGTATACCGACATCTCTAGATTTTCGGCCTGAAAGACCCAACTTTTTGTTTCTTCCTGAAATGACAAATTGTTTAATAAGATAAGGCTTAGAAGTTATGCTGGTTTTTTTTACTGACTTTTGACTTTTGAAAAGGGTTTTTAATATTATTCATAAAAATAGACTTAATAGGATTCCTAATAAGATCCTTCAACACAATCTATACAGTTTAAAGCGAATGGACATGATAATTATTCTTTGTTTGGCTGCAACATGCTAAATCTGAAAAGTTCTTATTTAGAAGAGTGATTTTTATCATTAAAATAATTATAGAAAACCCCTTTTAGATACATATTCATAACTTCAGGCCTGTATCCCTTATAGAGTAGGTAGAACACCAGAGGCAATCATCTGATGTCATGTTTGACAAATTTGGAGGTAATATAACAATGAAGAGAGACTATTGCAGTGACGGGGGTCAACCTATTTCCCACAAAAACGCCAATAAAACCTCTGTCCTTTAACTGACTTCTCCCTACTTTGACTGACTCCCAGTCCAGCATGGAAGCAAACTAACATTTATCTACTGCTACAACTAACAGGAAACTGTTAATATTTTTAAAGTCGCTGGTTTAGAATGATTCACTATCCAGTTCTATAAGGCAGTTCATAATTACCTAGGTATGTGTAGAGATGACTTAAAACTCTAGCTGGTTGCACTTCAATGGGTGCCACCTCGCTAATGGTTTGAACATGAAGATCATATTCTAACAATTTATCCCTTATCTCATTGTCTTCTGCCAATATTACTATTTGCACAACAACATCTGGCTTCTTCTCAGAACACAGTCTTCTGTTAAGTGGGTCTAACTCTCCCACAGCCAAAAATCCCTGGAAGAAAGTAATATTTTAATAACTCAAAGTAAAACACAAATATGGAAGATTAAAGAAAGCTCTTGAAGGAAAATGTGGGATCTGACATAGCTTAGAGCAACTTTTTAATATTTATATGTAATGAGTATACCCAAACAAAACTGATAAATATACCTTAAACCTTGTATATTTGATATCCCATAACATTGAGGTTTGTTTCTTACTAAAAAATTATACATTTTGCCAAAGAATATGTGGTTCAAAAGTGCATACTTTCCAAGATATCATCAATCTTAATATAATGAGATCATAAATTATCCCCTGCTAAAATCTCTGGCACATTCATTCAATAGATGTGTCACTGAAGCCATACAATAACCAACAAAAAAATTTAAACATTGAGGAACATTGCATACAATGTACAACGCAAAATGTTGCGAACTGTACATGTGAATGGTGATTAAAAAAGGGATGAAAATACCAGCTTGTCATACTTTGCATAAGATGTTTTGACTTAATTGAATTATTTTGTATGAAAAATAAAAAAAGAAATAAACTTTAAATTGAAAATTATTCACATTTTATTTGAATCTATTCCATGGATCCATTAATACCCCTAGAGTTATGGGAAATCAAATGTACCTTTATGTATACAAATTACTCAACTTTTTATTATTTATATTATTCCTAGACTTAACTTGAGTATGAAGATTAAATTAAAATTAAAATTACCTCTTGTAATAACTTTCCGAGAATATACAAAGACTGAGCCCAAATAAATGGGCATCTACCAAGTGGTATTCTTTCTTGTGTGCCTGGCTCTTTTTGCTCTTGATCTGCCTTATCCGCTGGCACTGCATATAGCTCTGGTACTAACTTAATACCATCATCTTTCCTGATCATTATCTTTTCAAGCCTTTGCATGTACTCACTTATGTTTGTCTTATCACCTTGGAAGCAATAGTCAAGGATGAGGTAACAGAAGAACAATGGCCATTCGCATTCAATATTTTCAAACATCCTCAACTCCCAAGGCTCATAGTAAAGCCTATTTGGGTCTTCTCTTGGTGTCTTATGACCATCCCTTAGAAATCTTTTACAACCAAACTTTCCCTGCAATTTTGTAACAATTGCATCTCTAGTTTTTGTTATTAGCTGTGGATCATCAACAGCAAATGCAGGGTAGCTAATTATTGACAGCAGCCCAGAGTCTAACTCTTTGCTGTTTGACTCTCTAGGTAACATGGACTGTAAAACTGCCTGACATTTCTGAGCCTCGTCTGCTAACACATGAATGACACTTGATGGACCACCTCTTGCACCAAAGAGATCCAGCTCATTCATCGCTTCCAAGGCAGCTTTGGCCATCCCAATAGAACTTGCATTTAGTTCTGGTAATCCATGATTGGTTTTATCACCCCTCTCCCAAATACCATAATCAGGAGTGCAATATGCAGACTCAATATAAAACACTAAATTCTGTATAAAAGCTACTTCATCAAGTGAAAACACAATTTGTAAGCCAGATGCAGTCATTTGAGCTAGCACAAGCAGGTATAATGATATAGCATCAATCTGTAAGTGACCCCATTGGTGGTCCTTGACCACGGTTCTGCCAGTAGCTGATGAATACTTAGCATGGAGGGAATCCAATGGGTGTTGAGTAATTTTAAACTTTTCTACTTTATCTTTTTGCTGCATCATTGCCATTAACAGACCTGAAATTAATATTATTTATCAATGAAGAAGAGAATGGGTAAATTCAATAGAAGGATGTGTTAAATTTACAGCTAAAGTGAAAATATAAGCAGTACATGTATTATACAACTAAGTATATTAAGAACTTAATGATTGTTGAAAAGGATAAACCCTATACTATAATTATCTTATCTCAAATAAACCACAGAATTCATTTATGGTTAAACACTTATACAAACCTCTCATTAATTTGACACAGCTTTGCTCTAATTCATATGTTTTGGCACGGTCCTCATCCTGGTCAGCAATTTTTTTGAAGGCCATTGATAGGCCCCATACTGCAAGAATGCAGTACAAATTGTCTCGTATCCAAGCATGTTCATTATTCGGACTTGCTGGAAACAAGCCAGTCACTGGTTGCTGATGATCCAAAATTAACTTATGTACAACTCTTTGGTAATAATCAAGACGGACACCAGAATTGCTTCTTGTCCTCATGTTGATATAAAATTTCAAACTGTTAAAATGCTATTAAAATAATATTATTGTTTTAAAGATTTTAGAAAGATTTTCTTTCTTTACATTCTGTTCTGTAAAACGAATTAAAAATATTTTTAACAAAATGTCAATTGAATGTCACTAATGTCAATTTGACATATAAGCAACGTTAATAAGACACGTTAATATTCGTTCAAAACTAAATAAATTTATTATTGGGTTTAGTTATCACTTATCGGAAATTCGTGAATTTAGTTAAGAAAAAGACTGCATTATACAAAATATATCCTGTAGATATAAAATGAATAGCAGTATACCTAACTTCATTAAAAAACTTTTGAGTTTAGTCGTTATATATAATCCTTTCGAAGAATGCTGCAAACCGACAATAACTTTTGTGAAGTGATATCCCGTAATGATGCGTACAGATTGCTAGTAATGTAACATTCTGCGCACGTTGCGTATTTGTATGTGTGGTGCGCAGAATGTTACATTACAAGTTCCATTACAGCAATCTGTACGCACCATTAGGTCTTTGATCACTCACCACACAAGTGGTGCAGTCTATACTCTGGCAAATAATTCAATGCAGTAAACTGTCAGATAGGAAATTAATGATACCAGTTAAAAACTTCGTATTGTAAGTACTGAATAAGAATGATTGAAAACAAACGAGTATTTGTCATCCGTTTTGCATAAAATTTTAAAGAAATTTAAAAATAATTGAATTTGAGTTGCGTTTCATAAAACAATTGTAGCGACAGGCGGTATACTGACAAATGTCATACAAATCGCTATGAATGGGGAGTTTTCTGACAATTCATAAAAATAAGTTCAAAAAACCTCTATAGATGGCACTTTTAAAAAGCCGAAGGCGTTAAGTCTGTATACTATAATGTAGGTAAGTGGTGTGTACCATCTATGGTTATTTATACGTTCAATTTCTGATACAGACGTCAATTAATTTATTTTACTTTTAAAAACGCAGTGTGGAATAAATTCTTCGCCTTCGCCTTTTGTAAAGCGCCATCTATCGAAGCCTTTTGTACCAATTTTGTACAGTTTTGTTTTTTTAATGAGCTGTCAGAAAACTCCCCATTGTCGTTTATGAAACGCCTGTCATGTGTAAAATTACCAAGAATTGTAGAATTGTCCTGATAATCCGACAGGCAAGCGAGGACCTGTCGACGACTTACAATTGCAAAAAAAAACGAATAAAAATGATAATAATTGATGCAAAATATTGACAATGGTGGCCATTGTACACAAAATTGAATTGAATACAAACTTTGTATATTAATAAAAACTACATTAAGTAGCAGAACCATTTATGCATTTTGTTGAGAAGAAGTTTAGTGTAATTTTGATTGGTGACCCTTTAATTTGGATTTAAATAAGTATTAAGGAAGTATGTAAAATAGAGATAGAATTTAATTATTCACAAATTGTGATGGATGGAAGGATGACGAAGAGTAGGTACCTACATGCATGAGAGATGTCGCTTTAAATTGACATGCGTTTCGAAATGGGGAGTTTTCTGACAGCTCATTAAAAAAACAAAACTGTATAAAATTGGTACAAAAGGCTTCGATAGATGGCGCTTTCCAAAGTCGAAGGCGAAGAATTTATTCCAAACTGCGTTTTTAAAAGTAAAATAAATTAATTGACGTCTGTATCAGAAATTGAACGTATAAATAACCATAGATGGTAGACACCACTTACCTACATTATAGTTTACAGACTCGGCTTTTTAAAAGTGCCATCTATAGAGGTTTTTTGAACTAATTTTTATGAGCTGTCAGAAAACTCCCCATTGTAAATACCATTTTCTAGTTGCGTTTCGTTATCAACAAAGAATTGTAGTTTTATGAAAGTCATGTAAAAATCGCTAACAATTGTCAGTTTACCACGAATAGTAGATTTATGAAATAGGGCCCTGGAATGCATTTTAGATTGAATTATTAATTTGCTAGAGCATACGTCCCTAGTTACGAAAATGTCAAGAAAATAATATAACGTGGCAGTGACGTTTACACTGACACTGACAGACAACCCAATTTATCTTGTCCATCCATGTAAAAAAGAATTTGATTTGTTTTCCATAAATTTACGATAGATACCTTCACAAAAACAACTTTAATTTTATAATTTAGTAGTTTTTAAAATGTGAATATCATGAAATAACGTTATTAAAGATTACTAACTTGAAAACCATATCTGATAAGTAAAATGTTTCTTCAACATACAATCCTAGCTGTTTTAGTTATACCATATGTATTAGGGACAAACAGTACAGTGTTGAATAGAAATAATGCAATTTCAACAGGAAACAGCTCAGAAATTATAATTCCAAAAATTTTCATTGAAGGGGGAGCTCAGGAAGATCCTTCATTAAATAAAGGAAATGATCTGTTAACTTTGGGTAAAGAAACTAGTAAAATTAAGAAAACATCAAGTGTAGTACGAAAAAATGGTGTTATATTTACACAAGATCAACAGGGAGCAATGAAACTAGAAAATAGTGTATCAAAGCAATTTAACATATCTGAATCAAAGGAAGCCCATAAAAATATTCTGTCTACACATCCAACTGCAAATGCAACTTTAATTGACACAAAACAAGTTAATAAAACAGTAATTCATAAGCCTCTTATCTTGTCTTATGATGCTTTATCTAAAATGGATATAAATCAGAACAGACACTCAAGTTTACCAAATATACAATCATCATCCAGAACAGTACCTGATCAAGTTCCATCTCCAAATGAGGGTGCAACCAATTCAAAGATTTATCTTATGAATCCTGTAAAACATCCTGGCATGATCATGCCTATAGTAATAACAATTTTAGTTGTACCGATGTTTGCGGTACTTGGTTACATGGCTGTTAAACGTGGAAAGGAAGCTTGGAAAAATAGACATTACAAAAGAATGGACTTTTTATTAGATGGCATGTATAATGATTAGACTGTACTGTGATAAAAACAACCGTGTCAGATTTACATAAGAGTGACTGGAAATGAACATGTGATTTGTTATGATTTTTACTGCAATCTTTTTGATGAGTATTTATAAAAGTTATATCTAGTTTGTAGTTAGATATTTAAGACTTTTTTAATGCAATCAATGGTTTTGATATAATAACCTTGCAATAATTAGTGCTAATTTATGTGCCTTACCAGATATATTGAACAAATCTATTTATATTATTATAATTACCAATTCTGTACACTGCTTTACAATGTTATCGCAATTTGTAAAGCAAACTTTTAACCAGTTAAGTAATTATTAGACTTGTGAAAAATAGTAAGTATTCAATACAGTCTTCCAACTAAGTTGCATCTTATAAAAAAGAAAATCAATGTTTACACTTAAATAAATCCATACCTAAGTCTGATCTTTTTGTCTTATTTACCAACTTCAAAAATGATTTGTCTGTATGTTCCAACCCTACTAATGTTACTAATTTTAGCCCGCGGCTTCGCTCACAGTAGTAAAATGTAGCCTTTGTCACTTTCTAACTCCCATACTGTCTGTACGAAAATTATTTCGCTGAATCCCTCCGTTGTGACATGAAAGACATAAAGCTGACCATGAGAAATCCGAGAAACACATCCCTTCTGTTAAATCAACTCCGGCGAATTTTAAAATTGGACCCTGTGATTTGTTGATGGTCATGGCAAAGCAGACGTTAGCAGGGACCTTATTTTTTTGAACTTGAATGGCAGAGCACTTGGGATCATCCGAATGCGAGTTATAATAACCGTTTCTCTTTTGGAACATTCAGTTAATTTTTGAGCCTCAAGTATATTTTGATGTAAAACATTTATTTGAAATCGGTTTTTTTCACCAAAGAACCTTTGACTCCCAATAAATGCTCCTAAGGGATTCTCAAGGTGTGAGGAGGTGACTGCTCAAAAGTACTACAGGGCCCTGCATGCGGGACACATAAGTGTACTCTTACCCACTAAACACCCCTTGCTGAACTTTTGTCTTTCTAGGGACAATCAATTGAGGATATGAAGCTGGTGATAAATAATGCGCTGGTTTGTAACCTGGTCCCATTGCACATCTTTTGCAGTTTTAAATTATGTAACAACATAACTGGTGTGCTAACTTTCAAGGTTAGTTTGTGACATGGAAGACCTGAGTGTTTAAGTGAAATCAAGTAAGAATTGAACAGGGTCATGGCCTGCGTCATTTACATTGAATACGGAATCTTATAGAATTGTACACCACCCCATCTTCTGGACAACATTTGAGCAATAGCTCATTTTTAGCCGCTGCTTGGTCATTTGTTAGAGAGAAAATGGTACCTAGGTACGCTCATACAACCAAGACACTATTTGAATTCCTGAATGACAATCAAACATTCATTGTGACATAAAGTTATACTTATGGAAACAACCTTAAAGCAACTATAATGCAATGAAATAAGGGCTATTTTAGGAAGTTGTTAACAAAAACTTAACTTTTAAAAGTTCATGCAAAGCCAGGAAAGTAAATTAATTATTTCGTGTGCTTCCGGCGGGAACCGAAATAATTCCGGTACTTTAGAACCGGAATTATATCTAGAGCGCATTGTTTACAATATTTTTTTAAATTAGGTAAATAACAATCACATAACCACGATAATCACACAAATACTGCGGTGCGAGCACAGAACTTTATCGACTCGTACTTACGAAGTTCGTATAGTATGGAGTCGGTTGCAGGTTTTTAGTAACATTGTATTTTTTTATTTAACAGTCATCTAAGAGTAGGTACAACATGTTTACAAACATTTAAAACTAACAAGCAGTGCTAGGACGGATCTTTTGTCGATCGTAAGTTTACGAATGCTCGTATAGTATGGAGTCGGTTGCAAGTTTTTAGTAACGTTTTTATTTAAGAGTAGAACCTGTTAACAAACATTCAAAATTAACAAGGAACACATTTATTTAAGCTGACCGTGCGGCAATGGATACATTTCAATTATTGCTTGCAAAACCGTCTCCATACTATACGAGCATTCGTAAACTTACGATCGACAAAAGATCCGTGCTAGCACTGAAGGTACACAAATGTTTAAGCTGGCCGTGCGGCAAGGGATAGATTTCAATTATTGCTAAAAAACCGTCTCCATACCTACTATACGAACATTCGTAACTATACGAGTCGATGAAGTTCTGTGCTCGCACTGGTAAGAAATTGCGTAAGTAAAGTAAACTTATTAACAAATTTATTTCACACATTTTAATTAAACAATTAAAATGTGTGAAATAAATTTTAATTTTTGTATGAAAAATCCCATCCCACATTGAAGGCGCCAACTTCGCAATACGAGTCATTTTAAATTGTGACCAGTCATAGTTTTAAGTCTAGAAAGAAGGAAATCCCAATAAGTAGAAAGCTCCTTCTGCTTTCTTTATCCTTACCTACGCAGATAATTGTGATTTGTAATTTTTGTCCGTGAATATTTTTTTATGATTCTGTAGTTTATCTTTCAACCTTTTGGCATCATTCAATGATGAAATATATCTGGATTAATCTGTTTATTTTTCGTTTTCCCTGAAGACTACAAAAGAACATGGGACACTTGATCATGGCTTGGGGTAGAATAAAAAGTCTGTTTGGTATGGCATTTTTCGTTTTTTTTAACCTTATACCTACCTATGATTATTATTCAGAATATCAAAATCAACACGCCTTTCGGCGGAAAAGACCCGACAATATTCCTCTATAGCTTGGTAAAAGTTTTCCTATTGTTATATGCCTATACCAAACACTCTGTACTAATTTATTTATGATTCGCTGGCAGGCAGTTTCGTTCGAGTCTTATCCATACAATATCAACATAGTAGTGTTCTCGTTCGCAACAGTGTGCGTGTGGATTATACGCACACATTCATCTTTAGTCCCCTCCCTCTCTAATTCTCTATCAATCTTCGCGAAAGAAATGCGAAGTAAGTTGTCAGTTGTCATTTTCGTCTTTAGTTAGTACTTATTCTTATCTATGATTTTCGTTCGTCTCCTCCCTGCATCAAAGAAAATATTGTTTTGAGAAAATGTGAATATTATATTCAAATGTTTTTATTTCGTTTTTCTATTGTGAATGCGAATATCGTATTTTCAGATACAATCTGTGATCGTGTGTTTCATGAAATGAGTTTGATGATTGTAACCTTGGTAAATTGTTGATTCCGAAAATTGGTGAGTTTCTTACATTTATTTATTAGCAAGTAAACCATGATTCTTGATAACTACTTTGCCAAAATGAGTTAAAATCTCTTGTCAAAATATTCCCTAAATTACAAACCTATTTATCAAGAACTGATTCTGATTATTCATTGTTTATAAATTGATAAAACAAAATTATTTTTGTATGTTATGTTCAATTTATTTATTTGTGTTATACGAAATTGTTATTTTATTTTACAATAAGTGCCTACCCATATAAGGTTAATATTTAGATAGTTATACTTTAAAGGTTTGTTATTATCTTTAACAGAATCTGTTTATGGTCATCATGTTACCTATTTATACCTGACAATGGATACTATAGAATTTGAATGAATAAATCACAATGAGTGCTCAAAGTGGGTGTGTCAGTTGCTATGATGGCTCAGAACATTTTGATACAAAGCATGAAACTGAGTGTTCTGAAGGAGAGGATGCCCAAATCCGCCTTGCACCACATGTGCAGGCTTACTTAGCCCACAATAACTCCACAACTAACTGCTGTGGCCTGGCCATACCTATTGCATTTGAAAGGGCAGCTCCCGGAACATGGTGGAATCCTAGATTTGACTCAGAAATACTTGAGGGCCAATATCGAAGTAGCTCATTTAGACAAATTAGATTACGCTTCAGGTGAGTTTCTGATTGGAAAATAGCATGCAATCTTAATGTATATGAATTGCTATTGTTTGTTAGATATATCTTTGTATAGCTAAACTTAATGTGACCCTGATCCAATGAAATATATTGATGTTGTTATTTTTCTCCTTTCAGATTTGCACTTTTATACATTTTGATATTTTCTATATCATGGTTTGTCTACTTTGTGGCCCTTGGTTTGAATGGTGTCATAGTTAAATGGCCTTTTTTATGTTCTATATTTGCTGGGGTGCTATTGATAACATTTGTGATGTTATGTGTTACTTTTACAAATATTTATAAGCAGTACACTTTGAAATTATCCCTGATAATGGCACTGGCTCTGTGTACATTGAGCCTATCTTTGGTGACCCTTACCACACAATTGAAGGTATCACTATCTCAGGTTGCAGATATAAGTCAATCTGGCCATTTTACTATGTGCATTGAAATCCTATTGATAATTTACACTCTTACCCCCCTGCCACTTTATGCTTGTGTGATTATTGGATTGTCATACTCAATAGTGTTTGAAGTATTGAATATTGTACTGCACATGAATGGACAAGAACTTTATTCCACAGAACTGCTTGTCAGAATATTACTTCAGCTATGTGTTCATATTATTGGTGTACATATTTATTTAATGACTTTTGTAAGAATGCGAGGAACCTTTATGAAAGTAGGGCAAAGTTTACTAGTGAGAAGGCAGCTTGAAATGGAAAAACAATTAAAAGAGAAGATGATACACTCTGTGATGCCTCCGAAACTGGCAAGTTGGTTAATGGAGGAGCAAGTTTTGGAATCTGAGACGAATCTTAAAACTCATGATCCACTGAATCCAAGGAGCTCGAACACTGGTGCATCAGATATTAAATCTTTATTTAGACCATTCAATATGAATTCCATGGACAATGTAAGCATTTTATTTGCTGATATAGTTGGTTTTACAAGAATGTCTAGCAACAAAGGTGCTGAAGAATTAGTGAATATACTGAATGACTTATTTGAGAAGTTTGACGAGCTATGTCTGATACATGGATGTGAAAAGATTTCTACTCTAGGTGATTGTTACTACTGTGTCTCCGGATGTCCTGAGCCTCGACCAGACCATGCTACTTGCTGTGTGGAGATGGGCTTAGGTAATAATTACTGTAAGGTTATTGTTTATAGTCTATAGTTCTAATAGTCTCTGATAGTAAAAAAATATTAAGTCAGATTTTGTGTCCCGGTTGTAGACTTATTTATAATCAAAAATATTAAATAATATATTAAAAAAGAATTGGAGCCTGTATGTATTCATTCACTTTCAAAATGTAGTTTTAGAAATTATATGCTATTATTTATTTAGTATTAAAATTCCTTAAGTTAAAATATCATATATCATCTATTTATCACTCTTAAATTTTAAATAAAACACTTTTTAACCGGATTTATCGCGTATATTTACATTTTAAATTTTGACTCGACGTTTCGGTGTCTTTGCAGACCCCGTGGTCACGAGCGCTCGCAAATATACGCGATAAATCCGGTTAAAAAGTGTTTTATTTTAGCGAAAACTTAAGACAATATTACTCGTAAATTTTTATTACTTGAAACAATTTATGAAACAAATCAAAAATTGTTTGTAGGTATGATAGAAGCTATTCAAGACTTTGACAGGGAACGTGGGGAGGGCATAAACATGAGGGTAGGTGTCCACACCGGCACTGTCCTCTGCGGCATCGTCGGTACGCGCCGGTTCAAGTTCGATGTATGGAGCAATGACGTAACGCTTGCTAACAAAATGGAGTCTTTGGGAAAGCCCGGCAGAGTCCATATTTCAGAGGAAACCAGCCGATTTTTGGGTGGTTCTTATGTTCTTGAAGAGGGAGAGGAGGTTATGGGTATGTAGCTTTATAATTTAGAATTCATAGATGTTACATATAGTACAGATATAATTTTAATGCAATGAGTAACTCATCAAGTCGTTGTGTAAAGTCGATAATTTCGGGTCAATTCAAGCGTTAATGACTCATAGGTGGGAAACGAATCACTTCAGAACTCTTTATCTCTGCTATACTACATAATATTCACGTTTGATAAAGGTATCAATGACTTTCAATTGATTATAAAAGAAACTAAAATATCGTGAGTCATTTTGAAAGTCATTCTTATTTATAATATCTACTTATTTATCGTAAATAAAATGCCTACAATCTAATACTAAATCCTTTATTGCCAGGCCACAAAACATACTTCATAGAAGGACGCCAGCTAACATCTCCATACGATCACGACCACTGTCTATCACCCTCAAACCCCGTCAACTTGAGACTTATAATATCCCCAGCTGCCTCTCCCCAATCCGTCCTATCCTTTACCCACTCTCCTCTTCCAGTGAAACGGGACATGGAAGACAAGAAGGTGACCACAGCTGATTATGGAAACTTCCTCTCACCTAATCCATTTAATTTTCGGAATAAAGCGAGTTCACTGCCTAGCATTTTGGATTCTGATACTGAATTGGATGAGAAAAGAGATAAAGGTTTCCCTGCAAGAGATGGCAGCTCGTCTAAAAGTCCTACCTCTGTAGGTGAGTACGATTCTGTTTTTAATTAAGCAAGTGATTTTGAATAACGAATCTCATTTTGATAGTCATCTTTCTGACTGAATTAATCTATAATAATAAGCTGGACCTTATTTCCTCACTATTCTATACATCAAGTTATAAACGAAGTGAATTTGTGATACGTAAACCAATATACTTCGATACATTCGATTACATTTTGAATAGATAAAATTTTACGGGATAAAATCCGGTTCAAAAAACCTTATATTTAATATACCTTATCGTTTAAACTTAAGAATATAAAACGTAGTTCGGTTCACAGCCAGGCCAGCATGAAACAACCTTTTCTATAGCAGAAGATTCCTTTTTTGTCTGGAGGAAAACCTGCTTTCACGTGCCCGACCGCTCAAAAAACGGGGATGATGCAGCCTGGACGTTTTTAGAGTGAACCACTAAAAACGTCCAGGTGTACCTCCGCCACTATAATTGAAGCCCACGGTATCGCCGTTGGCATTACCCGCGAGCACCGGCGGAAGGGAAGTAGTTTGTCGCCTAGCTACGTAGGTACTTGGCGGTTTATGAGACACTTATTTAATTTCGCTTTCCATTATTTCATTAACGAGAACACATAGGAAAATAACACAAAAGCAAATTAAAAATATCATCAGTAATTGAGCTCAATATTAGAAAAACATTAACCGCATTCCACAGTCGGGTAAATTTTATAGCAGACAAGCAGGCGCTCTTGGTTTTACCCATGTGACATTTAATCGCTCCGAATTTTTAATTTTTATACAATATAGATTAAGTAATTAAAAGTGGTTTTAGAGGGAGTGATTTTTTAGTTTGTGCGTTGAAATAAATATTTCGACTTTATGGCATTTTACACTACATACATTGAGATGTTACAATTGCGACGAAGATTCTTCTTTTCAAGTAGTCGGGTAATTTCGGCCAATTGAAACGGATAAGTAATCGGTTTTAGATATATTTTTTTAAATTTATGTGTCACAGTTGATGTTGAGGTAATCTGTTTTTTGATAGGTACTGGGTAGGATTAAGATAAACTTGGAATTATAGACAATATAATATAGAGGGATGCTTTATTGCTGAAGTCTGCTGAAATCTTATACATAATCGATTTTTTACTGACTTCATTGACAAAAAAATAGTAAATCGGCTCGGAGGTAATATGTAATATTGTAATAAAGGTGTCGTGGGGTCGTGGTTGCAGGTTATGTTACTTTCGGCGTGGTCGGTACTTGTAAAGGTGACCGCCGCCGCCCATTCATTTCTCACGGCGTCTTCCGTGCTTCGGAGGGCGCGTTAAGCAGTCGGTCCCGGGTGCTGTATACTTGTATACAGTAGTCGTTATGGTTTATCAGAAGCCATTTCGTCGCCCTGAAAATTCTGACATCCACCAACCAGCACTGGGCCAGCTTGGTGGATGTGGCCTAAACCTCATCGTCACCCAAGGGTGCAGCAGTGGGCTCATTACAAAGAGTTGTGATGAATGGCTAATGAGCTCAATAGAATTAGAACTCGGTGAAAAAAATAGAAAATTAGACTGGTGCTAACCGGATCTAAATCTATCTGTTCTGTAAATAAAACACCTTTTTTGCCAGATTTATCGCGTTTAATTTATATTTTATATTTTAAATCGACGTTTCAGTGTCTTTGCAGACCCTGTGGTCACGAGCGACTCAGGTATCAGGCGTCTTGACAGTGGAAAAACCTATGCATCACCATCACCTCCATCTGTTTCTCAGTCTTCGAGCGTAGCGTTCTGATTGACAAAAAATGAGCTATCTTGAGTTTTAGGTCGTGCAGCTTGCTATAATGTTTTTCAGGATAAGGTCCCATGTCGGTAATAGTTTCCTAAATCTAACATCCAGTAAGCTACACGTCACCTCAATCGCTCGTTACCAAAGGGTCTGCAAAAACACCGAAACGTCGAGCTAAAATGTAAAATATAAATTTAATTCGTTAAATCCGGTTAAAAAAAACACTTAATAGTATGAATCGCGAAAACTTAAGACAATATTTTTTGATCTGTAGTTTCGAAGATTACCTCGAACATTCTGACATTTCTTTTTTTATCATGAAGTGATTTACAGCCCGTGGTAAACAGTTAGTAGATATGTGTTTTGTTTGAAGTCAATATTAGTTCTAAATGCTACATAGAGTCACGGGTACCTAAGTACTCGCAATATTGATATCGTTCAATCTTAGAGTTCATAGTTTGATCTTTGGATTTAATGTTCGTGTTATCGGTGTTCGATACGTATGGCTGATGTACAGTAATTTCAGAATTTGCACGGATTAATTTTACGATTACACTAACTGTTCCCGTGGTTTCTTCCGCATATTTCCCGATTCCGTGGGGATATTAGGAAAAAGGGTATCCCATGTCTTATTCCACGCTATTCCTTACCATAGTGCGAAATTTTAGATCACTCAGACAAGTTGTTTCGGTGTGAAAAAGAGTAATAATCATCTATCATCACAAAGACTCGTGTTTATAATAATAGTTTAGAAGGTTGCCGCATGGGAACACCAATTGAATAGCACCAATTTATTCCCATATACTGCTAAGAGTGGATATGAGGATTTCAAAACATAGAATTGTGTTAGGAGAGCATGTTTAGCGATCACCCTTCGTGTACAGTTTGCCTCTAAATTCCGCGGTTATGTGTTCCATTAATGTTTTCCGTAAACATTGAAGTATACATGGCTTAAGTAGCTGATAAAAAAAACCACAATAGCTGTAGTATTCCTACGCTGGACATTGAAAGTTCGGGTAGCAGTGCCATAATCGTCATGATTAGGGATGGGCTTGCAATAATCAAAGGTGGTAAATAATAGTGCGTACAGTAATGTAACATTCTGCGCACGTTGCGTATTTGGACGTGTAGTGCGCAGAATGTTACATTACAAGTTCCATTACAACAATCTGTACGCACCATAACAGTGTGGTATTGTTACTTTGACTATCGATTTTACGATGTATTAAATAACGTCTACATTTTAACTCGAAGTTTCATTAAATTTACAGGCACCGTGGTCAATATAATTAATCGCGATTAAATACGTTTAAAAAAAGAATTATAATTTAAGATAATGTATCATAAAGTTTATCTTTGACTACTCGCCAGGTCACGCAAAACTTTTGAAATTATCTCTTATTACCTGCGCTGTAAGGAAGTTTAATGCCATCTGTCTGGCTCAATGTTATCGTTGATGTGACACTGACTGTACCAACGTATTAAAAGGCCACACATTCAAGATTAGAATTTTGTTAACATACTAGGCAAACATGGGATATTTATAATATCGCGTTACTATTTCAATGTTTATTTTATAGCGATGTAAACATAAAGGAAACCGTGGAAAACTCCTTATTATCAATGCTTTATGGCGCGTTTTTGATTACATTATTAATTTAGTATTTATTTTTGTGAAGGTGATCGTTACAAATATCTTGTGACATATGTATGTCGGAAAAATGAATGAGATGAGTCTTTACATTTTAAAGTCAGGGAGATAAATTGTACAAACCTTGATACGGTGTGGTAAAGAAATTCAGAAACGTAGTTTTTGAATTTATTTTGTTTTGTTAAATTAATACATTTAACATATACCCATTTAAAGAGTTTTTAGTATTTGTAAGTCACATGTGGTTATTACTATAGAAAGGACATGAAAGTCTTGGCGTACCGACTAAAGTTTTTTGAGTCGCAAGTCAATCTAATCTCGGTCGATACAAGAACGGGTGAGGTGACCGATTAACGTTACTTTAACCGATACCGGGTGCTTTGTACTTAAATATTATAGTGATCTTAATGTTTATTACAATAAATCATAAATATTTCTAACACACTATATTATCTAGCCTAAATTAAGTTTCTTAAAGAACTTGTGTTATGGATACTAGATAACTGATATACTTAAGAAATATATAAACATACATATTGAATAAATACATATTTTTTATTAGAATAAACGTTAATAAACATATTAACATCCATGACTTGACGGCTAATATCTGTGTTTATCACACAAATATCCGCCGCCGCCGGGATTCGAACCCAGGACCTCTGGCATAGAAGGCAATGTATGTTACCACTACATCAGCCGGTCGTCAAATTTATTATAGTTTATCAAAATCCATTTTGTGCCAATATTTCGTTCACTGTACATAGTCGTTTGTAAAATTCTTTAATATAAAATGTATCTCTAGATAGGGCTTAGTTCACCACGTTATTTCATTTTTACTTTGGAATTGGCCATCAATATATCAAATTTTTATGAAATGTAAGTATTTTATTAATCTTATTAAATAATATTTATTATTGTAAGCATCCGGACTAATAGATTAATTTATTTTATATCTTAGAAATAGAATAAATAAACTTGAAGAGTGACTGCGCTGATTTAGTAACAAAAATCAAAAAGTTCCTTAGATCATTTAAACAGGCCAATGCTAAAGTAAAATGAAATAACGCCTTTAGAGAACATTAAATATCAAAATTACACGTTTTTGTTTTTGTAACTGTATCTGGTCAGAGGGTGATTGTTTTCACAGACGGTCGTGTAGAAAAAGCTTTGAAATTTCAAGTTCCGCTTGTTTATTTTCATGGAACAAAAGACTTGTCAGTCAAAGACGTTTGTGAGTACGTTTTCCGTTCTTTGAAATCTTTTGCTTACGCTCCACATCTGTAATTAAATAACGTAAAAATGATTAAGGTTTTTGGCCGTGTAGGGTCTGTTAAAAATAGCTTTAGTAAAAGTCAACTTATATCTGAGCGAAAAACTTGCTGACCCCTCAATATCGGCCAAGTGAGCGACTACTATTTGTAAAAATCTGCCGCCAAATATGATTTATAAATAATAAATAAATAAAAATAAATATTTCTGACACTCACACTACATTATCTAGTCCAAATTAAGTTTCTTAAAGAACTTGTGTTATGGATACTAGATAACTGATATACTTAAGAAATATATAAACATACATATTGAATAAATATATATTTTTTATTAGAATAAACTTAAATAAACATATAAACATCCATGACTTGACGACTCATATCTGTGTTCATCACACAAATATCTGCCGCCGCCGGGATTCGAACCCAGGACCTCTGGCATAGAAGGCAATGTATGTTACGGCTACACCAGCCGGTCGTCAAATCCGGTCAATCCGTCAATCCGTCAGGCGCCGGTTAAAAATCATTTGTCAGCTCCTTACTTCCATTTTCTATCTAATCATCGCCTTTCCTCAGGCGTTATCTAGGTAAAACGCTGGCTCAAAAACGATAGTTTGAATATTTGCATTATAACAGAATAGATGATTTATTGCTTTTCTTTTTAAACTTGCTTTAGCTTGTACGTTTTTCTACTCTGAGAGCATGTACAGTCAACCAAGCAGATAGTTGACTCCCCTAAATAGTTCATTAATTAGTTATGATTTTCTAAATTATATTCGAAATATGCAAGTTAGCTGAACCAAAAATATTTCTGAATAGTGATAGATAACCTTGCACCCAAAGCTATGAATTACATTATAAAACCTGCTTGGCGTACTGTGCTTCCTAGTAGAAAAAGTTAATCTCCCGGGGGAGATCGGTACCCTTGTAATCCGTAAAAAGGAGATGAATGAATCCTTTCCACTGTAGACGAAATATAGAAGAGAAGTCATGTCTCACGAGAGTATAAGTAGTTTAGTATCGATAAACCCTTGATTACAAATTATTAATGTTACGTCAGTTCCTGCCACAGTTACAATGGCGGCGGATACAGGAAATTATGTCAGAGAAAAGTTTTATTATTTATGCTACTGATAAAGGAAACGTTTCAAATATCGGTGAAATCGTGATTTTATGGACAAGTTGAAAATGTGTGTATGATTAAATTCTATAGGTTACCAATCAGAAAAGTAAATAAATACTTGAGCGAATGTACGTTATAACTCATTTAATACGTATTGCTATGGTAGCAAATGGGCTCCAGGGATTCAATCCAAAGATTGATGATTAATTACTATTTAAGATTATCGTAAAACCCTGTGTGAGCTATGAAGGATTTTGATTTTGCTTTGAATTGATCTGAATTGACCGAATTACAAAAAATGCTTTCGAACGCTAAGTATATTGAAGAGGCCTAACATAGGCTTAATTATTTCAAAAAAATCCTACGGGTTCCGCAGTTACACTAGCTGTTCCGCTCGGTTTTACCTGAGCCATTTCAGATCCCGCGGGAATATCGAGATAAAAATTAGCCTATCCGCTATTCCAGACTGTAAACTATCACTATGCCAAATTGCCGTGAAAGAGTAACAAACATCCAGACATGCATACATCCGTCCATGCAAACTTGCACATTTATAATAAACAAAATTTTAGTTCGCTTTTATTCGATAGATGTCGCTGTACATCGATTAAATCGTGCAAGAAGAGTTATAAATGACTTAGTGTATTTACTTAGTAGACTACTTTTATTCATCGTCACTTTCACTGTTTCACAATTATAATATTAGTAGGATACTATAAAATATTTGTTTTAATATTCCTTATTAAAATAAAATAATAAAAGAAAACTTATTTATTAACCTTAAAAGTAAGACTAATAATTTAAAAACAAAATTATAGTGTTAGTGGACCTCATAATTATAATCAGATAAAATCTTCAGCGATTTAGGTAAAGATAAACACCGTCACAAAACAATAATTTTCATAGATTTTAATAATATTACAGCTGCATTCTAATTCATCACAAGGTTTTCATAACAAAGGTTATCCTAAATCTCTTTTAGAAAAAGGGGCGAAATCGCAGACGACGGTAATTGATATCCTCACACCAAACTTTGTCACATTTTGTAATGCTGAAATTAAAAAATAGCCCCAATGTCTTTCGTTTCTTTGAACCGACTTCAAAAATAGAAGGAGGTACTCAATTTGTCTGTATAGTTTTTCTTTTTTTTATGTCTATTACCTCATAAATTTGACTTGGTATAATTCAAAAAGGTGATTCTTGTTTCATATGATAGAATATCTTCTCCCATTTGGTCCCATATAAATTTCATCGAAATCGATTGAGTACTTTTTTTTTTAAATGAGAGAACCAAAGTTTTGACGTCGGTTTTTTAATGCTCTGCATTCGTTGATTATTTGTGTATCATTCAGATCAGAAACAAAAATCAGATCAATGTAAGCAGTAGTTTAGTCACAGGAATGTTTTTTAGTTTTTTGTTATTTTAATTTAAATACCTTGTTTCGTCCCGATCACCTGATCGTAAGTAGGTATCTGCATCGTTATCATTCACCGCGAAATGTCAAAATGTCAGTCCAAATCTTTACAAAGCATGTTTACATTTTAACTTAATTATTAAGCTATTAAGTTCTTTGAAAAATGTTTTTTTGTATATTTCTCGTAAACTTTTTTTCAATAGTTTTGGATTAACAGTTGGCTCCTATCGTATATTATGTGGTTTCATTTTATGCCTCTCGCTTGTAACAAAGTTGTATACAAGAACTTTGAGATGAAGGTTCTAAACAATAAAAAAAAAAATTGATTGATTTGTTGCTGGTTTTGCCCGCTCTAAATTTGGTAGAATCTAAATAAATGTAACGCGAATATTATAAAACTGAAATGTTTGTTTGCTATCTGTGTAACTACAGTTCGGATTTGACAAAAATATTTTTGTTATTGACAAACTATATCTTGAGGAAGTTTTGTATTTAGTTAAACAAATCCTACATCAAAAGTGAAGGAAAATCAAAATCGCTTAAAACAGCGAGTGAACTACAAATGTAACTTACTTTATTTTCTGTCAATGGTCAAAGACAGGCCTACAAAAGTTATTTTCTCTATGCGAACATGCTCAGCTAAAATATGTTTGAGGTAGACAACAATTCTGATTGTTCATACAAAGCAAAGACATAGAGTTGAATACGAGTTAAATATCGAATAAATTACATAAGATGATAATTTTAACGTCCACCTAACCATTACCCTGTCTACAGCTATTTTCACTTGCCAACAATAATCCCATTCCGTCTGATTACAGGGAGTTACGGCAAGTATACGAATAAATTAAAAAGTTGGAAGGTGCCCAAGTTCTTAAGGAAACATTCCGATACACCGTTACATACGAAGGAAAAACAGGAGCTAGCGAATAGGACTCTACCTTTATTGGAAAGGGATGCAACTAATGGATACCACCAAGTGCCTATAGTGATTGAATCTCAGGACAATAAGATACGGCTGGTCCAGGGTAGCAACACCAAGCTGAACGTGCCGCAGGAGATGGCGTCTTTTGAAAGGGAGATCATTGATATCAGATCCTATTTGAGCCAATCGCGAAGTAACATGTCGCCGTTTGCAAGAAGCAGTAGCTATCGATCGCAGTATGGACGACCTAATAATATAGAGGTATTTTTTTATCTATTTATAATTATGTTTAATAATACTTTATTTATTTACACTTAGGGAAAAAATATTCAAATAAAAAAATCTTAAAAGGAGCAGAAATAGAGGATGTCATTAAAAATTGTCACTACCACTCATCTGATCAGGTAGGGATCAATTGTCATGTTTAGTGATATTGACTGGAAGAAATCGCTTGAGGCGATTAGGTCGCCCAAAATGTCCAAAGTTAATGTCAATACTTTTTATTTGTTGGCTATAAAGTGTAATTCTCGTTTGCGCTCCCGAGTGATTTCATGCTGGCGGCTTTTGATTAGCTCTGCTCCGTTTTGTCCCATTTCTTTGGTAGTTAGGAACTTTTTTACGTAATTAATGATTTTAAGTTGCCGTGCAGACGTCACACTATTTGTGCGATCATGTCTGTGGCGCACAAAAAGTGCGTATGGCACACAAAACGTTGGTTTTCACCGTCGAATATCTTCGAACATTCAGTCGTCGGAATGACCATAGATTACACTTTATAATGTTGCCGATTAAAGTCCTAAGAGTTTTAACGCTCTAATCCAGAAATTACATACAACTTTAGAAATTACAGCCTTTTTGACTTTAATAGCCCCGCCCCACTCCTGTAGAAGGTACTTTGTAAAAGAAATATTTACGGGATCAAACGTTACGCGGTTGTTTCAAAATAAATCAAAAATATTAACGCCAGTGCTATCGTGATTACGAGTAGTATGTATCCAATATCTTCATAAATTATAGCTTTATGTTATTCTGATGTATCATCATCATCACAACTCTTTGTAATGAGCCCACTGCAGGGCATGAGTCTCTCCCCTGGGTGAAGAGGAGGTATAGGCCATAATCCACCAAGCTGGCCCAGTGCTGGGTGGTGGATGCCAGAATTTTCGGGGCGCCTAGATGGCTTCTGACAAACCCTAACGACTACTGTATACAATTTATACAGCACCCGGGACCGACTGCTTAACGTGCCCTCCGAAGCACGGAAGTCGTCGTGAGAAATGAATGGTTGACCGCGCCAAACGTTGCTTTACCTGTGTTATCGTATGATACACACAGTAACCACGGCGCCACGACGACTTCCTCTGATCCTTCCTTCCTCTGATGTATAAGCTAATATTATTGTAATGTTTCATAAAAATCCATTCGGTCGTTTTAACGTGAAAGACTATCAAACATCCATACATACAAACTTTCGCATTTATAATATTAGCAGGAGTAAAATTAGAATTAAAATTATAGATGCAACGATCTTTTCGAAATATTGATAAGGACAACAAAAAATCGGTTAGACTAAAGTTTCTTTTACGATGCAAGCAAGTGGCCTACAAATAGTGAAGTCAAAATTACAATTTAATGAAATACACAATAAGGATATTATATCAAAGCATATTTTAGCAAATTAACGAGCATTGTAATTAGGTGTAATTTAAAAATAAACATGGCCGCCGCCGCCAAATTACGGTAATTTCGATGTTTATACATTTGGTTGCCAACACAACTAGAGCGCGGGTTATACAGAAATAATTTCCCTGGGGTTTATTAAAACTATATTATGATGCCATCACATGGTCACTATTTATGCAATGCGCTCTGTTTTCGACGAGTATTTACTTTTGTTTCGTTGCTATGGAAACCAAATAAACAAACAGGTCTTTTTTTTTGTTAAGTGATCTTGTATTGAGGATTGAACATTGAAATTCGCTTGTAGATAGAAAATGGAATGAATTTAGCTGAAATGTATTAAGTCGCGTGATTTAGGTATATTTTAGTTTATTTATTAGGGTACCTTTAAAGAAATAAGCTCATTACTTAACAAAATAGGTCCTTTTTAGAGATCACACATACTAAATGAATTTGACTTTATATTTATAGTTTTTCTTACTAATTACATTACCTATAGTTTTATTTTTTATTCAACTATACACGGAAAATTAACAGCTTATTTAAATACGATATATTTTTAAGAACCTATGAAACTTGTTTAGGTACTAGAGTATAATTTCGATTCAATATAAAACATTGGTAGCTAACTATGGGCCTTATCAACAAGCTTAACTTCGCTCAGCGGGCAATGGAAAGGATAGTTCGGAGTTTCCCTGCGGGATCGAATCAGGAATGAAGAGATTCGCAGGCGAACCAAAGTCACCGATATAGCCAGAAGGATTGCAATGCTAAAGTGGCAATGGGCAGGGCACATAGCTCGCAGAACAGATGGCATTTGGGACAGAGGTTTTATTGGAGGTTTTTTTGTGTGGGCGATAGGCTGACCCTCTATCAGGAGTCATACCCCAAATCTTACACACCTCGTTGAAACCATTTTCAATGCCTCATAACTCATATATTCTAGTTCAGAAAGCTGCCATAGTAAACACATGCCGACTTGTACGGAATTTTTTATCACTTTGATAGTTTATAACTTTATCTGCACTACTGTTTGGTCACAAGCTCGCAGTAGTGCAAAACCCACCGCAAAAAGGAGATTCTTTAGAAGCATATGAAAATAATAATAACAAAACATTTCTTTCACTGCAATAGTCTCTCTCCATCATTATAATGCCTCCAAATTTGGCAAACGTGACATCAGATGGTTTTATAACCTCTGGTGTTATGAATACCCCATAAGGGATACAGGCGTGAAGTTATGTATGTATGTATGTATGAAGTCTGGGCAGCTTTATAACATAAATGCTACCTTTTACCTGCTAATAAAGACCTCATTTTCACTTACCGTCTGGCTACATGTAGGTCAAAAGCGGGCTTAGTTACTGATTAAAAATATAAATAAAACATTTATTAGAAATATTGCAAAATTTTAATTGTTTACAAATTGATCTACACCACTTCGGAAAGTCAATCTGTTGAGTTGAAGTGGTAAGAAACTCAACAGCAATTATTTAAAAAAAAAATAGAGTAACCGTTTTGACAAAACTATTGTTTTTGAAAGAAAGAACATAAGTTTTTTGACCCATAGAATAATTTATTAAGATAAGATATTTACTTCTGATAAAAACTTTTATCTAAGAATAACATTAATTTAGAAATTTATACTAGGTTAAACAACATAATGCGTAGGTATGTAATAAGATTACTAAATTTAACAATAGATGCTATACAATAATATGTGATTTCATTAGTTTATCATGAACTAGGTTAACACAGGCATAATACCTAAACTAAGTAATTATGATTACTTGTTTTTTAGGTATAAAAAGTTCAATATAATTAATTGTTAAGTCACTATTAATTCTATAACAAATGGATACAATAACAATTAGTGTAACTACTACATAAACATTGTATAATTAATAAAATATTGTACAAATTGTTGAGTATGTTATCTGTAATATGTATTACAGTATCTCTAAACCTATACAGGGTTGATTTGTAGTTACCAGCCAAATTTAAATGTCAGTTTCTTTGATACGATATAAACGTACCTGCATATTTATTATATTTATTTATTTAATTTAGTATCGCTCAGTACAATAATAGTATATTATGTAACAAGTGAGCAACGCTCACGAGTTACATACGACGTTTTTCAACACACTTGTGAGTAAAAGACAGACATACGTGGTCATAAAATAACAAACACACTTAATAACAAAGCTGTGAATTGTGATTGAAAAATGGCGCCGAACCTCGCGCATGCGCGTAGGTTTTTTTTTCTGCCAAATGTGTCAATGTCTGTATAGCATATACAGCCTATTTTACGTGAAAATGTTTAATTTGGAGTGGTAAATGCAAATATTTTAATGTTTTATAACAAATTATTGTAAATTGTGAACAATTTGTTTGATATACATATTTGTTTTACTAATATAAGGCGCAAACATATATGTAATGTAAAATGTATATGGATTTGAAGTGGTATAAAACCTCTTTGTTGTTTCTGAAAATATTTAATGTATAACCCGGATCAATAAAATATGCTCTGTTTACTCGCATGTAATTTGCACAAAGGTACAATTCAACTTTGTAGGATTCATTATATTATGCACTAGGGTATAATATATTATGCACGCGTGACTTATAGCCCAGTTTATAGTTCTAAATTCAATAGAATAAGGCTCACTTTACGAGCAAGTGTGTTGAAAATAAAGATATGGCACAACAAACTTTTATGCAAATAGTTGCTGTTGATGAACACAGTTACTACGACGCGGCATTTCTTTGATAATACTACGACGTAGTACTACAAGATGTTTTGTAGTAGCGCGTAGTTGTCTTTATATGAATGGTAATTTAGAGTGACCATGGTTTGCTTAATATGTTAGCGGATATATTTATTTCTTTGTAAAATAAAATTACTACTTTTTTTGCAAAAATCGTTTCTATATATGATACTTATTGTGTGAAAAAAATTTGGCCGGTAACTACATATCAACCCTGTATATATTTTTGTTGTAGGTGTCCGTATGTCGAGCCCGCAGTTCCACGCTTGCCACCCAAGGCGAGCTTCTCTCCCCGCGCGACAGACGCCTGAACTTGCCTCTACCGGTGCACAAACAAATCAGGTCGCACGAAGATGTCATCAGCTTGTGTCCTTCTGTCAACAGCCGGAAGGACTCGGGTATTAGAAGCACTAGCCGGAGGTCTAGTATCCAGCAGCAGGTGAGGATAAGCAATATTGCTGCAATATTTGTAACATTCACACTAACTATATGTTTGGCTGTTTTCCACGGTCAAACGGCTTAGCCAATTTTAATGTATTTTGGTATGGTAGTTCATAAAGTCCTGGGCTAAGACATACGCTACTTTTTATCTTGAGTAAATCTACGGTTTCTGACATCCAAGAGGCAGAAACGATCACGAATAAAGAAAATCTAAACGATATTGAGTTCCATTATTATTAATACTAATTTCGTACTAATAAAGTTAAACTTAAAATAATGGACCTCAATATAATGTCTACTACTAATGTCGCGTTTCAATATCAAAAAACTATTCGTTCGTTGCTTCCATGGTGGACTGGGAGCAACAGAAAGTCATAGAATGTACCAGCAACTTCTCTTCCCGGGCATACTGTAAAAATCATTTAAGTGATAGAGGTTTTATTTGTGTTTTTGCGGGCGATAGGCTGACCCCCTGTCACTGCAATATTCTTTCTCCATCATATGGTTTTATAGCTTCTGGTTTTCTACCTACCCCATAAGAGGGATACAGGCGTGAAGTTATGTACCTATGCTCGTTTAGACCACGAACAGTAGAATTAGCTCCAATATTCAACGTCCTGTCATTGAAATTACTACTTACTTACGTAGCTTTTACTCATGTTAAATATTCATCATCATCACAACTCCGTGTAATGAGCCCACTGCAGGGCTATGAGTTTCTCCTCTGGGTGACGAGGAGGTTTAGGCCGTAATCCACCAAGCTGGCCCGGTGCTGGTTGGATATGTCAGATATTTCAGGGTGCCGAAATGGCTTCTGACAAACCCTAACGACTACTGTATACAAGTATACAGCACCCGGGACCGACTGCTTAGCGTGCCCTCCAAAGTACGGAAGTCGTCGTGAGAAGTGAATGGTCGGCGGTCACCCATCCTAATACCGGCCGGACCTAGCGCGCTTAACCTGCGACATCGTTTGATATGCACAGTAACCACGCCACGACGACTTCAAAGAATATTGTAAAATATTGAAACCCAGCATTAATTAATTTCGACGACAATTTAGTTATTACCCCAAGAATGTCGAAAAAAGCCACTAATCCGAGTGAGCCCCGCTTGGTGGTAGCCTGACTGTATCGCCTGACGAAAATTTGCCGCCAATTATTACCACTGCAGCGGCGATGCGTCCCGAAAACATTTTACGAAGCGCCAGTTCTATCATAAACCCGTCTGCTATCATCTTCCACCTCATTTACACTTACCATCAGGTGAGAATGAGGTCAAACTCGGGCTTAGTCAAAGATTTAATATAAAATTTAAAATCTAAGTAGGTGCTTAGATTTTTTATTTTTGGAAAAGAACGCTATTACGTAGTTTAAACTTGCAAATTAAACTAAGTAGGTAGTCTGACTCCGAACCGTTACACAAATTTGGTGGTTCTTCACATAAATATTATTTCTAAGTAAAATGATATAATTAGAAGAAATATGGCCATTGGTCACTCAGAGTTCGGTAGGTATCTCGCAGAATTAACAGCGCGAGTGGCCGGCCATGCAAGCGAATCTCTCGCTAGCTCGCCGCGTCTTCCCAAACATAGGTACGTATTTTATTGCGGAGTTATTTTAAAACTACGATAGCTCCGATGATGTTGATAGGAATCAAGTGATGTAAAGGACAATTTTGTTAACAATTAAATACTTATGATAAATAACGTATTAAATTGGATAAGGATTAATACTATATTGATAAAACTTCATAACAAATTAATTTAAAAAACAATTAATTTCGAACGCGATTTATAACCATAAAAATGGTTATTATGAGTCAATCTTAAAAGACAGGTATATGCTGTCGCGGACTTTTTTTTAGAACTTTTTAAGTATAACAATTTCGTCACATGTATTTTTGCGTAACTCAAACCATATACGCAGCGTACGCAATAGAAGCTCTCAAAGTAAATAATTTTCCCCGTTTCCGCAACATTTTCCTTTGCAACTTCGCTCCTATTAGGCACAGCGTGATGTTATAGCCTATAGCCTTCCTCGATAAATGAACTAACGAACACAAAAACAATTTTTCAATTCGAACCAGTAGATTCTGAGATTAGCGCGTTCAACCAAACAAACAAGCCAAACAACCGAACAAATTCAGTTTTATAATATTAGTATAGATTTATACATTTTTATTTTATACTAGCGTAGTAATAACCTACAAAATCATGAAAATCAGACACTGAAACCCACCCTTTCTAAAGGCTGATATGATAAGTAATTTTATTGTGTTGTCAAGATTCTCGAAATAAAAATAGAAGGTGTGCTTTATTACTTGAACAGGCACAGAGACGATGAGTTTTGCCGGTCTTCATTTCTTGACAAGAGATCTCTTAAAATAATCGACGAATGCAGAGCATTAAAAATACCGACTTCACGTCAAAACTTTGGCTGAGTTGAGAATGTCATCAACGTAAACATTCAAAAGATTGAAATTTTCAATGAAGTACTTAGCCGATTTCGATGAAATTTAAATGGGACCAACTATGAAGTATCCTCTATCATATAAAACGACAATTTTCAAAATCATTTCATAATTGTCCGAAATATCGTGTAACAAACAGTTTTTTTTTGTAAATGAAAATATTATCATCTAACCAGTCTCATAGTTACTTCTGACTTATTTCGGCTCAAATTTAGGACACGATTATTTTTTTTTCGTCAAACGCGTTTTAACGTAATCTCAACGAACATAAAAGTCTGTGAAACGTTGAACAGAGATATAGCTCCGAGCGATATTCGAAATTCAAACCAGACTCTTTCTATTTACTTTTAAGACCTAAAATAAATACCAGATGGAGTATAATAAATAATATGATGCAATAAACCCGCTATCTCATCAGTCAAAAATTATCATAACAAATACTAAAGTCTTATGACCTTGACACATTTTGTATACAGCATTTACGATTAAACTCACTTGCGTTCTAATTTCAATGTTAAAACAAATTCTCAGAATAAAACGCTTTTTTAAACGAGGAACTGTTAACCACGGTGTCTTTAAAAATACCGAAACGCCGAGTTAAAATGTACAACATTATTATACTCGATAAATCCGGTTTAAGAAAGTGTTTCGTTGAGCAGCAAGCAGTACCGGGCTAGCACTACCGTCTTTTTTGGAGTTCTGATATCATGTAGCGTAATTAAACTATTACCTATTTGTTTGTCAAGAACATAGCAATAAAAAATGTTAACATACTAACAGTCAAATTCATAGAAAATAGTTAAAAAGCATTTAAAGTGCATTTTAGCTACAACACTCTTTAAGGTTTATAGTGTGTTGTAAGTGAAGGTGATTCATAGACATCTGAAAATCCTATTTTAACTAAAACACCGTTATTATACGGATTACATTACGCATGAGCGGAAACGGCGCATTTCATTGCACCAGAGATAAAATTGTGTTTTTTTTTGCCCTAGGGCTATGGATATTTCATTTACTTGCAGTTATAATTGGCATTTGACAGGTCGATACAGACATTTCATTTCATTACTTATTTTTGTTTTCGTCAGTTTCGTCACAAATTATTATAGATTTATCGCCTTGTTCAGTGCCTTCGTTTATTTAAATTTTCTGTGCCCCGACTCCCGACTATTCTTGGAAAAATACCACAAGTTTTTTTAATGCGGATGTGTGTGCAATCTATTGCCCCGATTACATTTGGGAAGTTCCTGATTGCTTGGAACTCCCTCATCACCTGTTCTTGCTCCTGCACAGTGTTGGGCATGAAAATGAACTCTTTACTTAATCGGGCAAGAGCTCTTGCTACTCTAGCGCAAATGCGGTATACAGTAGCTTGGCTTATGCCATGAAGCTCACCACTGTCATCCTGAACCTGAAATTATTGAAATAAAATATTGTTATTGTGGGTGAAATACGTACAAGTATTACAATAAAATATGAACTCTGTACAGGGTGTACATGGCTTTGCTTCACAAGAGATATCCTCTTTGTAATACCTATCGCCTTATAGTGAGATTTTCTTTTGTGAGGCAAGGAAAATAAAGAGCCAGAAATGGTCAATATAATTACATCAGACTCATCTTCACATCCTCTCACCGCACTCAGATGGAAACACACTCCCTGTACTAACCTCATTTCTTGCCCAGCACCGCAACGCTGTCAGCACCTGTAGCTCAGGGGATACTGCAAACCCTCTTGGACATCGCGTAATTTCATTACGAACTAAATCGGTAATACGCCGTACAGTATCTTTATTAAAGCGATATCTCTTTTTAAATTCAATATCGTCTAGAGTAAAAGAGTCTTTTCTTCGTTGGTACTCCATTCTCCTACGTCGCACTCTATTTGCATCAATACGAGCTATCAGCTGTATGTTAATCAAATTGTTCATCACATCCATCATCATCATCATCATCACAACTCTTTGTAATGAGCCCACTGCAGGGCATGAGTCTCTCCCCTGGGTGCATAGAAGGTATAGCCCATAATCCACCAAGCTGGCCCAGTGCTGGGTGGTGGATGCCAGAATTTTTTAGGGCGCCTAGATGGCTTCTGACAAACCCTAACGACTACTGTATACAAGTATACAGCACCCGGTACCGACTGTTTAACGTGCCCTCCGAAGCACGGAAGTCGTCGTGAGTAATATGAATGGTCGGCTGTCACCCATCAAAGTACCGACCGCGCCGAATGTTGCTTAACCTGTGATATCGTATGATACACACAGTAACCACGGCGCCACGACGACTTCCATCCATCACTGACCACAAATTGACCGGATGAAAAAAATAATCACAGGGAACTAGGAAGGAAGACGAAGAGTGAAACTGTGAAACTCAAATTATCAATTTCAATAACTCGTTAATATTCGTTAACCTTCGGGTAGACTCGGCCGGTAAAATGGGCTTAAAGAAGCCTCATCCTGATTGTAAATTTGACATGTTTAAAAAGCCGTTATAGTATGTTTACAATGTCTTTTATCGTCTATGAATCACCTTTTTTTGGTTGTGCTTTGTAAACCCTCTGTAACGCTGTTTTAACGTGGACAAATTCTCTATGAATTCGACAGTATATCTCTACAACTGTTCAGTAAAAAATTACATGCGTTTAAAAACGTAAGAAATGAACGTTAAAAACAACATTAAAGTCATTTTGATACAATTTTGAGGTTTTTGAAACAAATATGTCAATTTGATGTACATCTGAGTTGTACGACTGAGTAGTGTGATGTACATCTAACGAAGTCGTCGAGCGGATTTTATTACTAAAGTGAATTTCTTTGAATAAAAAAAACAATTCCACTTTTCTTCATTCACAGAAGTTGTAGAAAAATAAGAATTTATGAAAAATGAGTAGTCCAGTATAGAGCACAAAATACTAAAAGTTCATCTTCCTACATCTCCTAATTAGTAAATGCTAGAGTACCCAGTCTGCCTGTCTTCTTTAAAGCAATATTAAAATTTTCAGATATATGCCCTGAATCACACCGGGCTGGCTACCTCGCAACACGATATGATGCAACACCGAGTGTCTGGTTACTACACGTCGAGTCAATCCTCCTTGAACGATATCCCCAAAATACGTTTACCACCTCCCCTGAACGACCAACAAGTCCAATCCCTTCAGAAACTAAGAAAACAATCCGACCTACAGCTAATCAGATGCGTTCAAGACAATGCCAGGTCCGGTATCAATTACTTCTTACAGCAGCCGTTGAAAAGGCTGACTCTCTCCTTCAAATCACCAGAAATGGAGAAGCATTACAGAGATAAAGCGCACCGGAGCGACGACACGGAAGATTTCCCGCCAACGCTCACCACCTCAAGGTTCAACACAGCTCTCGACATCTTAGTCTCGCTCATTATATACTTAGCCGTCGGTAGCTCCATACTCGTACTGTACAGCAAATGGAGCTACTCACTTATATGGTTCCTATTTTTCTTTATTATCGAGACCGTTGCTATGGTCTTATGTGTATATAGACACTATCTCAAATGGCGGACGAAAAACGTCCTACAAACAGACACTAGCGTAAGTTCAATAGCTATATTTAGAAAACTAACCAACTGGTACCCGTGGCATCTGTGCGGCAGCTTGCTAATAAGTTTACCAATTTTAGCGGTTTTAATTAATTTCTCATGCGAGAATACCACTCTGACTATCTTGAGAGGCGGTCAGTCGTTCTATGTTTACCTGTTGTGTATAAGTATAGTGCATTTTTCAAATTTTACTCAAATGAACTGGCTCGCGAAGAATGTTTTAATGACGTTGTACGCTTTATTATTTTTATTTCTAGTTGTGTTCGGTTGTCGCGAGCTTAATAGCACTTTATTAGATGGTGATATATCTTTAGGGCTAAATCCACAGTTTTTAGCGAGTAACATAACTGAATTTTCAAATGCGACCAATAGTTGGATAGTGAATGGGAACTCGACTAGCTTTCGGGGCACGATTCATAAAGTGCACCTGATGGAGCTTTACTTAGACGTAGTATTATTGCTGATGCTCGTGTGGTTTTTGAATAGAGAATTCGAGATTAGTTACCGGTTAAGTTTTTACAGTAACGTGGTAGCGAATAGAGACAAGCAACGAGTGCAGAACATGCGGAACCAAGCGGATTGGTTGCTGCACAATATCATACCGCGGCACGTGGCGGAGCAGTTGAAAAACACCGCCAAATATTCCGAGAACCACAAAGACGCGGGCATCATATTTGCTAGCATTGTGAACTTCAACGAAATGTACGACGAATCTTATTTGAAAGGGAAGGAGTATTTGCGGGTTTTGAACGAGTTAATAGCGGATTTCGATGAGTTGTTAGAGCGGCCGCAGTTTCAGCATGTTGAGAAGATCAAGACCATCGGTAGTACGTTTATGGCTGCGAGTGGCTTGAACCCGGGTTTGCGGCGCTCGGCGCGCGCGCACGATCACCTCTTTCAATTAATGGACTTCGCATTGGAAATGCAAAAGGTAGTTGACAATTTTAATCAAGATTTATTAGGGTTTGACTTCATACTGCGAATAGGGTATAATTTCGGAGATGTAACCGCCGGCGTTATAGGTACTACGAAGTTGTATTATGATATTTGGGGGGACGCAGTGAACATAGCGTCTAGGATGGATTCCACCGGCGTTTCCAAACGGATACAAGTGGGGGAGGCTTGCATACCTATCCTATCTTCAAGATACGAATTCGAGCCTCGAGGGAGTGTTTACGTAAAAGGAAAAGATAACATGAATGTTTACCTAGTAGTGGGCTTTAAGGATACGTAGGAACGAAATATTTAATAATAATGAACATAGAATCTGTGATTTAATTATTTATATTTTATGAATACGAGAAAATATATCGAAAGTTATGATTAAATCGATGACTTTTGTATCAAAGGATTGTAACTGATCATTGTGGTAATATTTATTGATTGTAATAAGTAATTTAGGGCTTGTGAAATAATACTCAACTTTTGTTAAAATTTGGAAGCTTCTGTTTTGTGTTAGGTCATCGTTCGGTGTGTTTTAACTCGAATAGTGAAATATGTGCTAAAATTCCTTGCCTATATTGTATATTCGTGACCAGTGCTCTAGTCGGCTGAACCATTGGGAATGGTTCAATTTCTATAATCAAATAGATGAAGCCTTCAATTTTATTGACATTAGGATATGAATGTGAATGTTTACATTGTCACTTTAATGAACCATCCCCATGAAGGCTTGTAAATTTAAAATTATACTATTTATAAGAAAAAAATATATTAAAAACGTATATTGTATATAAATTTAATAATTAATTATTATAACTAATTTGATTAAGTACTTATTATATAAGGTTGTCTAATGTAGCTTGGTACTAATTTGTATGTAAAATGTTCGGTTTAACAAAACGTGCGTCACAATCGATTGGTGTGATAAGTGTTATTGTATATTAATTTATTATTAATGTGCATTTTTCCGACAATAACTCATAAAAATGACGTAATAATAACTTTATTTCACTCCAAATAGCTTATGTTGCTTAAATATTCTAGAAAACTACATATTCTTCTAAATTTTAACTTTTCTTGTATGTGTGTAGCATAGAAAACAATTTTCATACTTGTAGTTTAAATAATCGAAAAACAACAAAAAATTGGTCGTCTATTTATTAAAAAATGTCAACAGGTTAAAAAAGACTTTAGTTAGAATAAATAAAAAGTTTTACGGTAGATAGCTACTCTACTCTTTTATCTATTAGAAATATAACTTGGGCGTAGATGGGTTTAGATTGTTCTAATACCTTAGAACCCCGAAAGGGCCTATTGACGAATTCTTACTTTTTGTCCTCAACTTAGATATAAAGTAAATATATATTTTTTTATCCCTTGATATTTGAACGAAGAGTGTATTGTAACTAAAACTTTCATAAAAAGGAAAGAAAAGCGTGTAAATTTATTACTAGAGGTCTTACCATGACGTGATAAGGGTTTTATATTGGCAAATTGTACACTAATGGAATTAAATTTTATTCCATTCTTGTTTAAATACTCTGGTCCCAGTTTGTCATGTTCGTGTTGTGCATCCATAGCTCAATGCACCTACTATGTGAGCAATTTGGTTGTGGCATGACATTGGCTCTCACAATAAGCTGTCTTGTGTTTGTTTTTTTTCATGTCACGGTCAATTTGTACTTTATGTACCTATTTGTTTTAATTCGTATAATCCTGACTGAAAATAGAGACAAGAGTTTATTTCCGTCGGCTTTTTTTGTCTCTCGGTCTACTGTAATATCTTATTCAATAACTATCAACATCTTGTTAAAGCCGAAGTACAAAATTGTGACGTCATGAAGCGGCCATTCGATGGTCTTATGATGAAAAAAAGTTTTAATTTCAAAAAAAATAATTTAACTGTCCCTATGAAATGTTCCGATTTTAAAACTGCTGTTTGAGATTATGAGCTTTTGTAAAAAACTACAAGAAAGATACCCCTTTTCTTAGGTCTATGGTAAAACCTAAAGTATACTATACAGGGTTGATTTTTCGTCACCAGCCAAATTGAAATGTTAGTTTCTTTGATACGATATAAACGTACCTGCATATTTATTTTAGCGTCGCTCAGTACAAAAAAGTAGAAATATGGAACCACAAACTTATAAAAAAATTGTCGCTGTTGATGAACTAGCTACTACGACGCGACACTTCCTTGATAATACTACGACGTAGTACTACAAAATGTGTGTAGTAGCGCGTAGTCATCTTTATTTTAATATTAATTTAGAGTGACCATGCCTTGGTTAATATGTTAGCGGATAAATTAATTTCCTTGTAAAAAAAATTATTACTTTTTTTTTGCAAAAATCGTTTCTATAAATGATACTTATTGTGTAAAAAAAATTTGGCCGGTGACTACAAATCAACCCTGTATACTAATTCTACTTACTGAAGTAGACAGAAACGAATAAATTATAAATTATGATGAAGACCTTAAAGACTATACATTCCACTTGTATTTATAACTTTTGCCTTCAACTGTCTATTGTCCTATGTGATTTAAAGATTTTATTGTATCGCATAAATATAACCAAATTCCAAATGTATATGAAAAGTGTAGAAGGTTGGACCAAAACTCTTAAAATATATACATTACAAAATAAAAATATATCTGTAAAAGTTGAAAAGTTCTTTTGAGCTTTTTACGTAAATATTGGTTACTAATATAAAATAGCTCTCTTTAAACTAACTATTTATACTTAACTAAGATGCGGAATACTTATATTGAAATATTACGAAGCATCTTTTTGTGCTGTTAATAAAATTCATTATTGAATGAAAATATTATTGATGTACATTATTAGGTACCTACGTAGATACATTTAAGTTCCTAGATTTTGTTTTATTTTCCCTATTTACATTTCGGTCCTATTACATTAATATTTAAGCAGAATATTTCTTCATCAATTATTAAATTATATGATACTTACTTAATATTTCGCAGTGTACGTCGTATTAGATTTTCCATAAAGTAAACATTTTTAATACACATGAAATATACCTACGATGAAATATATGTTCGATTTTTGTACCAGAAAACCAGATGTAAGTAAATAAAATATGTATTGTGGTTTCAAACATTTATTAACATATTATTTTCAACGGTAACTAATTTTATACAGTGACATAAATGTTTCTATTGTTTTTTTTTATATACAAAAATATTTCACTTAGTCATGCATGTGTGAATACAAGGTATATTTATACAATTTTTTAATGATATAGTAAATTGAAATTAAATCTAAGAAAGTATAGAAAAAAATATGTATATCTAGAAAATTACATGGATATCATAGTTTATTGTGTAAAAATGCGATTATTTATCTGAAACTAGTGTTGAGAATTTCCAATTTTAAAATTATATTTAGTCCGAATCAAATCTAGATTAAAAGACTGAATTTCTTTAACTATGCCGCTGCACGAGTTGGTTATTGTAAACAAACAGAGGGTCCGCTTGTGTCGTACCTATTTGTGAAGTGGCCTTCTGTTTGTTTTTATTTTTTGAACACAGTGTACAGTCGGCCAGAAAAAGTTGGTTCCATTAAATTAAATAATGAGTGAATTACTTGTTTCTCGATGTTGCATAATGTAATGGATGACGTTAAAGGAAAACTAAAAATCAGAAAAATTATGTCACTAGATCACCATTTGAAACACATTGAAAAAAAGTTTATTTGTATGATAACTGTTCATATTTTAAAGCTATTGTAATGCAAAAGTAGGCTTACACTAGAGCGGACATGTTAAAAACTCAACAGTGAATATTGGACTTATTTTGTTATTAAGACATGTTTTGGAGTAACTTCTCACAAATTCAACTTGTCGATTTTTATACAATACCGATGATTATTTTCTGGCCGACTTTATCGACATACATTGCATTGCCTAACAATAATATTAACATTAATTATATATTTATCCTCCTAATTCTAACACATACTGAAACAGTTTTGTAAAGAGATTTATCTGTTGTAAGAAAAATGACGCATGCGGTGTCTAACTTGGTAGCTTAAATAGCTATGACTTGAAAATATATATGGTCTCAATGATGTGTCGGTGTTTTAATTTGTGATATTAGATTTCAATATTTGATTTTCGTTCTCAATCTCAGGGCCAGCGCCGCGTCACGCGTGTACGCGCGTACCGTACGTCCGTATCGTAAGTGTTGCCAGTCGGGTCTTGTCAAAAATTACCTGAACTTTGAAAAAAGTAACCTTTTTGTATAAAAGTAACCTTTCATATTATTAAGCTATTGCATAGCTTCTATCGCGTACCTTGAGCGTGGGGACCGAATCCAGAAATTCCGTAACGAAAAAAACCTAACACCCCCCACTCCGACCGGCACAGCGGTGATACTTTGGTTTCATAAGTTTACATGCGGGCTTTAATGAACAATCAGTGCCATCTACTAGGAACTTGTGGAACTTCATATTAGATCAAACATTACTGCATTAATAAAATAAATAAATGATTATAATTGCATAAGTTGATAAAAAATGCTATGCAATAGCTTTACCGCGGCAGTCTCCGAGTGCCACACGTCTTTTTATTTATTTTTTACTAGAAATGTTTCTTTATTTTATTAATTTTCATTTAACTTTGATAGAATAGAATATTAGTTGTAGGTATTGACTTACAGAAACATCGATGAGTATTTGAGCACTTGCCCACATTTCGACATTCGAGCGAGTGAGCTTGATACAAGTGTGGTGTAAGTACGAAAGAGTACCACGTGTTGTTCATATATCGTGGTGCTATGATAGTTCACAAAAGTCTGTCTGTTCTCCTGCTAACCAACATGAATAGTTCGTAAACGAGCGATCCGTTTCAAGTTGCTTTTATGTAAGAAATTAAAGTCGGCGCGGCGAACCTTGATCCCTATGACACTGACAGTAATTTCCACAACATAACCTTGTAGTGCCGTCACCGTTACATTAGAATCGTATTGGAGGCTTCTAAAAATGGCATTTATTTATTTTACGTAGCTATTTTCCAATAAAATGATATTCCGTTGGAATTATAACAATTCATAACATTTGCAAGAAATTATCTCAATCTCAATCACAATCACGTTTACGTTGTGCAAAAGTTACTTCGTAGGGTATTTATTGAATCATACCTTGTTACTTCGTAAGGTATGATCCAATACGATACGGCCTCCAATACGATTATAATGTAACGGTGACGGCACTACAAGGTTATGTTGTGAAAATTACTATGAGTGTCATAGGGATCAAGGTTCGCCGCGCCGGGTATAAAAGTTAATTCTACAAATTTCAAAAAATCACCTAATAGTAACCTTTTCATTTGTGTAACCTAAAAGTAACCAAAGCAGTTCAAAAATCACCTAAAAGGTAATAAAAGTAACCTGGCATGACAGTAAGCGCGTACGGCGCGCGTGACGTAATTTCGCTAGTGAAATTTAATGAGAGTACAGTCGAGTTAATGGAATACATACCTAACCTCTTACAATTCAAATCAATTCGATTCAATTCAATTCAAACACTTTTATTGTAATTTGCATAGAATGGAAAAATATTTTAAAACATACAGTAATATAGTTACATGAAATTCTGCAATATGGGCGGCTTTATCACTTCAAAGTGATCTCTTCCAGATTAATCTTAGAATTTAAAAAGAAACATAACATGGCGTCATTATTTTATAAATAGTATTAATATGTATATAAATAGGTATAGGCAAAATAATCAATATATATAAAACTGTTCCGTTACTGACTGAGTGACTGCGTGACTGACAGACAACGTACAGCCGTAACTACTTGGAGTAGAAAGCTGAAAGGGCTGAGTCCAAAGGGTTTGAACGATCGGCTACAGATGTTTCAGTTAAATAAAGAGTAACAATTATTTTTATTAGAATAAGGAGTAAGCGAAATACTACATTTTATTATCAAATGAACCAAAAACTTATTAGTTATTTAAAAAAAAATAAGTTGAATTAGCCCGCAGTAGTGCAACTTAAGAGTTTGTATCTTTATATAACTATGCTTTTTAATACTACTGATCCCTTAGTCTGATACTATCAACTAATATTACTTATTTAAGAAGGATATCTGTTATAAATTAACAAAATGAACAAGTGATTACTTATTTTATTTTGTATATTAATAGCCCCTTGTTCGAGAACCTTGTCCGTGTCGGTAAAGATGCATGCGGAAAGAGATTTCATGCTTTGATTTAGTGTCTTTTATATTATTTGGTACATTTGGTGGTTCCGACTTCGTTTTAAATAATCGCTATAGACTGATATATGAATTAGCGTATAGTTATTTTTTTCCTATAGGGCTGAAATAAAAAGTAGCCTGGGATGGACTCCACTATTTGGAACATACATTCTTTAGGGGATGTAGGGGTGCACTAAGGAAGGAATTCCCGAAATTCCCACGGGAGCGGGAAATATACGATGTTATAGTTTGTATAAAAAAATCTTTTTCCTTAAGTGCACGGATGTGATACTTGGTAAAGGTTCTTCAATAGGTATCTGATTATATTATGAAAGGAATTCCCGAAATTCCCACGGGGTCGGGAAAAATAAGACTTTTATGTTTACGCGCGTACGAAGTTGCGGGAAAAAGCTCGTATAATATCTATACATATAATAAAATGGTAGGAAAGTCAAAACTGTACATTGAATATTTTTTTAAAAGAATACTTGGGGTATGATCTACAATCGAAACAGAAACAAAAAATATAGTTTTTAGAATTTTTGTCTGTTTGTCTGTTTGTCTGTTTGTCTTTCCGGGATAAACTCAAAAAGTACTGCATGGATTTACTTCAAATTTGGCATGAAGATAGTTAAGAAGTCGGGTCAACATATAGGCTACATATTATCACGCTAGCAGTGTTATAATCGTCGGTGCGTTTGGTGCTGCATAGCGTTCACGCAGACGACGTCGCGGGCAGCAGCTAGTAATATAATAAATAAATAGATAAATATATATAGACATATACGTGGATACATAAAAGTAGTGATAAATACAATAATACTACTATTTGGTTAAACTTCGATTAAAATCAAAAAACGGTGTACGGGCGCGTTACGTAGGTACTTAGCAGTTTTGTAGGAATACAAAAGTAGACGCGGGACGCAGCGTTGGCTTTAAGATTTCAAACACTTCAATGTGTGAGCGTTGCCATGACAACCAAAATCTAGATTCCTTAGGATAGAATCTTTGATTGGAGAAAAAATTCCACATATAAATCTACCATGAACCCGCGTTTGACTTGGATCTCACCTGATGCAAAATGATGAGGTCAAATGAATATGGTAGATGGGATTATACTAGGGGGAAATACTCCCGCAGTTCCACCTGCATTACTCCTGTTCCCGTGGGAGTTCCGGGATAAAATTTAGCCTATAGTCTTCCTCGATAAAAGGAGTATTATTTTTTTTTCAAATCGGACCAGTAATTCCTAAGGTTAGCGCGTTCAACCAAACAAACAAACAAAATATAAAAAACAAACTCGAGCTTTATATATTAGTGTAGATATGAGCGGCCAGTGTCGCTAGTCAGGGGGATCCTAAGGTTGCGTTTCATAATAAAATAATTAAATGTGAAATGTCTTGCGTTTAAATAATAAAATGTGGAGGTACATTAAGACGATGGAGTAAAATGCCACAAAGCTAATAGGCTATAGGTCTATGCTTAGCATAACAGGTTAATCATTTTGTTTAGAAAATAATTATCTACCAATATTCTTTATAGATAAAATTCGGTTAACATTAGTTTTACCTGTATCGTAAGTAAATATTTTAAATAATATATATCTAGGTATACTCTGCCATATTTTACATAGGTACCTACTAGTAAAAATAAATATCGAGAAAGTAGGTATTTAGTCCAAGTAAATACACAAACAAATATCCAACTACTGTAAATTCAAACTTTAATAATCCTGCTACTTTAACCTATACAGTTTAAGTTAGTTCTACACACAAATTAATGAGACAGCGAATTGATAGGGTTATCGCTCCAGGCGAAGTCCCCGCTTGAGAAGGCGTACACCATCCAGTAGAAGAGGTTGAGCAGCGCGAACGACGCCGGGAACAGAACCCGCGCCGCCTTGTCGATGTGCGAAACGCTATTTATGTGCCCGCGGTTACCTGGAAGATAGAAATATAATAAACAAGTCTTGTTTATAGTGTCCAATAACAATCATTTATTTCAGGCAACCCCAAAGTTTCTACAGATGACTACTATAAAAAGTTACTTTGCTAATTCCACGACTTGTACTTGCACTAGTGATGCAGGATTTTCATGCGTAGGTTCACCGCCCTCCCTCCCTCAAGCAAGAAGCAAGACATTCAATGAACACACACTTAGAACCCACACCACAAGCTATCACCGACACGTGTTTCGCTTCAACCGGAAGCATCCTCAACTCAATGTTCGGTGGTGGTCGTTGCGCCCTGTGTTCATGTTCAGTGTGTGTTCATTGCATGTCTTGCTTCTTGCTTGAGGGAGGGAGGGCGGTGAACCTACGCATGAAAATCCTGCATCACTAGTGCAAGTACAAGTCGCGGAATTAGCAAAGTAACTTTTTATAGTAGTTGTCATGGATTTCCGCAAAGTAACGCCTGATTCAATCAATTATTTCTACAGATGGTAAATAATAATCAACGAATGCAGTGCAGTGCATTAAAAAACCCAATTCACGTCAAAACTTTGGCAGATAAGGTAATAATCTCCTTCTTATGATACTATCACATAAATCAACATTTTTAAGCAAATCCTTTTTTGTTCAATTGGTGTCACTATGTAATGAGTTGTCCTTACAGCTTTAAAAGGATGCTTAAACGTCATTACCTCGTGAAACATTGCTCATCTTAACTTATTATTATTTATGTAGATGCATGCTGGACTGGGAGCGAAAGAAAAACATAGAATGTGCCAGCTGCTTCTCTTCCCGGGCATACTGTAAAAGTCAGTTGAGGGACGGAGGTTTTATTGACATTTTTGTGGGCGATAAGCTGACCCTCTATCTCTGCAATAGTCTCTCTCCATCATTATAATGCCTCCGAATTTGTCAAACGTGACATCAGATGGTTTTACAAGCTCTGGTGTTCTGCCTATCCCATAAGGGACACAGGCGTGAAGTTATGTAGGTATGTATGTATGTAGATATGTATGTATGTAGATATGTATGTATATGTATGATTAATATGTAAGTCTATACAGGGTTATCGGTAATTAGACCGGAATCTCTTAAGGTGACGCAGGAGAGGTCATTTCCAACCATTTGAGCCCAAATCATGTAATCCCAAAGTGAACCGTTTTTAGAATATTAGGGGTTCTTCCTTTTTTTTCTGAAAATCCAGATTTACTCCTTCAAACATCGATTGAAAAAAAGGGTCCGATTTCAATTTTCTTTTCAGTTTTAGATAGGTGTTTAGCAAATCAATAATAAACCGTCATAAAATTGTTTCAGTGTGATTCCAAAGAGAAGCTACAGGAAGTTTTATAAAATAAAAATGTTTTTTTTTGGAGCAACGTTTACAAAAAATAGCTTTTTTCTCCAAAAAAAGTCTTTGGCTACTCAAAGAGGTAAAACAATTGGGATTTAACCACACAGTTCAAGAATAAAATTCAAAAACAAAATCGAGCAATCGAAACGGTCATAAAAGTACACATACAAGTGTCAAGTGTAGTTTTAAGTAGGTACCGGTCATGTACTTTTTACACAGCCAGGCGGAGAAAGAAATCTTGGCTATGGAACACTTGGGAATGGATCGGAGTACATAGCAAGTAGGTACTAGGTGCAGAGTTATTTCACCTTGTAAGAGATACGACTCGTTCTGAAAAGCCGACTGCAAAACTTTTCGTAAATACTTACATAATGCACCCAGACTAACGCAAATAAACACGTGGAAGCACGATAAGTAGTCAGTATCCGGGTATTGTTTATTTTTAATTTATCAGAAGTCATCCCGAAACCTTAAAAACTGTGACATTTACATACATACAGACTCTGGGAGGGTTTAATGGTTTATAGCATTAAACCTTAGTGGCCCTTTGATAAACCTACACTTAAATAATCAACGAATGCAGGGCATTAAAAAAACCAACTTTACGTCAAAACTTTCGTTGAATTATAATGTCGTCAATGTAAAAATTCTCCGAATTCATACATATTTTTTTTTAAATTTGATATTATCCATGAATTAGTCAATCGATTTCGATAAAATTTATATGGGACCAACTCCGAAGTATTTTCTATTATATAAAACAAGAATTTTAAAAATCGATTTATAATTGTCCGAAATATCGTGTAACAAAGACACAAAAACAAAAAAATGCATATACACGAATTGAGAACCTACTCCTTTTTTGGAAGTCGGTTGAAAGTACCCACCCGCCTCCACCATCCTCTGGCGCCGGTAGCCGTCGTCCCCCGCCAGGCAGTACAGCAGCTGCCGCCAGCGCGGCACGCGCGTCTCCGTCTGCGTCGTGCGCTCCATCGTCAGCCGCACCGCGCCCTCCGCGCCCGCGCCGCCCGCCTCTGATTGAGAGGGCAGGGAGAAACTCTGGGAATAAGAAAAAACAAAGTCCCTAAATTTACACCTTAACCACGTGGCCCCAGTAAGCTATAATATTGAGGTAAAGCTAAGGATATAAGCTTTAGGTAAAGAAACCCCACAGTATCTTAGTATACTCTGTGCCACTGAAAATAATTATGTACTTTAGTATCAATTAACGGAATGTATGAGCTGAGACGAACGGAACCCGTACAGTATTTGATGATAGTAGAATAGTAAAATAATAGATAGGTGTAGATATTTAGTCTATAATTAACACTTAAGGAGTACACAATTAAACTTATACTGATAGCAATAAAAAGATTAAAATGATAGAATTAAATTAAATGATAGATAATTGATAGATTTGAGTGACCGCCGCGGACACAACTTGTGCACTGAACTAAAAACGCCTGAGCCGCGTAAAATGCAAGCTCGGCGGAAATGTACGGCTGGCCCGTACAGATAGGCAAATAGATTTTTAGCAACTTAGAGTCGGCTTAATAGGTACATATAGCCCTAAACGTATCGTAAATAGTGACTAATCCGTGACTCCTGTTGGATTGAAAAAGTCGTTCAGGCTTCGCGGTGGCTAGCGACCACCTTTCGTTTAAAGTCTGCCGCCGCCAGCGCGGCACGTGCGTCTGCGTCTGTGTCGTGCGCTCCAGGTGCCGCACCGCTCGCTCCGCCCTAACGGCGCCGCCCGCCTCCAATTGAGACGGCGTGGGGAGAAACTATGGGAATAGTATGTAGATGGCCATGAGACAAGCGCGGTCGCAGACTGAAATTTTGGGAGCGGGTCACAACTGAGTTTGGGGTTTACAAATAAATTTTTAATATTAAGTATCCTAGATTCTACTCTTTTATATTTTTATGATTTTGGGGGTGTCATGTCCCCTGTGACCCCCCTGGGACCGCGCCTGCCATGAGAGTTATTTAAACTTAGAACACAGAACGACGGCGTCTTTTACGCAGTGGTCGAGTGTTCGGTTGCTACGAGAGAGACCGTTCCGTTCCAACCCAACCGGTCAGTTTAGGAAATGAACTATGGTAAATTGGCTAGGATACCTCCTAGTTCTACAGTATTATCTACATAAAACCAGTAAATTAGAGGGCCACATAGTTGTTGTAGCCGCTTAGGTAATTTTATAATTATAAGAAGGACTGTCAACTAGACACAATGGATTTGTTATTTTTATAACGTCTATAGGCGCTTACTGCCCTATCAAGTGTTAAGATGTGGTTCGATTGTTCGAAAGCTAGGATTTACCTATTTACAAAAACATTGAGCTCAATTCGGTATTGCAGCCTAGAACTATAGGTCTCTCTTATTTAAAATTAGGATACTTCAAACTCATAAATTGTCAGCAAAAACAGATTTCAATGCAAGGTTTGACATTAGAGAGATCGTATTCGGCCCAGTATATTTAGGTGATATCGAATTTTCCCGTAACCAATAACAACAACAATAAAAATGTAAACTTACATAGTTGCCAGCAGATCTTGCGGAACTCCTGCGCCTGACGGCCAGCTGCCGCGCCGCGAAGGCGTCTCCTCCGACCTCCTCTATCAGCTCCTCCCACTCTGCATCGTCTATCACGATCTCTCCCGAGCCAACCTGATGATAATAAGACATGTTACTGAGGTAGGTGACAATTAATCCGTATTAATAAACTGTTATCAGCTGGAGACGGATCTTAAGTAGGTTAAAAGTTTTGAATTGGCACACGAGACACCATCCTCGTCGCATTGGTACGGGCCTAAAATTGTGATATAATAAACAATAAACTTAAATCACGTAAAACTATATTGGAAGCACAAAAAAATAACTCCTTATGTAGGAAGAAATATCACAACCAAGATAACCATTTATTTATATTAACGCAGCCTCAGTAAAGCTTACTTTTCGAGTTAATTTTTATATGTATTGATAATAGTTATGCTTTGTCAGGTTCGGTTACTAGTGTGATGTCAAACGAACTTCTTTTTTTATAGACTTAAATATAGTTTTCTGTAGATTTACTTCATTGGGGAAGTTAAATATCGATCGACGGATCACCGACGGCGTCCATAGACGACGATCGGTTTTTTTGGTCTATACCGTGGCCCACGAGAAAAAAAAATAAAAGGCATTGACTTCTCTCTACCAATGTAGGTACCCTTTTTGTAAAAACGACACAAAAAAATGTATGGAAATTATCGCAAATATGTCGTAAACGACTAAAACATGAGTATCGTAGAAGTATGACTATCCTATGAGTTTGTGTAAAACTTGGTAGAAGTCGAGTCAGTGCCCTTTTATTTTTTTCTCGTGGAACAGAATATAGTAGATAAAAATTATCGATCGACGTCGACTAATTCATTCTACCATCGAACGACGCCGTCGATCGATTGGTGTGGTACTACCCTTATAGTACCGATAGTTGACATCGCAAAAAGATTATAAAAAAGGAACATAGAATTCAAAATTTACTTAAGTAAAGTTTGTTGGCGTAATAGTAATAAATAATAAATATTTCTGATACTCACGCAACATTATCTAGCCCAAATTAAGTTTCTTAAAGAACTTGTGTTATGGATACTAGCTGATATACGTACTTAAGAAATATATAAACATACATATTGAATAAATACATATTTTTTATTAGAAATAAACATATTATAAACATCCATGACTTGACGGCTAATATCTGTGTTCATCACACAAATATCCACCGCCGCCGGGATTCGAACCCAGGACCTCTGGCATAGAAGGCAATGTATGTTACCGCTACACCAGCCGGTCGTCATTCGTCAAAAGAATAAGTAAACCAATCAAAACCTTAGTAAAATAATGCACTCCAGCGAACTCCAGCAGTGTGGCGATGCAGTAGAAGAAGCTCATCAGCAGGAACCAGTCGAGCGCGGTGGCGTAGCGCACCTTCGGCAGGTCGGTGCGCGAGTCCAGGCTGATGGTGGACAGCGTCAGCACCGTGGTGATGCCCAGACCCACGCGGTCCGATGTCGCCTGGGAGGCAGGTAAGGAATGGTTAAGTAAATATATACTTTTTCATTTCTCATACTCGGAAAGTAGTCTATGTTTGATCCAAGTATCGGTCTGAAGATGCTTCATCCGACCCGCGGGTCGGAATGTTTCATACAAATTCATTCCGAACCAAGGGCCGGAATGGATTTCAAAAATAGAACTAATACATTTCTTATGAAGCCAGCTGTCAAAAATTTAGATTTTTTTATGTTTTTATTTTATTTTAGAAGTCAAGTTAAAAGAAGTAATTTAAAAAATTATATTTGTCTATATTTTGTCACTATCATTTAAAAAAATATATAAATATACAATCAAATATAAATGTATAATTTTCTTAATTATATATAATTATTTTTATTACTTTCCTTATATTCGAAATGAAAAGTAGAGTGTTCCCCGCGGGTGGATGACATCAATTCATACTCGGATTATATCGAGGTCTAAACACCTCGTATGGGAATTGATGTCATCCGACCCTAGTTTAACAATCTATTCCAAGCCCGTGTGCTTTTATCTTCGACCTCATATTCATCTTTTTCAAGACTTTGGCGGTGGGGAAGCACTAGGGTTGGCAACCATACTGTTTTAACAGTATTATACTGATTTCACTACATTATACTGTTTACAGTTGAACAGAAATAAAGTAGGTACCTATAGAAAATACTGTTTTCAGCATAAAAAGCTATATACTTTGTATGCTAGACTTTAATTGACAATTTGTGTAAGAACTCTTAAAAATATGTGTTTAAAACATTAAATAAATTGAATACTGTTTATTTTTCCAAAATACTATTTGATATTATTTTTAGACTCAAATATACTTTCATCATCATCATCCACAGCCTGTAGACGTCCTCTGCTGGACATAGGCCTCTCCCAAGATCTTCCACGTCGCTTTACTTATACTTTATTACTAGAAAAAAAAAAAGTTGGCAACCCTAGGTAACACTGTCTGCCTCAGACGCCAGTGATCGCGGGTTCGATTCCCGCACGGAACCAGAAAAAAAATGTTCCGGGTCTGGGCGTCTATCTATATATGTATTTATATTCTAGGTTCCCCCCTAGTTCGCTACATGGTATCCCATATCACAAGCTCTGCTTAGTTTGGGGCCATGTAGTTGGTGGGATTATCAGGGATTTTATTTATTATTTTCTGGCCTTGAATTAAAAAAAAGTAAGTGTAGGTACTATCTAATGGTACTGTCAATGTTATGAATAATATTGGCTTAAGATTTTTCGATAAACAGGGTGTGTGGAGGCTGAGTTGCCAAATGGAAATGCTTCAAGGAAGAGGTTGCGTTTAATTTTTCATTTAGTTTTATTTGTATGGCGTAATTTTTTTTTGGGAGGTACTGGATTTTACTACTTTGTAGCAAAGATATTATTTTTGCAATTATTTCTACGATCAATTGTCCCTAGAAAGACATAAGATCATAATATTGTCTTAAGTTCTATAAAAACAATATTTAAACCTAATTCAAGAATAAGTCAACATCTTCGCTCAGTTAAATGCAGCATCCCTTTACAAGACCCAGGTGTTTACAAGATTGACTGCGGCTGTGGGCTGTCCTACATTGGTCAAACCAAAAGAAACGTATCAACCCGCGTAAAAGAACACATAGCTGATATTAAAAATCGAAGATCTTCAAAGTCTGCAGTTTGTGAGCATTCCATGGACAAACCCAACCACTACTTAAGGTTTGACTCTGTAAAAAAATTATCTAGAGAGAAGCATTACATTCCTAGAATGATCAGAGAAGCGATTGAAATTAAAAAAACACCCTAATTTCAATAGAGAAGATGGTTGAAAACTATCACCGACATGGGACCCTATCCTGAAAACATTAAATCTAACATCCAGCAAGCTGCACGACCTGAAACTCAAGATACTACAAGGTACGTTTTGTGTCAATCCAGAACGCTACGCTCGAAGACTGGGAAACAGATGGAGATGATGATGTATAACTTTTTCAATCTATCAATCCGACGCTTGACACCTCAGTCGCTCGTGACCACGGGGTCTGCAAAGACACCGAAACGTCGAGTCAAAATTTAAAATGTAAATATACGCGATAAATCCGGTTAAAAAGTGTTTTATTTAGACATAAGATCATTCAAGGGATATTTGTTTAGCAGATATGCTCAGTTTAGCTCAGAGAGTCTTGCACTGTTAGAGAACTACCGGCGGGGTCGCTTTTGTTTCCCCCGTTTGGTCCCCTTACGTACATTACATGTTAGTATTCGCCTCCTCCGATGGTGAGGTTCTCTAGGGGGTTTCCGATGGGTGCTAAGTTTCTTTTGCGGTAAAAAACAAACATATCTTCGTTAACTTCCGATAACCATTACTCAAAAGTCTTAAAATGATTACTTTTGAAAAGGCTAGATGCTATTCAATTTTGCGCAATAAATAGCCTCATCCATCAACCATTTCAATTTGGCTACTCACCCTTTATAAGTCTTTGTAAGTGAAGTTTATCGCGTAGTCATAGTCCATTTCTAATATTAAATTAAAATTATCAATTCAAAATTATTTTACACATACATACATACATAACGTCACGCCTGTATCCCTTATGGGATAGGTAGAACACCTCTGGTTACAAGACCATCTGATGTCACGTTTGAAAAATTTGGAGGTACTATAAAGATGGAAAGAGACTATTGTAGTGACAGGGGGTCAGCCTATCGCCCACAAAAACACCTTTAAAACCTCTGTCCCTTAACTGACTTTTACAGTATGCCCGGGAAGGGAAGCAGCTGGCACATTCTACGTTTTTCTTTCGCTCCCAGTCCAGCATGGAAGCAATTATTTTATTCAAATAGAAATATGGTTTTAATTTGTACCTACGGGTACGTCCATGCCAGGATCACTTATCATTGTAATGGTATATTGAGGATCGAGAAATGAGATGGAGCTGGCATGTAATCAAGCGTAGCCAAAGAAAACAGTCTTAAAATTAACATAGGTATTTAAAAGAAAAATACTTTGCCACCTACTTCTCGATGTATCCAGAAGGAGACCCAGGACAGCACGACGATGAGGATACAGGGCACGTACACCTGGATGAGGAAGTAGCCCGTGTGCCGCTGCAGGTTGAACGACACCTGCAGCACCGAGTAGTCACCTGGAAGGTTAGACCTGCTGTAATACTGCCATAGTTTCACGACTCATTGAGCTCACTATGTGTTCAACAATGATTATTGGTGTGTTTAAACTTACCTATTTCAGTTATTACCAGTTTTTTATTAATTACCAGTCTGATCTGTTGGGCCTGCTGTCAAATAATAAAGGTTTATGGGCAGCCCTTAGTGTATTTGTCAAAAAACTAGATCAATCTCATAATGGTATCATTCGTGCGATTTTCAGTCGTACAGTCGACGACCGGCTGGTGTAGCGGTAACAAACATTGCCTTCTATGCCAGAGGTCCTGGGTTCGAATCCCGGCGGCGGCGGATATTTGTGTGATGAACACAGATATTAGTCGTCAAGTCATGGATGTTTATATGTTTATTTAAGTTTGTTTTCTAATAAAAAAATATGTATTTATTGAATATGTATGTTTATATATTTCTTAAGTATATCAGTTATCTAGTATCCATAACACAAGTTCTTTAAGAAACTTAATTTGGGCTAGATAATGTTGTGTGAGTGTCAGAAATATTTATTTACTTAAATCCTTGATCAAATATCCTGACATACCTAGGTGCCCCAATCGGCATGTGTTCGATGTTTTAGTTATTTGTCAGGGATCGTAAGTACTATTAGAACATGAATATCGCGTAAGTAAACGATGCGACAATCGTTTCATATCGTTAGGCAAACTGGACGGCAACGACAGCAGCGCGGGCAGCGAGGCGGGGAATCTGGGCCGTTCTCGACGCCAGCGGGCGCTCGAGCGATTTGTCGCGGTTTCATACAAACTCAATACTATGGTGTCGCGGAAATCGCTGCCTGCGCCGCTGTCGCTCTCGCTGTCGCTGTCGCTGCCGTCCAGTTTGCAGCCTTAAGCATCTTAAACTTTTCCTCTAATTTGCGGGCATTCTATTCTATACCCTTTTAAGACGGTTATCTTTATCTTGTAAGTTATTCTTAAAAGGTTAGTAAAACCAAAAAAATTTACTCTTCAAAAGTGTTCAATTTTACGGCTTTTTGTTCGAGAGTGTATGTAGGTACCTATGTAGGTATGTTCAGTAGTTAAGTCTTCAAAAGTAGGACTGCAGGGATATTCGTTGTTTGATCACAAAAAAATATTAACAGCTTATGAAGCAATTTTATAACGGTTTAGTTTATCAGTGAAGGCGTCGACATCTTTTTACACAAAAAGCGAGATTCAAACACTCAATATAAAAACCAATCAACTCTTTTTAAGTTATAAAAAAAAAACAACAAAAAACTGATGTTAATCCAATTTTACGGTACACATCATAAAAACCAAATAACTCATTTAACTTCTAAAGGAAAATCCGTAAACCTAATTCCCAAAGAATGATCCAGAGAGAGCTTTTTATTTATCGATTCAAAAGCTTTCCCAACCCCGACGAGACACAGGAAATTATTAAAATATTTCAAGGAAACTTGAAAAATATGTTAACGCTATCTCTACTCGGGTATCGGGCGAAAGCCCTCGAAAGCCCTTTTGAAAAGCTCACCCACTAATCACGAGGAGATTTTATCCGCTTAACTTATAACAGGATTTCCTGTGCAACGCATTTTTATATCAAAATCAATTGACGCTTAAATTAGATTGTTGGTAAGTGGCGGTTGTGTGTTTATTTTCAGATATATTGTTTATGTAAAATACTTAAAGCAGTGGCTAACCTTCTTATAGTCAGCTTTGAAAAAATAAAAAAAATTGTCAACCGCGGTTAACATTGTCTATGAAGAATTTTACGAAAATACAATATCAAAAAGAAATGAAACTTTTAACCGAAAACACAGAGTAACCTAATTTGTTACCGCATTTTATCAAATACATCATGTTGATTGGCAATCAATGGTTACTTATTTTTTAACTAGAAAATAAAATAAATAAGAATGTAAATTACTTTCATTATTATTGGGAACGCTTCCCGCCCAAATATCCAGGAACTAATAAAGCTTTATTGACCCACAATAATATGAAATGTTCTATTGACAGAAATATACGATCTGCCGACTTGTAAATATTCTTCCTGCAAAGAAAAGGGTTCAAAGGAGTTATTAGTGCGATCGAATAACCAGTAAAAGCTCTAGTCCAATTAAGTTACCGACATCAAAAAGGGACAGTATTTATGATTTTTCAAATATAAAAATTTCGAGGCTTTTTAATTTAGCGACGGTATGTTTTTTAAGGGTTCTGCATTAATTACTTTATGGAAAAGATGTAAATTTGCGATGTCCACGCCGTGAAGTTTCGTCACCATATGTTTGCCGTTCATACCTTGTCGAGATCGCATGTAGGTACGTTATGTGTTTTAACTATACCCTTTTTATTATAATTTACTCAATGAAATTCACAGGGTGTGGACTTATAGTTATCCATAAAAAGATTCTAAACATTTAAAGGATAGCGCGCACTCACTTCAGATTTAATATAGTCTTAGTACTCATATAATAAATACTATTTTAAAAACCTGAAAAATCTTGAAAAGATTGGCGATTAGCAAGATCGTAGCGCTGAAAGTTTATTCATGTACCATCCTTAGGTTCCTGGACTTTTCTAATTCCGGAAATTTCAATGCTCAGGTCTTATTTACATTTAAAATCTCAGTACCCTGCAAATATGGTTAATGGGATCAAAAGCCAGTCTCCGGTTACACTGAGGAAAGTTGCTGCAATGCAACGCAACAAAAAATAAAGAAATTACATTATCCTAGTCATAGACATATTTAGGAAAAACTAAAATACCAACATTTTTAAGTTTTAAGAAAATTAAGTATTATTAATGAATATAATAATCAGTTTAAGATATGATTAATGGTTGATTTAGGTCAGATTTTTTTAAATAATTAATATCCACTTCAGCTGGGAGACGTCCATTGCTGGACATAGGCTTATTATAGATATTTGCGCAGTAGCGTGGCGCGGGTGACGGTTTCAGTATTGTATCGTTTCACTCCGAAAAGTTACCGTGATTTACAAATTACGACTAAGAGCGGTTACGCTATCTTATTACATTAAATAAACATACACACTAAACAAACCTTCTCGCCTAGTAAACGTAATGTTCCTGTACGGGAAGCTGATGAGGTCGAACTGCGACAGCGTCATGCCGGGGACGAAGTTGACGCTCTCCGAGTTCTGCCACTGGTACACCAGCTGCTGGTTGGAGTACGCATCTGTTGTTGAGGAAGAAGACATACATCATCATCTTTTTTCTTTTCTTTTATTGGTTTACCAGAGAATTTTACATCAATTACATACAAAGCGAAACAGTCTTAAAAACATAAAATTTTAATGTACATTCATATTAAGGTAAACACATCATGCATAATACATTACAATTGGATGGTTCTTTAATAATTACTCTCCTAACAAATTATAATTGAGTACGATATAAAATTGTACAATATAACAATACAATTTCGAAAATCAAATAAAAAATACTTGTTCATCATCGGGGACACGCCAGTTGGCTGCTGGACAAGGTTGGTCCTTGGAAAGATATATGTACTACCAAAAAAAACATCGACACAGTTGCGGACGGGGATACCTATAGCTTTTGCCGGAGCTATATGGATTTTTTTCTTAATAATTGTTTTGAGAGAGAATTTACATATTAAATAGATCAATAATATCTATATTAAATAGGCTTCCATGCTGGACTGGGAGCGAAAGAAAAACATAGAATGGACCAGCTGCTTCTCTTCCTGGGCATACTGTAAAAGTCAGTTAAGGGACAGAGGTTTTATTGGCGTTTTTTGAGGGCGATAGGCTGACTCCCTGTCACTGCAATAGTCTCTCTCCATCATTATAATACCGTGAAATTTGTCAAACGTGACATCAGATGGTTTGATGACCTCTGGTGTTCTGCCTACCCCATAAGGGATACAGGCGTGAAGTTAATCCACAGAGATTTGCTACATATTTTTGCTAGTTCCGTTGCTGTAATACGGGGCTACTTTGTGGTCAATACGGCTATCATTCACAAATGTATTGTAATGTACTCGCTTATAATCACTATCTATGGTAGCCGCGTAAGGGCGACTACCCCTGAAGAATACCCCTGCCACCCCTGGATAACGTTAAATTGAAGTCAAAAGCAGGTTTAGTCACTGGTAAGAAATCTAAAATACTTTTGAAAGAAAAGAAAGAAAAGAAAAGAAAGAAAAAAAGTTTTATTATTACAAAAAAATAATAATACAGTTACAAAGGAAATAAAACATATATTATTTTTTACATTTAAAAATAAAAGTTACAAAATTATTAAAAATATAAAAAAAGCATTTTGTGACAATGGGGCAGACCTCAGTAATAGCTGCCAGAAATGTATAAATTTTATGGCAGCGCTGATTTTCAGGCCTGACCTTTCATATAGGTACAGCATTATTACAATAATATAAATTTTGATATTTTCATATCATAGTTAACATTAAAAAAAGTATACAAAAAAAAAGTAAAAAACACTTCATCAATCCATTTTTGTATTGTGTACGTTTTAAATTTATATTTAACTACTAGTACCTATTTATGTTTGTATAAATATAAATATGTAGGTATCTTTAGATACATTCAAATAAATACAATAAATTTTTTTTCAACACACTTGCTCGTAAAGTGAGCGTTATTCTATTGAGTTTAGAACTATAAACTGGGCTATAAGTCACGCGTGCATTAATATATTATACCCTAGTGCATAATATAATGAATCCTACAAAGTTGAATTGTAACTTTGTGCAAATAACATGCGAGAAAACAGAGCATATTTTATTGGTCCGGGTTATACACTAAATATTTTCAGAAACAACAAAGAGGTTTTATACCACTTCAAATCCATATACATTTTTAAATGTTTGCGCCTTATATTAGTAAAATAAATTTGTATATTAAACAAATTATTCACAATTTACAATCATTTGCCATAAAATATTAAAATATTTGCATTTACCACTCCAAATTAAACATTTTCACTTAAAATAGGCTGTATATGCTATACAGACATTGACACATTTGACGGAAAAAAAAACCTACGCGCATGCGCGAGGTTCGGCGCCATTTTTCAATCACAATTCACAGCTTTGTTATCAAGTGTGTTTGTTATGTTATGATCACGTATGTCTGTCTTTTACTCACAAGTGTGTTGAAAAACGTCGTATGTAACTCGTGAGCGTTGCTAATTACAGTCTCGGCTCATTATTAAGCCCTCGCCTGCGGCTCGGGCTCAAATCACAGCCTCGACTGTAATTAGCAACTTCGCTCACTTGTTACATAATATACTATTAAATAAGTATATAAAATAAATAAATGTGGATGAAAATAATAAGTAATTACTGAATGAGTATAGAATAATTAAAAATAAATAATAAATATAGGATATAATATTTAACTTCAACATAATTACTTTTTCATTAAATAAGCTAATAAAGTTATATTATACGAGATTATTTGTATTGCAGGTTTGATATTTCTTTATAACGTTCTAAAACTAATATACGATATTTAAAATTTAAATAATGTATCCCATTCTTATCCATACTTGATATCTTTATACTTAGTATTCTTTATTTGACCATTAAATATACGAAAACAACTGAACGCGTTATGGCCTGAGCTAGGTTTTTTAATCAGTTGTTAGCCGTTGTATCAGTTGTTCGTTTTTGTTATAGCCCCGATTCCGATTATAGTATAAGGAAAGTTAAAAATACAGATTTTTAAGTAAATGATCAATCAATCCAGCTTCTCATGATGTTACTCACAACTGCCGAGGATGAGAGGACACGACTGTCGGTCCATGGGGAAGTTGCGCAGCTCCATGGGACACTTGGCCTTGATCGTCAGCCTGGGGAAAAGATATAATGTTAGTTCATGTAGGCATAAGCAGGACCTTTGGAGAAGACCCACTTATTTAGTGCCAACGCTGGGTTTCATTCAAAACTGCATCGTCCGTACCATACGCGCATTCGATACGGACGTTCGGAAAGCGCCAAGCGCCGCGTATGATACGCGTGTACGGTACGGCAAAATGTTAAGAAAGTTTGTATGTTTGAATCTCTCTTAATAGGTGTTATATAAAGCTATGGGTAGGTGTGCCTTTTTGAAGATACGGACGTACGGTACGCGCGTTCGAACGCTTAACGTAGCGTTGGCACTTATAGAAAAATAAAAATAATTTATGGCACTGATGTTATCGTCAGAAATCTAGCCAGCAAGCCAATTACTAAAGGAATTTGATTTTCAATAGCTGTTCATTACAGATTAACCCGCTTAAATCCGAATAGAAAATATTGTTTTTTAGGTCTAAATTATAGATACCTATTTAAGTAGGTATGTGCGAGATATAAACACAATCCGTCATTATGCCATTTGAACTAACGGAGTAATACCTAATTATCCATCCATCCTTACAAACTTTCATGTTCGTCATATTAAAAGAATTTATTGCTTACTTTTCCAGGGCTATTCTCCTAAATAACAGCGTCGAGTTCATCGATGCATCAGCGACGAGTCACATAATTGGTATTGACTTATATCACAACTTTACACGTCAGTAAGAACTGTTATTCTTCGAACGGTTTGATGATTTTCTTTAGATTTGGGATTCTGCTAAATGTAGCATCTGTGAACTCGACGACGAAATTTTTAGTTTTTACTAAGCCAAAAATCCGATCGTGGTCGTTCGACGCCGTCGCGTCGGTCGATTTGTGTAGTAACACCCTTAAATAGCTTTTATAAACTCTTGTGAAACTCAATCATAATTTTACCGTATAAAATTGTATCTATAATCAATTATACAGTCAATAAATCCTTTAAAGTCAATAATTATTTAAATCAAACGATAGTCTATATAGTCGTCTGCGTCGATAACCATCAAACTTGATCGTAAATCCACTCGCCAAGCTTGGCCATAGAGGCACTTTGTTTCCTTTATGAGAAAAGTTCCATACAGCTCAAATTGATAATGTGATTGAAAGAATCAATCAAATTTATTACTTTGAAAGAGGTCGTATTAAAACTAAAAAAAGTTCTGCAGTGCAGTGTCCGACCTCCTTGAATACTAACTTCAAATTCAAATTTCAATAAAGTGATTCTATTTTAGAACTGGTAATTAATTTTGTTTTCAGGCAAGATAGTTGTCGTTTTTAATGGCATAGATAAATACCAATAAACAAATAATAATTTACTTACACACATAAAACTTTATTACACCTCTCAACGCTATAGCATTCATAAAAGTGCTAGAAATTGTAACTAGAAATAAGTGAAGGGTTAAACTTCTAGTCACAAAATAATAAATTGGTTTTGTATAAACAGAATTAAGTATCATGTCTATATTAGTTGATAGAAAACACTCTATCACTCAATATACTCTACATTTTAATTCTACGTGTCACGTACTAACGAGCTAGAGTTTGTTATTTATAATTTTGGAGGTTTGATTTTCATTTCAATTTTCACTTTCGAAGTAAGATCTTAAAGAAATGCATCATCTGACTTTTTCGTTATACCCAGTTTAAATTTCAAACAATAAATCTAGAAAGAAAATCGTTTATTACCTAATCTGAAAAGCGGATTAAATGTCTCTCCAACTTACTTGACACAAACAATATAAACAACCTAAGAATATCTCATCCTAATCTTCCTTAAATCGTTGTTCAAAAAATTAAATAAAGTACGTTTTGAAAAAGAACCTCTTTCATTTAAATTTAGAATAAAGTATACTCAGCCAATGAACGGCGATGTAACCGGAGCGGACATTTTTCAAGTCCGCGCCAATTAAAAGCTGTTTGTATATTGGATGGTTATGAAGCCGAGGGAGCGAGAAAATTGGATAGTAAACGTAATTATAATATTAAACAATATGATTTAGTTGTTAAGAATAGTTTGTAACTTGTTATTTAAAGTAAAGGGAAATCAAAAGGGAACTAAAACTCTCTTCATCTCAGCTCATTTCAAGTCTTGGCAATTCATATAAAAAAGGCAAATTTTTTTCGAAGAGATATTTACTTAATTTTTTTTTACCTCCTTGGTCGCTTAGCGCTAGGGCGGAAAGCTAGAATTAAAGTTACCTACTTAAATGTGCAAACGCTTAAGTACGTCTACTATTGATTTTTAAGCACTTCTGGCATTATGCGACGATATCTCTGCCTGCACTGTGTCAGATGGTATCTCAGCTCAAAAAGAGAACTTAAAAAACAAAACACGTAGACAGGTAATTTATGAATTAATTTGTACGCTATGTATGTATGTTTACTGTTGATATACGATAGTAAATAAATATCGTAAATTACATAATTATCGGCACACTGCGTGTAGTGTCCTCAATCCATCATGTTGTTGAACAGGATATGATCACTCTCGCGCGTGCTCTGGCAACTTATATTAAAAAATAAAAAACGTATTACCATAGTTATTTGATAGTCAATAATTTATATTAGTTAAATAATTATATGATGCTAGTTTTTAGGCGGTATTTCTTAATTTTGTTTTCATAAATTAAATCTCACGAAGTAGCACGACCCTATATTATTGGTGTCAAAAAATCTTTTTTACTATACAGGCTAAACTTCAAAGGCATTTAACCATTAAATAAATCATCATTTAATCCACCTACTTAGAATATTGAAGATTATCCTTGGAAAAGCTGGCGTAAAACACAACTAGCTTGGTCGACTTACGCTTGAAAGGACCACAGTGAACATGTTGGCCCGCTTGCGACGATTTTTGATACTAGATCTACTGGCAATTCTTAACAGTGACATGACATATATTATCAATCTTTCCCTCCTCATACTCTCATATACCTCGTTTCTTTAAATATACTAAAGATGAGAACCAGACGTGACCATGACGAAAAATATTAAATGAATATATGAATAAAATCCCCAGACAATCACACCAACTACATGGCCCCAAACTAAGCAGAGCTTGTGATATGGGATACAATGAAGTGACCTAGGGGGAACCGAGGATATAAATACATATTAAATAGATAAACGCCCAGACCCGGAACATATTTTTTTCTTTTTCCGTGCGGGAATCGAACCCGTGACCACTGGCGTCTGAGGCAGACAGTGTTACCCCATCGCCAAAGTGGTCGTTGGCGTAACACTGTAACACTTAAAATATAATATAATAAAAATACATATTATATTATAGATAGTTCAACTCAGTTGTGCGCGCGGCCCTATGTGTGGGTAAACCTTGTACGTATACAGTGACTTTGTGTGCGTACAGTGACGACGACTGCAGCGTCACTGCCACACAAATGGAAGTTGTATATTTACAAGCGCACACACACATAGCGCCGCGCACACACACATAGCGCCGCGCGCACAACTGAGTAGAACTATCTATATTAAAGTAGCAGCAACCTACCTCATAGAATATAAGATGTCTCCATGCTGGCTAATCCTCAACAGTTTATTAGGCACCGTGATTGTGTGCACGTAGGAGTGCTTCCCGTTGTAGAAGTAGGTGTCTGGTCTCCAGATCCTCTCCAGCATTTTGATGGAGAGGGAGAGGGAGCGGATGGGCCCCAGGAAAGAGAGACGCGTGTCGCGCCAGTACTGCCTGAAGTAGCAGTCCATGGAGTAATCCTGTTGGGAAGGAAATAAGAGATAGGCTTTGGGGATCAAGTTTTAAATATCAGTCAGTTTTAGATTTTTTATAGTTTGACATTGAATTAATGTACCTACTTATATGTTAACTATTGCTTCGTTAGGGCCTCTTAGGATCCTCTGAGTTAACTTTCATACATATAAAAGCTTGCGTTGAATCATCACACCGATAACGACAAGTTAATATACTTTTATAATTCGTCATTTTCATCCTTAGTAACGACGAGGTTGAATATCGACCACAGGGACTCTATATTCTATATTCTAAATAAATTGAAAAGAAAAACTCAAAATTATAATCTAGGTTTTTGCAAAATCTCTTTGAATACGATAGTAAACATGCCAAGTACCTAATGTTCTACCCCTAGCATACCTCTAGGGCAAATGCACAGCTAGACAGAGTCAGTTAGAACGTCACTTAGAGAAAACTTTAAAGAAATATTTTTTTTATGTCCAAATATGTTCGAAAATCTGAGGATTATCTCTGTTTATTATTATTTAATAAATTCATATGAATGAATGAATGTATTAAATAATAATAAACAGAGTTACAAATATAAATATAATCGAAAACAGCTACATTAGTCAATGACTGTGTCGTAGCCATTTACGCCCACCTCAAAAACAGTATACAACTACAATAAACAAGAAATTATATAAAAATATTAAGTATCAGAGATATGTATAAAATCAAACCGAGAAGGGTACATTCTTAGAATACTGCGTTAGAAATACAAAAATGCAAGTGTAGTTTGAATAATATTTAGAAGTACCCTCACTTAATTTTAGGTTGTATGGTATTTGCGTCTTCCTAATGTCTAACTTAGAGACTTCAAAAATCTATTTTGTCAGCAACTTTTAAGTTTGAAGTCCTCTAAATTGATGCTAGAGACCTAAAATTAGACAGTGTCGAGTTGAGCTCAATAAGTACTTGAAGATTTTTAAATATACAGGGTGACTGGTGACAAATTTTAGACTTTCAAAGAGAGCACTCTGTAACTGATTCTGGTCATAATTATGTAATAAAAGTAGGTACTTAATTTTTCACTAGAATTCCCTATGCACAAATAAAGTGTTTTTTCGCGGCACTTACAACACTGTAAGCCGCCGAGCCGCGCCGCGGTATCAAAGGTATGCCGGAAAAGTAGTGTGTGCGCTAGTGTAACAATATGTTTCGGTTAAGTTTACTCAGTTAATAATTAATATTATTTCAAACTTGTTCTCTTCGTGTATGATTTCAATATACCACCCCCTTTCTGAAGTACTGTACTGAACTGATGTTCACAAATTGTTGTTGAGATTTTGATTTTGAGAGATTTTGAGCTCATTACTGCTTTTTCTCGCCAACAGAGCGATTACTCGATTCCCAGCATACACGAAATGATATCTTATAAAATAAAATACGAATCGGATACCATGGAAAAAGAAAATATTCAAACAGAAAATTTACATCGTATGGTATATTATATATTAGTTAATCTAGAGTATAGTTTAATCAGAGATATTTAAATATGTTGCAGATAAAAATTCACATTATGGATTTATCATTTAGAGACTTAAAATAACATATCCCTTTCCAATTACATGCGTTTCCATCTGCGACATCATCTTAACTTACCGTAAAGTGAGATTGAGGTCGACGGTCATAACCGATTTGAAAGGGAAGTAAATTAAGAAGTATATTAAATGTTTACGAAGTCCTGACTTTACTATCAATCGAGGCCGTAATTATAAAAAGCTCTCAGCTGTGAGAGTAATTTTAAGTGAGGGAACCTATCTACATTTACGTATCGTAAAACCTGTCTCAGAGTTGAAAGCGTCTTATTGATATGGTATATGGTAACTGTTATTAGAAAGATCATGACCAATTTCAAAATAAATGAAAGACGATCTTCCCTGAAGGTTTGGTAAAAGCATTACTTCCCGTATAGGCGTTATTCCCACAATATAAGCCACGAATACGAATAGATAAGCTACGAACAGGCCGGAGAGCGTTTTCCAGTCGACAGGGACGAGCACTCAAGGTTTTACATCTATCAGGTTTACCGCGATATTGCAGTGCTTCTACGATATCTGCGTCAATGAGAATAGATGATTATTTCGCCATAATACGTAAAAGAACTCTTCGCTCACAGCGAGGTTGCAATCTATGTAGTTCCAACTGGGCATTTAGGTTGCTTTCTAGTAAACTGGAGCTAATATGGAAGCATTTTAAACCTAGTAAACTATCATGGTCACTACCTTTATTTATTTATTCATAAGGTACACCAACAGCATAACATATAATTGAATTTAGAAGTAAAATTGTTCAGGTACATTTCTTATATGTATGCCTATTTTACACAGCTTTGGTAAAAATAAGGAGTAAACAATTGTAATAAGTTCTCAAATACAATAAGATTAAATTAAATAAGAATAAGAATTGAAAATTTATGGGTATAAGAATTTAAATAATAAGAATAAAATTTTAAAATAATAATAATAACAATGTCAATGTGATGCAAAATGATACAGCGATATTCTGAGATTAAACATTGAATATTTAAAAATTAATTACTTTTCTTACAGATTTAGGATTTAAATTTAACACAAAGTGTATTTTTGAATGTTTCCAAATTATCATTAAAAATATCCAGCTCGGGTAATTCAGCAGAAAGAATTGTATTGGGATAGTATTCTGGAGATTGGGTGATGAAAGCCCATATTTGATCGACACTCAGGAATACTAAAGATTTTGGTAATACGGTGTCTCGGGTAATTATATGGTATCGATAAATTTATTTTATTGAAAATGTAAGCACAGGAAATTATGCCATTGAGTACTTTATGCAGAAAAGCTAAGTCAGCAACAGAGCGACGATTTCGCAACGAGCACATGTTGAAGTGTTTCATTATTTGCTCATATGGACGTAGATGCGATATGTTTGGAGAAAAAAACGCAACACTTCTTGTAAAGGCAACTTTAGATAAAACTACCTACAGCACTGCTGAAGTCACGCGAATTCTAAAATAATAATCCTTATTTCAGGTATAGATCGCTCCACACGTAGTTACAATGTCGGTTGTGGGTTAGGTACTAAGGAAAAACCCAGCCAGGCCTTCAAAATATGCGCAAAAAAATAAGCTAAATAAATAAATAAGACTCTTATAATCCCTGTTAGATACTTATATTAATTGTATGTTATTAAAGTTAGTTCCAGCACTGTATATTTAGTTCCAAATTCACGAATGTGAATAGCCAACGCGTTATTTATTTTTATATACTATCTCTAGAGTTAAGGAAACAAATGATGTCTACCTGAGTTTTTTCTATTGTCAATTTTTTTTTAAAGCTGTCTTAACCATAAAGGTGTATAGCTTTTTAAATAAAGATTTAAAAAAAAGTTAGTTTCAGTTTTAGGTATTAAAATATCAATACGACCACTTTGGCGATGGAGTATACCTATCTGCCAAAGGCGACAGTGATTGCGGGTTCGATTCTCGCCCGGAACAAGAGAAAATGCTCCGAGTTTGGGTGTTTATCTATATATGTATTTTATTTTCTAGGTTCCCCCTACTTCGCTACATGCTATCCCATAACACAAGCTTTGCTTACTTTAAGGTCATGTAGTTGGTGTGATTGTCTGGGGATTTTATTTATTTTAATACATAACCCGCCATCTCATGAACATTGCACTGACAATATTAAATAAACTGAAGCATACTTGAGGTATTTCTTTGTAGATCACGTAGAACTTATCAGGTGATATTAAGCTCTATTAGTCGTAGATTTTAATAAAAACTTACACCTTAGATACTTACCTTCGACAATAAAAACTAAAAAATACCGTTTTAGAAGTAAAGCTTCTTTTCCAGACACCTACTTACTAATATTATTCCGGGTAACTGCCGGGTACAGTCGCGCCCATTCGGCCATTACGTAAAAAACAGAGGCAATGAATATATGAATTTCAATACATAACCCGCCATCTTATGAACATTACACTGACAATATTAAAGAAACTGAAGCATACTTGAGGGTTTTATTTGTAGATCACGTAGAGGGTCTTACCATGTCGAGCTCCGAAATAGGACCCATGCTGCGGATCAATATGTTCGTTTGAACAACTGTTGGGTATCCTGGAAAAGAAAAGAAAATATAAATTTTCGTCGCGGCTGTACGTAAAAGGAGATATTTTGAATAAATAGCGTTTTGGGTATGGTCAGCGGTACAGGGTAGTTTTCCATAACCAATAACATTGGATTAAAAATAATGTCAGGAGAATTTACTATAATATGTATTAAAAATTTATTAAGTGTTGTCTGTTCTTTACTTTAATTACTCTTAAAAAATAGAAAAATGTGTAAATAAAAATTACCCGACCAGGACTCGAACCTGGAACCTCTCGTTTGCCGGACGAGTGCTCTTCCACTGAGCTACCGGGGCCTGGCGGTACGCCTCGAAATTACTTAGCACATTTTTGTTTTTTACGTTATATTGCTATGGTAGCTCCATCTCTTGCTTTGCAGCTATAGCTAATAGCTTTGCAGCTATGACAACCCGAGACTTTTTTTTTCAGAAATTGTGCATCACAGTTAAAAATGAAGTATTGCAATGTTTAATAATATGTTAAAGTTTTTGCATTTAAAATGCTTTATTAATCTTAAATAATAGTTATAATATTTTTTTTATTTAACACATTTTTTCTATTATTTAAGTGTTCGTTACTTTTTTATTAGGTACCTTTCACCGTTTCTTAGAGGTTTCTACTTGAACATCGACTTTTGAGGAACTATAGTATATATAGATATCTACTACCAACATTTGCGACAACTTGATATAAGTTCACTTAAGAGCTTGTTATTACATTAAACTTAAGTTCTTGGAACCTTTATTATCTAAAATAAAAAGAGCCCAGAGGCACTCTCACACAAAGTAATATTAATTTTGATATATAAAGCTAAAATTCACATCCTACTTATTTTTTTATGAAAATAAACAAAAATAATGATTTTACATAATCGTAATTATTCACTTAATTAAATGATTTGCTTATACATTTCTGATTTAAAATAATGAAAACATTTTAAAACCAACAACTTTTTCTTTACAATGACGACTTTAACTTTCTATCAAACTTCAGTAATCATCCCGGTTGTCACTAACAAAATGAAAACACCAATACTTCCAAATATACAGGGAAGTTGGTTTTTGAGCAGTCTTTTGTCGTAATCGTGGAATGTCGCTCGTTCTCCCACCCTGTATATGATAGGTATCTACGGTTACCGAGAGCTCAGCTTGAAGCTTTGCACGATAATTTTTGCCAGATTAAAAAAGTTTGCAAAAGCTCCTGTTCAAAACATGAGTTTGTTTTACCGGTAATAAGCTTGATCTAAAAACTTTATTATCCTGAAAGCATAAAGTAGGTACAAAAATGACATATATAATTAATCATATTACCTACTTTATATTTTTTTTTATATTTATAAATCTTCCATGCTGGACTGGAAGCGAAAGAAAAACATAGAAAGTGCCAGCTGCTTCTCTTCCCGGGCAAACTGTAAAAGTCAGTTACGGGACGGATGTTTTATTGGCGTTTTTGCGGGCGATAGGCTGACCCCCTGTCACTGCAATAGTCTCCATCATAATAATACCTCCAAATTTGTCAAACGTGACATCAAATGTTTTTATAGCCTCTGGTGTTCTGCCTACCCCATTAGGGATACAGGCGTGAAGTTATGTACGTATGTTATAAATCTTTTTCTATTTAATGAGCCTTCAACTTCATATATTCATTTTTGTTTATTTAAAGCTAAGCACAGAAACTGCCTGTTGGATTTAAAATATCGGCTATATTTTAACAAGAATCGCAGCAGCCAAATTAATACACAAGTGATATACATATACAGAGTTGTTTATTAGTCACTGGTCAAATTGAAATGTTGTTTTCTTTGTTATGATATAAAGGTACAGTCACGTCTAATAATACAGGGTTCATTTGTAGTCACCGGCCAATTTTTTTTTACACAATTAGTATCATTTATAGAAACGATTTTTTCAAAAAAAAAGTAGTTTTTTTTTACAAAGAAATACATATATCCGCTAATATTTTAAGCAAACCATGGTCACTCTAAATTACCATTAAAATAAAGGCAACTACGCGCTACTACAAAACATCTTGTAGTATTAGTAGGTATGTTCATCAACAGCGACTATTTTTTTTTAAAGTTTGTGGTTCCATATTTCTACTTTTTTGTACTGAGCGACTATAAAATAAATATGCAGGAACGTTTGTATCGTATCAAAGAAACTAACGATTAAATTTGGCTGGTGACTACAAATCAACCCTCTATGTATACATACTCATTGGAATCTGAACCTTATCACAACCGAATTATTTGCGAAGTGTATACATATTAATGCACGTGACTGTACCTGCATACTTATTTATTTTAGTATCGCTCAGTAGAAAAAAAAAGCAAACTTTTTTACAAATAGTCGGTGTTGATGAACACAGCTACTACGACGCAGCATTTCGTTGTAGTTCTACGACGTAGTACTACAAGATGTTTTGTAGTAGCGCGTAGTCGTCTTTATTCTTAATGGTATTCATTCATAATTTAGAGTGACCCAAAATTGCTTCATAATTATGTTAGCAACTATATTAATTTCCTTTTGAAAAAAATACATATCTTTTTTTGCAAAAATCGTTTCTATAAATGATACTGAATGTGTAAAAAAATTGGCTGGAGACTAAAAAACTAACCTGTATATAATATAATCACGAACAAAGTAACTAACCTTTTCCATGCGTAGGCAGCTGCGAATTCTCATAATTCTTCAACAAATTCTCCAGCACTAGTGATATATTCTTTGACACCGCGTCGTTAATGCTTCTCTTATTCCTCCAAAGATCTCCCGTCTCAATCTCGTAGTAAGTAGAATTCTCGAGGCTTAACAATTCCGTATTCCAGTAAGCATTTCTCGTAACATTGAGATGTTCTACTGTGGCTGAAATGTCTCCGTCGTTCGCTGAGTTTAAAGCCGTCAACGTTATTGGGTAGGTGCCATTTTTGGTCGTCAAGTAGATACCTCCTTTTGACTCCGCCCGGGAAATGCTGAGGACAGAATGTCACATAAAACTCTCAACAATGACACTGATTCATATCGCTCATACAAAGGGACGTTAAAGTTATATGAGTTTGGGAATTTTTCGGTTTCGTTGTGTGTTTGTGTGTTCAAAGTTGAATGATAGTACTTTATTATTATAAGGATAATATACGACCGGCTGGTGTAGTGGTAACATGCATTGCCTTCTATGCCAGAGGTTCGAATCCCGGCGGCGGCGGATATTTGTGTGATGTACACAGATATTAGCCGTCAAGTCATGGATGTTAATATGTTTATTTAAGTTTATTCTAATAAAAAATATGTATTTATTCAATGTGTATGTTTATATATTTCTTAAGTATAACAGTTATAGTATCCATAACACAAGTTCTTTAAGAAACTTAATTTGGGCTAGAGAATGTTGTGTGAGTGTCAGAAATATTTATATTTATTTACTTATTTTTTATTATTTTATGATGGAAGACAATAGTTTTACTATGTCAAAAATATCTTTAATGAAACATAAATTAGGCCCTCTCAGGTCCGTATCGTGGAATAAATGAAGCATAGATTTGCTGTTATCTCTCCATAGCGCACTGTCAAAAAATCTGGACTTAAAGGCCTCTTGTAGCCCGGTGCGTACCTACTTCCCGCCCAAATAATTTCGCGGACGTGAGCAAGCGAAAATACGTTGAACTGGTTTATTTTCAAAAATTATTACTATTTAAAAATTTTGCTTTAGTTAAAAAAAGTCCGTTTTATGTTTTTGTGTACTTTTTACATGAATCCATAATGGAATTTCTTAGCAATATGCGTTTGAAATGGCAAATTAGTATTATGTTAATGATTTTTTTTTATCGAGACAATTTTCTTTAATCACGTCTCTATCTTTACACAGTGGTTGGTTATATGATTATTTTTTGTGAATATATTGTTCAGTCACAACATGTACATATTACTGAGTATATTACCGTAAAAAAAAGTGTAAAATCGCTGCATGCTCGCCTTAAGTACTAAACAAGCCTTTAGTCCGGGAATTTGTTGGGTGGGATGGAATTGTGATTATACAAAATATAGCCTTAATTTTTAATAGCAACGAAAATCTGATTTATGTTCGTGTTTTGGATACATCATTTTTGGATGAATTTAAATTGAACTATCTACATGTGAATAGCCGTGTAAACAGCTTGCTTTTAACGTAATATTCACATTTACGTGTAACTGCCTCGTGTTTATTTTTTTCATGTCCTTGTCATGTTATACTTATACATATTTATTTGTGTACTGAGCACTTTTGATATCGAATAAGTTTTGTAGATTTCTCAATGGTAACGTTGAGATTTCAAATCTTGGTATACGAAGTTCGTTTAAAAATCTACAAAATAATGTTATCCTTACATATTCTAAAATAGTAAAATCGCTTAAGCATTCCAAAATATCTCGAAATGAGACCTACAGTAATAAACATCATCAAAATAGAAGCTAAAAATATTTATATAAAATATCAAATGAAATAAATCTTATATCAATTTCTACAATTTCCTCAACGAACTGACTGAAGATGTTTGCAATTCAAAACGCTCTGTTCGCTGTAATTGCTAGTATATTGACTAAGGCTCGGCCCAGATCTCTCATTTATGTAAAATCACTATATTTACATTAGTTATACCTACAGGTATGGCTCAAGGAGGGGATCTTGGCAACGACCCCAAGTTTTTCTGTTTCGTTATGCTAAAAAGGGTTAACCCGAATACCATTATCTATAGATATAACTAGAGTTATTTTGCATATTTTTGTAGGGCGGTTTTGCTGGAAATTAAATATAAAAGTTGTTCTATTTCAAACTAACAGCTGCGCGGTTTTACCCGCATTTCTTCCCGTGGGAACTTCTGGATAAAATATAACCTACCTCAAGGATTGGGCATATACAAAAAATCAAATTAAACCTGTAGTTACAGAGATTAGCACTTTCAACAAATTCTGATTATAGATTTTTACACGAGTGAGTGGCCATGGCTTCTGAAAATTAATGAGCCGCGAAGGTAATGTCTACATGATATCAAAAGCCATTAAAATTAATTACATAGGTTGATCTCAAGGTGATTAACCATAGTTACTAAGACATGAGCCTTGTTTTGTATACTTTATATTGTGCATTGTACTGTGATCTTGCTCTCTTGCTCAAACGCATATTATCGCAGAGGTAAGGTTGCCGTTAAACAAAGTCATGCAGTCGCCCGTGACTGGATAGGATATATTTCGTTGTTTGTGCGGAAATTCATTTAACTTCAACTTAGCGTACCGCTGGACACTTCAGTTTTGTCGTAAAGTTTAATAAGAAAAGTTGTGTTTGAAATAGATTCTATTAATGTGAACAATTTTATGACCGCATTAAAAGAAAAACAGAAGAAGCAGGAAGTAAGTCAAATCGATGCTGTAAGCATGGTTTATGATATTTTTTTGGAACTGTTCGTGATCTCCGTGGTGCAGTGGTCTAGACGCTACTAAGCAAATCATGAGGTTCGATTCTCGCACGGAACAAGAAAGACAAAATGTTCCGGGTCTAGGCGTTTATCTATAAAGATACGTATTTATATTCTTAGTGTATTTATATTCAAGGTATATTCTCCCCTAGTTCGCTCCATGACATCTCATAACACAAGTGTTTTTTACTTTGAGGCCATGTAGTCTTGATTGTCTGGGGATTTTGTCTATAATTATATTTTGTTTTTTCTTCCAGAAATATATGATTAAATAAAAACAAATAGCAACATAAAACTCTTCTAGGTTAATAAAATAAACATGTAAAAACGCCAATTTCAGCAAAATTGGCTGACAATGCGACGCGAATTGCGACGCCTCAAAGCACCGCGATCAATCACATTTATACAAGCTATTTACTATGGACACTAAATAAAATAATAAACTGTATTTTTTTTTGTTTTTTTTTTTTTTGTACCTTATATGGTTAAAATAACACTTTACAAACAGAAAACCTAATCAATGGCAGTAGCAAATGACCCATTACAAATATCTACAGATTTTGTAAAAAAATCGGGGCTCTCACTTTCACGTATCGCACGGAGGTCGTCTTATACCTATAATTGCTAATATAAAAAAAAATATCAAATTGATTAATATGAAATTCGGCAATGCAAACGAAAGTTAATTAAAACTGATATTATATTCGTTTCGCATGACAAGTTTTCAAACAACAAGTTGACCTTGCTAATGTGTATAGTCGTCTGGATAGTACAGTTTTCATATTCTACGTCAGTTAGGTAGTGCACAGCTTCAATTGGGATCAATCAGTCTGTGAGTGGGGTGTGATTGGCTGAAAAAAATCTGCGAGTAACTGAAGTTTGTGAGCTAGGGGCGCTCGCAATATGGGCCCTCAGTGAACTGTCTTGATTGCGTGCTAATTCCAACAAATCATATTTCAGCCGTTCCTTAGTAGCTTTGTTTTCAAGCAGTGGTTGTAGATTTTTGGAAATTTATAATTAAAATCATGGTGGACCTCTTCAAGCACTTCATAATATTGCTGCTGTAATATTGTAAGGTGACGTAGGTCATTTTCAATCATTGTCTACAAGTTCTAGGTACTAGCTAAAAGAAAACCATTTTAGTAATATTTAAATTTTCCTCTGCTTTTCTGAAAATCCAGTTATACACCTCCAAATATCGATTGTAAAAAAACGAATGTTCTGATTCTGATTCAACTTTCAGTGTAATTATTAAACTCAATTGAATAATACCATAAATAAGAGGCTGACGTTGACGTGTATAAGGAAATAAAAATATGATGCCTGTTTGTTCACCCTGACAAATTCATTTATTGTGAAGCTAACCTGCTTATGATGTTTTGTCAGGTCAGATTTCTTTGTGTAGTTATCAAATAGGAACATATATTTGTATACATTTAACCTGTAAAAGCCTTTTTGGAGATGATGCTTCTGAAGTGGATTTTGTACGAATAAATACTGACCTAGTTATATTTCATATATTATTTTCCTTATTCATATGAAAGGAGCTGTCACCGCGTGAGATCCTTCTACGAGGAATTTTTATTGTATATTTGAAGGGTTTTCAATACACGTGTTGATGTAAAAACCCGTGTACTTAGAATTTTGCAGATTTTGCGTAGAGTGGGTTTAGAATACCCTCATCGGACAGATACGCGTGTCGTAAAAGGAAACCTCATTGTTACATACGCTTATTTTCTGAATAAGGGAAAAAGGTTTTTTTGTGGAGTTTTAAAAGTTTAACTATACGGGTTTGATTTTTAGTCAGCCACCAGCCTTTTAATTTCTTTGATACTATATAAACGTACCTGCATATTTATTTTAGCATCGCTCCGTACAAAAAACTGGAAAAATGGAACCACAAACTTTTTAAAAAATAGTCGCTGTTGATGAACATAGCTACTATGACGTGGCATTTCTTTGATAATACTACGACGTAGTACTACAAGATGTTTTGTAGTAGCGCGTAGTCATCTTTATTTTAATAGAAATTTAGAGTGACCATGCCTTGGTTAATATGTTAGTAGATATATTAATTTCCTTGTTAAAAAAAAATAATACTTCTTTTTTGCAAAAATCGATTCTATAAATGATACTTACTGTGTAAAAAAAATTTGGCCGGTGACTACAAATGAACCCTGTCTAAGGGCTATAGTAGGCCTGATTTTGCAATCGTCGGATACAATTATAAACAATCGTAAAATAGCTTTATTACGCCGAGAAATATTTTATTCGTCGGATGCATTACTCGGCGGAGTCATGTTGTTTTATGATTCTTTTATAATTGTATGACAATCATATAGAATGAGAATAAACTTGAAGCTGTCGGGTAATAGTTAATTTATTCGATGACTTTTATCTGATCATCGATAAAAAGCCTGTTTACTTTATTAGGCCCGATTTTTCAATGGTCAGATAAAAGTTATTTAATCAATAAAATATTACTCGACACTTTTAAGGTCGTCTGAAGTTTATTATCATTCTATGTCATTGTCATAAAATTATAAAAAATCGTAAGACAACATTATTTCGCCGAGATATACTATACTGAAGTCGTCGTGGTGCCGTGGTTACTGTGTGTATCTTACGATATCACAGGTTAAGCAACGTTCGGCGCGGTCGGTACTTGGATGGGTAACCGCCGACCGTTCGTTTCTTACGGCGGCTTCCGTGCTTCGGAGGGCACGTTAAGCTGTCGGTCCCGGTTGCTGTATACTTGTATACAGTAGTCGTTAGGGTTTGTCAGAAGCCATATCGGCACCCTGAAAATTCAGACATCCACCACCCAGCACTGGGCCAGCTCGGTGGATTATGGCCTAAACCTCCTCGTCACCCAGAGGAGAGACTCATGCCCTGCAGTGGGCCCATTACACGGAGTTGTAATGATGATGATGATGATACTATACTCGTCAGATAACATTTATCCGACGATTGAAAAATCACCCCGAATATTATAGATATTTTTTTAAGAGTTCTGTTTTAGATCTGAGGTAAACTATAATTTTGCAATAGGTAACTATTTGCGAAGGAAGAGGAATGATATTTATATTGCTTTTTAATAAAATATTCAGTTCAGCCAATTTATTAATACTGGCTGGTTAACATTTTAAAACATGAATATCTTTGTGAGACCCGTCTGTGATAAAATTCCAAATAATATAAGGACTTCAAAAGATAACTCCGTAGCTAAAATCTTCCAGAACAAAGTGAAAGTTAAACAAAAAAGGGTTTAGATTAATTTGCAGCGAGATTATTCCAATCTTTCTTGCTCGGAACTCAAACCGTGGACACAATAACTTGAAGTTTAAACAATTCCCTGAGTAATTAAAAAGGGACGAGCACATGGGACCACACCAGACACCGCGTCTGTCGCTGGGTTGGGGAGTTCTGAAATGCATAATTTTGAATGAAATTAATGTGGCCGGGAATATGATCATTTTTTTTGACGAAACTAGGTGATGACTGATGACGGATTGGGCCGTATCCGAAAGTACATACACCTTCTAATTTAAAGTTTCTCTAATGTGAGACCTTACAGCTTTTGGTTTAAGAGAGAACTAAAATTAGAAAGAGCAATTTGCGTACAATTGGCCGTCTGTATGTATAAAGGTTGTTTAAAACAGTTGTTTTGCTAGAGCACGTGGCTAGCGGGAATTAGACTAACAAAAGTGTTGATACCATGGTTGTCTGATAGAGATCGCTTTCCAGCGTAGTTATTTTAGTAGGTTTTATTTATTTTCAGCATTATAAGTAGTAATAGCCTATAGTAAGTAGCCTATAGTAGCCTCGAGTGCAATAGGCAGGGCCATATTATCAAAGTAAACTTTAATTAAATTAACTTTTAATTTTGTGACAACTTTAAGCAGGTTCCGGTAGTGATAAACTACTTCTTAATGCCTAATATAAAAGAGATTTTAAAAAATGTGAAATAGCACATAAAACTTGCTGTATTTTTTAAATTTATAGGAATGCTTAAAGTACTAGTTATTTGTGATTTTGAACTCGACAGATTGCTAGCACAGATGAGACCCCTTCTTCCCCCATTGTCCAGGTAAATCATTCAATCTCTACAAATTGGGCGCGCGCTAATTTTCATTAAAATGCCATAACCAGAGCCTCGCCGTGCTTGGTTGGGGCTGCGGAGCTCTGCGGGGACAAAAGATGGCGGGTCTACTAATAGTGCTATTATACACAGCTCTGTGATTTGAAACGGATTTTTGAATGATTTTTTAAGATATAAGCTTCATCATAAACGAGAAGCTATCTCGTAAATTTTTGACCTGTAGAAATTAATAGACGGTTACCAAATGTATTTTATTTTTTGGATTAAAAAAACTCGTAAGTAAATCATGATATGGATTTACTTATTTTTAGATGTGTTCTGCGATAGTAAAAGCATTCTTTATTTTTTATTTACCTTAAAAAAGAATTATATGAATAAGTGGTAGTGTATGATAATGACGAATGTAGAAATAGATTATGACTTAATTGGGACAAAACATTACTGTCGGAGCTGTATTTTCATAATCTATACAATAAGATGTAGGTAATTAGTTTTTAGACATATTGATTTATTTATCGGTAACTTACCCTGCGTTTGATCTCAGTCTTACCCTGATGGTAAGTGAAGTCGAGTTCAGGCTTTGAAGTAGGCAACTGACTTCTCATAAGTGGAAATATATAGGTAGTAGGTAATTTTATACACTTTACGAACGTCAAACGCTGGATGAGGGCGGCGCGGGTCCGGATGACATGACGAATCCTGGGGAAGGCCTCCGTCGAGAAGTGTGCGTCTCTCGGCTCATGAAGATAATGATCGCCCATTTTCCACCAATGTCTGGTGTTGTCTACTACTACTTTTTCTTCGGATTTATATGGAAGGTCGTCAATCACCTTGTTTTTGTAAAATGTCAGCTACTTAGGCACTCTTTAAAACACAAGATATTTAAATATGGCATACTATGATAAGTTTCAGCATAAATTCTTCTCTACCTGGTTTCTTTACTAGTCAACATCATTCCAAATCGACCTGTTTATTACCGAGATCTCGTTTGACTTGATTATTCGAACAAATAATGTCCGTCGATACATTTGGAACATCATTAATCTGCTCAAGTGCTTGTGGCCTTTTCTATTTAGTCGACTTATACTACTCGTAATTGATTGCCGCAAAAAATATTCAACGCAAAAAATAGCTGTAATATTTATCATTATCATATTACGTAAGAAGGATTATGTTCGACCAAGTGCTGATTGGAGAATGTGACACGGTGACTTTAGTTGGAATATTATTTTAAAAACATCTGAAGTTAATTAGCTTTAAAATGAGGCATTAAAATCTAAAACCCATGGAGAAACCACGAAGTTATAACTAATAGAAAAAACCAAGGTAGAGCCCGAAAAAAAAATACTTCCAAAAACAAAGGACTCGGGCGCAGGAGCCGAGACCTTGCTTACCCCTTACTCAGTCCGTTCTTACGGTTTACTGTATTTACTGTGGTCGGATGTGCTCTCATTGCTTATTTGCTCACAGATTCTGGATTTTAGTGATTGTTTCTTGACCCTGTGTTCTGTGATTACTTACGGGCTGATTTAGTTATTGGAATGTAGCTAATAAAAATTCATTAAAAAACTTAAAAAAAAATTATAGTTTTATTTTTATTCAAGCCTAAAGAGGACACATAGCCATTAAAAAAAACTGAAATATCTCATTAATGATTGACTTTGGCACAATCATTTACAAAACTAAATTTGTTGCAAATGACCTGTACCATAATCCCTTACAAGCGTGTTCACTAGTTACCAGTCACCCTGTATATTTGTGATAATTTTTCGTACTTAATTATTTATTTTATTTCAATTCAGCTTTGGTCAACTAGCACAAAGTAAAGGGAGCGGGATTGCGATCGTAGTATGATGGTTACTATGCAGAAAGGTAGTTACAAACTAAACCCGTCGTGCTTGAAACTCTAGTTCTACTTTTCATAGAGCGACTCCACACGTCAAAGAACTATTTTGATAATAATAAAGTAGGGTTTAACTTATCTTTGTAATCTTTAATTGATATATTATATATAATTTACCTTTTTACTTGACGTTTCGGTGTCTATAGACAAGAGTGACGACTGTGTCACAAAATCTGTTTATATGGTACTAGCCACCGCGCGCGGTTTTACCCACGTAACTTTTGATCCCGTGATTGATTTCGGGATCAAATGCAAAAATAATTTTTCAAATCCCACTTGTAGTTTCTGAGATTAGCGCGTTCAAACAAACAAACAAACTCTTCAGCTTTATATATTAAGTATAGATAATATTTTAATGAACCATGAAAAATTAAGAAAAAGTTCATAGTATCTACCTACCTATTTCTGTCTATATCTAATTTTAAATTATGAGTAGGTACATATGAGTAGAGAGTTAGGAGGACCCACTAATTGGCGAAGTCGCGTCACTTCAAATCCGTAGAGTCCTTGTGTTGACGACCTCAAAAAACTGAATGAGGTCGTAGATTCTTTAAAATTAGGCGTTGACAAAGTATATGATCAACAATCACAAGGAGAGGTGTTGAATCATTCTTTGATCTGACAATCGCGTCGTGCGTCATCGCGGCTTCGGAAGAGCCCTTTGCTAAAGGACCCTTCGGCGAAATAATATTTCAAATCGGAAGCAGAATAGAAAAAATGTTTTCAAGTGCACATTTTTACGTTGACGTGAAATTTGATGAAAATAAAGCTGTAAGTCGAAAAAAGGTTGGTTTATGCTGTTACATAAAGTATTTTTGTTACACATTTCCGATTATAGTATTTTTCACACAGAGACCACTTTGGCGATGGGGTAAACCTGTCTGCCTCAGACGCCAGTAGTTGCGGGTTCGATTCCCGCAAGGAACAAGAAAAAAAAAATGTTTCATGTCTGGTTATTTATCTATTTATGTATTTATGTTCTAGGTTCCCCCCTAGTTCGCTACATAGTATCCCATAACACAAGCTATGCTTACTTTGGGGCCATGTAGTTGGTGTGATTGTCTGGGAATTTTATTTATTTATTTTATTACAAAGATCTTTATATACAATTTGTACCTACCTTTACATTGTACCTACTTACTTTACCATACTTATTGCAATAAAGGAATTTTGAATTTTGAAAATTTTTGAATACCAGAACATGTAATTGGTGACAGTTTTTGTTTAAGAGAAGGATCCATCACCGAATGGACATTCGATGAGTCGCCAGTTCCGACATGCTTACCCAACAGCATCAGGGCTATTCTTAGTTGACCCTGTACGGAAAGATAATTTCAGTAAGTTAAGACAAAATCTGAAACATTAAAATGCATTCTGTCTTAAAACTACGGTAGTATATTTTTAAACTTAATAGTTACTTACCATCAAGTGAGATTAACTCAAGTCATACGGATTTTTATAGAACAGTTTTTTTAATAATCTAGTTAAGGAGGATGTTAAACGTTCATAACATCGAATGGTAAGTGATCTGCGTGTGCCAACTTTTTTTTCTAGAAATAAAACTTGAATCTGAAAAGAATATCAAACAGTATTTTGGAAAAATAAACAGTATTCAGTTTATTTAATGTTTGAAGCACATATTTTTAGAGCTTCTTGCACAAATTATTAATCAAAGTCTAGCATATACAGTGTTTAGCTTCTTATGCTGAAAACAGTATTTTGTATACTTTATTTTTGTTCATCAGTAAAAAGTATAAGTAATGTAGTTAAAAACAGTATGGCTGGCAACTCTAGTCGTACACGTTCATCCATTAGAAACTTATTACCTCGACGCTTAAAAATAACATGGCTGTATACACTTCATTCAGATATTACGTAAATATCTCCGAAATCGTATCTACGAATACCACAGTAAACTAAAGTGGCTCCCGATTCGCCTTCGCCGGGATACTCATATTTTGTCTTTACTGTACCGTGTGCTGTTTAATCCTGTGGTTCCGAGCTACCTCGGCGATCAATTCCTTTTCCGACATGAAACTCACAGTCGACATTTACGTTCCTCTGATAATTTAATGCTAAGCAATTCTCTCCACAAAACGCACTGTTTTCACGAATCCTTCACAGTGCGAGCCGTGATCTTGTGGAAACAGCTTTCTTATGAAGTAAAACTCCATCATTAAATTCATAATGTAGTTAAAAACAGTAGGGACAGAGGTTTTAAAAGCGTTTTTGTGGGTGATAGGCTGACTCCCTGTCACTACAATAGTCTCTCTCCACCTTCATAATACCTCCAAATTTTGTCAAACGTGACATCAGATGGTCTTATAATATCTGGTGTCTGCCTACCCCATAAGGGATACAGGCGTGACGTTATGTATGTATGTATGTATTTTTACTATATGTAATTATGTAGTATTTATATTCATATAACTAAACATAAGTTTTGTTATTGCCAATGTTTGTATAGTTTCATTCACTCTATACAAATTAGGGTGTCTGGTAGAGATCGCTCTGAAGCGATAAGGCCACCCATCGTACCATTCATAAGTTTGTGTTATCTTGTATTTTTTTATCTTTCTTCTTTTGTAATGTGTGCAATAAAGTGTGAATAAATAAATAAATATAAAATGAATATAATTGCGAGCAAAGAACTTTATCGACTCCTATGTTTACGAATGTTCGTATAGTATGGAGACGGTTTGTAAGCAATAATTGAATTCTATCCATTGCCACACGGCCAGCTTAAATAAAAGAGTGCCTTGTTAATTTTGAATGTTTGTAAACATGTTGCAATCTTAAATAACTGTAAAATAAAAATTACAATGTTACCAAAAACTTGCAATCTACTCCATACTATACGAACATTCGTAAATATACGAGTCGATAAATTTCTGTGCTCGCATCGCAGCAGGTTAGAAAAATAGATCAAGGCAACTCATTCCAATTCAAACCTTGGCGACCAGTATCAATAAGGAACAGTCCAAGCTTTTAGTTTTTTGAATTTAGCAAACGGATGTCGAATATACTACGTTTTACAGGAGTACAGTAAAAGTCAAAATGAAATAAAAAAAATACAACAGCTTGATTATATTTATTTTCAAATAAATTTAAAACCTATTTTAATCTGGGCGAAAATGTGAGGCAGCAATGAGATCGTGTATGAACATGGTAAAGTTGCTGAGCATGAAGACAAGGTTGATCAAGCTCACGGTAGGGCTGCCCGACATGTTAGTTCTAGGGTCCGTCAGTACACAAAGATGGCCGACCAATACCAAGGCACTTGGAAGCGGAGGGTCATAACCATCCACCTGCTCCAGAAAGTACCCTAAACACATTACAAGGTGACCGTAGTAAGGTACATACACACTTAAAAGCAGATCCGTTTTGGCTTTTGAACAAATAATATCCAATACGCAATGTCTAGGGTTGCAACCGCTAGGATTAGGTTAGGGTTTTCACTTACGTTTCATAGTAATAGTCTGTTCAAAAGTGCTTTGAATTTGATCATCACTTTTCCATGTACGTTGTGGGCTCTCAGGCAGCACTTCTTTGTCTACCATGTAAATACATACTCCGCGTGTCGAGATCTTTAACGCGCACCAATGGTTGAAAAAACGAATCTCTTCAATGACCTGTTTCAATACGAAGATAGTAGCTCATCTTCAGTATTATGTTATTTCGTTAATCCGAGATTCATTGCTTTTGATGTTGAAGGTGGATTTGTTTACATCACGTTCGTATCTTCATTTTATGGCGAAAGGTCCATTATTTTTTAAATACGTAACGATGCAACATGCGTGAATTTCAACTCTGTAATATTTTTATGCTTTTTTGTAGTTTTCATTGAGTATAATCCGTTATTTCTACATGATTACTTTTATTTTGTTCATTTCACCTTTGAAGGCGACCACAGAAAACTATAACTTAAAACTATAAATGTCAAAGATAGACATGATAGTCGATCAAAAAAATGTGACAGACATAATTTGAATGAGAAGTTTACGTAGAACATGTAGATGGCGTTATACACAGGGCTTATGTGTATAGGTGCGCGCATACTATGTCGGGCCGCAGCGAAGCGGAGCGGGTCGCATCGCAGCGCTAAATAAATAAAATAAAACCCCCAGACAATCACACCAACTACATGGCCCCATATTAGCATAGCTTGAATATAAATACATAAATAGTTAAACACCCAGACACGGACCATTTTTTTTTGTTGTTCCGGGCGGGAATCGAACCTGCAACCACTGGCGTCTGAGGCAGACAGGTTTACCCCATCGCCAAAGTGGTCGTCGTAAGATGCTTACTTACTTAGCACATAAGGCAATTCCCGCAGAGACGGACTGACGCATCTACGCCCGTAATTGTAAAAGTGCTCGTTTGCATCATCTTGCGCAGGTTTGACGGACTTACGTACTTACAAAGGAAGGAATTCCCAAAATTCCCATGGGAATGGAAAATAAAGGACTCTTTAATAGGTATGAAAAGTCTTATTCCTTGAGTGCATCGATGTGAAACTTGTAAAAAGGTTCTTCAATGGTTCTCTGGTTGCATTGTGGAAGGAATTCCCGAAATTCCAACGAGAACGGTAAATATAGGACTTTTTAGTTTATGCGCGGACGAAGTAGCGGGCAAACGCTTGTATTAAAATAAGCTTTATACAATATCCCTATTGTTTAGCAATATTATACGGCATAAGACGGATGAGCAGATAATGTTGTCGGACGTAATCGCTCATCGTCCAACAACTTGTAAGTTGAGTTTGACCGTGGCGAAACTTCTTGAATGATCACTTAAAATATAAGTATACCTACTGTAATAAAGTTTCGTAAGTTGAGGTAACTAAGTTAGCTTTTGTATCTATTAATTACAATGAATCATAGGTATCTTCATAAATAATCTTAATAAATTTATGTTTCATTCGTATTTTATAAAGGTGAGAATTAAAACAGCTGTGCATTATGAACTGAACTTAACATTAGTTATTTCGGACTAGTTCTTATAGTGGTTAAAATAAAATAAAATTAGCCCCGTGAAAAACTATTGTTTGATTTAAAAATAGCAGCGTTTCAAGCATGCTCAAATACCCAAATATTCGTTACGAAATCCCGAGTATCCACTGTTGACTAACTTTGTTTGCTAGATCAGTTATTGCATCTGTTTCAATATACACAGACTTTTAGGCTAGTAGTACTGTTGTATGAGTACACTTCGGATGCGTTTGCAGTGGGTACAATGAATGGTTAGGTTGGATCCGAGGAACATGAACCATTTTCAAATAAACATGGTAATAAAAACACTAGGTTTCCAAGTTAGTTTTTTATACTCCTCAGTTTTCATCGTTTTAGTTTAAATATAATTGTTTTATTAGAATAACTATCTTTGTTTGTCTTTATTATAAGTTTTTCTATATACAGGGTTGATTTGTAGTCACCAGCCAAATTTAATTGTTAGTTTCTTTGATACGATATAATATAAACGAACCTGCATATTTATTTTATCGTCGCTCAGTACAAAAAGTAGAAATATGGAATCACGAAGTTTTAAAAAAATAGTCGCTGTTGATGAACATATCTACTACGAAGCGGCATTTCATTGATACGACGTAGTACTACAAGATGTTTTGTAATAGCGCGTAGTTGCCTTTATTTTAATGGTAATTTAGAGTGACATTGGTTTGCCTAATATGTTAGCGGATATATTTATTTCTTTGTAAAAAAAATACTTTTTTTTTCGCAAAAATCGTTTCTAAAAATGATACATTTTGTGTAAAAAAATTTGGCCGGTGACTACAAATGAACCCTATATATTTTTTTCTAATACTTACTACATTTTTTTCTGCAATTTTCATGCTAATTATACATAGGTATGTCCGTTATGCCGTTTTGCTTAGTAACAATAAATAAAAAGCAAGCTGGCAAATAGCTTCAGGAAATGACCATCTTCGTTTGTTTCCGCGGAAGGCCGCACGTAGGTAGCTCACAGGCTGCATGGCTGTGCGCTTTCACAGGGCCTTATTTCCTTTCCTAGGAAGCTAGTTCCGTGTCAAAAGGAAGTTACCGCCTGGAGATTACAGGAGAGGTTACACAATTGGGTTATGGTCTCATATATTCCAGTCTAGGCTTTAACATTATTTTGATTTTTTACATTAAAGTTAAGGCAAGAAACAAGATTTTGATCATATACAGGGTGACTGGTGACAAATTTTAGATACTAGAGGAGAGCACTTTGAACTCGATTCTGATCATAATTATGTAATAAAAGTAGGTATTTAATTTTTCACCAGAAATCCTTATGAATAAATAAAGAAACCTTATTACACTTTTCCCGACGCGCTGCCTCAGTCAACACGCACACAGCAGTGTTCCCGCCACACGCACATCACCACCCGCTAAGTATCTATTGCATTACGCTTATGTAACCATGCGTTGCGTAATGAATTCTCTTTCGGTTAAGTTTATGCAGTAAATAATTAATATATGCTTCTATGCTGGACTGGGAGCGAAGAAAAACATAGAATGTGCCAGCTGCTTCTCTTCCCGGGCATACTGTAAAAGTCAGTTAAGGGACCGAGGTGTTATGGGAGGTTTTTTGTGGGCGATAGGCTGACCCCCTGTCACTGCAATAGTCTCTCTCCACTATTATAATGCCTCCAAATTTTTCAAACGTGACATCAGATGGTTTTATTAGCTCTGGTGTTCTGCCTACCCCGTACGGGATAGAGGCGTGAAGTATGTATGTATGTAACTAATATATTTTTTTAATTTTTTTTTTCTCTTCACGTGTGATCTCAAACTATCATTTCCTGGAATTTTGAAAATGCCCCACCAGTCACCCTGTATATTTTTAATTGACAGCAAGAAGGTTTCAATTTTGCTGTATGTTTTTTATTCCATAAAGTATGCTTCCATGCTGGACTGGGAACAAAAGAAAAAGGTAGAATGTGCCAGCTGCTTTTCATCCCGGGCATACTGTAAGAGTCAGTTAAGGGACAGAGGTTTTATTGGCATTTTTGTGGGCGACAGGCTGACCCCCTGTCACTGCAATAGCTTCTGTCCATCATTATAATACCTCCTTTGACAAACGTGACGTCAGATGGACTTATAGCCTCTGGTGTTCTGGGATACAGGCGTGAAGTTATGTACGTTATTTTTTTCTTGTTTCATGAAACTTACGGGGCATATCAATTTCGCCCATTTACGATGGAATTTTCTCGAAAAAAAAAATAAAGAAAACGAAAACTAGAGTCTGGCTAACGAAAGTAGACACGCGGGGTTTTTGCAAACTTTTTATATGTCAGTGCTAGCATAAATGTCAAAGTCGTTTTTCTGATGTCACTGTTGTCAATCGGAAGGCTGTTGCTGGTTGTGGTAATTGAGTTTTGGTAATTTTCGTATTTAAAAATGAATAGAAAAAACTAAATTAGGATAGTTTCATAATCAGTGCAGGAAACAGCGATAGCAGTGTCGCTGACGATTCATTCCATATACGAGTATGTAGAATTGTTGGATTCAGATTTTGATTAGAATGAATAAAATAATAATTGCATTATATTGTTTTATTTTTAAACCAAATTGATAATATGTGGCCTATAGTTTTAAAAATATACTTCTCTTCAAAAAAGTAAGACAGTACCAATTTTGTTACTTTTTACGATATTTTTTTATAAAAAAAAACAAGTGTCAATTTGGCTTAATCCATGTATTTCATATATATATAAATTTATTAACGGCATGGATACAGGCATGTATTTCATACTATTTTCGGGGTTGTCATGATATTTTTTTGAATTTTCCACGGTTTTTCAGTTTTATACTTTTATTAGACTCTAATGAAAACTATTTTTAATATTTTGTATTCGTTGATCATTGATAATTTAAAGAAAAGTATTTTAATCCTACTAGTATTATGAAACTTGGAATTAGTTATTAAATTTACAACAATTTGTAAAAGCCTCTCAACATGATAATGTAAAATATATTATTCATGTGAAATTTACCGTATACTATAAACCTACTACATCATTTTCGTCCTTTCATATTAATTTTTTTTTATGAGCCATAATTCCTTAGCTTTTGTCAGTTGAAGGTCACCCATAGTAGCACGTATGTGTTTTTTATCATGATATTTAAATTTATTTATCATGCTTCAAGTAACTAGGTATTTTTATATGTATCCCTTGATCTACTTATATTTCTTTTTGCTGTTTTTAAAATGTTGTCAATTACGCATGTGTGTATCATGTGCTTCCCTACACTCGGCTTCAGAAAAACCTGACCGTAATGCGTTTAACCCGGATGTAAGAATGTAGTTTTTTCAATAGGCTTTAATAGATGGTATTGAAGTTACGACCAAATATGGGTTTTAGCTGATCCTGAAATAAACAGAATGGCTATCTAGTTCATATTTAAAAAGGTTTTAATAAACACATATCACCAGCAACAGTGACCTAAGCATATAGCCAATATTTAAACGTATTTCAGTTTATCAATCTACTAAATAAAAAATCAATTGGAATCTGTTACCTCCATAACCCTACCTATGTAAATATAAGTGATTGATCAACCCAGAAACAGCGTAGGTGTAGGAACTAGGAAGTATGTAAAACCAGTTCCCTAGGCACTGTGCTCAGTCATCCTTGAAACAGCAAGTGCAGCCTGCCGCTCCCTCTAGCGTTCGTTAAACGAAGTGCTTGTCGATAAAAATCCGATATCTATTGTTATTCAAATCTGCACTCTCAATATTTTTATTCCACATTTGCTTTTGTTTTTTGGCTGACGTTCGAGATTTTATTATTGTTTTACGGTTGGTTGGAGTTAACAAAATGTAATCTTTTTCAATTAGTAATATTTTTTATACAGATGTCTTGGAAATAGAGAATCTCTTCGAGAAAAGTTTAAAGAGATTGGTATATTGACCCTTGCATCACAATATATTTATGAAAACATTATGTATATTTATAAGAATAGTAATAAATTTAAAACTAGGAAAGATAATCATGATAAAAATTACTCTGTTAAGACTAGGAACGACCATAAGTTAGCGTTTCCCAAACTAAGGCTGGCTAAAAGCAGCAAATCATTTATTGGAATGTCAATACGTATATATATAACAAATTCCGAAGTCAATTCAATCCCTGCCAATTAATCAATCATTAAAAACACTCTATCTCGAAAAGCTTATTATAAAACTAAAGATTACTTAGACGATAAAAAGGCATGGGATTAAGCACAACAGGATATTTCTAAAAGTTTCTAATTACTTATTAATTTTGTTTACGGCTTGGCTGTGCAGTATGACATATGGCATACTGGTGACTGTTCCACTCACTTGCTTTCTTGTCAAGACAACAGCAAGAACGTCATGCTCCCTCAGTCGGAATGGCTAGTGGTAGCGTCGGGTATCGGGTCACCCTCTTCTCTAAAATATGGTTGAGGAGGGTGATGGCTGGTGCTTGCGTTATACTCGTGAACGGGTGCTGCTAGCGGTGCCAGGTCGTTTTGATGATACAATGACTATTTTATTCCATTCTTGTTTAAATACTCTGGTCCCAGTTTGTCATGTTCGTGTTGTGCTTAATATTTAGCTTAATGCACCTACTATGTAAGCAATTTGGTTTTGGCATGACATTGGCTCTCACAATTAGCTGTCCTGTGTTTGTTTTCTTTTTCATGTCATGATCAATTTGTACTGTATATACCTATTTGTTTTAATTCGTATAATCCTGACTGAAAAAGAGTGCCAAGAATTTTTTTCCGCCGGCTTTTTTTGTCTCTTGGTCTACTGTAATATCTTATTCAATAACTATCAACACCTTGTTAAGGCTGAAGTACAAAATTGTGACGTCATTAAGCGGCCATTCGATGGTCTTATGATGAATAAAAAAAATTCGTTTCATTTCATTTGGAATTAATGGTGTTAAAAATGAATATATATTAAAAATTCATGCAGTTATTATTTGTTTGCCGTAAAAATAGTCTTATTAACCCTAGATAAGCAACTTAGTGCAGCAAAAGGCTGCTTATTTGAATAACAGTCTGCTTGACGGTAATCATCTCGTAGGATTCGCTTGTTTAGCGACCATCCTTCGCATATCATTTGCCGCCAAATATCAACGCTCTGGTTGTTAAATGCGGTATCAATTTGTGCAGAACCGGTTTAATCATAAAACCTGGCGTTAGTTCCCATCTGCACTTACCTATATGAGATTACTTTTTGCTATTGCGATAAGACGAGGGAATGATTTTTAATAGTTTCTTTTTAGAACGAGTCGCCAAAGTGTAGAATGGACTGCCTGCCTCTGCACCAAAAACCATTACAGTGCTGGTTTATACAAGTGCCCAGTCGATAAGTAGATAGCTTTTAACACCCAGATTTTCATCGTCAATTTCAAGTAAAAATTAAAAAAATAAAATCCCTAGACAATCACACCATTTACATGGCCCCAAAGTAAGCATAGCTTGTGTTATGGGATACCATGTAGCGAAATAGGGGGAACCTAGAATATCTATACATATAATAAAATGGTAGGAAAGTCAAAACTGTAGGTACATTGAATATTTTTTTAAAAGAATACTTGGGGTATGATCTACAATCGAAACGGAAACAAAAAATATAGTTTTTAGAATTTTTGTCTGTTTGTCTGTTTGTCTTTCCGGGATAAACTCAAAAAGTACTGCATGGATTTACTTCAAATTTGGCATGAAGATAGTTAAGAAGTCGGGCCAACATATAGGCTACATATTATCACGCTAGCAGTGTTATAATCGTAGGTGCGTTTGGTGCTGCATAGCGTTCACGCAGACGACGTCGCGGGCAGCAGCTAGTAAATACATAAATAGATTAACACCCAGATACGGAACATTTTTTTTCTTGTTCCGTGCGGGAATCGAACCCGCAACCATTGGCATCTGAGGTAGAGAGGTTTACCCCCGTGGTTTACCCCATCGCCAAAGTGGTCGTCGAAGTAGGTGACAAAGAATAATCAACGAATGCAGAGAATAAAAAAACCGACTTCACGTCAAAACTTTGGCCGACTTAGAGTGTAATCCACGTAAACATTCTCCGAAATCATACTTATTGTTTCAAAAATTTGAAATTTCCAATGAAGTACTCAACCGATTTCAATGAAGTTTATATGGGACCAACGTAAATACATAGATAAATATTTCAGCGGAGATTATTTTCTTGTTTCATACTTTTTAGAGCGTGTTTTTAGTAGTTAGGTTTTAGATTTTAAACCTTATTTTTTTTACTTATTTTGGAGGAATAGTGTTTATGTGCTAATGAAGTTATTTTATTTGATACACGAAACAGTCAAGATTTTTTTTGTACTTTACTATAACTTTTAATTTAGTTATTTTCGAGTAATAATTTTTACATATTTGAGCTGTGCTCACAAAGCTCTTTTATTTGATACCCCACACGAAACTATAAAGAAAAAAATACTAGTTTAGAAGTTCTGAGGGAACAGATGAACATCCATACCCACATACATACATACAGGTCAAAATCATAACCCTCGTTTCTTTTTGCTTTTGTTTTTGTTTTTTTCCCTATCTCAAAAACTACTAAACCGACATTTGTTCAGACGCTGACATAGACTAATATATTCGAAAATTGAGCAGTTCTAGAAATATTGCATACATACGTGTCGAATTTATAACCTCCTTGTTTTGAAGTAGGTTAATAATTTAATAAGTTTTTATTGACGTATTTCCCCATAATATATTTTTAACGATGTACATATGTAAAAAGTTCGAGGAAGTCAGAAACTGTGATCCTCCGCGGTGGGACTTGCGAATGTTTCAACGGAGTTCCTGAAATGTTGTTCACTTTGTAGAGTCTATAGAATTTGCGGCGAAAAGTTACGTATTTTGAATTGAGGTTCTCTGATCTATCAGTTTTGAATTTAGAAAAGCTGCATTGACCCTGTTAGCTTATTCATGAATGTTTACGAGTGTAATGGTTATTTCTGACTGCGTTTATTAAAAGCTTTTAAAATTGAACGTTCGAAACACTTTTCCAGTCGGTTTCCAGCGACTGTAGGCAGAAAATCGAAGCTGAATCGAAAACTGCTACGTCCGTACAGCACGCCCTACGCGTGCGTGGTACGTGGCTAGCTGCAGCGTGTACTTGCCCTACTTCGTTTTTCGATTTTAATCGAAGTGTAGCCAAATGTTAAGATTAAGTATTCCTTAACACGACTGTAAAAGACCATTAATATAGTGAAATTGAGTCACGCGCGCCGTACGCGCGTACGATACGGACGAGCGTCACGGCCCTTAGTCCCCTTTTGTCCTTACGGCGCCCATGGATTGAAATAGGGTAGAGCTACGCTTAAAAAAGGGTACCACAAGGCATTATTATCGCACTCAAAATATTTCATTGTGTAGGTACTTCATAACATTGTAGTACATAACAAGGTAATTAATTTATCCGCTAACATATTAACCAAGGCATGGTCACTCTAAATTACCATTAAAATAAAGATGACTTCGCGCTACTACAACACATCTTGTAGTACTACGTCGTAGTGTTATCAAAGAAATGCCGCGTCGTAGTAGCTATGTTCATCAACTGCGACATTTTTTTGAAAAGTCAGTGTTTCCATAATTCTACTTTTTGTACTGAGCGACACTAAAATAAATATTCAGTTACGTTTATATCATATCAAAGAAACTAACAGACGACTGGCTGGTGTAGGGGTAAATTTTTAAAGACATTAAAAAGTATTTTCAGCCAGTAGTGACAACCCTAGCTCTCAGCTGTTACATTTTAAGCTAGCAGTGACAACCCTAGCTCTCAGCTGTTTTATGTACACAAGAGAGAGAGACAGCATGCTTGTGCCGTAAATTAAATTATAAGGTCATATATATTGACGACTGGCTGGTGTAGTGGTAACATACATTGCCTTCTATGCCAGAGGTCCTGGGTTCGAATCCCGGCGGCGACGGATATTTGTGTGATGAACACAGATATTAGTCGTCAAGTCATGGATGTGTTTATATGTTTATTTAAGTTTATTTTCTAATAAAAAATATTTATTTATTAAATATGTTTATATATTTCTTAAGTATATCAGTTAACTAGTATCCATAACACAAGTTCTTTAAGAAACTTAATTTGCGCTAGATAATGTGGTGTGAGTGTCAGAAAAAAAAAACATTTAAATTTGGCTGGTGACTAAAAATCAACCCTGTATTTTCATTATAATATGTAGGTATAGGTATGTATACTTGTTAGTCTCATGGAACAAAATTGATCCCGACAAAGCTCAGAACCAAAGGATTAAACAGCTCTCATGGTACAGTTAAGATAGAATATGTGTATCTCGCAAATACGATTCGGGAGCCAGTTGGATTGATTGCGGAATTCGGAGGCATGATCATATTTACGTTAATCGAATATGAAGCGTCCACAAAGACTTTGTAGCCAAGATTTTTTTGTGTCCCATATACGTTGAGCAGTTGATCAAACATGCCAAGGAGTTTGATAATGAATCGACATCGGCATTCGACATTGACGATCTTCAGAAAGGTCGATAGTTGGCAACGTGACAAGCCCCTGCCCTTGCATCAAGAACCTGATAATGTCGTGTAAGTAGATGGAATTAATTTTTCAAAGGGTTCATTGGATAAAGGTCAAGATAAGCAGATGCTTAAGTTTGTAATAACTTTAGGAACGGGTTATTTACTATGTTTATTATATATTTTGAGTTACATACATACATAACTTCACGCCTGTATGCCTTATGAGGTAGGCAGAACACCAGAGGCTATAATACCATCTGATGTCACGTTTGACAAATTTGGAGGTATTATTATGATGGAGACTATTGCAGTGACAGCCTATCGCCCACAAAAACGCCAATAAAACCTCCGTCCCTTGACTGAATTTTACAGTTTGCCCGGGTAGAAAAGCAGCTGGCACATTCTATGTTTTTTTTTCGCTCTCAGTCCAGCATGGAAGACATATTTTAAGTTCTCGATAATATTAGAATCTAGAGGGCATTGATTTATAGAATCCGCGAGTTGTTTCCTATTTATTAACCACTCTATAAGTTTTAGTTTAGATTTGCATTAACAAGAAATTAAAAAAAAACGTTTGTCTGTCTTTATGTTTGGGGTAATCTTCTAAATTACAGAACAAATTTTGTTCCGGTTAGAGATTAGTTCTCTGAGCTCAATTTAGGCTGTCAAACATCACGATGCTTTACCGCCAAGTCCAGCGAGAAAACGTGGGGAATTTAAAAAATAATAATGTATATGTAGATTTTAATTTAAATTAACTTTAACTAAACAATTACTCTTTATACATAATTTTTGCACAACGTAATACTATGTACCCAATGAAATGGACACGGAACTAAATGATTAATATAATACCAACTAACGTATGTGTGAATCAAGTTCAGAATGATAAAACAAATCAGTAAACCACTATACCAAACACGTACCTACTTATAGATACAAAACTACATTAAATCACAAGTAACAGTATCTACAGGAAAGATCAGTTGAAAAATACGAATGTATCACACAGGTCTCATCTGTGTTGTATCACCAGTTACCCCGTTTTGAAGATACTTGTGAATTTCAATAGTCGATTACTACGATGTGTACAGTTCGTAGTGGCGCGATAAGCACGCGTGCCAGAGGCTTTCTACACATCCCCGCCGATATGAGCCTTTTATTGAGCTGTATGCAACATCACGGAGTCTCACGATAAATATCGTAAAATGTTAAAGGAAGAAGGATACAAGGATTTTGCGGACTTTGATGTTAGAAGGGTTGTTGTTTGATGTTTTTTTCTGCAAACCCTAAGTTTATAGGTTTAGTGAGATATAAGAAACGAGTTTATAAGTTTAAAATTGTGTCGGAAACGTTGGACATTTTTTGTAAGTTGAATGAGAATTTCTTGGAGATGCAATTTATTGATTCTTTGTTTAAGAATTTTTTGGTCAAACGGTTATGAAATTTTATAAATATCGCTAAATTATAAGCACTTTTGATGCTGGAAGACTAAAGCCAGTGTTGGAATTTAAATGTGGAGCCCTAAAATCTATTTGTTAAATTCCCACTGTACATACATACATACATAACGTCACGCCTGTATCCCTTATGGGGTAGGCAGAACACCACAGGTTACAAGACCATCTGATGTCACGTTTGACAAATTTGGAGGTATTATAAAGATGGAGAGAGACTATTCCATCACTCAGATATCCCACTGTACGATGCAGTATTTTATGGATTGTTTTTTTTCTTCCACAACTTTGTTTAATCTTGCGCATTGTACTGACATCTCTAATCATTCTATAGAGGTTACAAAACAGGCTTAATTTCCTGGCCATTTTTATACTATATTTAATCGTTACAGCAATGTATCCAGTTACCAAGGGAATCCTCTACGGAAACAAAAAGTAAGTACCTAAGCGAAAATCCTTATTTTGTTCGCAATAATTGAATAATCCTTATTCCAACGAAACCAAAAGATATTCAAATGAACTTACAAGAAGTTAGCTTCTGATTTGTGAAGATAAAACTCCGTAAACGCACAAATGATTACCGGCTTATTTTGAATAACCACCAAAGTTATTCAACATCATATGACGACGTGCGTTTGCTATTAAGGGCCTGTTGTAGCGTGGTGCGTACTTCCATACTTCCAACTCAGATATCTCTACCAAAATTCGCCGAGGTGAGCAAGCGAAAATATGTTGAACTGGTTTATTTTTCAAAAATTATAACTATTTATAAATTTTGCTTAACCATCGGTTAAGAGAAGTCCGTTTCATGTTTTTATGTAACTTTTACATGAATCCATTATGGCATTTCTTAGCAATATGCGTTTGAAATGGTAAATCAGTGTTATGTTTGTGACCTTTTTTATCGAGCCAATTTTCATTTATCAGGTTTCTATTTATACACAGCAGCGGTTGGTTATATGGTTAATTTTTGAGTATATTTTTTTCAGACGCAACATGTACACATAACTGGATATATTATAGTTCAAAGAAGTGTAAAAACGCTGCTGCATCCTCGCCTTAAGGGCGCTACACATGGCTAAGAATGCTAAGATACTGTAATATTTTATTTTAAGATACGATATCGCTCGCCATATAATTCACGGGACCATCACACACGACGGAGATAATATACAGGATGTGGCGTTATGAATGGATATCCTGGTACCTATGGGTAGAGGGCACTATGCCAGTTCAGAAAAATGAATGTTATGTTCAATTAAAGTGCTTCCGTTTCCGAGATATCCGACATTTTCGAAATTTAAAAAAATTTTCCACCCTTCGTCATTCTTTTAGGTGCCAAGCGGCGTCTATGATGATACCCTTATTATTGGAGATTAGACCGGGATCTTTAGAGGTGCTGGGGGGGGGGGGGGCTATCATTTTTGAGCCCAAATAATGTAATCCAAAAGTGTACTGGTTGGTTGGCCTTCACAGTACTCACACATATGCAATTTCGCTATACAAAATGTTCAAAAATAAATGATTTTGATTCAAAATGCGACTCTAATTTAAGTGTTGACTAGAGTTAGGTTTTCGTTCATGGGTGCGTAGTAGAGAAATAAATACAATTAAACAGATGTGTTACTAGTAATAATTTATTATGATTATTACATTTATTGCTTTAATATTGCATTAATATTATGTAGGTGCGATCAATTTACAAACTATTTTAGAGCGCAATTAAATAATAATAATAATAAAAACCTTTCTTTCACATTTACACAAAACATACACAATATACACAATTTAAAGCATTTATAAAATACAAACACAAACTGTACAATATTACAAACAGAAATAAAAATAGTCACTGCCCCTAAAACTATCGTCTTGACATAAATTAAAATACCTAGTAGTGTGTGTGTAGGTGTGAGTATGTATTTGGTGGTGATTTGGTGCGAGTGTGTATATATGTATGTTCCGTGTGTGTGAAAATGGCGCTGGCTCAGCATGTGCCACAGTTAACTGAGGCGCTGTTATTCTGCCAGGAACCAAAATGAACAATTTACTATGGAATTTAATCAATGTGTGTGCCGAGTATTAAAAAAGCTTCGCTTTAAGTTTAAAAATCCGAAAAGTGAATAGAATTAGGCATTGTTTATATTTTTATTATTGACAAAACTTCTATGATTTTTGCGTTCACTGCAAACAAATAATCACGCGATCACGCTGTATTTATAAACAGTACAAAAAGTTAAACAATATCTGTCCCCTTCATACTAATAAGCTAAACCGCGTGCGAGAGAGACGGGCAGACTTTTCATGATGCGCATACAGTACGACATCACGCCACGCGCTTGTTCACAGACAACACTCAAGAGAAATGTGTTGAAGGCGCCAGCTTTAGTTAATTTGGGTGTACCATTTTGAAAATATTTCAGTTTTTCCTTTTTTTTTCTGAAGATCCAGTTTTACTCCCTCAAACATCGATTGTGAAAAAACTAATGGTCCGATTTCGATTCAGTTTGCAGTTTTGCATACCTAGGTGTTTACTTTTTCATTTATAATAGATAAAATATGATTGTATCTGAGCCGTGTGTATCGCCATTTACACACATGCTAATGCATGTTTCAAGAGTAATTAGAAAATACACAGCGGTTCAACATTCGCAATGTAACGCGTCCGAATGATTTGTTACGTTGTTATACCAAATATTTTGTACCCCTGATTTATCGTTATTGGGGTTAATTAGCTACAAAATATTATTGAAAGCATTTTGATTGTGATAAATGGTTTATCAGTTTAATTTGGAGGACAAGAGCGGTGATTGAAAATTTTCGATTGAATACACGCGTTGAAAGGGATGAATTAGGCGATGTAATTAATAGATGATTGAAAAAGAGTTTCTTAGTAATTAAATTATTATCTTTATATCAAGTTCAATATTGCTTCATCGCTAATTTTGTTTAGAGTATACTCGTATTCGTTTGTGTACCTATATTTTATTCCATATTTTGTGGTATTATCTTAATTTAATTTTTCAGTCATTTTTCTTGATATATTACAAAAAAATGTGTCAAGTAAATTATAAACAAGATAACTGCTCGTTTTATTGCGACGTAAATAAAAATAAATAAATTTCCATTGATATTTATGTACATGTCATTTGTTTTGTTTTAAATTCTATCGATTCATTATATTAAAAACTTTTTTACCTTTTGCAATATAATACATAAAATTCGGCTTCAGAATTAATTACTTTGAGGATCTATTTCCCCTGGCGAATTTGTATACCTAATAACTATGAAATTTCGTGGAATATTATCAATTTCCTGGCAACCCTGAACTCGTGTCGTTGTTCAATTATCTGGAAGATTCTAATACAGTTGTGGATGTTATAACGTAGCTTATTTCAATATAGCATGCCATATTTTGTTATCAAATCATTATTGAAATATCATTTAATCTTTTGTAATTTGATCACCTAAGTACCTTTTAAGTTGTGTAATACTTAAATACGAACTATCTAATAGACTATTACGGTTTATTGTTTTTCAAAGAATTTTCCGCGACATACGATACACTTTTGCATGCGGTCAAACCAATTTTTTAAACATTCATTCCACTCCGAAGTGGGTGTCAACAGCTTCTTCGGGTGAGCTGAAACGATAGCCATGAAGACTTTGCTTAACTTTATGGAACGTAAAAAATCCGTTAGGGCTTAAATTTTGACATTTTGGGTCCTCAAAAACATTTTTTTTGGCGGTTTGCGAATTTGCTTTCTGATGGTGCAGTGTCATACGACTTTGCTATGATAACTTTGCTATTAAAATAAAAGTAGGCGTTTCGTAAACTTTTGTTTTTTCCTCAAAATCGCGGACACATGCGGGTCATAAAAGTAGTGTTAATGTTTTATTTATCCTTATCAATACTTTTTTGGACACAACTTCTACTTAGTTTTTTTTAACTTCTCTTATAATTGGTATTAAATGGCTGTTTCCATTTAGAAAAACGCGAAGCTTAATATATTATCTGATGATTTATATAGTACAAATTGATTGAAAAAACACGGTTTTCAGAAAAAAAATAATAAAAAGTTTGAGTAATTTTCTTCAGATAGTGATAGGGATTTGAGGCTCTCTTATTCAATAATAAGCGTGTATTAAAGGGCTAAAATTATCCATTTTAGATGAAGTATGTCTTCATTTTATAATGTCACATCTACTCTATTTGATCAAATTACATATTCTACCTGATGTCCAAGCATTTGTATACGATCGCTCCACTGTGCGACGTCTTGAATTGTTTTTTCGAAATTTGATGATGACTTATGGCAAAGGAACAGCGGTATATTATTCAACGGTAACCGTCTGGCGATCTTCTAGTACAATTGTGGTGACGTGACCACCTTGTGACACAAACCAGGCAACCTTTTTTTTTACATTGCTTCGTGAGTGTATGAGTTTGGTCGGTTTTGGCTTATCCGGGAAGACCCACTAACCACATCATTAAAATTACTCTTCTCGGTTGAATCATTTAATTCTTATATTTTGTGTTAAAAAAAATATAGTGCGATCTGTGCGATCCGTGATGGTGACAAAGATTTGTTAGTGCTATATTCGAAATAACAGTTTATACCAAAAAACCTACAACTAGTTGAACAATAACTTAAGTGAAAGTGATTATTACGTGTGATAAATTAAAAATCATAACAAATAATGGACATATTAAAGCGAAAAAACTAAATTAAATTCACGTAGTGCGGGTATTCTTAAAAACAAAAATAATATCCTAACACAGACTACAAAAGGATATGCCTATACGGGTTATAACATCTCACAGTTTCTAGCGTCAAGTGCTGCCAAAGGTGTTACCATATTATAATATTTGCCATAAATTACGGCTTTTTGTGATTAACATTTAAAGTGTGAATTTAGCAATTCTAAGTAGACTATGACTTCTGTTCAGCGGGGTTGGGGCTGCTGTGGAAAGGATAAGGCCAATAATAAAAATTCTATGAAGTGCAAAAAATGTGAAAAATTTTTTCACGCAGAATGCCTCCTAATACCTACTGCACCAGAACCAGAACTGGAGAGTTTCGACAATTGGACCTGCCCTACTTGTAAGGATCTGGGTATAAAATCTGGAATTGGTTCAGATTCTACACCCACCCGCAATGTATCTTTGACTAGGGGAAACAAGAGAGCAGCATTGAATTCACCACCCCAGTCTGGAACTGTGACTATGGATGATGTGCGCAGTATGATAAAGGAAGAATTGAGGACCGCTCTACAGGAATTTACACTGAAGGTAACTGGCATAGTCAACAAGGAGATAGCACCCATCAAAGAAGAAATAAGTGGACTTCGAGATTCTATGTCCTTTATTAACTTAGAGTTTGAGAATTATAAATCTAATATTAAGGAAAATATTGAAAGTATTAAAGAATTAAAGAAGGAAAACCAAATGTTAAAAAACACGGTCCTTGAACTCAATCAACGCGTGAACAACTTGGAGCAGCATTCCCGATTAAATAATTTGGAATTTCAATGCGTGCCTGAGAACAGACAAGAAAACCTGTATAACACTGTCTTACAGCTAGGACGTGCCGTTGGCTGTAATCTTAACGAAAATGACATCATGCATGCCTCTCGGGTTGCCAAACGCAACAAAGAGAATAACCGCCCACGCTCCATAGTCGTGCAACTTTCATCGCCTCGACTTCGCGATCAATTATTAGCATGTGTTGTTAAATACAACAAATCTCACACTAAAGATAAATTAAACACCTCCCATCTTGGGTTGAACGGAGACAAAAAACCTGTATACGTGGTGGAACATCTATCACCAATCAACAAGGAGTTACATGCAGCTGCTAGGAATGAAGCGAAGAGTAAACAGTTCAAGTACGTGTGGGTGAGATCAGGAAAAGTCTTTGTAAGAAAAAGTGACGATTCGGACGTTATTTATATTAAAAGCATGAACGATATTAATAAAATAAAATGAATCACTTTTTCATGTATGCTCCAATTATTTTTTTATTTTTTGCTTTAAAATTCACATCATTAAAAGTTTTTTATCAAAACTGTAGGGGTTTAAGAACCAAAACTGACACATTTTATTGTAATAGCTGCTGTAGTAATTATGATATTGTAATTTTAACGGAAACTTGGCTGAACGATACAATATTATCTAGTGAACTCTTTGATGATAGATATGTGGTGTACAGGCGAGACAGGGATAGAAATAGAAATGGTGGTGGTGTTTTGATTGCAATTTTAAAACATTTTGAAACAAAACGGAGCCGCGAGTGGGAGAGCGACTGTGAAGACCTCTGGGTCACTTTGTGTATCCCACATGGGTCAACTGTGCGACAAATAGCTCTCTGCGCCGTCTACCTCCCACCTCCGGTGACTAGTACATTATTAAATAAATTTTTGGACAATTGTAATGCCGTAATTGAGAAACTACAGATGGACATATGTATGATTGGAGATTTTAACATGGGTGTAATCAATTGGAACTTAGTTTATAATGATGAAAATTGTGTTTATTCAGTACCTGTTTTATGTCAAACTCTAATAGATTTTACGTTCGTAAATCAACTTAAACAACTGAATTTCATACCAAATAAGTCTGGCCGTATGCTTGATTTAGTTTTTTCAACGCTTCAATCAGTCAAAGTAGAAGAAAGTATAACCCCATTGATAATAACAGATCCTTTGCACCCGCCTTTGGATATAACTTTGTTACTAAATAAAAATTTAACTTTACCGTACAATGACACCTTAAAAAGACCAAATTTTTTCAAAGCCGATTATGAGATCATTTGTCATCAAATGGAGAAGATTAACTGGGAAGAGTTATTCAAAGGATTACTAAATGTTAATGCTATGGTTGACATTTTTTACGAAACTTTAAATTCCTGTATTGATAAATATATACCGAAGGTAGGCTCAAAAAGAAAGAAATATCCGCCATGGTTTGATAAAAGATTGATAAAATTGTTTAACAGTAAAAATAAATTAAGACTACGTTATAATAAATACAAAAATCCCCTTGATGAAATAGAATTAAAAATAATAGCTGCCAGATGTCAAAAACTTGCAAAGGACCGTTACAAAACATATAAAGAAAACTTAGAAAATCAGTTAAAGAAAAATCCAAAGCTTTTCTGGTCGCATGTAAAAAATAAGCGTGGGAATTCCAGTACGTATCCCCAGACTATGACTGATGGTCTTGTAACTTCTTCTGATAGTCCACAAATTTGTGAAATGTTTGCATCATATTTTTCTTCAGCCTACAGTGACGACGTAACCACAGATATTTTAAATGATTCCCCTTTCTTAAAAAAATATGAAAATGATTGCCAGGTTTTAACTGCTCCAGTCTTAACTAAGGAAATTTTACTAAGTCGGCTGAAAACTTTAGACTGCAATAAAGGCGCTGGTCCAGACGGCATTCCTCCCATTTTTATAGTTTCGTGTGCAGCGGTTCTGGTTGAACCCTTACTGATTATTTTTAATAGGTCATTGCAATCTGGCATTTTTCCAAGACAATGGAAAGTTGCTAAAGTAGTTCCAATCTATAAATCAAACAATCATAATTTTATACAAAATTACCGCCCAGTATCTGTCCTTTCTCATTTCGGAAAAATTCTCGAATCATTGCTCTGCTCTTATATGCAACATCACCTGAAAATATACCTTAGTGACTCACAACATGGTTTTGTTCCTTCTAGGTCAACCAGCACGAATCTTGTGACTTTCACGGAATCACTGATAAAAAACGTTGATGGCAAAAAGCAAATAGATGTGATTTACACCGACTTCAGTAAGGCCTTCGACAAGGTGTCTCATAAAATACTAATACACAAATTACATGCATATGGTATAACGGGGTCTTTGCTGGAGTGGGTTAAATCATATCTGGAAGGAAGAACTTTTTACATAGTTTTGAACGGATATCAGTCGCAGAGTCACAAGATTTCGTCTGGAGTTCCACAGGGATCGCACCTGGGCCCAGTCCTATTCAACTTCTTTATAAATGACATCGTACAATGCTTCCAGTTTTCAGAGGTTTACTTATATGCAGATGATTTAAAATTTACAAGGGTAATTGAAAATAAACATGATTCGGAACTTCTCCAAAATGACCTCAATAGACTTTATGAATGGTGCTCTATAAATAAAATGGCCCTTAACCACGATAAATGTCAGTATCTTCAATTTTCTAGAAAAAAATCCATAACACATAACCAATATAGCGTCAACAATAATGAAATAGCAGAAGTTCAAACAATCAAAGATTTGGGTGTCATTTACGACTCTAAATTAACATTTAATTCTCATATAGACAGTATCATAAAGAGAGCCTCTAAAATGGTAGGATTCATTATAAGAAATACAAAAGATTTCCGTAATACTAAAACGAAAATTATCTTATATAATACGCTAGTTCGGAGCATATTGGAGTACTGCAGTGTTGTATGGAGACCTCACTACGCGGTTCACATCTTGCGTCTTGAAAGGATCCAAAAGCGCTTTTTATGGCACCTGTCTTTCTCTTTAGGGAGATCAAAAAAGGAAAAGTCTTACCATTCAAGGTTGCAGTACTTCAATATGGATCCATTGGAAAAACGCAGAAATCTTATTGATGCGTTTTTTTTGTATAAAATTGTAAACAACCAGATTGATTGTCCTCAACTTCTTGGCTGTCTTCGTTTTAACACCCCGTCTCGTTTGCCGAGAAAAGCTATAGTTCCGTTTACACCTCCTTTTAGAGCCACTGTGTTAGGAAGTAATTCCCCTATATCTAGAATTACCAAAATCGTAAACGGTCACAGTTGTCTTACAGACTTACACAGTGACTCTAAAAGTAGATTCTCAAAATCTTTGCACAAACTAATCAAATAATTAATTAATTATCAAGCCTGTCATTTGATTTGTTGTCATTCTCTTTTTTTTTTTGATATATGTGCACGCAAAAATTATATGCATGTTGTGTTTACCTTTAAGTGATTGTCATACTATGTAAGTACCTTATGTCAAAATGTAATTATTATTAAGTAACAGTGTGAACAATTGTTGGTAAACCTGAATAAAGAAAAATAAAAAAATAAAAAAAAAATAAAAAAAATATTTTGAGGTTTCTCTTACATTCAAATAGAATATTTGAGAAACAAAATATACGAAAATAAGTTTTTAACCACTTCCTCTGCTTATAATTTTCTTGTTTTCCCGCATATGAACGTTGGTGGTTAAGAATCTTGCGTCCCTATTTTTACAATGATGCGACAACAGACTTGACCAATTAAAAATGCAAATTCAAATCATTTATAGCTTCCTAGTATCGTACATACAAGTTGTTACATAATTATTTTAAGTTCTGGTTCTCCATACTATTCTGTCAATGAGCATGCAATATTGTTGTTAGCATAAAAATAACAAAATTATAATCTCAATACAATTCAACACAGTAAATGCAAGTTGATAAATAATAGGAAAACTAATGAGGAGTTTTCAGTGTACGATTAAAAAAAAAAAAGTAGTTCACTTTTCAACATTAGATGGCGCTGATCTAACTCAAGTGTCAACTCAAGTACCAATTTCAGTACCGTACCTACGTGTAATAATTATTAATATACTTAATGTAAAGAAAAAACGCTGCAAAACAGACTAGGAGAATAAAAAACAATGAAATGTAATATTATTAATTTGAAGGTTATGGCAATCAGCAAGAATTTTATCTTTACGATCAGTCAACTGTCAACAAAGAGGATACGATATTGACATTGACTCTTCAGTTTTGTTCAACGCCATCTAGTATGTATTGAAAAAGCTTAAAAAAAAAAATGAAACGAAAAGGCCTCATTAAAAGAAACTAAACAATACATTTTATTTCGAAAAAGATTGGTAATTTTCTATGTCGCAGAATACTGATGGTCTAAGAAATGATATCAAGCAAACACCACTAGTGCGATGCTTTATATAATAAAATGAGATTATCATGGTTCTTTACTGGGTTTATTAAACTATTTGTTATATGAAGGTTTTAAGAACAGTCACTTTCTCTCAAATTTATTCCATTTTGGATTCAAATCGAATCGTGAATTATTTAAGGAAATAAAATCCTTTAAGTAATGAAAAAGAGTTACGCTTTGTTATTTAAGGTAAATAATAAATAGTATTTCTTGGACGACTTAGGTAGGTACGTAATTTTCTTCTTCGATATTTTTTTTATATTTTAGGAAGTTGTTTGCCTTTGAATTTATCTAATAGAACGAAAAATGAAAACTAAGTTTTTTTTTCGAATATCTATGAATGCAACACTTGAATGCATGGAAGGTAACGGCGTCGGAAACACAGACAATGCGATGTCAGCTTCTAAAGGTGGCAATTCACTTACAAAGAAAAATATCAACCAAATCGATGAGTTCGGCTTTAAGTATGTGACAAAAAAACAATTAAACTCCTGCCTGTATCTTATAGGAAGGTGTTTTTTTTTATACGTTGCACCAGCCGCGTCACAGCTGTTTTTGGTATCACAAATCATACATTTAGTCTCTCATTCATACTTCCAAGCTTTGTCCAGTTCTTCCCCTCCCCGACTTTTACAGATACTTATTTTTATAACATTTTTCATAATTTCTATTTTATTTTTACTACAATTTACTACCAATTTTTCTTAATTTCTATTTTATATTAACTTCATTTTGCATATTTTACCTTCAACATTATTATTTTTCAACTTTCATTACTTATTTCTCGAACATTTATGACCTTATTTTTGTCTTAATACCACTTTTAGTACCACCAGTTTACCAGTTTTAGTAAGGTGGTTAAAGGGCGTTTAACAAGTTCCAAAGGCACTCGAGTACGTTAAAATTTAAATGTTATAATTCAACCTTATATGCTGGACTGGAAGTGAAAGAAAAACATAGAATGTGCCAGCATCTTCTCTTCCCGGGCATAATGTAAAAGTCAGTTAAGGGAAAGAGGTTTTATTGACGTTTTTGCGGCGACTCTATCATTATAATACCTCCAAATTTGTCAAACGTGACATCAGATGATTTTTATAGCCTCTGGTGTTCTACCTACCCCAAAAGGGATAAAGGCGTGAAGCTATGCATGTATGTATTTAAATAAATGCAATAAGAACAGTAATATTAAAAATCAGTGACAAGTCGTATACAGAGTGGACCATAAAGTCGGTATGGGAAGTTCTGAAACTAAAAGACATACGAATATCTGTTCTAAAGGAACCATGCCATCGATTTTGATAACTAGAAGAACTGCTTTCAGAAAAAAGACATGTAGGTACTTACTCAGCTTAGGAATCGATCCCAGAGTATTTGAAAAATAAAAAATACCCTATTTCTATTGACATATTGATTATGAAGGTGTTTATTTATTTATTTAAGCAAGATACGCCAACAATATGCATACAAAATAATTACAGTCATATCACAAAATTTCTTAAATCTACTACACATATCAATTATAGGCATATACATCATTCATTATTAAAACATACACATTTCTCGGCTATATTCAATTATTAACAAAAACAAAAAACGCAAATGAAAAATGAATGAAAATTGAATAATATTATGTCAAAAAGGATTTAATTTAAAAAGAATGTCAAAACACACAAAATGAAAAAAAAATATAACCTGGTTTTATAAACATTATGTAAAAAGAAAAAATACAAATTTTAGATCATGTTCATCAGAATAATGTCAAAAGCGGTAGATTTAAAAACAATAAAAAAGGAATGTCAATTAGGATTGTAATGTCAAAAAAAAAATATTAAATTTATGTCAAGATGGTGATTAAAATTATTGGTTGAAAAAAATACAAATAATGATAAAATAATAAAAAAATGATGTCAACAAGCTCATTATATCAATATATGTAAAATAAAATAAAGGTGTTAGTTTTTTTTTTGTTCGAAACAAGTTGTCGCCAATTAATAAGATGCATGGTTTTCTTTTACTGCATATCGGCGCAGAAACCTTAAATAATTCGAAATAATAACTGTTAATTACTTTCCAAAATTTCTCAAAAATTACCTTTTTCAATTGGAGCCTATAAGATTTTTTAAGCACCCTATTCTAGAAAGCTGCTTATAATCGGAAACATCATAACTCGACCGTGAAATACCATGACAGTCCGGCATTACAAGGCTTCTCAAGAACCCATGTACATGCTAACTTGAAGTCAAGATTGTTAATTAAACTAGTTACCTGTTCGTAAACAAGTACAAACAATTTTGTCTAACAGGTAGGTTCCCTTACATAGTTGAACGCGGTTGACTTTGGAACCCTCCCGCTCCGTACCCCCTAAATACCGCATGTAATATGTGGCGAGTTATTCATCTCGTTGTCAATTTTAGTGATGTGATATGCTCTTAATCTTAATATCTATACTTGTATACTACAGTAAAATGTTTTAAGCAGACTTGGTGATTTGAGATGAGTTTTACTGGCGAAATACAGGGTTGATTTGTGGTCATCGGCCAAATTTTTTTACTCAATAAGTATCATTTATAGAAACGATTTGTGCCAAAAAGAGTATTTTTTTTTTACAAGGAAATTTATATATCCGCTAACATGTTAAGCTAAGCATGGTCACTCTAAATTACCATTGAAATAAAGTTGACTACACGCTACTACAAAACATCTACTAGTACTACGTCGTACTGTTAACAATGAAATGCCGTGTCGTAGTAGCTATGTTCATCAACAGCGACTATTTTCAAAAAAGTTTGTGGTTCCATATTTCTACTTTTTTATACTGAGCGACGGTAAAATAAATATGCAGGTTCGTTTTTATTGTATCAATGAAAATAACATTTAAATTTGGCTGGTGACCAAAAAACAACCCTGTATATTCATCTGTGTTAAAAATATTACATACAGTCACGTGTAATACTATGTATACACTTAGTAACTTATTCGGTTGTAATAAGGTTCAAAGTCCAATGAAAATCTATTTATTTATTTGTTTTTATTTATTTACAAATTTTAGGAAAACTTACAGCTAGACACATAATAAACAGAAAATATAGGAAAATGATAGCAAATTAAAAGTTTCTACATACAGTTGACAAAATAAATAAAGAAAGAACAATCACAAAACTAAAATCACAAAATTAAAATTGCTCACTGTAAACAATATGGAAATTAAAATATAAAAATTTACAAATTAAAGAAAAAAATAATGGAGAGATAAAAATACACAAAATTAAAATCATAAAATTTAAATTACACTAGGTAAATATACAAATATACATTTAAAAATATGTACATATGGAGAGAGTAAAAAAAAACATTATAAAACAGATATTGGTACCTAATACATCAGTTAAATGAAAAATGAATTAGAAAGGGCCGTTTTAATACTTGGCATGATGCTAAAGAATAAGTCAAATTCGTCCAGTTCAAGGTTAACCTTGTTTCAATCTACAGGACCGACTTATAAAAGAGTTTTGTCTGTAATTGGTACTTGCGCTAGGTACATGTAGAAGGTTCGGATTCCTATACAACTTGGTGTGTGCGCAAATACCAATCACATTCAAAAGCTCTGGTATGTCTATCCTACTGTTTAAAATTTTGATGTATACATGTACGTACATATCATTACATCCTCAAACTACGCAACTTTGAACTATACTAGACCGTGGATAAGGTATACCACCTTTAGCATCATAAGGAGTGAATAATCTAACAGACAGCTTGATGATTGTAATACTTCAGGTTCCACCTAGTTAGCAACCAGCCTTCCTGTTATGTCTACTGCATGCAAGATCATAGCCCCAACTATCAATTATACTATCATCGTAAATGAAAGGTGAGGGAGAAGGAGAGTCTTAAGCACAAGGGTATATGACAAAGCGGTATCACTCCTCGACTAAACTCGCGACTAAACTCGACTAAAGGGACACGCCAGGCTAAAAAAAACAAATGCTCGCTTAGAAACAAGTTAAGAAGACTTACTTTATAATGTTTTTCTACGAATTTATGAGCTCTTATATTTCTGAAAATATGCCAGTATAAGCTTTTCTTTTATTTAGAAATTCTGTTTGCGCTTAGATTTTTATAAAAGTATTTGAAAGCAGAACACCGACGCCATTCGTTGAAGCTCATGTCATATTTACTTGCTAGATGCTAATAATATCTACAACCTACGAGATTAAAAAGATTAATATTCTTACAAAAGTAAAACTTTTTAGTCCCAAAAAAACATAATCCTTGGATACAAGTTTTTAGTGAACGTAATAGTAATTTAGAAGGCATTTTAAAGTAAATCAGTAGTTATCGTCGACAGCTACCAGAACACCGGCACATCACTTAATTCAGTATATTTGATACAACGCACTAAATACAATTTCGGTCCGATTTCACATGTCATTAGAATCGAAATATTATCGAAGAGCAATCACTGGAATGTGTTGAGGCCTCTACTCTGAGGATTAAGGGTTCATTTATGTAAGTAATTGTTCCCTAATAATACGCAATCATCGGAGTCTTAAGTATGTGATTATGGCGATGAGAGTGGGGTCTTAACAATGCTACAGGGATATTTGATTATACCCAATATTATCTTAATTTTTCTCTATTCATTATTGTGACTAAGAGCTTTTCGTTTTTGGCGAAAAAGAAAAGTTTCTTCCATGCTGGACTGGGAGTGAAAGAAAAATATAGAATGTGCCAGCTGCTTCTCTTCCCGGGTATACCGTAAAAGTCAGTTAAGGGACAGAGGTTTTATTGACAGGCCCCCTGTCACTGCAATAGTATCTCTACATCATTATAATACCTCTAAATTTGTCAAATGAGACCTCCGATGGTTTCATAGCCTCTGGTGTTCTGCCTACCCCGTAAGGGATACAGGCGTGAAGTTATGTAAGTATGTAAGAAAAGTTCACATACCTAACTGATAAAAGTACAAGAACAACAAATTCTGCACTTTGAGCATTCAATAGGCAACCACAATCATTATTTAAGCAAACTCAGAGAAGGCGTAACAAAAGCATCCCAATTTGAACAGTGACGATGGTAACTATCACTGACATGGGATACTTAACTTCAAAATATTACGTGACGTAAGGCGCGGTAAATAGCTACCGCTTATGGGGTCTGCCTGAGGTTTAATTAAGTACGTCATCGAAAAAATAGCAAGACTTAATACCAGACTTAATGACAGTGTCATCATGGGTTTTACTGTCATCATAGGGTTTAACTTATGGCGGTGATGATTGAAAATTTTGTAACTGTCAACCTGACACTCACTTCAGTCACGAATGGCCGCGGGGTCTGTAAAAATATGCAAGCGAAATCTCGACTTGTAATATAAAATTTACTTAATTATATGCAATTAAATCTGGATAATACTGTGGTACCTACGAGAATATAATAGGAAAATTAAATAACACTGGACTCCCTGGACTAAATGTTAATAATTTCTTTTAAAACTCGAAAACTCGTGCCGAATAATGAAACTTATAAATACTTACATTAACTGTATTAACAGCTTTGCACGACATAAAGTCAGACTAGATTAATTAGATAAATACTATTTAAATAATGTAATTCAGTAGTTGATTAAAATTCGACAATTGTTTGGCTTTGCAGATAATAAAAAAAAAATCTCAAAAAAGAAACCGACTTAAAAGTTTGACCAGAACTTTAAAAATATAAAATGATAGCTACTTTCTAAAATAAACTCACTTTAATATACCAACTAAGTAGTTTTTGAAGTCGGTGCCTTTTAACGATTGATTTGTTTAATTTAATTACTCTTATTTTAATTCGTGCAGGCACTGACTTCAAAGAATACTTAGTTGGTATATTAAAGTGAGTTTATTTTAGACGAAAGTTATCGTTTTGAAGTCAGTTTTTTTTTATAGAATATATTTTTTTAACTTAAGGTGTAGGGTAAACTAGGTAAGTCCATAAAAATATCAGATATTGGTATTGTAGGTAGGTATATATTTTTCTTTAGTCGGTTAAAATTCTCTATCTCCAAAACTACTTAACCAAGTAAGTTAACCAGTGTTCCCTGAGTTGAATAATAATTTGTACAACAAAAAAAGAATTTCTTAAATCGGACTTGTAGTTCCGGAGATATGCGAACACAAACATAAAATTATACAAACACACATACATACATACACTTTTGAAATTTGGCACATTTGTACAGAAGCATATGCGAAAACTGGCAGTTAATATTATAGGAGAAATAAAAAAAACAAAAATCAAAATAATGTACTGCAAATGTAAAAAATATAGGTATTATTAACAAACGCTAAATCTGAATCAACACCTAGCCTCAAAATATGCGATAAATATTCAAACTCATACACAATCAAGTAGAATAAATAAGTATGTAAATGTGTAAATCAATCATTTTCAGAATTTATGTAGCCGACATCGCATTTAGGAAGTCATTTGGAACAAATCCTTGCAATCAGTCATTCGATACGTTATTTCAATTATTTTATAAATGCCGCATTTTTTGGATTTGGGATGTGTGTAGCATATCGTATTTGGAAACATTGCCGTACTTACATATTTATCCTTTCACATTTCCATAAAAATATCGATACAAATAAATAGAAATGGCACGCTATTTGCTGATTTTGCGTAATTTGTCACATGATGGTAAGTGATGGATCTCGACAGTGACAGCGCGTGATGAAAAGAACTGGGTCCACATCGCACTTTAGGTACCATCGAAGCTTGATAATCAAAAACTATTTTGGATGTTGCAAGCCAAGCTTTCTAAGATTTGATTCAACTGTCTTTTACTTTAACTCTTAAAATTCAATCCTCGTACAATATATAAAGTCATTTATTTATGTTGTGGCCATACGGAAAATTTTCTTTAAGCGTCCGTAATAAAGTCCCTTAAAAAGGGCTAAAGGTTAGCAATAATCCTTAATGATGTGTCCCTAAAGAGGGACAATACTTATTTATTAGATGTTTGATCAGGACAATAACGGCTTAAATTGTGATAGATTGTATGGCCCGCGGCGTGGAAATGTGAAGCGGTCCCAATTTTTGACATTCACCCATTCACTCCCATATATTCGAAAATGATTTGTGACAATAAAAGGGAATCCCTTTGTAGGAAAATTAGAATTTATGAGGATTCCAGAAGGCTTTCGCGGGAACATGGAAAATTACTTGCTCTTTTATAGGTCAATAGACATTTTATTTATCTGTAATATTCAACGTTTGCCAAATAAAATGAAATCAAGGCCTTTTTGAGATCTATCAAACTTCATTAAGCTATAAACCAATAATGGGTAAACTAGTATGTACATACGTTAGTGAGTAGTAGGTAAGTTATCATTTTAAAGTATTAAATAATTGCTGTTAGTTTTCTAAAGTCGATCGTCCTAAGTTAAGCCTAGCTCACATAGTTGAGCCAGTTTTTCATACATTTGCGTAAAATAGATGTGGTTTACAGATGCACATGTATGAAAAACTGGCTCAACTAAGCGAGCTAAGCTAAAACCAACTTAGTTTAGTTGGCGGTGGACAATCAGCTTAAACTTTAAATAAATTAAATATCTAAATTTAGTTATTTTTTTAAACTAGAGCACTAGTGAGGTAAGTAAAGAAAACCGCTTGTGGGATGACGTGACTGCCACAAGTGGGTTGGCGCTTGCAAACTGTTGATAATTAACATTGAATGATGCTCATTCCTTATTTGACCCCTAAGATAGCCATCATCTATTAACATCCAGGATACGCCCACTGCTGGACAAAGTTCTCCACACCGACCAGTCTTGCGCTGCACTACCCATAGACGATACAGTTAAGCACTACCCATATCCATTAACATACTAATAACAAAAGTTTTATTTTATGGCATAACGCCTACCTGAGATAAATTAAACGCGCAATTATATTAATTAGATGAACAATTAAAATTAAAATTCATTATAAATGACATTTCATTAATTAATTTTGATGTCACACGAATCTCAAATTTTAATGAGTCTGAAGTGGATTTACAGAAATAGCAAAGAATGTACATACTAGGTAGGTTTGGATATACAGGATGTCAATGTCAACGTTTCATTGTTGATGTGGCAAAAAAAGAAATTATAATTATATAGTCATATTGGGTACTTTGGTCTATGAAAGTTAGTTTTGTCTATAGTTACTAGTCCTAGAGTTTTATAACAAGTACATACTATTATATATCTACACAAAAGAAAGCAAACCTGATTAAATGATCCAAGAAATTTCTGCACTTTAAACACGGAATTGCTTTTGAGCTCATCAATCAAAAGTAATGATAAAAATGTCACTATCGAGTCTGCTCGACGCTCTCTTCGTCAAAACCAAGTTGATTCTCACAATAATCTTTTAAGTCTTTGAATACAAGGTTTTCATTTAAAAGCTATAATTCCAGGGAGTAACATAAATTGCGGCAACTATCCACATTGTAAAAGTTTCCTGTAAAAAGAAAACTGAGTAAGCCTGGGCCACAGGGTTAATAGGTTGACTTTGGTTTAAAAAAATAGCTTAATTTATCCTTATTCAAAATAAACCCCTAAAAATGTAGTGAGGGGGAAACAAGTTAATTCAAGATATGGAAATCGCTGTCATGGGTTTTTAGTATGGATGAATAACTCATAATATAATTGAAAATACGCTGAGTAAAATTGAAGAAATATTAAATGAGAATCATTATAAGGTTAAATGAATGTAAACTAACCGCATTAGTTTTATTTTAAATAATTATTTTGTAATTAAAATAGGCGAAATTCTTTATTAGGTTTGGCAATACTGAGTGAATGAAGAACGAAACTATGGTAATTGACTCGTTCAGTAAGTCAATCGATCTATTTGTTCACTCGTTTGTTTGGTTTCTTTCCTTGCGCTTGAGTATTTTCATGGTTTTTTCTATTTTAACGACTTCATACAATTACTACAACTTGGTTGATATGATGTGAGAGATTTTAATAAAATAAATAGATAGCCCTAAGAAAAGTTAAAGTTGTTAGTATCAATTTATTAGTTTGAATAGTTGTTTAAAACTATAACTAATAACTAAGTAAGTATAGGTAATATCTTATAATGTCCTATTTTATTTGGTACTAGCTGCTGCCCGCGACGTCGTCTGCGTGAACGCTATGCAGCACCAAACGCACCTACGATTATAACACTGCTAGCGTGATAATATGTAGCCTATATGTTGACCCGACTTCTTAACTATCTTCATGCCAAATTTGAAGTAAATCCATGCAGTACTTTTTGAGTTTATCCCGGAAAGACAAACAGACAAACAGACAAAAATTCTAAAAACTATATTTTTTGTTTCTGTTTCGATTGTAGATCATACCCCAAGTATTCTTTTAAAAAAATATTCAATGTACAGTTTTGACTTTCCTACCATTTTATTATATGTATAGATGCTATCTAAGTAAAATGTGCTACTATTTATTTTTAATTATAAACTCTCTAAATAATTCAAAATACAATAAGTCATTTATAGATCTCAACAATAAGAAAAAGAATAGCTTTCGGAAGTGATTCTAAGCTCACTTAACTTCTGTGTATACCTATAGACTAAATTATGGTTATCTTAATTCCTCAACACTGGTTTATCTTGATAATTTCGGTGATGAAACACGATTATATTTTAAATAATAAAAAGCAAATGTCAAGTTGTTAACACCATGGCCCAGAAATATATGGAGCTGGTTCTGTGTCCTTTGATTGTGATGTAATAAAATCTGTGAGCAAATTTTATATCTGAGTTGCTCAATTGACACAGCGATTAGCGTTTAGTATGACGAGGGATGTCGAAGGAGCCTTTAGGAAAAACAAAATATATTAATAGTTGCTAGTTGCGGCAATTAAAAATTAACGCAGCTAAAAACGACATGGCTCTCTGCAAACCCAAACCAGCTCAGGGACAGGGTCCAATACTAAGCATGCCCTCGGACAGCACACTGCCGGAGATGCTGTTCACCAAATTCTATCAAGTTGAATTTCCAAGTAGAGAAGATTGGAGCAAGAGCATGGTAGTCTGTGAAGACTACAGCCACATGTAGTTCACGGGCGGCTCAAAGATGGACACCAAAGTAGGCTATGGAAATCACGGGGTGAGACCAAAGTATGGAGCTAGCTTTAGAATTTGTCAATATCCTTTGATTTTCCAGTTTGAAATATCCACCATTACATCTTTTGCGGAAATCTACAAAGGGCAAACCATCTACATCTTCTTTGATAGCAAAGCTGCACTAATGGCACTCGACTCCACAAGGGTTGACTCCCAACTGGCGAAGCAATGCCATGAAACTCTAAACAGGCTGATAAGCCTGAATAGAGGTTTTCTTAAATGGGTTGACGGCAACAAAGCCGCTGACGAACTCGCAAGAGCAATAGGTAGTCGACACGGTCCTGAACCATTCTGCGGAATCCCAAAGAGCACCTCCCAAAGATCCAGTGCCTCTAAGAAAGCAAAAGCAGAAATTTACTAAACTTAAAATGAAACATAAATAACGGAAATTTTGTCGATATAATAGATACAAACAGCATTCCGCAATGGTTTCAATGTTAACCAAATATTTCCGAAAGTGGTTACCGACTTAGCATAATTACATATTTTGCGATGCTGATTTTCAGTTGGGACCGAAAACCACTAAGATATTAAGTAGGTACCTAATTGCGGTTTGAATTAATTTTAGAAACGGTATATTAACCATGTTTTTATTTATGGTGCGTTCTCAATTTTCCATTTTTGTAGGCGCCACGGCTAAGACTAATTCTTAGAAGTTAATTCAAATATTAATTTCAATAAAAGATTAAAATATGAATTGGGTGGTTAGTTAAAATTAAAGGGGCTCATTACCAAATCCTTTAAATCTTCTAGGAAGAAATGCCTCAGGCATATAAAATCTGGAATTTAATTCTCAGGAAGACCAATTTCTGTCCGTAATTATTCCAGAGGTTGAGTACGATAACTTCCTATTTACGTCATGTAGTTTCCATAACATAAGTCAGGTCACATAGCTGGTATGTTAGTCTAGACTTATTTATATTTTTAACGATCACTTTTGACTTCAAAGATTTCAAAGTCATTGTCATGGGTTTTTCACAATATTTGACAGAATTCTTTGATATGAACGCCATCCAATGGGAATAAATTAACTATTATTTTAATCTTGAAAACTCCCATTGGTATGTCATACAGTTTGGAACGACATTTTAGTCTGACGTGAAAAGTGGCATGAATTAAGTAAGGTGAAGTGGTCATTTAAGTTATCGTCATCATCACAACTCTTTGCAATGAGCCCACTGCAGGGCCCAGTGCAGGTTGGGGGACATCAGAATTTTTAGGGCGCCGAATAGTTTCTGACATACCCTAACGACTACTGTATACAAGTATACAGCACCCGGGACCGACTGCATAACGTTTCCTCCTAAGCACGAATGGCGCCGTGGGAAATGAATGGGTGACGGTCACCCATCCAAGTATTGACCCGGCCGAGCGTTGCTTAACATGCAAAATCGATTAACATACACAAGAGCCACTGCGCCACCACAGCCGACTCCCTTCATTAAAAATATAAACTTTAAAAATATGGGCTTTTGTCAATAAAAAACTAAAGAAAAACTATTCAACCCATCACGTAACATTTTCTCAACAATATCATTATACAACATAAAACCTTACGAAAAAAATCTTACGACCAAATGAGAAAAAAACCCCAAATGTTCGTTGCTTAAGTGATAATGATCGCCCCAAGACCCGTGACAGTGTAAGGCTATAAAAGAACTGTCCTAAAAATATACTCAAGGGTCAATCCAGTCCGTGTTGCCATTCTTGTTCTGCAAAGCTTAAGGCCCAAAAGCTTCTTATGTAGGTATATAAAATCTTTCGACGCGACCTTTGAATATAATGAAGTTGTCAGAAAGCTCCGACTTCAGCGTTATAATGATTGTGACTTTTATTTAGTGACCCAGAGAATGATGACGGTACATGTTGCTTTTATTTTGCTGGACAAGAAACCTTTTTAATAATGTTTTAGCACTTTGTGAGTGTCTAGTACAGTGTTGTTTATTTCCATAGCCAGATAGCTTTTCAGTTCGTATCTAAAGGAAGTCAAAATTAACTAATTTATTTTAATTTACGGTTATCCCTACGACGTTAGTTTGTGAACGTCAGAACAGAATTTACTCTGTCGGCTTTAAACTTTTATAAGGAAATTTAAATGCGATAGACGGAGAGGAAAATAGTCAGCAGAAAAAAAAACTCTACACTCTTGTTATAGAGTTCATTATACAAATTAACAGATACACAATTTGAATAGGACTTGAAAAAGAAACACACAAGAGATAGGTAATATTTTCACTTTAATTGAATGAATTTACGGAATTCTTACTTCAGTTTTTGATACTAAGCGTTCATAGTGCTAGCAAAATAGCAAAATATTGAACGCGTAAAATAAAAAGTGCGATCGTTTAAAATTTTTCAACTTTTCAATTTCAACAACATTTTTTTGTCTCCGAAGTTATTGATGTAAATATCAGAAATTGTGGGCGTAGGAACCGGACGCTGAGCAATCTAACAATCTGTGTGTCGCCGGGTAAATATCGAACTCAGTAGTAATATCAAACACTAGTGAAAGAACGCTATGTTAGGGAGAAAATTGTTAAAATATAGTTTATAATTTAACGAATAAATAAAAGAGATAAATAATAAATAACACAGTCGTCTTGGCGCCGTGGTTACTGTGTGTATCACACGATATCACAGATTAAGCAACGTTTGGTGCGGTCGGTGCTTGGATGGGTGACCGCTGACCATTCATTTCTCACGGCGACTTCCGTGCTTCGGAGGGCACGTTGAGCAGTCGGTCCCGGGTGCTGTATACTTGTATACAGTAGTCGTTAGGGTTTGTCAGAAGCCACTTTGGCGCCCTGAAAATTCTGACATCCACCACCCAGCGCTGGGCCAGTTTGGTGGATATTGTTAAATTCTTCACCTGTGGTGGCTGAATCATTGCTGAAAAATCATGTAAGTGAGTGCAAGGAGTCTTTCAAGTTCCAACCCATAGACACCGGGGACATTTTTAAAACATTTAAGACAATTGATGTTAAAAAGACAACTGATTTGTGGGGCATATCTGTTGAAATCTTAAGTTCTATCATAGATGTAATAGCTCCTTGCCTTGTTGAAATATTTAACAACTGTATTATAAGTGGGGAGTTTCCTGATTTAATGAAGCATAGTAAGGTTATTCCTTTATTTAAATCGGGTAGCTCTACGGACCCTACTAATTTTAGACCAATTTCGATTTTACCAACATGTAGCAAAATTTATGAAAAAATTATTCTCAACCAGCTATTAGCTCACTTCACAAAAAACAATTTACTTCATAACAAACAATTTGGATTCACAAGGGGTCGTTCGACAACTGATGCTGGTGTTGAACTGTTTGAAGTAATAGCTGGTGCCTGGGAGGGGTCACAGGATGCTCTAGGTGTATTTTGTGACCTATCCAAGGCATTTGACTGTGTTCAGCATGACACTCTCATCAGGAAACTCCACCACTATGGCATCAAAGGCACTGACCTCAAACTTTTGAATTCTTACCTGAGTGATAGAATCCAGAAGGTTGAGGTTAACCGGAAAAGGTCAGCTGGGTCGGTTGTGAGAATGGGAGTGCCTCAAGGTTCAATTCTGGGCCCATTTTTATTTTTAGTCTATATAAATGATCTACCCTATATGGTAGGCAATAATCACGATATTGTATTGTTTGCTGATGACACATCATTAATTTTTAAAATGATAAGGCAGAAAACCAACTACGACGATGTAAACAATGCTCTCTCTAATGTAGTACAGTGGTTTAATGTAAATAATCTAGCTTTCAATGATAAAAAAACTAAATGTATAAAATTCTCCGCACCAAATGTAAAACAAGTTGAGTCTGATCTGCGGCTTAATGGGAACAGGTTGAATCTAGTAGATAACACTGTTTTTCTTGGAATTACCTTAGATTCTAAATTGCAATGGGGCGCCCATATCTCACAGCTAGCGACTAGACTTAGTTCTGCAGCGTTCGCGGTAAAGAAAATTCGCTCATTGACTGATGTTAATACGGCGAAGCTGGTTTATTTTAGTTATTTTCATAGTATAATGTCCTACGGCATCCTACTTTGGGGCAATGCCGCAGACATTGACACGATATTTACACTGCAGAAAAGGTCTATTCGTGGAATGTATAAACTTGGAAGTAGAGAATCTCTAAGAGAAAAGTTTAAAGAGATTGGTATCTTGACCTTTGCATCACAATATATATATGAAAACATTATGTATATTTATAAGAATAGTAGTAAATTTAAAACTATGAAAGATAAGCATGATAAAAATTATTCTGTAATGACAAGGAACGACCATAAATTAGCGTTTCCCAAATTAAGGCTGGCTAAAAGCACCAAATCATTTATGGGAATGTCAATACGCATTTATAATAAAATACCACAGTCAATTCAATCTCTAACGTTTAATAAATTTAAAAGAACTATCAAAGAAACATTATGCAAAAAAGGCTACTATAAACTCCAAGATTATTTAGATGACAAAAGAGCGTGGGATTGATGTCTCCACAGGTTATTTCCAAATATTAAACATTAATCACTATGTAAGCAGCTTGGCTGCGACATGATATTGGCAAGCACGAATAGCTGTCTTCTGTTTGTTTGTTCATGTCATAGCAGAGCTGTATTTCTGCCAAATTGTACCTATAATAAGCACTTTTTACAAAAGAGTGCCGAGAGTTTTTTTTCCGCCGGCTTTTTTCCTCTCGGTCTACCTAGGGTTCTACTTTCATTTCGTTTTTTAAAGCCGAAGAAGAAGTAGTAGTAGACATCACCAAGACATTGGTGGATAATGGGCGATCATTATCTTTATAAGCTAAGAGACGCACACTTCTCGACGGAGGCCTTCCCCTGGATTCTTCATGTCGTCCGGACATGAAGCATTTGACGTTCGTAAAGTGTATAAAATTACCTACTACGAATAAAAAGTTTTCATTTTCATTTTCATTTTTTCATTTATGGCCTATACCTCCTCGTCACCCAGGGGAGAGACTCATGCCCTGCAGTGGGCTCATTACAAAGAGTTGTGATGATGATGATGATGAATAATAAATAAATAAAATCCCCAAACAATCACGCCAACCACATGGCCCCAAAGTAAGCATAGCTTGCATTATGGGATCCCATGTAGCAAACTAGGGGGGAGGAACCTAGAATATAAATAAATATACAAGATAAACGCCCAGAACCGGAACATTTTTTTTTCTTTTTCCGTGCAGGAATCGAACCCGCAACCACTGGCGTCTGAGGCAGACAGGTTTACCCCGTCTCGTCGCCAAAGTGGTCGTTTTATTTTAGAGTTATTCCAGAGATACAAGTAAATATCCCGTTCCTGGTAAATATTAACGCTTTCGTCAAGGCAGACTACTTATTCATATAAATACAAAGCCACAATTACCGCATTAGTAAAACCACTTCCAAAAGCTACGCTCGTGCCGAGTTTATAATATAATATAATTAGATAATCTATAAATTAGATAATATAGTTAGATACTGCTTTGTGGTTAGATAATCAACGAATGCAGAGCATTAAAAAAAACCGACTTCACGTCAAAACTTTGGCTAAGTAATAATCATCAACGTAAACATTCTCCGAAATCGATTCATAACTGTCCGAAATGTCATGTAACAAAGACCCAAAAAAACATACAGACGATTTGAGTCCTCCTCTTTTTTGAAAGTCGGTTGAAAATAAGGATAGTTAGTTGTTTCGAAAGAATCGATTGAATAGGAGTTTAATTTTTTTTATGGAATAATTGGTTTTTGTGTATTTTAATATGAGATAAGAATTATTCTTCACAAATTCCTGGAAATCATAAATAAATATAAAACTCGACTACTAGGTAATAATACTTAATTCATTAGATAATTTTAATCTGACCATCGAAAAATCAGTTGTGAAAACTGCCTATTGGCCTTATTCTTCATTAAAATATCCTATGAAATAAAATAAAAAAACTAGTTGTAAGTTTTCCGTAAATTAATAAATAATAAATAAATAAATAATTTATTACTGAAACTTAATTGTGGATATTAACACAAATTATATTTGAAAAGTGGTACAAATTTCTTTATCGCTAGAATGTCAAAAAATATATATTTACACATATTTTTAAGTGAAAACTTCTTCAGCTTCTGCATATTTTGTTATTCTGTTGTGTTAAACTTATCTCGTAAATGCTAATCCTTACAAAGTAAGCAATATGGGAATCGATTGTAATAGTTATTTTACTACATTATGGTTCTAAGGGCGCTTCTGTACGCAAAAATAAGTCTTAACGATAGATATTCATCAAGACCACGGATGAACGGCGTTTTTAATTTTGATTATATCGATTTTTGTTCGGAGTAGTTTTTAGACTTTTAAAGTAAAATAAAACTCTTCAGTAAGTATGTTTAAATAAAAAAAAACTATAATTAAAAAAAAACAGGTATACGTTATCCATTTTTACCTAAAAACACGTATGAACATTTATAATTATAAACATTTATAGCGTATAATTACATTTTAACTCGACGATTCGGTTTATGTCTCGTGACCAGAATACGGGGTCTCTAAAGATACCGAAACGTCGAGTTAAAATTTAAAATACGCGATAAATCCGGTTAAAAATGTTTGATTTAAAAGTTTGAATCACGAAAACTTAAGTAAGAATAATTTCAAAGTATTTAATTTTACTTTCAGCTCAGAGTCGAGACGATTGAACATATTAGTCTACGGATTCGTTTTTTTTTTTAATTTAAGGCTCGTAAATTTATTAGCTTTACAGCAAAAAGTGTAGCGGAAAATCCATCGTCATAAATCTACAAAGGGCACCTGCCCAGCAAGGTCACGCTGATTAAGGGAGACTCGGGATTAGTGGGGCTTTATGTTACCGAATTGTAATCTGTAGTTTGCATACTAATCAATCGGAATAATGTTGGTTTATATATTTAATATAATGGTTTATAAATTAGACTTAGCTTTTGAACACAGCCATAAAAAGGCGACAAAATGATTTCTGCCAACGCTATATAAATATACCGCAACTATAAAAAATGGCACAGAACTAGCCTTATAATTAGACATTTTGAAATTACTTGCCTTATTATAGTCAGATTATCTGACCATTGAAAATCGATTTCAACCAATTTTATAATTCGTTTTTTTAATAGGTAAAGCAATTGATTAAAGTTTGCGTTGAGAACTGAAAATTTACATTGGAGGAGGTTAATGATTTGAATAGTTTTAATTTGCATTAGAACGAGCAGTTCCTTAATCACATAGTTTTCAAAGGAGCGATTTAAAGTTAAACGACTATTTTGCTTAGTTAAATCTAACTGTGTCACTCGAGGATCTCATTAACAAGTTTAACATTCCACTCGAAGGCTTGATCGAATCTATTTACCAAAGTAATCAATCGAATTTAGTTTATGTATTTGAAAACTCTTCGAAACCTGAGAACTATACATTTTTAAACCTAAAAAAGCTAAAAAAAGTACTTTAGAATACATTAAAGTATATGAATAACAATTATGACAAAAAATAATTTAAACTGGTTTTCGTAAATAAAACCTTAAAATACTTAAAATCTCTTCACAAAAAAAAAACATTTGCAAATTAAAAGTAAAAACTTACCAGAGCACCAAAAAGGCCGCCACGAAAATTGTTTCAATATACATCGGCATGGCTACTAACACTTTTCGTTCGAAGTTCGAAGTCGGTTGTTCCGCGGTTGTGGGTGCGCCCGGTGGCGCCGCGGTGGCCAAAACGATCAACCTGGCTCCTGAGGCTCCACTGAATGACGGGGCGCATGCGCGAAACATTTACCGCTTTTAAAGGAATCTTGATGACTTTCTAAAACTTAATTCGACGAGTTAAGCTCCGTATGTTTTATTTTAATTGTTGTGATGTGTCTTTTTTATAGGATGCTGTTATTTCTAATGAGATCTAAATGAGGGTTACTTTACCTAACCACGGATATTTTACCGGTTGTTTTACTAGTACCTATTAATGTTTTGCTAAGAAAAACTGATCTTAATAGGTATCTCTACAGTTTAAATCTTTATTACATACATACATACATACATAACCTCACGCCTGTATCCCTTACGGGGTAGACAGAACACCAGAGGCTATGAAACCATCTGAGGTCTCGTTTGACAAATTTAGAGGTATTATGATGATGGATAGAGACTATTGCAGTGACAGGGGATTAGTCTATCGCCCGCAAAACTGTCAATTAAACCTCTGTCCCTTAACTGACTTTTACGGTATGCCCAAGAAGAGAAGCAGCTGGCACATTCTATGTTTTTCTTTCACTCCCAGTCCAGCATGGAAGAAAAATCTAATATATAAAATTCTCGTGTCACAGTTTTCGTTGCCATACTCCTCCAAAACGGCTTGACCGATTTTGATGAAATTTTTTGTGCTTATCCGGTATCGATGAGAATCGGCCAACATCTATTTTTTTTTATTTATATGGCAAAACAACGTTTGCCGGGTCAGCTAGTCTAAATCTAAATCTTTATTATTACAGAGAATGTAATTTATTATACCAATGCTTTTGTTTCATTTATAAATTACCGTTTTCGGAAATCATCTACACTTGTGGTTCTTTACATGTTTAGAATAAAACTCAATACTAAGCGTACAAGAAAGTACCCATGATTAATTCACGCTATGTTTAAGTACCCACAGTGTTCATCTAAGTGTATGAAAATATAAACCCAAAAATGTGTTCTACCTAAAGATAATGCCGTCACATTCTGCTGTGTGCAAATACCGCTGTGGAAATATTGAAACGATATTCTCTCGGTAAAAAGGGCTATTCATGGAATTTGTAAACTTGCAAATAGAGAATCTCTGTGGGAAAAGTTGAACGAGATCGGTATTTCGACCCTTAACAAAGTAGGTATATCTATGAAAATAATATGTTTATTTTTAATAAATTCAAAACTAGAATAAGAAGAATATAGATAATAAATAACGATTCTGTAAGAAAAATGAAGTACCACAAGTAACCGTTTTTAGTAATATTAAATTGTCCTCAGACGTCAGTGGTTGCGGGTTCGATTCTCGCACGGAGCAAGAAAAAAATGTTCCGTGTCTGGGTGTTTATCTATCTATGTATTTAAATTCTAGGTTCCCCCCTAGTTCGCTATATGGTATCCCATAACACAAGCTTATGCTTACTTTGGGTTAGGTTAGTGTCATTGTCTGGGGATTTTATTTTATTTTTTTTATTTTTATTTTAAGATAAATAGCAACTTATGTAAAAATACACTAGTTGGGCTAAAATGTAGTAGTACTTACTAGAATCTAGAAAACGCTGGTATTCGTCTTCTAAAGACTTCCAACTTTGTTTTAGATTGTTTAACTTCCCAACAAGAAAAGATCGCTATTTGCATTTATTAACACATCCAGATATGAAAGAAAATAAAATAACGAGTAGCACTATGCTCAAAAATACTCAAGAAAAGTCCCCTTGTTGAAAGTTATGGCACTTGACGCTGACTGTACAAGTTCGGTTTAACAGCAAACCGATGTATCGCCGCCATGTACAGTCGCTAATACAAACTTATACGAGGGACGAGGGATTGGGACGGAGCGTAATTCTGTGAATGAATGTTGCGAAACGTGACGCCATGCCAGCCGGAGTTTTGTAAAGAGCCTGTAAATGGTAATGCGGTAAAGTGTTCTTTTGAGGTTTCTTGCTTCGTTATTAAAGATCTATATCTATAGAAATAACCAAACTGACGTAATAACTATACAGGGTTGATTTGTAGTCAACGGCCAAATTTTTTGTACACAATAAGTATCATTTATAGAAACGATTTTTAAAAAAAAATCACATTTTTTTAACAAGGAAATTAATATATCCGCTGACATATTAAGCAAAGCTTGATCACTCTAAATTAACATTAAAATAAAGATGACTACGCACTACTACAAAACATCTCGCAGTCTACGTCGTAGTATTAGAAATGAAATGCCGCGTCGTAGTAGCTATGTTCATCAACGACGACTATTTTTTTAAAAGTTTGTGGTTTCATATTTCTACTTTTTTGTACTGAGTGACGCTAAAGCAAATATACAGGTACGTTTATGTCGTATCAAAGAAACTAACATTTAAATTTGGCTGGTGACTAGAAATCAATCCCGTGTAACCCTTCAGTTTAAAAGTTGTTTAAACCTGTGTCTTCCATGTTACCTGGTTGAAAGTGATCAAGACCGACGTACATCACGTTGACGAGAAATCTATTCACTGGGCACTTGAAAATACTAAGACTTAAGTGGACAGGAAGGACTAAAGTGCAGGCAGTTTATTCTATTCTCGACGACCCTGATCATGCTTAGCTTGTGCTGTTTTTAAACTAGCACGAGTTTGAACCCAGATACCAGATAAAATCGCATCACGACCACTTGCTAAACATTTATGGAGGCCAGCGAAAAGTTGGTATCTAATTAGGTAGGCAAAAGACAGCAAGCATTTTTTAAGTATGTGTCTGTTTAACATCAGGTTGAAAGCACTGTATGAAGTACTATAGATTATTACATATCAAACAGCGATTGACAAACATTTTATTGTATATCAAAAAATACGATTCAATAACAAGTTGGTTGTCAGAAATAAATCTCCAAAATCGTCGATCCTATAAGCAAATGCACAAAATATAGAAGAAGCTCCGTCGCTGAGGCTCATCAGCACAACAATACAAGGCAAATGCCGCCGCTCCCCACGGCCGGCCTTGATTGCTGCGAGCACGCTGCTGTCATGATGTCGCAGCGATCACGATACACAGCGGGTTTGAGTATTAGAGCTAAATCCTCGATCTTGGATTTAAAATAAAACACACTTTGAGTGTTGCCAGGACAATAAAAATCTAGTGGTCCATTTTTAATTGGATCGGAATTGTATGGATTAAAAAAATTACTCTAAAACAGAAATTCTCTAATTATATGAAATGAAATACGTTTTGACACCACATACCTAATTTGGTTAAGTTACTTACTTACTTAAGTTAATTCAAATTAGGTATGTTGAACTTGTTGAAGTTGAACGCTTTATTGTACATAGAATGTTAACTTTAAGTTAAAATTACTGAAATCTTCGACACGTAATAACGTTTATTCATTGTATGATAGTGCGTGACCCTCATTTATTTGAAAAAATGTAACCATATACCAACATAAATAATAAGCGCATTTAGATGATTAGATATTCATAATTACACTGATTAATCACAAAGCTATTTGCCCAATAATCAACGCATTTGAGTGGAAAAGATCGTGTTATGCACTGGTATGATCATTAGTAAACATTGTTAATATTTCGTAAATAGTTGTAAATAGTTCTCAATATTTCGGCAAGTTGCAATCGCGATGTTCACGACGATACTGTATCAGTATTCTAAAGTTAATTAAATATTAGAACTATCCATCGTGTTCCACTAACAATCACATTGAATCGAATATGAAAGCGGGAATCAATTCCCGTCACATCCATAATAAGCCCGCCCTTCGTCCCGCCGGTCGAGCTTTAGAAACCCGGTCCCTGGGAATCTATTAAAACGAGATTTCTCTAAATTACACTATTATACCACTTAAATGTCTGTTTCTGATGAACATAAATTCTTTGAGAATTACTGATATTTCTTGAATATATTTTACTGTTTACGTAAAAAGAACTTTAATTTTACTAATTAAACTTACCTACTTATTTGTACGTGTTTGTAAATATTTAGAACTCAAGACACTATTAAGTGTTGAAAAACCATTATTTATTTATTTAATACTCAAAACAGAATACAACTATAAAATACAGCTGTAACAAACTTAAAACTATTCTAGTATAGGTTGCATTCCACAAGAATGTGTATAGAGAAAATATAAAATAACACTGACTATTAGATAAGTATATAATATAAAAATTAAAGTAAATATTAAAAATACCATAACCTTAAGGCAATATATTTTACAAGAGCAGATTAAACGATATTAGCCACCCATTCGTTGACCTGCTTTTAAATTATCTAGACAAAAGACAGAATACTCTTAATTATAAGCTCAGTGGTAAGCTCTTTAAATTATAAATGCCAATTCTATTTATACAAATAAATCTTTCAGCGGTCCTTAATATGACTTTTTCAACATTTTGTTTTACTCAAGGAATTCAAAGATTTCTCATTAAAAACAACTGAGGTTAGATTCTGTCATATATGACAACCTGTGGTGACAACTAATGTAAAATTGAATCATACGCTAAATAGTCTAGAAAAAAAGATATTAAATTTAATATAATAGGCAATCTACAGCACCCATGGTCAAAAGGCCGACCGAGGAGGCGTCAGCTTTAAATAAAAAAAGGCAGCTGGACAGCGCCACTCAGACGACAACACTTCAGTAAGCAATGCCACTAGCTGCAGCTTGCATCCACATGTCAATATGCACTTAATGTTTTACTCCTAAATTAGGGTCAAATGAAGGCTTTAGCGTATTCAGGCAAATTTAAGACTTCAAAGTTTTCTTTTTTATATTTAAACACAGATTATCATTCTTATTAAAAACTTTATATGAATGGCATCTTATTTGAAGTGATAAACCTTAAGTAGCATATATGCCAATTTATACTTTTGTATTTTTAATAATGAATTGTTAACAAAGTAATCAAGCGTCCAAACCATATTACGATTCTCAACATTATTTTGACCTAAATCATCTGTCTCTTAAGTAAATAAATCAATTTATACTTTCTAAATAAGTCAACCAATCTGGAAAAACATCTTAAAAAACGTTTTCTCTTGTTAAAGAAACTAATTCCAACAAGTCGGAAGATTGATTGGAATGTAAATTACATTACTGCCCCTGGTATGCGGTGTTAACTTTAAAATTGCGTTTCAAATATCTTTAACACTTAGTGGCATTTGATTAGAGGCTTAAAGGGAAAACGATTTGCTCGCAAACCTTAATTTGTTGACGAGATTTTCCTTATTTACTTACCCATCACACCTTTGAATTAACAAGCGTCCTTCAGTCTACGGGTTTGCTACGAATTCGTAGTCGACTACGAGGGTACAACGTAGAAGAAAATATATTAAGGGAGCATGCGGGTTCGCTAGAATTAAATAATTTGTATCGTCTAAATTTAAACTTACTTTGTGTTTGATTATTATTTCTTCTAGTTGGTATATCTACAGCGTTGTCTATCTGTCAGGTGCCATATGGTAACTCAACTAAAGGTTTCCATATTTCATAAATATTTATTAAAAACTGCCATGTTTCATAGTAAAAATTCTTCTTCTTTGTTCTTATTTGGTTAAATTGAAACTATAGTAGTTAACTATAGTAGTTAGTCAAATATAGTAGTTTTCAATATTTTCAAACTGTTACTGTTACTAACTGTTACTCTACCTTAACAATATAAAGACCAGCAACAAATTTTACTCTGTCTTTAATTTCACTCATCAAATGCCTCAAAAAACCGATTGATGAACCACTTTAAAAATCATATTCGAGCTATTTCGAGGGCAATTTTCTTCAAATTCTTCTGCAATTTGAGGCCGCCGGCACTCTTTGTAATTATACGTGGGAGGGCGCCCTATGCCCGGCACTCGCGCTTATTGTCGCCCGCAGATGAAAGTCGCAGGCCGCGAGTTGGGAGATTGCCCCTCCACGACTGTCACCGATTCGCTGAAATGTTTTGATATTTTGATTGAGATCAAAATTTTACAGTGAAATAAATATGGGCGATGGTAAATAAATTTATTGCTTGATAAGCTGCAAAATATTCTTGTGATTTCGATTTTACTGGCATTTTTAATGATGGTAGTATTAGGAAGGTAGGTAGCATTTCTTTTGTATACTGTTAAGACAGCTTTATTGGACCGTATCATAATATAACTAATTATCTAATACGCGTACGTTGAAGCAATAAATATGATTTCATTGAGTATCTAACGAATAACTTTCTTTAACACTTTATTTGTTGATATAACAAATATACAATGAAAAAGCTACACATAAAGCAACAAACTAATAGTTGTGGTGAAGCGGGGTTTGAACATAAAACCTCTTCTACTCAGTCAGCCATTCGTCCACTGCGCCGCGAAGGCTGTTGTCTGTACGAATCTAATCGTTATTCTTTATTGCCTTTTCACAATCTTACAAGATCTTATAAATAAGAATTAACGAAAATCTACTTTGATATTTTAATTTCGCTAATTGTTTAATTGAATTATTCTTTGATTGAAATATTAATTTACGTGGACAATCCACTTACTTTACTTTATGATTATTTTATGGTTAACCACAGACTTAAGCTGGCTTTTGTCTAAGTAACGTACAGCGTATTGCTCACATTTCTTTCAATTTGCTGCGGTTAAACATTTAATCTTACTTAAAAGTTATTTTCAACCAAACCTATACGACCAGAGAGCAAACATTGTATAAACAACGTCAAATATACGAAGTAATTTGACTAATTGTAATTTTTCAATTTTTTATTATTATCCAAACAATGTTTATTGTTTATTATTTTTTTTTAAATTTAGTTTTTATTTGTGTACTTTTTATTTTATCTTAATTTTAAAATAATTGATATTTTTGTTTTTAATAACAACAAACTTAATTATTTTTTTTTCAATGATTTTATTATGACAAATTTATCTAATTTAATCTTATTTAATTTTATTAAATAAGATTAAATTAATTTTAATTTTATTTACATATTCTGTTTTAGTTTTTGACATATTTTTGAATTTTTGCTTAACTTTACAGCAAGCTGCTTTTTTATACCTACCTTATTTTATTTTTACTGGACTCAGTTTGTCAACGTTGTACATGCCTATTATTGACATATGTACTAGCACTTTTCATCTTTTAACTATATAACTTTGAAATTCTTTGTATATATGTTGTTGGTGTGGCTTTTCAAATAAATAAATTAATTAAAATCATATTTATTTCAAAGAACCCCCTAATTGTATTCCTAAGAAACTCTCAAAATACTAAAAAAAAAACTACGGAAATAAACAGTGCACAGCAGACATTACAGCCAATTTTATCTGTTTGTCATTTTTTATTTCAATACCAGTTTTTGTCCGTGCATAAATTGTTAAAGAAATGAAACATTTTTACTTTATTTTCGATTTAGAAGTTATTATTTTCAGAATTGGTAGTTCTCGTTACCAAGCTACCGATCTGTAAGGAGATAAACAGATTGGAATGCAGTGAAGATTGTCTCGGAAATCAATATGAAGGTTTTGGGAACATTGCGAACTTGAGACTTGTTTGATGTTCGATTCAATCGAATAACTTACGATTTCCCTACATTGTATGACTATTGAATTTTGCATAACTTTTTTGTAAATGAGAGCTTGGAACGCGGAACTATAGTATCTTAATATCTTATTCAATAACTACCAACACCTTGTTAAAGCCGAAGTACAAAGTTGTGACGTCATTAAGCAGCCATTCGATGGTCTTATGATGAATAAAAAAATTTCAAACTGTAATATCTTATTCAATAACTATCAACACCTTGTTAAAGCCGAAGTACAAAGTTGTGACATCATTAAGCAGCCATTCGATGGTCTTATGATGAATAAAAAATTTTCAACCTGTAATATCTTATTCAATAACTACCAACACCTTGTTAAAGCCGAAGTACAAAGTTGTGACGTCATTAAACAGCCATTCGATGGTCTTATGATGAATAAAAAATTTTCAACCTGTAATATCTTATTCAATAACTACCAACACCTTGTTAAAGCCGAAGTACAAAGTTGTGACGTCATTAAGCAGCCATTCGATGGTCTTATGATGAATAAAAAATTTTCATTTTCATTTTCATTATAAAAATTGTATACTGAAATAGTAGTAGAAGTTTTTGCTTCCATGCTGGACTGGGAGCGAAAGAAAAACATAGAATGTGTCAGCTGCTTCTCTTCCCGGGCATACTGTAAAAGTCAGTTAAGGGACAGAGGTTTTATTGGCGTTTTTGCGGGCGATAGGCTGTCTCCCTGTCACTGCAATAGTCTCTCTCCATCATTATGATACCTCGAAATTTGTCAAACGTGACATCAGATGGTTTGATGGCCTCTGGTGTTCTGCCTACCCCATAAGGAATACAGGCGTGAAGTTATGTATGTATGTATGTAGTAGAAGCTTTACCAACACAGTGTATTATGTATTAACATAGTTTCCAGCCTGAATAGTTAGTCCATAATTATTCGGCTAAAATTGAACCTGAAATCTCCTTATCTATGGGTTTACGACCCTTTATAATTTTCTGAAGAATGCAATTATGTGCATATACAGGGTGTCCCGCAAACTAGAATACATCCACGAAGGTATTTTTTATAAATGCGTACGTGTATGAAATTATTAGAATGTAGTTTATTTTATAAGCTGTACTCCCGTATCTTCGCATGTTTTTATGGCATATATCGTTTTATAGAGAAAAAACCATTTGTGTATACAAGGCAATTAACAAATAATAAATAAATAGATAAAATAAATATTTTTGACACTCACAGAAGATTATCTAGCTCAAATTAAGTTTCTTAAAGAACTTGTGTTATGGATACTAGATAACTGATATTCTGAAGAAGTATATAAACATACATATTGAATAAATACATATTTTTTATTAGAATAAACAAAATAAACATATAAACATCCATGACTTGATGGCTAATATCTGTGTTCATCACACAAATATCCGCCGCCACAGGATTTGAGCCTCGGACCTCTGGCATAGAAGGCAATGTATGTTACCTCTACACCAGCCGGTCGTAAATAATAAATAAATAAACTAGACGACCCTCTGGTGTAGTGGTAACATATTGCTGGATTTTGTGGGATGAACAAAGATATTAGTTGTCAAGTCATGGATGTTTATATGTTTATTAAGTTTATGCTCGAATAAAAAAAATGTGTTTATTCAATATGTATGTTTATACTATATTTTTTTATCAGTCTATAGTTCTTTATATGTTATCTTATATTCATAACACAAGTAAAAAACTTAATTCAAGCTAGATATATTGTGTCATTGGCAATTTGTATTGAGTGTCAAGAGATATTTATTTATTATTTATAAAACTTAAGAAATATAAAAACATAAATATCGATTGTACATTAAAAGTAAACTATAAATATCCATATCACCCTTATCCATGACTTAGAAATGCTATAGGTACTAGCAATTAATACATTTCAATAAGAATAAGAATTTATTAATTTAGAAAAAAAGTGTCAAATTTTAGTGTCTTAATTTTTTATTTTACTGGCATATAAGGACATTTTTTAACTGCTGCACTATCAGGCTATTAGCTTGCTTCAAAATAATAAAAATGAATAGTTTTAATGTTTTTTGTTTTCCCATACAAAAAATATTTATAGCCTCTGTTTAGAGGCGTAACTAATAACTCTGAGCGTAGGCATGCCATGCACCTTGCGCAGTAAAATATCATGATAAAAATTCATTACAATAATAGGTACTTCTTACAAAATGTAGAGTAAGGAGCTAAAATTTTTTTGTTTTTATTTTTTGTGTTATTTATCAAGATTTGTAAAAAGTCGTAGAACAAATGTTGTTGAGATTGCTGTGGAGAGGCTGCCTGCAAGAGGTGATGGGTTAATCCCTGTATACGAAACGTAAAAATCGAAGATTCTGGAATTATTTGTTGTTGTTTCATTTTATCATTTCATTCGGCACTGACATTTACTGAGTACAACTCGCACAGTAAGTATCAAAATACAAGTTTGACAGTTTCAAACGAATTATCAGCAAAATGGGCCATGAATCATGATTCAGTTGGTTCGATAGCATCCATGTCAGAATCATACTGTTTGTACATAAAACCCTTTCCTAGAGGCCTGTAAGATTAAAAGTCCAAAACATATTTATGAGAAAGCTTTTTGCTTCATTTCATATTCTAGCGATTCATCCCGGCTTCGCATGGGTAGCAAACTTCAGCAAACAGTTATACGGGTGTTGTGTTAAAATTTTAAACATCAATGCCAGAAAGTCCTGGAATCGAATCCCAGTGGCGATGGATAGATATTTGTGTGAAGTGTGGATGTCAAGAGTGTTAGAAATAGATTTCATTTATATTTGCGACACAATCGTTGTTATATTTCATGGTGAGCCTTTTTTTACGAGTAGAGTATTGTATGAATAAATACATCTTAAAATACGTCTTATTTAAGCTTCTATTAAGAAGACTACACAGCGGAACTAAAATCATAGGTATCCTTATATTCACTCAGACCTGAACCACCGATGGTTAAGGCCAAAAAGGCGTCGGCATAGAATAAGATGCATTTGCTTATACAAGTTATTTTGAATTTTATCCACTTAAATATATAAATTAATTACCGTGACAGAGAAGAGAACATTTACGTTTACATACTAATAATATACAGGGTGTCCCACTTACCCTATATAATACCTTCTCGGAGGTATTCTATTACCCATAAGGATTACAGAAAAAATATGAAAAAAAGAAAAAGTCGATTTTTTTTTTCAATTTTTGTATGTCAGCAATAAATTTCGACATTTTTTTAAATTTTAAATTTTAAATTTAATGTTTTTCTTTTTCATATTTATTCTGTTATCCTTATGGGTACTAGAATACCTCCGAGAAGGTATTATATAGGGTAAGTGGGACACCCTGTATATAACAATATAAAACACAAGTTAAGAAACAAGTTATTACAAAAGCTTTAAACTACAGCTTATTTCTAAAGAAATGTCACCCAGCACACCTTAAACAAAACGAGTTGAAATTCTCGCACAAAGTTCAGCTGCATTGCATGCAATAATTGCGGGCGTCACATGTTTCTAACACGATATTTGAAAGCCGCTGTTATCGCGCAGGCAGATGTAGGTGGCGCAAATAGCTTCCGTGGCCGCGTCCGCCGTCGAGCCACGGTGTCGTGCTGCGTTTAGGGCTGCCCGGTGTTTGGAGTATTCATAAATAAGGCTAGGTAACAAATAAGGATGAAAAAAAAACAATAGAACACATATGTAGGTTTGAAAAAACTTACATACATACATAACTTCACGCCTGTATCCCTTATGGGGTAGGCAGAACACCAGAGGTTATAAAACCATCTGATCTCACGTTTAGCGAATTTGGAGGCATTATAATGGTGGAGAGAGACTATTGCAATGTCAAGGGGTACACCTGTCGCCCACAAAAAGGCCAATAATACCTCTGACCCTTAACTGACTTTTACAGTATACCCGGGAAAAGAAGCAACTGGTACATTCGATGTTTTTTTTTCGCTCCCAGTCCAGCGTTATGAATAAACTTGTTACATTTGCATTTATTACTTTGCCTTTATTTAGACGTAACCTGTAATGTCATGAGGGTAGCGCATGTATGAGTGACGTGGAGATTCTTTGGAGAAGCCTTTGTGCAGCAGAGAGCGTTTAGTGCAGCTGATGATGTAAAGTTGAAATTGTCTACCCTTGCAATATTGATAATTTCGGTGTATTTTTGGATTGGGCATGGTCAGGACATCATTATAGACGCTTTAAAAAAATTAAAATTTTAGTCCTTTATCACTTTTTTAAACATTTTCTGAACCGTGGCAGTTTTTGTAACTTATTACAAGCAAATATTTTAAGGTACCTACGATGCCCTTCGTCACCCAGGGGAGAGAATCATGCCCTGCAGTGGGCTCATTACAAAGAGTTGTGATGATGATGATGATGATGACGATGCCCTTTGTAACCAAATTTACTGTTTTTTAGTCACTAAAAGAGCCACGCAAATGTTACGGAATTTAAAACTGAGATAACCCCAACCTCCTATTATTTCAAGTGACATTGAGGCCGAAAAACAGGACGCGAGTCTTCAGAGGCTCTCCATATTTTTTACAGTTTAGCTTTATTGGAAAATTCTTAGACTTTTAGGACTTCAGAATGTTGAATAAATAGTTGTTTATTCGATGTCTAAAATGTTTTTGGTATTTGGTTAATGGAGGTATCCAATCAAGGGTCACTCGGATTACGCCGATTCTACGTAAGTGACGTTATATTTCTTTTATTAAAACTTGTGCTCCTAACTGTATTGTGTGTTTAATGAAATAAAATACCTAACTATAAAGAAATATATCTTTTTCCAAGAGAACTGAAAGTCAAAAGATGCAAAACAGAATTCCTCGCAACACTAATACAGCTAAAGTCCACCCGTACTCCCGCCACAGTGTCACACGCGCTCTGCTTTGTGGGGAAGTGATATACACTTAATACATGTGTAAGTTCAACGTTTGAAACATATTTGATTCAAACACGGCCAATGAACTCGCCTTAACTGTTGCTTTAAAGTGTTGGCATTTCAATATTAAGACTTAGTTCACAATTTATAAAATATCAATCCGGGTTTCGGTTGTCAATGGGACCAAAAAAGTGATTTTAATTTTTAATTCAGATGATCATATTGAAAAAAACTGGAGTCTCATCAGTATTTAATTTTAGGTATGTTTAGATGCTCAAAGTCAGCATAAATGTAGATAAATTTGATCTAAAAGATATCGCACATAATTTTTATTTCCTCTATATCTATGTTTTTCGGAAAGTTAAACCTACGGCATGTATTTTCATACAGTTGTTGTTTATGAGGAGAATGCTGTATTTAATCAATATATATAAAACTGTTCCGTTACTGACTGAGTTACTGAGTGACTGAGTGACTGACAGACAATGTACAGCCGTAACTACTGGGCGTAGAGAGCTGAAATTTGGAACATACATTTTTTAGGGGATGTCAGGGTGCACTATATATGGGAATTCCCGAAATTCCCACGGAAACGGGAATTATTGGACATTTTAGTTTGTATGAAAATTCTTATTCCTTGAGTGTACGGATACGATACTTGGCATAAAGGTTCTTCAAAAAGTGACTGGTTGTTTTTGGAAAAGGAATTCCCGAAATTCCCACGGGAACGGAAAATATAGGACTTTTGAGTTTATGCGTGTACGAAGTCGCGGGCAAACGCTCGTAAGACTATAAAAGTCTTCTAGTTCTTTAAACAAGGCCACAGCTGATCTAGTTAGTGTCAAACGTTACTGGGGTTTAACAATGACACCTAATTCTTTCTAATACTTTGAACTTTATTAAAGACCCGTTGAGCGACGTGATTCGCTGGGACTTAAGACCCAAGAAAATGGACGACAAAGCAGCGTCCAATGTTTGTTCAAGTTTAAATTAATTTATTGCTCGAGCGAGCTCCCGTCGGATAACTATCGTAAAATGTTCTAAATGTCGGAAAAACCTTTCTTTCTTCCTTGTCTGAAAAGTTTACTCGTAATTTTTTGTTACTTAACTCCTAAGGCTATATTGGAGTTAGTTAATAACTTTCTAAATATTTAACGTTAAAAATAACAAACTAACTTTATTTGTTTACTTTTCAAACTCATAAACTTAAAGTTTGAGGTAAAACAAAATCTTAGTATCATCGTCCTAAATACTAACATATTTGCGTGTAATATATTCTGAAAATTACAAACCAAGGTACTCAAATTAAATCTGAAAGCTATGAAGTTAGGCCTTTTCCCAAGTCACGGCACGACGCAGGCGCGTCGCCACTTCGCACCGCGTATCAGCCGCGAACGCTCCCGCCACTCGCAACGGAAATCTCCGTCATATAACTTCGAAAGTAACTTTGACAAATATTTGAAAAGGTGGTAATATGTCTGTGCAAGGTATGGCGGCGTCGTGATCGCGCGATGCGGGGCGAGTCGCGCGTGCAAGTCGCGCGATGATCACGCGCGATTGTCGCCCCGCGCGACCACGTCGCGTGCTGATCGCGTGCTGTGGCGTGCTGCTCGCGTGCGGTGCCTTTTGTTTTGCACAGTAAGTACAAATTGGTATATAAATATTTGATTTATAAGCTAAAAGATTAGAGCGGACACAAGGATTTTTCAAGGATTTAAAGTTTAGCGTGTAAAATCTTTTCAAAGTTTAATTACATACATACATACATTAGGTTAATCTTCACGCCTGTATCCCTTATGGGGTAGGCTGAACAAAAGAGGCTTTAAAACCATCTGATGTCACATTTGACAAATTTGGAGGTATTATAATGATGGAGAGAGACTTTTCTTCAAAGTTTAATTTATATGGTGTTTTCAATTCAAGCACATAGATTTATAGACAAATAAATGTATATAGTAAAACTGAAAACAACGAAATCCTAAAATTACATTATTTTATTCATTTAGTTGTTTCTATTTAGGAAAATTCACACCTTTTACAATAGTGTTATTGCAGCAAAGTTTTATTATGAAATTTTTCTACATATCCTCATCAAATATTAATCATATTACATTGAAATATTTTCAATGTACGAACAGAAAGTCAGTATTCGTTTAAATCTTTTGTATCGCCGTCCAAAACTAAAGACCTAGAAAATCTGTAGAACTACAGTTTGCTAATAAAAAGGTTACCACATTCTGTTACGAATTTAGCATTATTCCGAAACACATAGGGTAACTTTACATAAGGTAGTGGAATATTTGTGGTCCTGTAAAGACATTCCGCGGAGAGGGCGGGATCCTCCCTAGTTTTCTCAAAATTCTTGTTCGGAAAACTTTTTGTGGTTTATTAATATGCCGTTATACTAATATTCTTTGTTTTGTATATGTAAAGCTCATGGTAATATAAAATAATATTGTATTTGTAGCTAAATGTATGTATATTTTTTACAAAATTATGAAGATTTAATTGAAGTTTAATTAGAACTTTAAGTAGATATTAGTATTTTGATCTAATGGTAGATGACAAAATAGGATCGGATCCACCCTGCAGTAACTGTCATTATAGGGATCATGTTTGTCATTAATTATAGTGACATGTCATTAGTGTTCCCGATACTTACTTCCGCTAAGCCTAGCTAAGTAAAGCCTATTGTTCCTGTAATTTCATCCCACGGACCCAATTAACTACAGAAAATTTATATTACTTGACTGTACTGACTTAAAATTTTCCTAAGATTTACTTATATTTGATATCGATTTTTTAAATAAGTATTCATATGATTACAAATAAAAAACTGTCATTTTGCTATTTTTTTACTTTGTCAATTAGCAAATACACTGAAATGTTGAAGCAATAAAATACATTTACAGAGTAGTTTATTTCAAATTAAAAATTACTTTAAAAATTGTATTATCTATCTATAGGTAAAGTTAATTAAACTGCAAATTAATTTCTCTTTTTGGATTATACAAAGTAATTAACTGAAGTACGGCAAATTTTTGGAGGAGTGCTTCTGTAGTAAAAACGCTTTGTTTCGACCTATAGTTTCTGAACGGATACGGGTCCAAAAAGTTAACCAGCATAACCATAAATGACTTCATAACTCTACATTTACTGTAACTTCATTTTAAAAAGTTCTAGTATAGTTTGTCGTTATGCCAGGTTTTGTTACGAGTATGAAAAGTTTTGTGGGAAGATTGATGATGTGATGAAGAATACTGCAAGATAATGGTTTAAAAGCTATTTTTGTTTTGTTAACAAACTAGCATAGGTATTGTAGAGTGAAAATGATAGCGTCAGTTATACAGGGTGACTGATGACAAATTTTTGATACTGAAGGAGAGCACTCTGTACTCGATTCTGATCATGATTATGCACTAAAAGTAGGTACTTATTTTTTTACTAGAATTCCCTATAAATAAATACTACTATGTTACTATTTCTTTGTTGCGTAATAAATTATTTAACTTTCGGTTGAGTTTACTCAGTAAATACATACATACATACATAACTTCACGCCTGTATCCCTTATGGGGTAGGCAGAACTCCAGAGGTCATAAGACCCTCTGATGTCACGTTTGACAAATAAGGTGTTATAATGATGGAGAGAAGCTATTGCAGTGACAGGGGGTCAGCCTATCGCCCACAAAAATGACAATAAAACCTCTGTCTCTTAACTGACTTTTACAGTATGCCCAGGAAGAGAAGCAGCTGGTACATTCTATGTTTTTCTTTCGCTCCCAGTCCAGAATGGAAGAAAATATTATACGAAATATTATTATTATGGAATATTTCATAATAATAATATTTCGTATAATATTTCGTAATAAGTTTAATATTTCTTATACATATATGATTATGTTGTGCGTTTGAATTGAATGTGATAATGATAACAGTGAATGTTACCAAATACTTTTTAAATAATAATAATATGAATGCAATCCTGTGACTTTTAAATAAACGCATTCACCTATTGAGTTAACTAAATAGAGTATACAGGGTGACTGGTAGGTCATTTTTGAAATTCCAGGACGTGATAGTTTGAGACCATACGTGAAGAGAAAAAATAAAATAAAAAATAAGTATTAATTATATACTGAGTGAACTTATCCGAAAGTTAGAGAATTCATTATGCAAAGCATGGTTACATAAGCGTAATGCAATGGATACTTAGTGGATGGTGGTGGGCGTGTGGCCGGAACACTGCTATGTACGTGTTGACTGAGGCAGCGCGTTGGGAAAAGTGTAGTAAGGTCTCTTTATTTAATAATAGGGATTTCTAGTGAAAAATTAAATACCTACTATTATTGCATAATTATAATCAGAATCGAGTTCAGACTGCTCTCCTGCAGTATCTAAAATGTTTCACCAGTCACCCTGTATATTTAACAAGCAACCTACATCTTAGATTTTTAATGTCATTACTTTATGATTTTATATTAGCTTCTATGCAGGACTGGGAGCAAAAGAAAAACATAGAATGTGCCAGCTGCTTCTCGTCCCGGGCATTCTGTAAAAGTCAGTGAAGGGACCGAGGTGTTATGGGAGGCTTTTTTGTGGGCGATAGGCTGACTCCCTGTCACTGCAATAGTCTCTCTCCACTATTTTAATGCTTCCAAACTTGTCAAACGTGACATCATATGGTTTTACTAGCTGCTGCCCGCGACGTCGTCTGCGTGAACGCTATGCAGCACCAAACGCACCTACGATTATAACACTGCTAGCGTGATAATATGTAGCCTATATATTGACCCGACTTCTTAACTATCTTCATGCCAAATTTGAAGTAAATCCATGCAGTACTTTTTGAGTTTATCCCGGAAAGACAAACAGACAAACAGAAAAAAATTCTAAAAACTATATTTTTTGTTTCTGTTTCGATTGTAGATCATACCCCAAGTATTCTTTTAAAAAAATATTCAATGTACAGTTTTGACTTTCCTACCATTTTATTATATGTATAGATTACCTCTGGTGTTCTGCCTACCCCATACGGGATACAGGCGTGAAGTTATGCATGATTTTTTTAAATATATTTTTTTTTTTTATAAAGTCTGCCGGCCCATATCAGCGCTTCGGCGACGATATCTTTTAGCAATATTTAATAAAGAGTCAGTTCCTTTGTCCCAAAACCTATTTTACGTCCCAGCAGATCGAGTTCAAAAGCGGGTTCAGTTAATAAAAATATAGCGTACCGGATTGAATGAATTTCCATTTATTCGTAAGCTCAATTGGACGGTTTCTAAGAAGATTTTGTCTAAATAACAACAAAAGAGGGTAACGACACAATTGGCGAACTTGGTTAATCAATTGGTTGAATTAATTAAATCCTTTTCGAAGATCTACAGTGATTGGTTTTCGAGTCGTTTAAATAAAGAGTCTGTCTTTTGCCACATTTTGTATGAAACTGGTATGCTGAATGCTGTAGACATTTATAATTTAAATGTTGGTAACATCTGTGCGTAACTGATTGAAAGATTTTCAAAATAAAATAGAGATTTTTGCAATGTGGGTTGGTCTCTTTGCAAACATGAATTGAACGTTCAACTGGACGAAGGGGTACGAAATTTGGTAGATAAATAGGCTGGTTAATATAAGATATACTATGATTATTATTCAAAGAGTTCGCAAAACATGAGTGTGTTGTGATTGGCAATGAAGCCCAAGCGAGGGTTTTCTTTCGTTAATTGTGACACTTAAAGGACTTTGCCTTTGTTTCATACATTATCCGCCCTGATAGCAAGAACAGTGAAAATATACTTTTTGTATTGTAAATTACTGGTTGTTTCATCTCACGTATCGTTTTGGAAACGGACAATTTGCTACATCTTATTATCATCCTAAGAATGCCAGAATTCCAAAGGACCGAAATAATTGAATACAATATGTGTGATAGCAATATTTATACAATAATGGAGACTAGGTACTAACCTTTATGTAATGCACTTTCATTTAGAACTTCACAATTGGTAATTGGAACATACATACATACATAACTTCACGCCCGTATCCCGTATGGGGTAGGCAGAACACCAGAGGTAATAAAACCATCTGATGTCACTTTTGACAAAATTTGATGGAGGCATCATAATAGTGGAGAGAGACTATTGCAGTGACAGGGGGTCAGCCTATCGCCCACAAAAAAGCCTCCCCTAACACCTCGGTCCCTTAACTGACTTTTACAGTATGCCCGGGAAGAGAAGCAGCTGGCACATTCTATGTTTTTCTTTCGCTCCCAGTCCAGCATAGAAGTTAGTTGGTAATTGGAATAACAGAATTATTCCAACAAATTGTGTTTATTTGAGTGGATTTCGAATTGAGCCATGATTGATTGATTTATGAAGTGATGTACACATACATACTAAATTATAAAAGTCATCTGATTAAATCAGAGTGGACCGGACTGTATCAATATAATATTCGATAGAAGAGGGAAAGATATAAATATGTTAGTGAACATAATTGCTAAAATAAATAGTTAACATTGTTATGCAAATTGATAACACTGACCATAAAGAATAATTGTTTTTTAACCTATTGCATAGCTTCTATCGCGGGCCTTGAGCGTGGGGACCGAATCCAGAAATTCCGTAACGAAAAAAACCTGAGCTTACATGCGGGCTTTAATAAACAATCAGCGCCATCTACTAGGATTTTGTAGTTCGAGAGGCAATTTTTAGAGTTGACAGGTAAATAAACAATAGTTGGCTTTCATAACAAATCCTTTATTTCGCTGATCTGAGTGAATCGATGAGTGGTCGAGTGGTAACGTCAAAAGGTTCCCGATCAAGAGTTACGAGTACGAGCCCTGATAATTGCATTGACATGTTTTTTTTTATGCTTTTCTTTTCTATTTTTATAATTATATTTTTTTAAAGTTTTTTATATTGGAAGCTTACTTTGTTTTAAGAGGATTAAATAAAAGAAAAGGCAGTTACAAACAATTTGATTGATTGACTAAGTTAAACAGAAATGATGACACCAAAAAAAGACATTAAAAAATTTGACAAATGTAAAAAGAAATAAAAAGAAATGGAAATGGATTCTCCAATGGATTATAATTGAAAACATTGGCTTAAAAAAAGAAGTTAGTCAATTATCTCGACAAGTGCACTTACTCAAAAGTATGTGCACCAAAACGCTTGAAACTAAAAACTCTACGAAACAAAACAAAAAAAGACAAAAAATTGTCGTCGGTAGACAATAGCTAATACCCACAATGAAAACGTAGAGAAATTACAATCATTGCCACTATCACCATCGTACTCACTATCATCACCATTGAAGGAGAGTAACAAGGATTGTCTACGAGTGGAACCGGAGTCCTCACTATTAAAAACAAAAAAAAAACTCCAGGCAGTGGAATAGGATAAGGTATTGGTGATATCTAAGAAAAATAGACATGAAGAACACAGAATCTTTGTAATTGGTGGACAGCAATGTAAAGGTCTTCGTGACAGATTAGTAAGATCAAGATTTAATAATCCTTACGAAAAATATGAAGTTATATCTTTTACTAAGCCTTACGCAAGCACTGAAGAAACATTGACGATGTTTAAGTGGTTTGACCCAAAAGAAGAGTACAAAATAATAACATGCGTAGGTGAACACGACACAAACCCGACAAAAGTATTGTTAGAAACATGTTTAATTTTAAATAAATATATTAATTGCAATATTATACTTCTGAGCGTAATTAAATATAGATTTCTTAACGAAAATAAGTTGAATGACATGATACATAATTTAAGTAAAAACTTTTTTAATAGTAAATTCGTACGATTACAACACTGCATTTGCTACACATGGTTTGCTATATGTAAGAAAATAAATTTAATAATTGATGAATGTGATTATAGAAAAAAAAATCTTGTCATTTACTAAGTATCATATTAAGAATAAACATTCAAAGGTTAAAAATATACATTCAAGTGCAGATTATAAATATAATTCAAGTACTACTCAGGGTGTAACTAAAAAGGGAACAATTCCGTACTCCTTTTTAATAATGACTGAAAATAAAATAGACATAAAAATTGCACATTCAAATGCAAACTATAAATCTCATCCGAATACTACTCAGGATATAATTAAAAAGGGGACGATTCCGTTCTACTTTCTTAAAAAGACAAAAAATAACTTGGAAAATAATGAATTAATTTTATTTCGTAAATAAAGTAAATTTAAATAATAATAATGATAGCAACTGAAATCAACTAAAAATATTTCATCAAAATATTGCGGGTCTTTTGTCTAAAACTAACTTGTTGGAAATTACCTTAAATGAATTACGGAAAAATCACAATATGCCGAATGTGCCTACTTTGCTTCTCCGAGACTTTTGTTAATTTGAACAATAGTAATTTATTTTTGCATGCCCTAAAAAGGTAAAATATGTATGACCTATTTTTTTTAATTTTAAGTCCTAAATCTGTACCATATTTTATGCAAATAAATGATTGATTGATTCATTCATTACTTTACATGCGGGCTTTAATAAAAAATCAGCGCCATCTACTAGGAACTTGTGGAACTTCATATTAGATCAAACATTACTGCATTAATAAAATAAATAAATAATTATAATTGCATAAGTTGATAAAAAATGCTATGCAATAGCTTTACCGCGGCAGTCTCCGAGTGCCACACGTCTTTTTTTTTAGAAAATGTTGGTGTGAAATCATAAAGTTAAAGACCCATATTCGATGCAATAAAAGGCGACAAAAATAGAAGTTCAACCCTAATGACAGTTTTGTGATAACAGTGACGTCTTTTTAACAAGATGTCAGTGAATTTAAAGACTTTTGATTAAATACTTTTAAAGTGTCTGTTTTGGATAGGAAATCTCCGTTCAATATAGAAAGTCGTAACTAACTCAGTAAAATATATAAATAATTACTATTAACAATCTAGATTGGCTTTGAACAATGACATTTAACTATTATCCTAGTGAGTTTATTCAGCTTGTATAAATGAAAATGCTTTTTGAGTAGCCGATTAAAATAAAAATAAAATTTGCCAAACGGTACAAATACTCGAACGCGTATACTAAGGTAAGGTGGTTTAATTCCAGGTCGAGAAGGGTGCATTTCAAGGTTCTCATTCGGGTGTGATTTAAAAAGGGACGAGAGTGGCACAAACTTGAGAAAAGCTTATCCGATATTGTCCACATTTATTTTCGAGATTGAATAAAATATTGGAAAATATTTAACCACCGTTTCAGCTGTGTTAGCAGAAATCATCAATAATGTTCAGTTAGTGCAGCTGCAGTGCATCCGTATACATTGAGTTAGTACTTTTTGTTACGAGAAGATTTCTCTGCTAAAATCAGAATCTCACATTACTGTTGTTGTTATGTTGGCCAATAATGCCCAAATCGGAACAAATATCGAGTAACTGACGCACACCGATATGTTGCAGGTACTGCACCCACTTGCTAGTACCCAATTTTAGGAACCAATTCTTATGTATTTTTGATCTAGGGATCTAGGAATCTGCCACTTACATAGCTACAAAATCGCAGATCTTTAAGACATACAAAATACCTGATATATCCGAATTCACATGCAAGCAACAAGCGCTATGCCGATCAGACTTATATTAGCATTTATGACGTAAATGATACATTCCATGCTTGCGGACGAATGCAAACAACCTAGTGGTACACAGATGAACAAAGAACATTTGAAATGGCGTAGTTTTTTGGTACTAAATGCTAAATGATATTCTACTGGATAATTTATATTCAGGAATCGCAGTATTAAACTATTTATCCTTTCAAAGCATGCTTTTCAAGAAATAATGAATATACCTATTATTTAATACTAATATATAAAGCTAAAGAGTTTGTTTTTTTGTTTGAACGCGCTAATCTCAGAAACTACAAGTGGGATTTGAAAAATTCTTTTTGCATTTGATAGCCCAACTCTTGAGAAAGGTTAAAGGCTATATTTTATCCCGAAATTCCCACGGGATCAAAAGTTACGCGGGTAAAACCGCGTGCGGTGGCTAGTTTATTTTATAAACGACGATATGGCCATCTAGCTGAGCCGTCTGGAAAATAATCTGTTGTACTTGAGTATTTTAAAATGGAGTTTTTGTGCACTTCGAATCAGACACGGTCTTGTCTCACGTGCGAATCGTCATTCTCTTGAATGTAGCTTCTATTGGGTTCGCTTAGCTTCGAAATATAAGACGCGCTCGAATGTATATTTTCTTTTGCAAGCGACTTCCAAAAGGAACAGGTTCTCAATCAATGTATATTTTTTTATTTTACTTTTGTATCTTTGCAACGTGATATTTGGGATGGTTATAAATCGATTGTGAATATTTTTTTCATATGATAGAGGATACTTTAGAGGGGTACCCATATAAATTTCGCCAAAATCTATTGAGAACACGGAGAAAATTTACGTTGATAACCTTATACTTCAGAGAGAGAGAATAAGAATAACTGTGAGTTTAGTGGGATTTTTAATGGTCTGCATTCGTTGATTTCCATAGAACCATCCCCACATCAGAAATTCTACACAATATAAATTCTGAAAATGAGTAGAAGTTCCTATAGGTACCGATAAGATCATTTTTTTTACTATCGAATCTTAATTATGCTGTAGTTATCAAGTAAACCACCACCTAGCTATTTGGGATCACCTATCTAAGACGAGACAACACATCCAGCATAAATCTACTTTCAAACACAACAAAGATTTAATGACGTCTAGGTTATATAAAAAACTACGACAAATTAATGCTTGATTCGTTATTCGAGCTTCCCAAATATTCTCATTCTAAATGCGGGCCATGAAAAATAGGAAAAAACTGATTTGTTAAGGTGGCGCCATCTATGAAGCGTCGAGGAAGTTTGACGTTAAGTGACCTAGGTTTACTCAATTTCGAGTTGTTGAACGAAATTAGTTATTACGTAAAAAAAAAAAAATATCTAATCATTAATTTTTTAGAGTTAAATTGACCTCCACTAAATAATATGATCCTTCTGGTAACTATAGGTACAAATTCAGCTCTAAATATCTTCGTGCTGTCAACGATGTCATCAACTACAAATATTTTAAAAGTTTTTTTTTGGAGACTATTTAATTAAGGATCATTTCAATGTTTGCATCAAAACGTAACTGAAAGTCCATTAACAAACAAGAATGATAAAATGCCTAAATAAATACATATAGGTAGTTTATTAATAGTTTTAGTTAAAACCAGCTTTTCTGTATTAGTAATTTTAGAGGTAGGTTATGGGTGATAAAATAAACTTGATGATTAAGATATTTATTATATTTATTGTAACTCACTAGAAGTTATGATACGTCTTTATCCTAACACAATTAAATGCAGCAAGAAAAGAGGAAGCTTGGTGTCTTGGTTTAAATATACTTTAGGAGGGGATGAATTTTTAATCTAATAACCAATAAGAAACTAAGATCATATTTACAAGTCAAATCAAATACTTATTTATTTTAAATTAATTATTGCATGATCCCAACAAGTAATGCATTCAAAATCTAAATGGCTTTTCTAAACTCTAAAATCTAAAGTAAACTAAACTCTGCTAGTAAAATTTCCTTATTTTTTTATAATATGGTTTTGTGAAATCTATTGTGATATATAATCTCATTCGTGAATGTTCTAATTATGAAATGAAATACAGACTTTTATTAGCATATTTTATTTACATACTTCTATAAGAAAATTAAAATTAAATTAAAGCATTATTCTCTTAACAAAACAATGCTTAAAAACAATTTTTTTATTATTAAAGTACAATGTGTCCCGACCAAGGAGGTTTCAATTCAATTTAAGTACACATTATCTGTGGTGAGCGCGCTGCGCGCGCAACGCGCATGCGTACTGGATCCGAGCCGTAAACCAATAACAGGCGTTTTCCATTTTGACGCTATTTCGTACATACGAATTTGAGTAATATTTTGTTGAATAAAACTTTAGTAGCAAAAATGTCTAGCAATACCGATGATACTGATGAAAATTTAACTCCACCTGACATTCTAGAAACAGCTACGAAACTGACGAATAGTCTTTTGCCAGAAAAATCAAGAAAAGTTTGTTTGTTTTATATTGCATTTTATTTAATGTAGCTACCTATAGCCATGAGATTAAATAAAGTAGTGTATGCAACTGCATATAATTAGGTATTAAAACACTCGTGTAATAAAACTACACTCATGTTTTAATACCCTCTATTATATGACAGTTGCATAAACTACTATAATATTATGAAAAAAATATATAATAATGACTTTGGTCCTAGGTTCTGGGTTCGATTCCCACCCCGGAAAATTTAGGAAATTTTGGTCTCCATTCCATAAGGGCACGTGTAAGGAAAGGCGGCGTGTCGCGCGGGGCTTCGCGCGTTCTCGTCACATCGCGCGACTTTTCTCTAAACCAGCCAGTGGAACTAGCAAAAACCGACCATTCATTTGTCACGGCGGCTTCCGTGCTTCGGAGGGCACGTTAAGTCCCGGGTTCTGTATACTTGTATACAGTAGTCGTTAGGGTTTGTCAAAAGCCGTATCTGCACCCTGAAAATTCTGACATCCACCACCCAGCACTGGGCAAGCTCGGTGGATTATGGCCTAAACCTCCTCATCACCCAGGGGAGAGACTCATACCCTGCAGTGGGCTCATTACAAAGAGTTGTGATGATGATATAAGAAAATCCGACAAATGTTTCCTTGAAATTGTAACGAGTATGAAAGTTTTCTTTACACGAGTAAAACAGCGGCTTTAAGTTGTCTCTATAGATTGTATTTCACATACAAACTTATTTCAGACATCTTATCTTATTATGTTGTTTGACAAAATTATAATGTTTGATGACAAAATTAGAATTAGTAGGGAAATCAGGGACCATAAAATTGCAGAGGTGTCCGTCATGCATTTTTATTGTTAATATTTTTGCCATCATTTCAATTTTAGTAAAATTTACGTTTTAGTTTCACAAATCGTATAAGACTGCCAATAAAATATCTAAGAAAGGTTTAATATTTTAACAAAAAGCCCTTTGTCGAGACAAGAATCCCTTTAGTCTGCGATTAAGATTTTTACTTTACTATAAATTTTTATCGTCATATCTAAGTTTGAGTGTAAGGTGAGCTGTGAACTTGGCAAGATAAGTCGATGTATGTGTCGTGTCGTGTTGCGGGTAGATCCTGTAGTTTTGTAAAGAATTCCTGGATGTTTTGTTACGATTTCTGGAGGATATAAATGTATGTATGTAAGTAATGTGCTAAAGGATTTAAGTGTTTGTAGAAAAGGCTAGTTCATTTACTTGAATATTACAAAGTTGTATTTATAAAGGTGTAGATGTTATGTTACTGATGACATGCTACTTTAGACGGTATATGGTGGTACAAGATTTCTTTTCGATTGCCGCACTTCCAAAATTTAAAGTTTCGACGCAGAAATGGCTAACAAAACGTATTGAATGTAAAGTTATCGAATAAATATACTATTACAAAACCAGCGGAAAAGTGAGGGATTTCATACCATCAACGTTTAGCCACTTCGCCACAGATTTAAAAAATAAAACCCATTCGGCACATATTAGTTTAACATACCTTATCTATGTACTCGTATTAAAATGTATCTCATATAATGTATTCTTAAACTTATTGTTTCTTGACCATTACAACTGCTCAGATAAAATGTATACAGGATTTGTGGGTCCAATTTATTTGCTGTCATATTTGAAAATTATACTCAATACAAAAAATAAACTAATAATTAAAATACAATACCTATCAAGGCTTGTATATATTACCGTAGTGTGATTCTTTACTTATTGAAATCTTTATTGCGCCTTTCTATGCTTTTATTTTTTCACTTTAAATAAGGGAGGTCTATATTAATCCAACCTTTCTCTGAATAAAGGGAAATAAATTATAAAAATACTGGACATGGGTATTTATACAATTTTATAATTCTGACATTCACTTACTCATTTTATATTGTTATTGTCATCAATCAATATATATAAAACTGTTCCGTTACTGACTGAGTTACTGAGTGACTGACAGACAACGTACAGCCGTAACTACTGGGCGTAGAGAGCTGAAATTTTGAACATACATTCTTTAGGGGATGTAGGGGTGCACTAAGGAAGGAATTCCCGAAATTCCCACGGGAACGGGAATTATTGGACTTTTTAGTTTGTATGAAAAATCTTATTCCTTGAGTGCACGGATATGATACTTGGCATAAAAGTTCTTCAAAAAGAGACTGGTTGTGTTATGAAAGGAATTCCCGAAATTCCCACGAGAACGGGAAATATATGATGTTTTAGTTTGTATGATAAAATCTTATTCTTTGAGTGCACGGATGTGATACTTGGTATAAAGGTTCATCAATAAGTGTCTGTTTGTGTAATGGAAGGAATTCCCAGAATTCCCACGGGAACGGAAAATAGGACTTTTGAGTTTATGCGTGTACGAAGTCACGGGCAAACGCTCGTATATTATAAAGTTTTAATTAATCTCTTCTAGTTGAATATTTATGATCATTCAAATAGTATTAATAATTAAATTTAATGTGTTTGATTTATTTAATTTATTGTAATTTTTTATTTTCACGTCTAACTAAAAATTATGACATTTTATCGGTATGCTGCTCCCTTCAGGATGTGGCTGAAAATTAGCGTTTTGCTCTTCCGAGCAAATGCCAACGCTGAGCTTCCTCCTATTGCGCTGCTACAGTACACACACACATCGCACTAACCTGTCCTTTTTTTATTTTTTGATTCTTGTTTGTAAGCCATACAATAATATATATTAAGTACATTAGTGTTATATGTCTATGAATTTTGTGGTATCAATAAAGTTTTTATCTATCTATCATTATTGTGTAGTGTGTATTACATAGGTAACACTAAAAGTTTTGCGTAACTTAAAAAAACAAATAGTATGATCAAAATATTATGTTTATTCCTATTAAAATACTCTGTTTTACATTTTACACAATTTTTCATTCGATCAAACCATTTTTTAGAAAAAGATGACCACAGATCTCATTGCATATTTTCTAAGTGCTGATTGAACGCTATCGTGTTTCCATGCTGGACTGGGAGCGAAAGAATCATAGAATGTACTAGCTGCTTCTCTTCCCGGGTATACTGTAAAAGTCAGTTAAGGGACAGAAGTTTTATTGGCGTTATTGTGAGCTGACCCCCTGTCACTGCATTAATCTGTCTCCATCATTATAATACCTCAAATTTGTCAAATGTGACGTTGTTAAAAGTAAAACGTCTCATCAAATCTTTGACTTTGGAAAATACAGAAATCACAGGGTGCTAGGTCTGGGCTGTGTGCAGGATGGGTGACGAGTTTTACTTTTTCGGAAGCTAAAAATTACTTTGTTTTATTGACCTTGTGTGAAGAAGCGTTGTCAAGATGTAGGAGAACGCTGCTGTTTGGTCGTCTTTCGCGAACTTTTTGTAATACCCTGGTTAAAAAAAGGGTAGAATACCACTCAGCATTTACACTCTTTTGATTTTCAAGTGGAATTGTGCAGATGGGGCCCGTTGCTTATTTTTTTATCAACGTGTCTCGCCCGCCTCACTCTTGTTGGCCTGTTCTCATTTTTAAACACCCATTCACAAGATTGCTGTTCTTTTCGGGTTCAAAGCAATAAATTCGTATTCGTAGTCGTACTTCAGTAGCATCTGTGAGAACCATTCCACGCGAGCCCGCTTCTGCTCCGCTGTCAGTTCATGAGGAACAAAGTTTCCGAACTTTTAATTTTTCGTGTTAAGTTTTCTGAATTTGGCTCCCAATAGTCCTCGAAATGTCTCATACCGTAATCCGCAGGTTTTCCTCAATTACCCGCTTAACAGTAGCCACATTATTTTTTGGACAGTTGAAGGCCTCCGTTCACGAAATTCGCTATCTAAAGAAACCCGACTTCTCTCAAGTTCAGCAAACCATCGCCTCACGGTGCTCAAACAAGGTGCTTCTCTCCCAAAAGCGTTTTGAAGACGAGCGGCACAGTCTTGCGGAGAGAGAGCACTTTTAACGAAGGAGGTTGCAAGTCGTTTCAAAAAAAAATAACGTTCGAAATTCGAATAGTTCCGATTAGCTAGATGTGCAGAACTTTGAGTGTGCCCCATGTATAATTACGTATTGGTGCGCAGGAGTGCCAGCGGCGCGGCGGCGTCTGCGGCGGCGGCGGCGGCGGCGGCTGCGGACCGGCTGGAAAACGTGACGCAGACGGTATCGCGTATCCTGGACGGGTACGACATACGGCTACGGCCTAACTTTGGAGGTACGTTGCTTTTTCTTACTACAAGTTTTCCTTTAGGGCTAACAACTAGTCAAAATTGACGTAAATACATAAATGAAATATTCGCTGGTAAGTCGTACAAAACTGTAAAATTTACAACAATACAAAATAATAATTATTTTCTGTGGTGGGCACAAAACAGTGGACATACTATCGAAATAAGTTACTTTATTTATTTCACATATTGAGAGGAATATTTATAATAAAAGACTCTTATCGTCCTGTTATATATTTAATATGTTCATAGAAAACCTGACGATATGTTAAGTTAGCATTCTGCTAACTTAGGTTAGTCTAAACATCCTCCTGAACCTTTTATAAATGTATGAGACTAAATTCAGTTCAGCTCGGGATTCCATCCATGTAACATCTCTATTTCCTTTTAATTAAAAGTGTAATACTATTTCTACTTTATAAAAGTGTAATTCTTTCTAGTTTAATAAATTAATCTTTTTTTTTTAAAAAGTGTTTCTATAGACCCCGTATAACATTTGGTGGCAGCGTAAAAGGGATCAGTAAAGGTCCCAGGTTATAATCCTTAAATCAGTGCAAGTGAATGTGAATGTGCGCAAAGTGTTACAAAGTGTGAACAATTATAATCCAGAACCCCAGCTGATACTCCGGCTGAAAGCAGTAGTCTCTCCAGCCGTAACCCAGGTTGCGAGTTTGCCCTATCTGTGCAGACTTCCTGCAGCATCCAGCCCATCGGTCCACTGTACCGTAAGCGGTACCAGGCAACAGCGCTTTCTGCGTGTCCTACGGGAATCCTGGCTATCCAGTACCGACCAGTTGAAGGCATCCTTTCTACATCCTAATTTATATCTATAATGCATCCTGTTATCCTGTAAGTCAAGATTTATCTTTTTATAATTTTCGAAAGAACTCTTTTACAAACTATTCCACGATCAATTTCAACCGAGAACAGTTAAAATCTATTTTTAGAACCCAGCAGTGAGTTTCAAAGTGTAAGAACAGTGAACAGTTTATCCATAACTTATTGATAAGACTTAGTCTAAACAACCGCTGAATACTAATCACGATAACTTCTTAGTATTAAATTAGCCATAACTATAAGTTTGCTTCGTGACTTTTGATTTTATATTTTTATTTTTCTTTTCTTGTTTTATGTTTTTACAGATTTTATCTTTTATATTTTCTTATCCTGATTTATTTAATTGTTTGATTGTTTTTATTGTGTTTTTACTTTTTATTTTTTTTATTGTGTTCTTATAGGAAAAGTTTACATACTCTGCAAAATCATATTTACATACCAAATTAACTTTCAATCTTATTAATTTAAATTTATTTCAATTAAAATGTCGATTAAAGAGGCCAAAGAAATAGATCTTAATATTCTAATTAAATTCATAAATAAATTCGATGGCGATAGAGAAAAATTAAATGCCTACATAAATAACTGTCGTAATGCCATGAACTTAGCTTCTCCTCAACAACAAGACATTTTATTAAAATATATAGTAAGCCAACTCGAAGGTCGTGCCGAAAGTGCATGCTCCATAAAAGAATTTGAAACTTGGTTACAATTAGAAGACTTTTTGAAGTCACAATTTGGAGATAAAAAGCACTATGCCGCTCTACTCTCTGACCTCCAAGATTGTAGACAATTTAATAATGAAACAGTTAACCAATTTGCTTTGAGAATAGAATCTTGCTTATCGAAACTATTAACGGAAATTAATATATCTATCCCAACCAAGAAAAAGGCTGAATTGGCAGGCCGTGTTGCAGCCATGCAAGATTTAGCCTTGCATACTTTTGTTATAGGATTAAATCCTAAGCTATCGACTGTAGTCAGATGTCGCGATCCGGAAACCCTTAACGACGCAATAAATTTCGCAACATCAGAAGAGAAAATTTTGCAAGCTACTCTTAGGCGTACTTCATCTTCATTCAGTAATTCCAATAATATGCATTCAATACCTCAGCGTGCACCTCAGCGTCAATTTCAATTTAATAAAAGTTTAACCCAACATGGTGCTAATAACTTTAATAGACCACAAAACCAAGCAATACCTCATGCTTCTTCTACCTTTCCTTTATTTTGTAGGTATTGTAAATCCCAAGGTCACAGTATCAACAATTGCTCAAAAAGGGAATATAATAATAAAAGGTATGGAATGCCACAATTTCAAACACGCCAACCTTTTAATAATTCTAATAATCGCCAGTGGTCAAACAAACCTGTAAATACCGTAGTTTTTGCAGAATCCGATATTCCTAATGAATCAGAATGTTTAAACGAACAAACCGACCCGTCAAATACCGCGCGGGAAATGTAATCGGTGAAGTCGGTATTACGCAAGTTCGTCATTCTATTCCTAATTCAAATCCTAGCTCTATTCAATCCAGTCAATCCATGCGACAGGGTAAGCAGCCCCAAAATGAAGGATTGCATATTACTAAATCCAGTCAATCCATGCGACAGGGTAACCAGCCCCAAAATGAAGGATTGCATATTCCTAAATCCAGTCAATCTATGCGACAGGGTAATCAGCCCCAAAATGAAAGATTGAACCCTGATTCTAATTCCCAAAATAAAATATTAAAAACTTATAATATAACCACTAACCCATTAAAAAACTTTTTACCTTTTATTGAAGTACATACTTCATTGTCTTCCAAACCAATAAGTCTCCTCGTCGATAGTGGAGCGTCTATTAGCTTGATAAAAGAAAAATCCTTAATGAATCTACCCAATATTTCAAAAGAAATAGTTTCTTTCAGTGGTTTAGGTAATTCAAATCAACCTATGCAATCATTAGGTTGTATTGATTTCGAATTTGATTCTTTAAAACATAAGTTTCATTTAGTTCCTGATTTAGATTTTCCTTATGATGGTATATTAGGCAACGATTTCCTTTCAATCCTTAATTGTAAAATTGATTATCTTGAAAATACTCTTATTATAAATGATCTTAAGCTCAATTTAAAATTTAATGAACCAATTTACACGATTCCTCCGCGAACAGAAACAATAATTGAATGTTCTGTTTTCAACCCAGAAGTCCAAGAAGGACTTATCCTTGATCAGAATCCTATAGATTCACTCCTGATAGCAAACTGTGTTGTTAAAGTGAAATCAAATTCTAGAATAAATATTTCTGTCATAAATGTATCCGAAACCCCATTATGTGTAAATTCAAATTTAAAACTTAACATCCTACCTCTAGATAATAATCACGAACATACTATATTTTATACATCATCATATAACAACGAATCTAATGCCATGAACAGGACTGAAGAAGTCCTTAAACTTTTAAGAGTTTCACATTTAAATAATGAAGAAGTAAATGCTTTGTCTGAACTTTGCTCTTCTTACTCCGACATTTTCCATTTGCCAACTGACAAATTAAGTTCTACTGCCATACTTCAACATGACATTACTACAACCTCATCTATTCCAATAACTACTAAATCCTATAGATTTCCCGACGTGCACAAATCTGAAGTGCAATCCCAAATAAACAAGATGCTTGACGAGGGTATAATAAAATCTTCTACATCCCCTTGGTCATCCCCTATATGGGTTGTACCTAAGAAAATTGATTCCTCCGGTCAGCGCAAATGGAGAATAGTAATAGATTACCGTAAACTCAACGACATAACTATAGGAGACTCTTACCCAATTCCAAACATAACAGAAATACTGGATCAACTTGGGAAGTGTAAATATTTTACTACACTCGATTTGGCGTCTGGTTTTCATCAGGTCCAAATGTCACCGCAGGATGCACCGAAAACCGCATTTTCCGTACCGCAAGGACATTTCGAATTTACCCGTATGCCCTTCGGACTAAAAAACGCTCCTGCAACTTTCCAGAGAATTATGAATTCCGCCCTTTCTGGCCTTCAAGGCATCCAGTGCTTTGTCTATCTTGACGACATAGTCATCTATTCTTTTGACCTTGACAAGCACATTAAAAACCTATCCAATATCTTCGATAGACTCCGAACTTATAATTTAAAACTTCAACCGGACAAGTGTGAGTTCCTCCGTAAGGAAGTCTTGGCCACATTATTACAGATCAAGGTGTCAAACCTAACCCAGACAAGATTAAAGCCGTTAAAGAATTTCCTACCCCTAAAAATCCTAAGGATATTAAATCCTTCCTTGGCCTAGTATCCTATTACCGAAGATTTATCCCTGACTTTTCAAAGACTGCTAAACCCCTTACTAACCTTCTAAAAAAGGATGTCCCCTTTCTCTGGCAGCACGAACAACAGCTCGCCTTTGAAAAACTTAAAACAACACTTACTACCGCACCTGTATTAGCTTATCCAGACTTCTCTAAACCTTTTGTCCTTACCTGTGATGCGTCTAATTTTGCCATATCAGCTATTCTGTCCCAAGGCCCTATCAATAATGATCGTCCAATCGCATATGCATCGCGAACACTAAATAAAGCGGAATCCAACTACAGTGTAACTGAAAAAGAATGCCTCGCAATTATCTTTGGAACTAAGATATTCAGACCATACCTCTATGGCCGCCGTTTCAAAATCATAACAGACCACAGACCTTTAAAGTGGCTATTTAATTGTAAAGATCCCGGCTCCAAACTTGTCAGATGGAGATTAAAACTTGAGGAATTTGACTATGAAGTTGAATATAAAAAAGGAAAGATAAATAGTAACGCCGATTCCTTATCCCGATATCCTGTTAATCCAATCATAGAAAGTAACCTAGATCCTCAACCTTCAACATCTTCTCACGATCCAAATTTAGAAAAAGAATCTGAAATTCCTTCCGATCTCCTTGATGATCTTACTGAGCTTGGTGCCCTAGATTTAAGCCCTCAACAAAATGTTGACTTCTATCCCTTAAGTCTTCCAGCTGAACCAGAACCTGTTCAACAACCAATAAGCATAAGAGCTCATGAGATATCTCCTGACCTTTCAAACCCTCTTATTTCTCCTAATCCTCCTAATCCTAATGAATCTGAGATATCCAATCGAAACGACGATTATCCTAACTTTTTAAAATCTTTTAACGATAAAAATAAAACCTTTAACACACAAATAACAGAACATAATGAATCCTTACTTAGGAGCCCATCCAAGACTATTCTTATTCCTATTTCTATCGACTTCGATGAATCCAATCCATATATTGAAGAGATAATAGCTAACTCAGAAGATAAAAACATTATAACCAACGGTGAACGCGAACTTCATTATTTTAAGAAATTCAATATTAAAGACAAAACATATTATCTCCTTTTCACCAAGGTATACTATTTCGATAATTGTACTTATCCTGATCTATTCAAAACCATTAAATCTGCTCGTGACGACATCATTCTTAACGGTAATATAAATGAATTAAGTATTTCTGATTTTAGAAATCCGTTTGAGCAGCATTCTTTTATTAAAATTTATGGCATATTAATGTATCTATTTGATAATTCAAACATTGTTGTTAATATTTATCATAATAATATTATTTATCCAGTTCCTACCGAAATTGCCAAAATTCTAAAAGAAAATCATGACATACCAATTGCTGGCCATTTAGGCTCCAATAGGATGACTAATAGAATAAAGGAAAGGTACTACTGGAAAAATATGCGCTCAGACATAGACGAATATATAAAAAATTGTAAACTCTGCCAAACAAATAAAGCTTTAAGAATGTCAAATAAATCCCCTATGCAAATCACTACTTCTTCCAGTCGTCCTTTCGAAAGGATAAGCCTTGACATAGTAGGTCCTTTGCCTGAAGCAGGACTCCAGAAACTAAAATTTATACTCACCCTTCAAGACGACTTGACAAAATTCTCCATTGCGTATCCCATTTCGAATGCTACTGCCGAAGAGTCTTGTGAGTGTTTAGTTCACTTCATTTCTTTGTTTGGAATTCCGAAGTCTATACTTACAGACCAAGGAACTAATTTCACAGCTGAAGTCTTCAAAATGACATGCCAATTTCTGAAGATTAAACAAATATGGTCCTCACCTTATCATCCTCAAACTCAAGGAGCCTTAGAAAGAAGTCATTCCACCCTCAAAGAATATTTGAAATCCTACGTCAATGAGAATCAATCCAACTGGCATAAATTTGTATATACCGCCATGCTAACTTATAATTCTTCCGTACATACTACAACAAAATTCTCTCCGTATGAACTTATTTTCGGTCATAAACCCTATCTTCCTGACTCAATCTTTGATCTGCGCTCCGACATCACTTATCCAGACTATTTGAAAATGCTACAACATCGCCTGAGAATATCGCAACAAAAAGCATTAGAAAATATAAATATTTCAAAAGAAAGGTCCAAAACGTATTACGATAGACATTCCCGTGTAGTCAAATATAAAGTCGGTGAATACGTTTACCTGAAAAATCATCTACGGCTTCGTAAGGCGCTCTCTCCGATCTGGAAGGGTCCTTACAAAATAGTTAAGGTTCACGGCAATAATACATTGTCACTCCTCATTAACCGCCGACACGTAAAACATCATTATGATCAAATCAAACCGGCATATGATATCAACGAATAAATCATACATTTTTATTTTTCTTTAACATATACACTCTTTTTAATTTTACGTTATTTTATTCTTTTACATATTTAACTTTGATTAGAATTTACAGCCATATAATTATTATTGAATTGTTATTGCAGAATGGTCGTGGCGTATAGCGCCCTAGCTACTGCTTACGACAACAAATACATCAATTTCATCACCAGAAGCCCTGGTATACTTTTTGATCCTGTCGGAACAGTGAAAGTTGTTAATGATATGTTCCATGTTGTTATTCCTTTAGATATATTACCTTTTAAACACCACGTTGAAGATATTCAACATATTTTTAATTCAATCCGAATCCAATGTCGAGATAGCGAAGAAATAGACTATACTCAATGTCAAAATATGTTGCAACCCTTAGAATCTCTATATAACGATATTTCCCATGACTATAAGTCGATTTCTCACTTTATTTCCGATAGTCCTAATAAGAGGTCCGCATGGTTTTCTGGTATTGGTACTATATTTAAACATATTTTTGGCACACTGGATGAAAATGATGCACAGGCTTATAATAACGCGATTCAAGTTTTATATAACAATGACAAAACTCTAGCTGAATCAATTAAAAAGAACATTATTATTTCCCAAAGTGCCATTTACAACATGAACAATTCATTATTTGAAATTAACATGAAACAAGATAAAATTAATAGTGTTATAGATGAAATATCTGGTAATCTGAATAACATGACTAGAATGATTGAAACTGATAGTTTCAAAATTAAACTTAATTACGTCATAAACGTTTTACAATCACATCTTCTGACCCTTTCTTTCAAGACAGAAGATATCCTCAATTCAATCCTATTTGCTAAAAATAACATTTTACACCCTTCCATTTTATCCCCTAAACAATTGTATTATGATATTGTTAGTAATTTAAAGTTAATCCCAAAATATAGGGACTTTCCTATTAATTTAGAATTAAGTAACATACATATTTTAATGAATATGTCTAATCTAGTTTGTTATTATTTAGATAATAAGTTAATATTTGTTGTTAAAATACCCCTGGTAAATGCCCAGAGTTTTGATTTATATAATACTGTCCCTTTGCCTACTCCGCATAAATCCAATAATCCAAACTCATATGTAATGATTTTACCTTTCAAACAATACCTTCTGTTAAATAGAGATAAGACGTCTTATAGTTATTTAAAAGATTTAAACCTCTGTAAGATTATTGTGCCTAAAATGTATCTTTGTGAAATTATAGATATTTATAATATACCTAGTAATCCATCATGTGAAATAGATATTATTACCAAAGCTCTTTCGAATATACCAGATATATGTGAACATAAGTTTATATATGGAGAAATAAACATATGGCATAAGCTAAATAACAATAAATTTATATTTGTCCAAACACAGCAATCTAAACTCTCTATTGAATGTAATAATAGTATTGTATCTGAAACAATTATATCCGGTACAGGTGTACTAAGTATCCCTGAAAACTGTATAGCCTATTTTAAGAATTTTAAATTTATTTCAAAAGGGAATCCCAAATTATATGTTCCAATTATATTATCCGACTTTAACATTGTAAATGATAGTTGTTGTAATTTAACAAATTTTAATAAACTACAATATAAAGTTCCTAACTTAAAAATTAACAATATCAATCTAGATCAACTAAAGTATTTTAAAACTAAGTCAGATGCCATTGCTAATGATGTTAATCTAATAGATCCACAAACCATTTTGTATCACCCGAGCTTCCCCATTATTTCTATAATTTCTTTTATTTCAATTTTTGGCTTATCAATTGTATTGATATATTCTAAATATTTTAAATCAAATAAAAATGTAAAGACTGACGATAATAATTTAGATCAAATCGAGATATCCGAAAGCCAACCTCGAATACGAATTAATTGACTTTTTGTAATTATAAAACTTACTTTTAAAAAGGGTAAGTTTTCTCTTAAACGGGGGGCTGTTATATATTTAATATGTTCATAGAAAACCTGACGATATGTTAAGTTAGCATTCTGCTAACTTAGGTTAGTCTAAACATCCTCCTGAACCTTTTATAAATGTATGAGACTAAATTCAGTTCAGCTCGGGATTCCATCCATGTAACATCTCTATTTCCTTTTAATTAAAAGTGTAATACTATTTCTACTTTATAAAAGTGTAATTCTTTCTAGTTTAATAAATTAATCTTTTTTTTTTAAAAAGTGTTTCTATAGACCCCGTATAACAGTCCGTACTTACACATTTTTTTTTATATATGCTTATAAAAACGTACAGAACTATCTATCCTCAATATACAGGGTGACTGGTGACAAATTTTAGATATTGAACGAGAGCACTCTGTACTCGATTCTGATCATAATTATGTAATATAGGTAGGTTTTTAATTTTTCACCAGAAATCCCTATGAATAAATAAAGAGACCTTACTACACTTTTCCCGACGCGCTGCCTCAGTCAACACGCACACCACCACCCGCTAGTTATCTAAGTATTGTATCACGCTTATGCCATGCCATGCGCCATCTGTTGCTTAATGAATTCTTGAACTTTCGGTAAAGTTTACTCAGCAAATGTATGATCTGAAACTATCACGTCCTGGAATTTCGAAAGTGATCCACCAGTCACCCTGTACACTTCAAACGCTCACAGGAGCTAACGAATATTTGTGGATTTCGTCTTGAATCTAAATATTCAATCCTGTGTTATTTTTTATAATCATATACGTGGTTACATGCTCCACATAAAACATCAAGAATTGTGGGTGCTTTTAAGAACTAATTTATTTTATCTGTACTGAAAACAATATCTGTTGTCTTCAAGCACTTGTTGAAAAGTGTTGGAACGTAAAGACGTTTAGGTATTTAGGGAAAATCTTTTGAGTCTGTTTACAAGGCATTTCAGGTATGTAAATTTGTCAAACACAGCACTTACCTACATAGCGTTATAAAACGTCGTGTGATTCTATTTCATTTTCATACATTTTGCTATATGTCAGAAAATTGAGGTTCAGCGTTTTCTAAGCTCACGAGCAAGATGAGTAACTTAATGAGTAAATAAATCTGAACCCTATGCCCTCGACATTAAGTTAAATTGGTTGGGCAAATTTGACAGAAATGTAATGCTTGATCTGCGACCTTCTGTACTTACTCGAGCTTTAGTGGTTTTCACAACATAAGCTAATTTAATTTGTGGTTAAATAGTCAAAACTCAATAAGAATTTGATTTAAAATCATACCCATACTGTGTACTAGTGTTATTGGTATTAACACCTCTAAAGAAGAAAGTGCCTCCTGACATATTGAATAACCTTGTTCAGGAAGCAGAGAAACAATAATATGAAGGCAAAACTATAATAATAAATTAGTGTTATACCCAATTTTAATTCTGAATTTGATTTCACAGATATAAAAAGGTAAGGTGAGACTTCTCAATAAAATTGTCAATCTCACATAGTGTGTGTAATATTAGATCCTAAAGGCAGTATTCATTACACCACCCAATATTAATTCAGTCTCCCTCATTCAAAACCACATCCAAGTTCTAATAAACAGAATCAAACATTACATACATAAAGCATAACCTAAGCAATCTCGCATACTCATCTCGGCAGAAATTGCAGGCTAATGCATATAAATAAATTTAAACAACATACGTGCACCGTATGCCGGTTACACGCGGGGTGAATTTATATATACGAAGGAAATGCACCTATGAGGCTCTTGAAGCATGTTTTCAATATCATAGAATTGGATCCGCTTAGGTCTCGTTACGTGATCGGGTTGTTTGGCAGTGCACGCACGCTTGGATACACAAATATTATTGGTTTCAGGTGATCCGCTGTACGTTGGCATGGATTTGACTATAGCCAGTTTTGATGCTATTTCGGAGGTTAATATGGTGAGTTGTTGGCTGTTTATCTTTTTAAGTGATTCTATTTACTTACGAGTGTTAAACTGAAATTATGATAGAGTTTACCCAGTACAGATAGTAGACGAATAACGGTGTACGGCTTAACAACATCAATGAGCTTTGAAGCGAAACTTATCTGAATATTTAATATGTTTGAGTCTCGTGACAAGTCTTACTAATACACACATAACTTCACGCCTGTATCCCTTAAGGGGTAGGCAGAACACCAGAGGTTACAAGACCATCTGATGTCACGTTTGCCAAATAAGGTATTATAATGATGGAGCTAGGCTATTGCAATGACAGGGGGTCAGCCTATCGCCTACAAAAATGTCAATAAAACCTCTCTCCCTTAACTGACTTTTACAGTATGCCCGCGAAGAGAAGCAGCTGGTACATTCTATGTTTTTCTTTCGCTCCCAGCAGTCTTACTAGTATGCTATGATATTAAAGAGATATTTCTTTAAACGTAATCCAAGTCAATAAACATAATATTTTCAATAAGAAGAGAAACTTTTAAATTCATTTCGCTAAACTTAAAAAACTACACATCAATACTGCTTAAAAATTACACCTTAATTCCACAGACTCACTTCACGAATTCTAATTTTAAAATCCAATACTCCATCCTAATTTAAAAAGGAAAAGTTCACAAGCTGCTGAGGTTGTACTTCCCGAATCTCAATTCGAGTGTTAGCCTCTTGAAGATCACATTTTTCGGTGATAAACATTTAGGCTGCGGTGCGATCGGGCGTCTGGAGTACGCTTCTATCGAGGTGATTCATCGTAATTCATTAAGCTTGCTTTTAATAGAGAAAAGAGCGCAAGGCCAGCTCTTGACATATATTGTCTGTTTGAGGGGCGTAGAGCTACGTCAGACAATCGATGGTCACCGCACTTTATACAGCCATCGGCGAGCTGAGGTCGCCGCCCACTCTTGTCGCCCTCTCCTTATGTAATTTGTGATTTCAGTTTATTTACTAATTATATGCCGGAATAAGACTTTCAGGGATTTATTTTATTTTATACTCCGTTGATGCCAATACGTCAGACAGTTTTTAATTTAAAGAATGCTACGATATATTGGGCTAAGGATGGACTGGATGAATATAATGTAAAATGTTAGTTTTAAAATTTTTGCGTCATGTGAATTAAACTAAGAATTAATTCATGAACTATTTTATTTTACACTTTTAGGAAAACTTACAGTTATTATAGTACAGTAGTGAAGAGACGTGAATGGTTTATTGCTATTTACAAGTTTCCACTTTTAAAAAAAATACGTTAGATACAAACAAGAAAGTCACATCCCGCCGTCAAAATCACGCAAATTCACTCAATAAATTCAACATTCCTGTTCCCTAGTTAGGTGACAAACAAGAAAGGTTTATATATTATGCATATAATGTACTGATGACACTTTCAGTAACAAACACGAAAAAATAGACTTAATAGATTTTTTTTCACTAAATTGCATTTGGTCGGTAATTGAAGACATGAATGGTTAATGAATATAAATTACAACCCACATGTTGCCGAGAAGAGCAGTTATCAAATTTATTTACATTAACATACATTCTGACTGTTACCCGTTTAAAAATTTAGACATAAATGTCTAGGAAAACAATTACAGCATTGATTTATATATTGTAGCGTTTAAATTATCCGAGGTTCTTAATTTAAAATTCACACGGGCTTAGGATTCCGGAAAACCCCTTTATTTGATTAAGCCTATTGATAGGGTAACCCTATCAAAATCTTACCATAATGGAAAAGTAACCCTATAGATATGGTAAGCATATCGATGCAGTAACACTTTTGAATAAATTTAACTACTTTCGGATGCGCTTACCCTGTGATAGGGTAAATTATATAAATTAGGAACGAACTGGCTCTTCACTAAATATTGCTGGAGTGATGACATTTGGCGGCAAATTTTCTGTGATGGTAGTTAGCCTGGCACACTTTGATGGGGTTCTACCACCAAGTAAAATCCGCTTATACAACACAGTAATTATTTCAGGACTACACCATCACGTTGTACTTGAACCAGTACTGGAAGGACGAGAGGCTCGCGTTTGGATTCCCCGAGGATTTGCTGACGCTTTCTGGAGACTTTGCTGATAAGATATGGGTTCCTGATACCTTCTTCGCTAATGATAAGAATAGGTAAGTAGAATATTTCTACCGTTTTTTTTAACTTACATTTTCACCTTCTATTTGACTGTGCCACGATTTTTAGTGCTAGTATTTCTTTTTCTAGTCTAGGGTATGAAGTTTTGGAGTTTAACACGCAAAAACAACAGCTTCATTATTTATATTAGTACAGATTTTTTTTGTGGGTCCTGGAACGTACCGCATTGTACAATGTCTTTCAACCCAATATACCCCTCAGTTTGATTGAGGTATATTGGGGTGTATTGGGATGAAAGACAGGGCCGGTTTTATAGAATTGGTGCATAGTTAGTAAGCGGGGGCTACTCAGACGAGTCTCCTTTAACGCTTACACAGGAGCCGTTCCAACCAGGCTCTTTAAGCTAAACTAAGGCTGATACTTTTCCTGTTCCTTGCAGCTTCCTGCACGACGTGACGGAGCGCAACAAACTCGTCCGGCTCGGCGGCGACGGCAGCATCACCTACGGAATGAGATTCACCGCCACCCTCGCCTGCATGATGGATCTCCACTACTATCCTCTGGACAGCCAGAACTGCACCGTCGAGATTGAAAGCTGTGTGACTCTTACACTTGACATTCACCAGCCTTTTCACTTCATTTGCACTGTTTTCTGTAGTTGTAGTATGATTTAATTAGGTTTGATTTAGGCTCTTATAACGAAAAATAACTCTGATTTTAATTAATTTTAAAAAAGTGCACGTTTTTGGCATTTATATATGGTGGAATAAGAAAAATCTAACATAATACGGGCCTGTGTCTTGATCAAAAGGTTTTAAAAATAATAAAAAACACACATATTTATAATAATACAAATATACTTATTTATTACAAAATAATTCTTTCAAGTAGTATAACTAGATAATGTTTACTTCATTTATTTTAATGCTTTTCCTTCTTAGTTTGGTAACTTTACCTATTACCCTAATATTCAAAGCCTAGTTCTTCAAATATATTTCTATTACATGCTCGTAGTCAGATTTAGTTAAAAAATATCTATAAATACTTTGGGCCACACTCTATCTTACATTCTCTTTTTGAATAATAGATATTTAAAGGCACTATCTAGAAACTTTCACTAAAAAACTAAAGCTATACGTTAGGAATTATACGTAGCAGTTACACGCTTTAAATGTTATATTCGGTAATAGGAACATGTCTTTATCCTGTTACTCAATAGCAGCAGGCCTGGCTCACTCCGCGCGGTACATCCGTTATTTACCTACAGCGAAGCGCTCCGCCGGCGCATTTCGAATGGGTTGTGTGTCACGCGCGCGCGTTGTAGATACCTACCTACCTAATAGCACTCACAGTAATTCTATGATCGAGGTCGCAACTAGTATTTAAAAATGGACATAAAAAGGAACAAATTAACAATTAGAATATGTTTAGATTTGATTATGTTCAATTTAGTAATCAAAACATAGGTAGTATTACTAATTATTCGTCGTAACTTTTTTTTCATTTTGTACTTTAGGTAAGTTGAAATAATATTTTTTACAAAGGTAGAATAACTGCAATACCTACATCGGTAGATACTAAATTACAAATAAGGAGATTAATTATTCTTCACTAGGCAGCAACCCTAACAGCGTAAGAAAAGATAAGAGGCATGCGATAGAAAGAGACAAAACTTCTAGGTATATAAATTTGCAGGTACGTAATGCTGTGCGAGCTGAATTCCACCGTAACGCGTTATAGCAAGACTCGAATTTATTTAGATCTTCTTGCGGAGTAATTCTTCTGTACCAACGGTACTCTTACTTATTCTGTGATAGCAGTCAAGTAACAGTGAGCGACGTTGCATGCAGTCATCGTGTTCTTACTTATGACGAGCGGCCCCGCCCACGCGTCTCGCGCTTTAGCAAAATGCGACGTTGCCATACTTACCAATCATTCCGAGATCCTTGTGACGCGCAGCGCTTGGCGATAATATATACACATCAAAGCGCGCGATATTCATTGTGTTATAATATAATAGAATGAATATTACGAACATTTTACAAACTAGAACAGAAACTCTCACTGTTACTTGACTGTTACCAAGTAGCAGTTATGACATCATGTTATTGATAAAGCGTTATATTAGTTAACAGGCATATAAAATTCGATCCTAATATAACATCGCTATTAGGAAGCATAAAAATAGATGAGCATTGGTGTAAGTTGTCTAGAAAGGATGGAAAAAAAAATATTGCACTCTGGATCTAGAGTAAATTTCTCTGCAACCGACGGACTCCTCAAATATAACTTTTGCATTATACTTATAAATACCGTTTGCGACTCAAGTCAGTATTTAGAAATAATTTTACAATCCGTTAAACAACCGACTTTCTTTAAAGAACTAATCTCAAAGATGTAACTCAGCAGTATTTTTTTTCACTCTACTTTCAAACTAATGTTGTACCTAGGTCAGCATAGATATCTACCCGCGCGGAGTCAAGCTGTGCTAACAGACACCTCGGCTTACAGATGGCTACACGGTGTCTGATGTAGTGATGTACTGGAAGAACACTCCGGTGCGAGGAGTGGAAGACGCTGAGCTGCCTCAGTTCACCATACTGGGGCATGAGACTAATGATAGAAAGGTAACTTTATTAGCTAATGCCGCAAATATCTACGGTATCGACGTGATCATGGCTTGGCAACAGTTCCGAAATATCAAGAACTCTAAATAGCTCAAAAACATTTTAAACTACCCGTTTCTATGTGGTGAGTAGAGCTATATTGATTTTATCATAACCACCAGCTTGGTGATGCCCACTGCTAGACCAAGGTCTCCCCAAAAGTTGTTTACCTCGCTCGGCCCTCATCCATTGTTTACCGGCGACTCCCTGATTGCGATGGTCGATTTAAGTTCCATGTATTCAACCGTTTTATCGTGAAAAAGTAACAACAATAGGAAATTTAAATAAATAAATAATACATAAACAGTTAAATAAAATACAGGCCTAAAAGCAAACTTTTATTCCATCTTCCATTGCCTCCAGACTCGACTTGTCGTATAATTACCAAGTTAATAGAATTCTTGAGCATCCATAGATTACACATCCCGTGTGATTAGCACGCAGTCACTGGACTCTATTTCCCGAGGGAGTTCGCATTCATTATGGAAACACCAGAGGAGTTTGGGAACTTAAAAATACTTCCGAAATTAACGGTATGTTCAGAGAGGCCTAAGTTGTAGTATAATTAATCGGTTATTACGTTTTTCTTTTATAAACATTTTTTTTGTTTCTGTCACTGCGTCAGGCATTCCAGTTTCGAATGCGAAAAAATATGAGGCATTAATATTTAGGTAGGTATATTTATTTACTTAGAAATAAAATAAAATAATGAAAAGTGCAAATATAAAAATGTGTATAATACACGTAGTATATATCTATATCCAGCTGAAATTGTATTTTATTATGTACTTAAGAACTACTAATATTAGATTTAAACTTTGAAAAGATGCCGCATAATATTTATGACTCAAAAGTAGTTCGTATCAACACAAACATCCTGCCCTATTTGTGTTGGATTATAACCCTGTTGCGCTGGTATACAGCCTACGTTTCTTACCGCTACACAAGTATTTCTATTAATTTGTTATGCACATACTACTACTTCTTATAGATGGATTCTACAATGGAAATGATGCGGTCGTCGATCGTAGATTCTAGTAAAAATTACGTGGGGTATTAATTAAACCATGATCCAACTAAGGACAGCATAAAAGTTGAAATGATTTGAACGCATTTGTGAACAACACCTTATTTTGTAAAGTACCTATTGTTTAATACAAAAATACAAAGATCTTATTTCGCAAGCTTATAGATTCAACAGAATTGCGGGTATGCAGTAAGGTTAGATGACCACCGATTAGTCATTAAGTTTTTTTATTTTTATTTTTGGTAGCTTGAAGTTTGTACATATTGATCATTAAAGAGTGTCAGCATTCATTTTGGCGCTGAAAATCCACATATCAGCACTTGAAATAGCCCTACCGTTAATCGGTTAATCGTTCGTTAATCGTTTCGTAGAAGGAGAATAATCTGAGCGACCTCTCTCTGGGTGGTCGAGCTCCTTCAGAGTTTGTCTGGCTAGCTACCAGCCTCCGAATATCGCCGATTCAATAGCGATGTATTCTGGCAATGTCTTATGAAGAGCAAGATCATCCTTAACCCGTTAAATGTTACAATTTTTATATTCCTGTGTGTTTTTATAGGCTAGTAATTAATTAGGTCAACATTAATATTGGGAAGTATTTAATCGAGTAACTGTAAATAAAAATTTAAGGTGACAATAATAATGAATTTGGCGTACTGGTTTTCATTAAGTGAGCGACTGACTGCGAGGGACGAAGAATCAATGAAACAGCTACTTAAAATCATTATTTAAGGGTGCTAACTAAACAGACTTCTTTTAAATAGCATTATTCCCCTCTAAAAATCTAAGTTGCCTTTTAAATAACTATGTCAGTATAATAACAATCCGTGCCACAAACCACGTCGGGGTTATTTAAAAAAGCTTTAGGGTTTATGGTGTATAACTATATGCAACCTAACTGCTCCTCCTCGCTGCACTCATCGTTGCACCTAACCGTACCGACTACGTCTTCCGGAACGCCAGCCCTTCTTGTCGCATAATATTTTTCATCGCAATGTTAATGAATATATTACTTAGTATAAAATAAATAATAGAATATAGAAATTATGATTTTCAATATTTTGCACCTAACCAACTTGTTTTCTTATGATTAAGTAGTCTGTGTTTTAGTCGCTCACTTAGTAATTCAGTCGCACTATTAATATTTAAAACCGTTAATTTTCATATTTTTTTCAAGGCAGTCAATATTTGTTTTTTTAGTCGCTTGTTTTATTACTTCCAGTCCAAATTTTAGTTTATGTATTAATTCCTGTTTTGATATATCCTTATTTCTTTTTTTACTTTCTTAATATTTTTTTTTGCATATTCTTCTTTTTTTTGTGTGCCTGATGTCCAACCTAAAAATTGTAAATCCTTAATTGGCTGTCAGCATCTTTTTAAATGTGTATTTTTTTAATACAAAAATTATGCTGTTTTTTGTTTTTAAAAAAAACACAAAAAAATAACCAAAAACTGATTAGTTACTGTTACTGATAGTCTCTAGACTTAGATTACGGTCAAATGCGGGTTTGGTCAGCTTTAACCCGATAATAACTATATTAAATTACTTAAAATTCCAGGAGAAGTTAGCGACTGGCGTGTACCAGAGGTTGTCTCTGAGCTTCAAGCTGCGGAGGAACATCGGGTACTTCGTGTTCCAGACGTACCTGCCCAGCATTCTCATCGTCATGCTGTCCTGGGTGTCCTTCTGGATCAACCACGAAGCCACGTCTGCGAGGGTCGCTTTAGGTAAGAGTTATTACGTTAAAGAAGTTTTAAGTTATAGAAAGGTCAAAAGTGGCATCAAGTGGTTCGTGTAATATTACACTTGGCGCTGGCTAGCCAGTTTCTTTGCTTGAACTTGGCTTGACACGCTGCCGCGTGTCTTGTTATGGATTATAGATGATGTGCTCCACCGTTTTATGGATTAAAATAAATAAAGTTATAATTAGTATTCTAAAGAAATTTCTAAGAAACCTACATTTATTTTCTTTGCATTATAAAGATCAACAAATAGCACCTATCACGACATCATATTTATATTTTATTTGTAAATGTCAGGGATACTACTTAAAATCTTTTGTTGAGTTTCCTCTGTTGACTTAGTGAGATTAAGAGTTAAATAAAAGAAAAATCGCAGTTTTTTTAAGAAGAATGTTTTAATATCTTTGCCCTGTGGCAAAGGCAAGGTCTATAAGTACCGGCATAAAGAGCGGGACCATACATTCTTATTTGTAACTTTTCCTCCGAGAACTTAAAAAGCCACTCGCGTGAATGCCACCATGTAAAGTTGTAATATTTTATACAAACTCGATTACAAAGCCCCTCCATCATGAGGTCAAACAAGATTATGAAAGTGTACAGACAACACCAGTTTAGAAACCACACTCTGAACGTTTATCCAATCTTTTTATCTGCTATGCAAGAATAAACTGCCATCGGTTGTAGACTGTACAAGTTTTGATGGCATTAATATTGATTGATGCTGTGTTTTATTTTGGGAAACTTCAATTTGGCGTCACGATCGATCATGTTTTTGTCTCGTTGTTTACGAACACTGCCGCCTCGTACTTTACACTGTGTGCTCTGGCTGCAGTATGTGTTTGATTATGAATAAGTTCATTATGAAAAAATAAATTACCAAACCTAAAAATGTGCAAATTGAGCTTAAATGAGCTTTATAAGTTTCTGATGTGGAGACTTGTTTGGGGGCCTACACCCCGTGATTAGAGTCAGTTCAATAGAAAAGTGTTTTTTTCTAAGTTGCTCCAGCCGGGACTTGGCCACAGATGCATTAGTATGATCACCATAAGGTTGTTTTAACAGAATTCGAAATACGATTGATATTGTTTCACTTAAATTATCTCTAAAGTTAAACGAAGTAACTTTAAATTCTTAAGTATTATATCTAGATACTAAATATTGAATATGACATCTCATCTCCAAAGTTGACTGTATGATGATAACTGCTTGATTATCGATATACAGGGTTGATTTGTAGTCACAACTAAATTTAATTGTTCGTTTCTTTGATACGATATAAACGAACCTGCATATTTATTTTATCGTCGCTCAGTACAAAAAAGAAGAAATATGGAACCACAAACTTTTAAAAAATTGTCGCTGTTGATGAACGTATCTACTACGAAGCGGCATTTCATTGATAACACTACGACGTAGTACTACAAGATATTTTGTAATAGCGCGTAGTTGCCTTTATTTTAATGGTAATTTAGAGTGACCATGGTTTGCTTAATATGTCAGCGGATATATTTATTTCTTTGTTAAAAAAATAAATACATTTGCAAAAATCGTTTCTATAAAAGATACTTATTGTGTAAAAAAATGTTGGCCGGTGACTACAAATGAACCCTGTATGTACAAAGCCTTAACGCTTTTCTGTAGGTATACCTACACTGAAGTTCAACATTTTGCTATTTGATGAATTAATGGAATGCTACATTAAATATAACCGACAAATTATATAAATCACTGTCTCTCCTCTCCAGGTATAACGACGGTGCTCACGATGACAACGATCAGCACGGGAGTGCGCAGCAGTCTCCCGCGCATCTCCTACGTCAAGGTCAGCTATGGATGCCATCTGTGCGAAATTGATACATTGCGTTTCAAATAAGAATAGGATCGACTTAGCGCCATAATGTGGCGTCATAGCTGTTGGTTAGGTAGAGTAAGCAAAATAATGTTATTTAATTTAGAATTTATTTACATTTATGCAAATTATTCCGCGTTTTCAATTTCTTCTCTTCTACCTCATTTTCTGAAGAGTCATCGTATAATGTCGGCATAGTTTCACCATGCTTACTATTAACCTTCGCGTGTAAACGAAGCTTAAAAACTAATTGAATAATACAACAAAGATAACAAAATAAATATTTTATTTCTATTCGGTATGATACTCTGATAAAGTAGGTAAACAAAATAAATAGTGACCTTTATTGAAACAAAAAAATGTTTGCGGATCATAATTTTTAAGTGACATTAGACAGATAGAAGTCATATTCACATTCCTATTCTTATTTGAAGCGCATAGTAATGCGCCTGATACTAAGCGATAACCTTGCTTTTTTTAATTGCTACGACACCTGCACTTGATTTCAGCGTCGCCGGATGGTGGGCGAAGATGACAGTATATGGTTTAGGGTGGAACTAGTTCTTCAAAAAACATATCCGGAACACACCCCCGCCGGAGCGTTTATTTATTACAGCAGACTTTATGTGGAGGCGAATTAATTACTTAAATTTTAATTGAACTTAGACATCAAAGCTTATTTACAAATTCTACTATTCATAAAAAAGTACTTTACTTTGAACCCGTATTTTTATTGGACATGAAGATTAGAAAAGAAAGATTACGACCATTTTGGCGATGGGCTAAACCTGTCTGCCTCAGACTTCAGTAGTTGCGGGTTCGATTGCCGCATGGAACAAGAAGTTCGATGTCGGGGTGTGTATTTATTTATGTATTTATATTCCAGGTTCCCCCCTAGTTCGCTACATGGTATCCCATAACACAAGCTGTGCTTACTTTGGGACCATGTAGTTGGTGTGATTGTCTGGGGATTTTATATTTATATTATATTACTTATATTAAAAACCGTTGGTTTAAGATAATAAGATAATCGTTATATACATTTTTTCAGTTATTTTTTTTTTATTTTTGTTTGTTTTATTGTTTAAATTTGTCTTTTAGATAAAGATAGATAGATAGATAAAACATTTATTTGCATCAGACAATAGGTACAATAAGAGTTACAAAACGAAAACAAAGAGACATAAAGAGAAAAAAAAATACAGGAAATTACACACATTAGAAAAAAAATAACAAATAAAATTGAAAACAAAAAAAAACAAAACAAAACCGAAAATAACATAATTCACAATTGTTAAATATAATTTGCAAGTTTGCAACCCAAAGCACCTAAGTATGCCGATGCAAAATGGCGATATCTCAGTGAATCGTTTGCTTTGAGACAAACCACTGATTTTCAGTTATCGCCTGAGGTGTGCGCAGAGGTTCGAGCAACAGGACCAACTGACGCGTCCATCATACAGTAAAGTGATATATAAAAGTAATATATAAACAATATCTAAAATAAAAATAAAAAAAAAGCAATTACAAACATACCAAAAAAAAAAAAAACTAAATATACCTACAGAAATCCATTTTGTACATATATTTTAACTACAAAAATAAATAGATAAATAAATAGAAGATCACATTATATAGGTATCGATACCAAGCAACCGTGCTTCAGCCTTGTTTTTGCATCCCAAGTAGTACAGTTTTCATACGGTTCTTTAGAATGTACCTAGAGCACCCTTTACCTTTAATGTTAATTGTATTTTGTACTTTTATGTTATTTCTTTTCTTTTCCTCATTTTTTAGTGTGTTTTGTATTTTTTTTGTAGTTTTGTGCTGAATAAATATATAAATTTGAATTTGTTATACTTATATGAATTCTATGTTTAACTTCCCGGTTTCAACGTCTCCCAGGCCATCGACATCTACCTAGTGATGTGCTTCGTGTTCGTGTTCGCGGCGTTGCTCGAGTACGCTGCAGTCAACTACACGTACTGGGGCGCGCGCGCACGGAAACGTGCCAAGTTAAAGAACAGAGATCTTTCTACGAGTACCAGCGTTGAAAAGGATCTTAAGTCTGGCGGTAAGGAACATAAATAATCTTCTTTAGTAGTAGAAAACAAGCTCATCTGGGTTTTTATATATTTTGTCTTACATACATAACGTCACGCCTGTATCCCTTATGGGGTAGGCAGAACACCAGAGGTTATAAGACCATCTGATATCAGCATTTGACAAAATTTGGAGGTATTATAAGATGGAGAGTATGCCCGGGAAGATAAGCACATTCTACGTTTTTCTTTCGCTCCCAGTCCAGCATTGTCTTATCAAATAATTAACTTGATTTCATATTATACATAATCTCACAAATATTATAAAAGCTAAATTTTGGATATTTGTTCCTCAACACGGAAGAACGACTCATCGGATTTGGATGAAATAATATAAAATAAATAAAATAATATTCCAGACTGTGTAATAGTATACAGTCTGGAATAGCACGTATTTTTATCCCGATATTCTTGCAGGATTAGAAATTTCGCAGGTTAAAGTTCGTAAAACAGCTTATACAGTGTGTCCGGTCACGACCTAGCGATAATTTAAGGTTACAAAATATACCTAATTTCATCGACAAAAACACCCATATATGGGGGTCTACCTCCACTCCTGTCGGAATGGCCGCCATTTAATTTTTTTTTTATTCTTGTAGATACCTCTGCTGAAAGCTGCCGATTTCTCTGGACAGAAAGGTCCTACAGATGTAAAAAAAATGTTATTTTAAAGGTAGAATAGCAACTATCAAATAAAAATAAATATTATGGAAAATTGTCCCTACAAAATATCTTAAAACATTTACAATGCTAATTCAAGTGAAAAAAATTGACTGTTTTTTTTATTTTTCTTAACATATTTCAAAAACTAACACATTAATACTAATTTTTTTAATACTGTCCTAATACTTAAGGATATTACTTACAAATTGACGTTAAAATTATTGTTGTTAATTGCATAACTCGAGAGTTAGGGCTGTTTGAATATGACCCTTTTGTGAGGGTCCCAAACCCATGTAGAGCTACCTGATACATTGAATAGGGTTTATGTGACGGTGAATAAGTAGGTCCAAAAATCATGTTATTTCTTTGCGGATGACATAAGATCCGACACAGCCTTAATATCAAAGGCCACACAACAAATGGCTGTAAGGTAAGTGACCTGTATACAGAATAGAGGTAGATATTTTGAACAATTTTTAAATTAATAATAATATGTAATGCCATTAAAAGTTTTTTAAAAGTTATAGTATATTTTTATTTAATCCATTATCGAAAATTAATAGCGCTCTACATTCATGATCCTTGCAAAAGGGTCATGTTCACACAGCCCTAACTCTCGAGTTATGCAATTAACAACAATAATTTTAACGTCAATTTGTAAGTAATATCCTTAAGTATTAGGACAGTATTAAAAAAGTTAGTATTAATGTGCTAGTTTTTGAAATATGTTAAGAAAAATAAAAAAAAACAGTCAATTTTTTTCACTTGAATTAGCATTGTAAATGTTTTAAGATATTTTGTAGAGACAATTTTCCATAATATTTATTTTTATTTGATAGTTGCTATTTCTACCTTTAAAATAACATTTTTCTTACATCTGTAGGACCTTTCTGTCCAGAGAAATCGGCATCTTTCAGCAGAGGTATCTACAAGAATTAAAAAAAAATTAAATGGCGGCCATTCCGACAGGAGTGGAGGTAGACCCCCATATATGGGTGTTTTTGTCGATGAAATAAGGTATATTTTGTAACCTTAAATTATCGCTAGGTCGTGACCGGACACACTGTATATCATATTAAAGAATTTTTGGTAATTCGAAGTATTCTCGTTAGGAGGTGATTTGGTTGACTTTCCAATCTTTTTAGAAATCTGAAAAAAACAAATGATTTCAATTAATATATATATATTTTAATATTGCATCTTTAATTAACTTTGAAAAGCTAAATAAACGTGATAATTCTATAAAAAACTATCGCAAATACTCACACCACATCATCTCCTAACGGGAATACGTCGAAGCACTAATAACCCTGTAGGTACAGATGGCAGCAGATCTAGCGTTACAAACCTGTCAAATTTCCCCAACCAATTTTTTACTTAATGTCGAAGGCATAGAGTTCATATCCAATTACAATTTTTTGACGGTTTTGGAACGTTTTATCTGCTGCCTTTTGAATATATGCTATATGCGCAAGTATATCTGTTTGCCTTTGAATCACGCTGAACCAAATGCGGATCAAAGGATTAGATTATTTAGAATAGAGCTTATTGGATTAGTCATGGATTCATGATTAAAATAATGAAACTAAAATTAAACTAAAGTGCAGTTATGACGACAATTAATATTTTTTATTAATTAAAATGGTACTTGTGTAAAGGCCCGAGTGAATGGATAGACGTTTACTATATTGACTTGTTTTTTAGTCACCAGCCAAATTTAAATGTTATTTTCTTTGATACGATATAAACGTAGGTACTTACATGTTTATTTAAGTATCACTTAGTACAAAAAATTGAAGATATGGCACCACTTTTTTATAAATAATCGCTGTTGTTGAATACAGCTACTACGACGCGGCATTTTATTGTTAATACTACGAAGTAGTATTACGAGATGTTTTGTAGTGACGCGTAGCCGTTTTTGTTTTAATTGTATTCATAATTACTATGATTTGCATAATATGTGACCGATTGTAAAAAATACATACCTTTTTTTGCAAAAACATTAAAGTGTCAAAAATTAGGTCGGAGACTAAAAATTGCTATATATTAGTCGTCATAATCACTTTCCACCAGCTGACATGGAAAAAAAATCCCCGACCTTATTGTATAGAAAAACCATAGGATGTACTTATCTATTTAGATATAGTTAGGTTAGGAAGTTAATATGTATGTATATCATATGCAGCCCTACGAATAAGGATTAACTCAGGTGAAAACTTTGTTCACTACATGAGTTATGATGCGCTTGTTGTAGGAACATAAAATAAAATTAGATAAATTTATAGAATTTACTTGTATTCACGACACACACGTAAAAAAGTAGAAAGTAATGACATACCTACAGGAAATTAATTATACCAACAAAACAAAAAAACTGTGTGATCTAACTACAGAAAATCTGAAGTTAAGAACGGACTTAAAAAGTTTTATATAATTTTTTGTCAGCCAAACTATAATATAGTCTAATGAATTTCTTCCATGCTGGACGGGAGCGAACAAAAAACATAGAATGTGCCAGCTGCTTCTCTTCCCGGGCATACTGTAAAAGTCAGTTGAGGGACAGAGGTTTTACAGGAGGCTTTGTGGGCGATAGGCTGATCCCCTGTCACTGCAATTATTGCAGACTATTATAGTCTCTCTTCATCATTATAATGCCTCCAAATTTGTCAAATGTGACATCAGATGGTTTTAAAACCTCTAGTGTTCTGCCTACCCCGTAATGGATACAGGCGTAAAGTTATGCTGCAAGCTGCTGCTGAATTCTTAACTGAGTTATTACATTAATTATTTAAATGATAATGTACACCTCAAAAATAATTACAATATTACTTTCAATGACATATTTAAATTTTTTAAGTAAGCTATTATTATTATTAAATGTTATTCAGAGTGTTTTTTTAAATGACTTGTTAAATACAAGTTCAATTTGGAAACATTAAAATGTTTGCACACCGGTAGAATATGCTGTACAGCAATGCACATGCAGATCTTCGCTAATTCTCGTATTTCCGTAAAAACCCGAATCATTGAATCGTAAGAGCCCTAAACAATTCACTTGCATTTTGCATCTTGGTTGAAAAAATAGGAGTCAATATCATGTGTACACAATACGACAATGTGCATTGTTATTTCTTTTTAATTTACTTCATATGAAAAACCGTTTCGAGGACTAAGGTTTCTGATTAATTTAGTCGATTTAAAACATTTAAAAACATTGGGGTTTTCTAGATTTTTAACAAAACACATTTGACCTTTATTTAACCTTGATGTTGAAAAGCCGCTTCAGATGTTGGTTTGAATCAATTTTTGAAATGTTTTTGTTTACAATACATTTGGTGACATTACATGACTTTAGCACATTCTTTACACATGTTCATAAAGATAATATCACTTATGACGTCATTACGTACTACTTTAATAAAATCAATATAAATTTATAGACATACTTAAAAATAAAACTGTTCGAATTTGTCTCTCATAATAGGTAAAATATTAATATAACACAATAAAAATCATTGGTAAAAAAAATGAACAATGCCCATTAGCGAAAATCTACATGCGCATTAATAATATGTGAGTAATTTGTGAGTACATGATTGAGATTTAAGAACTTGTAATACCTACCATATTCTGCGAATAAATGACTATTCTATTCAATTCAGGGTCCCGGTCTCCCGAGGAGATCATAGCTCTGCGCGAGTGCGCGGGCGGCGCGGGGCGCGTGTCGCCGCTGCTGGGGCTGCGCTGCAAGCCGCTGGCGACGCCGCCCGGCGCGCCGCCCTCGCTGCGCCTGCAGCGGGACTCGCTGCGGTACCGCACCAGGCCGCACTCCCGGAATTCCAAGAGTAATTATGATCAATCATCATCACAACTCTTTGTAAAGAACTCACTGCAGGGCATGAGTCTCTCCCCTGGATGACGAGGAGGTATAGGCCATAATCCACCAAGCTGGCCCAGTGCTGGTTGGTGAATGCCAGAATTTTCAGGGCGCCGAAATGGCTTTTGACAAACCCTAACGACTACTGTATACAAGTATACAGCACCCGGGACCGACTGCTTAACGTGCCCTCTGAAGCTGTAAAAAAGTGGTTTTGGGATACTTAAAATTGCTTGCATGCTCTCAGTTAAGGGACGGAAGTTTAATTGGCATTTTTGCGGGCGATAGGCTGACCCCCTGTCACTGCAATAGTCTCTCTCCATCATTATAATACCTATAAATTTGTCAAACGTGACATCAGATGATTTGATAGCCTCTGGTGTTCTGCCTACCCTACAAGGAATACGGGCGTAACGATATGTATGTAAATATAAGAAACCCGCGTATCCGACGGTATTATGTATAGGTAGTAAACTTAATCCAGAATTTAGTATACACAGTTGTAAAAGAATTTGAACAGTTGTCATTATAAATAAAATCTCGCCAGATAAAGCCAGATTTGTCCACACTTAACAGAACGACATAGTTATTTCGAACTTTTATAAACTGACTCGGGTGTAGGTGTACTCTGGGAAACTCCCTACTCCCGCTATGTGCTCTACATAACACAACCTTATATAGCTTACTTTGGCCACATAGTTGGTGTATCAAAACCATTGCCATGTCAGCCCTGCTGTAGATCTCTGACACATTCAATAATAATCCTTATTACTACGACCACTTTGGCGTTGGGGTAAACCTATCTGCCTCAGACGCCAGTGGTTGCGGGTTCGATCCCCGCTGGGAACAAGGATAAAAAAAATGTTCCGTGTCTGGGTGTTTATCTATTTATGTATTTATATTCTAGGTTCCCCCCTAGTTCGCTATATGGTATCCCATAACACAAGCTATGCTTACTTTGGGGCCATGTAGTTGGTGTGATTGTCTGGGGATTTTATTTATTTATAAGTCGATTATCAAATAAGTAGTTAATACACATTTGTCTACTTCATTTCAGACGGTTCGGCCAGCAAGCCCAAGATGATCCACGCCCTTCGCAAAGGCGCAGGGGTCTTCAAGGCCTCAATGCCCAAAATACGAGACGTCAACGTCATCGACACGTACTCCAGGGTCATATTCCCCATCTGCTTCCTCATGTTCAACGCTGTTTACTGGACCTTTTATATTTTCGACTGAAATCGAGCCAGGACATTATAGGGTATCTGATAGAGAATATTTAAGCAAATCTATAAGAATTCATTACTTAATTTTATTTGAGGTAAAAGTAATTTTTACCTTAATATTATGGATACAAATACCGGTACATAGCTATTTTTCATACGAAAATGACTATGACGCAAAAGCTCTTTGTTTATGATCCTATCCTTGTTATTTGCCACGAACTTTGAAGGTCTATGTTTTAAACAGTCAAATTATTAATGACGCTAATTTCTTAGGCTAACTATGTTTGAAATAAATGATTTCTGTATTTATTTTACTGTTTTAGTTTTCATGTAATTTCTGACATCTTCGTTTACCAGTTCATAAAACAGTGTTAATTCGATTCATTCATATACAAACTGTGTTCAAAACCAAAATTACCTAATTATAATGTTGCTCTAAGATATTATATTTTACATATTAATGTAGCTTGGTATTTGTAAGAAATTTTAAAGAATCTTCCTATTTGACAAACAATGTGCCAAATATTGTTGCTGTGTTTAAATTATTGTAGTATGAATGTTAGTATATTGTAAGTTCATAGTCTATTGGTGCCACTAAGTTTTATATATTAGCTTTTTAAAATGAACACGAAGGTAAAAAGCTATTTTAAGTTTTTTTTGTCTTTAATAATTCTGTGCATTATTTGATTCAATCTAAAAACATTGAAATGGAATCTGTCAACTAAAATACCCCCTAATAAAGTAAGTACTTATGAACTCTTTTGTTCATTACATAAGAACATTTATCTTTGTTTGTAAATAATTATTTTAATGATATGGTTTGTAGGTATTTAAATTGATGTTTAAATTAGGAACAAAAATAGGGAGCTTAGTACGTTAAGAAAATGCTGTAAAATAAATTATTAAAGAATACTATCATTTTATTCTCGCGAACGACCCTGTAAGGTACAACTATCGGGAAAGGGCAGGTTTAATCTCGCAGGTTTGATGCATGACAAATATATCTATGTTTATATGATAACTACCGCATGTATGCGCTAATTGTGGGCCTAATAAATAAGCACAAAGTCGCTCAGCGAGCAATGGAAAGGGCTATGTTCGGAGTTTCCTTGCGAGATCGAATCAGAAATGAGGAGATTCGCAGGCGAACCAAAGACACTGACATAGCCAGAAGGATTGCAAAGCTGAAGTGGCAATGGGCAGGGCACATAGCTCGCAGAACAGATGGCCGTTGGGGCACTAGTTTTTCGAGTGGCGACCTCGTACTGGGAGACGCAGCATGGTAGGCTAGGTAGACCGAAGATCTGGTCAAAGTCGCCGACAAACGCTGGATGAAGGCAGCGAGGGACCGATTTGTCTGGAGAAGCTTGCGGGAGGCCTATGCCCAGCAGTGGACGTCTCCTGGCTGAATTATGATGATGCTATGATAAAAAAACGTCACAAAATCTATTGTCGTGAGCAGAAATCGAATGCACGTCCCTTCATATCCCGACGATTGATTTTACTACCAATCAATCGTAATATGGCTGTCGTAGTCGCTTTAATATAGCTTACTTTTAATTTAAACAATGAAGTTAAATAAGTTATAAATAAATAAGTTATTTAAGACTATTAATAATTATGATGCAGACAGAATGCTAGCTAATGAAATAAAAACCATGTTGAGAAATTGACAATTTTAAGATTTTTTTGAAATTGTACATTCATAAGTCTACTATAGACTCTATCAAAAGAGTCTAGTATAGACTCTTTTGATACTTAGCTGACGACCCTCAAAGAATTTTAAAAGACGGCAGTCGGTTCTTTTTCCGTGATTTTAAAAATCAGAAAGTTAAGGTTAATTGAGAAAGAGGTCGCTGTCTAGGGATCGGGTGAATAAGGATCTTCTAGGCTTTGGGAACTATGCATAACGAGAAAGAAATTCATTCGTTAATACTACCAGAAAAACACCTCGAGGATTCCATGTGGCCCAATTGTTTTGTCAGCGTTCATGTTTCAAAAGATTTAATTATTAAGTACCTTAGTGTTTTTCTTTATAGATTTGTAATTTGAATAGAACGTAAGAGCGGAAATCTCCTAATACAGGTTTTTGAAACTTAACAGGAGACATCCAAATCATGTAATCGCAAATTGTAACACTAATAAAAAAATTTTGAATTTTTTTTGAAAAGAGAAAAGATTATTAAAGAGAAGAAGATAAATTATCCACCGAAAGGCTTAAATTATCCGCATTTAATAGTCGGGTGCCAATAGACCCTGGATTTCAAAGTATAGCGCGACCCTTATCTAGTAGATTTACTTTTTTTTCACACAATGGGCTTTCGTCTCAGCTATGCATGCTATGTGGCCGCAGAATTCGTATGAAAGAGTAGTTGCATTGCTTGTCTAAAAGGTGATCAAGAGGTCACAGCTCAAGTGCGATCATGCATGGAGTACTGCAGTCATCTATGGGATGGTTCAGCCAAATATCAACTAGAAGCGCTGGACTCCGTTGACTGAAGAGCACGTAAACTAATTAAGAACGTCGACCTTACAACCAAAAAACTATAGACCTTAGACCGTCGTCGTAAGGTCGCTTGTTTAACCGTGTACTACAGGATACATTTTAGTGAGTGCGCGAGTGCTCTGTTTGAACAAATTGAACCCTCACCCTTTTACCATCGGACTACTAGACGCAGACAGAACTTCTTTACACGTGTATACCACCCTGCACCGACTGCTTAACTTGCCCTCCGAAGGATGCAAATCATAGTAAGAAATAAAGATTGGCCACCCATCCTTACTGACCACGCCGAACGTCGCTTAACCTGCGATATCGTAAGATATGCACAGTTACCACGGCACCACAACGACTCGGCAGTCACTTGGAATTTTGATTTTACAACAGTATTTAAAGTTAATATAGCAGTTCTTAGCTAACGATAAACAATACGCGATGTTTTTTATCAATACGTTTTTATATGTCTACTGAAATGTTTAATCATGATGCCAGTGCAATTTAAAGAAAGAAATAAACACACTAGGATAAATCTGAGGATATAATTTTGTCTGAAAGCGAAGCCAACAAGTCAAAAATAAAACCTGTTGGTATTTAAACAGACATTTTTTTATCATGTAAATAACTTTAATAAAACTTCGGTAAAACATTCAAATGTTGATGTGTTTCGGGGGAGAGTATATTTTGTATTCTCAAGTTTGTATATTACAGGACAGTCACAATCATGAGACCGTACTAAGAAGTTACACGAGTGTATTCGAAGGTTGAAATCGTTATTACCTAGAAGCAAATAAATTAATTACAAAATGAATCGATATTTTTTTTGTAAAACGAACTATTACCTATAAGTTATACTATTACCTATAAGGTAGGTAGGTACTTTTGTTTTCAATTCAGCAGACTTATTGGATCAGTACTGTAGTACGGCAGGGCGTGCGGATCTAGGAAATAAAAAAGGAGGAAACTTTAAACTGGGATATTTACTTTAGGGCTTTGCTCCAATGCTAAAGAAACAAAGGACTCGGCACTAAAGTCGTTACTTTTCAATATATGGGCGTCTCTTTTTAACTCAAGAGTGTAATCGTACGTAAAAAAGGACAACAGTAGTTTTATCATTGCCTGACAACAATGCGGCCAGTTGCCATGTTACGATATATTCAACAACAAGTACGTCAGTTGTCATAACGACTTGCTTTTTTGTAAATTTTGAAGAAAATTTAAGTGTTTTTATGTACAATCGTTGTTGTTTATAGTGCAGGACTTTGCATAATACTACTATTACCATGGTTAGATGCAGTGTCCCTAAAGAAAAAGTCCCTGCCCAAAAGAAAAACTATGAGCAGTACGGCAAGCCGCCATCTTTGTTTCTGACCAAACAGGCACGTTTTTTCGTAGTAATGTCATATCCTCTTTTTTCCTATTGTTGATGCTTTGCCTTTATATTGCTCTATATGACTGAATTTTATAGTAATTTGACGTCTTGAAGTCTCTACTGAAATAATACTTCATTCCACGGCATTGACAATCAAAGCATTTTATTTTATTTTATATTTCAAGAGTTTGGCCATAGCACCATTTTAACGTTTGGTGGCGCCACTTATTACTGGCAACAACAACTTGATATGAGTGATAGACAATCATTCGCCATTTTATTACAAAACGCTGCCGGCTTGTGAAAGTCCTGCGCATATCTCTTTTAAACTGCATATATCTGCTGTGTTTATATAATTTCCTGCTTTAGTTTATCATTTATGTAAATGAATTGTTGTGATGCTTGATAGACTTCATGATTCACATATTTCGACGAATAACTTTATATTTATCAATAATTAAAAATGCTAGCAAGTGTTGGTTTTTGATTATTTTAGTTAATACTTAGTTACTATTCTAATGTAAAATAAGCACCCTTTCATTCTCATATGAAAAAAAAATTAACTTATCAACAATAGTAATAAAAAAACCACTATAGTGCATAGTCCACCCAAAAAACCTCAAGCACATATGCGCTGCCAAGCGGCAAAAGAGCTCGCATTCCAAACTCCCTACAATTTTGATGTGTCCTATCTGCACTTGTACATAATACTTTCTAAGCTGTGCGTCATTTTGAATAACAGGCCAATGGAAGATAACGAGGTTGGTTGGTTTCCACAATACCAATATCAAGTGACAAATAATGTAGGTAGCAGTTTATGATAAAAGAGCTATTCGTAGAATAAGTATTAAACTTGAAAATAGAGAAACTCCAAGAGAAAAATTAAAAGATGTCAGTAACCTGAACGCTTTCATCACATTTATAAAACACAAGGGCCGTATTTGATATTATAATCTCTTATTTTAAGACTTTCTTATATCATACCAAGAAGCTTCAAAATTAATTTTTGTTTGCAACTTTTGAATTTAGAGAGAGACTTAAAATTAGTGAATCTAAAAATTTATTTATCTTTTCTTTTGGTATAATTAAATATACCTACATTTTCGAAAATTAATTGAAATTATTTTGTTTTTGTAGTAACTTAAGCATAAAGTAAGTCATTCTTGAGTTATAACTGAAATTGGACCGGATTCTATTAAGACATGAACTGCATGTCGTTTTCTAACGCCATGTTTAAAAAATGTTTTCTAGTTAAAAACAGTGCCATCTTATGGGTGGTAGCCGAACTACTTCCTCACAAATTTTTGTGAAACAAGCTAACTTTCAGCCAAGTTTCAACTGACTGGAAGTGTACCTGTCAGTAACTACTTACATCAAAAGTCTTATTTAATTATTGCATCAAGACAAATTCTTTGCCTCAGTTTGTTAAATATTTTCTTTTTGTGTATAAATAATTTCTTGCTTGCAATCATTGATGTAAATGTAATGTAATGTAAAAAAAATTATACTGATACTTAATTCAGCGCCTTCTGTCGTGTGTTTTAAGAACTAAAATCAATTTTCAGGTTTTAGTATGAAAAACGAGGTAGAGTTTGTCAATGGCGCGGTGTCGGCTCAGCACAGAACCTAGTAGAATGTCTTGAATGGAAACCTCTAGGTAGCCTTGGAGTTTTAGATAGGCAGATAACCTATTATGTTGCAAAAATAGCATTGCGATACTTTTTATATTTTTAAATCATATTTTTATATGTATAGCAGGAACTCACCCGAAATTTTAGTGTAGGTTAATTTAAATGGTGAAGCGCAGAAACTTAAATGTAGGTAACAGGTATGGCAAAATTTATAAAAGACCAATGTTTTTAGATGGGGATACAAAATAAAGGTTACTCAGAATTTCGTTTAATCGAAAAACTCTTGTGAATATAAAATGTTGTCTTCTAGCTCAGTATAAAAAAAAACGAAAAATCTTTCAAATAGTCCTAAGGTTTTCTTAATTCTTCTCTTACTTATATTTTTGTAACAGAAAAAACCGTTATAAAACTCAATTTTCAATTAAAAAAAAACGACTTAACATTTCAGTTATTTATAATCTTATCTTCTATTTCTATATAATATTATTCCGAGTAGACAATACAATGTAGGCGAGAGTTGACAAAAGCTTAGTGCTTGCGAGGGGCGCGGGGCAGCGGCGGCTCATTCATCGATGGGGTCTGCGCGAGAAGACGAGGGGAGGCGGGGGCGGCAGGGGTCGCAGCATCAGTCCCAAAGACAACTCAGCGCTGAAAGCTCACCTCTGCGGCTTTGCGAGCTACGCAGTTGTCTTTTCAGTGAGTGAAAACCTGAAATATTGTGATTGAGTTCAGTTCTGTGAATTGGAGCTTACCATACGAAGCTAAGGTTAGTTCTGTGCTGTATTTTAGATGTTTCTTTATTCATGTATGTTCAGATAGGTTTTTGAAATACGTGTTCGTAAATAAAGCAGGCATGTATGAAAATAATGAAGTGGGATTAAAATAAGGGCGTTTCGTATTGTTATTTATAGGTGTTTTAGGTATGAATAGATTTCGGGTTTGATGTCGCCAAATCGAAGGTTGATAATCCCGTGGGCGGGAGGACGTTTTGTCAGGCGCGAGGGGTGAGGAGGCAGGCCGGGCGGGGGAGGGAGCAGGCGCGGGCGTGGGCGGTGCGGCCGCGCAGCGCAAACACCGTATTGATCGCTTCTACAAACGTAGTTCATAAAAATATTATGATAATAAAGTTATTATGTAATTAATTAATTAATATCCGTCTATTCAATACAAACTGTTTGTTTGTAAATATGGCTTGGTTTTTTCAGTGTCTACTCCGTTGTATCATTTAGGCATATTTTTTCCATCGGTCACTAGAACTTCGTTTGACCTAAACCTTACCTAAAGGGATAATGAAACTAAAGGAACATGAAGGTGTGTAAATGAAAGCCCTACTATGACTGGATAAGCGTGTCATTAGACTTATCCAAGTGACCACTTGGCCTAACACGAAAGTAAGCGACCATGTGGTCAGCTTTTTATTCAAAAATGCGTAGGCTTGCACAACGGATTTTGACAATGAAGTTAATATACTACATATTGGTAATTTTTATTATATGTAGTTATAACTTGGATATGACCCAGGCTAGGTAAAGTTAAGGCTTTCCTAACCATAACAAAGCATATTACAAAGTTTGGGCGGCAGACATCTTTCAAACAGATTGCTTGGTGAAAATCCTTATTACAATGAAAGTCGAGAACAATAACTTAATTATGGATACGCATCTTAATTTTACTGTTGTCAATTAAGATGCGTATAATATTTTAAAGGTTTTGCATTTGAAATGCTTAATTACTCTTAAATAAATAAAAAAATGTGTTTAATAAAAATCACTTATTTTTCATTTGTTTAAGTTGCGTATCCCTAAGAAAATTGCAAAATGACCTAGACTGCACATTAACTGCTTTTTTAATCTGTCAACTCACACTTATCTCAATGTCATCAACACAAAATTAAGTAGAGAACGCAACATATGAACAGTAAAGTCATGTTTTGCAGAAATGCTTACCTACTTAAGATATATACCAGCACATGGTTGGTCGTTAGGAAAGAAACTTGCAAATAAGTACTAAGTCAATGTTTTAACCAAATAAAATAACGTATCCTTAGGTATGAGTTGCAATTTAAAAGAGTAGCAGCTCCTTCAAAAGCTGCTACTTGGCAATGTTTCTCGCTTTTAAAACGATATTGAATCTAAAATAACTCTGAAACAAATATTAAGGACGAAATTCTAATAATTCATTGGATTAGTGAATAAATAAATAAAATAAATAAATATAAACAGATAAGCTATTTAAACGCGGTCATCATCAAACATTCCCAATGCGGTGATATTTATATAGATTTCTTGTACATTGTAGATAATATTTGCTAGCCAAGACCCCGCAGGGATGCCGCCACCTAGTGGGTGTCTTCGGATTAACACGATCATTTGGGGGTGGCACGGATATTTTTAGCCCACTCTATGTCGAGAAAACTATGAGATGTTGTTTTTTTTAATACTAGCCATTGCGCGCGGTTTTACGCGCGTAACTTTTGATCCCGTAGGAATTTCGGGATAAAGAATAGCCTATAATCTTCCTCAAGAGTAGGGCTATCAAATGCAAAAAGAATTTTTTAAATCCCACTTGTAGTTTCTGAGATTAGCGCATTCAAACAAACAAAAAAACAAACTCTTCAGCTTTATATATTAGTATAGAAGTATAGATATCATTGGACTTTTTCTAGAAATCAAAGTTATTTTACAAGTCTTAGGCGTTAATTAAGAGCAATATGAAATATCGTACCGTCTATCAAAACACGCTGGAGGCCGTTCTCGAAAACGACAAGCTCTACTGACATCGGCTCATTACCAGGAGTCAGGGACAGGACTATTCTAGGGAATAAATCTGACATCGTGTTAATGGACCGATCGTCGTATTAGGTGCTTTTGGTAGACATAACTATCCTACATGACGTGAAGGCCGAGACCGAAATGTGGGAAGTTGTGTCCACGGAAATCATCCCGATTGTGATATCCGCAAACGGTTTGACTGCCACACTGGTAGGACAACTTGAAAGGCCGGAATGCACCCCGGTGGTGGTCGAGTAACAAAAAAGCCATAAGCGATAGCTTAATATATGGGGCAATGAGCCCCAATTTTTGTGAAATGGGGTATAAATTAATGACAAACCAAGACCTATATAACCTGACTCGAGTTTTATGTTAAGGTTGAGTTCTAGAGACTTGAAAAACAAAAAGATAAATTTCAGTATTCTTCATAACTTATTTTAGAAATTAACTTTATATTAAACTTTAACTACAACTTTTATTAAAGTTGAGTATGGACCTTTTTACTGATCTTCTCCATAAAAATACAAATGTGTGTGTTAAATTGGCAGGGTTAACCCTCTATTGTGACCCATATGTTGAGTTTGAGTCCCACTACAAATGGGTTGTCCGGATTTCTCTGGTGGTGAGTAGCAGCAGGCGGGGACAAGCTAACATAGAAAGTATTGAACTGTATATTTTGTGATTCTTTGCTAATATTATGCTTGCACATACAAACATGTCTGTTAGTATGAACACTTTGTTTGAAGCTTGTCCCCGCCTGCTGCTACTATTTTTTACAACAAATATTATTAAAAAGCTCTAATAATCTTATTTAGACTATTAGAGCTTGTTTTGTGCTTTTAAGTTGAAACTTCGAAGTGCTCAATATTTTTATATCGATATTTTATATTCCGCAGTCGGGGTTTTTTTTAAGATTTTTGCAACGACTTTTTTATTTTTGTATTTTTGTTACTCGATAATTTAGTCAGATATGAATCGATTTTAATGAACAGTATTTCATTTGATAGAAGATACATCAGAGGTATGTATGAAAACGGAGAATACTCATAAAGGGTGACTGGTGACATTTGAAATTTGAGGCCATGATAGTTTGAGATCATACATGAAAAGAAAAATGTAATAAAAAATAAGTATTAATTATTTACTGAGTAAACTGAACCGAAATTTAAAGAATTGATTACGCAACGCATGGTTACACTAGCGTTGGCAGCGATCCGCGTGCCAGGTTACGTACCGCGATTGACTCAGGTGTAAGTAAAGTAAATAGTAACAAAACTTTATTTATTTATAGGGAATTCTAGTGAAAAATTAAGTTCCTACTTTCATAACATAATTATGACCAGAATCGAGTACAGAGTGCTCTCCTTCAGTATCTAAAATTTGTCACTAGTCACCCTGTATACGTCGTATCCAATCACCTTATACTTAGTGAAGTCGTTTTTTAATGCTTCTTTGTTACACGATTTGTCCGACAATTATAAATCGATTTTAAATAAGTATTGTGAACGTTAGCGGTCTGTCACCATCTATTTTGAAAAATAAATAAATGGTGGCCTTGGACAGAAAGATTTGTTTTCCTGTTCGAATAAAATATTCAAACACTACTCTTCTGTGAAAACAATTGTGTGTAGTACACATGGGGAAAATTTGCTTTAATTTCATGGAACCAAGCCCCTTCCCTTTTTTCGTAATATTAATTGTTTACTGTGTTCTTTCACGAAACCATATGTAGTGCTGAAGTACCGTGAAATCTGATAATGTATACTAAATGTCGGGAAAAGGTCTCTTTATTTATTCATAGGGATTTCTCGTGCAAAATTAATACCTACTTTTATTACATAATTATGATCAAAATCGAGATCAGGGTGCTCTCCTTTATTATCTAAAATTTGTCACCAGTCTACCTGTGTATTTATTATAACGAGATTTAAAGAGTTGGAGATATTTTAACGAAAATAATGAACGACTGGGTCTTTTTGCGTAGATGTTGCAATTGCCAAATCGTTCCCAGGCCATGTTATACTATTAAGATGGCATTCATTATGGCATCAAATAATAAGTATTCATAAACATTTTTGGCGGAAACAACAGAGGAGTAAGTTACAGACATCACAGAATCCCCTTAATTCCAACAAAACTATTTACCTCACGTTATTTACCTTTTGCAATTATTAAAAAGAATTCATAATCATTTTGATATTATTTCACTGAGATTTTAAAAAAAAAGACGTTTAAAACCGCCGAAATATTACTGGTTCTACAGAAATATGCGACCTAGTTCTCTTAAATAAATTAATCTATTTATAAACCATCTACCTACGTTTAAAAGTCCTAAATAAATTGAGATGAATTAAATCTTTACCAATGGCCATGAATATTAGGCTTCTGCGCGTACTGCGCAGCTCAATGCGTAGTGAATGAAATTGGATCAACAAGTAGCGCGCTGATTGGTCAAGCGCGCGCATGCGCTGTGCCATCTGTGACAAGACGTGCCGCTTGGTGGGATACCTCAAAGATACAGATAAAGAAATAAGGGCTATTCGTGGAATGTATAAACTTGGAAGTAGAGAATCTCTAAGAGAAAAGTTTAAAGAGATTGGTATCTTGACCTTTGCATCACAATATATATATGAAAACATTATGTATATTTATAAGAATAGTAGTAAATTTAAAACCATGAAAGATAAGCATGATAAAAATTATTCTGTAATGACAAGGAACGACCATAAATTAGCGTTTCCCAAATTAAGGCTGGCTAAAAGCACCAAATCATTTATGGGAATGTCAATACGTATTTATAATAAAATACCACAGTCAATTCAATCTCTAACGTTTAATAAATTTAAAAGAACTATCAAAGAAACATTATGCAAAAAAGGCTACTATAAACTCCAAGATTATTTAGATGACAAAAGAGCGTGGGATTGATGTCTCCACAGGTTATTTCCAAATATTAAACATTAATCACTATGTAAGCAGCTTGGCTGCGACATGATATTGGCAAGCACGAATAGCTGTCTTCTGTTTGTTTGTTCATGTCATAGCAGAGCTGTATTTCTGCCAAATTGTACCTATAATAAGCACTTTTTACAAAAGAGTGCCGAGAGTTTTTTTTCCGCCGGCTTTTTTCCTCTCGGTCTACCTAGGGTTCTACTTTCATTTCGTTTTTTAAAGCCGAAGAAGAAGTAGTAGTAGACATCACCAAGACATTGGTGGATAATGGGCGATCATTATCTTTATAAGCTGAGAGACGCACACTTCTCGACGGAGGCCTTCCCCTGGATTCTTCATGTCGTCCGGACCCGCGCCGCCCTCATCCAGCATTTGACGTTCGTAAAGTGTATAAAATTACCTACTACGAATAAAAAAGTTTTCATTTTCATTTTCATTTCATTTTCATACCTCCATTTTTATGACTTGTTGACATCTTTTATTGAAATATCTTAAATATTGTTTAGTAAGTATAATAAATAATTCTAAGTCAAATTCTGTGATTGCTGCTGCTGCACTCAAAGAATTTAATTAATTTAAATTGTTTTGAAGGCCTTTCGCTATTTTAGTGACTTAATGACGCGCCACAACTCTAAGGCACGTAATATGAAAGCTTTTTGAGATTTGAACATGACTCAAGTATACACTCGATGGCAATTCTCCATAGAGAACTGTCAAAAAATCTATACTTAAGTAGAGCTCAAGTTTGAGTAAAGTTGCGTACTATAAGACTTCATCATCATCAGCCGAGAGACTTTTATTTAAAAGCTTTAATAATCTTCTACATACCTATCTAACGCAAAAGAAAAACAGTAGGTAGCCTACTAGTATTAATCCCATTTCTGTATATTTTTCAGAAGATTTTAGTGAGGTAATATACTTGAAATCTTCAACTTAATGAAAAGTTAATAAGAAGGTTTATTATAAATGAAAATGCTACTATCATTTATTGGTCTACATTTGTTACTGACAATTTCAATTTAGGAAATATCTTTAAACTTATTACAAAACCGTCCCAATTGTACAGATGGTGGGTTAAAACAGGGAAAACTAAGCCACGTAAAATGCGTTTTAGGCCCAGCCAATACTTACATAGAATACGCGCAACTAGTGTACAAGAAAAATCATTGAAATGGAGAAAAAACTATTGTATTGAGAAAATTCTAGAAGACCGTGGTTTTTCTGGTTTCCTGACTAGATTATTGCTAAGTGGAATTCTCATCCTTTTATAAAAATATCCTATGTCCTCAGTCAAGCCGTTTGATATATTGATATAGACGACCGGCTGGTGACGTGGTAACATACATTGCCTTCTATGCCAGAGGTCCTGGGTTCGAATCCCGGCGACAGCGGATTATTGTGTGATGAACACAGATATTAGCCGTCAAGTCATGGATGTTTATATGTTTATTTAAGTTTATTCTAATAAAAAATATGTATTTATTTAATATGTATGTTTATATATTTCTTAAGTATATCAGTTATCTAGTATCCATAACACAAGTTCTTTAAGAAACTTAATTTGGGCTAGATAATGTTGTGTGAGTGTCAGAAATATTTATTTATTTTATTATTTATTATATTCCAAAATGCATGCAATCATACATTTAACTGATGCTATTCCCTCCATCCCTAAAACACAAGCGCAAACACAACAAGCAGTTCAACAAAAACCATACGCGACAATACAGGATGACTGGTCACAAATTTTAGATACTGAAGGAGAGCACTCTGTACTCGATTCTGATCATTATTATGTAATACAAATAGGTTCTTATTTTTTCACTAGAATTCCCTATAAATAAATAAAGCTTTCTTACTATTTACTTTACTTACGCCTGAGCACGTGACCTGGCACGCGGATCGTTGCCAACGCTAGTGTAACCATACGTTGCATAATCAATTCTTTAACTTTCAGTTTAGTTTACTCAGTAAATAATAAATATTTATTTTTTATTATATTTTTTCTCTTCGTGTTCAAATTATCACGTCCTCGAATTTCAAAAGTGACACATAAGTCACACTGTATATCTCTTTTTAAATATATTTTTATAACTAGTTAAGATAATTGTCCTTGTCTGGTCAAAAAAGCAGCAAGGAAGTGATCTTATTTTAATGATAAGGCCGCCAATTGTACTCTGTAATATTTTATTGGCACAACCACCACCGTCGAAAAACCTTATTGGATAACCTCATTGATTTGTCTTCAACGAACAAAGTAATACGAGCTTTTGGAAATTTAAAAATGTATTGAAAAATAAATTTCAAAAAACTACTATTGTCTTAAGTTTTCACGATTCATAATTTAAATAAAACTACTTTTTAACCGGATTGATCGCGAATAATTTATATTTTACATTTTAACTCGACGTTTCGCTGTCTTTGCAAACCCGTGGTCACGAGCGACTGACAGTTGAATTATACGCGATTAATCCGGTGAAAAAGTAGTTTTATTTCAAAAAATACCTTTTCACTTTTAAGTATTTTTTTCACTTTTTAGTTATTAATATGTCACGTTTCTTAGTTTGTTCATCTCATTCAATGCATAATTGATGCAAGTTCGCTTGCCGGCTAATTTTGAACAGTCCAGCTCTTCAATAAGAAGACCATCTGGTCGATCTTTGTTTAGTCGTCTCATCAAAATAGCGAAATTTTTTTCTGTTCTTACATCAGAATTATGCATTCGTGAATAGCTTAAACGAACCTCTCGTTCTTCAGAAAATTCGTCTGCTCTAAGTTGAGAGATATTCTTGTAAAGCGCTCAAACGAACTTCTCGTTTTTCAACTGATTAGTTCTTTTTTTTTTATTTCCGATCCAAGATCGCAAACATATCTTATGCTATTCGTGAATCGTGATCTTCCTGTGTTCCACTGTTTTTAACCGTAGCATGCATTGCTTCGCCTTATTACGCGTAAGTTGCTGTTGAGCGTATATTTGGCTATTGTACCGATCACCCTTTGCTGAGTCCTCAGCATTTTGCGACATAGCTTTCGGCAGCAGTTTCTCTTGACGTTTTAACGTATTTTTCCCCAGCCTTCCCTACGTTTGTGTTGATTTTACTGTTTTGCCCATGTTGTTCCCACAAGTACCGAAGAAAGTTTCGTCCACCCTGCCAGAGCTTCTTTTAGAAAAGTGAGGGCTCCTATATAACAGGGTTCGCCCAGGTGCATTCGCGATATCATATTACATTCTAATTTTCCCAAAATTGATGGAGTTGCATATTCACGCCAACCAAGTTACTAGTATGAAAACACTCGTTGAGACAAATCAAATAAGCCCAAACTCGATGTGGTTTTCATCGTTTAATAACGGAGTTCCTATGGGCACCTTCCAGGTCCATCATCAGACCCTGGTTACCATCTAGTATCGGAGTACTTGTAAAGACAAATTGAACGCACTTAAATTCAATGGGGTTGCATCGTTTCATTACGGAGTTCCTACGGCCACCTTCTAGCTCCATCATCAGATCAGTTGTATGTTGTATTTTGCAACATACATAACTTCACGCCTGTATCCCTTATGGGGTAGGCAGAACACCAGAGGCTATGAAACCATCTGATGTCACGTTTGACGAATTTGGAGGTATTATAGTGATGGATAGAGACTATTACAGTGACAAGGGGTACAGCCTATCGCCCGTAAAAACGCTAACAAAACCTCTGTCCCTTAACTGACTTTTACAGTATGCCCGGGAAGAGAAGCAGCTGACACATTCTATATTTTTCTTTCGCTCCCAGTCTAGCATGGAAGCCTAAAATTGTTATATTATATTAAATTGCATTGCCATCAGATTTATATACGCATGCCAAATTTTAGCTGAAATGGAAACCGGGAAGTGAGTCAAATTTAACTTGTAAGATTTGATTACAGACAACGGGACATGTGAAAGTAAATAAACGCTTTTAAAAAAGGTTCCTGTTAATCATTAGTCAAATGAGATGATATTATGATAAAAACTCTTTGGCATTTTAAGAATACTGGCCGGCAATACTGAAATATAAAAAAACTGATAGTCTTTTGTTTCTTAAAAAAGTTTCTTTTGTCACAGTTTTTTTCTAAAGATAGAAAAAAAATATGGTTGGTTACATGTACATACGTACCTACCTAAGTTTGTTATCTAATATTATTTGTATTTTGTTAATTGATTTTAAAGTTTGAGGTACTCACTTATACTTACTACAATGTATTGTTTAGTTTTTACGTTTATTTTTTTTTGTTTAGTTGTTGAAATTATTATTAAAAAAAATGGTGCATAATTTTTCAATTAACCCCTTAAATTAAAACATAGTCAATAAAATGTGACTAATATGTAAGTACAAACGGCCCGCTAAAATCGTCGATATTATCTCGACAGTGTCTTCCCGTCGCTTGCTACCTTTATAAGGTCAAACGGCATTATATTTTTAAACTTTGCAACGTTTTTAATATACTAATGTAGCTCTTATATGTCTTATGTTTGAGTTACCTCGATAGTTCAGGAGATTAATTATTAGGTGTACTTTCATTATGTAACCTAAATCTAATCTTTAGTAAAATAAGTTAACTAGCAGTTTGACAAAAAGGTAAAAGTAATCATCTAACTAAATTAATTATAAATGCGGTCTAAGTTCTATTATGGAGGCATATCTTTATTAGTTTTTACTTTTTAGCAAAGCATTAAATAATAGAGTTTTTGAAAATAGTAAGACACAACGTAGCTATATTTTTTCTGTAAAACGCGTTAATATCAAACTGGTAGTATTTCAATAATTTCGATTTTTTTTTAATAATTTTGCATCAGATTGTTTTAATGTTCATAAATAACTAGGTAGATCAACGTCTTCATATTTGGTGTCGAAGGATTATTAGTGAGAATTGAAATTTGCTGCGAAAGGAATTTAGTTTCGTGTACACTCGGATTTGGCACCTGTTACAATAGGCTTTTCCAGGGGCGATAGAACTATTCTAAGCCAACCCAACGCGTCTTTGTAAAGTTTTCGACCGGCTTCCAAAAAAGGCGGAGGCTCTCAATTCGTCTGTATGGTTTTTTCTTGTTATTTTTGTGTCTTTGTTACACGACATTTCGGATAATTATTAATTTGATTTTGAAAATTGTTGTTTCATATGAGAGAGGATACTTCATAGTTGGTCCCATTTAATAATACCATCTAAATAAAATCGATTCCGTCTGGGTAGATCTCCCGCATTCCGGGCGGACACACTACCAACTGAGCTAGATTTATTTAGGACTAGCCACCGCGCGCGGTTTTACCCGCGTAACTTTTGATCCCATGGGAATTTCGGTATAAAATATATCCTATAACCTTCCTCAAGAGTTAGGCTATCAAATGTAAAAAGAATTTTTCAAATCCCACTTGTAGTTTCTGAGATTAGCGCGTTCAAACAAACAAACAAACTCTTCAGCTTTATACAGGGTGTCCCAAAACTCGACGTCAACCCGGAACCGGGTGACAAGGCAAGTCATGCTGGTTATCAGAAAAATGTTTAAAAAAATCTAAGTCACGTGTTCTCAAAATTATTGGCATTTTAAAAAAACACGCAAAATTTCACACCCTGTGACAGTGTTTTTGCTGCTGTTGCCACAAATGTTCACTTTTGGAAACTTTTTTTTTTGATATGTAACCCTGAATAATGCTTCTCTAAACTGTTATCAACATTTCAAATCTAGCTCCTCGAGCTTGCATAAAAATAGGACTTATTTCCAAGAAAAAATTAAAAATTAAAAATGGCCTAGTTTTAACTGTCTGCATTGAAAAAAAATTGTACTACGCGAGTTTGGCAAGTTGTGACAAAAGTTGGCGCATTTAGTAAGAATTCCAAAATGGTATGACACTTGGCAAATTGTAGCTGCTATCATGAACAAAAAAAAATATTTCCATGAAAACCCATTTTTAACTTTTTTTCTTACTTGGTTAAAATTGCAAAGCTTATCGTTGGTTACATTGGAGCCGATTCCAATGTACACACTGATTAAATTTAACTGAATTGTACATTGTACTGATGTACTCTGTAACGTAGTAGTTTTTGTGGGTTATAAAAAATTAAAACTCGCGACCTTAGAATTTTGAGATTGGCAACATTATTTTTTTTCTTCAAGACGGACGGAACGCACCGCTGCTGTCAAGATGTGAAATCTTTTTTTTTTGGGCCGGCTTTGCTGGCTAGATGTTGTGATCGTCCCATTTAAAAAACCTTAAATTTAATAAGGTGAAATACGTATAATATGTAGTCGCCGCAGTTTGTGTTAGAAATAAATTTTAGCCCATATTGGAAACCATATGGGTGCTTTGCAGGAGTAACTCTGGTGGAGTTTTCATTGTTTTTAAATGTGGCTGAAGCTGTTTGTTACATGATTTAACACAAGAGCATGAAATCCTCATGGTAACATGCAGATTTGCTTTAGTAAAATGTTGACCGAGGAGTTATAAGGTAATCTTTTATCTACTTACAACTATAAAATCAAGAAAGAAAGTACCTGTGGTGATATTGGATATTGATATTGGATATTGGATATTGAAACTGGATATTAGTTATTGTAGTGACATTAAGAGATAGAATATTCTTTAATTATTGTTTTAAAAGATAATCCTTGCGGTTAGTTTTTTAAGTAGACTTAAGCACTAACCTTAGTTTATTAATTATTTTGTTAATTTAGCTTCATGGTAATTTAAAGTACCTATATAAATTGTTCTTTTTATGTATAACAGAGACGGTGAGGTGATTTAGTATGGTGAACTCCCTCTCCTGAGCTAGTTAAACTTTTTTCTCACCGCTCTCTGTGTAAAGATACTCAGGACTCGCCTTGAACTATTACACAATAAAATCTGTGATATTTATCAGTATTAACATCTTTTATTTTATATCACAAGACCTGTTAAGTAGGACCTACCCCGCTATATCTTGGATAAGTAGGATCGAGGGTGAGTCTAGGGTGTTTACGCTCAGAGTATCTTTATTTTGTGACCTGTGTTTTGGTAGGAGTGTCTGGTTACTTACAACTTAAGCAATCTTCACTCCGGGCACAAACTGAACACTCCCCCCAATCCACAACGTTACAAATGGCGCCCAATCTTTAAATTTTTATTGTTTAAGGGTGTAATAATTGTTATTGCGTCCAATTTACATTTTTGTGTGTTGTTTTATTGAAAATAATATATCTCTTTTTGTCAATGTTACAACTTTGCAGTTCCAAATTAAAATTCATTTAATTTGTGTACAACAACACACTTTACTTTGTTTATTGAACATTTTATTGTCAAATACTGTTCTGTTTTTATTGTTTGTTACAAACAAACTTTTTTCAGGTAATTTACATTGATGTTACCATATATTCTTACATTAGCTGATATTTACAGATATATTTTGTATTTAATTATAATACTAACATAGTATTTAATATTATTAAGGTTTTCTTGTTAAAATATCACCATGGCGAACTTAAAATCAATTAATTTTCATGCTTTAAATAAGGAAGAACTCATTTATGAAGTTCTTATTCGTTCTGAGACACCAAGCACAACTGTAGAAGGGCTGAGGAAGCAACTTAGAGTTTTGTCTAAGGAATGTTCTCCAGATGACATATATGTATTGGATGACAAGGTCGATGTTGAGGAAGAGCTTCCAATGATTGAAAGTAAGCTGCTTGAACTATCCAATTTGTTTGACAGTGATAAAAGTTCGAGTTCACGGTTCAAGGGTTTATGCAGTCACTTGTATTGGCGAATAAATAGGTTGTCTTCTAGTAGCCCAGCGTTGCAGAAGAAGATTTTGTCTCTTAATGATAAATTAAAACCTTATTTGTCTATAGACACTTCAGCTGTACCATCTGTCAGTGCAGATGTTCAGGTACCACTGGCCCCGACTATTGTTGAGTGTTCTGGGGATAGAAATATTGTCAGGTGGAATATTAAATTTAATGGTTTAACTGATCCAAGGTCATTCCTCGAACGTTTAGAAGAGCTTCAAAGCTCAAATGGTGTATCAGATACCAAATTGTTTAATTCTGCATCGCAGTTATTTTGTGATCAAGCACTACTGTGGTTTAGAGGTGTTCGCAGCGAAGTCAATAGTTGGCATGAGCTGAAACAATTGCTATTAGAGGAGTTTGATCCTGTTGATTATGACTATAGGTTGTTAGGTGAAATCCGTGCCAGGACCCAAGGGGTTGACGAACCAATTCATATTTATTTTTCTATAATGTCTTGTCTTTTTGAAAGGCTTAGGAAGTCTTTGAGTGAAGAGGAGAAACTTGAGATTTTAAGTCATAATATTAGACCCTATTTTTCTGAACAATTAGCTTTAATTGATATTTACACAATTTCAGATTTAAAAACTAAGTGTAGGAAGCTAGAAGCAGCTAAACAGCGCTCTGGTTTATTTAATGAGCCTACTAAGAGTAATTGTATTTTGTCACAGGATTTTTCCTATAAATCAAAACAAAGAAGTAATTTTAATCAGGTTGCAACTTTTAATCAAAATTTCCAGAGTACACAGAACAAACACATGCCTAACAAACAATTCACACAAAACAAAAGTTCATTTAACAAACAAAACAATAACATTAAAAATCCTAAGATTTGTTTTAAGTGTGGGAAAAGTAACCACAATTTTAAAGAATGCGGTAAAGTTGTTAACAACAACCAAACACAAGTTCATTGTTTTAAGTGCGGTAATTTAGGTTACACAATTAGGTCTTGTCCAAAATGCAAGTCAGTAAATAATTCAAAAAACTAATTTGCAAGGATCGTAGCATTTTTAAACATAAAAATAATAAAGATAATTTAGCTTCGATCCTGTTTTCATGTAATACTAGTGATGTTCGACCTTATGTCAAAGTTGTCATAAATAATGACTTTGAAATGTTAGGTTTGTTAGATTCTGGTGCTTGTGTTTCCATCTTAGGGAATAATTCCCATAATAAATTAATTAATTTAGGTTTTCAATTTATTAAACAAAATGACCATTCTTGTAGTGTTGCAAATGGTTTAACAGTTGAAACCATTGGTTATATGTTTATACCAATTACTTTTCAAAACATTACAAACATCATAAAATTTTTTGTCATTCCAACAGTAACTGCTGAGGTAATTTACGGTTGTGATTTTTGGAAGGCTTTCAACTTAGCTCCAAATATTTTTGAAGAAATTGATTATAGAGCAGCACCTGAGTATTTTTTAAATCAGTGTAACTCAGTTTCAAAATCTGGTATACATACATTGCAGCCTTTTGATAATTTAACTGAACAACAAAAGCAAGCTGCTAACTCTATCGTTAACAAGTATGAAGAGATTTCTTTTGAGAATAAAGGGTTAGGTAGAACTAACTTAATTGAACATGTTATCGATACAGGCGACTCCGCTCCGATTCGCACAAAACAATATCCATTGTCACCTGAAAAACGGCAAATATTGAGTTCGGAACTGGATAGGATGCTAAAATTAGATGTAGTCACTCCATGTGAATCACCATGGAATAATCCTGCTTTGCTTGTCCAGAAATCAAATGGCGAGTGGAGATTTTGTTTAGATTGTAGAAAAGTCAATTCTGTCACAAAAGGTGATGCATATGCAATTCCTTATATACCGCAAATCTTGGACAGTCTAAAAGAAGCTCGTTACCTAAGTTCCATAGATTTAAGTTCAGCTTTTTGGCAGATACCGCTGCATAAAGATTCACAGGAAAAAACTAGTTTCACAGTTCCAGGCCGTGGGTTATTCAAATTTAAAGTTATGCCTTTTGGTCTTTGCGGAGCACCCGCAAGACAACAAAGATTAATGGATAAACTTTTCAATCATAGTTTTTGTAGCGATGTTGAAGATGGAATGGTGTTTTGTTACGTTGATGATATTATTATTTGTTCATCTAGTTTTGAAACTCACATGTTATTGTTACACAGAGTACTAGAGAAACTTAAATTTGCCAAATTAACTATAAATTTTTTGAAATCAAACTTTTTTAGAGACTCTTTAAAATATTTAGGATATGTTGTTGATGAGTTTGGTCTTCGAACAGACCCAGATAAAGTTTCAGCTGTATTAAATTTCCCAACACCAAAAACTGCGCGAGATGTAAAAGTTTTCTTAGGAACTTGTTCTTGGTATAGACGTTTTATTAGAGATTTTTCAACTATTGCCGCTCCTTTAAATAGACTTACGAGTAAAAGTAAAAAGGCACCACCATTTCAATGGAGTGCAGAAGCTGAATCAGCATTTAATACTTTGAAAAACGCTCTTGTCACAGCTCCAATTTTAGCAGTTCCAAATTTTTCTAAACCTTTTACAGTTCATTGTGATGCGTCAGGTTATGGTATTGGTGGTATGCTTTCTCAAAATTTAGACGGTCACGATCATCCTGTTGCTTATGTTAGTCGATCGTTGTCCAAAAACGAGCAGAACTATAGCACTACAGAAAGAGAAGCATTAGCTGTTATTTATGTTGTCGAAAAGTTTCAAGCTTATTTAGGGTCCAGACCATTTACTGTCATAACAGATCATGCAGCTTTAAAGTGGTTCATGAATTTAGAAAATCCTACTGGCAGATTAGCCAGATGGGGATGTAGACTTTCACAATTTAATTTTGATATACAACATAGAAAAGGTACAGATAATGTTGTTCCTGATACCTTATCTAGATTAATTAAAGTAGATGTCATAAACCAAATTTCTGATGAATGGTATGATAAAATTTTTAAAGGTTGTTCAGATCATCCTTCTAATTTTCCAAATTTTTGCGTAAAAGACGGTAAACTATTTAGATATTCAAAGAGTAAATATAATTTATTAAGTGAATTTGATTGGAAAGAAGTTGTTAGGAAGTCTGATAAGGAAGAGGTTTTAAAGGCAAATCATAATGACTGTACGGCCGCACATTTTGGTGTTTTTAAAACTCATAGGAGGTTGTGCCTACGTTATTACTGGCCAAATATGTTTAAGGACGTTGTCAATTATATTAAGTCTTGTGATGTTTGTGCCGCCTATAAACAGTCAACTAAATGTCCTAGTGGACTTATGGGTCAACCAAAAGTTTGTTATAGACCATTCCAAGTAATGTCAATTGATTTGGTTGGACCTTTACCTCGTTCTAATTCAGGTTATACATTTTTATTAGTCACAACTTGTTGTTTTTCTAAATATACACTTTTATTTCCATTGCGTCGTGCAACTAGTGCAGCTGTAGCGAAATCTTTTGAAGATAATGTTATTTTAGTTCATGGAGTACCTGAAACCGTAATTGCGGACAATGGAGTGCAATTCACGGGATCAGAATTCAAGACACTTTTAAAACGATATAATGTTCCAAATTTACATTACACACCACGTTACACTCCTCAAGTTAATTTAGTTGAACGGTACAATAAAACGATTATGACTGCTGTTTCGTCATACGTGCAGGAAAATCACAGAAACTGGGATAAAAATTTGCGGAAAATACAGTTTGCAATTAATAGTGCTGTAAACGAGTCCACGCAGTTTACCCCATTTTTCTTGGTTCATGCTAGAGAACCTGCCATAAATGGCAACGTTTATAAGGACAGTGACAAGTCATACGAAGCAAATGTACCTAGGGAAGAGTACGCTGGTGAATTTGGTATTTTGAAAGATATTTTTACTAAGGTTAGGGAACATTTATTAAAGGCTCATGCTGCTAATGCAACACATTATAATTTAAGACGCAGACAAGACAAATATAAGGTAGGAGACATAGTTTGGAAACGCACTTTTGTTCAGAGTGATGCTAGTAAATTTAAAATGGCAAAACTTGCTCCTAAATTTGAGAAGTGTAGGGTCACTAAGGTTTGTTCTCCACTTGTTTATGAGTTGGAGAGAATGGATGGTCATCCTATTGGTTCATGGCACGTGAAGGACCTAAAGGTTTAATATGTTTTGTGTTTTATTGAAACTTCACCATTGGTAGTCCTTATTTTTTTGTGTTTATACATTTTTATATAACCATTTTGGTAGATATATTTTCTTTTTGTGAAATTTTTTTTTTCACTAAATGTTAGTGTATTTTTTATCTGTCAGATAAATCTGCAGATAAATATATTTTTTGTTGTACAAGTGGTATTTCTCTACTACTCACTTGGTACAGATTTTGGTTACTGTCAGTATTGAGTTCAATCTGCAGTTATTTTGTTGTCATATAGGTGGTATTTCTCTATTACTCACCTGACACATTTTTGTTGTTTCGGCAATATTTTGTTATAACTGTCAGTTATACTGAAGTTATATTGTTTTTAAGTAATAGCTAAAGGCAAATTCAATTCGATGTCCATTGTTAGTTCTGGTGTAAAGTTGGCTTTACAACTTTTATACTGAAGTAGTATGTTTTTGTTATTGTTTAGTGTTGCACAGATTTTGCTGTGTTAACACAAAGACAGTAATTCTGAAAGAGATGAATGTAAGGAATGAATGGTTATGTTAGTTACTAATTTTGCAAAGAGCGCTCTAGAAGATGATGTATGTTCAACCCGATGATGAATGAATGTGAATGAATGGTGATAAGACTGACACAACTCAAGGACTCATTGAATGACTTTATGCTATGGCCGGTCTTGTAAGGAATGTGTAGTTTGTATAAAATCTGACCTGCCTGTTGGTTTTTTTTTTGGATTGATAACTGAAAGATGGATATTTATTTATATTTTTTTAGTAAGTAGGTTTACTTACTAAACTTAATGTTGTAATTTTGGTATTGTTTTTTTTTAACAACTGTTTGTTGTTACTTAAGTGGCTGTTATGCCTATATATATTTTTCTAATACAACTTTGTTGATAGTTAGTTGTAAACTTTGTTACTTACAAGTTTTTTTTCTCTTTTAACAGCTGTTGAGTTGTTGTTTTGTGGTGATGGGTTTTAGTTATACCTTATGGTATGTTGGCCATAGGTGTAACATTTTTTTTGTTTTGTTACTGATATATTTCACAGATTGTAGGTATCTACCTATCTACTTAGATTCATTGTTGTGTTATAACTTAGTTTTTTTTCTCAGTTTAGGTTGGTTGTAGATTGTTTCAACGCCGGGACGGCGATCGGTTCACTTCATGACCCTTTTCTTTGGAGGGGGGGCATTGTAACGTAGTAGTTTTTGTGGGTTATAAAAAATTAAAACTCGCGACCTTAGAATTTTGAGATTGGCAACATTATTTTTTTCTTCAAGACGGACGGAACGCACCGCTGCTGTCAAGATGTGAAATCTTTTTTTTTTGGGCCGGCTTTGCTGGCTAGATGTTGTGATCGTCCCATTTAAAAAACCTTAAATTTAATAAGGTGAAATACGTATAATATGTAGTCGCCGCAGTTTGTGTTAGAAATAAATTTTAGCCCATATTGGAAACCATATGGGTGCTTTGCAGGAGTAACTCTGGTGGAGTTTTCATTGTTTTTAAATGTGGCTGAAGCTGTTTGTTACATGATTTAACACAAGAGCATGAAATCCTCATGGTAACATGCAGATTTGCTTTAGTAAAATGTTGACCGAGGAGTTATAAGGTAATCTTTTATCTACTTACAACTATAAAATCAAGAAAGAAAGTACCTGTGGTGATATTGGATATTGATATTGGATATTGGATATTGAAACTGGATATTAGTTATTGTAGTGACATTAAGAGATAGAATATTCTTTAATTATTGTTTTAAAAGATAATCCTTGCGGTTAGTTTTTTAAGTAGACTTAAGCACTAACCTTAGTTTATTAATTATTTTGTTAATTTAGCTTCATGGTAATTTAAAGTACCTATATAAATTGTTCTTTTTATGTATAACAGAGACGGTGAGGTGATTTAGTATGGTGAACTCCCTCTCCTGAGCTAGTTAAACTTTTTTCTCACCGCTCTCTGTGTAAAGATACTCAGGACTCGCCTTGAACTATTACACAATAAAATCTGTGATATTTATCAGTATTAACATCTTTTATTTTATATCACAAGTAGGACCTACCCCGCTATATCTTGGATAAGTAGGATCGAGGGTGAGTCTAGGGTGTTTACGCTCAGAGTATCTTTATTTTGTGACCTGTGTTTTGGTAGGAGTGTCTGGTTACTTACAACTTAAGCAATCTTCACTCCGGGCACAAACTGAACACTCCCCCCAATCCACAACGTTACAACTCGTCTATCTTTATTGAATGAACAGATTGTTCACTTTTTTTTTTTTTTTTAGTGTGTGCATTGGAATAGGCATTTATAGTTAAAGGTTTCAATTTTAAATAAAACAAAATTTTAATACCAATGTTTATTAATAAAATTTACAATAATTCTTAAAATGTTATAATAAGTGTTCGAAATGCCTTCCTTCGGCGGCAATTTAAGCGCGACAGCTTTTTAAAAAAGATCGAGCTATCTTTCTAGCGTATCGTCCATTATTTACAAATTGAGCTGCTTCAGCTATTCTCTGCCGTAATTCATGTTCACTCCCAATGGGCTTCTCGTAAACTTTTTCTTTAACAGCTCCCCAGTAAAAAAATTCTAAAGGATTCAAGTCCGGTGAACGGGCCGGCCACGAGATTGGTCCAGCCCGCCCGATCCATCTCCCAGGAAGCTCTTCATCGAGGTACTCTCTTACGGGGCGAGCAAAGTGCGCTGGGCACCCATCTTGTTGGAACCACATTTCTCTGTAAATGCTTAGCGGCACGTCTTCTAATAAATTTGGAAGATGGTTTTGAAGAAAGTGTGAGGTCCTTCAGGGATTCGGAGTAAAAGAAAGTTGATTTCCAGAATACGATATTTATTGTCAAAAAGATCCTATATATATACTCAAAAAAGCTATGTACACTAGTGGGGTCATAAAGGCGAGATATTCAATTTTGATACTTATACTTAAAAATCTATTTACAAAAGGTTACATTACAAAGGCGAGTTATCTTGTTTGACAACATCGATCTCTCTCTAAACTTCTTCCGTCTCACACCTATAAATAGTGACATGTATAAATATTCGGGCCTCAGCATGCCGCTAGCCAGTCACGAACGAGCAGAGAAGCGAGACGGGTAAATGTCAAAAAACCTAATCCTAAAAGTTACGTAAAGATGACAATCAAATTAAAACATACAATATATTTACAAACAATTACATGTTCCTACATCACCCCCCCTCAAGTGAAGCGTACATTTTTTCGCACTGTTCTGCCGAAACGCGTCAAGTAGGGCTGCTGGTCTGTCGCAGTTGCATGTGGTGATGTGGTAGCCGTCGCCGTTGCCGCCGCGGTGCACTCTGGCCGTTCTGGTGCTCTCTGCGCCGGGAGTGTCCAATGTAGTTGGCCCGGGGCTGAAGCGACGTACTCGGCGTCCTCTTCGTTGCAGAAGTAAGCGGGCTTGAGACGGTCCAACGATACAACCGAAGTACGATTGTGCAGTTGTATGAGTTAGGTGCGAGTGACGTCATCGTGTCTTCTATTTGACGTATGTATTCAGCTGGTTCGTCGCTGTTGTTTGCTTTGGGTATGAAAAAGTCCGCTGGCAAACGTAACGTCATGCCGTATGTATATAGAGCTGGACTCATGCTTAAGTTCTTGTTAAGTGAGGCTCGTAATCCCAGTAATACTGTTGCTATCTCTTTCGTCCAACTTGTATTAGAGCTACGCGCTGTTAGCGCGGCTTTTAATGTCCGATGCCAGCGTTCGACTTGCCCGTTCGATTGCGGATGGTAAGCTGTAGTCCTTAGGCGGGAAACTCCTAGCTTTTTCATCAATGTGTGAAATAGTTTTGACTCAAACTGTCTGCCTTGATCGGTTGTAATTTTTAGCGGGCAACCGAATCGACATATCCAATGTTCATATATAGCTCGCGCTACTGTTTCTGCTGTAATGTTTTTTACTGGTACTGCTTCTGGCCACTTGGTGCGACGGTCAATCATAGTTACGATGTATGTACAATCTTCGGAAGGTGGTAGTGGACCGACGATATCTGCATGTAGGTGATCAAATCGTGCAGAGTCTTCAAACTGTCCTAATGGTGTAACTGTATGACGATGTACTTTACTTGACTGGCACTGAAGACAGGCTTTGGTCCAAGTTGCTACATCTGTATTCATATTTGGCCAGAAGTATCGTTCGGCAATCTGTTTTCTTGTATTTCGAATTCCCGGATGGCTTAATTCGTGCAACGCTTTGAATGCAGTTTTACGAATTGAAACCGGTAAGTACGGTCTCGGGTTTTCAGTAGACATCTCGCATGCGATTTTCTTAGTAATGCCTGGCAAGCTTATCATGACAAATTTCAAGTTTTGTTTACTTTTCAGTTCCTGAAGTTCTTTATCAGTTTCTTGATCATTAGCAAGTTGATTATAATCTAATGTTGAAGGAATTGTTAGCTCTTCTATTCTTGACAGTGTGTCGGCAACTGTGTTGTCATCTCCCTTTACATACACGATTTCAGAACAAAATTGACTTATAAATTGTAACTGTCTCTCTCTTCTTGGCGTATCGTTGTTGCTCGGTGGCTTCGTTAACGCGTACGTGAGTGGTCGATGATCTGTATGTATTATGACTTCCTGTCCTTCTATGTATCTTCTAAAATGTTTTACAGACGTGTAAATAGCTAATAATTCGCGATCGTACACGCTGTATTTTCTCTGGGCTTCACTGAGAGTTTTTGAATAAAATGCAATTGGTCGCCATATTGAATCCTGTTTTTGTTGCAATACGGCTCCCATACTGATGTCAGACGCGTCCGTAAATATGTGTAACTTAGCTCCAGGGATGGGATGAGACAATGTAGCCGCTTGTTTGATGCTGTCACGACATTGTTCAAACGCTTTTTCGCTTGCTGGAGTCCACTTGATTGGCGTCTTATCTTTCCGTTTCGAGTTATGCAATAATTTGTTAAGTTCTAATTGTTTTTCAGCTTGACTTGCTAATGCATCTCTGTAGAAATTGATCATTCCGAGAAATCTTCGTAACTCTTCAATTGTGTTTGGTTTCGGAAATGATGATATGGCGGAAGTCTTGTCTTCAGGTGGTTGAATGCCGTCTGGTGTTACATGATATCCGAGAAAGTCTATTTCTTGTTTTCCGAATTCACATTTGTCTGTGTTTATACTTAGACCATATTCGCTAAGTCTCTTGAAAACTAAGTGTAGATGGCGCTTGTGTTCTGTTTCATTCTTCGAATAGATTAATATATCATCAACGTAAGAGAATGAATACTCGTCCATGCCTCGTAGTACTTGGTGCATGAAACGTTGAAACGTCTGGGCTGCATTTCGAAGTCCGAATGTCATAGAAGTGAACTCGAACAGCCCAAAAGGCGTTGTTATCGCTGTTTTATGTGAATCTTCATTGCTTCTCATCGGTATCCAATAGTAGGCCTTTTTAATGTCAAGTTTTGAGAATATTTTTGTGCCGTGTAGTCTGAATGTGAAATCTTGTACCCTGGGGATAGGGTACCGGTCAGGAACTGTCATCGCGTTTAGGCGGCGATAATCTCCACATATGCGCAGCTGTCCGTTTTTCTTTTTAACAATGTGCATTGGATTTGCCCACGAACTGTGTGATGGACGACAAACTCCCATCTCCATTAGGCGTTCGAACTCCTTCTTTGCTTCGATATATTTATCAGGTGCTAATGGTCGGGGGCGCACGAAAATAGGTGGTCCTGTTGTTTCGAGATGATGCGTCACGTCGTGAGGTGGTGGTTTCTTCATTAATAGGGGTCTCTGGATTTCTGGGTATTGTTTCAATATGTCGCTGTACGGATGATTTTCATTAATGACGTGTATAGTCGGGTCTTCCGTGTGTATTGAAAGAGTCTTGATGGATAGCTTTGTCAGCCCGTCGATCAATCTCTGTCCTTTCAAGTCAACTAGGATGTTGTGATAACGAAGGAAATCTGCTCCAATGATAGATCTCTTCACAGCAGCTATGACAAACGTCCACGTATAAGTGCGACGTAACCCGATGTTCAACTGTAGAGTTTTCTCCCCGTATGTAGTGATTCTACTTCCATTTGCGGCGTACAAACTGAATTCTGCAGGTGAGTGTCGTTGAGATGTGTTTACAGCTAGGACTGAGATCTCGGCTCCAGTATCAATAAGAAAACGTTCACCACTTTGTCGGTCGGTGACGCTTAGGCGGTTAGTTGGAGACAATTCTTCGACACCGATGTCCGCCGCTCTCGATGTCGTATCTAGTTTTCCGATGTTTTCTCGTTGTTTTTCCACGCACAAGGTGATTCGCATTTTCGAGCTTTATTGCGGAAACGGTAGTGGTATCTGCAAAGCCAATTCGGGTCACTGTAAGTGCGCGAATTTCTATTTGATTTGGACCTCGAGCGATAGCGTGTGCGAGAGGGATGGCGATATTGCTGTCGCCCTCTCAACTCTGATATTTCGAGCGTAAGCTTTTCTATTTGCTTCGAGAGTAGGTCAAATCTTGTTTCATCTGTATTTGCGGCAATAGAGTTTATTTGTGGGTCCAGGTGTTCCATCATTTTATCGGCCATGCTAGCGAGAGTATTGAGCGAGGACTCTTCGTTTACCGATAAAACTGCTCGTACAGATGTTGGCAACTGGTTTAGCCATAGTACTTTTAATGCGTCGTCTTGCATTATGTTGCCTCCCAGGTCGCGCATTCGTCTCAGCAATTGAGTAGGCTTTTGGTCTCCGAGCTCCTGTCCACTCAGCAACTTCTGTAATTGGCGTGACTCTGACTCTTGATACACGGACAGTAGTCTATTTTTCAATGCAGAGTATTTTCCCGTCGGCGGAGGGTTAAGCAAAATATCCCCAACTTGCTGCACGTCGCCTTGTTGTAGTACGCTTAGAACGTATCTATACTTCTGTTCGTCGCTAATGTGTTGCGGGTCGATAAACGTTTCGAAATGCGCAAACCACAGCCGAGGATGTTCTCTCCAAAATGGCAGTATCTTCGACTGGATGGATACGGGCGCGACGGAAAAGGTTGCTTCTTCATTAATTTTGGCTTCTTGGTTCATCGGGGTCACCATTGTGAGGTCCTTCAGGGATTCGGAGTAAAAGAAAGTTGATTTCCAGAATACGATATTTATTGTCAAAAAGATCCTATATATATACTCAAAAAAGCTATGTACACTAGTGGGGTCATAAAGGCGAGATATTCAATTTTGATACTTATACTTAAAAATCTATTTACAAAAGGTTACATTACAAAGGCGAGTTATCTTGTTTGACAACATCGATCTCTCTCTAAACTTCTTCCGTCTCACACCTATAAATAGTGACATGTATAAATATTCGGGCCTCAGCATGCCGCTAGCCAGTCACGAACGAGCAGAGAAGCGAGACGGGTAAATGTCAAAAAACCTAATCCTAAAAGTTACGTAAAGATGACAATCAAATTAAAACATACAATATATTTACAAACAATTACATGTTCCTACAAAAGTCTAAGTAAACCTCGCCAGTTAATGTATCAGGCAACTCAAAAGGACCAATTATTTTGCCATTCAAAATTCCGGTCCACATGTTAACTTTGAATCGGTACTGGGACCGATCCTGTCTCGTTAAATGAGGGTTTTCAACTCGCCATTCATGCAGGTTGTGCATGTTCACGTAGCCGTCCTTTTTAAAAGTTGATTCGTCCGACCATAAAATTTTTGTTAGAAAAAGTGGGTCATCTCTGTACCTCTCCAATATCGTCCGGCAAAAATTCACCCTATTTTGGTAGTCACCGGGTAATAATGTCTGTACTCGCTGTACGTGGTATGGGTGTAGGTCATTTCTTTTTAAAATACGGTGGGCTGAACTTTTGGGCACTCCGGTGTTCGTTTCAATAGCTCTTACTGAAGTATTTGGGTCTTCTTCGACAGCCTGTAGAACTTCTTCTTCCATAGGGTTGGTGGGTCTGCCTCCACCATGCGTTTGATTTGGGAGGCGGCCTTCTGAGAAGAGCAACCGATGCACATTCGTAAACACCGGATGATCGGGGTAACGAGCAGCGTTTGGGTACCTTTCGCGGTAAAGTCTGGCAGCAGCACTGGCATTACACCTGCACTCACCATAAATAAGGTGCATATTAGCGTATTCGCGAGTGGTATATGAAGACATCTCGGCACTTGTCACACACTCACACAATAGTCCAGAGGAAAGCAAAGGTCGTCGTTAAGAGAAAACAAACAGTCCGAATCTAAATCGCAAGCAATCACAAGTCCATAAACATAGCCAAAAGTAAACAGTAAGAAATCAACACAAACGAATACGAAAACAAGCGCAGTAAACGAAGGAACGTAACGTACTGACTGGTTTGTAATGTGTATCTACAATAGCGAATACCTGGCGTCACTCTCTGTCTCTCTCGCACTTGATAAAATGACTCTCTCCATCTCAGTCACTTTAGCGTCCATACCTGTCTCGCTCGCACTTGAGAAGGTGACTCTCTCCGTCTCACTCAATCACTTTAGCACAAATACTATCTCGCTTACACTTCCTAGAAAGACTCCTTTGTCACAACTTACAATTTACGACTCTTTGGAAAACCTTGAGCCCACTAGAATATTTTTTAAGAGCCCATACTACTCCAGCTAGAATCTGAATTTCGCCCCCACCTCACCGCCCGGCCGTGAAGCACCCCGCAACGCGCGTCGGAGCTATCTTACTCACTCGCGTTTTGTTTTTCCAACTCTGCCTTTTCCGTATCTTATTTCTTTCATTTCCCATTTTGAAATAAAACACACCACAAATTTATTTATGGAAAACACGATATTTACGTGATGTTGTAGCGGCGGCGGCAAGCGTGAAAGCGACACAGGTTCCTCGTACGAATGCCGGAGCGCAACTGAATCCTTGAGCGGGCGCAGGTCACCCGTCGTGCCAAACACATTATTTTAGATTTAAGATTTATAATAAAAAAAAAAATAAAATTATTTTAAAATCAGATCATATAGTACACGTATTGTCATATCTTGAAACTAAATACCAAGTTACATTAGTGTAGGTTAAGTACTGATTAAGTAATAAGGTTTCTTTGTTAATTTTAGAGGTAAGTTTGTGATTTTTTTCTCGTGTTTTCAAAACATATGGTTCTTAGTTCATACTCTTAACTTTGCTATATGTTTTTTCTAAAATTATTAGTTCAGTACTCTGATAGATATTTGAGATCAAAATTTGGATTCGGAGCGTTTTTGAGGTAGTGTAGGCCCTTAACCAGGTAAGAAAAAATTGTTGAACACTGGATTTTTACGAATTTTTTTTTTGTTCATGATAGCAACTACAATTTACCACGTGTCATACCATTTTGGGATCCTTACTAAATGCGCCAACTTTTGTCACAACTTGCCAAACTCGCGTAGTACAATTTTTTTTCAATGCAGACAGTTAAAACTAGGCCATTTTTAATTTTTAATTTTTTTCTTGGAAATAAGTCCTATTTTTATGCAAGCTCGAGGAGCTGGATTTGAAATGTTGATAACAGTTTAGAGAAGCATTATTCAAAGTTACATATCAAAAAAAAAAGTTTCCAAAAGTGAACATTTGTGGCAACAGCAGCAAAAACACTGTCACAGGGTGTGAAATTTAGCGTGTTTTTTTAAAATGCCAATAATTTTGAGACCACGTGACTTAGATTTTTTTAAACATTTTTCTGATAACCAGCATGACTTGCCTTGTCACCCGGTTCCGGGTTGACGTCGAGTTTTGGGACACCCTGTATATTAGTATAGATATAGGATGTGCTTGGCAGCTTTAGCATGCGATATCGCATATCTAGGATCTTTTTTCCCAGCCGGGATCCATTTAATTTAGTCCTTTTATCAATAAAATTATATGTATTAAAAATTTTGAAAAATAAATTAACATGATTTCACGTCTACTTGTCTTTTCAAGCACAGTTCTTTCCACAACATCAACATCTCTATACAATAATTCCTTGTCCACAGAAGCCTGCGTGTGTGATTCAGTGGGTGGCCAGTGAGTGGTGCAGTATGGTGGTTCGCGCCATGCTGTCGGCTGTCGCGCAGGTCACCTAGGCAGCCAGAGACAGCGAGATGCCGCCACTTGCCGTCGCAGTTATACTCCTTGTTGATACTGTATGGATATTAGGTAAGTTGGTTAGTGGTAAAGGTGCGCGTTTACTGCGCCGCGACGGGCAAACCGCACGCACGGCATGAAACGGACTGAACGGAGTCGCCGATGGCATGCGTCCACTGTATCCGGATTTTTTATTTCCAGTTCGACAAGGCTTTTTGGCGCTTGGATGATGACGTCAGAAGGGCGTGAGGGTGAAATAAGGGTTACCATTCAGTATTATTTCCCTCTTCTTAGGGAAAGATATGAAAGCATAAACTTTTATTTTTTCATATTTGAAAACAGAAATTATGTCATTTTTGTACTACAACAAGGCGAGTCTCGTAAACTTTGAGAAAAATGTTAGTGTTACAAAAACACAGCGTTGAAGATATAAATAGAAGATTAAGCAAGAAAATATTATAAGTATTAAAAATAGAGTAACTTGAAAATAATATCATGTTTTCCTCGATAAATTGTTTACCTCGTCATCCTCGTCACCAATACTTCCTTTATTAGGTTCCTTCTCGTATCTAAAAATTCTCGTATTTTGAAAGTTTTGTAAAAAATCTGCTTATCTTTTTTCACTTTTCATACAGTCTCTCTAAAGAGACAATTCTCCTGAAATAATTTTTTTTATTGAGATATAAAAAATGAAATAAATTATGTTCTAAAGTGTATTTTTCAAAGTATGGCAATATGTAAACATCGCAGAGGCAACTTGCTTCTTTACTCTTCAAAAGGGATTTATTGAGACCTTAAATTGTTTTTCTTTCTGAAAACTACTTCTTCAATTTTATAAATACAAGTAAGCCCACATTTTGTAAATTTTGGCGTATTTCATATCTTAATGTTGTATTTAAAAGTACATTAACAAATATGAGCGGTAAAAGTCATGAAGTGACATTTCCCAAGACGGTGGTTAGTTCCAATTTTGGCCACGCGCCAAAAGATCCTTGTCGAAGTATATTTTAGAGTATTTTCTTGTTGTGAGTTGATGTCTTCAGTCATGGAGAATGACATTGGCAAGGGCCGATGACAGCGGTGAACGGATATTTTACTTATAAATGCCGGCATGCGGTGCGGCCGGTGCCGATAGTGTACGCAATCCTGTATGAATTCATACAAAGCAGATCAAAATGAACGCGCACTTTAACGCTGAAGTTAAGATGGAAATTACCTATAATATGAAAAAAATGATTTAGTTGTTTGTATATACCATTACTATACATGTGTCTTACGATTACTATACACTTTTTAAGAAGGGTGATAAAAACGTAGCATCTAACTTTAGGCCCATATCCTTGATAATAATATGGTCAAAAATATTCGAAAAAGCAATGCAATCTAGGTTACTAAGTTTTATTAATAAATATAATATCATAAAAAAGGAACAAAATGGATTTCAAAAGGGGAAATCTACAACATTAGCTTCATTTTTACTAATTGATCAAATTATTGAATGCATGGACAACCGCGTACCGGTAGCTACAATGTTTTTTGACATGAGCAAAGCGTTCGACCATGTTTCGCATAAATTACTTCTTCTCAAATGTCAACGTTATGGAGTTAGAGGTCTTGCATATGACTGGATGAAATCTTATTTGTTTAACCGAAAACAATATGTTGAAGTCCCAAACTTAGATGAACGTCAAACGGCTGTAACTTTTTCATCACAGATAAAGATAAATAGCTTTGGTGTGCCACAGGGCAGTATCCTTGGTCCACTTCTATTCTTAATTTACATAAATGACCTCCCTGACAATATTAAGTACCCCTGCGTTCTATTTGCAGACGATATATCAGTGATAGTACCCTGTGAAAATAAAAATATAAATGACTATAATAGAGAACTTAATGAGACATTGCAATCTGTTGTTTGGTGGCTAGAACAAAATAATCTTAATGTAAATATAAATAAAACAAAATATGTACAATTTATAAACAAAAATGGAAATAAAAATAAATTAGTTATAAGACATAAAGATGACCAAATACTCGAGACAAATAGCGTCCCTTTCTTAGGCTTAATATTAGATGATAGGTGCACTTGGGAACAGCATACATCTAAGCTATGTAATAAAATAAATTCTTTCACTTACGTTTTATGGAAACTTAGTAAAACTGCGAGTAAAGAAACTGCATTACAATCCTACCATGGAAATATCGGCTCCATTCTTAGATATGGTATAATATTATGGGGTAATTGTAGCCACTTAAATGGAGTTTTTATTGCTCAAAAAGCATGCATACGTGCAATATGTGATGTTGAAAATACTGTCTCATGTCGATCTTTATTTAAACAGCTCAAGATTTTGACAGTCCCTTCTTTATACATATATGAAATATGTGTTTTTGTTAGATGTCATCCAAAATTGTTTGAATCTTTGTATGACACTCCGAGAATCCGTAGCTGTAGGCGACCAAACCGTCTAGTAATGCCAAAAGTCCACACAGCTATGCGTGACAAAAATTGTCGTTCAATGGCGATACGAATTTTTAATAAATTACCTGATGATATGAAGAGCCTTCCATTAAATTATTTTAAACGTAAACTAAAATCATGGTTGGTACAAAATTGTTTCTATAGTGTTCATGAATATATGATCTTCTAGTTGATATTTACATTGGCATGTTATTCTTAGAACATAAGTTGCATTCTGACATTTTTAATTCTACTTGACATTTTGTTTATTTACTTTTAATTATTGTTCTTTGACATTTCTCATTATGACATTATTTTTTTTTTTGTAATTTTAATTTAAATAATAAACATAGTACATAACTAATTTATAAATTGTAATTTTTGAATTTAAATGACAAAATATTAATTAAACAATGATATAATAATATTAAATAGTAATCATTAAATTTTGTAATAAAATAAGTTTGCATGCTCAGACCGAGTGAATGTGTGTACTTTAAAATAATACTGTATTATAATACTGTATGTATACCTACCTATTAAGATCTTTTTATACCACATTCTGGCAAATAAATAAATTCTTATTCTTATTCTTATTCTTTTTGTCACCAAGAAACACTCACGCTAGGGTTTAAAAAGGAACTGGGTCATAAACATTGCCACTCAAACGTGACAGTGGTCATATTTGGCGGCTGACTTCAATTGCTAGGCAGACCCTAAAGAGTTTTGACCAACACATGCTGCTATAAGTAGTACAGCATAGCCTAAACCAGATTACTGTAAACCTATTATAAATATTTTGTTTATGTTACAAAATTATAATTCTTTATGACTTTCAATGTTACTTTGTAAAGTTCGATTCACTTCTAGTAGGTAATAGTTATGATCTTTTATTTTAAATTTAATTTCTATGTATATTTTTAATTATTAACAGTTTTGTTAATTAAATAAAAAAACGTGTGTGGATTGCTCGGTTTATTCGTCCTTTGCCACTTGCTCGTTTAGGGGCGGTAAGGGTGTTACCAGATCAATCGATCGGCTGTCGACCGACAACATCGACGACATCGATCGAATTTTTTGGCCTATAGGCCGGCGCGGCGAACCTTTATCTCTATGACACTGACAGTAATTTCCACAACATAACCTTGTAGTGCCGTCACCGTTACATTAGAATCGTATTGGACGCGTCTAAAAATGGCATTTATTTATTTTACGTAGCTATATTCCAATACAATGATATTCCGTTGGAATTATAATAATTCATAACATGTACAAGAAATTATCTCAATCGCACATTACGTTTACGTTCTGCAAAATTTACTTCGTAGGGTAAGATTTAATAAATAATAGATGGACGGTCGATCGGTGGGTGTGTTAACTAAGGCTGTCTAAGCTGATCCTATCCCATTTTTAAATAATCTAGCAAGTTCTAAATCATTCAAGTACCTACCAAACTAATCAAATATCCAATGTTTCCCTGTACATCAGTTAATTATTACTACGTAATTGAAAATCATCGTAAGTTCTAAATTTTTCACAACTATCTCTCCTTTTAAAAAGTAAGAATATAAGCTGTTAAACAAACTAAAGCTTATTTGGAAAATCACTTTCATTTTCATGTAACTTCACTGTTGTAAGCATTACCTTAGTACTTGGAAACGGTCTAGTTTTATAGAATGGTCTTTGTGCATAGGAAATGAATTATGTCGAACGGCTGCTTGCTTGACCCAGTTTCTGTACACCCTAGAAACCTGTCTTTTGCTAGGTCACAGAAACTTAAGAAGTGGGTGGCTCTTAAATACACATACCTACACCACTTTTTTACTATATATATCACAATCAGTACCAACATAGGAGTATTATTTATTGACGAGTTACATTTTTTTTTATTCTACAAAAACGAGTAGATGTTATTGCTTCATGCCGAGACAAGTAATAATATGAAAAAATAAAACTTTAGAGCCGTAACTATAAAAAAATTACATATATTGATTTCTATAATTATACGTTCTTGACAGACGGACAGATAGACACCTATGCGGGTTCCGCTTTTTTACATACATACATAACTTCACGCCTCTATCCCTAATGGGGTAGCAGAACACCGTAGGCTATAAAAACCATCTGATGCCACGTTTGACGTCTGCTTTTTTCTATTGAGATATAAAACCATATAAACAACTTTCATATGTACTTTTGTTATTTATTGCAATTCACAGCACTTTTTTACGAATCGATTTTGCATTACCCCAATCAAGTATAAGTGGGTCACGATAAATCAACTTAACGTAGGTAGTAACTATCTCGTTCACACAGTGAATAAATAAAGCGATTAAAGGCAAACAACATACTCAACAGCATACATTTTGGACCAAATTGAATTTCCTCTCGTGATGAAGTTGGAAACGCATTTTGGAATTGCTGAACATTCAGTTGCATTACATCTGCGTCACAATGATTCTACACCACATTATTTAGCTTAAACCAAAATTCATCAAGAACTTGATTTTACAAATATTGGATAAGTAGGTAAAAGATGTATAGCCCAAGAAATATAGGTATGGATATATTGTTACGGACAATATATCAATTAAATAAATAAACTTATATAATAAACTAACAACAATAATTTGGGAGCAAATCTTAGTTTTCCACACAAGTAAAACCCTTTACCAGGATTCGAACCTTACAATAAAACAGCTACCGCTAGACAAAGAAGGCCATTCTGATTTTTATAATTTAATTAAATTTATCTGTCCAATCTTTGACTTGCTTAGTTTGTGAGAAAATAAAAGCAGAAATGAAAATAAGGCACTCATTTAACGAGGTAGTTATAAATAGCAGTTACCAGCAGTACCGAAAGTTAAAGAATTCATAACGCAACGCATGTTTACACTGGTAACTACTTACCACGGACGTACGGACGGCGCTATCAACACAGAATAGCACGACTTCACGAGTCGTCGAGCCGTTAAGCATTCGTGAACTCTTTATACTAAACAAACATATAGGGAATTCTGGTTAAAAATTATGTACCACTTTTATTACATAATTATGATCAGTATCGAGTACAGCGTGCTCTACTTCAATGCCTTAACTTTGTCACCAGTCACCCTGTATAAATTGAAACGCGCGTGTCAAATCGCGCGTATAATGCGTCATCTGGACAAGCTCTTAGATTGTACAATCTAAAGTTAACTGATTCATGTGTTTACCGCTCATTTAGAGAAACAAATCGATTACTAAAAATAACTTGTTTGGTGGTAGGATCCCGTCAGAGTCTGACTGGCTAGCGACCACCCTGTACATAAAATCTGCCGCCAAGTATTACCGCTCCGGCGGTGATGTGTTCCGGCTATATATTATGGAGAGCCAGTTCTTTCTTAGGCCCGTGTACTTTAATGTTCGACCTCATCTGCACTACCATCAAATAGGATTTGGACATGTTCAAATTCAAAAACTTGGACACGTTTTTGTTTTTACATACATACACACACATAGCTTCACGCCTGTATCCTTTATGGGGTAGGCAGACCATCAGAGGCTATAAAACCATCTGATGTCACATTTGACAAATTTGGAGGTATTATAATGATGGAGAGAGACTATTGCAGTGACAGGGACTCAGCCTATCGCCCGCAAAAACGCCAATAAAGCCTTTGTCCCATTTGTTTTTTCTCAGGCTATATTAGCTCAGTCGATTGTATACATTATAAAAATCTGCAACGGATCCTAATAAATTTTAATTTAATCCATATTTTTTTCTCGGTTACCTTATTGTGGAAATCCCTGACAAACCCAACTTATAATGTAGAGTTGGAGCTTGTAAGTAGTAATATAAAATGCTCACACGCAAATGTAAATGAAAAATAAGTGACGCTGTTTCTTACACAGAAGAAGGTTCATGGCAATTTCACTCCTATTTATTTATAACTATCTGTATCACGCGGTTTTATTGGTCCCATTTCAAAACCCACAGGAATATCGGGATAAATGTAGCCTATATGCTATTCCAGGCTGTACTTTATTACTATGCCAAATTTCATCCAAATCCCATGAGCCGTTCGTCCGTGGTGAGGAACAAACATCCATATATCCACCTCTCCAAACATTCACATTTATGTATTCAGTACTTTTGACGTCTTTAGTTACTAAAATCGCGATACGTATGCCTAAATTTCATACATTTTTTGTTTGTTGTCTAATCTACTTCAGCACAACCTGATAACAAAATTTCTCCTACAGCTCAAGCCAACGCAGATGAACCAGCATACTACGGACCCCGGCACGGTAACATCTCTGCGGAGGCCGCGGACCCACGTTCGCCGGTCGGCCGCGTGCCGCCTTACCAACCAGCTCCTATAGGCGTGCCGGGCGCAGGGCAGCCGCCAGGATACAGGCCCCATAGAACTTACCAACGAGTTGAGCCTTGGCACCGTAAGTGCCAAAATATTTTAGATATGAACTGAAACGTTGTGCTGTCACTTGTTCTTCTAGATACAATCAAGATATAGAATAAGAGACTGCATTTCCTCTCGGTTTTTTCGAGGATAAAGTGTATACATTATATTTTATAATTCTCTTTTCACTTTATTATACTTAACAGAAAATACAGGATTACAGCTTAGAATTGAAGAACCACGCAGGTTCGAAAAGTAATGCTAAGTAGCCCGATAACTGAGATACGATACGATAAATTACATACTTTACTTAATGAAGCTAAATTTATTAGATAAATTTTCATAATAGATACCTACACTTTCACATTTGATACCTAAACAAACTTAATATAGATTTGTTGTAATAGAGGGAATGGGAGTATATAATGCTTGTTGAAATAAATCAACGAATGCAGAGCATTAACAAACCGACATCACATCAACACTTTGGCCGACTAACAATATCATCCACGTAAACATTCTCCGAAATCATACATATTATTACAAAAATTTGAAATTTTCAATGAAGTACTCAACCGATTTTGATAAAATTTATATGGGACCAACTATAAAGAATTTTTAAAATCGATTCATAATTTTCCGAAATATCGTGTAACAAAGACACAAAAAAAAACATACAGACGAATAGAGAACCTCATCCTTTTTTGGAAGTCGGTTGAAAATCAACCTTACAACTAATAACCCTACTCTTAGGTACACAATTAATATTTTTCACGAATTCAATTTCAATCCTATAAACCGGCAAATCACTGTTTAGTATCATATTACAGGTTGAAACAGGGAATATTTATAATTAATTCAACGGGCCAGCAATCATGTGCTTACCATAGAAGAATCTAGAAAATAACTCAATCTCCTCCTTCATAGATGTTCCGGGCGTCGAATCCAGCTACTCAAAGAAGATCCCGGTGTACGTCGATGAAGATAAGGAGGAACAAGCTCTGGATGGCGGCTGTCTGCGACCTTGCCTCACTGACCAGTTCTCATGTCAGGTTGGTATCGAGATAATACAGAATTGTGGTGAATTAAAGGAAAAATAGAACGAATTTGAAGTTACAATTGAGGTGCAGGAAAGATTTCTTCAAACTTCGCATTAATAAAGCCAAAAAATATTTTTGTTGCTATTTACAAAGATTTATTTTCTTTGTTTTTTGAGGCCCATTATATAAATCAGTGACGTTGTCATGGAAGTTTTGACATGTAGTTTATTAAGGAAAAGGCCCTTAATAACCATTTACAAACTTCATCATTGCCAGAGATTTATAACCTGCTCTAAGAGTAGTTACCGAATGCAAACATAATGTGCAACAACTGATGTGCTTTCTGACATTAGCACATTCAAATATATCCAAACCAGCTGTAGGTCCTGTTAATTGAGGTTGATCGATGACATCGTCGATCGGTTTTTATGATCGGATTGGTCTAGTAAAAACTATCGATCGACTTCGACTTATAGATTAGACTATCGAGTCTATAAGTCGTATGCTCTCTCACTTCTATCGCTACGTCTATCTCTGCTACTATATTTACCTCTATATATCTATGTCTACGTTTCTGTGTAGTACTTGATTGCCTAATGTATAAATATAATAGTAGACTCCAGAAGATCACCAACTCGTTCATGGGTCAATGTCTACGCTTTATTTTATAATAAAATTCCAAAATATTTTAGATTAACCCTTCAATAGATTTAAGTGTTATGTGAAAAAGTTTACTATAAGATATCCGGATGCAAGAAGATGGGATTCTCTGGCTGTAAATTGTTATTGTGTTATTTTTTCTTTTTTTTAAAAGATGATTGCTGTTGAGTTTCTTGCCACTTCTCCTCAACAGATCGACTTTCCGAAGTGCTGGTAGATTCAGTTCAATTTGTAAATTGTTTGAGTTATTTCAAATGTATTTAAATACTTACGAAATAAAGAATATTTGAGTTTGAGTTTACCATAGATCCACGCACTCGTTAACACCTTAACACATTTTTCTATTGCTGAATTAATGGTAAACGAAAATGAGGTCGAACATCTGCACAAGGGCTTTCTTAAGCACAAGGGCTAAAGAAAGACCTGGCTCTTCATAAAATATTTTACATGAACGGTGGTCGCTAGCCAGACGGACCCTGAAGCAAGGACTGTATACCGGTATGAATTTCTGTACAATTTTTTTCTGTATGACGTCATACCGTTAAATTAGGTGTATTTAAAAATAACAGTACAGGAATTCATACTGAAATAATTCTTGTACCTTTTTTATTATTGTAGCATAACTGATTTTTTTTCAGTTAACTGAAATTTTCCGGAACTAATATTAATATTGGTAATTTTATTTTTAAATAACTGTAGAATGTTCGATAGTTTAGTTGAAGCCAATGAAGCGTAGGTACATATGAAGCCAATGAAGCGTATACATACCTATACATTTCGGTACAGAAATTAAATAAGTTAAAATAAATCTGTACTTAAAACATCTACAGAAATTAATCCGGTATACATTATTTGGGTACTGATATAATTAATTTAGATTTTAATAACTTGTACAGTTATTGTGTTTGATGAAGCAATACACTAATAAGGGTACTGAAATTTTACTAGTACTATAAAAAAAATTTATACCGATATGCAGTCCCTGCCCTGAAGGGATCCTAACGCCAAGCTCCACTTGGATTATTGCCTTTTATGACACCCTTATCCAGGGACAGTAGGGTTATTCTAAACCGACCCTACGAGGGCTTAAATTAATAATTAACGTTTTTCTTAAATTTATAAATAACGTTTTGAGGAGCATGTGTAGATTGAAATTGAGTGATAGGGTGCGAAATAGTGAAATAAGAAAGAGATGCGGACTGAAAGAAGATGTAGTAACTAAGATTGAAAAGGGTATGCTACGGCGGTTTCGACATTTGGAAAGGATGAGTGAAAGCAGAATTACGAAAGAGGTGTACAAAGCACGAATGGATGGTGGTCTCAAAAGGGGTCGCCCTAGGCGAACGTATACCGATCAAATTGGCGACATACTTAAAAAGGGTCTAGTTAAAAGCACCCATAACCGACGATCATGTATGAAAAAATTAATGAGCGTGGAGGAAGCGAAAGAGGCATGTCTGGGTCGTAGCAATGGGAGACAGGGAAGACAGGTGGGAGCTTATGTATGTATGTATATATAAGTAACGTTTTTCTTGTTAGATCTCTTGCACCTGCATACCTATGGACAACCGCTGCAACGGCGTAGTAGAGTGCGCCGAAGCTGAAGACGAAGCGGGCTGCGCCAAGACCTGCGATGACCATGAAAATAGGACTTTATGTCACAGCACCAACACCTGCATTTTGCTTGACTGGATCTGTGATGGAGATAACGACTGTGGTGATTTTTCTGATGAAACTCATTGCGGTAAGTTTGTAATAAGGTGGCTAATACTAGGAATTAAAATCACTTATCAACCGACTTCCAAAAAAGGAGTAGGTTCCCAATTTGTCTGTATCTTTTGAATCGATTTTTAAAATTATTGTTTCATAAGATAGGGGATACTTCATAGTTGGTCCCATATAAATTTCATTGAAATCGGTTCAGTACTTCATTGAAAATTTCAAATTTTTGAAATAATATTTATGATTTCGGAGAATGTTTATGTGGATGACACTCTAAGTCAGCCAAAGTTTTGACGTGAAGTCGGTTTTTTTAATGTTCTGAATTCGTTGATAGTTTTCACTTTATTTTATGGAACAAAAATTATGTAGAAAGAGATGCGTCTTTTTCCAAAGAGACAAGTCTAAAATAATTATACTACTATATTATTAATTCAAACTCAGTCAGGTAGATTTAGAAAGTGCCTGTATTATTTTTGAGAGTGAAAATCAACCATATGCATTTTACGTTTCATTTGAATTATATCTTTACTTCCTTAGTTTTGTCTGGTAGAGAATACCATGTTATATGCACCCTCCTGTGCAATAAATCATTGATTAAAACTAAGTTTGGAGTAGCAAGCAAGTCATTCTTTATATACCTACGGATCTCGTTGTATTTTTTCAAACCGCAGCCGTAATAAAACTTTTGCTCAAATAACATGTTTGTGGCTAAATATAGGCTTCATAAATTGGAAATTTGCCAAATACCAAAATAGATCTATGACGCAATCATATGATACGAACACCGAAATCTATCTATTTTTTACCCTTGTAAGAGATATTTTTTCAATCGACTTCCAAAAATGTAGGAGGTTCTCAATTCGTCTGTATGTATTTTTTGTGTCTTTGTTACACGAAATTTCGGACAGTTATGAATTATTTTGAAATTTTTTATTTCATATGATAGACGATACTTCATAGTTGGTCCCATTTGAACTTCATCGAATTCGGTTGCGTACTTCATTGAAAATTTCAAACTTTTGAAAAAATATGTATGATTTCGGAGAATGTTTACGTTGATGACATTCTAAACTCAGCCAAAGTTTTGACGTGAAGTCGGTTTTTAATGCTCTGCATTCATGGATTATATATGTAATTATTATATAAAGAACATGAGAAAGAAATTATTATTAAGGTAGGTACTATTTTATACAAGTATGTATGCATACGTATGTCATATAATTAATATAAATAAATCATACTGAAATTTCATTTAAAGGTTTAACTCTATACGTTCTACGCCCGTGGCTAAGCATGTTGAGTCACACTTATTTTTGTCCCGTGTCTCTTTGATTCCTGACCTATCTGTCAACTGGCTATTTGATGGACTTGACCACAGAGATGCATCAAATTATACATATTTATATACAAATATAAAGAAAGGCAATCAAAAGTGTTCAGACTCTATTAATTTCATGATAATTTAAACTATTGACTATAGGTATTTTTATTAAGAAGAAATCATGAACAGTAAATATTTTTTCTTAATTATTGGTTGGTTAAGGCCTTAAGTTGGCATTGCTGTCCCTTTATTATGAGGATTATACATACATGCACACATACTCGAAATTTCAGGCCCATATCCCTATTAGTTTGTGTGACATTTTATTAGTAGGTATTTAATAAAATATCACAGAAACTTTATAGAATACATACATACATAACTTCAGCCTGTATGAGGTTATAAAACCATCTGATGTCACGTTTGACAAATTTGGAGGCATTATAATAGTGGAGTATAATAGGACTTTATATAACCACAGGTTATATGCTTGTGTTATGAAGATCCCCCAGGATTAGGACTAGGGGGAGTGTTCTATTTTACCCAGACCCAGACCGAAGTCAGAATAGAACTGAACCGGCTGGAAATTGAACCCAGAAGCTCTGTCGTCACAGGATGAAACTCAAACCATTGCATCACCGAGTCTATCAACTGAATCATTCTTCTAAATATCCCCATTTGTTACCCAGGCGGTGCGTCGAACTGCAGTTCCGACCAGTTCCAATGCGGTAATGGTCTCTGCATCCACAAGAACTGGGTGTGTGATGGCGACAACGACTGCAGGGACCACTCTGACGAGCTCAACTGCACTAAAGGAAGGTTAGTTGTTGGTGGTTTTCAGGTGTTCATTTATCATAAGTCTTTGTAATGAGCTTACTTAAGGGCTTTAAGTCTCTCCCCTGGCCGACGAGAAGGTTTAATCCAAAAACTACCAAGCTAACCCAGTGCTGGTTGGTAAATTTCAGTTAATAATACACAATTAATACCGTGAATAGTATTCGTAAATAATCTTTTCGTAAACACTTTTAATTTACATTTTTTTTTCATAATTTAATATTTTTTACTTTCTTGATATTAATTGTGTTTTGCGTATGTTAGATACTGATCTTTTGTCCAGAATACAGAATACCTTTTTGGCGGTGGCATTAAGTATCACGTCCGTCGGTATCTACGCAGTTTACAAAGCGAATAATATAACTTGCCACCGGTTTTGTTTCTTGTAGATAACAACAATATGTGCCAACTATACGAATATAGGATAATATAGGAATCTGCAGGATATTAAAAAGGACTTGCAACAAACCATCTTTACGGTTGTTATAGAAAGTCACTCAAGTCAAGTTGTGATTTTCTGTTTAAATATCAATGTAAAGAAGTTGTAGGATTATTTTACTTCAGCCTTGGAACTCCTTTGTTGAATGTATTTACAAGTAAACAGGGTTTTTAAAAGCTTCCAAGAAAATATTTATTGCGTATCAGTATTTTTTTTATTCATGTATAATTACAAAATAACTGAATATATATCCGACAAGTAAGCCGGAACAAACAGAATAAGTATTCAAAAGCGATGGGATATAGTAACAGCAGGAAGAAGAACTTTAAAAAGGTTACGTGTTTTCCCGACAATGTAACATCAATGTTACATGATTGTCCCATAAAGCATGAATTTGCTTATGATATAGAAAGCGTAAGTTTCTACGTAGACGTGAAATTTTCATTTAATTTCCATGTCTACTTTGGTGTGATATTCTATTTTGTTGGGAAACCAATGGAAAGCCTAAAAAAAAATTATTGTGTACAAAAATATCCAGTAAAACCATTTTTATTCGTTTTCAATATTAGAACAAATGGCGCAGGTCTTTTGTAATGAAAATAAAACTTCAAACCTAACAACGTGTTCTCGTGTATCCTGGAGTTTTTCGCGTTAGGGTACAGATCGCTGAAAAGCAGCCTCCAAGATCAATAAAGCCAGTGGGTGCGGGCGGCGCGGGGGCGGCGCGTTGCCACGGCAACCCGCCTACACTCTCCCTGCATTTTGTAAAGGAAACTCGCCCGATATAGCAAGTATAATATACAATATCCGTGGGCGAACAAATTTTAGAACAAATCGATCTGACTAACATTATTGAGGGATCTTGATACCACACACTTTGGTTAATGTGACGTGTGTATGACCTTGCTTTGTGCGGGGAGCTATCAACTGCTGCGTAGGGCGAAGGCGGCAAATGAATATGTATGGATGTGCAGTCAAAAGTGACATTTATTTAGCTTGCGTACGCTTTTAGCTAAATATAGACTTGGGCGTTTACCTTTTGAATAGTAATGAAAGGTCTTCAATTTAATTATATGCTTCAATCTGAGAATTGAATGACTGTTCAAGGTTTACAAAAGTAAGAAACAGTACAAAAATACGCACGATATCTAAAAATATTTACAATAATAATAGCTAATTAATATAGCTCTTTATAGCTCACATTTTTTACAAATTACACTACATGAACATACCCTAAACTAGGGCGGGCCAAGGCGGCCTTATCGCTCGCAGCATTTTCTTACAGACGACCTTTGTGCTGAAATCCAAAGAATGACAGCGATATAGTGACAAGTTCGTACAAATAAGACTTCTATGTTCATTTAAATCAGCAATACAAATAAAGATATAAATAGGTATATTAATAAGTAAATAATTACCAAAGAAAAATCATATTTACATGCAGATGCAAAATATGAATATCTGTGGACGTATAATAGACGATCAAAGATGAATGGTAGTATTCTGATCGAGTAAGCGGAGTTTGCTACAAGTTATCAGCTGTCGGAAGAATCAGTTAAAGAAAGGAAAGTAAGAAGAAAGGAATTAAACACGATTCTTAACGTAAAGGAGGTCACGCAAAGAAGGTTACGAGGGCTATAGAGTATTTTAAATACTCTAATAATTAAAGAGTGATAGCATGTTCCTTACTATTCAGAGACTACTCAAGTTTACGTTGACAGTCAGACAAATGATTAACCCTACGCAGACCGTAGAAAAACCGATTACAAAGATTTTGGATACGCTGGAGTTTGCTAAACAGGTCTTCATTGTGATCAATGAGGCAGACATTAGCATAGTCCAGGATCGTCTTAAGATCTTTTTGAGATGCAGCATTAACTTTTTTGCTGACTTTGGATACAAGCGCTGTCCAAGAGAGGGTGGAGTCAATGAGAACGATTAACGAATAATTGAAGTTATTTCAAAGTCAAACTATTTCTCGAAGTTTTATATTGTTTGAGATATTTTAAATCGAATTAAATGTAAGTAAGTAAAACAGTATGAAAAGTTTTTATTTCGTAGGTATACCTGCTTCAAAGTGACACCTGTATATTAATGTATCTTATGGAAGAGTCAACGAATGCAAAGGATAAAAATCCAACTTCACAAATATTTTCAAATATTCATTAAAACTTTGGCTGAAACCCAAATTAGAACATTATGATTGTATTCATGTTTTGTTTTTATTTATATTTTGCAAATTTTTCAAAAAAAAAATTAATTTACTTTAAAAGAAACTATTGTGGAACCACTTCTGAGATTTGACCAAGCTACTTAAAATATTTGGCATTGTCGTACTTCCGTAAGCGGGCGAAGCGAGGGACTCCTTCCATTCCCTTGAGATTGTCCTTCTGGCGTTCTCGTGAATGCGCACCAATTGCCATGACACAGCATCGCCAGTTCATTTGCCATTTCGCACTATGGGAAATCGAGCGGTATTATGTTCTCACCGCCGTAACCCACTACGGTATCCTCAGCAAGGCTTTATACTAACGGATTAGGGAATCTTTCCAGATGTATGCTATATGTAGGGCTCTACTTCCCACGATGCTGAGGCTAAGCTTGCAGCACGGGGAGCTTAGTTTCCCGCGTTATGCAGCAGCCTCCCAAGGACGGCCACCTCCTTCGTGAGCCAATCAGCCAGGACCTGACTGCAAACCCAGCGCCTATCTGGAGTGAAACCTAGAAATCTCATTTACTTCTTCTTCAGAGGCGTCCAGGTCCCACCCACTATCATCGTCAAGGTCACATCACAAAACATCTTCAATGGACCTAGTAGTCTGAATAAATAAATAAATTATTATTATTATCACAGCATCGTCACATCAGGGTTACACTTGAAGGCCTTGACCTTGCCGAGAAAAGAAGGGCCTCGGTCTTCTCCTGGGTGATCCGTAACCTTACGACCTACTATACCGACTCAGGCTACAGTTTATTATTATTTCCACCAGATGCCGTGAAAACCAGTTCATGTGTACCCTCGGGGAATGCATCTCGGCCCATTGGAGATGTGACAAAGAACCGGATTGCCCCGATGGATCAGACGAATCCGAATGTCGTGAGTATTTTGAGCAGTTTAAATTGCAAATAAAACAGCTAAACACACTTTATACTAGTTTGTATCAAAAGTAAAAAAAGTCGATCTTGCGTTATAATACGAGTATATTATATTAAACAAAGACATTTTAAGAGATAGCTATTGCATTCTCATTTTTTTTATTTTATATCAGCAATTTAATTGATTCATACTAGTCAGATAAAAATTTAACACTCCTAAACACCTACACCAAAATCTCCAGCCATCGACCTACTCCGTTGCGGAGAGAACGAGTTCCAATGCGACAACAAGAAGTGCATTCGTAAGGAGTTCCACTGTGACGCGGACAACGACTGCGGAGACTGGTCCGACGAGGCCACTTGTCCGATGATGCAGGGCAGCTGCAACGCTGGGGAGTTCAAGTAAGTAGACTTAGAATAGCTCTGGGTCAAAACTGTTAAAACTGCTTTTAACGTTTCGAGGCGATTACTAGGAAGCTGTCAGTGCTGGACGATATAGAAAATCATGAGTAGGTATCGTGAAAATTATCAGCACATCATTCAGCCACGCAGGATCGAATAACCCTACTGCCAATATATAAGCGTCTCGTAAGGGGACTAATCTGAGAGATCTTCCCTTGGATCTCCGCTTGGAATCTTGAAGGGTTTCAGATCAGATGAGATTGAGGTTAAACGAGTGTTTAATTAAAAAAATTATTGACTTCTCAACTTATACTTGCTGATTTTGGATGATACAGCTGCGATGCAGCCACTTTAAATGTGCTCAAAGATATTTCTGAAGTGGAGAGATTTTACATACATAAAGAGTAAAGTTAGTTTTTTCTAAAACAAAAAATCCTTCAGATGCAGCGACGGCAAGTGCATTCCGGAGCGCTGGCGCTGCGACAACGAGCGCGACTGCGCGGACGGCGGCGACGAGAGTAACTGCCGGCCGCACGCCGCCCGGAACTGCTCCAGCGACGAGCACGCCTGCGCCGACCGCCGCTGCGTGCTGGTCAGTATACTCACACTCACACACGTCACATCTACACAATGAGTATACACCACGTCACAGTTACACACTCGCTGTACACATCATAATTTCCCATCTGTCATTAATAAAAGCTAAAATAAATTTTTGCTTATCTCAATAAAAAAAATTAACACATCATTCTTCACATTTCAGAAAACCTGGCTGTGCGACGGCGTACGAGACTGCACAAACGGCGAAGATGAAATGAACTGCCAAGTGTTTTGCGAAGAAGATCAATACATGTGTAAGACCCAAGACCACATCAACAACGCGTTTCGGAACTGCGTGAACCGGAAACACGTCTGCGACGGCATGAAGGATTGCCCGAAAGGAGATGATGAGGGGAACTGTAGCACCAAGAGGAGATGCACGGAAGAAGATAAATGTGAAAAACTCTGTGTTACAACTCAAGAGGGACACCCGGCTTGTGAATGTCCTTTGGGCTTTTTGCTTACTGAAGATGGATATAGGTGGGTTTTGTTTCTTGGATTACAGTCTCTATTTTTTCCAAGTGTTTGTCATAACGTTATTCAAGGTTGTCGGTTGCTTTTTCGTTATAAAATGCAGTGATCATAACAGTAAAAACTTATTTGGCAAAATTAAGAAATATGATTTCATATCAGTTAGCTTCTCGTGCCCTTGAACGTGATAGTCATGGCAAGGGGCAAAATGTTCATAAGTCAGAATTTTGAAAATTTGTCTTGATTTTTTCACATATCTATTATTCGGGATCAGAAATCACATAAACCAGGAAGCTTCAACATCAACAAATTCTCATTTCCCCAGCTGCCGCGACATAGACGAATGCATGTACGAACAAGACCCGGTGTGCTCTCAAACTTGCTCCAACACAGTGGGTTCATTCCGCTGCAACTGTATGACAGGCTACGTGCTGCGTCCGGACGCCAGATCTTGCAAGCCCACTGGGGAATCCCCTACTTTGTTGTTCTCGAATCGAGTTGGGATTAGACAGGTAGGTTATTGTAGTTACGATTATGGTATATTTATATCACAACTCTTTGTAATGAGCCCACTGCAGGAATATAAGTCTCTCCTCTGGGTGACGACTAGATTAAATATGATAAAGACATTTGTGTAGTTAATACCTTAATGGCTTCAGTGCATTTCATCCAATAAACAAGGCTAAGCAACGTTCAGCCGGTCAGCTCTACGATGTATTAGCGTCGATCGTTAATTTATCAAGACGACTTTCGTGCTTTGGAGGAGGATATTAAGCAGTCGGTCATAGGTGCTATGATAAATAATAAGGTAGTCAATAGGGTTCCTAAGAGCATATTTCTGCACCCTATAAATTCTGGCCCACCAATCAGCATTACACAGCTTGGTGGTTTATAGCCTAAAGTACTTCATCACACAGAGAAGACTCACCAGCCGTCCAGTGAGTACGTTAAAACAAGGCTGTGATGATTATCCTTTTTGAGAAAATGTCCCGTCTGAGATCTGTTTAAATATCACTAGTTTTACCGTAAAAATAACCTTTGCATTAATTTTCTAGGTGTGGTTGACTGGTGACAACTACATGCCACTGGTGAAAGGTCTTCACAACGCGGTGGCTCTGGACTACCACTACGAGAAGCAGCTGGTGTTTTGGTCTGAAAACAATCTGAGGGTCATTCGAGCGGCCCAAATCAATAGCAATAATATCACTGGTGAGTTATTGTGTAAATTTTTAAATGTTAGAAACATAAAAGCAATATCACATATACACAGAAGTAAATCCCCCGTTAACCAATTAGAAAACCTTTTACCGTGAAACTACTGAAAGCAGACAGAAATGGTGGACTTTTAAAACAGTTGATAAGCTACGGTTTATCTTTGGGGGTATTTTCTGCAGACTTTAGTCCTGGTGTTTTAAGAGTCGTGTGAATAGGATCCTTGTGATTGACTTGTACAACCTTGATTTTCTTGATCATTTCACATTAGGCGACGAACATTCCAAAACAAACAGTGATACAATAAAATACAAATAACAAAAACAATTTCTATACCTATACTATTTAAATGTTTTCGGATTTAAAATCTAAGGTTTAGTTGCATCGAGGCATGAATACATAAGGAAAAAAGCCTTAAGTAATTAAATCTAAAAGAAAAATATTAGGTTAATAAACAAATATGAAAAACTTTACATTGGAAAATCTGGATCTGAATATAAAAGTCTTAACTCTCATGGTGGTCTGGGAGCGAAAAAAAAACATAGAATGTGCTAGCTGCTTCTCTTCCCGGGCTGTACTGTAAAAAGTCAGTTAAGGGACAGAGGTTTTATTGGCGTTTTTGCGGGCGAAAGCCTGACTTCCTGTTACTGCAATAGTCTCTCTCCATTATAATACCTCCAACTTTGCCAAATGTGACATCAGATGGTTTTATAGCCTCTGGTGTTCTGCCTACCCCATAAGGGATACAGGCGCGAAGTTTTGTATGTATGTATGTATAGAATATTATTATAGAAACGCATTCAAACACAGATCCGCAAGTTTATTTTTAATCATATTAGGAGATATACTAAATAAATCGAAATCAAGATAGTCAGCAATGCTATTTATTAATCTAATGAAGAAGAAGTTTTGTCTGTAGGTAATTACTTGCGCTAGATTAGGTAAAAAGACATCTTATTCGAACAAGTGTTAGATTGATGTCATCAATGTTACTTTATTCAGGTGAGATGCAGGACAAAAGTTTCAACAATTTTTTTTAAAACAATCCTCACGTTTATAAATATTATCAATGTGACTAATGAGGTGGGTGGTACAGACGTGGTCCGCTGGGGGCTGGAGACGCCGGGCGGCGTGGCGGTGGACTGGGTGCACGACCTGCTGTTCTGGACGGACTCGGGGTCGCGGCGCGTGGAGGCGGGCTCGCTGGACGGCCGCCTGCGCGTCGTGCTCGCCGCCTCCGACCTCGACAAGCCGCGCGCCATCGCCGTGCACCCCGGCGACGCGCTCGTCTTCTGGACCGACTGGGGTGAGTGCAGCGCCCCTGCTGTTGCCTGCTGTATGGACGGACTCGGGGTCGCGGCGCGTGGAGGCGGGCTCGCTGGACGGCCGCCTGCGCGTCGTGCTCGCCGCCTCCGACCTCGACAAGCCGCGCGCCATCGCCGTGCACCCCGGCGACGCGCTCGTCTTCTGGACCGACTGGGGTGAGTGCAGCGCCCCTGCTGTTGCCTGCTGTATGGATGGACGCAAGTACATTAAATACATGAAAACGCTAGTTGTGTCGTCTTATTGGTGTTGCTCTCACCTCGACAATGCAAAACACACAGCTGGCAACGAGTGTTAATTCTTCATGCCCTCGGCTTAGGGCTAATGCAGCAAGTACTGGTAAAAACAAACAGAGACGCAAGTTATAAGTAAAGAAAAACCTGTAATTATAACACCCTACGTTCCAATCTTTTTATAATATCTTCCTAGTACGACCATGTTAAATACATTAAACTAATGGATTTTATCTTTTAACAGGTCCAAGCCCAAAGATCGAACGCTGTGACATGGACGGCCACCGTCGTAAGAGCGTAATAGTTGACGACATCTTTTGGCCAAACGGTCTTACCATTGATTACACTGAGTCTCGCATCTATTGGGCCGACGCTAAACATCATGTAATTGAAAAGGCCACGTTTGATGGACGCGACCGAAAAAAGGTAAGCATTGTTTATTCTCGAATATTAGATAAGATCTTGAAGAAAATAAAATTAAAACCAAACTGAAATACTAATTATTTTAATGTTCAAATTTAATTCGCAGATAACCAACAAAGGTCTTCCTCATCCCTTCGCTTTGACTTTATTCGAAGACGCAATATACTGGACTGATTGGCATACCAAGAGCATTTCAACTGTAAATAAGAAAACTGGTATGGGCATACAAACGGTGCACGCGGGGTTGAATGTTCCAATGGATATACACAGGTACATAAACAAAAAGAAAAGTCAAGAGGTTATTTTTTTAGATACAATCTACGTTACAATAATATTAAAGAGCCAATCATAAATACCTGATACAAAATTCATTCTACAAATACCTTAGTATCTAATATACTTTTATTTTCTATTGAGATACATTTTTTTTAAAAAAACCTTGGTATTTTGTAACATGTAACTTATTTATTACTTTGAAGTTGAAAAACTCTTTGTAATATGTGCAGATAGAGCACTTGATATGACGAGGACACTAAAGTAAAAACGATGTTAATAAATCTAAACCTTAATAATTTCACTCACGAACTTCTTCTCTCCAGCTACCACCCTCTCCGCCAAGTGAAGACGTACAGAAACCGCTGCGGGGGAAACAATGGCGGCTGCTCGCATCTCTGTCTACCGAACAGCAATGGATACGTGTGCCGCTGTCCGGTCGGATTCAATCTCAATTCTGATAGGTATGTCACATGAGCACCTTCACATCTATGGTGTGTTTATTTTAAGGAAAAAAAGCAGTAAAAATACACTACTATTTTTGGACAGATGAAGTTTTCAAAAAAACACTGCTTCAATAAATTTATCTTTCACCAAAAAGGGGAATGCATTTCAGTTTCCAAACTAAATTTTTAATAGCTTAACCATAGTCACAGCAGTGTCTCCTTATTTTGTAAGCTGATCAAGTGATACAAATGTGGTTTATTTTAACAGCATTATTAATCGTATGCTTTTGTCTTACGTTGAGTTACATCCTATTTTAAACAATTTACAACATATGAATGATTTTGATTGATTTTGTTTTCCACTTTATGGTCAATTGTGAGAACTCTTATAAAATTATATACATACTTAGTATAAACCCCAGTTTTTCATTTGCACGTAACCAATGGTACTAATCACTGTTAAACTCTACCAGACGTACCTGCGAAGAAACCCCGGAGAACCTCCTTCTATATGCACGACGAAAGGATATTCGCTTAAAGCAACTTTACCCGAAGAAACAGATCGACTCTTTGGACATGGTAAGTTTGTTAACTATTTCAATCTCAAAGATCTGTGAAAGATATTTAAAGTACCATTATTATGGGAAAAATATCATCAGACTATAAGTAAAGTCAATTTGAACAAGTGGATTGGTTACAGCAACCTTCCGATTAGATCACTGCTCATCATACTACGATCGTTTGCGTAATGCTTTATGTTGTGTTAAATCTATGTCTCTTTATAAATGCCCCTGTATATTGAGCCTCATCAATCTTTAGAAAATACAATTTCTCTACAATCAAAGCAAATATTTGCCGTACTTATAATGGTTTTATTCTCTGTTGAATTCCGATCAGGTCATTCCTGTGGAAAACATCAAGTCGGCGGTGGCTCTGGACTGGGATCACAACTCCAACTCTATATTCTGGTCTGACGTTGAGAAAGACACCATCAACAGAGCTTTCTTGAATGGCTCGCATCAGACAGTCATAGTTGGATCTAATTTGGGTAAGTGAGGAACAAAAAAATCGTCATCACTAACTTGCCATATGGATAAATATCAAATTCAATTTAGGCCTTGTTTGAACTCCCTGTCTAAAAATAATAAAATGATGGTCATTTTATTATGTGTTCAGATTCTTAACACAAGGCAAATGTAGATATAAGAATTCCGCAATATATATAGATAGGCTTATAAACATCCTAACATTTATTATGAATTATAGGCTAGGTTGTGATTTAGCATCAGATGGATGAAGTTTTCATTTTATTGCTTCCGCATTATGTAAGAGGTCCTGAATTTGAAACTCAGTCAGGCCAGTTTCACTGAACTAGCTTGCGTCTAATTTGTTTTCTAGGAAACTCCTTAATTCTCCATAAAACAAGTATACTGTGGGGTTCAAAAGTTGCTACGTCAGTTTGGACAGTGAAATTATAATTAATCGTATATTGTATCGTGTATAGGTAGCTTAATGATTAATCATGATTATTTCGATCTAGTATCCCCGGCCGGGCTGGCGTACGACTGGATCACCGACAAGATCTACTGGACGGACGCGGGCAGCAACCGCATCGAGGTGGCGCGCGCCGACGGCCGCATGCGCACGCTGCTGCACTGGGATAACATTGACAAGCCGCGCGACATCGTTGTCGACCCTAAAGGTAGGACTTTAAGGTCGTCTTTACAGCGATTGTGCTTTTCTTAAATTTTAAGTCATAATTGTCATTTTTTTTTATTGTGTGCAATAAAGAATAAATGAATATATAGGGTCTTTTTTTTGGGAGCTCAAAACATTTTAGGAGAAGGTTAACAATGATGTGTGAATTCAATTTATGACAAAAAAAATTATGTATATTTTTTTTTTATTGAAATGTTGCAATTCTTTTAAGTGACCAAATTTTTGTAACTATTGAAAAATCGGGGCTTAACGTATTTCTTAATAGAAATTTGGAAAAACGCTTTTATTTCTTGCTATTTAGTCGTAAATAACAGATTAAACTAAAATGTTGTTAACTTATGAGAATTATAAAATATAAATTTATTTAACAAAATTTTATAATAATAATATACATAATTTTTTTGTCATAAATTGAATGCACACATGATTCTTAGCCTTCTCCTAAAATATTTTGATCTTCATAAAAAAGACCCTATATAAGCTATCCATTACACTAGCTCACCTTTTCTAGGACCGTGTGTTGAACTCTTCGATTTCATCTTCACTTACCATCAAGTGAGATGGAGATCACAGGTAGGTTCAGTCAACGATAAAAATGCCAACTTAACTGTAACACCTATATTATGAAAGCTTCCTAAAGCGTCATATCATGACGTAAGAAACGATTCGCTGTCAATCTTAATAGAGAACGATCAAAATGTCTAGACTAAGGAAGCTTTCATAGTACGGGCCAAAGTGTGCGTCCATACTGCGAGCGAGCTTAACGCGGTGACGACGACGGAAGCTTAATATCAAACATATGTAACCATACTGTAGCGTCCTCACTGAAGTGACTAAGGCGGAAGCCTAGCGCGACCGGACTTAGAGAGTCACCGTGCGTAAGTTTCAAACGTTCTTGTTCGCGCTTTCTGGCCACACTACGGACCTAAGCAACAAGCGGGGGTAACAAACCAGTTCGGTAATAACTGAAAAATGTGCTAAATAAAAATAAAAAACGTTAAATCTTATGAGTTTAGCAGATACTTTACTTAAATGTAGTCAAATGTTGACACGGATATTCGAGTGAATTAAAAATAAAACTGGGTTACGTCTCAATTTTTTATGTACAAAATAAAAAAATCTTTACATTAATAAAAGAAATAAAAATAAAATAAACATTAAAACAGAAATAAAGAAATACCAAATCGTCGTCCATTGCTTTCAACACCTAATATACTATATATACTACCCGCAACAAGAGCTCGCGCGTCACTGTGGCCACCTCCCGCCACAGGCCACCGCGCCCGCTTTAGGACCCAGTCACCTCGCATTCAGTGTGGCCGCACACTAAGAATCTCTAAGAGAAAAGTATAAAGAGATTGGTATCTTGACCCTTTTATCACAACGTATATTAAAACATTAAGTATATACTTGCAAGAATAGCAATAAATTAAAAATTGGTAAGTTTCATCATCATCATCATCAACAGCCAGTCTACGTCCACTGCTGGACATAGGCCTCCCCCAAGGTTACGATCATAAAATTATTCTGTAATAACTAGGAACGTTATAATAAAATACCGAAGTCAAATAAATACCTACCATTCGATAAATAAAAAAAAACTACATTTATATGTTATATAACCGACATTAAGCAAAAAAATCTTTTATAAAATAATATTGCAACTAAACACACAATACTGGGTTAATTTTAATTAGCGCATCCACCTCTTGCATGCAGCCTCTCTACATCAATCCCAACAACATTTGTTCTACAACTTATTAAAATTAATTATTAAAAAAAAAATGTTTTCCTATACAAAAACTATTTATAGCCTCTGTTTAGTGGCATAGCTCTATGGGGATAAATATAATGACCACCATAAAATGCTTTGATACCCTTAGTTTTGTAACCAAAAATATCTACTTAACACCAGAAAAATAAAGTCTAAAAATATAATAGTACCAGCTATTTTAGACACGACTCCACTTTGAATTGTATTCGACCACCAAATTTAGTAAATGATCACCAAATCTTGACGACCAAATTAATGTATTATTTTAGCCTAAATAAATCACTGTGATTGCCATAAAATGTAGGCTTATTATCAAATAAAGTATTATGATGCCATATTAAGTTATGTCTCCGGCTTGCAATCCCCTCCCACCGCACCGCAAACGCCGCGCTGCGCCCGCCCGGACACGATCCCCATAATTCAGTCACGTGCGTGCACTTGCGTCTATTGGGTGTATTTTGTTTTCTGTGTGTTGGTATCAATCTTCTTAGCAATGGCGAATGAAAACTTAGCGGGACCGAGTTCGTGTGCTCCATTGTTGGGTTCTTCATCGGAATCAGATGAAGACGAAGACATCACAGAGCATACGAAAAAACGTCGAAGGCAAAATAAAGTTTGGGTTTTTGAAAGAAAATTTTCAACTGTGCGGAGCGCAGAGGAATTTATTAAAAATGAGAAGACATGGTCAATACAAAAAAATCATATGACTGAAGAAGGAGTTAAACGTTACTATCGTTGTAACAAAGTGAAGGTTCGTTCTGAAGTTCAGTGTTCTGCTGCGATTTATCTTTTATTTGACGCATCATGTGATGATATATTATTATTTCGTACTGAAAAATGTCACGACCATGATAATTGTGACTGTCGGTCGACTAGTGGAATAAATGAGGCAACGAAAAAGGAAATAGAAAAACTATTCGAACTGCGTTTGAAACCTAAATCTATTATGAAGAACTTAAGTAAAATTAATGGACTAGTTCTGCCGACTAAGTTACAGTTAAACAATTATCTTAAAATCATACGTAAGAAAAAATACGGGCCATCGGTAATAAGCTTGGGACAGCTTGAGTTATGGTTAAAAGAAAACTCTAAGATACCTGATGACGATCACGAAGTTTTTGTTTTGGCCTATGAAATTTCTGAAGATGATTTAGATCAGAACTTCCGGTTCATGTTAACGACGAAATATTTAATTGGTCTATCACGTCAATGTTCTGTTCTGCATGCGGATGCCACGTATAAGCTTATTTGGCAAGGATTTCCAGTACTTGTGATTGGAACTACAGACAGAGATAAACATTTTCACCCATTTGGACTAGCGGTGACAACAGCAGAACGAACGGAAGACTTTATTTTTTTATTTTCTGAATTAAAGAAAGCAGTTTTCTCAATTTTCTCATACCCTTTAACTTGTAAAGTTTTGGTTTGTGACGCAGCGAAGGCTATACAAACAGCCTTTGCGTCCACATTTGGAACAGATACAGTCATAAGAATGTGTTGGGCGCATGCGAAAAAGAAGATGCAGACAAGAGTAGAGCAAAGTGTGCAAAAGAAATCCCAAAAAGAGATCTTGCAAGATATTGATGCTTTACAGTGTGCCTCAACTCAGGAAATATTTGATCGAGCCAGCGAAAAATTTTTGGACAAGTGGAAATCTGAAAACGATTTTAGTGCGTACTTTGAAAACGAGTGGCTCATACTAAATCGTTTCTGGTATTTGGGCGCATCTCCGGGGACTCCTGCTACAAACAATGCTCTAGAATCCTTTAATAAAACAATAAAAGATGGTGGCACGCTTCGTGAGCGTCATCCTTTGGCGCGGTTCTTAGTAATCGCTTCTGATATAGTCAAGGACTGGTCTAATGAATACATCACTAATACTGAGAGACGGTTCGCTAAACTGCCGACAGTATATTTAAAGACGTGGACAGAAAGTTACCAATGGGCAAAACTGTCGAAGCAGGTGCCTTTAAAGAATAGCACTGAACTAGTTTGCTCATACAGAATTCCAGCTGGGTTAGATTTAGAATGCAAAAATTTTGAAAAGCCGTGGGAAACCTTTGACGAATACAAAGAGCAACATTTTAGAGAGTGGGAAGTTATAAAAAAGGAAGGCCCCGAGAAAAGGAAAATTGGTTGCAAGGCACATGCAATTGCCCAAAGTTTCTCAAAAATTACATTTGTAAGCATCTCGTTGGATTGGCGATTCGGCTTAAGCACGTCCAACCACCTTCAGAGGCCAGAACTATTCCGATTGGCATGAAGCGCAAAAGAGGACGACCAGCCAAAGCCAAAAAAGCGTTAATTGTGCAGTAAATTGTTACAGAAGACTGATTCTTATTAAGATTTTAATATTTGTTATTAATTAATTATTAGAGGACTAACTTTTTATGTTTGTTTATATAATTAAAAAAAGGATGATTAAAATTGTAAGAGTTTTATTTTTTCTTTGTTCAATGTGTTTTTCAATACACTCCCTCGAAAACACATTCTTATCGCACTGTTTAGAGGCATGCAATAGATAATTTTCCACACTAGTGCAGGAAAAGGCGCAGTCTATCCCCCGCCCCACTATAATATTTTTACATTTATTGTATCAGGCCGAACGCGCATCGTCCCTCACGAGTCGCGGATCGTCTCCCGTTTATTAATTTCAGTGAGCATTGAAAAACGTGCAAAGTCAATGCAACCCTCGGCTCTTTGGGTTTGATTTTTTTGGAGTCAGTTTACTTAAACAGGATAGGAAGGTGTAAAAACTTTGATTATCATTTTATATTAAAACGCTGGTATAATTTTGGTGATCATTTACTACTTTTGGGATAACAATGATTTATTTGGACTCATTTTGCTTAAATAGGATAGCAGAATTTAAAAACTTTGGTTAAAATTTTACTTTAAAATGTTGTTTTAATTTTGGTGATCATTCTTGGCTTACTCATGATTTACTTGGAGTAATTTTTACTTAAACAGGAGAGCAAAGTGTTAAAACTTTGGTTTTAATTTTACATTAAAATGCGAGTTTTATTTTGGTGATCATTTACTATTTTTGTCTGCTATTTGTTACTATATATGGTGGTGAGTTAAACATAAGCCTAGCTCTATTTACTCTGAGCGTAGGTATGCCATGCACCATGAGGATTAAATACCGCTTCAAAATAAAAATAGGCACTTCTTACAAAATGTAGAGTTAGGAGAAAACGCTTTTAAATTTTTCAATTTTTTGTGTTATTTATCAAGATTTGTAAAATGTCGTAGAACAAATGTTGTTGGGATTGATCTGGAGAGGATGCCTGCAAAAGGTAATTAAAATTAACCCTGTTTATCTAGTCTAGTGCAGTACCTATACAGACAAGACTTTTCTAAATATCGTAAACATTTCCAGCGCCTTATTTTAGCTACATTTTTACATAATCCCAGGCGGAGTAATGTACTGGTCGGACTGGGGCTCAATCCCCTGCATCGAAAAAGCAGACATGGACGGCGGCAACCGGCGGCGCATCCTGTACGGCGACATGACGTGGCCCAACGGCCTCGCGCTGGACTTCAGCACTAACAGGATCTACTGGACCGATGGCGGGAATAGGACTATTGAGTACGCCAACTTCGATGGCACGGGACGGAAGGTTTTGATTGGTGAGTTTTCATGTCGTCATGTCAAGTCATTAATGACTAGGTATTATTTACTGTCTATCTATTGTAAAATACATACATACATAACTTCACGCCTGTATCCCTTATGGGAGAACACCGGCAGAACACAGGTAGTTATAAGACCACCTGATGTCACGTTTGACAAATGAGGTATTATAATGGTGGAGAGAGGCTATTGCAGTGACAGGGGGGTCAGCCTATCGCCCACAAAAATGCCAATAAAACCTCTGTCCCTTAACTGACTTTTACAGTATGCCCAGGAAGAGAAGCAGCTGGTACATTCTATGTTTTTCTTTCGCTCCCAATCCAGCATGGAAGTAATATATATCCTGATAAATATAGTAAAGAAGGGGCAACACTTCTAACAGTTGTGAATAAAAAGTTAAACCAATTTCAAAGTTTAGTCAAGGTCATAAAACAAGTTTTTATTATCAGATGTCTCGTAATATTAGTAAAATCATCGTTTTAAATTGAAAGTTGTTAAATATAGACGCACCTCTATATTTAAATACTTTACCAGTGAGCGGATATGTAATGGCAATCAAGTTGATGTCATATACATAGACATAGAGTAAAGCTTTTGGTTGTATTGACCACACCATACTTTTAGAAAAGTTATTGCAACTTGTAAGTAGAGAAAATATTCTCAATTATGTGTTACACACTCAATTGCCAGGCTGTATTCTTCACGGGATTCCAATCATATTGGGGAAGTGAACTCTTAGGCGTACCACAAGGTTAAATTTTAAGTCCAGTACATTTTACAATTTTAATTAAAGATATTGGAACTTATTCACGTAATTTGTACATATATACATAACTTCACGCCTGTATCCCTTATGGGGTAGGCAGAAAACCAGAGGTTATAAAACCATCTGATGTCCCGTTTGACAATTTTTGAGGCATTATAATAGTGGAGAGGGATTATTGCAATGACAGGGAGTCAGCCTATCGCACACAAAAAAGCCTTCCATAACACCTCGGTCCCTTAACTGACTTTTACAGTATGCCCGGGAAGAAAAGCAGCTGGCACATTCTATGTTTTTCTTTCGCTCCCAGTCCAGCATAGAAGCAATTTGAAGTAGTAATTTTTATTATAATTACTACACCAAGATACTTGCTGGATATAGCTGGATTTTCAATAAAACTCTACACCTTTTAATAGTCATAATAACTCCATTACTCGACAATATCCCCTGCAGGCACAGCGCTGCCCCATCCATTCGGGCTGGACCTGTACGGGCAGGAAGTGTTCTGGACGGACTGGGACACGCAGTCCATCCAGGCCGCCAACAAGCACACGGGGCTGGCGCGGCGCACGCTGGGGTCGGGCGTGGCGGGGCTCATGGACGTGCGAGTGTTCCACGCCACGCGCCTCAGTCAACACAACCGGTCAGTGACACACACATTTGCTCAAAATGCTTTCGGAGAAGTAGATATTTATATTTAAAGCCCAGCTAGACTGTTGGAAACAAAACATCAAACCAAGGTGACCTTGCTACTTTACAACGTGTTTACAACAGTGAAAACGGCTGTTGACAACCAAATTACATGACCTTGGCGGGTTGTAAACGGCGGTGTTTACATACATCTTACATAGACAACGCAAGTGCCACGATTTGTATTGGAACCAAGAGTGCAGACTTTTTAAGACCTATTGTGACGCCACAGCTGATATTTATTACTGGGAAATACAAATAGATTCAGAGACACCGATGCCGCCAATGAAATTGATTATTAGGAATGATATTGATATTGTGGACTCGATTTTCTAACAGTCATACATACGCGCGGATTAAATCTAGAGGCTACCAACCTTGACGCTTGGTCGAGGTTCGGACACGCAAAGAACATGCATTTGCGTTATCCATGTAGATGTATGTCTGTGTTTAGGACAGTGTGTACGCTTGTTATTGTATATTTTACTATGTAACTATAACTACAAATAACTCGAGTTTTGTAGCTATTTAGCCTGCGTTTCAGCCTTTCCTTCTTTATATCCCCAATTGCATACAAAACTGCCATCGTGAAGATGCTGCCAACACGAGAGATCAAAGCGCACTGACGATTTGGGGCGTGGCCTAGCGTGACCTTGGCTTGTATTCTTGTTTGTCTCCTTGTTAGCAACCACCGTTTGTAACAGTGTGGATGACTCGGAATTGGTTGTCAATAGCTTAACCTTCCTTAACCTTGGTTGGAAGAATTGGTTTTCAACATGTTTTCAACAGTCTGGCTGGGGCTTTACGGCTGTACCCGAGACAAAAAGCGATCAAAATGCGTGTCGCTTTGACAATGTCATTGCCTCACAATATAAAGCTGCACAGTTTATATGCACGCACACTATGTGCTACACTCTAAAATGAGTTCAATATCTTTGCACGTTAATTTAAGTTTTCATTAAAATTTTAATATTGTTATTGTTGGTTAGAAGTGATCACTTTGTTGTGAAAAGGAAGACGAAATAATAACTTATGACTCAATATTGTATTTACTTTACATAAATCTGGTACATTGCATTAATCAAGTTTTTCGTATTACATATTTACAGTACCTATGTTGTGTGAGTTAAAAAGCAATTAAATCATTTTTGTGGAATTTAAAAAACCAGGAGGAATTGTCACCCTTACTTGGTTAAGAAATCTATCACTGTGTAGACAAACCTATATTTTGATTATTATTGAAATACATTTCACACTTTTCTTGATCCACATCACATCGTACTGCTAAAAATATTTCGAAAGTTTACGATGGTTTTTCCTTCAGTTGCGGCAAAAACAACGGCGGCTGTTCTCATCTCTGTCTCTTGAAACCGGAAGGAAGATCTTGCGCTTGCCCTATCGGAATCAAACTTAGCGTGAGTATACTAGAGACTTTGTTATTGATATCTTTAACTTTTATGCGGTCAAGAAAAAAGCATAACAAGCAACAATAATAAAAAGTAGACAACCACAAAACTCTCCCCACCCTTTTGCAAAAGTCCTCGATATGTATTATGTATAAAGTTCAAGCTCTATCATATTGGCCGTTAAATAATAATCAACGAATGCAGAGCATTAAAAAACCTACTTCACGTCCAAATTTTGGCCAACTAATAGTGTCATCCACGTAACTATTCTCCGATTTCTTACGTATTTATTCAAAAGTTTGAAATTTTCAATGAAGTACTCAACCGATTACGATGAAATTTATATGAGACTAATTATAAAGTATTATCTATCATTTTAAAATCCGTTCATAACTGTCCGAAATATCTTGTAACAAAGACACAAAAAAAAACAGACGAATTGAGAACCTCCTCCTGATAAAAAATAGACGCGACAAAACACAACGCACACTTTTGCCAGTATACAACTCCGGTGTTCCCACAGGCAAACAACGTAACGTGCGCGGCGGGTCCGCGCAAGTTCCTGATCTTCGCGCACCGCGTGGACATACGCGTCGTGTCGCTGGACGTGCCCTACCTCGTGGACGTGGTGCTGCCGCTGCCGCCGCTCAAGAACGCGCTCGCCGTCGACGTGGACCTGCACACGGGTGAGTGACACTGACACTGACAGCTAGTCACAGACTAAATCATATGAAATGGAGATGATGTATAACTTATTCCACTATCAATCTGAACGTCGAGTTAAAATATAAATTATACGCGATTAATCCGGTTAAAAAGTAGTTTTATCTAAATTATGAATCGTGAAAACTTAAGACAATATTAAATTGTATGACTTGAGGTCACTAGTGCAATACAAATAGGGATCGAAGTCATCGTATCAAGATTGCTACGAGATTGGATGCGGCGCGGGAGATCACAACCTGACGTGGTTCGGAAATTTACTATGAGTATAGTTGCCTTTTCACGACTTATTAGGCAAAATTTATATAAAGGCACAATCAGATTCAGAAAAACCGTTAATGTTTGGTTCTCAATAACATTGTTTTAAAATTAGAGTTAAACAAAGTTAAAGATAATAAACCAAATCTGGGCCTCTGAACAGCTCTAAAGCTGTTGGTTTGCAGGCAATTCCAAAACTTTCATATTTTAATTAAATATTAGATTAATTTGTAAACATAAAATTTTAATTAATAATTTTGTACCACACACAAAAAATATACCACATATTATTTATTGTTGTTAAAAAATCGTAATCTTACTTACCAATCGAAATTTATAAACGGTATTTTAAGAACTGTTGTTATTTTTATAGGTCTAATTTACTGGACGGACACTGGTGAAAGGAAGATACAGAGGGCTAACAAATCGGGTCAGAACATAGAAACGATCATAGGCAAGGGACTGCACACGGCTGACGGGATTGTCATCGATTCTCCTGGAAGAAAAGTAAGCCTTCTATGTTGTTATACTGTTATAATCAAACACCTATGCTTTTTTAAAACTCAGATAAAAATATATATAGGGTCGCCATATAATAGTCAACAATATTTTAATAGCAGATTAAGACTAATGAGTGCGTCATAATTACGAAAATTTTTTTTTTTTTTAGTTTTATTCATAGTTTCGAAATTCTAATAAGTGTTTAAAATTTAAGTTTGATCTGTAGTTTATGACTACAAAACAAGTAATAAAAACGTGTCCATCTAATTGTGTATAGTCATAAAATCTAGATTAATCTTAAATTTTACTCCCAGAGAACAATTTTGAAATTTTAATTAATGAAAAATATTGCAATACTTATTTTTTTTTCGAAATTCAGACCCACTCATCATACCTAATCTGCTATTTAAATAATTGATTATTATATGCGGACCCTGTATATTAGAGACCATGACTAAAGTATTCTCCGGGGGTTCTTTCTTTTTCCCGAGATTTATTACATAACTTACAATTTTATCTTCTTATGTGAATTTTAGGAATAATTATTGATCCTTCTTTACTTTACCAGATCTATTGGACGGACGGAGGTCGAAACAGTATCGAAGTATCCGAAATAGATGGCTCTAATAGGAAAGTTCTTGTTTGGACTGGATTAGGTAAGTTTAAATAGGATTATTTAGATAATTCCTTAAATAAACTAGAAATTTTCAAAAGTAAATTCTGATGACCTACTTTACGTATAGATTCACCCCGGGCCATCACGCTACACTACGAACACGGATATATGTTCTGGTCGGATTGGGGAACATCTGCCAAGATAGAACGAGCTGACATGGACGGCAAAAACCGGTTAGTTGTTTAATAATATTTTTAAGTTTTTGCATTTAAAATGCTCAATTATTCTTAAATAACTGAAAAAATGTACTTAATAAAAATCACTCGACCAGGACTCGAATCTGGGACCCCTCGTTTGCCGGACGAGTGCTCTTCCACTGAGCTAACGGGGCCTGGCGGTACGCCTCGAAATTACTTAGCACATTTTTTTTTTACGTTAACGTTACTAACGTCCATCTAATGGTATAACATTGCAGCTAAGAACACCCGAGACCAATTTCTTTGCAGAAATTGTGGATCCCTGTTAAAAGAGATTCACAAAAGCATTGCAATGTTTAATAATATTTTTAAGTTTTTGCAAATAAAAATCATTTGACCAGGGCTCGAACCTGGGACTTCTCGTTTGCCGGACGAGTTGTTTCTACTAGAATTATTGGTTTTTATTAATGGACATTAAGGCACATCCCAAATGCCATGTTTTTTAAATATCCCACTTTGGAAAAGTTCACGCTTAGCCTTCATATCCAAAAGATATCAAACGTAGGTAGAAAATAGTAACGTATTCTTGATTTAAGCTTTGAATTCGATTAGCAGCCAAAGTTTGAAGAAGAATATGACTATTGAAAGTTTTTACCATAAAGTGATACATATTTCCTGGCAGATAACTAAATACTGTTTATCCATGCCATTCAGTCGTAACTTGCCAAAAAAGAAGCAGACAACTAACTTGATATTTTTTCCAGTCGCGTAATAATCGACAATAACATCAAATGGCCGAACGGCCTCGCAATCGACAGTGCCGAAGGCCGTCTCTACTGGAACGATGCCAAAATCCTCACCATCGACAGCTCAGACTTCAACGGCCATGACAGAAGGACTATCCTGAGCAACGTGCCGTATCCATACGGCATTGTGATCGTTGGTCAACATGTGTACTGGACGGACTGGAAGACGGAAGCGCTGCATCGAGCTGATAAGACGAATGGGAAGAATCAGCTGATTGTCAGGGAAAAACTGCAGGGGCTAATGGATATAAGAGCTGTGCAGGTAAGAGGATTAGAAACTATCTTTGTTTTGTAAAATTATATAAACTGATTTATGGTGGGTTTCAATATCTACGCTTATTGAAACCCACCATAATAAATTATATTAGAGAAATCGTAATCGTAATTGTAATATAATTTACAATTTACACTCTAATATAATTTAGGTATATACTCTGGATCAACTTCTATATTAAAATGTATTAGGGTATCCTGTTAGTGGCTAAGATATTTTGTTATCATATTCTTAAATCATTTTTGTTATACTAAGCTGTTGGATATCTTATGAATAAATAAATAAGCACAGCACAAATCTAAGCATTAAATTCCGTTTCCAGGGCGACCGTGTTCAGGATAATGCTTGTGGCAACAACAATGGCGGGTGCTCGCACCTGTGCCTGCGTTCGACGCGTGGCTACTCCTGCGCCTGCCCCACCGGCATACTGTTCGAAAACAGCACAGAGGTCAACCCGAAAACTTGCAAGAAACATCCAGGTTCGTTTACTTTTACTCTAGAATTAATGGAGCTTTTCTACGACTAAACAGTTTATATTTTAAAACGATTGATAGTCTTAACCTGCGTTTCATCTAAATAAGATGAGAGATGAGGTCGATGGTGAAAACAGACAGGTTCAAAAAGTACTGGATTTTCATATTTATTATTTATATATATTTATGATTTTCATATTTTATATTTGGGTTATTTTAGTATCATTCAGTAAAAAAAATAAAGATATCGTGCCACAAACTTTTTTACAAATAGTCGCTGTTGATGAGCATAGCTACTATGACGCGGTATTTCATTGATAATACTACGACGTAGCATTATCAACTACAAGATGTTTTGTAGTAGCGCTTAGTTGTCTTTACTTTAAATGGTATTCATTCATAATTAGGAGTGACCAGGCTTTGCTTAATATCATAGCGAATATATTAATTTCCTTTTAAAAAAAAATTATACTTTTTTTGCAAAAATCGTTTCTATAGATGATTCTTGTTGTGTAAAAAAATGGCTGATGACTAAAAACCAACCCTATATATTCCTGGTATCGCCGTCAGTATCGCCGGAGCGGTTATATTAGGGCAGACTTTTTGAGTTTTATGAGGGGTGGTCGCTGGCTAGGCGAAAACTGAAGTGCTCCGACCATAAAGCGGGTTCGTTCTGATTAGTCGCCTTTTTGGACAAGCTCATGCAAGGGCATTTCCAAGCGGACCCTGCGCGGCTCAATGATGTTCTCATCTTTTACTCATGATTTTGTAATTTCCTTCAATACAGACAGTTTCCTGGTATTCGCAACAAGAGGCAGCGTGGCGATGATATCTCTCGACACGCCGGAACAGTGGGACGTCACATTGCCAGTCAAAAACGTGGCTAACTCCATAGCTGTGGACTTCCACTGGGACAATAAGCTGATCTACTTTACGGATGTCAATAATGATATGATCAGGTAAGAATTAGGTATATTTTTTTATGATTTACTATAATTTCAAATTTGGTACTCTGTAAAATTGTAATTGGGAATTTAGTCTTTTTGGCGAACTTCGTGTTAAAAAGTGATACTCTTCTTTTCAGATCTATAAACATGTTGAACATGAGCGAAACAAAAGTGATAGTAAAAAGAAGACTGGACACTCCGAACGGGCTGGCTGTTGATTGGATCGCTAATAACATTTACTGGACTGACAACGAGTTTAAGGTAATTGGAAATACTATAACCTTTAGAAAATAACACATGTTAAAGTATCCAAAGATAATGACTGTAACGAAGAATGATGTGTAAAATACACCAAAACAAAAATAAACTAATGTTACTTGTTTATATTGAAGGTCATCGAAGTAGCCAGGCTTGATGGGACATCCAGAAAAACTCTAATCACCGATCTTACAGAACCTAGAGCGTTGGGCCTGTTTCCAGCAAAGGGGTAAGAAAACGACTATGTATCTCCATATACTGTTACTCTGTAGAAAAATATATTAAGATCTATTATTTGAGATGAACCGAATAGCTTTCTTAATTAGGACTCTGAGAACCTTTAAATTGTTCTCTTAAATAGATAACATTTTCTGTGAAGTACTTTCAAACTGCAGCGGAATCATAGCATACAAACTCAAACTCTTTTTAGTCTAAACCTATGCATACTTACCTAGTCATCCCAAAAGAACTGGCCACAAACAACAATTTTAAAATCTATCCTTACAGCTATCTGTACTGGACGGACTGGGGTGAGAACCCTTGCATCGAGCGCTCGTACCTCGACGGGACTTCACGCAAGGTCCTTGTCAAAGAAGACCTCGGCTTCCCGAACGGAATCACCATCGACTACAAAGACAGGCGCTTGTACTGGACTGATGCTTTGAAGGACAGGATCGATACCTCCGACTTGGATGGAAACCACAGAGTTCAGCTGGTACCTGAAGCTAAGAATCCATTTGGAATGACACAGGTGAGACTTTTGGATGAGAAATGTCGATTAAATAAGGTGTTATAGATTTGGAATGAGTAAATGGAAATTACGTAGTATACTGAATATTATCAGTTTCTGTAGATGTCGGAGGTTTTGTAAATTATGTTTTGTGTAGATTTCGTGGTTTAATTTTTGTAGTAGTACCTAGATTAAGTAAAAAAATGTATGAAAAACCTAATTTACGGCTGGTCTTCCTTTTTATCCACGTTCGTTGTTTACATATAAACATATTCGTTTATATCTTAACCTTCGCAGTTCAACGAATACATATACTGGACGGACTGGTACAAGAAATCCGTAATGCGCGCGGACAAACGCACGGGCAAGAACGTGACAGCTATCCGAACGGAACTGGAAATGGCGATGGAGATACGAGCGGTGTCATCGGATCGCCAGCGTGGGTGGAACCCTTGCAAGGAGGAGAATGGAGGCTGCTCGCATCTGTGCCTCTTCAGGGCTCATGACTATGTGTGCGCGTGTCCTGATGAGCAGGACGATAGGCCGTGTTCTGTGGGTAAGTTGGTTTTGATTTAATTGGACAATGCGTTTTTGATTGTAGCAGGTCATTTAAAAAAGTATGTCGGCAAATTTTGAAGCTTTAGCGTTTTAATGCACTAAATTACGAATATAGGTACTTAATGTTTTATGAATAACCTCGTTTTTTTCAATAATCCGTATATAGCTAGCACGTTCTTATTAAACTGTTCTTAATGTTCCTGTCCCGGTGATTCAACCTTAACTGTGAAAGCTTACTCGGGTTTTAATTCTATTTCTTGACAGTTATCTTTGGAGACTTGAAATCAAATGATATCGAATGAATTAGTAAGCTGTTATAAAATAGATGTCTTTATTGTACTTTGAATTATACAGGGTGACTGGTGGCAAATTTTAGATACTCAAGGAGAGCACTCAGTACTCGATTCTGATCATAATTATGTAATAAAAGTAAGTACGTACTTAATTTTTCACTAGAATTGTCAATCCTACTAATATTATAATTTGTGAAAGTGAGGATGAATAATGAAAGTCTACAAGTTCATTTGACTAAATCATTTAATACTCTTCTTGCGCGCTTTAATCGACGTACAGTGACATTTATCGAATAAAAAGCAAACTAAAATATTGGAACCAAAAATCGTTTCTGACTTTTAATCGTCAATTTCTTCGTCTAGGACCTAATAAACTACCATACCAAATTACATTAAAATCGGCTAAGCCGTTTGAGCGTTAGGAACAATCAAAGAAAATTACATACAAACATGCATACTGTGTTCCTCTTTTTCGCAAAAACCACCAAATAGATATTTATGAAACTTTATAATAATATAACTTATACATCAGGCTAACATATGATTTTATAATTTATGAAGATATGAGTGAATTAAAAATAACGATATTTCAAGTCTGCGGAGGGTGAATAGACCATTAGTTTCGTCCATAATCGTACACTGGTGGCACTGTTTTCAATTGAAGAAAAGATAGTTATTTAAAACCTATATTAAGATTTTAAGATACTTAATAACACTTGGATATTGTTTGAAATATCCAATTTTAATATTTATTTTATTTATTAATATTTTTATTGCCTATAAATAAATAAAGTTTTGTTACTACTTACTTTACTTACCCCTGAGTCAACGCGACACGTGACCTGGCACGCGAATCGCTTGTGTAGCCATGCGTTGTGTAATGAAATCTTTAACTTTCGGTTAAGTTTACTCAGTAAACAATTAAAAAATAAATAAATAAAATCCCCAGACATTAATAATTATTTTTTATTATATTTTTTCTCGTCATGTATGATCTCAAACTATCACGTCCTTGAATTTTAAAAGCGACCCACCAGTCACCCTATACAGGGTCTGTCGTAATGAATGGATAACCCGCTATCTGGAGCAGGTCCGGATGTAAGACTGTAAGAAAATCGTATCTATTTGGCGAAATACTTGGCCATATAAAAATGGTGGAGACTTTTAAACTATTTCATAAATTTCCCGAATTCTTTCATTCATTTCGCTGCCATTTCCAGCCGCAATTATATTCCTGAAGAATTGTTTTATAAAATTTTTATACAATTTTAGGTTTTCTTAACGTTAAACATTTTCAAAACTGTCGTTTTAAGGCAATTTTTTTTCAACTCTTCATAGTGTCAACTTTGGTCATCTTGCGTGACAAAAAAAGTACAGAGCTATAGCTGCCCATAATATTGAAAACTTGTGTAGTATGGATTCGCGGCCACAATCCGTAGACGCGTGTGATGCAACGTTGGCCCTTATTAAGCTTTGGTCTGGTGATCATGACGCACAACGCTGCGGTATGCAGTATGCGTTGCCGGACACTCAAACATATGAAAAACGTCGAGAGTTCTCTTGTTCCGTCGCAGTATGCGTCAGCGGCGAGTGGCAAGCGCGGTGAAGTGGGGAGGTGTACTGCCGCACCGCGCGGCGTCATTCTCGGTTCAACGCTGCGGTGTTCGGTGTGCGTCACGGGTGTTCGTCACTGAGTCAATATGGAATTTTGGTAGCTGCGGCAAAATCAACTGACCACCTCTCCGCAGGGACGCTAAATGCTGCGTTGTGACGCTTCGTTGCGGCGCATACCGCAGCGTTGTGCGTCATGATCACCAGACCAAAGCTTTTTTTTATATTGTAAGGATAGGACGTTTGTCTTCCATGCCACCTGATGGAAAGTGCGCATGATGGAAAGTGCGCTTTAGGTCTCGCTAACTTTACGTTTGGTCTGCAGAGCCAACCGCGCGCGTGGACTCGCGCATGCCGGGCCACTACCCGGACATGTACGACTACGTGGACGGCGCGCTGCCGGGCGGCGCCGCGCCCGCGCCGCCCGGCGTCACGCCGCCCGTCGCGCTGCTCGTCACCTCGCTGCTCATCACCATTGCGCTGGCCGCGGCCATCGTTGCCTGCATATTGCATTGGGGTCAGTACACACACAGTGCCGCGCTACACTACGTGAGAGGGCTGCCGGCGGCGCCTGCTTGTGCGGTCAGTACACACACAGTGCCGCGCTACACTACGTGGGGGGGCTGCCGGCGGCGCCTGCTTGTGCGGTCAGTACACACACAGTGCCGCGCTACACTACGTGGGGGGGCTGCCGGCGGCGCCTGCTTGTGCGGTCAGTACACACACAGTGCCGCGCTAGACTACTTGGGGGGGCTGCCGGCGGCGCCTGCTTGTGCGGTCAGTACACACACAGTGCCGCGCTACACTACGTGAGGGGGGCTGCCGGCGGCGCCTGCTTGTGCGGTCAGTACACACACAGTGCCGCGCTACACTACGTGAGGGAGGCTGCCGGCGGCGCCTGCTTGTGCTGTCAGTACACGCACAGTGCCGCGCTATAATACGTGGGGGGGCTGCCGCCGCCGCGCCGGCTTTTGCGGTCAGTTCACACACAGTGCCGAGCTACCGCCGGGCGGCGCTGTGGGTAACTTTACCACAGACATTGCCATAATTCACTTTATTCAACATACTTCAGTCAGTACACACCCACACTACACCAAAGACAAATAGATATAGGGAAAAGAGAACCCACTTACGGAGAATTTTAACAATCGTTTTCGAAGCGCCCCTATGTTTTGAATCCGAAAACTTCACACCCACACATGCGCAAGCACGGACACGTATGCACCTACGGGGTGTTTGGTATGCATAATATTTTAATGTTTTTGCATTTAACCTGCTTAATTACTCTTAAATAAATGAAAATATGTGTTAATTTTTTTAACACATTTTTTCATTTATTTAACAGTTGTTTGGTATACAGTTGGCCAAATTGAAATGGGGGGTAGGTGGGCCTATTCTGAACATACTTGCTTCTAGCCAATTTTTTATAGTTTAGTTAATATGATAGTTTTTCGTAATTTAAAAAAAAAATCACCTTCTAATCTAAATAACTTTTTTCCTTGTATGACTATCGTATTTTAGGTACAGCCTTATTATACCTAAATGAGTATTTGATGCAAAAATTCGAGAAAAATATATATGTGGCAACAAATTCTCGAGGGCGAGGCAAAATTATATCATATACTTTTTTTACATTGCAATAAAAAAATAAAGAGAAATGATGAGAATTTAAAAATATTTTTAAAAACTTATTCGATCTATCCCCTTATAATGATATGCTACACATTATTACCAATCATCTAAAATCACGACTTTTTTTAAAGTACTCCGATGACTCCGAATTCTTACTTATCGAGATAAAATGTACTCCATTGATGTTTTTTATTCGAGAGAAAATGTAGTACAATGATATAATATGTTCCTTTGCCTACTCCTGCATGAGATAATATAGAAAAGAGCAAATATTAATATTGTCTTAAGTTTTCACGATTCATACTATTAAATAATACACTTTTAACCGGATTTATCGCGTATATTTACATTTTAAATTTTAACTCGACGTTTCGGTGTCTTTGCAGACCCCGTCGTCACGAGCGACTGACTGATTTACATTTTAAATTTTAACATACATACATACATAACTTCACGCCTGTATCCCGTACGGGGTAGGCAGAACACCAGAGCTAATAAAACCATCTGATGTCACGTTTGACAAATTTGGAGGCATTATAATAGTGAAGAGAGACTATTGCAGTGACAGAGGGTCAGCCTATCGCCCACAAGAAAGCCTCCCATAACACCTCGGTCCCTTAACTGACTTTTACAGTATGCCCGGGAAGAGAAGCAGCTGGCACATTTTATGTTTTTCTTTCGCTCCCAGTCCAGCATAGAAGCATTACATTTTAACGTCGAGTTAAAATTTAAAATGTAAATATACGCGATAAATCTGGTTAAAAAAAGTGTTTTATTTAAAGAGCAATTATGTTTAGAATACCATCCACCCCCCATTTCAGTTTGGCCAACTGTGTACCAAACACCTTGAATATTCCAATGACTTGTTATTCTTTCCGTAAGAGTTGCAAACTCAGTGATATCTATCATAAATTGTAAAAGCCTCAAATGAGATTTAAAAAGACTCCATTGAAACCCAAAACACCACTAAGAATGCCTCCACTTCATCACAGACAGTGCCTTCAGCACACAGTACACTACACGGCGCAGTGCCAACTACACCAGACAGTGCACTACTCAGGGCTTCACTACACTACACAGGGGCCTCAATATCCCGCGTCAAACCCCAAAAACACGTGATAGTAAGTTAAGACGAAGGCGAAGATGAAAGCACACGGACTACAAGAGTATGCGGTAAGTATTCTACACTGAAAACAATGACATGAGTCATATGGATCATTTAGAAACCGCAAAAAAGGATAATTTTGTTTAAGGGACTAGAAAGGATGGTCATCTTTATTTGAAACATTCTACCGGATTTTGTATCAATTAAATCCACCACCTATTTCTCAATTTACGAACTTAACGTTTAACGCAGGTAAAACTAAAAATAGACGGCCATGACGATCGAGAACTTTGTTACTGTAAATTTGACGCCTATCACTAACTAACCACATGGTCTATAAAGGATCCATCTACCCAAAAATTCCAGTTAAAAGAATACTATATTTGCCCACAGCAAAATACGGTACCGGAATCGTGCCAGAGCCAAAGGAAGGCTACCGGGATTCGAGCGTGCACATCTCTTTCCATAATCCCAACTACAACCACGCGGGCGGGGAGGGCGGCGCAAGGGGCGCGGGGGGAGACGGGCCCGCCGACCTCGCCGACCGCCGCCCACGCTTCCCCGGCATTATCAAGTACGATAAAAGCCAGGTATGGATGGTTTTTGCATTGACTTGTTGAAAAATTCATTTAGTTGGAGCTCTATATTATGTAGAATTCTCAAGTTTGAGATATAAAAAAAAATCCCCAGACAATCACACCAACTACATGGCCTCAAAGTAAGCGAAGCTTGTGTTATGAGATACCATGTAGCGAACTAGGGGGGAACCTAGAATATAAATACATATATAGATAAACACCCAGACACGGATTTTTTTTTCTTGTTCCGGGCGGGAATCGAACCCGCAACCACTGGCATCTGAGGCAGATAGGTTTACCCCTTCGCCAAAGTGGTCGTCAAAATATTAAAAAAATATTTCGTAAGCTTACATGAAGGAGGCAAATATTCAAGTTGAAAACGAATTTCATACTTTACAATATTATCGAAGTATTTCGTTTAAAATAAAATGAGTCTAATTTGTTAAATTAGAAGTGTTTTTCTAAAGCCCTTTGGTGCCTATCTCAAATGTTTTAGAATTTGTAATACAAGAGTAGCCGAACTATTTTAGCAGCGAACCGACTACTAGCCTACTTTGCTAACAAACACTTCACCAATGCACAGAAAGTCTTTAATTTTTCTTTCGAAGTCGCTTTCCCTCATAACATAATTATGAGTCGTCAACCTCAGTGGTGCATTGGACTGCATCGTGAAGAGGTCCTTGGTTCGAGTCCCGGCCGCGCTTGTTTAGGAAACGAACTTTTCTAAAGTGACTGGGTCTTGAGTGCATAAACCCCTAGTTCCGCCGTGTGGTCTTCACAACACAATCTTATATAAAAAGCTTGCACCAAATGCCACATAGTTGACGTAGGTATCAGTTAGCGTAAGAGTATAACGGTCTCCGTGCGGTCGCGGGCTCGAATCCCGCACGGAACAAAAAAAAATGTTCCGTGTCTGGGTGTTTATCTATATGTATAGCTAAGTATTGTTATTCTAAGATCCCTCTAGTTCGCTACATGGTATCCTATAACACAAGCTATGCTTACTTTGGGGCCATGTAAGTTGGTGTGATTGTCTGGGTATTTTATTATTATATTATCACAGTCTAGGCACTACAGTAATGGCACTATGCTGAGCTGCGACCAATTCCGCATTTTTAATATTGTATTTCTGTTTTGGTAGTATTTTTTTTTCTTTTTTTGCCGAATAAATGTTTTTCTTTCTTTCTTTCTATTTTTAAAGTATTTATTAATGATCCATGGCTCGTTCCTTCAACTGCAGGAGTGTGTAACCAACGTGTACTTCGGCGAAGGCAGCAGCCTGCTCCCGCCGCGCGCGGCGCCCGCCAAGCCGCCCACGCACACAGACTTCGAACCCGTCACGCTGCACTCGTTCGCGTGAACACACAACCACCGCTTTTACAACTAATAAACTATTGTGATCGACTTAGCAGAAACACACAACCATACAGCTGCTAAGAAAAAAAAACTAACCAATCGCGAACGACTTAGCAAAAACGTATATCTGACACGCGAATTCGCGTGAGCACCATAAACAAATGGTTGCTTAGTACCGACTACCAATGGAGATCGACTTAGAAGAAACGTGTACCCCTCACGCTGCACTTATTCGCGTGAACACAAAACTAAACGGCAGCTAAGGACATGCAACCAATCGTGATCAACTTAGCTGAAACGAATAGGTACTCATCTGGCTTCAAAAATTTGCGTGAGCATCATAACCACAGCTGCTAGGAACTAAGAAATAACCAATCGATGAATACGTCATAGACTTAAGCTGGACTTCTACGTATTGCAATGACAACCGAAATACAGATTTCTGATTTGTGTGAAAGAATCTTGGAATGACTAATTAGATTCTGTATAGAAATACAGTGTTAGCATATACAGATACAATTGTTATCCTCTAATACGCCATTAAACAACTTTGACAATTAATTGCATTTATGCCGTCGATTTATGTAGGTGTGTATATGTCAGTGGATACTAATACTGTTGGAATTTATAGTTTATAGTAAGTCTGTGAGTGTTGAAGAATTGTTTTATTAACCAACATGTTATGTAATGAATATCGTAGCATTTCAGATTGCCTATACTGAATATCTCTTGAATCGATTTAACTTGTTCGGTTTTAAGAGTATTTGTATTTAAATTTGTTGAAATAAGCTATAAAAGTCTCTTCATACATTTTTATTTGATTTGCATTGCTGTTTTTTTTTAATAATTTTACTTATTTACTTTTTAGTCTACGATAATACCTTTTAGTTAAATTTTATATCTGAAAAATGGTATTCTATTAAGTTGAACTGTTTATTGATAATTTAAAACCATATTTTATATTTATTAACAAATATATACAAATACCACTCAAAAATAAATGGACTATGGAATAAAAATGTGCCAAAATATAATGGCGATACGATGAAATGATAGGAACGTATTCTTCGAACGGAATTGAACCTTTACCTGCTGCAAGGAATAATGAAAAGAAATTGAATGGATGTTGAATGATTAGCTACGTGAATGAACAATTAGGAAGGGACTTTGACAGGTAAGCTGGTTGGCAACTGACAGATATAAAAAAAGAACTTTAAATGCATATCTTCTAAACGTTGGTTCAAACCCGTTCTGAGATACTGTATGTAAATATTTAAATGATCTTCGATGATTCAATGGCATGAATTATTAGTTTTAGGTATTAAATTAAGTTAATTTGACTAAAAACAAAAAGTTATTTAATAGGTATATAATACCGATATTTTTAATTGTTATGTACCTACATATAGTCAGGCGAGCGCTAAACTTGACAACTGGAAATGATTATTGTAGGTATCTTGTGAAATATATTATTTTACAAAGGTTGCAATATGCTCCTTGTTGTCAAGCTATTAAAAACCTATGAAAAATATATTTTCATTTTTAACATTATCGGTTATGATACCCAGTTTTGGATTTATATATTTATAAATTTGTCAATTGCATTTAAACGAGGTGAAGGGAGTATCTGTGTGTTACAATTGTATGTAAATTTAAAAAGTTGTAATTTCAATAACTATTACATAAAATGTACAGAACAATAAAGTAATACAAGGTAATATATCTTTGAACAGCATTATTGTTCAATGTGTTTCTCTATGAAACAGATAAATGCTTTTGATTATATACTTTAAAAAGGAACGATATTTAAATATCTGGAGCTTAAAACATTAAGCGTAATCTTTTTTGACAGGCGTTAAATTTTCATGACAGCTGTCATAAAAACAATTGGTCACTTGTGAATCGAATTTTCTGATGTAAAATTCCTTAAGTATATAATCAATACACGCAAAATATATGTAAGGAAAATATCAATGTTAACAAACATTATTATAGTTATTACTTTCCTCTTTTATGGAATCATTGACAAAACGCATAAGAATGTGTAAATAAAGTGAGTGTTTGTACATTTACCATTATTTTCTAATTCATAATTAGATGTTACATGTCCACTCAACTCAAACATGTAAAGAAACTTTTATACTGTCAAACTAGACAGCGACGAACGCACGGTTTGACAGTTTGCATTTCAAAGACAATCAATCTCACGGTCATCGACATCAATCACTTTTGTCGAGTTGATGTGAAAACGTACAAAACATGACCAGAACGAATCAATGTCTTTTTTCTTTCATGTTAATAATACATAAAAAAAAACATGAAATTGTTTGAAATATTTAGAAACGTATTAATCATTGGATTAATGTAATAAGAGACTATCTAAAAAATGTTATTTTTATAAGAGTTGACTGAGGCCCCGCCCCCGCGGCTCACGGGGGAGGGACCGAAGCTGTTTGTTGTAATAATAAAATAAAGAATAATCTATATAGATAGAAGTTATACATATACCTAATTAAATGTGCAAATAAACAATCTTGCGCCTCGCGTCGCATCACTGTCATCCTTTAATTCAACCCGATAGTTTAAGAAAATGTTTCCATCGAACGAAATAATCCTGAAACTACCCTAATAAAAATAATTATTTTCTAAAAATTTAAAGTGTCGAAATCACATTTAGAACTCCTCTTCTATTTATAACATCAAGTTCGATTTTTTAAAGTAAGAAAAAAATAAAAAAATATATTTTGTATAGAAAAAACAGTAATTTTTCTATGTCCATAACTAACTTCCAGAAACTATAATGTAAGCTATTATTGAATTCATTAAACTTTACATTAAAACAGTAAGGTTATGAAATTTTAAAAGTTAAAATTATATTATTTATTGAGAATTTCAAATCTCATTTTTATGATCTGAAATCTAAGACTGCAAATCTAACGATTTCTTTGTTTTTTAGGCCTAACATTAATTACTTCATTGCAAACCTGATGTAGAAGCTGTCTCTTATTTTTGGGCATAACTTTTGATAATACACAGATTTTACTTACATACATAGATTATTAAGAATTACGTTCTAAATCATCATATTGAATTTAAAAAAGAGACAGTTAACCTTTCTTGGTTTGCTTCTGTATTTTGAAATTCGACTCACCAAGCTTATTATGGTGACAATAACTTGGAAATCATTGTATATAGATAATTTTAATGACACAACCGTGTTCGTTTAACGATAAACAATATTAGTGAGACTTAATTTTATTTGCAAATGACTTGTTATTTGAGATGAGAGCCGTTGATGGCAAATGTACATTTTGATATTTCATATCATGAACTTTCGACTGTTCTTTAGTAATTTTGTATAATTTAGTAAAAATTATATGATAATTTTCTATTAAGTAGTTTAACGGCAATTGGCACCTTGTGCAGTGCAGGTAAACGAAAATGTATATTTTGTGTGACCATTTCGGTTCTCATATTATATTATTTATGGCAAGAATAAATAAGTTACACAGGGTTATTATATTCTAAGATAGAGATAGCTATGAAAAGGTTGGCGATATTACATATGCAGGAAGTACCAGTAAAACATTAATTAATTAATATTTGTTTCATAAATAATTGTTTTTATTATTTAAGTCACAATATGACAAGGCATAATTGAGTATTTTAAGAATTCAATATTCTTTCTATTTAAAGTTGTAACTATATATTTTATGTACATTTTGTTAATTAGAGTGTAGGTGAGATGGCGAATGTTGGTGCTGTGATACCAGTAAATAACGGATATGAGTGATTGGATCGTTCAGTTTTATTTTAAGTATTTGTTATCAACATAACTCACGAAGGAAGATATTAAAGTTTAGAGATCATAATAATTCGTAATCGTTAAAGTAAAGAACGCACAACAGGCATTTTAACTGTTAATTTGTAAATAATTTGTCCTCATCAAAGCGATGCTGAAACGTTCAAAATAATTGGAATATTATTACAGTCATTGTTTACTATGTATTAACCTAAACTACCTTTAAAATAGTTCAAAACAGCTTTTACACCTAAACAGCCTCCGAAGGTGTGAAAACTGTTATTTAACTTTATTATTGTATTGAAAATAAAAAAATAGAAATATTGATATAGTGTTTTATTTTTTAAACCTTTTTTAGATACAAAATGGGTATATATTATGTTTGAAACAAGTTCATATAATGAAGTAAGATACATTAGCCAGCATTTTCTATTTATAACAGAAGTAAGTCATTCCAAAAATACTAAGTTTGCATTTCTCATTTTTACAGTTATTTGAACATTTACTAACTATTTTATAATTCTTTTGGTACATCAAAAGCGAGATTTCTTTGGATTTCTAACGTATGAGTATTATTTCGCATTAAAAGGAAAAAGAACAGTATTTTTACTTTTAACAGTATGAGCCATGCATTCATTGTCCACAGAATACCAGAACTGTTGATACAGAGTTGCTTTTAATTATATTTTACATTTGAACTGATAATTTTCATCAATCTGATTTTTGCTTGGTGGTAGGATCCCTTCTGGGTCCGCCTGGCTAGCGACCACCCTTTATATAAAGTCTGCCGCCAAATGTTACCGCTCCGGCGGTAATGTGTTCCGGCAATATTGTATAAAGAGCCAGTTCCTTCCTAAACCCGTGTGCTTTCATCTTCGACCTCATCGTCACTTACCATCAGGTGAGATTGAGGTCAAACGCGGGTTTAGTCACTTATAAATAAAAAAAAAAATACCTCCGTCGCTCGTGACCACGGGCTCTGCAAAACGGACACCTACGTTTCGGTGTTCAAATGTAAAATACATTGACAGGCGAGTTTTATTTAACTTTTGATACAGTGTAAACACAAGTGTGCTTAGAAATAACACTTTTTTTTATATAATTAGACATTTAAACAAAATACTGGCCACACTAGTTCATAGATCATAAATATTAAAATAATCCAGCAAAGTGTAACCATTCCACAACTTTTACTTCCGGATACATAATGTTGCTGTTATATTCTTAATAATTGTCTGCTAGACACTAACCATTGGAAATAAAAACTGTGGACCTCACCGGAACGACCCGATGAGCCTATAAAATATTTATTTATTTACTAGCTGCTGCCCGCGACGTCGTCTGCGTGAACGCTATGCAGCACCAAACGCACCTAAGATTATAACACTGCTAGCGTGATAATATGTAGCCTATATGTTGACCCGACTTCTTAACTATCTTCATGCCAAATTTGAAGTAAATCCATGCAGTACTTTTTGAGTTTATCCCGGAAAGACAAACAGACAAACAGACAAACAGACAAAAATTCTAAAAACTATATTTTTTGTTTCTGTTTCGATTGTAGATCATACCCCAAGTATTCTTTTAAAAAAATATTCAATGTACAGTTTTGACTTTCCTACCATTTTATTATATGTATAGATAAGATTAAAGAAACAAACAGCTTAAAATATTACTTATAAACAGAATTAATGTCTTTGTTGACACAAGCGAAAATACACGTGTCATGTTTTCTCGAAAACCAGTCATTTGTAATTTTATGTAATTTTAAGTGTCATCTCTCAAAATGTTTAAATCATTATATTTTTATGACATGACTTGCTCAGGTGCACACATATTTCAGATAATAAGTAAGTACCATGTTACCCAATTAATTTTGTTAGCTACACATCATCGTGGCTTACTATGAACAAGATATTCAAATATAAACTATTCATTTTAATCTATCGTCCTATTTTCATTGGTGTTTTGGAATGCTTAGTCGAGATAATAACAATTCAGGTACACACTTAAATGCTTTTTGAACATTTAATAATTACATTTACATTTGTTTTAAAATCAACAAATCATTTGCCTCTTAAAGCTATAGTTTCATTTGCAGTTTTATAAGTTTTACAGCAACACAACTTTACTTTTGTCTGTTTTTTTGGACATTGTTTCTTAGCATTGTGGTTGCTCTTTATAATATCATCTTTAATTATTCTTTTATGTTTTATAAATAAGTAAGTTGTCTATATTATTGGTATAATGGAATTAATATTTATATGACTGTTGCTGTTGAAATTTTGCGAAAAATAATTAACTGAAACTTTACTGGGTATTTCATCGCTTTATCCGAACGTCCATGGCAGTGAAAATATTAAGCGCTTTGATAACAATAATACCTCTTTTCTTTTGTTTGAGAACTGTATACATTGAACATATATTGAGGCAGCATATATCTATTTCCCATGTAAAGAGATATTACAGAATTTAGTCATAAAAGTTTATTTCAGGATTTTTTCGCATTTTATCATGCTAGCCTTGATATACAGGGTTGTGTTTTAGTCGCCGGCCAAATTCTTTCCCGCCAATTCTTCCAGCCAAACAATAAGCATCACTTATAGAAAAGATTTTTGCAAAAAAAAGGTACCTGTGTATTTTTTTACAAGGAAAATAATGTATTCGCTTAATTATTAAGCAAATCTTGGTCACTCTAAATTATGAATGAATAACATTAGAATAAAAACGACTACGTGCTAATACAAAACATCTTGTAGTACTACGTGATAGTATTAACAATGAAATGCCGAGTCGTAAAGCAGCTATGTTCATCAACAGCGACTATTTGGAAAAAAATCTTTATTTTTTTCTAGTGAACGTTATTAAAAAAAGTGTGCAGATAAAGTTATATCTTAAACAAAATAACATTTAAATTTGGCTGGTGACTAAAACACAACCCTGTATAAGAACAGTGTTTGAGTGGCATCGAAATGTCAAGTCAAAAAACGTTTTCAACGTGTAAGTCCGGTAAGAATCGTTAAGCATTAAACAACCATAAAACTCACACTTTCCTGGTTATATTACACTTTTAAATTGTTATAAAGCAATGATACAAAAATCTTTGGCACGAACATATAAAAACTCACTTACAACTACATACATAATATATTGAACATATTTTACAATACTATTTTAGATATAACATACGTATTTTGATCGATGTATTGAGTTACTCAATAATAACGAGATGACTGTAGGCCTTAGTGCTTTAACAATAAGATTTATAGTGTTTTTGTTTATTGTTGGCAATCTTGAAGGAATGAAATAGACTGGTAAAACATGGATCGAAACTGAGGCAATGCCTCAGAGGCATAGATTCGCTGTTAGTTTTCCATAGAGAACTATCAATCAATCTATATTTTATCTGAATATGCTTTCATGATCTGAAAGATCGAGGTTGCTTGTTTGACAGTACTTTATCGGCTACATTTTGGTGAGTGTGCGAGTGCTGTTTTTGACCAAATTGAACCCACTCCTTTTTACCACCGGACTACCAGACGCAGACAGAACTTCCATCCATATATAGTGGATTTACCAAGAAGTCGAACAAAACGCTTCGATAGTTCCTTTTTGTTACGGATTGCCAAGGTGTGGAACAATCTGCCTGCGTCTGTTTTTCCTGACCACTACAGTCCTGGAACGTTTAAGTGTCGAGTGAATAGGTTTCTCGTGGATGGACGTGTAACACTATAGTCTTCATGCGCACTTTCTATCAGGTGGCATAGAAGACAAACGTCCTATCCTTACAATATAAATATAAAAATTCAGTTTTTGTTTTTCATGAGATTTGGATGTAGGATAAATTGTATTATTTACTAGTCCTTATGCATGGATAAAATAAAAAGGAACTGTGTAAATTTTTATGTGCGACCTAAGACAAGATATTAGAGGTAAGAATTGCTTCCGACACGTGTTTGAGCAGCCCATTTCATTCATAAACCTATATTTAATCATCTTATTACGTAAGTACAAGTTGGCCATGGTGCCCAGTGATAACAATTAGAATACTATAATGCAAATAATTGTATTATCGCTACAAAATGTGTATGAATGCTATCACGCACTTGATGTAAGTGTTTTGAGGTGAGAATATCCTGCCACTGGTAAAACTTTTTTAAGTAGGAAAAACCTAAAGTTATATTTTACCTTAAATTTAAAGTGTAAAAAGATTTACAGTAAGATTTATGCTACTTTCAAGATTTTTCAAACCTTTTAAACACTATAATATAGTCTCAAACGTAACATTATAAAAAGCATTTTACGTACCATATATTATTTAAAATCAGATCAAGTTTCAAGTCAATTTACATCTTATTATATTATTTAAGTATCTATCTATATTTACAATTGTTGAAAAATAAAAATATTATAAGGTTACTTTTTAATTTGTTTTGAGACACGATTTACACTCTATCTTTACCTAGTATGGAGTTCTAATTATATGCTTATACTGAACCAAATTGTACTAACTGCCGATGCCAAAATCGATAAAAGCAACAAATGTATAAAAAGCATAAAAAATAAATTAAAAAAATATCATAATATATTTTGATTACTGGGCATTTAAAATTTTATTTTTTCCCATTTCTTCGAATTTGAGTACATTTATTTTTATAAAATTCTTTTTTGAAATTGTTTTTACACTTCGTCGCGGGGGCAATAATTTGTATCGGTATTGTGCTAGTCTTGACTGGCCCTCGAACAATCCTACATTATTTACTTTTACTACCACTTAACAAAATGGAAAAGCCTGTGAGATCGTTTACATTTTTATAAACTGCATCTTAATAATCAAAGAATGCAGATCATTAAAGAAACCGACTTCACGTCAAAACTTTGGCTGAGTCAGAATGTCATCCACGTAAACATTCTCCGAAATCATACATATTTAACCTCCTAACCCCTGGCGGGTTATGGATAGGACATCAACTAAAAAAAAATCTCACGCGCAAAAAAATTGTCTATTTTATTTGTTTTATTTTTTGTTACACGGTGTTTGAACGCACCTTTTAGAAAAAAAAGTTTTTGACAGTTCATATTTGACACTTTCGGTACAAAATGGAAAAACATAACAGGTGTAGAAATTTGCGAGAGGAACAAAGTAAGTAATCAATAAACTTTACTCTAATCCTTAATTACAAATCAATTATTACATTATTTTTCTAATGATTAGGAACTAGTTAATTGTAATTAAGAGTTATTTTTTATCTAACCTCTTTTTTTTCTTCGTGGCATAACCTTATTTTTTGATGTCCTACTCATATGACATCGGGTGTGATCTAAGTTTTTTTATGAATATTGATGTCCTACACATATGACATCCGTTGTTAATTTATGTTTTATTTTGCGTTTCAGTTTTTGACATTGTGAATGATTCCGAGTGCGATTTCTCATCTGATGACTCCGATGATGATCCCACATACCAGGGAGAATTCCAGGCAAGGCAATCTTCTGAAGAATCATGCGAAAATGGGGATGAGTCGGAATCAGAGTACACGGAAACCTCTCATATTTCAATTCCTTCTCCTTCAACCTCAACTTTGGGTCTAGGGAGAGCTTCACGAACGCGCAGAAGAGGTACTTTGCGAGGGCGAGGTAGGCAAAATAGAGGTAGGAGACCTGCTACAGGCCCCTTAAATAGGAATGTTAGAACATCTCAGAATATATTAACGGACACATGGGAAAGAGATTCGTTTGAACCAACAATTCACCCAATGAGTAGCCCTAATTATATCGAGAGAGACCTGTCTAGCATGGAATGGTATGATTTCTATGATGATTATATTGATAACGAACTTTTGGAAATGATGGTTACAGCTACTAATCAGACAAACGTGTTAAGAAAAGGAAAGTCTATGGATTTGACTTTAGAAGAGCTAAAGGTGTTTATTGGCATTTCGTTTGTAATGGCGTCTATTAATTATCCTATGATAGATCTTTATTGGAATCATAAATGGAGAATTAATTTGATTGCCGATGCAATGACGCGTGACAGATTTTATGCCATCAGAACAGGGCTGAAAGTGGTTTGCGATATCGAGGTCACCGATGAACAGAAAAAGAACAAACTATGGAAGGTCTACCCTCTCCTTCAAAGAATATTGCAAGGCTGTCTTCGCCAGAAGAGATCAGAACATGTTTCAATAGATGAGATGATAATCCCATTTACTGGGACATGTGGATTGAAACAATATTGTCCTAACAAACCCAATCCTGTAGGGTTGAAGGTTTTTGTCGCAGCGAATCCAGATGGGCTTGTATTAGATATGGTTATCTACCAAGGAGAGACAACATTTGAAGACTATGTCTCTCAAGGGTTTTCGCTCTGTGAATCAGCTATTCTCAGATTGAGTGAATCGTTGGTACCGGGTCATTATTTGTATTTTAACAGGTATTTTTCCACTGTTAAATTGTTAAATGAACTACATTTGAGAGGATTTAATTGCACAGGAACAATAATGAAAAATAGAGTACCTAAGGGATGCGTACTATCTGATGACAAAGATTTTATGAAAAAATCCAGGGGAACTACCGAAGTTAAATGCAGAGCCGATGGCAAATTAGCCATAACAAAATGGTTGGATAATAAACCTGTTCTAATGATATCCTCCTGTTTTTCGGATACTGCTTGCGACACTTGTAGACGGTGGAACAAACGATTAAAAGAATACCTGATTGTTAGAAGACCGGAGGTTATTAAAAATTATAATTCAAATATGGGCGGTGTTGACCTCACCGATAGGCTACTTGCTGTTTGTCCAGAGAGAAGTCGAACAAAAAAATGGACCATACGGTTCATATTTCATATGTTTGACCTAGCTGTCTCAAATGCATGGCTACTGTACCGCAATCGTCAACTTTCAAAGGGCGTTGTAAAACACAAAATTGAGCAGTTGAGAGAATATAAAATCAATTTAGGAGAAAAGTTGATAACAGATAACTGTCCATCCCCAAATGAAGAAATTGATAGCAGCTTAGAAAGCTATTTAGCACCTGCACATAAGAAACGCCGAACTGAAATTAAACCTGTGCCTGCGCAAAAGAATAGGAAAGCTTTGCATTTGCCAGAGTACACAGATTCTCAAATGCGTTGCAGAAAAGAGGGATGTAAAATGAAAAGCACCGTGAAATGTGTATGTTGCGAAATATATTTATGTCTTGTGAAAGGCCGAAACTGCTTTGCAGAATTTCATAATTAGTGTTTGTATTTGATATTTTTTAACTATGTTCCTAGGTGATTGATCTCATTGAAGCCTGATAATTTTGTGTTTAAATATTTTGGAAGAAGTTTACTTTTGTTTATTTTATGTTCAAATCTGAAGATGCTATTTGATAAATATAGGTTTTATAGCCAATAAATGTCTTTTATAATTAAATAAATATTGTGTTGTTTCTTTTATTTTACCCCGAAAGTACTATACAAAGGACATTAAATTAATTTAAAATAATGAATTAAAGACGAATGTCCTATGGATAGGACATCTGGAAAATCCAGTTTTCCACAAACAAGATTTTTTTATTTATTTTTTTCTTTGTTCTAATACCATTTCGAAAGAACGTACCAAATTTCAATGAATTTGGAAACATTAAATATCTCCAGGGGTTAGGAGGTTAAAAAAAAAAATTTCAATGAAATACTCTACCGATTTCAATGAAATTTATATGGGTCTATCATATGAAGAATTTGCAAAATCGATCCATAATTGTCCGAAGTATCTTGTAACAAAGACACAAAAAATATAAAAAAACATACAGACGAATTGAGAACCTCCTTCTTTTTTGGAAGTCGGTTAAAAAGAACTCAAATGTGTATTTAAGGCATCGTTAGTTTGGATATTTACCTTTATTACACTGTGCCACTAAGTAGCATATTTGAGTGACCTTTTTATAAGGTTCTATATACCGGTGTATCCTTATAAGCCAGTGATGTCATGACATGAAACCTTTTAGGCATCAAAGAGGCGGATTATGTTGGTCGTCTTCAAACTTTAAAAATATATGAAAATTAGAACTCCACACTAGTATATTTCCATGAATGACTTATTTAATTAAATTAATAATCATTTAATCTCAACTTATGTTAAATATTAACTATACTTTAGCCCAGGAATGCATTAAGTGTTTAAAGCAAGGATATCCCCTCTAAATAACAGAGGAAATAATAAACCACATTTTAGATAAAGAAATTATTATCCTGTCAGCTAAAAATAAAACTTATTTAATGGTAAACATTTGTCATACTTATACGGATATAGTATTACGATTACCTCTTGAGATCTTTTTGCTATTGATATCGCCTCAATTCTGGAAACACTTCAAGAAGAACTAGTTCAAACAGCTCCTGAAAAGAAAATGCACGCAAATTAAGAAAATTAAGTACTAACATAGGATATAGATAATTGATTTCCAACTTCTTCCATGCTGGACTGGGAGCGAAAGCAAAACATAGAATGTGCCAGCTGCTTCTCTTCACGGGCAAACTGTAAAAGTCAGCTAAGGCGCGGAGGTTTTATTGGCGTTTTGGCGGGCGATAGACTGACTACCTGTCACTGCAATAGTCTCTCACCATCATTATAATACCTCCAAATTAGTCAAATGTGACATCAGATGTTTTTATAGCCTCTGGTGTTCGCCTACCCCATTAGGGATACAGGCGTGAACTTATGTATGTATGATTTCCAACTAAAAACAAAACTTGGAATGAGCGACATGACTTCGGGTCTGGAGGCTTTCGGTTGTACGGGTTTTGTCTGGTAAGAGTATGAAGAGTATGGGGGCCATATTGACAAAGACTATTAATTAAATTAAATTAATTAAATTAAAGACTCTCCTTATGGATATACAAAAACTGAAAGTTCCAAACCACTTTGCAGGTAGCTAATTTTCAATTCTATATTATATAATTTTAACGCATCATTTTGAACTTCATTATTTTTATTCTTACTTATTGGATTTAATTTATTGCTGACCAAATATATTCTGACATGTTTTAATAATTATTTATTATGTACTTTCAATTCATATACTATAATTTCTAGCATGACATTTTACTAATAAATACTGTGACTTTATGCATATTCTATTACTAACATGTACTAATTCAGTTTCATATATATTTAGTATTAACTTCAAATCGGACATATTCTTATTATAATCATTGCACAATTGTACAAATTTAACCAAATAATGCTTTATTTAAAGTTATAACTAGAGATGAAACGGATATCCGGCAACTATCCGGTATCCGGCCTATCCGGCGGCTTTAACACTATCCGGCCGGATACCGGATAGCTGCTTTTACGCCGGATAGTATCCGGCGTAGTAAAAAAATAAAAGTGGAAAATTTCTTTAAGTATTTATTAGCTTTATTAAGTTAGTCTTAGTATGACTTAACAAATATAATAAGTGTACATTTTTTGAATTTAATCAACACAATCGTGCCCCTCGATGGGGACGTATATGGGCTGATAAAGAAGAATCTTTATTACCTTCACCGCCACGAGAAATTTTAACATTGCACAATAAACAAACAGTAAACTTATTATTTTCACTGTTGATATCAAAATATTCCCATAGAGACGTTCTTTTCTTCACCGATGCCATTTCTCGTTGTTCAATCTTTTTCGGAATGTCTAGACTTCAAGTTCAAATAACAAGAGCACAGTAAATAATAACCTCAAACGATAATTCACGTGCCTGCTCTGCACTGCAATCAACACAATACGACAATGAATGAATGAAACAATTAGGTACTTAACTTCAGTCATCAACGAAAAGACCCGAATCGAACCGAGTTCACCCGATCGTTCGCGCGCTCTAACGCAGGTGTGTGTGTGCGCGATGCACCAAACGGCTAAGTCCCGTCGGATATCCGGCTATCCGGCCACACAACTGACCGGATATCCGGTATCCGGCCAAACTACTATCCGTTTCATCTCTAGTTATAACTTAGCCTCCTTAAGCTGTAGCAGAATATCAGCGTATTGCTTTTAAGCAAATACGGACGCTGAGCTATGGCTTTTTGCGCTGCTATAACACACACTGATTTAGATTAAGTATTTTTAAGAATTGTTTTAATATTAAGTTTATAAGTGTGTTTATTTATTTACAATAAACGTTTTTATCTATCTATCAAAGGAATTGTTGCTGCCAATCATGCATCGTATACAGCTGATAGAATTTTTGCTGACATAGTTTTTAAGTGCAATCGATGAAGAAGTGGCTAGATTCTGTAAGAGACTGATAGAATTACGTTCTCCAAAGTGGCTCTCTCTATTCCCTTAAGCACTAAGGGCACTGGGCCAGCTTAATGGATTACGGCCTAAACGTCCTCATCACACAGGGGAGAAGGCTCATTTCACGGAGTTGTGATGAATGAATTTTGTGTCAATCCAGAACGCTACGCTCGAAGACTGAGAAACAGATGCTTAAAATTTGAAATATAAATATACGCAACAAATCCGGTTAAAAAGTGTTTTGATAGATGATAGATGTATTTTTATTTAATTGTACCTACAGCTACAACTAGTGACTGAGAGTAAGACTTTATTTTATACCGCCCGGAACTAATAATTCACGCATTTTAATTCAAAATATTGTATCACTTTATTACTCTACCTTATTTTTTTCTTGTGGTCCCAAATGACCACTAGATTTTTTTTTTATTGAAGGTGGCTTTTGACACCGCGGTCCGGTCCCAAAAGCCTCCCGACCCAGTATTTCGTTTGTGTAGGGTTGGTTTAGAATAGCCCTAATAGCCCTGGATAAGCGTGTAGTAAAAAGAGACTAATCCGAGTGACGTGTGCTATAGTTGTAAAGAACCCGTTAGCTACCGTTAATTAACCAAATTGATGGTTAGCTACCGATAAAATGCAGTTATTAACGGTTAAATATCTGACAGCGACAACGAAAAGGTATAAAGTTTTTCTTTCTTTTCTTGTTAACCGACTTCTAAAGAGGAGGTTATCAATTCCACTCGTATGTATGTAATATTTCCAGCATCACCCAGTTTTCGTTTATGTTAGTCTATATCAACGTCTGAACAAATGTACCAAATTTTAATAGTGATATGTATTCACATATCTCCCGAACTACATGTCCCATTAAAGTAATTATTATTTTGTTGTACTAGGTCTTGTTCAACTTAAGGTATACTATAATATCATCAAAATCGGTTCAATACTTTTTGAGATAGGGATTATCAACCGACTTTTTTTACCATTCGAAGCTGGCATCATCGCGCCACTTACGATACACATCTCAAGGTAGGATTTAACCGTAACAAGCATATAATGTGGTTAATTAAATGTTAATAACGAAAAATGCATATTTAACCGCGTGGTTAATCGTTAATAACCAGGTTCGCATCTATGTGACTAATCTTGACTTACTATCAGGTGAGATTGAGTTCAAACGCGGGCCTTGTCTTTAATAAAAACCAAAAATTAAAACCAAATATTAAGGTTTATTTGACATTAACATCTGGTGAATACAGCTAATAGGACCAGTGAACGAAAAAAGCATGGAAGGGCAACTACAAATAAAATCTCTTTGAAAAGCGGCACACGTTTTCTTTTAGCACTAGTTGTTTTCTTTAAAAATTATGAAAATGTGCGTGGTTTTATTTGTCAACGCACGTAGCTAATTGCTAAGCAACGCATAGTAACTGTAACATCATTGGCCGTTGAAATGAAAATTTGCGAACATTTACAAACCTGAAAGCGTCGTCATAGTGGACGATTCATGTAGAAAGTAGCAATGAAAGATATGAATATTTTTACTTTGCATATTTCTAAATTTTTTGTTTATGATGCAGATAAAAAGTTAACGTTCATAATTTGATGACCGGCTGATGTAGGAATAACATACATTGCCTTCAATTAATCAATTCGGTGACGACGTTAGATATTTTTGTGATGAACACTGATATAAGCCAAGGATTATTATATGTATATTTCAACTTACTTTGTATTCAAAAATATGTATAGTATATTTATAATATATTTGTATTTTGTTCTTAATTTTAATAACCGTTTAGTGTCCTTAACATAAATTCTTCAAGGAACTTAATATATAATAAGGTGACGGCCACTTTGGCGATGGGGTAATTCCGTGTCTGGGTGTTTACCTATTTATGTATTTATATTCTAGGTTCCCCCCTAGTTCGCTACAAGGATATATGCTTACTTTGGGGCAAGCTATGCTTATGTTGTTGTGAATTCTTACTTATAAAAACCTGCATTTGGTAGTTTATGGGTCTATTTACACGTAAATCTTGCCTATTTTTAATGCAGGTGCGATCGATTTATAAACCATTTTTAGCGCAAATGGGCACTGTTTATACGTTTATTATTTATACGGTCGATGACATATGCTGCCAAGTACGTACGAACGAAACACGAAACCACCCGAATCAACTGAATAAAACTGTTTTTTCGTTGGCCATTTTCAAGTGCTAGTTACGCTTCTATGTATTATGCGTTCACTGGATAGGGCAAAAGAGCTTAGAATAGTAAAGGTTCATAAAATAGATTTTAACCGGCTCTAGTGCCATGTGTATATTAGTAAGTTTTATTGTGATTTTTTTTACACTCACGTCGCCATGGCAATAACTTGTAGCGGCAGTGCTATTCTTAACTGACCCTAGAACAACTAAATCCTACTTCCTATAGGTTTTATTATCATCATAAAAGTAAAAGTTTGTAAGACTATACGGTTGCATATGTACTACTGAAATAGATCGATTTTAAATTTATTGCCTAAAACAATACATGAGACTGCTATTTCAGAATCGAGATTCACATGGACGAAGCCGCGGGTATAGCACAATATTCTATGGCCGTATACAGAAAGAAAGCTGGAAACTCATAAGCGCTTACCGGCGCTTGACACGCTGGTGACCCGCGCAGGAACATATATGAACGCGCGCCGATAAGCACTGAACGGTGCCGACAAGTTCCGACAAGCTTCAACACGCGCTGGTCAGCGCTGGGAAATCATCGTCCGATGAGTCCGACATTTTGCTTGGTCTGCCTCAACCTACTTCCTTTGTGTAGAACGGACCAGCGCTGTCAAGCGCCGGTAAGCGCTTATAAGTTTCCAGCTTTCTTTCTGTAGGTATACGGCCTTAGGCAACATGGCCGCTGAAGCCTTGAAATATGGCGTTAAACTAAACAGTAATGGACAGCTAGAAACCGTGCCAAAAATATCTGTGTCTTGACATTTAAAATGAGTAATATATTATAATCGATTATTTTGCACACGCCCGCTGCGCGCCGGTGAGTTAGCCACGTCCGTGCTCGTACACCGATCAATTAATTACGTGCGTCCAGACGACAGTCTTAGCGAGAAGACACGTGACATTTGCCGGTTTATTTTCATATGATGTGATATAAATAAAAATTAGTTTGTTGGTTTAATGACACTAACGAAATAGAAGAATGAATGGCATTGTTATGAACATTTTTAGGATTAAATTGAAACAAATTCCGCGATTCTAAGTGACGATGATGCAGAAAAGCGAGCAACTAGTTCTGGGATGCGCCGTTTCTTTTACAAAAAAACTGAATGCATTCAGCAGATCTTCAGTAGTTTTATAATATCAGTATTAAAAGTATCCTATTTATTATTCTGGTATGTGCTTTGTATTTCAGCGTGAAAAGTAAGATTCCACAATAGGTACAGCAATATCCATCCTCGCAAATCTTACATTTGTATGATAATTGCTAATAGTATGACAATTTTACGATACGCCATCTGTTTATATAATAATTTGTCAAACCTCATAGGTTTAGATAAAAACACGTTTTATAAATTTGAAATATCATAAAATAAGACAAACGAAACCGAGATCAAAACGAGACGTTTGCATATACATATACACCCACACAATTATATTTAGAACAGAAGCGATTCGAACGCAATAATTCGCAATACTTAACACATTCAGTCAGACGTATCACAAAATGTAAAAGTACAGAAGGATACTTTAATCCAGTTTTTAGTTATTGCCCATTCTGAATTTAGCAGTTTATTTGCTATGCATCGAACATCATATAAAATCATTTCTGTCATTAAAAATACAAAGAGTTAGAATTTTTTGATATTGTTAATTTGGCAGAGGAACTTTGTTGTACCATCCACCAATTTATTTTTTATTTTATAACTGCACTCACATACAGGGTTGTTTTTAGTCAGGTAAATTTAATTTATAGAAACAATTTCACAAAAACGTGAAATTAATATAGGTATTCGATTACATATTGAGCAAATTATGGTTACTATAATTTTATTTTAAGTAAAATAAAGACGACTACGAGGTACTACAGCGAGCCGAAGTATGTGATGACTGACTTCATCAAGTGTTTTGTGAAATTCCTAAGATGAATAAAACTTTTTGAATTTTGAATTTTTACAAAACATCTTGTAGTACTACGTCGTATTACTATCAATGAAATGCCGCGTCTTAGTAGCTATATTCATCAACAGCGACTATTTGTAAAAAAGTTTGTGGTTTTTGTACTGAGCGATACTAAAATAAATATACGTTTATATCGTATGTAAGAAAATAATATTTAAATTTGGCTGGTGACTAAAATCAACCCTGTATATTATATTTGTCAATACAAATACAAGAGCAAGTAACAAAACCAAACCTAGAATCACAAGCTGAACTGGCATTCGTAACCTATTTGTTTTAATTCGTATAATCCTGACTGAAAAAGACTGCCAAGAGTTTTTTTCCGCCGGCTTTTTTGTCTCTTGGTCTACTGTAATATCTTATTCAATAACAGCTATCAACACCTTTTTAAAGCCGAAGTACAAGATTGTGACGTCATTAAGGGGCCATTCGATGGTCTTATATGAATAAAATTTTTCATTTCATTTCATTTTCATTTCATTAAGACTCTATGCGAACAAAAGTTACGCTTGTCACAGAAACCCGCCTTCTACTCAGTTTATTTTTATGTGTAGCGGACATAAAAATTCACAAAACTTTCGTAGGCGGGAGTTTCAAATCAGTTGAACGCGCGGACAGATTAGTTATACAAGCGACTGAATTAAATATTTTTGTTTATAAAGTTTCCATAAATAAGTGTTTAACTGTAATGTGCATTACATTTTTATATATCAAAATAAATAATGCCAATTCTATACAGTGCAGTGGCAAATGAAGGAACAATAGTGGGCAGTGTCTGTTCTTGCAAAGGCAACTTTACGGAAATAGTGAATGAACTTTTACAAAAAATATTGCTTCGCGATCACAAAAAGACATACTTTCATGGAAAATATTTGTTCCACTATATTGTGGACAGTAAAACTGTTTATTTATGTATAACTGACAAGGTAAGTTGTTTATAAGTATAATATTTGCTTCCATGCTGGACTGGGAGCGAAAGAAAAACGTAGAATGTGCCAGCTGCTTCTCTTTCCGGGCATACTGTAAAAGTCAGTTAAGGGACAGAGGTTTTAAAGGCGTTTTTGTGGGCGACAGGCTGACCCCCTGTCACTGCAATAGTCTCTTTCCATCTTTATAATACCTCCAAATTTTTAAAACGTGACATCAGATGGTTTTATAACCTCTGGTGTTCTGCCTACCCCATAAGGGATACAGGCGTGACGTTATGTATGTATGTGTATGTATGTATTTGTTACTTTTCAACCGACTTCCAAAAAAGGAGGAGGTTCTCAATTCGTCCGTATATATTTTTTTTGTGTCTATGTTACACGATATTTCGGAAAATTATGAATTGATTTTGAAAATTGTTGTTTCATATGATAGAGGATACTTCATAGTTGGTCCCATTTAAATTTCATCGAAATCGGTTGAGTACTTCATTGAACTTTTGAAAAAATAAGTATCATTTCGGAGTTTACGTTGATGACATTCTCAACTCAGCCAAAGTTTTGACGTGAAGTCGGTTTTTTTAATGCTCTGCATTCGATGATTATTAAATGGAACAATAAGCTTACTCAAACTTTTTTTTAAATAAATAGCCGTTTTTTCTGTAATATTCAAATTCAAACTATCTGTTGTGTACCTATCCGTAGGGTATAAAGGCTTTAAGCTTATAAGCTGCCTAAACCTAAGTTTTAAATGAATGATGTAAGTCACGACGAGGTCTAAGAAGGCGCAGCTACAAATTGAGATATTTGGCGACCGTATTTTGTAGCAGCAGCGTGGTCGTTGTTATTTCTACAGCAGCATTACGTGTATGTGGCATGGATCATTCGTGAAAGTATGAAGTCAATAGCCGAATAGTCCAAATAGTCTTAATTCGCGATTCATTTTACTAAATAAGACATTTTAGAACAGTTTTTATCGCCTTTAATTAAACTTTAATGTATATTGATGTTTCGGTGCCAAGTACTGATATCACATATTTTTTTTGCATGAATATTTTGACTCTACAGTATAAATACTTAATGCAAAAAACTTTTTTTAAAACAGACATGTCAACGATCGCGGGCTTTTCTATTCCTAAATCAAATAAGAAGAAAATGTCAAGAAATATCAAGCGATGAATTGAGGTCGTTTCTAGCCGAAACAATGTACCGGTACAGTGAAGATTATAGCGATATCACTATTAGAAAAGGAGAGTTGGATGAATTGAACAATATCAGTGTCGAGAGTAGCGGTAAGTTAACTGGAGCGCCAACATATGAAGTTAGATATAAGTCATGCAATTAATAGTCTTATATTCAATAATGAGAATATTTTTTATGAACCGACTTTCAAAAAATGAGGAGGTTCTCAATTCGTCTATATGTTTTTTTTTGTGTCTTTGTTACACGATATTTTGAACAATAATTATGAATCGATTTTGATTTCATATGATAGAGGCTACTTCATAGTTGGTCCCATATAAATTTCATTGAAATCAGTAGAGAACTTCATTGAAATTTTCAATTTTTTTTAAAAATGTGTATTATTTCGGAGAATGCTTACGTTAATGACATTATAACTCAATCAAAGTTTTAACGTGAAGTCGGTTTTTTAATGCTCTGCATTCGTTAATTATTGGATATATAAGTACAGATATTAATAATTTTATAATTAATAGCGTGATCTCCGTGGTGCAGTGGTATACTACTGCGTCAATCGTGAAGTCGAGGGTTCGAATCCCGCACGGAACAAAAAAAATGCTTCGTGTCTGGGTGTTTATCTATACAGGGTTACTGGTTAAGACGATCTAGATCCGTTAAAGGCGTGTAGTACCTACCCGTCTTTTCTAACTGATTTCACCATGACACACGCTACACCAAAACTTCGACTAGACATCGTCGATTTTTGGATATTAAATGTAATATTTTGAAGTTGGTGCACTTTTTTACTATAATTATTTATTTTTTACGTGCAGATTAAGTTGCTCTATGATCTGTTTCCAAAATTCAACTTAAGATTACTAAATACATAGTTCTGAGCGATTAAAAGTTCAAATAATCAATTATTTTTTACCTTTTTTTGATACACATTTAGCAATCTATTTATTATTTTCTTTCGCTCCATGCTGGACTTTGAGCATAGAACTTGCCAGCTGCTTCTCTTCCCGGACATACTGTAAAAGCCAGTTAAGGAGCAGAGGTTGTATTGGCGTTTTTGAGGCCGATATGCTGACTCCCGGTCACTGCCGGTCACTGGATGTCTTTGACGACCGGCTGGTGTAGCGGTAACATACATTGCCTTCTATGCCCTCTGGGTTCGAATCCTGGCGGCGGTGGATATTTGTGTGATGAATATAGATATTAGTCGTCAAGTCATGGATGTTTTATGTTTATTTAAGTTTATTCTAATAAAAAATATGCATTTATTCAATATGTAGGTATGTTTATATATTTCTTAAGTATATCAGTTATCTAGTATCCATAACACAAGTTCTTTAAGAAACTTAATTTGGGCTAGATAATGTTGTGCGAGTGTCAGAAATATTTATTTATATTCATTTATTATTTACTGCAGTAGTCTCTCTCCATCGTAATAGTCAAACGTGACATAAGATGGTTTTATAGCCTCTGGTGTTCTGCCTACCCCATAAGGGATACTGGCGTTAAGTTATGTATGTATGTATGTCATTCTATATTCCAACCCTTTCACCACGGATGTCTCCTAATTTTATTTGGTGGATGTCGGAATTTGGTAAAAAATCTAACCAAAATAGACGTATAATAGCAACCAAAATATGGAACATAAAAGATTCATTTCATTTTTATTTTTCAGAAAATATTTTGGGGGAAAAAATATTAAATGTACTTTACAATCCAGATGAAACATTACAACATCCAGTAAGTTCTTAACATTTAATTGTCTCTTTTATTGCAATGTAATCTGAAATATCGAGTTGACAAGATAAGACATTAAAAAGCTAAATAAAGAAGCAATAACATAAACTTAAATCGAAGAAGTATATTACACAAAGCCCTAAGAAGCCAGCACATTAATGGTGGCCTCAAACTCAAAATGCCTTATTGTAATTATCGAAAAAAAATTAGGTATATAAACGGTTAGAAAATGCTGTCATAGTAATTTAAAGACGTCGAATTTTATATTATATTCTAAGTTTTGACATCCTAGTGTACGATAAAGATTTCATCAATAGATAAATACTAATAATTGTCGTATAGCCTTAGTGGAAAGTCGATCGAGTCAAAATCAACTGATTTTGTTGTCATGCTGTATGCAACGACGGTTATCGAGTGTTCAAACCCATGACTATTTTTTTAATTTTTTTTTAAATATTATAGACTATTTACATTTTTTTAATAATAAATAATGCAACGTATTTAAACATTCAGTGATTATAACGATTCGTTCTTAAGTCTGTTGTTTTTTTTTAAATACCTATTCGGTCTTAAACATCAAAATCTATTCATAGAAAAATGTGCAAAAATCACTAGAAACTTAAGGTGACATATTGAAAAAATGCATTGACTTTCATCGCATTCTATGAGAATATGACAAGACGAGCGGATCTGAAATCTTGATATGAGTAAATTCATATCTTTATCTATACTTTGATTGCTCAAAAACATTATTTAATGATTTCGAATAGATCGTTTTTTTTTCGAAACGTCTAAAATACTTTTTCTTAAATTACCACGTAGTTATGAAATCCAAATGCCTAGAAATAACTTAAATTCACTTCACATTCGAACTGCTCAAAATAACATAGCATTAACCATTATTTTTTTATCGACTTTTGAAACGATTTTAATATTTGAACGGTGTCGATAATCACGATTTCTATGCAATACGCAACCTTATGTCGGCGTGTTGACGTGCTAACATTTCAAGAATAAATATTCCAATGTGCCTTCTTAACACAAAGCTGTTACATAATTTAATCAGTTTATAACATATTATATTTTTTCTTTTTCAGGCCTCGTTCCAAATAAATACAATTCATCAAGTGACAGAACTATCAGAAAAGCAGGGAAGTCACAACTTCGCATTTGTAATTATATGTATTTTAGGCATCCTCTTAGCTGTGTACTGCAATGTGTTCACAGTAAGTGCGCCTGTTTGTGTGATATTATTCATTAGCTTTTTAATAAGGATTAAATTAAATAAAAAATAAACTGTTACAAATGTATCGTGTGTGTCTAACTATATCGACTTCTTTTTTTAACTGTACTATCGGGGACACTTCAGCCTGGCAACCACTAAGTTCACTTTTGCTTGCACTCAAAAAATTTAACAGATAGTAAAACAGTTCGGGCGCCACAAAAATACTTATGCGACATTTGTTTTAAGTGATCAGGCGGATATGGCTGCGATGGTACCTATTCCTAGAACCTCAGTAACTTATGTCCAAAAGATTCTGATAATTGTGTCTAATTGTAACCTCAATTGGGTTAAAACAGGTATTTTATTGACCAAAAATTTGGCTAAAACACTTAAGATATGTAAATAGGGATGCGCCGATCCGTCCGATTTTTTGGAAAATCGGATCTCGAAGCCATACGATCTAACGATTTTTGGATCGGATCGAGACCATGCGATTTTTTGGCGTATCGATACAAAAGTTCGAAGATCGGATCGCTTGGATCGTGTATGAATTGAAAGGCGGTTTATACCTACCTACATATACCACTCACGATTTTGTTAGGACCGAACTTGATCTTTTGTTTACGTTTCGTTCCAAACTTGGCGGCGGCGGTGGCGTCTTTTGCGGGTAGATATACGAGCATCTTATTACATTTTATTATAATCTGACTGTGTAGGTAGGTAACCAAGAAAACATAAGTACGAGTTGATTAGTTTCTATTTCATTGTCTCCGATAATCTCAGATGTGCGGACGTTTTGTTAATAAAAACTGATAGGATTGGTTAAGATACTTATCCGATAATTATCATGATTCATTCGATTATTATAAAAATCCTATTTTTTCGAACCCTGGTTGTTAGTATTTACAAGTGCATGCTTAGTTTATTTTTAAATAATAAATTGGTAAAAATTTAATTGTGTCTTGTTTTTTTGCATCCGATTTTTTTGATATCGGATCGTCGGCATGCGATCAAATCCGCGGATCGGATCGACGTATTACGATCCGATCCGATCCTTAAAATCGGATCGATGATCTGGATCGCGCATCGCTATATATGAATCATAATCGACCCGATGATTGTAGCATCTGAGCCCATGGACGCCATTATCTATTCTATGGCAGTGAAATAAGAATGAAAACTTGTAGCCAACTGCACATGACATAAATCTTATTTGTAATATGAGCAAAAACAAATCAGCATGATGTTACTGTGAAATTCGAAACAATATGGCGTCTTGACATTCTTATTCTTAGTAAGCACGCCTAGTAGATGGTAAGATTAAATTATGTCTTAGCGACCAAAGGTACTTACCATTGATTCTGTTGTCCACAACCCAATAAGAAAGAACTGTAGGAACGGTTGTTTGCTCCCACTCCCAAAAAAGGGATGGCCCACGGCCAGACAGTTGGTGTCGGGAAGCTGTATATACTCGCTGCTATTAAATTTGTTAATAGCGCGATGTACGATCTGTTGTACACTCATCGTAGTTACTATGAAGCTTCGCTAGATCTCTACAGAAGTATAAAAAAGCTAGGTGCTTAAAATTACAAAAGTTAATAAATACTCACATAAAACAGCTGTTTATTGTGCGTACTATTCTGCAACGTATAGAACAGTTTGTGAGCTCCTCTCGAAGCGGTATGCGCCCCCACTAGCGACGACAGCGCCCCCACTACACTCTCGTTCAATTGTTGCAATGCGAGCTTGCGTGTGTTTTCTGTGAGGGAAAGTTATCTTAATATATAAAACTGTTCCGTTACTGACTGAGTGACTGACAGACAACGTACAGCCATTCGGCGTAAAGAGCTGAAATTTAGATCCCCCTTTTTTTAGGAAGTGTAGAAGAGCACTAAGGAAGGAATTCCCGAAATTTTTAGTTTGTACCTTTTTAGTTTGTATGAAAAGTCTTATTCCCTGAGTGCACAGATGTAAAACTTGCTATAAAGGTGCTCCAATTTTATTTATTTTATTATTTATTTATACTTCATTGCACACTTACAAAATTATAAAAGAAAAAGAATAAATTGGAACAAAAACAGTTTTGAAAGGTACAATAGGCGGCCTTATCGCTATAAAGCGATTTCTTACAGACAACCTTAATGCGTGTCTGGTTGTATTATGGTAAGAATTCCCGAAGTTCCTACGGGAACGGGAAATATAGAACTTTTTGACTTGTATGAAAAAACTTATTTCTTGAGGGCATAGATGTGAAACTTGGAATAAAGGTTAAATAAAACTACTTTTTAACCGGATTAATCGCGTATAATTTATATTTTACATTTCAACTCGACGTTTCGGTGTCTTTGCAGACGTGGTCACGAGCGACGAGCGACTGTCATCAGTCGCTCGTGACCACGGGCTGACCTGACCGAATGTCAGTGAGGTCGGTCAACACAACTCGGACATGAACTAATAACGGTTATCAAGATAACGATATTATTACATCATCATTTGCATATTGCTTTAATACTTTCACTTTTGCATTAGCAGTTTCATGTGGTTTTAATCCCCTAGAACTTAATCACATAAAAAAATCTTGAAAACCTTACACAGTGTCATACTACTGAATAATATAGCTATCTGATGATATTTTATTTAATCGATCTAGCTTTTCTTTTGTTCTATTAATAAAAGAGGGGATCTTTTTTTTTATGAGTCGGCAAACCACTTAAGCATTAGAAAAAAATACAATATTTTATTGTATTATAATAATTATTCCTACATGTTTTACGTATTTTACACATTACCTATGTATTGCATAGAATACCGGATTATACAAACTGCCTGTAACAAATATAAATAAAAGGATAGTGTCGATCCGTGGTATCGATAGATAAAACCTGCTTACGATATGATAGAGAAAAAAATGGTAATCAAATATATATGAAAACTGATGCAGCCAAACTAACACACTAACAAGCAATGTGGAGCTCAGGAGAGTTAAAAAAGTATTTCAAAGTATGAAAAGAAATGAATTTTCATACATACTATGCGTTGCAGTGCTTAGGTACTGAAATCTAATTTTACATTTTAAAGCCAATTTTTTTGTGTGCGATGAAGGGTAATTGTGTAAAAAAAAACACTGACTGACATGTGTGTGTCATAAATCCGCACTAAAAGTATGTACTCTGAGGATAGTAAACGTTTACAACCTTGTAAGAATCTACAACGTTTTGTCAAGTATCATTTATGTGCACTAAGCAATCAAAGAGCTAGAGGATGTTTTACCAACGATACACAAAATATATGTTTTCATTTAATGCCTTCCGCTTTTATCAACGTTGTATAAACGATTCTTAAAAATTGGGCACCGATTGAAAAAATACCCTGTGATATGTTTATTTAAGTTTATTTTGTAATAAAAAATATGATTGCTTATACATTTCTTAAGTTGTTTATCTGTTATCAATTAACCATAAACTATGTTCTTTAAATAACTTAATTTGAGCTATAAAGTGTTACAAGTATATTAAAAAATGTTTACCACTTATTAACATAAGCAACTTAATTTGAATAATTGATATATTTTTGGAATGAGCTCACCAATGCATTTAATTAAATATCTATTTACCGTGCCACCTTTTTAGAAAATAAATGTCGTCCTGTACTAACATAACACATCCTAAATTAAATTTATGTGATAAAATCTTGAAGTGATATAAAAATATATCCACAGTTTATTTAATCGATATCGATAAATCGAAAACCACTGAACCCTCATCACTAATTAGTGCTACTCAATTGGGTAACAAGGAAATTTCGAGAACAACGAGATCAATTATGTTTATCTAAGATTAACTATATTGTAATGGCACAAGATATACTTTAATTTAATGTTGTTATGTAAAAAATGGATTTATATTAGATTTATATGACTTATGATTTAATGAAAAAAATATCAAAATTTTGTTAGCTCATGGTGTGAAACACCTGTACTGGAAAGATTTTTCTTACTGCTTTCATTATTTTATTTCAAAAAACAACAACAAGACATTGTAATGTAGAAATTTATCGGAATTATATCGGGAGCTACGTATCAGTGCGATGCTATCAAGTAAGTGCCATGGTCCGAGCGGCGAGTAGGCCGTGCGCGGCTCACTATTGACAAGCGTGCCACGCGCACTTACCATTTCCATAGGATTTCTCTATTTTGAGGTAATTACTTTCATTTAAAGTCAATATCAATATAGAACTTGTATCTACCGGTCATCAACCTACCTTAAATCATTTTGTTTACGTCCATGTTATATCATTTTACGACAATATAGGGTCGCCTTATAATAGTCAATAATACTTTAATAGCAGATTAAGAATGATGCGGGTCATAATTAAGAAAAAAAAAATTATTTTTTTATTTTTCATAAATTATAATTTCAAAATTCTTCTAAGTGATCAAAATTTAAGTATGATTTGTAGTTTATGACTACACAGCAAGTAATAAAAACGTTTCTACTCTAATCTATTTAGTCATAAAGTGTAGATCAATCTTAAATTTTACTCACAGAAAAGAATTTTGAAATTTTAATTTATGAAAAATAGTAAAAAAAAAAATTTTTTTTTCGAAATTTAGACCCACTCATCATTCCTAGCGGACCCTGTATAAGTACCTTTATCCTGAAAATTCCTGGTGGACAAGTTGCCCGCGGGCGCGCCGCCGCCCGGCCACCACGCCTTCAGCACCACGCTGATGTAGTAGTGCAGCATCTGCTCCGAGAACAGCCACGCTATCGTCTCCTTTATCTGCCTGGAGAGGACATTCGTTCGTTAGATTATTAACTTATGTGATAAATTACTTAGTTTACAATAGAATTGATTTAAGTTTTCACTATTTCATTTTATTTCGACGGCTGATGTAGTGGTAACATACATTGCCTTCTATGCCAGAGGTTCTGGGTTCGAATACCGGCGGCGGCGGATAACGGTGTGATGAACACAGATATTCGCCGTCAAGTCATGAATGTTTATATGTTTACTAGCTGACCCGGCAAACGTTGTTTTGCCATATAAATAAAAAAAAATAGATGTTGGCCGATTCTCATAGATACCAAATAAGCACAAAAAATTTCATCAAAATCGGTCAAGCCGTTTCGGAGGAGTATGGCAACGAAGACTGTGACACGAGAATTTTATATATTAGATTTAAGTTTATTCTTATAAAAATTATGTATTTATTCAATATGTATGTTTATATATTTCTTAAGTATATCAGTTATCTAGTATCCATAGCCCAAGTTCTTTAAGAAACTTAATTTGGGCTAGATAATGTTGTGTGAGTGTAAGAAATATTTATTAATTTCATTACATTTATTTCATAACAATCATTACAATCGTGTGAACAATTTATAAATTATTATTATTATAAAATTATATATAGATATATTAAAATTTTTAAACATAACCTTTGTTAAATCCTAACCTAAACGTATTGAAATTATATTAAAATAACAAATGTCTTCATAAAAAAAATCTAAAACATAAAATTTGTCCTACACTACACAGCCTGCAAACTGGACGACCGAGGGCACGGTATAATAACGTTCGTCCAGTTATCAGCCCTATGTACAAGTTTCCAAACAATTTGCTGTAAATAAGATTTTCAAAGATACAGTCATGACCACGGGGTTTGTACACGCAACGAAATATAAGATATACTGAATTGGGAGCAAAAGAATGTAGCAGATGCTTCTCTTCCCGGGCATACTGTAAAAGTCGGCAGTCAGCTAAGGGACAGAGGTTTTATAGGCGTTTTTGTGGGCGATAGGCTGGCTCACTGCAGTAGTCTCTCTCCATCATTGTAATACCTCCAAATTTATCAAACGTGACTAATGTTCTGCCTACCCCGTAAGGGATAAAGGCGTGAAGTTATGTATGTATGTAAGATAAGTCTCCCGGTGACCCTCATCACACTGACCTGGTGGTGCTGCGGCCGTAGGTGATGCTGACGAAGGTGACCAGTGTTCGACGCAGGACGCGGAACAAGCCGCGCATGTCGAACAGTTCGCTGAGTAACGCGTATAACGGCTCGGCGGTCGTATCGCGGTCTTCACTGTTCACTGCGCCTGGGTGAGAAATGTCCTAATAGAATTATAATAATCAACGAATGCAGAGCATTAAAAAAACCGACTTCGCGCCAAAACTTTGGCTGAGTTGAGAATGTCATCAACGTAAACATTTTTCAAAACTTTGAAATTTTCAATGAACTACTCAATCGATTTCAATGAAATTTAAATGGGACCAACTATGAAGTATCCTCTATTATATGAGATAACAAGTTTTAAAATCAATTCATAATTGTCCGAAATATCGTGTAACAAAGACAAAAAAAAACATACAGACAAATTGAGAACCTCCTTCTTTTTTGGAAGTCGGTTGAAAGGACAACTTCAGTGGCCCAATAGTTTACGAAACAACTACATTTTTCGCGGGGTCAGGCTTTCTTTCTCTCTTTCTCCGTTCCTTCCTTCGCCCTCCCTCCCTAGAACTACTCTTACACTCATAGGAATCAGGTCAAAATTTGTGTAATAATGTCATAGATAACCTCTATAGACGTCTATGAAATTTGTTAACACAATTATAGCCAAGTCCCGAATTCAAATCCAAACACTTTTATTGCCATTTGCATAGAATGGAGAAATATATTAAAACATACAGTAATATAGTTACATGAAATGGTGCAATATGGGCGGCCTTATCACTTCAAAGTGATCTCTTCCAGGCAACCTTAAGATTAATCTTAGAATTTTTCAAAAAACATAACATGGCGTCATTATTTTATAAATAGTATTAATATGTATATAAATAGGTATAGGTAAAATAATATAATATAAAATAATAGACTTACAATATAATAAATACATAGATAAATATATATAAATATATATATCAGATGGTCTTGTAACCTCTGGTGTTCTGCCTACCCCAAAAGGGATACTGGCGTGACGTTATGTATGTATGTATAAATATATATAGACATATACTTGGATACATAAAAGTATTTAAAGTCCCGAAGTACACTCTTTGTAAAATTACATGTCGAAGTTTCAATCTTACTAACTAACAGCCCGTTCACACATGGTCCGTTTTACTGGATACGTTTTACCGGATACGTTATTTATTCATCGATGGCGCATGGAGTTGTATGGGCGACTTCACATATGGCACAGTATTCAGTATACGTATTTACGATACAAAAAAGGTATCCAGTAAAACGAATCTAGTAAAACGAATCATGTGTGAACGGGCTGTAACTTGCGCTCAATTTTTAACCACATCATCACTTACAATAAGGATGAAATTACTGTGATTGTAAAAAATGCTATCTATAATAGGTATTGGGGGAGCTTCATTTTCGTGAGCCGAAAGACGCACACTGCTGGTCAGATTCTCCACGTCGCGCCGCTTTCAACTACCGTTTGACGTTCGTTAAGAATATTTTATATTCTTTAGATTCTAGGAATATATTTTGCTAGTCTTTAAAACTGTACCTCTAACTGAGCCAGTCATGTTCTTACTGCTGGCGTCTCCATTATTGTCCAAGTAGAGAGACATTTCGTCCTCGTCGGCGGATACGTGCGAAAACGATTCTTTCTCCTGCGACGACCGGGCCGTCGCTTCGCTGCTTGTACTATTAAAAAAATACAAAACTTAGATTTTAAAAAACACTGACACACCTACTATGTGGCCCTAAAGAAACTTTTATTATAGGGTTGTGTTATGGAGGCAACACAGCGGAACTAGGGTGTATCCTGACGTGACTGTACACCCAGACCCGAACCAGATTATACTCTAGAAAATAATTCAATGCAGTAAACTGACAGTTCGAAATGTCAAAACGAGAAATAATGATACCAGTTAAAATCTTCGTAGATTGAAATTGAATGGTACTTTTTCATTCGTTTAGTATAAAATTTTAAAGCAATGTATAAAAACGTGAATTTGAGGTGTGTGCGTGTTAAGATAAGAGTAACTTTGATGAAAATAAACATATCTAGTGCATTAAAACGGTTACGGTTAGAAGTAAAATTAGTTTTTTGCAATATTTTGAAATCAACAAAAAAATAAATGACACTCTAAAAATAAAAGTATAAAATATTTGGCGACTCAAAATATTTTTTTTCTCAATTTCACGACATTATTAATAAAAAAATCATTCGTTTACTTAATCCACATCACTATTTTTTTCAACCGACTTCCAAAAAAGGAGGAGTTTCTCAATTCGTCTGTTTTTTTTGTGTCTTTGTTACACGATATTTCAGACAATTATGAGTCGATTTTAAAAACTCTTTTGATTCATATGATAGAGAATACTTTATAGTTGGTCCCATATAAATTTCATCGACATCGGTTGAGTAGTTCATTGAAAATTCCAAAATTTTGAAACAATATATATATGATTTCAGAGAATTGTTCTGTAGATTACATTATAACTCAGCCAAAGTTTTGACGTGAAGTCGGTTTTTTTAATTTTATTCTTCCGTAAAGTGGGCACACGGGCACTGTCATTTTACTGCATTGAATTATTTGCCGGAGATGTATACACTTCGCAATTTATTCGGTTGTCCTAAGGTTCAAATTCCAATTAAAATGTATACATCTTATTACACGTGACTGTAAGCATCCAGACCCGAGCCAGATTTGAAAAGTTCGTTTCCTAAACTGACCCGGCTGGGACTCGAACCTAGGCCTTCTCACGCCAGAATAGCTGTCAATTGTTTTTATAAAGATGAAAAATGCTTTTTTGTCGGTGACTAACCCCGCGTTTGACCTGATGGTAATTCCCTCGGAAGGAACTAACTCTTCATAAGATATTGCCGGGACATATCAGCACTTTTGGTAACATTTAGGGGCAGACCCCTTTGGGTCAAGCGAAAATACTATAACAAATATATGAAATTTCTTTAATTTTCGATTGTAGAATGAAAATCACCTTCACGACATAACAATTAGGTTATTGGGTAGTCAGTTAACAGTCAAAATATTTACATACCTCTTGAAGAGCGTTGAAAAAGAGAATTTATTCTTTTTTGGCAAATCACCCTGCTTCAAATATTCGGAACTGGGATTCAGAAAAGTGTATAGAGCTTCACTGGAATTTAATCTATCGTCTTCTAAAACAAACTGAAAAAAACAATGAAAAGTTTAAAACAAATAACTACACAGTTTTTGACCATTTGTTGTTAAAAGTGTTGTTCGATCAGGATTCAAGCGCGTTTATTTTTTTATATGTATTAAAACGCGCGTTCTACCTCCTTCTCACCTGGTGGTAAGGAAAGATGACACTAGGGTTTATTAAGGAATTGCTGGATTATACAGGGTGACTGGTGATTTTTAAAGGGAGATTATACAGGAGACTGGTGGATCACTTTTGAAGTAAACCTAACTGAAAATTTAAGAATTCATCACGCAACGTATAATTACACTGGAGCACATACTACTTTTGCGGCGGCGGCTTACAGAGTTATTTATGTATAGGGAATTCGAGTGAAAAATTAACCTTCTTTTATTACATAATTATGGTCACAATCGAGTACAGAGTGCTCTCCTTCAATATCTAAAATTTGTCACCCTGTATATGAAATTTGGTCACTAGCCAGGCGGACCCTGAAGGGGTCCTATCACCCAACGGTGGTCACTTGGATAAGCCGCCCTTTAGGACACGCTCATCCGGGAAAATTGCTCGCTTTTTGTCACTTTTCTGATGATATCACTTTTTACTTGGGCAGACATGCAATACGATATTCGATATCGTCTATTTTGCCTACTAGTCTTCACAGTCTTAAAAATAATAAAAGTAAATGAAAGATTAATTAATACTTACTTCTAAATATTTTTGTATTAAAGTCTTAGCCTTATCTAATGAGTTTCTGTCATTCTTTCCAAATAAGAACTTGAACGAATTTGAGGGTAGTTCTAAATTCTTTAACTCTGAACACATAGGCCGTAACTTTCGATGTAGTTCCTGCAATAAAAACATGACTTAAAAACATCCATAGCTAAAAGGAAAAACAATGAAATAGATTACATGCATAAAGAAAATAGAATACCTAGTTCATTGAACTAAATATTGCGTAGTAATGGGTGTTTGGAGGCTGCGTAGACAAATGGAAAAGGTTGATTGGAGAGGCTGGAGGGTATTTATTGCGTCTTATTAAACTACATTAACCTTATGTTCAGTTTTTTTTTCTACTTAGTACACATTTTTACAGCTAAAACTTTAAAAAAGTTACTGTCGATAACTAACAAATGATTAGATTCGGCGTCACACACAAACATGCTTTTCAAAAGTAGCTACTTTAAAAGTATTCTCTTAAAAAAAATTGCACAAATATTAATGCTTCTTAAATTTGGTTACTCGCAATATTATTATTTCGGTCCAAACACCCTTTATAAACATTATATCATGTCTGACCATGATATAGCATTGAGATGTAACTCACTATTAGATCTTTTAAACCGACTTTTTAAAAAAGGACGTTATCAACTCGACCCGTATGTATGTAATATTTCCAGAACTGCAAAGTTTTCGTATTAAATTTCAAAAGTGTGTGTATGTATTTTTATGTTTGTGTTAACATATCTCCGGAACTACAAGTCCGATTTAATTAATTCTTTTCTTGTTGTACTAGGTATTGTTCAACTTAGAGAATACTGCGAGTTTCATCACAATAGGTTCAGTAGTTTTTGAGATAGGGTTTTGAGTTGTTGTATCAAAGTGAGTTTATTCAAGACAGAAGTTATCGTTTTTATTCTTTACTTTTTAGTTCTGTTATATTCTTTCTAAACATACATAGGTACTCGTAAGTTAATTACGTACAATTTTGAAGTCAGTTTTTTAAGCTATTGCATAGCTTCTATCGCAGGCCTTGAGCATGGGGACCGAATCCAAAAATTCCGTAACGAAAAAAACCTAACACCCCCCACTCCGACCGGCACAGCGTTGATACTTTGATTTCATAACTTTACATGCGGGCTTTAATAAACAATCAGCGCTATCTACTAGGAATTTGTGGAACTTCATATTAGATCAAACATTACTGCATTAATAAAATAAATAAATAATTATAATTGCATAAGTTGATAAAAAAATGCTATGCAATAGCTTTACCGCGGCAGTCTCCGAGTGCCACACGTTTTTTTTTAAATAATTTTTAGGTAATAAGGTGATGTCGATTGCACGTAGTGGAATGAAGACGCAGGTTATACCTGGAACTCGCTGAGGGTCCGCAGCAGCACCCAGCCCGTGGAGATCTGCTCCGGCTTGTCGTCGCCCACCTGCTCCCGCTCCGCCATGTGCACCACTATCACGAACTGCGGCGGCTTTGACTCGTCTATAACCTGAAAACGAATAATACCTACATCACTTCACGCCTGTAATAATAATTTTCGGGTCTTTCCGCCGAAAGGCGTGTAGCTGTAAGCATACATAATAATAAATCGTTCGCCGGTTTCTGTCTCTCTTGCTCTGATCCCCGACCGACTGGTCCGATTGTCGGGTCTTTTCCGCCGAAAGGCGAGTAGTTATAAGTATACTAAATAATAATAATAAAAACTTTATTAAAACATTAATGCAGATAACATTACAAAATAAAACCACTGAATCCCAAACTAGCGTGAGCTGTATTTTGGGATTCAGTCCCACAGGTATTCTTAATTTTTATTACTACTTAGGTATATTACAATTAGGCAACATAGTTTAATATTGCGTGTACATTATTCTATAATAACAAATTATTATGATTCAAGAGGTATTGTCCACATAAATAATAGTTGTATAAATGGAATGAAAACTTATTTTGTGTAGAATATGTAAATAGAATATAAACATATAATCATAAATAAATACTTGCATACTATATTGGATATAAATTTTAATACCTAATACTTATAATTTATAATAGTTTTATAATATTTTTTTTGAGTTTTTGCTTTTGATGATGCTCAACTATTCTTAAAATAACTGAAATAATAGGCTAAATAAAATCATCACACGACCAGGACTCGAACCTGGAACCTCTTATACTTTTGATTGTAAAGTTAACAAATCCAACAATTACATCTGTTAATAATGCATAGGAAGAGCGAGGCATTCCCAACACAAGTATCTTAAGATTACTTTCTGGGAAGCCCCGGCAACTGATTTGTAAATGATTTACTGAAATAAACTATTTTTTTTTTTTTTTTTTTTTTTTTTTTTCTCGTTTGCCGGACGAGTGTTCTTCTACTGAGCTACCTGGGCCTGGCGACAAGCTATCGAAATTACTTGGCATACTTTTCTATATCCTAATGGAATAGCTTTGCAGCTAAACCACCCGAGCCCAGTATCTTTTCAAATATTGTAAAATCTCAGTTAAAGTGAAGCATTGCAATGTTTAATAATATTTTTAAGTTTTTACATTTAATAAAGATCAATTATTCTTTTTTTCAGTTATTTTAAAAATAATAGTTTTTATTGAAATTAAGGAGTGAAATGGCTGCATGGGTTAAATTAAGTATGATAAAGGGTGAACCATCAGGATCGTCAATATGGGAAAGTCTCAAAGTAAGAGATACGAAGATCTATTCTTTGGAACCATGTCATCTATGTTAATAATAGGATAAACTGCATTCATAGATTTAAAAAAAACTTGTTCTCTGCTCGGGAATCGAACTTGAAACTTTGAACTTTTGAACCTCAGATAAAAAATTGATTTCGATAATTATTCGAATTATACTCAAATAATTTGCGTAATCCTGCGTATACCCAGATTAACCCAAGTTTATTTCATCTTCTAGGATTACTCTTGTCATGTACAAAAAACAATTGACTAGATACATAAATAAATAAATAATAAATAAATAAATATTTCTGACACTCACACAACATTATCTAGCCCAAATTAAGTTTCTTAAAGAACTTGTGTTATATACAGAACTAGATAACTGATATACTTAAGAAATATATAAACATACATATTGAATAAATACATATTTTTTATTAGAATAAACTTAAATAAACATATAAACATCTGTAGCGGCATCTAGTATCGCTTCATAGTACCTACGACGATGACGACACAACGGCTCCTACAACGCGCTATCAACTAATTTAATAGCAGCGAGTATATATACAACATCCCGACATCAATTTTCGGGCCGTGGGTCGCGGCCTGCCACCCTTTTCTGGGGATTGGGAACGAACACCTTGTTCCCAAACATCCATGACTTGACGGCTAATATCTGTGTTCATCACACAAATATCCGCTGCCGCCGGGATTCGAACCCAGGACCTTCTGGTATAGAAGGCAATGTATGTTACCACTGCACCAGACGGTCGTCAATACATGAAATATATTTTTCATTTCTCATACTCGGAAAGTTACTATGTTTGATCCAAGTATCGGTCTGAAAATGCTTCATCCGACCCGCGGGTCGGAATGTTTCATACAAATTCATTCCGAACCAAGGGCCAGAATGGATTTCAAAACTAGAACTAATATATTTCTTATGAAGCCAGCTGTCAAAAATTTAGATTTTTTTATGTTTTTTTTTTATTTTAGAAGTCAAGTTAAAAGAAGTAATTCAAAAAATTATATTTGTCTATATTTTGTCACTATCATTTAAAAAAATATATCAATCAATATATATAAAACTGTTCCGTTACTGACTGAGGTACTGGTGACTGAGTGACTGACAGACAACGTACAGCCGCAAATACTGGGCGTAGAGAGCTGAAATTTGGAACAAACATTCTTTAGGGGATGTAGGGGTGCACTAAGGAAGAAATTCCCGAAGTTCCCACGGGAACGGGAAATATAGGACTTTTTAGTTTGTATGAAAAATCTTATTCCTTGAGTACACCGATGTGAAACTTGGTGTAAAGGTTTTTCAACGTGTGTCTGGTTGTGTTATGAAAGTAATTCCCGAAATTCCCATGGGAACGGGAAATATATGATGTTTTAGTTTGTATGAAAAAATCCCATCCCTTGAGTGCACGGATGTGATACTTGATATAAAGGTTCCTCAATAAGTATCTGTTTGTATTATGGAAGGAATTCCCGAAATTCTCACGGGAAGGGCTTGAACTGTATGAAAAATCTTATTTCTTGAGTGTACGGATGTGATACTTGGCATGAAGGTTCTTCAAAGAGTGACTGGTTGTGCTACGAAAAAAATTCCCACGGGCACGGGAAATATATGATTTTTAGTTTGTATGAAAAAAACTTATTCCTTGAGTGCATGGGTGTGATACTTGGTATAAAGGTTCTTTCAGTGGGTGTCTGGTTGTATAGTTTCTGAAATTTCCACGAGAAGGGTAGTCAAGCGCATACGAAGTTGCGGGATAAAGCTAGTAAATATATAATTTTCTTAATTATATATAATTATTTTAATACATAGGGTTGTTTTATGTAAAAAATGATATCTATACCTACATATAAATATGTCACCGATTTATATGTGAATAAAAATGTCACTTTAAACTTTACGAATTTTTCAAACTTTTCCATTAATTTTAAATAAATATTTAAGAAAAATGTTTTTTTTTTACTTTCCTTATATTCGAAATGAAAAGTAGAGTGTTCCCCGCGGGTGGATGACATTAATTCATACTCGGATTATATCCGCCCTCGCTGCGCTCGGGCGTCTAAACACCTCGTATGGGAATTGATGTCATCCCACCCTTGTTTAACAATCTACTATTAAAATGAACTCTATCGTATACCGAAAGATTGCATGCCTTTACGTTTTATAGAACGTATCAAAACATAGCATATATTAATCCGATCCTACACAGCTATAAATTAATTTGATTGCTCGAATAACTCTCACTTACCTCAGCACTATGCACAGTGGCCCGCCAACTGCCCAAATGCTCCGCCCACGTGTCTGTCCTAGCCAGGTGCGCTTCCAGCCGCATTTGCTCGCCGGCTAGCCGTTCCACTTCACCGGCTAACATGGCTAGCGCTGGAGATTCTGGCTTAAGGGACGCTCTTAGAGCTGCTAACGCCTGAAAAAGTAGTTTTTTTTTTCATTATTTTTTTACTATATAATCTGCAAAACTAACCTTAATTAGTACTATCTGAACATAAAATAAAACTCTAACTAGCTGTGTCTGTACAATAAATCAAACTTATAAGAGGTGGTTGAGTGATCGGTACAGAATCCAAAAATATTATTTGTATATTATATATTTATATTATTATTATTTTTTAATATTATTAACAAAAGTCTGTCTAACTATCCCTACATAATCGAACGCAAAAACTAGACAAACTAATAACCGATTTCGATAAAACTTTACACAATCATGCATTGAATTCCTTTTGTTACAATAAATTATGTATAAGTGTATTAATATACTACTACTAATGAGTTTTAGTTTGTTGGTGGATATTTGTGACTATTTAAATCTGAACAGCTATACGGATTTATATGAAAAGGCATAATTTTAGTCCTGGCTTTTAAACTCAAACTATAAAAATAATCAAAAGATTAAATACATAAATGTTAATTCATGTAAGGAATATTGCGTAAGTTTTGTTGTGTAATCGGTTAATCCAAATAAATAAAATATTGTATTGATTATGTAGTTATCTACTGCGGCCAAAAAACAGCAAAATAAATAAGTTGCGTTCGGAACCATCATCATAATGTTGATATGAAATTAAAAATAAACAAAAACGTTGTGAACAAGTAATAGGTAGTGCAAATATTAAACCATAAGTATAAAAAAAGTAGTAAATCCAAATATCATTTTTTAACATAACAGACTGCGTTCTTCCCATAATCAACGACACAAGTCAATGCCAACTGTCAAACTGACAAATCAACTGATTAATAGCAGCGGCCGGCTGAAAGATTTTCATTCCTTTATTACTGCTTTGTGATTACATGGTGCTCTGTTGTTACATGGTGGATAATTCTAACTTGTGTTTCTTAACACGAAATCGATAGTGACATTAGTTTTCAGCTTCTTATACTATCCAAAAATAATAAAAGAATCAACTTTATATGGTGGGCATAAAAGCCAGGCAATATATGGACACTGGGCACCCTTTCCATACAGATTTGTCCTAAATTCACACAAATTACTTTTTAATTATTTTGGCTAATATCAAGACTATGTTCTACTTTATTCGTATGATAGATATTCTAGTTCATCAAAATCACCTGTATTTTATTGCTATGCCTCTCATGCAGTTGGTCTAGCTTCCGCCTCGCGTAGGTAGAATGTTCAGTAAGGTGCAGCGCTCCTGCGCTATCCGCCGACGACACGGATTCATTCGACAACTGACGATCTTCTATCGGCGATCGTTCTAAGTTTATATCTGCTGAGATTTCGCTTGTTAATTGAATTCGATTATAAAGCCAAATAATTGAGTATTTATACATATAAAATACTTTATAAAGGCGATATACAGGGTTACTGGTTAAGTCGACCTATTTCACCATAAACCCCCTCCCTCAAACCTAACAAAAAACTAAAACAAAAAACCTAAAAAAAATCGAGATGTATAAAATATCGACTTTAATTTTTTAATAACTTTTTTAGATATTCCTAAAAGAAAAGTAAACTAAAAAAAATACAGATTTTCTGAACTTTCAATTGCTCAGAACTATGTATTGAGTAAACTTACGTAGGATTTTAGTCAAACTCTACAGCTCAACAGCATCTAAATCTGCATATAAAAAATATATAATGGTAATAAAAAAATCGGCAATAAAAAAAAACAATTAAAAGGTTTTGGGTAAGGTGTTTCATAGTGAAATAAGTTAGAAAAGACGGGTACTACACGCCCTTAACGGATCTAAGTTGACCTACCCAGAAACACTGTATATCGCACATGTATAAACATCAAAACGTCGACTTAAATGTAAGATGCGTAGGTATTATTATCAATAATTATACGCGATTAAATCTGGTTAAAGTAAGTCTGGTTAAATTGGCCAATGTCGCGACTCCACGGTAGCGATGGGGGATGTCGATCAAAAGAAACAACCTAAGAGACTTGAGATGGGTTTAATTATTGTTTCAATTTAAGTATATTACAAAAAGGATGTATGTTACCGATTATGTGTTTCGGTCGACGATTCGGCTAAGAGTGACGTATAGTTGGCCGTCGTTTGTCTTCGCTCGCCCCCCCCGAGGGGGGAACGGGGAAATCCGCTCGGGGCATTGGCCCCTTTCGGGAGGCAGCAGCGCAGCCCAAAGAGTTGGGCCGGTCCTTGGGGTGCCATAGGCGCGGCATCGATGGTGGCCTAGCTCCCCTCGCAATCAAGCCCGTCAGCGGTCTATCGCAAGACAGACGGCCGTCGGGCGATCAGCGTAGGGAGCTAGGGGATCAGCTGGCCAGCTACTGCCTCCAGCTGGGAAATGCCCAGAGCAAGGGCGGGCGCCGGGTCTTTCGACACGCTCAGCGCGTTTAGGGCCGTCTTGAGTATAGCCAGCGCGGCCTTGATGGCGGCGCCGGCTGGGCTGTCTCGTCCGGTGGGGGCCGCAACCGTCTCGACGCACGGGGCGGAGTTTGGTTTGCGGCGCCGTCTCCTCCTGGTCATCTTCGGTGTGGCCGCCGCCCCTGGGTTGGCGGGAGCCATGAGGCTAGCCTGCCCCAGGGCGGCGGGGACATGTCGGGTCTGGGCAACTGTGCCGGCCTTCCGATTGCGCATCTCGCGCTGGAAGACCCGGCAGGCTGCGCTACTTGCGGGGTGTGACTCCCCGCAGTTAGCGCACGTGGCGGGTTCTTCACGCGGTCTCGGGCAGGCTCCGGCGTGGTGTCCCTCCCCACACCGCACGCAAGCCAAAGGCCTGTGGCAGTTGTGGGAGGAATGCCGGAACTTTTGGCAGCGGTGACATTGCGCCGGGCCCCTCCTGCCCCGCCAGGCCTCAATTTTGATGCCCGGCATGCAGAGGAGCTCCGACACGCTGTAGATTTGCTGGAAGTCTGTGGTGCGGGCGATTTGGGCATAGTAAATGCAGCCCGGGCGCCCATGACGGGCGCGTATGGGCCGCACGTACTCAGCCTCGAAACCGCGGCGCTTCAATTCCTCGAGGATATCGTCCGGTGGGGTGTCGACGGGGAGGCCGCGTATCGCGACCTTGATATGCCGCTCGGCTGGAAGAGAATAGGAGAACCAGGAGATTCCCTCCTCCTTCTCCAGCCGAGCGAGATATCTCTGGACGACGCGGTATTCCACGTCGTCAGTCGGCACGAATCGCAGGCCCCTTCCGTGCGGTCTCGCGCTCGCCGGTCTGCCGAGCTCGTCCATCAACCGGCGGAAATGGACCTGCCAGTTGGGGAGGTGCTCGACGATGAGCGGCGGGTACCGCAGTTTCGGCTGCGTGGGCGGCGCCGGTGCGGCGGCGGCGGCGCGGGCAGCCGGCTTGGTAGCCGGCGCTCGGGCAGCAGGCCGCATCACCGGCGTCGCACTCTGTGGCTGCGCGGTCGCGGGCCGCTTTGCGGGCGGCGACGGTGTCGGCGGTGAGGCCGCAACCGCAGCAAAGTCTCGTCCGGTGGGCGCCGGAGCGCCGTCCTTGTCCGGTGAGGTGAACAAGGCCGGCATGCTCGACGGCGGCTTATTCGATGTCGGTGTGAGGCGTCTCGTGGTCGGGAGCGCGGCTTCAGGGGCGCGGGGCGCGGCGGGGGTTGCCTCGGTGGGCACCTTTCGCCGTCGCGGCTCGCGGGGGCGCCTGTCTAGGCGGGGAGGCTGGTCCGGCGTACCCGCCAAAACCTGGCCCGGCGGGGTGCCCGCGGGTTGCGGGCGCGCTCTGGGCGGCTTCGGCAGGGTAGCCGGCGTCGGTGGCGGCGCAGGGAAGAATTCGTCGCCGGCTCCTGGTGTGGAGGGCGACAAACATGTTTCCAGCTGCGCCGCTTGAAATCTATACACCGGAGGCGGTGCAGATAGGCCGTGGAACGCGTATACCTCGGCCATAATCTGCTGCGCTTCCTCCGGGGTCAACTGCTCCAGTTGCTGGATGAGAATCCCCCGCTCGGGTGAGGGGGGGGTGCGATGGGCGACTGTCTCGCTCACGCCAGCGGACGGTGAGTCGGTCCGTTGCGGGGAGACTGCCGCCGTCCCTGTCGGCGGTAGGGTCGGCGTATGAGACGGCGATACCTCCGCCCCGGTGGTATCGCCGGTCTCGACGGCCGGCGGAACCTCCGGCACGGGCGGCGGCTGTCCCTCCGGTTTGCGGGCCGGCTTAGCGGCCGGTGGTGGAGCGGGCTTCTTTGAGGCAGCGGGCTCTGCGGCGGGTCTTCTGCTCGACTGCGGCCTGCCCTCCCGTGCAGCCGCCGGTTGGCGGCGCATGGTAGGAAGCGGCGCAGGAGCGGTGGTCTTCCGCGGCGGCGGGTGGCTCGGCATACCGGTATGCCGAGCGCAGGAAACTCGCGGGGAGCGACTGCTTCCCTGCGACCCTTAGTCGGGTTGCGCCGTCTTTCCAGGGCCCTTACCCGGGGCTTGCCGCTGGTGGCAGACCGGGCAGGTACCTAGGTACGGACGGGCCCCCCAACCAGGACGACTAGTGTCGGTAGGCAGTCACTCCGTAGAACACGGGCGCGCAGACTTCGCGATAGAAGTCGCGCAGAGGACACTAGAGAGAGAGGTCCGTGCAGGTACTTTTCGGACGTACAAGCAGTCGCGGCCAATCCCGTAGTTGGCGGGCGCTCCAACACCATTTAATATTATGCGTTGTAAAAACTTACGACACTATGACGGCGGGCCTGTGTAGTGGAAACAAAACATGGCTTTCTATGGCAGAGGACCTTCGGACCTATTATGTATCTGTGTGATGAATACAGATGTTGCCTGTCAAATCGTGGATGTTTATATAATTATTTATCTGCTATCAATTATCCATAATACAAGTTCTATAAGAAACTTAATTTGGGCTGGACATTATGATGTGAAGTCGTTTTGGCGTAGTGGCTCAATCGGTAAGGACCATTCATTTCACACGGCGAATTCCGTGCTTCGGAGGGCACGTTAAATAGTCGGTCCCGTCCGGATGCTGTTCACTTGTATACAGTGGTCGTTGAGGATTTTAAGAAGCCATTTCGAAGCCCTGAAAATTCTGACATCTACTAACCATCACTGGGTCAGCTTGGTGGATTACAGCCTAAAACCTCTTCACCCAGGAAAGAGAGTCATAACCCTGCACTGGGTACATTACAAAGAGTTGTGAAGATGATAAATATCATGTGAATTTAAGAAACATTAAGTTATTCATTAATCTAAAGTCACATAATTATCACAAACTCACCGGTATTAGCCTCTTCCGTGGCGAGTTCAGCCATTAATGCCGTGTACTGGTCACTCAATAAGAACGATGAGTAGTACTTCTCTTGTATCGTCTCAACCACGGTCTCTTGCACTTCGTAGAAGACTTCGGGGCCCTTGTCTCCTAGTAGGAATGATTCCATTCTCTTTCTAGTTTCCTAGGAAAAAAGTGGAGAAGATCATTTTCCCAAACGCTTAATATTCATAACAAATAATAACTGTTTTAAACTATCGCGGTTATTTTTTCTATAATTTAATGAATTAACGGGACTCTTGTTTTCGATTCCTATTTTAAATTTTTTGGACATAGTAAAACTCGGAAATCGTGGTGAGAATCCCGTAAATTCATTTATAGTTTCATCATCCTCATCATCTTATAGATATAACTATAGATACGTAGACGAGAACATTGTATATTTATCTGAACATAATAAATAAAAATAGATAAGTTTTATTTAATGGATAAATTTTCGAAATTCCAAAAAGGAATAATTATTCAATTTGCATCAGAAATAGCGACAAAACCGTTTTTTGTAAGCGTATTTACGCAATTGCTGCGTCTTCGTGAACTTAAGAATAACAAAAAAATATCTAAGAATTCACACACGAACATTTTAATATTTACTACCCACACTGCAACCCCTGTTATATTTAATGACTGAAAAATAACTGAAAAAAGTAGTTAAATAAAAATCACCCGACCAGGACTCGAACCTGGGACCTCTCGTTTGCCGGACGAGTGCTCTTCTACTGAGCTACCGGGGCCTGGCAGTACGGTATTTTAAAGATTTTGCATTTAAAAATAAGCATTTTAAATGAAAAAACATTAAAATATTACCCTGTTATATTAGTTTCGCTCAAGATTGTCGCAATCCTTACTTCTCACGTTTTCAGAGCATCGCAAATAAAAACAATAATCCTTACTATGAAAACTAACCTTATCAACTTTAACTTCAGCACTAGGTGATCTGATGTAAGTATAAAATATCTCCGCGCCAAGTTGATGCCAGCTGCTCCTCGGACTGTGCCTCAATTCTTCGACGGCAGTCCAGAACCCCACCAAGCCTTGAGAGCACATGGTTTCTAGAAACATCGATAGATACCGACGCCCTGTGACGCTGGCGAGGACTTTGTGTAGAGGTAACGTCTGGAAATTTTTGGATTCATATTAATATATAATAAAAAAATTGTGGTCTTTGAAAGTAGATTTTCTTAATATAAAATATTAACGATATGTTATATTTTTTAGTTTTGGGTTGATCGACTTTAAATAATAATTATCTAATTTTGTTATTATATATTTTCTTTATTTTGTATTGTAGGTAGGTATTTGCTTATCTAATTTAATTTTTATATCTAGTATTTGCTATTTTTTAACAATAATCAATAACATAATTATTTAAAAGGTGTGCGTGATTCTAATCTGATTGCAAACTTAAATATACATGGTGTTTGGTGGCTACGTGCAAAGGTTAAAGGAGGTGATATATGAGGTTTTTTTTTTTTTATAAGTGACTAAACCCGCGTTTGACCTCAATCTCACCTGTATTTTTTTTGAAGGTATTTTTGAACATTTCTAGCCATAAATGTATTTGACGAAATGTTTTTTTTTTTGTTATTTTGTCGTTATATGTCGGACCTAATAAAACTACTTTTATTTGTATTTATGGCTTCTAAAACCAAATGGAGGCATACAAAACTTAAAAAATTTTGATACGAGCATAATTTTGGTATACCATAAAAAAAAAACTTTATAAATAAATAAATAAAAACAGTATTCAATTCATATTTTTTTTAAACACATATTTGTAGAGGCTTCTTGCACAGATTATTAATTAAAGTCTAGCACATAGTGCTTAGCTTTTTATGCTGAAAACAGTATTTTGTATACTTTATTTTTGGTCAACAGTAAACAGTATAATTTAGTGAAAAACAGTATGATTGGCAACCCTAACTGTAGTTCTCTCTTTTAAGGGGCGAAAGCGTGCGTATTTTAGCTGCAGAGCTTAGAAAAGCCTTACCGTCCCCAGATAGGTACGTCTAAACTAAAAGACCCCCGCTTGGCTGGCTATGTCCACCCTTTATATTAATTATTTATCGTGGTGTGTTCCGACAATGTTTTGTGAAGAGCCACTGTCTTCTTAAACCCGTATTCTGCCATATCCCACCTCATCTTCACTCTGCACTTACTATCAGATGAGATTGAGGTAATTCGCAGGTTTAATAACTGATTAAAAAATTCTTCTAGTGATTACGTAAATAATTGTCGACCGGCAGGTGTAGTGGTAACATACATTGCCTTCTATGCCAGAGGTCCTGGGTTCGAATCCCGGCGGCGGCAGATATCGGTGTGATGAACACAAATATTACTCGTCAAGTCATGAATGTTTATATGTTTATATGTTGATTTAAGTTTATTCTAATAAAAAATATGTATTTATTCAATATGTATGTTTATATATTTCTTAAGTATATCAGTTATCTAGTATCCATAGCACAAGTTCTTTAAGAAACCTAATTTGGGCTAGATAATGTTGTGTGAGCGTCAGAAATATAAAAAAAAAATCTTATTAATACAGGGTGACTGGTGGGTCACTTTTGAAATTCGAGGACTTAATAGTTTGAGATTATACATGAAAAAAAAAATTATTATTTACTGAGTAAACTTAACCGAAAGTTAAAGAATCCATTACGCAGCTCATGGTTTCACTGGTACGGACGTACGCAAGGCGCTATCAACACAGAATAGGTAGGTAGGTATAGAGGGCTTCGCGAACGGTCGTCGACCTAGTAAAACTCTTTATTTATTTATAGGGAATTCTGGTGAAAAATTAAATACCTACTTTTAATACATAATTATGATCAGAATCGAGTACAGAGTGCTCTCCTTCAATATCTAAAATTTGTCACTAGTCAGCCTGTTCATATATCGAATCGAGAAAACTTAAAGGCTGCAAAGACCATAGTATTGTTACCTTATTATTAGATTCAACAGTAGGAAAAGCGCCGTCCCACCCCATCTTCCGTAACACCGTCTCGCATTCAACCTTCGCTATGGTCAGCTGGTTGATGTACCGCCTCAACTTCTTTGCGTCAGAGATTTGTTGACGACTGATGTTCTGTTGTGATCCGGACTTCTCAATGTCTTCGATGTCTATGCCTTTGGCTCGTTTTACATTCTGTAGTGTCGTGGCTTGCATTATTTGTGTTGCTATATCGTATCTGTAATTTTTATGATGGTAAGTTGTGAAGTGATATAAATTTTGGTCCCGGTGGACTAACATGAGTTTGTCTCGCCGCCGTAGTGGCTTCTGCATGTATTGTTCGATAAAGCTAGTTTAAAAACGTTCGGCTCGGTGTGTACGAAGACGGGATCCCGCCCGACTTAAAACAAGACTGTGCTTGCCTCTACATTATATTACTAAAGTAAAGTTCAGATTTTTTATAAAGTTTAATAAAACTGTAAAAAAAAGTTTTGTAAAAAGGGTCATTATGAAATCTGAAAAGAATAGTGATTGGTGCGGAGTTACTTGCCAAATCTTCTCTATTGATGAAACTAGACCTTTTCTTTCATAGGCCCATGTGCTTTCATCTCCGACCTCATATTCACTTACTATCAGGTGATATTGAGGTTAAACGCGGAATTAGTCTTTAATAAAAAAAGACTTAATGAAATAAGAAATATTTGGACTTTAACTAGTTTCGGCACTAAAGTACTGTATTATACTCTAAACATTGGTTAAATCAAGTTACTTAAATAGTTTATTCATCCATGACATACCACAAATGTGGAAACAACAGTAATTTATACGCACCGCAATCGTTTTAGTGTGTCAACATTGTTGCATGTTGTAATTAGCCGAATGTAATCTTCGAATGTTTTCGCGTATTCGTGCGTTTGAACATGCATTGCGTCAACGGCTTTCTGCGCTTCCAAATATTGAAGAATTTTCTGATTGATGTAGTCCGGTTCTGTTATTAAATTTATGGCGGGTTGGAGTACTAGAAAAAACATATTAATGTCAATTAACATGATATATATGCAACTAATTTCTCTACTTTCGAATAAAAATAAAGTTATTTTAATGATAAAGAATGTTTAAATATTGAGAAATAATCTAGAGAATGTCGTAACAAAGATCATTTCATTCATTTATCACATCAACATCCGCTCTTCGGAGTGCATGTTAAGTATTCGGTACTGTGGAATCCAACCATCCTCGTTGTCTTCCACGGCCGATAATAAAGAATGAGGCGTAGTGTTCATTTTAAAGAGAGAGCCTTCAATACGTCAAATTGTAAATACTAATAATTTTTTTATTCAGTCATGTACTAACTTCCAAAGTAGTAGGGCAAAGCCCTTAAATAAACAATTGCAGTTAAGGTTTCCTAGTGTTTCCTTCCCAGACCTGCGTCCCACCCCTGTTACAGCACCGAGTGCTGTATACAATAGTTCTAAGGGTTTGTCAGAAGCCGTTCACCTGGAAATTATGACATTCACCTACCAGCACTGGGCCAGCTATTTATGGCGTATAACCTCTCGTAAGCCAGGGAAGATATTCATGGCTTTACAGTGGGCTCAATACTAAGGGTTGTGTACTTTAATAATAAATGTTTATAGTGATGATTTATTGCAAAGCATTGTTAGGACTGCTGGCAGTTACAAATAATTCAGATTTTTTTATTATAGAGTAACCTTGTCTTTGATTCTAAGAGTCAAATGTGGGAATAAAAATAAAATATTTAATTCTATCAGGTTTTTTACAACACATATAAAATAAGTACCTAATACTTTTAATAATGTGCATAAGGCTTGAATAAAGTTTATTTGAGACTGAGAGATATTTTTTATTGTTATTATCTATTGATGTGGATATATTACTAGCAAGGAAGATTGTAAGTGCATGTGGTATAGAAGCATATACAATTAACTAAATTTAATCCTGCATTTTGAGATTCAATCTATCTTTTACTGAAGATGAGTTAGTCCATTTTAATTTTGAAGTAGAGTATGATGCTTACCTCAGTGTTGGAATGGTCTCCAGAACCCCCAAACGATGGAGTAATAAACTGCCTTCTTTAAGCTAAATTCAGACATAGTGAATACATAAAAGTAAACAAAAAAACAGATTTTAAAAATTTGTTAAAGAAAATGAAACATACTTTTACATGCTAAGATTTCCCTTGTGAGATGAGATGCAGGAGCCAAGGAGTAGCATCGTGGCATAAGGAATGTGATCACTAATTCACCAATTTGACGCAGATAGTGCAATTCAGTTTCCGGTGACATCAAATGTGGTGCGAGAGCAAAAACAGGAGCTTGGTTTAATTCCAATCTGTAAAATTTGGAAAGTAAAGCTTAATACTATATTAGGCAATAAAAAATAACAATTTTACACTCCTATGTTACAATAAATGAAACACAAAAAACTTTCAACCATGTTTAAAATTTTAGTGGTTTAATAGATGGTTAAGTAAGACATTGAATGAAAGGAAAGAGAAGAAATAAATACAGGAAAATTGGTTACTTACGCACAAGTTTGAGCAATTCGGATGCGCTCAAAATGATTTGTTACTTTTGTGACCATGTCAGTTGCAATAAGTTTTTCTGAATCTATCTTTAGTAATCTCTCATACAAGTTCTGTATTGCACCCCAAATGTGTTCTTTAAACTTGTCTATAACAGGTTCTGGTTTGTGTGCCATTTCTTTGAGCCAACGAGTAACAAAATCACTGAGGATATTATCAATTAATAACTGAAGTTGGCTATCAACTGTTCTTCCAAAGATAACTGGTAGATGTGTTTTTCTTTGGACATGGGGCCAGTTACCAAGATCTTCCTAAATGTAACAAGAATCATGCAATCAATTAATTTAATCTTAATTATATAATAAAGATACATTATCTAGATACATTTTGATTTTATGAATGGTTCCTTAAGGACAATTACCTACTGAGTGTTATTAACATACCAGAGTAAGGTAAAGTATTTTAAGAATCTAATTTGTATTGAGGTACTTTTTTATTCAAAACACTTTAGTTTTGCACGAATTCAAACTACAAAGCACCAAAGAAATATAAGACTTACTTTAAGAACATCATTGAGCTGCCTAGTTTCTTGCTCCACTTTATCAAGAAGAGATAGTGGCATTTGGTGAGGTGACGACAGAGCTACATGACCCCAAAGCGACAGAGAAAAAATTCCCACAAGAATAAACAAAGTCAAAATAAACAAGTAGGTAACACTCCATATCACAGGAAAATACCAAGCTACGGCGAACCACACCGGTGCTGTAAAGGCTAAAATCCAATTAAACATCTTGGTACCATCATTCAAAACATTTTTGTGCATGGTTAAGGTTCTACATTAAATAGTGTCAATAACTTCATCAGCTGAGTCACAAAAGTCTGAAATAAGATGCTCTTAGTTCTTTACAATTACTATATTAATGAATTGTTAATCATACACTGTTTAAGAATCATTCTTGAAACGGTCCTAATACATTGTTTCTATATGTAATTTAGAATATTGTCATAATATAATTTTCCAAGAGTATTTTCCTTTAGAACTTCTTGAACCTAACAACCAGGGGGGGGACATTTGCTTGTTAGCTCAGTTTCTTTAAAGACAGTGGCTCTAACTAACGGAAGGCCCTGAACTTTTATAAATAATACTACTTGACGCTAGATGACGCTACTTCTCACGTTCATTTTATTATGAAAAAAATAAATTACTTTGTTTTGCAAATAAATGCAAACTGGTTTTTCAAATGTGGTTTTTGTATATTTTAGTGTGCTGGTGTAAATTCGTATATTTTTATTTTCAAAACAAAATTTGAATGAATTTCAAGCTATGAATGAAGCCTTGTCAACGTCAGGTGTTTAATTTAATTTCAAAACACCACCACAACACAATATGGCGACTGCTATCTGCGTACGCGCGTGTCTGTAGTTTTTGTTGCTGTTTTGTGTTTATTCTTGAGTTTCATAGTGATTTTTATATTCCATAAAGTCGAAGACTTCAAAATCAATATTTCTTAGAAAATTTTGAGTTGGAAGTCTTCGAATTAGACTTTAGAAGGACTTAAAATTAGAGAATGCAATGTCGAATACGGCGCATTGCCTACATATATGTACGTATCTATACGGAGATCTACATATAGATACATAAGTTTGGGGCCGATTTATAGTTATTATAGTTAGCGTTAGTAGCAAATGGGATTCCAAAAAAATCTTCAAGAGGACTCTCTATTCCCAAGTATAATATTTCTCTATGCCAACAACCAACCCACAGAGTACTTTATTAAACCAACCTACATAACCACAGACAGGCAATAACTAACACAGAGGGAAAAAAGACACTATAGATAGGTACTAAATAAATATTGTAAGTTTACAGAACACTACCATCTTGCGTTTATTGTCCGAAACTTGAACAGAATATTTCGTCAGTAGACCTGTACAGCATTTTTTACGTTTACTTATGGCACACTTTCATAGAACGTAACATGTAAAGTAAATCCAATGTAATCATCAAAAAAAAGTGCGTTTTGTGAAAGTGAGACGTCTAAATCGTGAACCGAGTTACATTATACTTGTAGAACTTTCAACAATTTATAATATTGTAAAATAAAATCTACCAATGAATAAAAACTAAATTATGAACAGCACGATTTTTCTTTTAAAAAATCTTGTCACATTTTTTCAACATAATCATTTTTATTAAAGCATCATTAAAAATTTTATTTGCTCCATAATAGTTACGCATAAAAACCGGATACTAATATATAGGTATAAAAAAATGATCTTGACTGTTGACTATTATTTTGTCCATCTTTCTAGCAGCTTCAACTATTTGTGTTTTTGTAGTAATTTTATTGAAGACTAGCTGCTGCCCGCGACGTCGTCTGCGTGAACGCTATGCAGCACCAAACGCACCTACGATTATAACACTGCTAGCGTGATAATATGTAGCCTATATGTTGACCCAACTTCTTAACTATCTTCATGCCAAATTTGAAGTAAATCCATGCAGTACTTTTTGAGTTTATCCCGGAAAGACAAACAGACAAACAGACAAACAGACAAAAATTCTAAAAACTATATTTTTTGTTTCTGTTTCGGTTGTAGATCATACCCCAAGTATTCTTTTAAAAAAATATTCAATGTACAGTTTTGACTTTCCTACCATTTTATTATATGTATAGATGATTTCTGCTGTTCGAAAAAGTGTGAATAAATGTTTCAAGACTAACATTTCTGTGGTATAATTAAATCTAGAATAGATTCACCTCCTACTGGCCATGGGAAGTTTGGGAAGAGACCTCCTTTACATTGACTACCTACACTACAGACCAAAAAGCATACAATCACTACGTTCTACTACAGACTACGACTAAATGCTGTAACGTAGAAGACCAATAGTAGGACTCAGGTGGGATACAGGTCCATAGATACGCATCAATTTGTGCCATGGCCGCATGGTATTGAATTTGAATCTAATTCGACAAAATGTGACCCGATGTCGCTTTCTTTGACAGTATTCTACAGTCTCTGATGACTCATCATCATTTAATGCTAGCTGTTGCGCAAGGTTTCACCCGCGCAATATCAAATCCCGCGGTAATTTTGGATAAAAAGTAGCCTGTGTGCTATTCCAGACTACAGTTTGTAATAGAGCTCTCTTCTCCATATTAATATTTTTCTCTTTGGATTATACTAACCCCTCGAGTGACAGCCCAAAGTACCTAGCTCACCAAGGTTTACGAGGTTACGAATACGAAATCTCTTATATCATCAAAATACATGAAATTGCCAAAAAAAACTTTATGAAATAGTTTTTTCCTTAATTAATCGTCTATCTACATTGTCATATACGATTTTGTTGCAATCTTTAATTAATACAGTTATCACACATCTTATTATGACGTCAGAAATAGCTTATGGACACAAGTGTATTCGGGACGGGAATCTATAAAACACGCTGTATAATTTTCATTTATAACCTATAGTTATATTGCCGATTAAAATATTGTCGTTCTTTGTGCTGTCAAGGCCGACTTTTAGTATCTCTATGTACTTAGTCTGTGTTATAGTTTTCTGTGTCAATGTTTGTTTACATTATTGCATTATTGCATTCTGTGATTGCATTATTTTATGATAATATGCGCGTAGCGTAGCCGGAGTGTTTCGATTTTATTTATTTTTATTTTATATCATAAATTGGTATTGTATATAGTACAATTAAAGTCAATCCAATATAAACTAAAGGTCAATTGATATATTCCCAGAATATTAAAACAGGTGGAGTAGAAAATTATGCACTAAGGTTTCAAAATAAAAAACATTTTTTAACTTTACACACGGATGAAATCCTCTGTCCACATGTCTGAATTTAAAGCAACTTATTTGGTGATTGGCGGTGGTATAGCTGGAGTTACATGTGTGGAAACATTGGCGATACTTCATCCAGAAGAAAAATTAATTATTGTGACTGCTTCTTCTTTAGTGAAGAATGTCAGTAATGTAAGCTTTTTTGGGAAGACCATTGTTAAGTTTGATGTTAACGAAACTGAAGCCAGTGCTTTGCAATCCATACATCCTAACTTGCACATCATATATGATTCTATAAAATATATTGATACAAAAAATAAAAGAGCAACAACAGATAAAGACTATGTGATAAAATATGATGTCATATGTATCTGTACAGGCGGTATTCCTAAATTAATATCTGAGGCTGCCACTTGCAGTCGAATTCTTGGCATTCGAGATACTGAATCAGTTCAACAGTTTCAAGAAAAACTAAAATCTGGTCGTAAGATGCTAATAATAGGAAATGGTGGGATTGCATCAGAAATCGTACATGCTACTCAAGGCATTAAAAAAGTTTGGGTTATAAAAGATGATTACATATCTGCTACTTTTGTTGATCCAGGAGCTGCAGCATTCTTCCAAGAATCATTCAAAAACCCTTCTGAACCTAAAGGAAGAACTATTCTAAGACGGCACATATTTTCTGAAGAAGACACAGTTGTAACTTTGAACAAAGATATAAAGTCTGCAGCTCTTGGTCCTGACTGGTACAGAAAATTAGAAAATATAAGAAATGACACTGGTACTCAGGAACTTGAAATTATCTATAAGGTCGAAGTTAAATCAATTAAAGAATTAGAGAATGATGAATTTCCTCTGCGAGTAGAATTAACAAATGGAACTTTAGTAGACTGTGATTTTGTAATATCTGCAACAGGGGTAGTTCCAGCAGTAAATTTTAAATGGGATGTTGAGCCAGCAAAAGGCTCTGATGGTGGGTTAGCTGTCAATGAATTCCAAGAAACTTCTATTAAGGATGTCTTTGCTGCAGGTGATGTAGCCTGCGCTTCATGGGAACATGCACCTCATTGGTTTCAACTCAGACTGTGGACACAAGCTCGGCAAATGGCTGCTATGGCTACCAAAGCGATGCATGGCAGGATAACTGACCAAGAAGTACTACAAGACTTTTGTTTTGAACTTTTTACTCACTGTACAAATCTTTTTGGCTATAGAGTAATACTTTTAGGAAAATACAATGGTCAACAACTTGGTAATGATTATGAAATCCTCCTAAGAACAACACCGGGTGTGGAGTATATAAAGTTTGTTTTAAAAGATGGAAAACTACAAGGAGCTATATTAATTGGCGAAACTGATCTTGAAGAAATGTGTGAAAACTTAATTCTGGATCAAATAGATTTAACACCTTTTGGAGACGATATTTTGAATCCAGACATAGATATTGATGATTACTTTGACTAAATTTTGTATACACCTGTACATATAGTGTTAAGATTTAACTGTTATTTTCATAATTTAAGAAACAAATATATTTATAATATTTTTAAAAGTAGTTTGATTGATATCATAATATAGGAACATAATATACCTAAATACATACACTGATTTATCCAGCCTAAATTATTTTTTATCAAGTACTTGTAATAGAAAATTTAATTGATTAAAAGGCCGTATACAGAAAGAAGCTGGAAAGTGAAAGAAAGCCGGCGGTAAGTTTCCAGCTTTCAATATGATATCGAAGCTTTCCAGCTTTCAACTACTTGCGCTCACAGCGCTGTCAAGCGCCGATAAGTTACTGGCGCTTGACAGCGCTGCGCTGGTCCGTTCTACACAAAGGAAGCAGGTAGAGGCGGACCAAGCAAATAAGACCCAACAGAATAAGCACTGAACGGTGCCGACAAGCTTCAACACGCGCTAGTCAGCGCTGGGAAATCATCGTCCGATGAGTCATGTCGGACCCAGCACTGACTAGCGCGTGTTGAAGCTTGTCGGCACCGTTCAGTGCTTATCGGTGCGCGTTCATATATTTTCCTGCGCGGGTCACCAGCGCTGGTAAGCGCTTATAAGTTTCCAGCTTCCTTTCTGTATACGGCCTTAAATAAGATTCAATTGGTAGAGTGCCCGCACAGAATGTGGGAGATATGGGTCGACTCCCAGCCGGGACCATTTTTATTTAGATTTTTTTATAACTAAGTATATATAAACTTTACTTTTATTTTCGTCCCAAGGAATCTTCACATTAGGCGAAAATAGGGCACCCAAAATTGGTAACCTGAAGTTGTGAGGTAGTGAATGTAACATACACACGACAGAACCTTGACAGTGCGGCAATACCCGCTAACTAAACACAAGGTACCTTTGCTGACCGTAATCACGGTACAGATATCTACAGTAATTCAACTTGGACGCATCTTTGAAATAAATGCCTACAGGCTAGCCGCCGCGGTTCGTTCACTGATAGGGCTGCCCGTCTTCAGCATTTAAATTACATTTGCCTACTTTGTGTTTACTTCCATTTAGTTTTGTGACCGCGTGATAAACTTTTTTTTTATAAACAAATAAGAAAATACTTTGTGAATTGAATAGGAATGGTTAAAAAAATACGTTTTGTGTCAAAAAACCATGTTTAAGTTTGAACAACAAATCAATAAATAAATACCTAGGTAAATATTTCTGACACTCACAGAACATTAATCTAGCCCAAATTAAGTTTCTTAAAGAACTTGTGTTATGGATACTAGATAACCTATATGGTACTTAAGAAATATACAGGGTAGATTTTTCGTCACCAGCCAAATTTAAAAGTAAGTTTCTCTGATACGATATAAACGTACCTGCGTATTTATTTTAGCGTCGCTCGGTACAAAAAAGTAGAAATATGGAACCACATAGCTAATACGACGCGGCATTTCCTTGATAATACTACGACGTATTATAGTACCTACCTACTACAAAATGTTTGTAGTACCGCGTAGTTATCTTTATTTTAATGGTAATTTAGAGTGACCATGCCTTGGTTAAAATGTAAGCGGATAAATTAATTTCCTTGTAAAAAAATTAATACTTACTTACTTTTGTTTTCAAAAATTGTTTCTATAAATGATACTTATTGTGTAAAAAATATTTGGCCAATTACTACAAATCAAAACTGTATAAACATACATATTGAATAAATACATATTTTTATTAGAATAAACTTAAATAAACATATAAACATCCATGACTTGACGGCTTATATCTGTGTTCATCACACCGATATCCGCCGCCGCCGGGATTCGAACTCAGGACCTCTGGCATAGAAGGCAATGTACGTTACCACTACATTCAACTTCGTCGTCAACTTTTTCATTCAGTTCAAACATTCTTCAAATAACTGATATCAGTTAACTAGTATCCATAACACAGGTTCTTTAAGAAACTTAATTTGGGCTAGATAATGTGGTGTGAGTGTCAAAAATATTCATTTATTTATTTATTATTCTTATAAATAAACGACCAAAAAATACTTGCGCCTCGTCTGAGACGTACGAAATGACGTAGTTTTAAATTTTAAAGTACTTATGAACAAACCGAATATTAACGTAAAGCTCAATCAACAATTGTTTAGGCATGCAGACACTCGCGACTAGCCGCATTCCAAGCGCATGCTGAAATCAAGCTACGTAGGTATAGCTCGCGTTTCGTCCGTTTGTATGAAGTTGAATTACTGTAGATACCTGTAATGTGACGTAGTCCTGTTAGGAAGCGTTAATCGTGATCATTGCGACAGCTGTTTTAGTAATAAAGGTTGGCTGTGGGTACCATGCCCGGTATCCCCCGGAGAAGTGCACTAGGTGCTAAAAAGACTCGAGTTGAAAATTAAGAGATTGTCCAGGTTATTTGCGAGCTAATTCGGTGCGAAACTGTTATTATTCAGTGTAGGGCAAATGTATTTTGATGGGGGACAGGCAGAGTACCAGGCCGTTTTATGAATAAGCCTTTTGGACTGAGCTTTGGAACGTTGAAAATGAGCTTAAACTGAACTTACAGTGTTGTTATAGATAGTTTTTCTGAATGATAGTTTCACACCACCGATGTCGGGCGATGGACTGTGAACGTGGAAATCTATGTCCTCTGAAAATTGAGTCCACTTATGGAACTTATTTATTCTATTCATGTCTTCTGTATTTTATTTTTGAACAGTTATTGTTATTGTCATTGAGTCAAGAGAGTCATGTGTCAAACTATGGTCATACTACCGTCATGCAAGTGACTGACTGACAGACATGTCAGTCAATCAATCAAAGTAATCGTTCGTTGAAGTTGAAGTGGTAAATTCACAGTGAATTCCTGTGGTGAAATCTAACAACAAAAAATTAATATCGTTTTGTTTGTCTGAAGCCCAAGCTGAATCTTAATAGAGTTTTCATTGATTTGATTATCCAAATTTTAAAGAAGCTCATATAGTTATATAGTGTTTAAAGTATATCCAGCATTTACAATTAATTTGATTTACTCTTTGTTTGTACGAACTTGAATCATCGACGTAGTAATTGTGTAAAATGCCTATTCTATTCAGTGTTGTTGCCCGTGGTACGGTGGTTTTATCTAAATATGCTACCTGCGCCGGTAATTTTACGGAAGTCACTGAACAGATATTATCAAAAATTCCTCCACATGACGATAAATTAACATATTCACATGGAAACTACCTCTTTCATTATATTGCTGAAAACAAATTGGTTTATTTTTGCATTACTGATGATGTAAGTAATTACTTATTTAACTTGTTTTGTGTAACATGTTCATATTAATTACATAGTACTAAGTAATATTTTTTTGTTTAAAATACAGAAATTCCAACGTTCGAGAGCATTCCTGTTTCTCAATGAAATAAAGAGAAGATTTATAGCTGCTTTTGGAGATACAGCACAAACTGCTATTGCCTATGCAATGAACAGTGAGTTTGCCCGAATCCTCGCTACTGAAATGAAGCATTACAGCGACTCTAGAGACCTGGATACGATATCTAGAGTTCATGGAGAGTTAGATGAGCTTAAAAATATTATGGTGAAAAATATTGGTAAGCATATAAGCTAAGAAGTTACCTTGTGGTTTTATCATACAATGCTGAAAGTTGATATCACAATGTGGTTTGTCTAGGGTTTCCGCTCAATTAATTCTAACAGAAACCTTAGAGTGCCTTACTTTCGTTTTCTAGACACTGTAAGATGTATTCATTACTAATTAGTGCCTAACATTATGCATATTATTATAGAATGTAGTAATGTTTACATGAAAGGTATTTCTGAGAATACACTTATAACTATTCCAAGTAGCTTTAAACATTTAGAGATTGTTTACTACTTTAAATGTGTGATGTGATCAATGTAGATCTTAAAAATTGTAATAATTAAGATTTAAATAGTTTTAACTTATGTTTAGTATAATATCAACTTCTATAACATCTTGGGGTCCATTATGAATGCTGTCCATAACTATACAATTCCACAGTTAACCATTATATGATTTTGTACTCTACTTAAAAACAATTTAAATGGACCTTCACCCCATTCTTTGTTAGTGGAGGTAATTTGATAGTATCATGTTATGTGATTATTTTTACATGATGAACACAGATATTAGCATTAGTCATTGATGTAAGTATGTTTATGAAACCTTCTTTCATTATTGTTAATTCAATATGTTTTTTACATATTATGTCTAAAGTCATTTCATATTTTTTTTTGCATATTAGAAAAATGAATTTATCTGATAATAGAGCAGAGCAAAAAAGTTCGAAAATTTGTTATTATTAGCAGCACTTACTATATAAACAATATTTCTGGTTTTGATAAACACGGTAATTGTATTTGGGTTTTATCTAAAACTTATCAATACTGTTGTAATATGCTGTGTCAATGACCAACTTACAATATTGATAAATAAAAAATACAATCAAATTGAATAATTAAGATATTTGTTTACATTTTCATGCACTCTATCAATTATCTTGTAGTAATTACTCTGTTTGAATCATTGTCATATTGAACTACATTAATGTTGTATTTGCGTAATTTCTTATCTATGTAGTATTTTTCCTGTTGTTCAATATTAATAGGGAAGCCATTTATGTCAGTATGAATCTGTTGACATTCTTAATTATGTAGCTTAATCCCACATGACCAATGACCCAATCGACCAAATTGGCGACATACTTTAACAGGGCCTAGTTAAAAGTACTCGTAACTGGCGATCATGTATTAAACAATTAATAAATGTGGAGGAAGCCAAAGAGGTATGTCTGGAACATAGCAGTTGGTGTTCCTTAGTCTCTGCCTACCCCAAAGTTAGACAGGGGTGTTGTTATATGTGTAATCCCATATGACCTCAATATTACGTGACACTAATTATCAGTGAGGTAGCAGATTTTGCTTGAATTTGTTACACTAATTATTTCAGTACAACAATGAAATGGTTGCAATGGTTGGACATATACAAGGTGGAAGTGTGAAATCAAAAATTAATGTTATCATACATTGTATATTTAATAGATTAAAAAGATTTTACGCCGTTAACATGAAAAATATAATACCTACAAAGTTGGCTCTTATCAGTTGGAGTACTGATATCATTTTGGATTGTTCTAATATTGTCACTTCAACCAGGTGTTTCCCTGGGCTTTGTTTACGTAAATTGTTCATAAGGGTTCTTGTAGTCCTAAAGGTAGAAGGTAGCCTATGTGCTTTTCCAAGCTATGATATACTATGTGCAAACTTCAATGATAGGTGCAATTTCTCTGTTTAAAGAGTCACAGACATCCTCACAAATTTTTCCATTCATAATAATAGTAGGATGGTAATTTCTGCATAGTAGGTAACTGAAAGCCTTAATTTAATTACTTATGTGCTATTAATACCGAGCATAATATGAAGTTTCTTACAGAACAATCCAAACTAAAATAAATTGTTTAAGTATTATATTGTGAAAAGAAATTCTCGGGTGGTGTATTAGATGGAGCTACATTAGCAATATGATGTGAAATCAGAATATGCTAAGTAATTTCGATGGCGTGTCGTCAGGGCCCGGTAGCTCAATTGGAAGAGCACTCGTCCGGCACGCGAGTGGTCCCAGTTTCGAGTCCTGGTCGGGTGATTTCATTTAGCTTATTTTTCAGTAATTCACGAATAATTGAGCATTATTAAATGCAAAAACTTTAAAATATTATGCAGAGAGGCCCCAGGTTCGATTCCCGGTGGGTTACGATGTTAACTCAAGCTTAAATTTTTTATACATTTTTAAATTGTGTCTGTTTGTTATTTCAGACAGTATGGCTATGCGTGGTGAACGGTTAGAGCTTCTAGTGAACAAAGCTGATAATTTAGCTACGAGTGTAAGTATTTTTATCAATTTTTCATTACTATACAGCAGTGCGATCACAGAACTGTATCGAATCGTATATTAACGAATGTTTACGAATGCTCGTATATAGTATGGAGTCGGTTGCAAGTTTGAGTAACATTGTAATTTTTTATTTTACAGATATTTATGAGTACAACTTATTTACAAACATTCAAAATTAACAAGGCACATATTTATTTAAACTGGCCGTGCGGCAATGGATAGATTTCAATTTTTCTTAACAACCGTCTCCATACTATACGAACTTTCGTTAACAAACGATTCGATAAAGTTCTGTGATCGCGCTGCAGTATATTGACTGTGGTTTTAATATTGAAACAGGTGTGACTATAATGAAATAAGTACAAAAAAAATATGCTATTCCACTCAGTTTTCAGAGCATGTTCGCATGTTTGGTGAGATTTATGTTATAGCCGCCGTGGTTACTGTGCATATCAAACGATATCGCAATCGCAGGTTAAGCGCGCTCGGCGCGGCCGGCATTAGGATGGGTGACCGCCGATAATTTATTTATCACGGCGACTTCCGTGCTTCGGTGGGCATGTTAAGCAGTCGGTCCCGGGTGCTATACACTTGTATACAGTAGTCGTTAGGGTTTGTCAGAAGCCATTTTGTCACCCTGAAAATTCTGAAATCCACCAACCAGCACTGGGCCAGTGTTAAGGTTTATTTAATGATTGTAATATATGAATGTTAGAAATCATGCAAGCAAAATAATTTAAAAGGTTTTCGAATTTGTGTGCCTATGAATAAAATCGGTTCATGTATTTCCTACTGTATATATATTATGTATAGCTATCATTATGTAAGCTAATTTAAACTGAGTGATTAATAAACTACGATTATTGGTACTTACATCATTTCAATGTTATCTTAGTAGTTATATTAATTAGTAATACCGAAAGTGGTTTCGAAAGCGCTGTAGAGATAAAGATTTTTCAATAGGAATAAGTATAGGAAGAAGTAAGCTTCCATGCTGGACTGGGAGCGAAAGAAAAACATAGAATGTGCCAGCTGCTTCTCTTCCCAGGCAAACTGTAAAAATCAGTTAAGGGACGGAGGTTTTGTTGGCGTTTTTGCGGGCGACAGGCTGACCCCCTGTCACTGCTATAGTCTCTCCATAATAATAATACCTCCAAATTTGTCAAACGTGACATCAGATCGTTTTTATAGCCTCTGGTGTTCTGCCTACGCCATTAGGGATAAAAGCGTGAAGTTATGTATGTATAAGAAGTTATGTAAGAAAGAAAGGGTTAGCCTAAAATAATGTAAGAAGTATCCTTGCTTTATTTTAGGCTACTACTTATGTGTTTAGCTGCATCCATCTCGCCGTTTTAGCCGGAAAGAGTGATACACATCTGTTCATCCTTCTCACAAACTTCTACAGGTTGACTGATGACAAATTTTAGATATCGAGGGAGAGCACTCTGTACTTGATTCTGATAACAATTATGTAATAAAAGTAGGTACTTAATTTTTCAACAGAATTCCCTATAAATAAATAAAGAGTTTTACTAAGTCAACGACCGATCGTGAAGCCGTTTATACCTACCTACCTATTCTGTGTTGATACCGCCTTGCGTACGTCCGTACCAGTGTAACCATGAGTTATGCAATGAATTCTTTAATTCTAGGTTAAGTTAATATTGTCTTAAGTTTTCGCGATTCATACTATTAAATAAAACACTTTTTAACCGAATTTTTCGCGTAGTTTCGGTGTCTGCAGACCCCGTGATCACGAGAGGCAGTCGCTCGATATTGATATTCGCACACACGAGCGTTGTCAGTCGCTCGTGACCACGGGGTCTGCAAAGACACAGAAACGTCGAGTTAAAAAAAAATTAAAATGTAAATATACGCGATAAATCCGGTTAAAAAGGGTTTTATTTAACTACACTTTTCCCGACGCGCTGCCTCAGTCAACACGCAACATCAGTGTTCCCACCACACGCACACCACCACCCGCTATGTATCTATTGCATTACGCTTATGTAACCATGCGTTGCTTAATGAATTCTTTAACTTTCGGTTAAGTTAACTCAGTAAATAATTTATATTTATTTTATTTTTTCTCTTCATGTATGATCTCAAACTATCACGTTCTCGCATTTCGAAAGTGGCCCCCCAGTCACTGCCCAGGGTAAGCTAAAAATAGTCCTACTGCCCCTAATAAAAAGGCAACTAATCGTGATACCCGTAATTTGACCCTTGGTGTACTCTTGGTGGTATGACCCTTTCAGGACTGCTTGGCTAGCCACCACCTTTCGTCCTGCGGTTAATTCATTAATTCTGCTGTCAAATAAGGCCGTTCAAACATGTGTTCCGGCAATGTTTTAAGAAGAGAACATTGCTAAGGCCGTGTGGTATCTTCTTCGGTCCCATCTCATCTACCATTCAGTGATTGAGGTCAATTGCTGGTTAAGTAATTAAAAAAAATAATGTATTTTTTTAAACTTTACCATATGGATTTTAATGTTAACTTATTAAATGAATTTGAAAAAAAAATTTGAATGATTCATCCTTGAGTAAAAAACTAACAAATTTATTTAAATGTAATAATCTTACTAACCTGTTCCTAGAACCAACTAGAATAACAAAGACCATTGCAACTTGCCTAGATAATGTTTTTTCTAATGTCACTCCCGTATGTTTATCAATTATAAATAAACTTAGCTCTGATCACAGCGGTCAGTTGGTTACATTCAAATACTCGAAGGAAAAACAGGTTAATAAGAGTATAATGGTTGTTCCAGTCAATAAAATCCGTTTGGAGAGATTTAGATGTGGTGTCATTAACAATATGCCCCATATAGCCCACTCAAATAATGTAAATTTACTATACAGTAATTTAAGTAGTTTAATTAATAAACAACATAAGACTGTATTTATTCCAAAAAAAGTGTCTCCAAACAATTGTAAATCTTTCAGTGATTGGGCTACCACAGGTATACATATTAGTAGAAAGCACCTATATGATCTCTATCATGAGAAATCATATAACAAAAATGACACCTTTTGCAACTCAGAACTTACTCAAAGTTATTTAAAAAAGTTTGTGCCGCAGCCAAATCAATGTATTTAGGTAATAAGATTAAAAATAGTGCTAATAAGACTAAAACTACTTGGAATATAATTAATAAGGAAACTGGGAAAGTTAAGAATCGCAATAGTACTCACTAAGCTTGTTATTGACAATACAATAATTAAAGCAGATGAAAATGTTGCGACAGCATTTGAGAGCTGTTTTGCTGACATTCCAGTTTCAACTACTAAATCATTAAACTCATCACCTGTGGCGGCTGAATCATTGCTCAAAAATCATGTAAGTGAGTGCAAGGTGTCTTTCAAGTTCCAACCCATAGACACTGGGGATATTATTAAAACATTTAAGACAATTGATATTAAAAAGACAACTGATCTCTGGGGCATATCTGTTGAAATATTAAATTCTATTATAGATGTAATAGCTCCTTGCCTTGTTGAAATATTTAACAACTGTATTATTAGTGGGGAGTTTCCTGATTTAATGAAGCATAGTAAGGTTATACCTTTATTTAAGTCGGGTAGCACTACAGACCCTACTAATTTTAGACCAATTTCAATTCTACCTACTTGTAGTAAAATTTTTGAAAAAATTATTCTTAATCAACTCTTGGCCCATTTCACCTATAACAATTTACTTCATAATAAACAATTTGGATTTACAAAGGGCCGTTCAACAACTGATGCTGGTGTTGAACTATTTGAAATAATCACTGGTGCCTGGGAGAGGTCGGAGGATGCCCTAGGTGTATTTTGTGACCTATCTAAGGCATTTGACTGTGTTCAGCATGACACTCTTGCATCACAATATATTTATGAAAACATTATGTATATTTATAAGAATAGTAATAAATTTAAAACTAGGAAAGATAATCATGATACAAATTACTCTGTAAGGACTAGGAACGACCATAAGTTAGCGTCACAAAGCAGATACATAGTAGAGCTGCTGTAAGCAAAGTTGCACAGCTTCAATTTGGGTTGTCCTGACGTCACAGCCTTTAGTTCAAGCTATTCCTCGCTAGAGGCACTGGCGTCAGTTAGTCGCTGACTTCCGTGAAGTATGTACACGCGTAGATTAAAAAAAAAAATTAAATCCTCCATTGTTTCTCGATGCAAAAATTAGTTTTCTATACTTTTATAAAGGAATTACATTGACAATCCAAATAAAATTTACTTACCACGAAGATAATTTCATTCATAACTATTTTTTACAAATTGTTTGTTTTCCAATTATTTTTGTCCAAAATTCCAGGTTGTTATTTGTTGCCTAGGTGATTTTTATGCCGCGAAAAAAGGTTGCGCTATCTAGCGTCAAGTAGAAATACTTTTATTTGCGATTTTTTCTGACAGATTTGGAACGTATGAAATTTCGTTAAAAAACTAGAGTCACCTAGTAAATTATAGCTGAACTTTTTTGATGATCATGTGAATATTTTAACCTTATGTTTCAACCGGTTTTTACTACTCGCTACTAGGTGACTAATGCCATCGCCTGTTTGGCTATGATTGGCCATAACCCACCGCTTACCCCTCCCGCACCCCGCGCGTAGGCTTCACTTGAGTCCATAGAAAAAACTGAATAGGGCAGCTCCTCTATATATTTCCTCCATGGTTAGCGTTTCCTAAATTAAGGCTGGCTAAAAGCAGCAAATAATTTATTGGAATGTCAATACGTATATATAACAAAATTCCGAAGTCAATTCAATCCCTGCCATTCAATAAATTTAAATCAATCGTTAAAAACACTCTATCTCGAAAAGCTTATTATAAAACTAAAGATTACTTAGATGATAAAAGGGCATGGGATTAAGCACAACAGGATATTTCTAAAAGTTTCTAATTACTTAATAATTTTGTTTACGGCTTGGCTGTGCAGTATATATATGACATACTGGTGACTGTCCCACTCACTTATTTTCTTGTCGAGACAACAGCAAGAACGTCATGCTCCCTCAGGCGGCATGGCTAGTGGTAGCGTCGGGTATCGGGTCACCCTCTTCCCTAAAATATGGTTGAGGAGGATGATGGCTGGTGCTTGCGTTAACTCGTGAACGGGTGCTACTAGCGGTGCCAGGTCGTTTTGCTAATGATACTATGACTATTTTATTCCATTTTTGTTCTAATACTCTGGTCCCAGTTTGTCATGTTCGTATTGTGCATCCATAGCTCATTGCATCTGCTATGTAAGCAATTTGGTTGTGGCATGACATTGGCTCTCACAATCAGCTGTCTTGTGTTTGTTTTTTTTTTCATGTCACGGTCAATTTGTACTGTACCTATTTGTATTAATTTGATAATTCTGACTGAAAAAGAGTGCCAAGAGTTTTTTTCCGCCGGCTTTTTTTTGTCTCTTGGTCCACTGTAATATCTTATTTAACAACTATCAACAACTAGTTAAAGCCGAAGTATGTGATGACTGACTTCATCAAGTGTTTTGTGAAATTCCTAAGATGAATAAGACTTTTTGAATTTTGAATTTTTTTGAATTTTATAAAATACAGTCTGTTATCTTCCTCAAGAGCTGGAAAATGCAAATAGTTTTTTAGGCGCTAGGCGCGTTTAAACAAACCAACCCTTTCGCTTTATTATATTAGTAGTGCTCCTTGATTTGTTTGTTAGTTTTCATTTGTTTTAGACCATGACGTCACTGGCGCACGTAATATTTTCGCAAAGCCTTCTATGGAACAATTGAAGTAAAATAAAACCTCTACGATTATGTTTTTTTTCGACTTTTGTAATTTTATTTACATACATACATACATAACTTCACGCCCGTGTACTTTATGAGGTAGGCAGAACACCAGATGTTATAAAAGCATCTGATGTCACGTTTGACGAATTTTGGAGGCATTATAATGGTGGAGAGAGACTATTGTAGTGACAGTGGGTCAGCCTTTCAGTATCCCCGGGAAGAGTAGAAGCTGGCACATTCTGTTTTTCCTTTGCTCCCAGTCCAGCATAAAAGAAAGCTTATTTATTTACTCAAGAAAATTAAAAATGTACAGAAGGCAGCAGATCAACCTTTCCAATCTGTCGAATAATTGTCAAATCTGAACTCTATATCCTCGAAATAGAGTTGAAAATTAGCTCGGGAAATTTGACAGGTTTGTATCGCGGCCTTCTGTACCTCAATGATGTAACAGAAAACGAGGAGAACATTGGAGAAGCTCTTCATCAGACATCAGCCCATTAAAAAAAAAAAAACTCCTCAGAATTAAAACCAATGTTATTTTCTATTCCAGTCAGTTTCATACCGCGCTTCGGCGAGAACACTGCAACGCTCCCTGTTTTGGAAGAACATCAAAATGTACGTGTTTCTGGTTCTAATCGCGGCATTGGCAGTCTACCTCATTGGATCTATGGCTTGTGGCGGCCTTGCGTGGAAATCCTGCGTCGGTTAAACCGCCATCTTGTTTTCTTGTACATTTAGTTAACGGGGCCGCAATGGTATTAAGAAAAAAAAGGTCTATAGGTTTTCTAAGTGAAAAGATTTGACAAGCAAAATTTTAGGCCCGTATTTATTATGCGTTAATCATGACTCAGACTTAGATTCGTTGTACATTCTCCGAAGAGAGCTGTTAAAAAAAATACAAGACTTATAGTGCGACCGGTGGGAGTTTGCGTTCCTGACAGCTGTCAAAATCATAGCTTTTTCCCCTTCGAATTTGAAATAAACTTTATTCAGTGGACATAATGAGCTGACAGGAAGGCATTCCCATAACGGCCGCACTCTAGTGTGTATAATTTTCCAATAACCATGCCTGAATTTTATTTATAATAATTTATTAAGAGTCCTAAACACAATCTCACGGAGCTAACTAAGGCTTCCAATCATCACATAAGCTTAGATCGTTTTACATATTGACCTTTTTTCTCTTAATATATCATTGAAACTTAAGCATGTCTGAGATACGTACATTTTATCTACTTTGAGAGGTCATTTACAAAACTGGGGTGATGCTTGCCAAAAAGTATTTCAGTATATAAAATCGAAATGAAACAAGGACATAATGATTCTAAATATCGCAGTATTCCTTCAATACGGAATCTTTGGTATGCTTTAACTCGTATTTGACCGGTATTTCTCTTTGTACCTATTACCGTACCAACTTAAGTTTTGTTTTTAATCTTAAATTAAGTTTTACGAACAAGTTTTTGCTTGGTGGTAGGATCCCTTCTGGGTCCGCCTGGCTAGCGACCACCCTTTATATAAAGTCTGCCGCCAAATGTTACCGCTCCGGCGGTAATGTGTTCCGGCAATATTGTATAAAGAGCCAGTTCCTTCCTAAACCCGTGTGCTTTCATCTTCGACCTCATCGTCACTTACCATCAGGTGAGATTGAGGTCAAACGCGGGTTTAGTCACTTATAAAAAAAAAAAAAGCATCACATCAATAATATGAATAAAATTTAAGAAACTTAATTTGAAACGGTTATGATAGCCTTTACCTACATTATTTTATTCCTTGAATTCCTTTAATGTTTTCTAAGATCACAAACCAGTTTCAAATCTTCGAAGTTGACATGTTTCCTCTCCTGTATATGCCTCAAAATGTTGACAAGTTTATTTTGAAATCAATAGTATATTAAAGCTGTAAATGTCTGAGATACTTATTGCGACATTTTGTTTTGTTAACACAAAAACAAAATGTCGCAATAAGTATCTCAGACATATGAAAGTCTCTTATAAATATAATAGTTGATTAGTTCATATTTTATCTTAGATATATTCTCTGAATTGTTTCATTATATACAGCACTATTTAAATGTAGTACACCGAGGTGATTATATAATTCCAATTATTCAAATGATTATTATGTTAATATAAAAATGTATATTGCATTCTCTTTTTTACGATTTTTTATATAAAATATAAGACGGATTATTTTAAATGGACATTATACCATTTGACTTAAACATTTTGGAATCTTTTCAGATACTTAGGCTCGCTTGCACAGACTAAGGTTAGCGTTAAAAAAGCAAGGGTTAAGAGATAATCCGGGTTAATATGATAAGTTGTCTTGCACCATTCAGGGTTAGCAATTTAGCCTCAGTGAAACTGCTAAATATTTAACTCTTCAAGATGACAGGGTGAAGTCGCTAACCCGGGTACCTATTGTAAAAATTTTTAGGATACTTTGAAGCAATAACAGGTGTCCAGTTATAAACATAGGTTGGTTCGAATATTGTTAAAATTGAATAATCCAGAGCAATTTTTGGTTGGTGCAAGATGTTTCCCGAGTTAAAAAAAAATTATTGAACTCGAGTTAGTAGACGTCAAAGTTATTATTTTAACCCTGTGTTTCGTGCAAGAGGGCCTAACAGTAAAAAAATCGGGTTAAAATGTCTTTTATTTAATGTTTTTGATATTAAATGTATAATTATTTGCTCCATGTCAATAAATTTCATTATTTGTTGGTTATGTGTAGAAGGCGCATTATGGTATTATTGTGTATAAATATTTAGAAATAATTATGTACACTGGGCTAGTAAGTATGTTGCTAGGAATATGTAAGAATGTTTGGAATATGTATTCTTTCAGATGGTGTGGTAAATACATGTTACTATTAACAATTAAGTAAATTTATTTGTTAAATTATAATATATTTTCAATTTTATTTATCACACCAGCTGAACTGTCCGTTATGATTGGTTTTGGAAGCTTGGGACGAGTGTACGTGTTTTATTATTTTTATTAGATATACGTACCTAAATCTATTTTGAATAAGATCAAAAACTAAATGCAATAACCTAACTTTAGTGTTACAGATTTAATCTATTATGATATTTGGACAAGGTACGGTTCTAACCACAAAAAGTGAGTTGTGGAAAAAAAATACCAAACTTTTTACAAAGTTTTCGACTTTAATCTATTTGATTTTAATCAAGAAAATAAACTTTCCTTTGTCTTTCTGGATTTTGTTGTTATCTTAACATAGTAAGAAGTTAATAACAGAAATTATGTCTTCAAAACGGCATTTTGTCTTATTTCTTTGTTTTCTATGTTATTGGATATAATTCATATAATGATAACATCGGTAAATATTTTTAGCACCTTTTGTATCGCACCTGTGAAGTAAGAATCTTGCATCCAAAATCTAATACAGACACATTTTCCCACAGTTCCATTGTAGTTTGTTATGAATTGTAGCAATAAATATTTTCAATGCAATGCAAGTTTGAACTACTTTCTATAAAAAATATTCTCTGATAGGTAATAGTTCAACAAAATATTGTATGTAAAATAGTATACCTTTTAACACCATAGAAATTTCTAGATTAAATTAATACTTTTCTCTAAAAAATAGGCTACCAAATAAATTTCAAATTCGTCCGGTAGTTACCGAGATTAGCGCGCTCAACAAAAACCTTGATTATAAATGTATAGATATAAAATGATTACACTAAGATTTCTAGCCTAGAAAATTATAGAATTTCCAGGTTGGGCTGGAGTGAGTGAAATTGACCAAGATTCCCGTCTTCTTCTCAGAGAGCCACCTACGCCTCAGTCCGACTGATTTCTATGCTGTCTCTACACGCATACATGTAAAAACCGCTGCAATATAAAATGCACATCGGGCCTTATAAAGAGATGACAAACTCAGCCAATCTTTATAGTACGTCATCTCTGTCGCACACTACGAAAGTTTAGATATCGGACTGTCAGTGTTTCATGGGAAAGAGATTACGCTCACTGAAGGCGAACCGAATTAGTATGGTCTCTTTCCCAAGACCTATGTTCATTAATAAATTGCCGGGGTCTTTTTAAACATTTAACTTCTGTCAGAATCGACATAATACATTATAAGGTAATGAACTGTTGCATGAGAAGTTATTTAGTTTTGTATAAGCGTTGGTAATATCATATAAATACACAATGCACGTTTTTTACGGTTCCACCATGTAATAATAATAAATAGGTACATAACCAATAAATCAATTTAATTACTTATTAATTATTAACTATATTATTTAATTTCATATAAAGACTATAAAAATATTGTGATATGGAGTTGTATTCTGTAAGTTTAGTGATTGGTTAAATGTATATTGCAAATATAAATAAAATTTGTAAAGTTAACTTGATATTGTTTTATTTGGGTGTATTTAATTATTTATTTATCTATTAATTCTAGTGAAAAACTTAGAACTCAAAGTCTATTTATTTAGGTAACCACGGAGGTTATGGTGTAACAAATGTCATTCAAGAAATAAATCTATAATGGTGTATCATTATGTCGTATTGCTGTCTTTATTCACCGTACCAACAAGTCCGGGTTGACGATATTGTTGCTTTTTGTTGAATTAGTTATCAACCGAATATCAGACGAACAATTCAAATAACCTGATAGGTTGTATGAAAGCTTTATTATATTTTAAATTTTATTTCGAAGCTTCGATGCCCGTGTTAACGAGCGACTAAATAGCCAAGCGTCTGATTTAATTACATACATAACTTCACGCCTATATCATTTATGGAGTAGGCAGAACAGTTACCATTATAATGGCGGGACCAGGTCCTGAATTCTGTCAAATCATATTGCAGTGCTTAGTACTAAATAGGTACTGTTTTCTACCTTGTGTAAAAAAATAGTAAGTATCTTCTATTTCAATTATAAATTTATAAATCAAGTATCAACTTCAAATTTTTTCAACTATAAAACAATCTGATGACACCTTTCACTTCGGAGCTATTGTAATGATGGAGAGAGACTATTGCAGTGACTGTCCCCCACAAAACCGCCACTAAAACCTCTGTCCGTTGACTGCCTTTTACAGTATGCCCGGGAAGAGAAGCAGCTGGCACATTCAGTTTTTATTCGCTCCCATTCCAGGATGATTTATAAATTTAATAATGATTTATCGTGAAAAAAAGTTAGGTATACATCATTATTTACATCTTTTACTCAGCCTTCGAGCTTATCAATGAATGTGTGAATGTGAATCCTGAACGCTAAATGTAAGGTACTGTATGTATACAGGATTGATTTTTCGTCACCAGCCAAATTTAAATGTTAGTTTCTTTGATACGATATAAACGTACCTGGATATTTATTTTAGCTCAGTACAAAAAAGTAGAAATATGGAACCACAAACTTTAAAAAAAAAAAGTAGTCACTAGTTGATGAACATAGCTACTACGACGCGGCTTTTCCTTGATAATACTTCGACGTAGTACTATAAAATGTGTCTAGTAGCGCGTAGTCATCTTTATTTTAATGGTAATTTAGAGTGACCATGCCTTGGTTAATATGATAGCGGATAAATTAATTTCCTTTTAAAAAAATAAATAATTTTGTTTTGCAAAAATCGTTTCTATGAATGATACTTGTTGTGTAAAAAAAATTTGGCCGGTGACTACAAATCAACCCTGTATGTTGTATACCACTATATCTTCGCTGTGCAAGGGCGCACTCATATCATGAATGGTGAGCACATGGCATAGGAACGGTCAGCATTAAAACTTGTTGAACACATTTCACCATATTGTGCCTACGACTAATATTGACTAACTCGAAATCTAGGTGTAACAAGCACTACAACTGTCTATGAAATTAACGTTAATTAAGAACTTATGTCTGGAAGCTAGGTAACGGATACATACGTGACTTGAAAGCTAACAGTTGCATATGATTTTATTGAACGGTATATCCCAGAAGCCGCCTCTAGCAATTCCCCATTGGGTGGGAGGCAACTCGGATATGATCAAAAATCGTACCCCAGTTGTCCCCTCTACGGGTGAGGTGGGCAACTGGGACATACTTTTTTAAATCTTTGTATGTCCCCGTAACCCCCTCTAGAAACGTTAACGTAAATAATTGATAGAAGTGACAAACAATAATTACGCGAGCCTCAACTTCAGGTAGTCGGATTTAAACTTTTGAAAAGCGCTTCTGCTCACGAGGGCTATAGTGGGATATAGTGAGCAAGCATCAGTCGTGATCATAGTCTAGATAGATGCTTAACCACTGATGGGTTAATTGCCGCGTTGCCAGATATGACGACGGGCCGTCAGTAGTAGGAGAAGTCGTTGTAGTGCCGTGGTTACTGTGCATATCATACGATATCGCATGTTAAGCGACATTCGGCGCAGTCGGTAAAAGGATGGGTGACCGCCGATCATTTATTTCCAACGACGACTTCCGTGCTTTGGAGGGCACGTTAAGTAGTCGGTCCCGGGTGCTGTATACTGTAGTAGCCAGGGTTTGTCAGAAGCCATTTCGGCACCTTATAAATTCTGACATCCGCCAACCAGCAATGAGCCAGCTTGGTAGATTACAGCCTAAACCTCCTCGTCACCCAGAGTTGTGATGAAAGAAGAAAGAAAGACAGAAAAAGACTTTATTTGTGACACAAGCTTCAAAATAAAATATTTAAACATAGCAAAAATAAAATATTTACACATAAAAAAGTAGACTCAAAAAGTAAAAGAAAGAAAGAAAAAATGTCACAAACAGGTCGCAACTCAGTATGTTGCTAGTTAACAAACTAGCGCTGGTCTTCCGTTGCAACCGTGGAGTATCGTTTACGGCAGCATAAAGTAATTATACACACAGAATAAACTTACATGTAACAATCAAACAAAATATATAATAAAATACAAAATAAAATAACAAAATGAAAAACAGAAAATACAAAAAATTAAAAGAAAATATATAATAACAACAATAGAAAATCGCGCTCGTATCGTGCTGTAGGGTACCTTGTTTAATTTGATGCATAAGTAATTTTCGTTTAATTTTAATTTTAAAATTTATATAGCTCTTAACGTTCCTTAGAGGGGGTGGTATGTTATTCCAGCATTTGGTTGCTGCGTACCTAAAACTACCCCTAAAAGCAGTAGATCTGTGTCGATGCGTGGAAAGTTGATTTGCGCATGGCCAGGGGTCGCAAGATCTTTGTTTGTTAGTCCGAGACAACTTACTATATAACTAAATAATATGGCGCTTTACTTTTTAAGACACCAAATAAGAGATAAGCTAAATGTAATTTTCTGCGATGTTTCATTTTGAGCAGGCAATGTTTGTTGAGGTATGGTGTAACGTGTTCACGGGGCGGTATGTCGAAGCAAAAACGGGCACATGCATTTTGAACACGTTGGATGAGCTTTTGCGATGATGATTGTAGTAGTTATCTGTTGAGTCCGTATTGACGGCCGATACAAAGACCTCTGTGGTGCAGTGGTGTAGGTAGGCTACTAACCAATTCGTTAGGTAGCCACTTTGATCCCGCACCGAGCAAAACAATGTTCCTAGTCAGAGCGTTTATCAATACATATAAATACCGTAAAACTACACAACTAAGGTCCAGATTTTATATATTTTTTGGTTTACTTTCTTGTGATATTAGAATTAATTTAAAAATATAATATCTGTTGAAGTTTTTATATTAAGTAAACAAGACGTATTAGTCAAATGTAGTTTGAATGATTATTTGTATGTTTTTAATATACCTAAATATTGGACTATAGCTGTATAGCATATTTACAACTATGGTCCAGATTAAAACGTGTAGCTAAAGTTGTTTATTGCAGACAATTTAACCATAAATAAAACTACTTTTTCACCGGATTAATCGCGTATAAATTATATTTACTCGACGTTTCGGGCGTAGAGGCCTGAAATTTGGGACTTACCTACATTCCTTGGAGGATATAGGGGAGCACTATGGAAGGAACTCCTGTAATTCCCACGGGAACGGGAATTACTGGACGTTTTAGTTTGTATGAAAAATCGTATTTCTTGAGTGCACGGATGTGACACTTATAATAGTAAAAGGTTCAACTATAGTACAATGGGTGTCTGGGTGCATTATGCAATGAATTTCCAAAATTTCTACGGGAACGGGAATCATAAACAAACGAAATAGTAGAAAGTAATAAAGTAAATGTCGTTACCGATCGCAACCAAAAGGTTTTTGGTCGTTGAGATCGGTGGACCATAGTTGAGACCCTGGACCATAATTGTGTAGATTTACCAGTACGTTTTTATATTCCCAGTTCCCCCCTAGTTCGCTACATGGTATCCCAGCTTTGCTTAGTTTGGGACATGTTGTTGGTGTGATTTTGTTTGTATCTGCTATTGTATGTGTTTTATTATTACTGACCTATTTTGCTTTCAGTATGTGATCATCATGCAGGGTTTTTGCACCGCTAGGTACTGCATGTTTTTTTTTTATAGACTAAGCCTGATTTTGAACTCAAAGTCACCTGATGGTAAGTTGAGGTCGAAGATCAAAGCACAAGGGCTTAGGAAAGAACTGGCTCTTCATAAAAGAGTGTCGGCACACATTACCGCCAGAGCGGCAGATTTGTAATGTAAAACGTTGAATTAACAAAGGAGAAATAAAAATAAAAAATTCGTCGTAAAGGTACCGATACACGGTGAGACTGACACCGACACTAGTGTCGACACAAGTGTCAGACGCGTCCACACGGTGAGCAATTTTTAGTGTCGACACTAGTTCTGAGATCGAGTGTCGCGGTCGAAGTGTATTGGCCGTCTACACGGAGCGATGCGCAATTCAGTGTCAGACATTCCATCGCCATGAATCGATATTTACGGACTTAGTTAAAATTAAGAAATGAATATCTACTATTAATTTTACATAACAGGGAATCGAACCTGGTCAAAATATCGTTTGCATTTATGAAAAGGCACATTTTATTTAAAAAGACTAAGTTGCAAAAAATGTATTCCATTTTCAAATGAAATGGCACGCCCGCTGAATAAATGCGTTCTTATTAACCGACTTTTAAAAAGGAGGTTATCAATTGGACCCGTAGGTATCTGTCCCTATGTATGCTTAGATCTTTAAAATTACGCAACGGATTTTGATGCGGTTTTTTTAATGGATAGACTGATTCTTAAGGAAGGTTATTATGTATAATACATGCATAATATAGTAGAGAAACACTGATATTAGATGTTTCTAATGTGATGTCGTAAATAAGCACGTTCTTTTGCGCTTATATTGCAAACGCTGGCTGAACCCTACGAGATAGACCAAAATGATGTACTACAGTATTGTCCACCTTAAAAAGTTCAACAAAAAAGTTAGCGATGGTATATGTCTATCTCTTAGGGATAAACCACCATAACCATTTTTATCCTTTACTAAAAAGTTGTTATTTACGAAATGATTTTAAACAATACAGCATTCATTCTTATCCAATTAAGTACCTTTAATAAATTGTGCATTTATTATAGATCAACATGCTTTTTACAGCATGTAATTTAAGTGAATATTTCCGAAGATATTACAAATTTAAAATGCACGCGCGTGCCGCCGCTATGTTGCTCTAGCTAAAAATTTCGCGCACGACCGAAAACCGCGACACTGGTCTCAGACACTGCGCACGTCGCGTCTACACGGCAGCTAGAGCGACACCAAGCTAGAGCGCCCCTAGAGCTGCAACTGAGTGTCGCGGCACATGACACACACGGACACTCGGTGTATACACTGAGTGTCAAGTGTCAGGTGTCGTCGTGTATCCGTAGCTTAAGGTTGTTTGTTTGACAGTATTTTATCGGCTACATTTTGGTGAGTGTGCGAGTGCTCTTTTTGACCAAATTGAACCCACTCCTTTTTACCACCGGACTATCAGACGCAGATAGAAATTCCATCCCTATATAGTGTATTTCCCAAGAAGTCGAACAAAACGCTTCGATAGTTCCTTATTGCTACGGATTGCCAAGGTGTGGAACATTCTGCCTGCGTCTGTTTTTCCTGACCACTACAGTCCCGGAACTTTTAAGTCTCGAGTGAATAGGTTTCTCGTGGATGGACGTGTAACACCATAGTCTTCATGCGCACTTTCCATCAGGTGGCATGGAAGACAAACATCCTATCCTTACAATATAAAAAAAGGAGAGGGTTGGAATGGCGATGTGCGTTGTCAAAGTAGCACCTAGTGGCATAGAAATAGCACACGACGATTGAAGGGAGCTCAAGATCTCGATATAAGTACTTGCTAGTTACTTACTCGTTAATCTATGTTTTGGATGAAGAGAGGGGGGGGAACCTATTCTGAAGTTATAAGCTTATAAGCGCTTCAGATTAAAGCTAGGTATGTACTGGCGCGGGTAATCACTAAACTGGCATAAGTCAGTACCGGGCGAGCTAAATTTATTAATTTCTATACTAGAAATCAATTGAACAACAAAATATATTAAAAGTTACAAAGATAAAAGACAATGCACAAAGGGCGGCTTTATCGCTAGAGAGCGATTTCTAACAGGCATACCACTACATGAAAATGTAAATTGTAGAAAAAAGTTTCGTCTAAGTTTTGTATAGTGTCAGCTAATTTAAAAGTGTCCTTTTACTTTTCTTTCCTAGCCTTAGGTAATAGAGGTATGAATCCGGAATGCAAAAATATTAAGAAAATACTAGTAAGTACTAGTATAAATAATTTAACATTAAGATTCTGCGCGTACCTATAGCAAGTATTTAAATTGACTAGATATAATGACTTTCGCCCTTCCTTAGGAATTAGGTAACTTCCGAGACTTTAATACCTATTCTTAAAGTCTGTATGATTAAATAAAATACTTTTTAACCAGTTTATATCGCATACCTATCCTTCTAGGTAATATTACCTAAGTATAAACGCGAAAGTTTTTACTAGGTAAGTAAAAATTTGTGTTTAGTCCTCTTTCACGCAAAACGGGTCGATGGATCTGAATAATAGTATATTATGTAACAAGTGAGCGCTCACGAGTTACATACGACGTTTTTCAACACACTTGTGAGTAAAAGACAGACATACGTGGTCATACAATAACAAACACATTTGATAACAAAGCTGTGAATTGTGATTGAAAAATGGCGCCGAACCTCGCGCATGCGCGTAGGTTTTTTTTCCGCCACATGTGTCAATGTCTGTATAGCATATACAGCTTATTTTAAGTGAAAATGTTTAATTTGGAGTGTTAAATGCAAATATTTTAATATTTTATAACAAATTATTGTAAATTGTGAACAATTTGTTTGATATACAAATTTGTTTTACTAATATAAGGCGCAAACATTTAAAACCAATAAATAAACCGGACCAATAAAATATGCTCTGTTTACTCGCATGTAATTTGCACAAAGGTACAATTCAACTTTGTAGGATTCATTATATTATGCACTAGGGTATAATATATTATGCACGCGTGACTTATAGCCCAGTTTATAGTTCTAAATTCAATAGAATAACGCACACTTTACGAGCAAGTGTGTTGAAAAATCTAATAAATAAATAATAATAGATAATAATATATTAAAAGATAAATAAAAATTACCCGAACAGGATTCGACTAAGTAATTTCGAGGCGTACCGCCAGGCCCCGGTAGCTCAGTGGAAGAGCACTCGTCCGGCAAACGAGAGGTCCCAGGTTCGAATCTTGGTCGGGTAATTTTTATTTATCACATTTTTCATTTATTTAAGAATAATTGAGCATTTTAAATGCAAAAACTTAAAAACATTATTAACATATCGGATACTTTTTATCCCGACATTCTCGCGAGCCTAGACATTGCGACCTTACAATTTAGACCTATATTTTACAATAGTCACAAATAGGGCTGCCAACTATACTGTTTTAACAGTATTATACTGTTTTTCACTACATTATACTTTTAACTGTTGAACAAAAAAAAAAAATACAGAATACTGTTTTCAGCATAAAAGGCTTAACACTTTATGTGATGGACTTTAATTAAAAACTTGTGCTTAAAGCTCTAAACATATGTGTTTATAACATTGTATAAATTGAATACTGTTTATTTTACCAAAATACTGTTTGATATTTCAGACTCAAATATACTTTATTTCTAGAAAAAAAAGTTGGCAATCCAAGTCACAAAATTAAAATTCAAAAAATTCACAACAGATCTCCTTCGAAACATTTCTGTGATGATTCGCATCAAGAAAACTAATACCTATTTATATTATTTGATTTATAAGTCAACGCTTTATTTCGTCGTTGTAGAGACACGGTCTGAGACAGAAGCAGTAGTCGTACTTACTGCCCCTGCAGTCCGAGCACAGAACTTTATCGACTGGTATGTTAACGAATGTTTGTATAGTATGAAGATGGTTTTTTAACAATAATTGAAATCTATCCATTGCCACACGGCCAGCTTAAATAAATGTGTGCCTTCTTTATTTTGAATGTTTGTAAACTTGTCGTACTCTTTAATAACTGTAAAATAAAAAATTACAATGTTACTAAAAACTTGCAACCGACTCCATACTATACCAACTTTCGTAAACATACGAATCGATAAAGTTCTGCGCTCGCACCGCTGGGTAGGCATGTCTTAGAAGTTGATTTATTCAAGTGGCATAGTGATAGCAGTGTGAGATAATTATGTGTTTGAGATTTTTTATGAGGAGCGAAGTTCACTGTAATTTATCTTCGGCCATTTTGTCACTCAACGCCTGTAAAAAACAAATAGATATAAAAAATGTGTTATGGCTTTCAATATTGGTGTATCTGGGATCTGTAAACAATTAGCAGTTTCGCGCGCTTTTACACGCGTCATTTTTGATCCCGTGAGATTTTTTTTTCAGAAAAAAAAACTGACTGATATTTAGGTACAGATGATTTAAGCGCGTTTAACTAAACAAAAAAAAAATAATTCAGACTTATTATATTAAGTATATAATAAAGTAGGTATATGTATACTATATAATTTTATTTCATTTATTACTAGGGGGCTAAATATCTTTTTTCCTGAGGATCTCGGGACGGGATATTTAGGTCTTCCGACAAAATATGCCGTGAAAAAGTTTTGTAATTATATAATAAGTAATAATATTACATAGTATAGATATCTAAATTGATTCCGAACCCATTCCATTAAAAGTTGTACATACTTATGTAACTCGCCTACTAACTCTACCTCCCTAAAATTTTGTATGCATTTCATTGCTTCCTGCGCTAACTTGTACCCATAGTATTTTTACGCCAAATGGCATTACACTCAGCTTGCAGTTTCCTAAAGAGAAAAAAGGGGAGTTCACTAACAACCAAATAATTTAAAATTCAAAAATTCTAATTAGTTTATATTAAATAGAAACGAGCGGGATTCGAACACGAGCGAATTCCGTTTCATTAACCATTCCTACTTTTGATTATTGAACTTCAATCTGTCTATTGCCACTTTTAAATGCAGGTAATTTAGTGCGGTTGTAAAGAATTGAATACGGTTTTGCCTGGTGAAAATGACGCCTTGGGGCTACGTCTTAAAATAGGGTAAGAATAAAAGCTTTCTTTAGGTACTTACCTTGAATAAATCATGTTCGTATTCCTATTAAGAAATAAAAATGAAATAGATCGTGGGCCTAATAGGTATGCCATTGTCAATTTTTTAACCTTTAACCACGTTTTACGTACTTATATAAACTAATCTGTCTTTAATTGTTTGGTAACAATAGTCAATGTAAAGGCTGGTTTATTTTCGTTCCACTTGGCATTCAAAAAGCATCTTAACGCAAATAATTTATTTAGGGAAGCAATATAAAATACGTCAACAAACTACTATTGACTTTTACGTCCTGTCATTCGCCGTATTTGTAACGTAGGCCCCAAAATTCCTTGCTTTCGGACCGGTCGCTGTGTCAAATTGATTCCTATAGGGAATGGGAGGGTTGTGCCCCTCGCACCATGGCTCGCGCGGCAATTGTAGGCGAACCTCCGCCGCGAGAGGGCGCGCAAGAGACCGCGCCGCACACGTGCGTTGCCTCCACGATATACTGATACTTACGTGCTTCACATAAAATATGTTTATAAAAGTTGGTGCGTTATTGTGTTCCCGAGGGTTGATTGATATCTCGGATGTGGACTTTATCATGAATTGACCGGTTATTCATGTTTAGTCACGACTCTGGAGTTTGTTTACGTCCGAGCTTTACTATTAGATTCACGCTTAGATTCAAACAGGAAGAGATTTAGTATTCTGTTTATATTTACTGGAATGTCGTTGATCTTTTGCTTTTCTTAGATATTTTATTTTTGCTTGGTTTAACATGGTTTGTGATATTTAGTTTGATTGTAATTTTAGACTTTACTATAAATAAAAGCTCAAGGCTTTGCTGTTCATTAATTATTCATAATTGCACGACGTGTACACAAAGAGATGATTTACCATGAATTATTCATGTCGGCTATCAGTTTTGGCAACATTATATCATTCAACCGAAATTCTATTCATGTGTTGTAAATATTAAACGTACTCACGCTATAGTAGCCGATCCCGTGGGTCCAGTTTGACCAGCACCTGGGTAGGTTAAATTAGAAAAGGACGGAATTTGTTTGAATAAATTAACTGCGGGATTATTATGTCACTTTAAAAAAGGATGTCCATAGGAGCGTAGCATGTGCGTGCCGGTCATTAACGCTGCAGGAAACGGTCTCGATTTAGGGAATGTTAAACTAAAGTCTGCGGGTCATTGTTTCCATTTTTGAAAATCAATGTCATTCCAGCTTTATTTCGTGCCGCGTGGGAAGCGTTTAAACGAATTTGACAGTTACGCTATGGGTTAAAGAGTTTCAAATGTGTTGCCAGTTACGAAAATGAAATTTTGTTTTGAACGAGGATAAGTGAGTGGTTCAGACATGGATGACAGTTCGCCGGATCTGTCGCTGAAGCTCCGGCGGGGGTCCAGCGACTCCCGGGAGTCGTTCTACATGGACTTCGCTCAAGGGATCGACTCTGACATTGAGGAGGTGACGACGATCGAGCGAATGATCCCCGAGCACCCCGGGGGTCGAACCGAAGGGGATGCCGATACTCTGGCCACTCCATCCGGATTGGAAGACAAGGAATTGATCACGTGGTAAGTTATTAAACTGTAATTTTATATAGGTGTAACTTGTTTAAGAGAAACGTTTGCGGCTATTTTATTTTAATAATTTTGTATTCATTTCGTATCTAGAAATATTTGAGGAGAGCAGAAAATTGTTCTGTGTAAAACGTTAATAAATCGAATTATGAACAGAACTTTTCATTTTTGTTGTTTTGATTGGATAGGTATTAACTATACCTACCTATCTCATAATAGGATTTTGATTAGATTTTAAAATAAACGCTATTTGTTATTTTCAATACCTATCTAAATAAAATACCAGCTTCAGTTTTCATGAAGTGAGCTTTATAAATCGCTCTACAAACTCGACTCTCAAGATCTCTCAAAATCTACTGATTCGAAAAAATTTATTAGGCAAGACAACAAGAAATAAAAAAGTACATTCTTCTGTCAAACTGTTGTCAAACTTCTGTCATAGCATCACTCACACATTTTACAAATCTAAGGGCGACGATTGATATTTACCCAATATTCACTATCAGAAGGTTAACTTCACTATCAGAAGGTTAACTTAACAGTTTATATCCGGAACGGACATAACCATAAAAATCGTTCATACCGCACATACATAACTATCAAATCACATCTGATGATAACTGTACCTTTGTTTATTTATACTGTGCCTACTAACTTCGATTGGTATTTATTGTAGGTAAAAGCTTACTTTCTTACGTGGCCCTTTTACACAGCTTGATTGTATTGAAAATTATATGGCTTTATACAGGGTTGTCTGGAAGAGATTGTCTGTAGATGATAAGGCCGCCTATTGTGCACTGTACCTATTGTATTTTTAATTAAGTTATGTCTTACTCCATGTGTACAATGAAGAATAAATAAATAAATAAATAAATATGTACCATTTTCTAATAGGGACAAACTCAAACTCAAATATTTTTTATTTCGTAAGTACCTATTTAAATAAATTTGAAATAAGTCAAACAATTTACAAATTGAACTGAATCTACCACCACTTCGGAAAGTCGATCTGTTAGAAGAAGTGGCAAGAAACTCAACAGCAATCATCTTTTAAAAATAAGAGAGAAAAAAAATACACAATAACAATTTACAGCCAGGGAATCCCATCTTCTTGCATCCGGATATCTTATAGTAAACCTTTTCACATAACACTTATTCTTAAATCTATCGAAATCTAATCTAATCTTAAATATTTTGGAATTTTATTATAAAATAAAGCGTACACATTGACCCATGAACGAGTTGATCTTCTGGAGTCTACTATTATATTTATTTATACAATAGGCAATCAAGTACTATATACAACCTACTTAAAATCCATTTCATCTTCACAAACTCTGACATTTACAATATTAAAAGAAAGTAGGATTGTAATGCAATATGATAAAACAATGTAAAGTTTACTGTAGAACCCCTATCTCAACAATTAACCCGAGATCGCAGATAACAAGATTCTATCGCAGTATCCGAGTGTTGTACAAATCTGTTATCAACTGTACTAATTGAATAACTAAATTATTTCGACAGTTTCAATTGAGCGTAATTCCTCTGGGAATAGTTTTGAGATAGTCGACAGATGGTTAAATGTGGATTTGTGTGTATCCACATGATGTAGATATTACAAGATTTTTTATTTCCATTGAAAATGTTAAGGATTAAAAAATATTGTTCTGGGCGACGACCGGCTGGTGTAGGGGTAACGTACATTGCCTTCTATGCCAGAGGTCCTGGGTTCGAATCCCGGCGGCGACGGATATTTGTGTGATGAACACAGATATTAGTCGTCAAGTCATGGATGTTTATATGTTTAAGTTTATTTTCTAATAAAAAATATGTATTTATTCAATATGTATGTTTATACATTTCTTAAGTATATCAGTTATCTAGTATCCATAACACAAGTTCTTTATGAAACTTAATTTGGGCTAGATAATGTTGTGTGAGTGTCAGAAAATATTTAAATATTTTAAATATTTAATAGTCGTTTTGTTTATGAATCGACAGCTATGTATGCTATGGTAGATGTCAAATAACAATGTTTTTGTCCAGAAATAATAATTTATGTAACTTTTTGTGTCTTTATTGATCGACCTCTTTACAGACCCCGTACGAGTTTCGTCGTTCATCCAAAACACCTTTCATGTAGAAATTAATTGCACTAGCTATAACAACCGAAACCGGGCGATTAGTTTACTAAGTATATAGGTACTTAAATCGTTCTTTAGTTTAAATCGACTGTTTTATTAATTTGAAAACCATCGTACACGAACAAAAAGGAATTAACATTAAAAAGGAAATAAAAAAACTCACAATTTTTATTGATGGCCATGATTGATTTATGTCAACGTCAACTATCAATTTCAATGCGGAACTCAAAACGATTTAAACTTTCACGATTGAGATAGTTTTAATGTCCGTTGGAGTTTAATTGTGTCAATCATGATAAATTCTGTTGTTAATTACTCTGTATCGACCATGTTTAATCGTAGGAGAGCGGGTATCATTATTGGCCTCATTATAATCAACGAATGCATTAAAAAGCCGACTTCACGTTAAAACTTTGGCTGAAGTATAAGGTCGTCAAGGAATACGATCTCCGAATTCATACATATTTGAACAACAAGAATCATTAAAATCGGTTCACCTAGTCAAAAGTTATGAGGTAACAAACATTTAAAAAAACTGCTTCTATGCTGCACTGGGAGCGAAAGAAAAACATAGAATGTGCCAGCTGCTTCTATTCCCGGGCATACTGTAAAAGTCAGTTAAGGGACCGAGGTGTTATGGGAGGCTTTTTTGTGGGCAATAGGCTGACTATATAGGTAAATGCAATAGTCTCTCTCCACTATCAGATGGTTTTATTACCTCTAGTGTTCTGCCTACCCCACAACGGGCGTGAAGTTATGTATGTATGTATGTAAAAAAACATACAGAGGAATTGAGAGCCTCCTCCTTTTTTTGAAGTCGGTTGAAAATGATTACCTACGTTTTTTTGTTTTTGCTGTTTTCTTGTTTTTACTATCAAACAAGACAAACACCTAGTTAAGCAACAATACTTACACACAGTGGAATATTGAAACAAGGAATTTGTGCAGATTACATCAGCTACTATTGTAGCTCCAGAAAATAAGCTACTTTTATATAGCTTGCCTTTTTAAAGCTTTGGAGACACTCGTACAGTTATTGAAGTATTTTGAGCTCTATACTAACTCATTGTAAAACAATTTTTAGTGTGTCAATTTTGTTTTTCTGCTACTTTACTAAAATATGACAAAGGTTTGGCCGCGTATGCCCATTTCACGTTTGATAAAAAGTTTATAACAAAAACATACCTAATGTTTGACACAAGCTTTTTATCAATATTCTATTTACAAAGTGACTGTAATATCACTGTTCATCAAATGTGAGGTGACGAACGAATTTACAAGCTCCAGAACATGCCTTTTGACGGCCCCTGCCTAATGACTTACGGTTGGTTGACCACCCATCCAAATAACTTTGTGATTATCTACTAATTATCCCGCGTTATAAAACAATTTAGATAGAAATCTATATAACAAGACTATGGTACGATAAATAAATCCTAATATAGCCATCTAAAGTTTTCTCGATTCATAATCGTATCACTTTTTAAACGAAATTATGGCGTCTAATTTAATTTACGTGGTCTGTAAAATTAGTTCAATTGAGTTATTTAAAATAATAAAAATGCTATAAAAGTTGGTACTTTTTATCCCTTTTAAGCACGTCGGAGTTTTGGCGTTTTAAAGGTTCATGTAGAGAAAGAAGTAGTTAAGAAATTCAAAAATTAGAAAAGTACCTACTCATTTATTCTAGGTGTATAAGTAAAAGACTGTGACTCCGTGTGTACGTCTACGTTCTCACACAGTCAAACTGTTAAGGAACGCCAGTTAACTCAAACCTGATTATCGCTCGATCTAAAAAGAGGTAGTTACGAAAACCATTAATAAATCACAAGATCACAGTGCAGGACAAATAACTGTAAAACCGGCTAGACGGTTGATTCACTACCTTGCCTTTCGGGATTAACGGGCCAATTAAAGTGTGGTGAACATGTGGCGCACCTTATTATAGGTAGCTGAAACCAAAAAGGTTGCTACACTGGTAGAAAAACTTAGTGTCTATTTGACAATGTCATTGATTATATATTTTATTCTGATATTACATGGCTGTTGTTTACACTTGAATTTTATTGTAGTTAATTTCTTAAGTTTTATTGGGAAATAATTTTAACCATCCTTTCCCATATTTGGTGACCTACGGAACACAATAAAAGAAAAACCTCTGATTGGATTGCAGCGGAAATTTCCAGATTTATTATTATAAAGTTGTGGTTACACCGAGTGGTGAGCGAAAAATTTTTAGATATATTTTTTTTGTTGGTGCTTAAATAAAAATTTTAGATGGCTAATGATGGTGACTATGGCCACGAAGTACTGCGCGTGGGTGTACGAGTACCGAGTTTCTGGCCACAAGAGCCAGGTCTTTGGTTCGCTCAAGTTGAGAGTCAATTTATACTTTCTAAAATAACAACGGATGAGACCAAATTTTGTTATATTGTCTCTCAATTGGATCATCAGTATGCTGCCGAAGTCAAGGACATAATAACCAATCCACCTGCAACTGACAAATACACAAAATTAAAATCGGAATTAATAAAACGCCTTTCAGCTTCACAGGAGAAGAAGTTAAAACAGCTTTTGATGCATGAGGAGTTGGGGGACAGGAAACCCTCACAGTTCCTGCGCCACCTGCAGAGTCTAGCTGGTCCAGGTGTTCCCTGGGATTTTTAGTCACTATTTGGACTAGCCGCCTCCCTCTAAATATTCAGGCAGTTATTGCTACCCAAACTGATTTACCTATTGAAAAATTATGTGACATTGCAGATAAGGTTCACGAGATTGTCCCTAATACCCCGCAGGTGTCTAGTGCATCTGCAGCGGCGACTCCGTCTTCTTCTTCAGCGTATGAAGACCTGGCTATACAGGTATGTGAACTAACCAAACAGGTAGCGAAGCTGACGGAACAAGTTTCCAGCGGAAGCTCTTCACGATCTCAGTGGAATCGAAATAACCACCAACGCCAACGCTCACGCTCACGCTCACGACCACTTAAGCAACCACCACCAAACTCACCGCTCTGTTTTTACCACTACAACTTCGGAGTCAAAGCAGCCAAGTGCAAAGAGCCCTGCAAATTCGAGGCGGTAAACTCCCAGGGCAGTCGCAAGTAGCGGCCAACGACTGTCCTACTACTTCAACAGGCCGTCTATTTGTTACCGACCGCGCATCGAAAATGCAGTTCCTTGTGGACACTGGATCTGACCTGTGCGTTTTCCCGCGTTCGGCCGTCAAAACGCCCTGTTTCAAATCGAAATTTTCCCTGACAGCAGCCAATAATTCTATCATAAATACCTATGGTCCAACACAGCTGCAACTCGACTTAGGCTTGAGGAGAAATTTTACTTGGACTTTTACCATTGCTGATGTTTTTAGGCCTATCATAGGTATTGACTTTTTAAGTTATTATGGTCTTTTAGTAGATTGCAAGAACCAACGCCTAGTTGATGACAAAACATCTTTATCGGTAAGCGCTATTTCGTCCGGATTACCTGAAGACACTGTCTCAATCAAAGCAGTGACAGGTGACTCGGAGTTTCACGAGCTTCTGCGAGAATATCCTGAGATTACAAGACCTGCAGGTATGCCTCTTCCGTATAAGCATAACACAATGCACTTTATTAAAACAACTCCTGGTCCACCTGTGTCGTGCAAACCTCGACGTCTAGATCCTGTCCGACTCCAAGCTGCAAAGAAGGAGTTTGAAGACATGGTAGCTAACGGTGTTGCTAGGCGTTCAGAGAGTCCATGGTCTTCAGCGCTTCACCTTGTTAGAAAAAAAGATGACGGATGGAGACCCTGTGGCGACTACCGGGCACTCAATGCTAGAACAATTCCCGATAGATACCCTGTGCGGCATATACAGGACTTTTCCCACCAGCTGTCAGGATGCAACATCTTTTCGACGATCGATCTTGTGAAGGCATTTAATCAACTGAAAGTTAATCCGAGCGATGTTCCGAAGACTGCGATAACTACACCGTTCGGTCTCTTTGAATTTGAACACATGACCTTTGGCCTTCGCAACGCTGCCCAAACTTTTCAGCGGTTTATCGACGAAGTCACTCGAGAGCTGGATTTTTGCTACGGGTTCATCGATGATCTGCTGATTTATTCTCCGACCATTTCTGACCATAAACGTCACTTGCAGCAGTTATTTGATCGTCTCAAGCAATATGGTGTACTGATCAACACGTCGAAGTGTGTTTTAGGTAAATCTGAAGTAACTTTCTTAGGATTTAACGTTTCTTCTAAAGGAATTCGCCCTACCCAGTCCAAAGTCGAAGCAATACAGAATTACACTGTTCCCAAAACAGTTAAGGAGCTACGACGCTTTCTGGGTATGATAAATTTTTACCGTCGCTTCATACCGAATGCAGCAAAACTTCAAGCGCCGTTAAACGCTGCACTAGCTGGTCCAACGGTAAAAGGTTCTCACCCTGTAGATATGACAGCCGATTTGATTCGTTCTTTCGAAAATTGCAAGACTTCACTATCGACAGCTGCTCTTCTTGCTCATCCAGACATTTCTGCGGAGTTAGCAATTGTAACTGATGCGTCAGACACATCTATAGGCGCAGTTTTACAGCAAAGAAAAGGTACGGACTGGGAACCTCTTGGTTTCTTCTCACATAAACTCTCTACTGCTCAATCTAAATACAGCCCTTATGACAGAGAACTACTTGCCGTCTATGAAGCCATCAAATACTTTAGGCATATGGTCGAAGCTCGAACTTTTATTGTATTCACCGATCATAAGCCCTTAACCTTTGCTTTTGTACGCCATAAAGAGAATTGTTCACCGCGTCAATTCCGCCATTTGGATTTTATCGGTCAATTTACAACTGATATCCGATTCATTCAGGGAAAGAAAAACGTTGTAGCCGATGCCCTTTCACGCGTTACAGAAATTCAATGCATAGACTATCAAGATCTTGCACGTTTTCAGGAATCAGATTCTGAACTGCAAGATTTGATGACTAATGGCTCCAGTCTTAAGCTGGAAAGAAGAAAACCATTCGAGGGTGATGTATCAGTCTTCTGCGATATTTCGAATGGACAACCTCGTCCTTACATAACGCCACAGCTCCGCAAGCAAGTTTTCGACATGGTACACAACCTTCATCACCCTGGAAGCTCAGCTACAGTGCGACTGGTCACGCAAAGATTTGTTTGGCCAGGGATACGCAGCGATTGTAGAGAGTGGTCTAGGCAATGCTTGTATTGCCAACAATCAAAAGTTACCCGACATACCAAAACTCCACTTTCATCCTTCATTACTCCTTCCGCGAGGTTCATCCACATCCACTTAGACCTCGTGGGCCCTTTACCTTTGTCTTGTGGTTACAGGTACTGCCTTACCGTCATCGATAGATTCACACGATGGCCTGAGGCGGTTCCACTACAAGATATCACTGCAGAAACCTGCGCAGCTGCTCTTGTTTCAACCTGGATCTCCAGATTCGGATGCCCTGCTCGAATCACCACTGACCGCGGACGCCAATTCGAGAGCCATCTTTTTAAGTCACTGACTGCACTAGTTGGTGCGCGCCACTTCCGCACCACTGCGTACCATCCGGCCGCAAACGGTATTATTGAACGACTGCACAGACACCTCAAGGCAGCTATTATGTGTCTTATACTACACAGTGGACTGAAGCCCTCCCGCTGGTGCTCCTTGGCATTCGCAGCGCCTGGAAGGAAGATTTACAGACGTCAGCAGCTGAACTTGTATACGGTGAGCCTCTTCGCTCACCTGGGCAGTTTCTCTCTCCTACTGACAACTCCAGCACTGATGACATCACGCAGTATGCTACTCGCCTTCGACGCCACATTCAACAACTGTCACCTCGACCTACTGCTTGGCACACTTCTGCACCATTCTACGTGCCACACGACTTGAAAAATTCTTCGCATGTATTTCTTCGCCAAGATCACGTGCGTGGATCCTTAGAACCTCCCTATGCTGGTCCTTATCGAGTCATCGAGCGAAAGCCGAAATACTTCACCATAGAAGTCAAGGGCAAGCCAACTTCTATAAGCCTTGACAGACTAAAACCGGCATATATGGCTAAGATTGCTCAAAACCCTACTCCTATAACCGCTACTAAAGAGGACGCACTCCAAACCACTTCCGCTGCGCCATCACCTTCGGAGGAGAAGAGGACCCGCAGCGGCAGAAGAGTTCGCTTCACACAATTTTACCGACCGTAGTCACGGTCTGGCGAGGGGGAATATGTGGCGCACCTTATTATAGGTAGCTGAAACCAAAAAGGTTGCTACACTGGTAGAAAAACTTAGTGTCTATTTGACAATGTCATTGATTATATATTTTATTCTGATATTACATGGCTGTTGTTTACACTTGAATTTTATTGTAGTTAATTTCTTAAGTTTTATTGGGAAATAATTTTAACCATCCTTTCCCATAAACATATTCTCAAGTCAAACTCTATTAGAGCCTATTTATTTAGAGTATTTTCATACATTGATTGTGACGTAATCCACGTATATGTATAAGTAATATGTGTCTAGCCTGTACATGATTATATGTGATAACCTCAAAATATAAAGTGGTTGATACAGTCAAATAATAAATTAGTAAACTACGAATCGAAGGAAAACACAGAATGTGTCTGCTGCTTCTCTTCCCGGGCATACTGTAAAAGTCAATTAAGGGAGGTTTGATTGGAGATTTTTTATAGGCGATAAGGCTGATAGACCCCTTGTCACTGGAAAAGTCTCTCCCCACCATTATAACGCCTCCGATTTGTCAAACGTGACCTCAGATGATTTTATGTGTTCTGCCTACCCCATAAGGCATACAGGCGTGAAGTTATGTATGTATGTACACTTCACATCAAAATTTTGCTTTACCACTATCAAGACAAATTATGTTTGAATTTACTATGTTGAGTTTTATAAGCTCTTGCTTTGTTTACACTGTTTCCACAAGTTATCATTCAATAACACAGAATGGGGAAGATTTACCCGAGATAAGCTTTTAAAGCCATTATAATTTAACCCATAAGCTCCACCTATAGGGTAAAGGGATTCTGTAGTCACTAAGTGTACGTGGGTTATCTAATTTAGTCAACATTTTCGTCTGTTTATGGGATAAACTTGTAATTGTCTTTATTTTACTTTGAATTTTAGTAGGAACTATGATGTATTTAAGTGTTCTTTTGGTTTGAAGCTATTTCGGTGATGTAATATTGTTAAGTCTATGCTATTATAGCTTCCCAGGCATAGCATTTGAAGTCTACTCTATTGTATGATCTCTTAATTTATTCACTTTTTACAACGCGCAATCAAGATTTGAGTAGAAACACCAATAAATACCGTTTATAAGCCGAATTATTCAACATAAGCCTTGTCAACAGTACATAAAAATGATCATATCTAAGTACTTATATGAAAAAAATCTCTTAGTAAATGTTACTTTAACATAGTCTACAACAACTACGATTTATATGTTTATTAATATGTTCAATCACGTACTTGACCAATGTTAATTGTCAATCGTTACACTTGTAAATTTTTAACAAGAAGCAAGCATTGAGTTAGTGAATACGGGCGCAGCTGGACGGGTCATCTGGCTAGTAGGTTTCTCAGCTCACAGGCTACGCGGTTACCGGTTTATTCATTAGGTCGCGAACGTACTAACAGATAGCTTTTGTTTCTTTCCGCACTGGTTAGGTTCTGAATTGGGAGTGTTTTAGGTTTAGGCAAAGTATTTAAGTAGCGCTAATAATTAGGTATGGAATAAAACCTTCTGGCGGTTGAAAATCGGTTACCCCATTGAACTCCACTGTCCTTAATGAGGAAGAATAATTTTGAGCACCTTAGACGGTAAAGAGGACCTTTTGAACATAGAGTTACATATCAAAAATAAGACATTTGTGTCTTTTTGAACTACACTCAGGAACTAAAAAAGGATCCAGAGCATTCGCTGTAATAATAATAGAGTTGAGGGGCAGTCAAGCTATTATAAATGGTGTCTTAAGAATTATTTTGTAGGTATTTAACTTTAAAAAAGTTCCTTAAAAACACTTTTTCTAAGAAAACAAAATACTTTGAAGAAATTTATACTACATAGTAACGTGACTAATCATCTATCCAAAGCCATATGTTCCAAAATCCGATGATTCACGATTACCATCAGTCTCACTCAAACGACTCAACACTTTTACAGTTTTCGCTTTAATGGTTCTATTTATAATAACGCTTCCCATTCTAATAAAGATTTGACATTTTTATTATCTATGCTGAATCTGTTTCGAATTTCGAACGCCACCCAAGTTCAAATAAACTTTCGAATGGATGTATTTTTTTTTCAAAGTCGTTCAGTAGTTATTTTGTTTGTGTTGTTCTGCCTAGTTACGGAGCCTTTGGGAATTTGAATAATTTAGAAGTAATAGCGTGCTGTGAATGCGTTCGTTTTGTTTATTTTTAAAGTAGGTATGTTTGGTGGGAAGTTCATTTGTAGTGGAGTTTCTTTGTTTACTTTAAGTTTTGTAGTCTTTAGTCCGTAACATTTTTAAACTTCGAGTGTCTAAACGTATTTTAGTATGGGGGAAGGAACGAACAGTGAAATTATAAGATCGAAGTGAATTGCAATTTCCCTAATGCTATTAGCTATTATCTGGATATACTGTTAGTTTATCGACCTTTTCTTCATTAAAAAATGTTCCCACGAGTTAAACTTTGGAACGTTAAAATATGTGCGTCAATTCCAAAATTTAAACCATTTTTAATACTTTTCTTATTCGATAACAAATAGATATAGGTCAAACATTCACTGAGAATATCCGTTGCAGTGTAGCCAATTAACACTTCCACCACAGTGCACGCGTCGAGTGAAATAGAGGGTGATATTTAATTAGCAAGAAACTGAATTAAGCCACTAGCAGAGCCGGAAGATTCTGAGAACGAAGCTGTTAAAGTTTCTTAGAGTAATGAAAAATAAATAAAACTGTCTTCAATGAATAAATAGATTCTTATCTATTCATAATTCTGTGGGAACTTTGTGGGAACCCCTTTTTAAGTAGGTACAGAAACGAGAACATCAAGCGGTATAAATCTGTCAAATTTCTCCAACCAATTCTTAACTTAATGTCGAGGGCATAGAGTTTAGATGCAAATACATTTTTTGACGGATTTGTAACACTTGACCTGCTGCCTTCTTTACCTATGTTAAGCTTTAGTGTAAGCGGGCCGTTAGAGTGCGGCCGTTGCGGGAATGCGTTCCTGACAGCTCCTTATGTCCATTGAATAAAGTTTGATTTTAACAGCTGTCAGGAACGCAAACTTCCACCGGTCGCACTATAATTCTTAATTGAATTTTTGTGGGAGAATTTCTTATTCGCAGGATTGATTAAAACATACTTAACTATCTATATGATTCTTGTTTCAAAAAAACTTTGATAGAGAAGATGGAGTAATTAAAACACATGTAGAGAAGGATTGTAGATAGATAACATCGTATTCAGACCACTGGCGATATATTTACATACATACATACATAACTTCACGCCTGTATCCCTTATGAGGTAGGCAGAACACCAGAGGCTACAAAACCATCTGACGTCACGTTCGACAAATTTGGAGGTGTTATAATGGTGGATAGAGACTATTGCAGTGACAGGAGGTCAGCCTATCGCCCACAAAAAATATCTAATAAAACATCTGTCCCTTAACTGACTTTTACAGTTTGCCCGGGAAGAGAAGAAGCTGGCACATTCTATGTTTTTTCTTTGCTCCCAGTCCAGCATGGAAGGATATTTATTTGTATTAATATATTGGTATTAAAAACAAAGCAAAATTATTTTGTAAGTAATTTTGTCAAAAGTTTTAAATCTGATTTTATGCCATATAACATTTTGCCTCGACCTTTTAGTTTCACGAGTCCTTGAACACTTTTTGATGTTTATGTTCAACATAAATTAACTCAAAAATCGAGGATATGCACAGAAATTTTGAAATAAAAACAAAAATAAAATAAATTCAACGTGCTGTCGTAGTGCAATTGGCCATAGCTCAGTGTCAATATTTACCTCAAGCGTAAATCACAGACAGAAACTATCTGTAGTAAGATTAAAATAATATTTTAGGGTCGGATTCATAGTATCCACTGCTAAACTAAACTCTGTCATATAATTCATTACAGTAAACTGACAGTTCAAAATGTCAAATAGAAAAATAAAGATACCAGTTAAAAACTTCGCAGTGTAAGTACTGAATGAGAATGATTGAAAATTAACGTTTATGCATAATGAATGACAAACATTCGGTATGCAAAAAAATTATGAGTAGTTGAAATTTAGGCGTGTACTTCATTGTCAAAGTAACTTTAATGAAAATAATTAATTAGATAACAAACGTACTACTGCTTTAAAATCGTTACAGTAGAAGTAAAAACTTCTTTATTTTTAAACTCTTTGCGTCATTAAAAATTAAATTTCAACCTTTGCTAACAGAGTCATAAAAAATATATATATTTTGTGAGCCAAATTATTTGTCTTCCATACATTACGAAATTAATATGTATAATATAATTGGAATTGTAATTTTACTGCATTGAATTATTTGCCAGGGTTAAAGTTTATCCTGTTTATCTGAGCTGAAAGCGCCTGCAGGCACGTTATTTCAAATAATAAATAATAGGTAATACTTAAATAAGGCAAACTGTCATCGAACTGAGTATCCTCTAAACGTATTTAATACGCTTGTGTTATCCTTATTTCCCTACAAATATTATAAATGCAAAAGTAGCCCTGTCGGCCTGTGTCGTAGACCATAATCTAGTCTATTTACATACACACATGTATAACTTCGCGCGTCTATCCCTTAGGCGTCGTCCTAATTGGCAGCGATCGTACGATGGCGCGATGCGTTCTCGTCGTGCGATGAGTTCAAACATACAGATGCTCGCACAATGACTTGCGAAGTTCAAATAGGACACTCTGAAGATATCTGTATGTTTGAACTCATCGCACGACGAGAACGCATCGCGCCATCGTACTATCGCTGCCAATTAGGACGACGCCTTATAGGGTAGGCAGAACGCCAGAAGTCATAAAACCATCTGATGTCACGTTTCACGAATTTGGAGTTTTGACATTATAATGGAGAGACATATAAAGAGAGTATTGCTGTGACAGGGGGTCAGCCTATCGCCCACAAAAAACCTCCAATAAAATCTCTGTCCCTTGACTGATATGCCCGAGAAGAGAAGCAGCTGGCACATCCCTTGCTTTTCCATTGCCCACAGCACAGACCAGCATGGAAGACATCTTATCTATATCTTAAAAAAAACACAAATCAACGTCTTTATAATTAAGTATGTTGTTTTATTTTACGTGTAACTTTTCTAGGTTGATTATTTTAAGTACCCGAAAAAAGATATACGTATGTTCTTCTTTTGCTGAATATTTCCTTTAAATTATTCTCAATGAAATATGCTGATATAACTAAACTACGATGTTCAAAATAAATCATCACACTCAAATGATAAAATCATATTATTACTTAAACATCAAGCATATTTACACGCTACAGACAGCGACTACACAATAAAAAGCAGACAAACTAGCTACCTAAATCAGCCATTTTCTGCTCAAAGAACAATCGTCATAGTCACGTAACTTCCAACTGTCTGGAATAGTGGAATAGAGCAATCGACAAGAGTAGAATTATTCCAGACATACGGAACCATATTTATCGTCACTCTGCCAAACAACCCTTCTACCCTTCTGCGACGGATTTCACGGTATACCGCGTTTAATGCCATCCCACCTACTGTGAAAGCTAGACAGCAATATTAACTAAACCGCCTTCTCGCTCACTCTTTGAGCATTCGATCGTGCGCACGCTAGTTCTCATACAGAGAGCATAAGTGCCGAAAATACGTCGGGTAATTAAAGCTACAGCTAATTGAAGCCAAACTATAATTAGGTGTATAGTTTTACGCTTTGGACAATTTAAACCTTTACATTTAAACCTGGCAATTGGGTATAAGCGTTTGTAGTGTATCTTACTCTCAGTCTATTTAAACGTAGTCTTGGTTAAACATCTCTATATTGGTATATTATCTCGTATCCATGAACATGGTAATAAAAAACCAAGACTGCAAAAACATTCAAGATAAAAACATGTGAAATACAAAAACTAGACCATCGCTTTAAGCCTGCGGTTCTCCATACTTAATAGATATTATTATTTCCAATTTGGTACCTTATGCAATGCCTAAGCATAACTTTTTTGTAAAGAATTATTAAAACTTGGCAAGCGGCATTCAAACCTCGCGGTTTTGGTTTCTTAGAGATGCGGAATGTATGAAATTTTATACAATAACTGAACAATGGTACAAGTAAGTTCACAATCATTCAAAACACAAATAACTTCGTAGAAAATTCACGTTCTTTTTTCATTATTTCAGCGCTACGTTTGTGAAGAATGGCAGCCCACGTTGTGATATTAATCTTATTTGATGAAATTGAACAACTTCTGTTATCCGAAATTTCTTATAATTATGTAATAAAAATGTGATTATAGTGATTAAAATATCATATATCTTTGGGTTGTTTCCCTTTCTTGACTTACGTCGGTTTAATAAATACCTCGTCCTGTAACCCACAGCAAAAAAGGTATCTACCTATTTCCCCTTTAAAAAAAATATGCTTCTCCTTCTTTGCTGAGTGTTTGGTGTGCGAGATGGATGCGACGTGTTTGTTGATGGTTGCGTATCTGGTGATATTTATGTCTAGTGACGGCTGTGTGACTTATGACGAGTCTGTGACTGATGATGGCTGTGTTTCTAACGGTAACCGTGTATCTGGCTCCTATCCTAATCTCCTAGCACTTTACTTAGAATTATTGTTGTGTGGATGGCTGCTTGTTTCTGTAATATGCTAATGTTGATTTTAGAGTCAAATTCATTGAAATACGTCGTGATGCTTTTAGCTACTACCCCGGTGGCACCTACAACTATTGGGATAACAGTGGTATGTGTATGCCATAAACGACTAATTTCAGTTTTAAGTAGGTGATATTTACTAAGTTTTTCTATTTCTTTGGCTCCTATATTGTAATCTGAAGGTACAGTGATATCGATGAGATAAGTTTGATTATTAACTTTGTCTATATATATCAGGTCTGGTCTATTGTGCGTTACTGTGATGTCAGTTTGGATTGGTATTTGCCATAATATTTTAAGCTGTTTCGTTCTCTTTTACTTGTGGTTGTATTAGGGTTTCCTTCCACCAAAGGTTAGTTACCTCTATTTTATGTTTCCGGGCTATGCACCAGTAGATGTACTGTACGAGATTATTGTGTCGTTTAATATAGTAGGTCCCCGTCAGTTTCTCGCACCCTGATATAATGTACTGCACGGTTTCATCTTTGCAAGCACATAAGCGACAATTTACGTCCACTGCTTCTTTTATTATATCGCGTTGGTATTGACGCGTCATAACAGCTTGGTCCTGTATAGCAAATATTGATTATTCTATGTCTCGTTAATTTTATATTGTGTTTATAAGTATATTAAGTTATGGATATAATATAATATTAAGTATTTACCTATGTTTGTTATTTTTAGTGTACATACTGAAATTGTATTTTTTATCAAATTCTCCATTCGCCAGGTCTGCTGGAAAATATTTCTATAGAAATAAGCTGGACCTTTGTGCAAATCTTTTTTTGCTAAGTTTTTTTAATGTAATTTTTTATAAGTGTGTACATAAATTGTGAAATAAATAAATAAAACTGATAACAGTTTTTCGATGTACAAGTATGATAAAAAAGAAAAAGAGCTTCAAAGCAGGTACGTATTTATTCTGCTAAGACAAACATGTCGTAAGTACCAGCCAAAAATGTCTCGCTATTTCACGCTATGGGGCTATAAGTGCACGTGGGGAAAGCGTAGAATCAATTATTCTGAAATATTTTTCTCAGCGTAAGTAATTAAAGAAAAAAAAATATTGATCCCGTCTCGGATACGAATCTACGAGTAGTTCTCTTACTTGCCGATCGGGTATTCTAATACCTTATAGAACTATCGGATCCTGGCTAAGGCCAATGAAATGATTTAATTTATTTTTTGGTTGGTTTTATTTAGAATGTGGATATAGGTATAACATTTTTTATCCATAAAAAAGCATGTTTAAGAATTTTAACATACATATAACTGAAAAGAAAAATGACTGTTGAATATCTTATAATTATGCCTTTTATAAGTATTACAGCAACAATTTTAATGCTTAAGGAAACAATGTCATTTATATCTCAATATTTACGGAAATTATCTGTATAGTAAATCGATAAAGGTCCCTAAATTTTAAGAGTCATTTTAACAGTGCGCAATAAAAATCGCATTAAAATTCGTTTAGGGGTTTCAGACGGAACAAACAAAGCGCGAACAATAGACCAGAAGCGGCGATAAAATGTAAAGTTTTTGGTATTAAGTTGCCAGGCACAAAAATTAAGTCTCATCTTTTTAAAATTTTCTTTAGTTATGAAGCAATTAGTATTGATGACCCTCTATGAATAAAAAGAGATCGCAAGTAGGTCAAGATTTTTAGCTAGCTGTATTCGCTAGCAAAAAAAATGAAACAGTAAATTCAAATGGATTGTGTTCAAATGCAGAATAAGTAAAAAACCTAAAATAATACATCACTTAACGCATGTATCCCTTATGGGGAAGGCAGCACACCAGAGGTTATAAAATCATCTGATGTCACGTATGACAAAGCATCCCCGTATAAGTGGCCCATTTGAGGTACCGAGATGCACTCAGTGGTTTATAGTATTCCACTTAATAAAACTGTATTAACAGTTTGGGTCCTAGCTGAACGTTAAACTGAGAAAAAAACTTACCTGTAGCTTTTTACACAATCCATATCGCTGTACTATGCAGTAAAAAGACTGCTATCCAAGCCAAGAATATACCTTCCATAAAAAATTACTATAACTGTCAAACTGACAGTTCATCATTACATTGTTTATTGGAACAGCGACCTTATTTAAATGACTAACGGTGCGGCGTCCTATCATTATTGTGATTTGCTGACATATGTCAAAAAATAATGATCTTATGTTCCGAAACGGCAATTTTTTTACCAGTTTAAAAAAAAATTACAACATTTAATCATGAATAGGTAAATATATCCTATATTTTACAATTCCTGGTTTTATACCCCATAATTTGGTGCCCATGTACTTTGCGGTACATATATGGGCCAAAATGTATGAAGATAAAATGTTATCCTTTGGAGGCATTTTAATGATGGAGAGAGAGTATTGCAGTGACAGGGCTATGTGGGAATTTTCTTTTCGCTTAATTTTGTCCAAAAAATTATCTGGTGACAAACACATTTACCCCCAAGAATATAGTTGACCTGTGGTATTACGACGAGGCTATTTGAGGGCCTTATAAAGAAGCTTTCGGATCTAAAAATCCCAAAGTGTCTATTAGACGCCGGATGTCAGTTGCGCAGAACCGAAATTTGTCCTAAAGTGTGCGTTTTCCGGATGATTTTTTCAACCTATATCCGAACAAAACGTAGAAAGACTAAAGTATGTAAACATTGCATTATAATCAGCAACTCGACCGAACTAACTGCTACTTGTGGAAAAAAGCTTCATCTAAGGATCTCAACAACTTACGATATCGCGCAGTCTGTACTCTTCAGCTTTCTGGACTATCCGCTTCGTCCTGATACGAACTCTATTCCGAACTCTCATTTCTACCCTTTTCATTAAATAGTTCCACGACAGCATTGCGAACATGTTCTTCTTTTATCTTTTATATTTTCCCGAAAATTTTCACGGCGTTAAGGGTCAATTAAGGCCTCTGGGAACTAACTTTATCAAATTTCAAAGCCCACGGATGAAACTATGGCTGCGTAACTTGGTTAAAAACGAACTAGCACTGAATTTTCTGTTCCCCTTTTTTTCAAAGTACTGAACCGTAGAACAGTTTATGGTATCAGTAATTGGATTAGAGTTTTAAACCATATCATGTTTCGTTTGTTAGTGGTTAGCTGAAGCGTACTTTGAACCATTAATTATGTTACGTAGAAGTTGCTTTTTACCTTGCTGCGCTAAGCATTTAATCATTATATTTGACTCGAATTTTGGGTGCCTAGTGGTCACGCTTGAGAGTTGGTTCTTTATCTACACTTGAAAATTAAAACAGAGTTGTTTTTTTCATCAATTGTCACACCTGCTGATAAAAGATATGTTTATGATAAACTAGTGTTTATTTCCTGTTAACAATATCTCTCAAAAACTTTTGCACTCATAACCTGTGTTATTTAGAATTTAGTATCCCGACCTGTAGGGCGACTTCAGGATTGCGTAGAAAAGAGTACGGTCAAATTAGCTTTGTGTATCGAAATGTTTATATCAACAATGAGTCTAGACAAGTACCCTCAAAGCAATTACTCATTCTATAGAAAGCTGTTGGTAACTTGAGGTGCTACCTTGCGGTACGCCGCGCCGCCGCCGCTGCCGCGCTCGAAGCCCTATCAAAGTTCCCCTAACGAATCCTTGCGAACTCCAACTTTCGCCAGTTTTCCAATACTTCATTGTTGCCAAACAAACACGGTGTTTTGTTAGTTTAGGTACAAATAGAAATACCTTTTATAAATAGATGTAGTTTATTTATTTTATATTATGAATTTGTGGCTGACTATTTTATTTACTTGAAGACACTGTGTAAGGGATATTTTTGAATTATTAACTGTTCTCGCGGTTTCACTCTTAGGAGAATCTTTTACTTTTCAAGGGTTTGCCCTGTCTGTTTGCTGTGTCCTTACCTAATACCCATTGCTCTGTTTGCATAAAAAGGTAAAAAATACACATGCACAGTCAAAAATAGTAAAAGCAATACTAATATAACTAATTGAGTTTAATTTAATTTTTGTTGGATTTGTTTTTAAATGTGTTTGTCTGGAACGGTCTTATCAGCCTTGCGTATTAGTCGATTTGAAAGAAAAATGCATTTGATTTTAACAAGACATGCCGATGACCTCAATAGTTATGCGGGAAAAACAACGCGCGGATGTATTAATATAAAGTAAGGTTAAACCTATTTGTAATCTATTTCATCGCAGTCTGAAAATGCCCAGCATGATTTAGTATCACACATAGCTAACAAAGGCTTTACACACACGATAATACCGTACCTACTTATAAACTATCATAGACTAAACAACACAAAGGTGGGACAGAACAAAGTCCCAGGTTGCCTAACTTTCGGCGACACGCCTAATATGCAAACAGGGCCGTAGCGTCGTCGCCCCCGACGATGGTATTACCATAAAATGAGCTTACACTAACTCTAAGACTCTCTGCATTATACTGAACAAATTTCAGAGGATTTTCCTGGTACAGTCAGCTTGTTTGTGCGATGAAGATAGTAAACTTGTTCTAAAAATTACTACATTCTAAAATTAATTTAGTAAATACAAAAGTAAGATGTAATAAGCTTTTTTATGGAAACCAATCAGTGTAACGTGAATTATTCTAATATAATGTTGGATGTCAAAATCATAAATAAAAAAAACCCAAAGTAAGCATAGCTTGTGTTATGGGATACCATGTAGCGAACAAGGGGGGAACCTAGAATATAAATACGTAAGTATATAGATAAACACCCAGACACGGAACATTTTTTTTCTTGTTCCGTGCGGGAATCGAACCCGCAGCCACTGGCGTCTGAGGCAGATAGGTTTACCCCATCGCCGTAATTAGCTTGCTTGCCTTTAACCTAAGTAGCCTAGGTAAAAAAATATCATTAGATGACCTCCAACCATTTATTTATCACAACGACTTTCATGCTTCGAAGGTCTCGCTAGATCTCAAATGTACAGCAGAGGGGAGCGAAAGAAAAACATAGAATGTGCCAGCTGCTTCTCTTCCCGGGCATTCTGTAAAAGTAAGTTATGGGACAGAGGTTTTAAAGGCATTTTTGTGGGCGATAGGCTGACCCCCTGTCACTACAATAGTCTCTTTCCATCTTTATAATACCTCCAAATTTGTCAAACGTGACATCAGATGGTCTTGTAACCTCTGGTGTTCTGCCTACCCCATAAGGGATACAGCCGTGACGTTATGTATGTATGTATGTTTTCAGCATAAAAAGCTAAACCCTTTATATGCTAAAGCTCTAAAAATATGCGTTTAAGACATAAAATAAATAGAATACTGTTTATTTTTCAAATATATTCTTTTTAGACTCGAATAGACTTTATTTCTAAAAGAAAAGTTGGCAACCCTACCTGCTGCAGTTATGTGTGGGGAAATGGTCTCGTGTACTGGACCATTTCCTACGTGTGGGGTGCTTGGCGTGATCGGCTGAGCACAATTCGCCGGGGCTCGCGGGTAATAACTAATGCCAATGGCGGTACCGTGAGCTCCATCTATGGCGGATGAGGTACACCTGGAGGTTTTTAGTCGGTAGGTCCGGCCCCCTGCCAGATCATCCCCACATACCCCGCCGCTCCCCCTTGGGCGGTCAGGGATGTGATCGCAAGTTTTTATCCAGTCAAAAAAAAAGGCCCAAATGCTGTGTCCTTGTATACAGTAGTCGCAAGGGTCTGTCAGAAGCAATTGCGGCGCCATTAAAAAAACACAACGAACACTGGGTCAACTTGGTGGTTCACGGCTCAAACCCTCTCGTCACCCAAGGGAAAGACTCAGGGGTCTGTAGTGGGCTCATAAAAAAGGGTTGCCTATGTTAATGAATAAATAAATGAATCACCCTGAGATCCCAATTTCGTACCCCAAAGTACAGAGCGAAGGGAGTATTAAAAAATCTTCCGCCAGATATTTTTATTGCTAACTAGCTGTTGCGCGTGGTTTTACCCGCGCAATTTCAATTCCCGCGGGATTTTCGGGATAAAAAGTAGCCTATACGGATTCGGAAGAATCCTTCTAAGTAATGGTAAAAGAAATTTTGAAATCGGTCTAGTAGTTTTTGAGCCTATTCAATACAAACATACAAAAATACAAAGGTTTCCTCTTTATAATATTAGTATAGATAAACTGTCCGTTTTAATGATTAAACTTAATTCATCCAATCTTGTCGTGAATTAGTTAACTGTCTGATTTCTTTATAACAATTGAAAGTTGATTTGCGTCGTTAAAACTTATGAAAATTATTATATCTAGCAGACAGATTGTTTTTGTTATTAGTTCAAAATGGATAGGAAATTTAACTTATTTAGATATAAATAGTTGTTTGAAATAATTATTAATTTTGAATCATATTATTACTATTCAAGAAATAAATTAATAAACTTAGTTAACAAATGAAAATTAAATATCATTGATTAAACTCGCCTTTGACCTCCGTATAACCTAAGGTCTACGAGACAGGTGTAAATAAAATAGTTAAAATCTAAGACTCTCTAATAAAGAAAATCGAATGAAATAATATATTTCCAACTCAATCCCATTGTACCATTGCACCTTCAATATAGTAAATCGTGTAAATTTAAGATATAACTCAGATGTTTAAGAAATAGCTCAGAAGCGCCTAGTTTTCGGAAATCGGCGTATTCATAATTTACACATATAAGGATGACCGTAACTTTAAAACTCAATAATCAAGATGGCGTCTAAATTACAAATGATCCTTCTGGGAATTTCCGAGGCTGACTGTACTGAGCAAGGTGTCTGGCGTCTCTGTGGCTGCTTTAATTGCTATTCCGCGCATAAAACTGGAATATCTCTCGTAAGAACCGCAGACAGAAAAAGCTCATGGTATGTTACCATATAGTTTCCTTTCATATTATTTACGGTGCAACGTTAACACGGTTATAAAAATATTTCTTTACTAAGCCTTCAGACAGGCAGTTTTTGATAAAGTATAACCTTTGTTAAGAACTACAAATAAATAAATATTTCTGACACTCACACAACATTATCTAGACCAAATTAAGTTTCTTAAAGAACTTGTGTTATGGATACAAGATAACTGATAGACTTAAGAAATATATATGTTCACATAATAGATCTTTTAGGTCGCAGTGTGACGAGCGGACAAGACTGCTCATATAGTCCCAAAACCCCCAATAATAAGAAATATATAAACATAAATATTGAATAAATACATATATTTTATTAGAATAAACTTAAATAAACATATAAACATCCATGACTTGACGACTAATATCTGTGTTCATCACAGAAATATCCGCCGCCGCCGGGATTCGAACCCAGGACCTCTGGCATAGAAGGCAATGTATTTACCGCTACACCAGTTGGTCGTCAATAATATCAAACGTCAGCCGGTCGTGAATAATATCAAAACTTATGAGATAAGGGTGTTTAAAGAACCTCTTCAGCTTCATTATGTGTTTTTAGTATTGTAATCAATGATGGCGCTAGTTTAGTTCGATTTAGTAGTAGGTACTTTATATTTTCAACCGATTTCCAAAAGGAGGAGGATCTCTATTCGTGTGTATGTTTTTTTTGTGTCTTTGTTACACTATATTTCGGACAATTATGAATCGATTTTGAAAATTCTTTTTTATGTCATAGACGATACTTCATAGTTGGTCCCATATTTTCATCGAAATAGTACTCAATAGATTCATGGAAAATTTCAAATATTTGAAGAAATATGTATGAGTTTGGAGAATATTTACCTTGACGACCTTATACTCCTGCCAAAGTATTGACGTGAAGGCGGTTTTTTTATGCTACATACTGGTGATATTAGAAAAGTGTGCCCAATGCTCATGAAAAGTAACATCCGTTTGTTTATACAATCACAAGTTTATCTATGAATACGAACATCCTCTAAAAATATAACAGAACATTGCAATTACAGAAACGTAATATTTTCCCATCGCAACGCAACGTAGCGGCCACATTTCGACCATCCCTCCACGTTTTGCTGTCATAACATTAAACTTGACTTAGAATAACCTCGTAAATCAACGTTGAACGAGCCCTTATTTAAATAAAATGGGGAAGCCGCCGTATTCAAGTTAGGTGACTTGCTGGAAGTGTTGACTTAAATGTAGAATCTATGGGTTTTGCGGGAAATGACGTAGCGATTTAAACAAACTACAAACTATACATATATACACTAATATATAAAGCTGAAGAGTTTGTTTTTTTGTTTGTTTGTTTGAACGCGCTAATCTCAGAAACTACAAATGGGATTTGAAAAATTCTTTTTGCATTTGATAGCCCATCTCTTGAGGAAGGTTATAGGCTATATTTTATCCCTAAATTCCCACGGGATCAAAACCGCGCGCGGTGGCTGGTTGTAGATATAAATGAATGAAATATCTAAACTAATAGGTATATTGAAGGTAAAGAGTTTGTTTGTCTGTTTGAATGTGCTGATCTCAAAAACTACTTATACATATAGGTACCTAATAGTAGGGAAAGTTATAGACCATATTTTGTTGCGAAATTCTTACTGGATCAAAAGTTATTCGGGTGAAAACGAGTACCTACGGAAAACATTTTATTAAGGGCCAAATTTTATCTGAATTTGTAATTTGTGTCTCTTCTTCATAATCACTTGAAAATAATGAACAAACAAACAACTTGAGTTTTTAAAAGTTCTCAACAGCTTCGCGCCAATTTTTTTCTTTTTTCTTACTCTAATGTTTTAGACAAAAAAGTTAGTGCAGGGATGGTTTGAAGGTTATTTGTTACTTTGTCACGCTAAAAAACAGATTACTGTAATCGTGATATTTCCACGAGAAAGTGATTTATAAAGAAAAGCCGTCAGAATATCTAGTGTTTCGATAAAACAAAATTTTGCTCGGTGATTACTCCGGGCTAGAGAGCCAGATCATCCTTAATATTTTGTCACCAAATTATAATATTTCTAAAAACCCTTTTTCAAACATAAGGCTATCCAATTCAAAAGAAAACACGAGAGTGACGCTTTCCCCGACACTATATTAAAAAAAACATATACAGTTAAAGGAAATTTAACTTAATAAGCCCGTGTAAGTATTAGCAAGCTACCGTATTCGAATAAACTGAATAAATAGTTAATATTTGTTGAAGTAGCCGCCAAAAGGCGCGCCCATTGCGAAGTGCAGCCATCGATTTTACAGCCTTTTGGACGCACGCCGACTTTTGTATTCACAGTAACGTAAATTTAAATTCAAATTTTATTTGAGGAATAATTGAGTCGTGGAAAAGGTAGTATTTGATTTGAATATACAAAATATTGTTCACTATAAATAGTTTATTACTAACAATAAATAACACAGTCTTACAATCGGTGAGTTATGAAAATTGTCTCTCCATCTATCAAATACAAGGGAAGTCTATCTTTATATTTGTAGTAATCTTCGGAAGTAACTATAAGATATTCGGATGCGAGAAGATGGGATTCCCTGGCTGTAAACTGTTATTGTGTATTTTTAAAAGATGATTGCCATTGAGTTTTATGCCACTCTATAGATCGACTTTCCGAAGTGCTTGTAGATTCAGTTCAATTAGTAAATATTTTTTTATATTTCAGGTTTTTTTGACTTTGACCTTCGAGTACATATTAAGCAGATTTTGATCTGATTTACACCGGTCGAAGAGCAGTATTCGGGGCTCAATATAGACTATCTTCGAAAACCGCAGAATAATCTTATAACCTATGTGTTGTTAACATGATATATTTAATAATATTTTAAAGTTTTTGCATTTCAAATGCTCAATTACTTTTAAATAAATGAAAAATGTGTTAAATAAAAATCACCCGACCAGGACCCGAACTTTCGAACCGTCGCGTCGCGTCGAAGGGCTTTTATTTAACACATTTTTCATTTATTTAATGGTATATTTATCTCGCTTACACAGAAAGCACAATGTATTGTAATGATTAATTAACTAAGCAACAATAACTACTCTTCAAGCATAGATGGGATACCTACGTCTAGACATAGTGGCGATGACGACGCGTTCCTTGCGTTCATTAGGTATATTATGTATTTCCAACTTAACTGCCTTTGTGGTGCATTGGTTGAGTGGTTGACTGATCCTGGCTTCCAGCCCCAGCCGGCCCAGTTTGAAAAAAGAACTTTTCTTTACTGGCTGTGGTCTGGGTGTCTGGGTGTATAGTAGGATAAGTACCCCTTAGTACTTTCATTGGGTCTTAATGTTGGTGTGTCTGATTGGGTCATTGATTCAATACTTAAGAGCCTTACTGGTGTAAAGGTACCCGTAGGAGTGCCTGTAAGTGCTGTACCTGTAACCTGTAACCTGACTCTGCCAGATTTCCTTGATGCAAACCCAGTAGCTCTTTTGTGTAATAAACACAATATTTGACCTCAAGACATGAATGTTTGTGTATTCATGTCTTACGAGCACAATTTTTTAATAAATCTTAAAATGAGCTGAATGATAGTGGTGTTTGAAATACTTATTAGGTATTATTTTTTACTAGCTGTTATACCCGTTCGCTATTCAAATCCATATTTTCACGGAATTTATTGGCAAAGACATGATAACTTAATTCTTAAGTATTGTAAAATATTATATAATATTATAAAAAGCTGTTCCTTATTTTATAATATTATCTAGAATAAATAAGTACACAAAAAGAAATCCCTTTTTAGAATATGTAGAGTTTTTTTATCTCCTTAATCTTTCTGTATGTCAAGTAACTCTATAAACAGTATACGTTTGGGGATTTTTATATAATTTACAAGAAGCCGTATTTCTCTGTAAACAGCTTCGTTTAGTTCCAACGAACAATATTAATATTTGTAGAGTTTCGGATATAAATTGTTATTCGTATTGTTGTCGAGGCACTCTGCCTGTTTGGGCAGTAAATAGAACAAGGGACGCGAAAACAATAGATGGGGAGAATGCGGAATTACTCAAGTCTTAGATAAACTTATTTTATAGGTTACATAGTCTGTGAAAAGTTCACTTAGACAAGATTCACTTTTTCATACCTTTTTTGTGCTTATCTTTTATAATGTTAAATTTGATTTTACGCGTGTCATCTAACGCACTTTGATTTGTGCTAAATTGTAAAATGCCTTACATCATTCTATTATTAAAAAAATGTAATATATAGCTGTAAGTTTTTCTAATAAAATAAAATTAAATAAGTAAAATCAGAGGAAAACATTCGTTTAGTTTGAAAATTGGCTCAGTTATACGTTGTAGAGTTCAGGGTAACCTACTACAAGTCCTCCTGAAGTGGTCAAGGGAGGGTTACAGATCCTTTTTTTCATTTTTTTGGTCATATCTCATTAATCTGGATTCCGCATGGTGCCAATTTTTCACTATTTCCCTTTGTTTTTGGTCATATCTCATTAATCTGGATTCCGCATGGTGCCAATTTTTCACTATTTCCCTTTGTTTTTGGTCATATCTCATTAATCTGGATTCCGCATGGTGCCAATTTTTCACTATTTCCCTTTGTTTTTGGTCATATCTCATTAATCTGGATTCCGCATGGTGCCAATTTTTCATTATTTCCCCGTTTTGCCTATCTTCGGCGTTATTTGACTGGGCTAACATTGATGTACACAATATACCTTACATTATATTAAGTAGCATTAAGTCTGAAGGAATTGTCATTTTTCTATAAGTAACCGTAATAATATATCAAGTTTTCACAATTAATAAATAAAATACGTACCTTTCTTCCATGCTGGACTGGGAGCGAAACAAAAACATAGAATGTGCCAGCTGCTTCTCTTCCCGGGCATTCTGTAAGTCAGTTAAGAGACAGAGGTTTTGTTAGCTGTTTTACGGATGATGGTCTGACCCCCTGTCACTGTAATAGTCTCTATCCATCATTATAAAACCTCCAAATTCGTCAAACGTGACAACAGATGTATTGATAGCCTTTTGTGTTCTGCTTCCCCATAAGGGATAGTGAAGTTATGTATGTATGTATGTAATAAGGGTACCTACATTTCTATCAGGAATACATTGACTTTAATCTTATTTTACATTTAACTCGAGGTGTCAGTTTCAGTGACCGGAAATATAAGTTTAAAATATTTTTATTTCTTATGCTATTCATAACAACTTAATAACTTCAGTGACTATGTGTACAGAAGAAGTGTCAGGAAAAATATCTTTATCAAACGTTTTATTATGCCGCCTGAAATCAGTTGTTATGGCGAACATTGTCTCTGACTTACAATAACAAACATAGCAGCCTCTGTTTCGGAGGAAACGCAAATTGTCTGCCGACTCCAGATGTAATATTCTTACTGTCTCGTCTGAGAGAATTGTTTGGACTATTCACAAATGTAGTTAACTAGATAACTATGCATTTCGGTTTTCTGTATTTTATGTTACTGGAAGTGGTGGGAGTGGAATCCGTTTATAATGACATCGACGGGAAATAAGAAACAAGTCATACTAAACGGACGTCATACAAAGCATAGGTACTGCAAGAATAAATAAACTGTTTAAGTTAGTATGTGATTTATTTTAATAGAGAGGAATAAAATAGAGATAAATCGAAGTAGACTCAATAAGTAAATCTACGCTCTGAGAATCAAATCAAAAAAGCCTTTCACGCGCCGAAAGTCTTTGGGTATAACGTGACTATCCCGAACACTGCCAAAGGTGTTAGAAATCATACGGCCGGTCACTATAAGCGGACAAAATTTGATAAAAAAGGGTCACTACAAGCGAAATGTCACTATAGGCGAAGTCATTATATCCGACTTAGTTATATAATTTATATGAAAACCAAACTTCACTGTGTAAACACGTCGTAATAAGCGGTTGGTCAATAGAAGCGGAGTCATAATAAACGGATTCTACTGTATCAGGATAAAATAAGAGTATGTAACATATACCTAAACATTGCTGATTCCGGAAAAATGCCCTCTCGCTTTTAGTGAAATTAGTGTATTAGTAACATAGAAGGGAAATTGGTATGAAATAGTTGATTTAGACGCAGTTTAGTTATGCAAGCTATACTTAGGTATATTTTACGATTCATATTCCTAAATAAAACACTTTTATTACATTTTCAACACACTTGCTCGTAAAGTGAGCGTTTTTCTATTGAATTTAGAACTATAAACTGGGCTATAAGTCACGCGTGCATAATATATTATACCCTAGTGCATAATATAATGAATCCTACAAAGTTGAATTGTACCTTTGTGCAAATTACATGCGAGTAAACAGAGCATATTTTATTGGTCCGGGTTATACATTAAATATTTTCAGAAACAACAAAGAGGTTTTATACCACTTCAAATCCATATACATTTTTAAATGTTTGCGCCTTATATTAGTAAAACAAATTTGTATATCAAACAAATTATTCACAGTTTACAATAATTTGTTATAAAATATTAAAATATTTGCATTTACCACTCCAAATTAAACATTTTCACTTAAAATAGGCTGTATATGCTATACAGACATTGACACATTTGGCGGAAAAAAAAAAACCTACGCGCATGCGCGAGGTTCGGCGCCATTTTTCAATCACAATTCACAGTTTTGTTATCAAATGTGTTTGTTATTTTATGACCACGTATGTCTGTCTTTTACTCACAAGTGTGTTGAAAAACGTCGTATGTAACTCGTGAGCGTTGCTAATTACAGTCTCGGCTCATTATTAAGTCAAATCACAGCCTCGACTGTAATTAGCAACTTATTTATTTTTATTTATTCGACAAGATATACCAACAGAGAACATATTATACATATTAAAAGAAATAAAGTTCAAAGCACAAATTCTGATATGTACTCCTTTAACAGGCATATACAACATTCGAAATTTAGTGGTGTTCAATAATAAAATTTGAATTGAAAGTATTAAATATTATTACACTATTATTATAACATTAAGATTATTCAGTAAAAAAAGATAATAATTAAAATAATTAAAATAAAAGTGGTTAAGAACAACATTCAGTTACAATTTAGCACAATCAGACACACCAGATCAATAACATTAAGTAAAAGAGACATAATATGGCATGTTAATTATTAAATGATACGGTATATATGTGACAAAACATCAGTGATTATTTTTGAATAAGAGATTTTAATAATTTAGTCTTGAAAACACTAATGGGATCGCTGAAAATATCGAGATCACTTATAGAAACATTAAAAGTATTGTACGATCGACACATTCTCGATATAGGCGAATGAAAGCCGAGGTTTGTCTTGGCGGTCTGCACCCCAAGAAGTTTGGGGATACGTTGACGTGGATAATTATAGGGTACATTCAAGGTGACTTTTTCTAAAATTGAGGAACAGTCTAACGACCCGTGGAGTATTTTGTGGAGAAAAGTAAGATCTCTCATTTTTCTTCTATCCCTTAGGTAATGCATCTTAAAAAAGTTAAGGCGGTGTTCATAAGGACTTCTGTGCGATATTCCTGGGCATGAAAAAGCTAACGTTCTAGTGAATGAGCGTTGAATACGTTCAATACGCTGAGAATGAACCGAGTACAAGGGGTTCCAGGCTACGCTCCCATATTCGAGACAGCTACGTATCATTGCGTTGTATAGAATAATTTTAGTGTGGGCAGAACGAAAACTTTTTGTGTTCCGTCTAACAAATCCTAGAAGCTGAGCAGCCTTTGTAACAATGTTATTTATATGTGACTTAAAGGTTAATTCTCTGTCAATTATTACACCTAAGTCTCGTACTTCACTAACTTCCTGTAGTCGTGTACCATTCAGCGTGTAAGTTGCGTTAAAGGGTTTTTTTTTCCTAGTGTATTTAATGTAATAACATTTTTGCACGTTTAAATGCATTCTATTTTCATCGCACCAAGTTTTTATGTTATTTATATCGCTCTGCAAAAGATCTGAATCACTGGAAGTATGAATAGTTTTGAAAATTTTGAGATCGTCAGCAAATAATTTGTAATCACAATGTTTAATATGAGATGAGATATCGTTAATGAAAACCGAAAAAAGTATCGGTCCTAAATTTGATCCCTGTGGGACCCCTGATTCGGAAAAATATGAGCTAGAATCAAACCCATTTACAGAAACTACTTGATTTCTTTGCTTAAGATAAGACCCAAACCATTTTAAAAGTGAACCGTGTACTCCGATGGCATACAGCTTCTTCAGCAACAGTGGATGACTAACTTTGTCAAACGCGCTGCTGAAGTCGGTGTATACCGCATCGATCTGACATCCCTTGTCTATTTTGTGAGATAAATCTGACACATAAGAGACAAGATTTGTTTCGGTTGAGCGACCTTTTCTAAATCCATGTTGGTGTTCTGACAAGAGGTTCTGGGAGTGATTAGAAATTATGGGACAAATAAGACCTTCAAATAGTTTGGAAAAACATGATAGAATAGAAATAGGCCTGTAGTTTTTTATATCATTAATATTTCCTTTTTTATGTAGGGGTATAACTTTCGCCTTTTTCCACTCATCTGGAAATACTCCGGTTGCGAGGGAATGGTTGAAAATTATTGTTAACGGCGTTGCTAAAGCGGAACCACACCTTTTCACTAATAGTGGTGGGATGCCGTCAGGGCCAGGTCCCTTAAATATGTCTAGCTTTTTTATTTTTTTTAAAACTTCGTTCTCAGTGAATTTCAAGATTCCTAAGCAATTATGTTGTTGACTATAAAGATTCAAGGTTGCGATACTATCCAAATATGAAGAGTGAACATCTGATGCATGTGAAAAGTTTTCTGCAAAGAGGTCAACTATTTCTTGTCCTGTTTTAACGACTCTTTCGTTTAAGTGCATTTCAGCGGGAAGGGATGAGCGGTCCTTCCGTTTGTCTCGTATATACTTCCAAAAAAATTTCGGGTTTTTTGTTATACTTAGCTCGGTTCTCCTTATATGTTCCGCATTGAGCGTATCGAATAACTTATGGCCGCGGTCCCTCAAAATTTTATACTCTATAAGATCGCGTGGGTTGTTAAATTTTTTGTACTTTTTCCTCACTTTCTGTTTTTCTGCAAGTAATTTAACTAAAGACATATCAAACCACGGAGGATAACGCTTTTTAATAAATGGATGTTTTGGGACAAATTTACGAATAAGTATATTTAGCTCGTAGTAGAATTTTGAGGTCATCTCATTTACTGACGCACATTCTTTAAATAAGTTGTTCCAATCCGTCTTTAAAAGCCCTACTGAGATACTCTGAAAGTCAGCTTTGTGATAGTTAAACTCAACAGAAGTCTGGGGGCGAAGAAACTTAGGTTGACTAAAGGATAACGTACATAAGAAGGGAGGATGTTTCGGGTCAAGTTTACTTCGCTCACTTGTTACATAATATACTATTGTCATTCCGCCTAAAAGGCGTGTAGCTATGAAGATGTCCAATAATATCTAATAATAAACTCTTTATTGTACATCAACAGCATAAAAATAAAGTTAAGAAAAAGGTTTATTTTAATTTCATATTGGCGCAAAGGCGGCCTTATCGCTGTAGAGCGATTTCTTCCAGGCAATCGAGTTTTGACAGGATTAGGTAGTGGAGAAATAGGATGGGCGTTGGGACACAGGCTATATAATAGAATTCATACAAATAATTACACAGGTACATACCTTCATATCAATTATACACATAAATTCTAATAATACATACACATACATACTGATAGTCAAAATATACAAGCTGTTCCTGTTAATTTCCCATAACTCTAGGGTATAAATGGGACCATGTAATAAAATCAAATAACATGTGATAATTTTTCAATTTTTTTTTGTGTTTATTTCTCATACAAAATAATTAAATTAAGTCACAACATCTTATATAAAACACCTTTAATGCGAAGTGTGACAACGTGGCATTTTCTTTCCCTTTTTTTTTGGCTTCAGTGACACGCATCTATTGAATTAATGTTAAAGAGATTTTACAAGGGTGATAAGATAATTTATGAACTCATTATATTAAGATTAATGACATCTTGGAAATAATGCACTTTTGAACACTTTTTCTTTGGCACTTTCCATCAGGTGGCATGGAAGACAAACGTCCTATCCTTACAATATAAAAAAAAAGTATTGTTTTTTAGTAAGGAACAAAACCTAAAAGTTATGGGAAATCAATGGGAACACTTTGCATACAATGAGAGAGCTAAAATGAACAATTTTGTGAACATGTTGTTTAAGCATTCTTTTAAAGTTGTACGGATTACGAGCTAAGCAGATCTTCGACGGTAGTTCGTTCCATAATGACACCGATCTGACAAGTAACGATTTGCCCAAAAATGTGAATGTATGTGTTGGTGAAGGAGATTCGAGGAAGAGCATAAGTTGCAATCATTATTGTTGAACCGATAGTTAATGCGATTTTTCAAATAATCGGGTATAGCTTTATCATACAGAATACGGTAAACTACAGATAGGATGTGAGTATTCCGGCGAAGGCGAATGGGAAGCCACGTGTTTTATTTAAGCTGTACTTATATACATTCTGTTTAAGATGCATTTCTTTTACTGAACCTGAATTCGGTTGAGTTAACGGTTCACAATACCCTATACAATTATTAGTCTACAAAAGTCTCTCTTTTATGTTGCCTATTCAAATTTCAAAAAATACTTTAAGCAACCTCTTTGTGAACTATTTCGAAAACGAAACTACTCGCCCCTCCGCTTCACTAAGTGGTCACACATCTGTTTCCAATTTATCAGGATAGAAGGTGACAAGAAAAACAACACCCGTCTCTACACAACACTAACATTTAAACAAAGATAATAAACAAAAGAAGTACCAAGGATGCTCTTTGTCATTGTTTGACGTTTTGGGTTATTATAAATCTAAACTAATTTGAGAAAAGATTTGTTTTTATGTGTGTTTCTTTTGAATTAACTCATAAAGTACTGTTCTGGTTTCGTAGATTCTTTCATTAAACATTAGATGGTACATTAAATACGATTTCCTACATAAGTCTTTTATGGTTCGAGCAGTAAGTTTGTGGAATGAACTTCCTGTAACTGTAAAATCCGCAAAATCACTCCTATCCTTTAAAAAACTGCTTAAGTCCCACTATTTGTCAGCTTGTGAAGTAATCTGATCCTTATATTGTACTTAAATATATATGTATGTATGTATATATGTATGTATATTTATTGACATATTTATTATATCTATGTGTGTATTTTTTATGTATATATATCCCTAATGTAAGTATATTTTTATTTAGTGTATATTCTATATAGTAGGTATGCCTTTAACCCCAAGCTACATATACTTATTTTCTATATCCATGGTTGTCTGGTAGAGATCGCTTTCCAGCGATAAGACCGCCAATTGTGTCTCAAAATTGTTATCATGTATTTCCTTTTTTTTGTACTTATTAATGGCATACAATAAAGTGTAAATAAATAAATAAATACATTAAGTTCAGGTGAAACCAAAGGAAACTGTGAATACGCAATTTTTTTTGTTTTTTCTGAGGGAATCATAGTTTGAGTCCGTAGACAATTTATTTATTTCATTTTAATGGTTTCTTCAGCACAATCGAATACATAACTAGGTAGGTACTATAAATCACTTACATGCACTTACAACACAGACGCTGATCATAAGGAACATATTTTGTAATTTAATCAACCAGATCTATTTTTTTTTTTTTTTTTTTTTTTTTTTTCCTGCCAAAGAATGACACCCTACTATGGCGCCCCAAAGGGCGACCACAGATAGGGAGGGGGTGAATACTCCTAGTACGCACTGGGCCCTGCACGGGGATAAATCCCCGCCGACAGTAGAAACCGCTCGCCGACGGAATGCTACCGTATACCCAGCCAGTGTGAGACTTCTACTCACTAAACACCCCCTTCTCCGATCCCTAACTCAAGAGCTATTCATAGATCGTGTAATGAGCTACCACCCCGTGGGATCCAGGGCGGCGCATCAGGCATCCTGGCGGATAACCCGTAGTAAGACACTGTAAAGCTCAACGCAAGTGTAGAGAATGACTAGGGCTGGGAGCCCAAAAGGTTGACCAGATCCGCGGTGAACTGGTTTGGGGGGTCTGAGAGAACGTCTCTCGGTCTGCGGCAGGAGTGCGGCGTGACAGGGTTGACAGTATAGGAGACTGTCGCCCTAACAAGATTGTTAGGGTGGGACTCAGCACGTTGGAAGTGACCTGTTGCCAGGACTTTCAAGTGCTGTTGAATAGAGGGGAGCTCCAGGTCCCTGTGCAGGTCCGTGTTACGCACGTACCAGGGCGCGTTAGCTGCCCTTCTGCAGAATAGGTTTTGGACCACCTGTAGTTTGTGAAGATGTTTGGGATTCGCGTGGGCAAAGACGGGAGCCGCGTAAGTCATGACTGGTCGTATGCAGACTTTATAAAGCGTACGCTTGTTACGGAGGGACATTTTACTATGACGTCCTAGCATGCTGGAGAGTCGGCCGAGATATTTCCTAGCCAGTTTGGACACCCTGGTGATGTGGGGTAAAAAGGAGAGAGTTTTGTCGAGAGTGACGCCTAAGTACTTAACCGTATTAGACCACGGTATGGGGACTCCCCGCATGCGGATCCGTGTGTCAAAGTGACCACGACGCCGTTTGTGAGAGAATTGGATGGCTGAACTTTTATCTGGATTGACCTCAATGCGCCACTTCGTGAACCAGTCACTGAGTTCGTCTACAGCCGATTGCAACTTTGCAACTATTGTGGACATTTGAATGCCAGTGCAATAGAGCGCGGTATCATCGGCAAAAAGGGCAAGTTCGACCCCTTTAGGTGGTTTGGGGATGTCGTTCGTGTAAATCGAGTATAGGGTAGGAGCGAGGACTGAGCCTTGAGGGACGCCAGCCCTGATTGGGTGGGGAGATGAGAGCGCACCATCGAATCTGAATCGGAAGGTGCGGTTCTTTAAGAATGAAGAAATTATACGGACTAGCCTATCAGGGAGTCCTATGCCGTATAATTTGTGGATGAGGCCGGCGTGCCAGACTTTGTCGAAAGCCTTGGCTACGTCAAAGAAGACTGCCGCTGTGGTTCTCCTCCTAGGGTAGAAGCCAGCAAGGGCGTACTCCACTATTCTGTGGACCTGCTGAGGGCAGGAGTGTTGGGGACGGAAGCCGAATTGTTCGGGTATGATGAGGGGATCCCCGTCTGAGGGGAAGAGATGGAATTTCATGCGCGTCAGAATGACGCGCTCGAAGTTTTTACCTAAGGCCTTGAGGAGGCTGATGGGTCTGTGGTTTGCCGGGATGTGGTGAGGTTTCCCGGGCTTGGGGATTCCTATCACGATCGCCTCTTTCCAGGCACTTGGAAAGTGACCTAGATTAAGACAAGCGTTGTATAGGATTGCCAGTATGGCAATGATTTGCTGGGGCAGGTGCTTAAGCGCCTGGTTTGGAATACCATCCGCCCCCGGCGCTTTTCTAGCGTGGAGGCGTTTGATATGAAGGCGAATCTCATCAGCAGAAACTGTGATGGGTTCGCTGGTCGGGGGGAGAGAGTCCTTGAGGAGGACTTCTTCTTCAATCGCCTTAAGGTGGGCGGGATCTACGGGTTGGGTGCTGGGGGAGCATTGTGAAGCAATGCTGTCAGCAAAGGTCTCAGCCTTTTCATCATCCTCGAAGGCTATGGTGCCATCGGGACGGGCGAGGGGAGGAATGTGGGAGATGGCGTCGACTCTGAGTCTGCGCGCCATAGCATAGTAAGCCACGTGAGACGGAGTTATGTTCTCCATGAGCTCAGTGGCTTGAAGATGTCTATGCTCGAATAGGGCTTTCTTTACCCTGCTTTGAAGGGCTTTCGCTGCATCCCTACACTCGATAGTTGGGGCGTATCTGGCTCGACGAAGTGCTGCATTTTTCTGCTTAATTAAAAGAATAATATGACGGGGAAGTTTGGGCCGCGGGATTTTGACCGTTCGAGAATTGGAACTGATGGCATTGAGGATGGCATCAGAGACTGAATCGACTGCACTGTCGATTCTCTCCGGGCTACTAAGGTAGTCAGGGGAGAATCCCAGCGGAGAGTCGGCGGGTCCGGCCAGAGTGGCGAGGGACTTTTGGAAACCTTGCCAGTTGGTAAAGGTTTTAGAAGTGGGGGTAGGAGCTGAAGGCTCGCCTAAAATAAGCCGTACTGGACGGTGATCGGAACCTAGGTCGTCTAGTGGGTCTATAGAGCGGAGGGCTAAAGTTACGTTTTTAGTTAGGGCAAAATCGAGTATGTCGGGAGACTGGCTCGATATGGATGGGTAATAGGTGGGCGCGTTAGGACAGATCAGGTCGATGTCAATAGGAAGGGACTCAAGGATTTCATCGAGTTTGATGCCATTATTATTGGTTGAGTAACACGACCAGTCAGTATGTTTGCAGTTGAAGTCTCCAAACATAATGACTGATTGGCCCAAGCCCATAATGGCCTCAAAATCGCTGCGGATGGGAGCCTTACCACTCGGGAGGTAGATGGAGGCTATAGTGACAGAAGGGTGGCCCGACATGGCCAGCCTGCACACCGTCGCTTCCAAGTGGATAAGGGGTGGTGTAGGGATGGGACAGCAGTGTAGGCTCCTTTTGTAATAGATGGCAGTACCACCGTGTGGATCGGTGGGTCTGTCAACTCTTACTAGGGAGTATTTGGGGATAGAGAGACCTTTTGTGAGGTGGGGAGCGAGCCAAGTCTCTTGGACTAGGAACAGATCAAAATCATTTTGCGCGAGAAAGGCTTTTATTTCGAGAAAGTTGGATCGTAGTGAACGTGCGTTGAATGAACAAAGGGTGAGGCCCTTGGGTTTAGTCTTGCGACCAGTCATGACTGTGGTGTTAATTATTGCGGTGGACGGGTTGTTACTGTCCATTTAAAAGATTTTGGATTTTGGTGATTATGGCCTCGTGCCTTCCCAGGATGTCCAGTACGTCGGTCGGAGTACGAGCTGACTGCAGCTCTCGGTTGATGGCCGTATATTCGCTTATGTTAGCGAAGGCCAGTAGGGAACCTAGGTCTAAGGTTCTCTTAGACTGCTGAGTGGGGCGGGGGGGCGCCTGTCTAGGCGGCAGGGGGGGCTTGACCCAGGTCGATAATTTCGGCGTGGGGGTAGGGTTAGACCTAGACTTGGGGGCTAGCGGGAAGTCGCTAGCCACCAATTTAGGGGCAGGGGGTGGGGGGGGCGGGCGCTTGTTGTGCGGGGCCGCAGAGTGAGGTTTGGGGCGTGGGGCCCTAGGGCAGCCGCGGTAGTTTGCGGTGTGGCCAGATTGGCCGCACAGCACGCAGGCTGGGGGGGTGGGGGACTCGCGGGTGCGGGAGCACTCGCGAGTCGCGTGAGGCTCTAGGCACTTCACGCAGCGGGGAGGGGCGGAGCAGTTGGCCGCCGCGTGTCCATAAAGTTGGCACCGGTGGCACTGCGCGGGGTAACCTGACTTGTGTGGGGTCTCCACACGGATGTTAGAGAGGCCGCACACTGTGCTGACCTCGAAGACGGCCTTGGCGGCTGGGACGTTCTGGAGTATGACCAGCACAAGATGGAAGCGTGTGCCGCGGCTGTTGTGCATCTTGTGCACAGCCTCCACGGGAAGATTTTGGGATTGGAGGTCCTTGAGGACCTCCTCGTTGGGGAGTTCATAGGGGACTCCCCGAAGAATAACTCGTTTTTTACGCTCCTCGGGGAGGGCGTAAGTGTGATAGGCAATGTGCCTATTTGTAAGGAGCTTGGTGAGGCTTCTGAAGTCATCTATAGTAGGGACCTCTATCTTTATAAAGTCGCCCGTATTGGACGCTTTCAAGAATTGAATGCGCTGTTGCGCGCAAAGGGCGGAAATTTCCGACCACCTATTCTTCTCCTTTAGGAAGATAGGTGGGGGCTTCTTAGCCTTGGGCGGGACGGGGGTGCAGCGGGAGGCTGGCTTAGTGGGGGTCGAGGCCCTGGGAGCCGGGGTTTGCTGGGAGGCCTGAGGGGCCGGGGTGGAGGCCTGAGTGGCCGGGTTGGGGGCCTGAGTGGCCGGGAGGGGGGCCTGAGTGGCCGCGGGGGAGGCCTGAGTGGCCGGGGTGGGGGAGGTCTGAGTGACCGCTACAGGGGAGGCAGTACCTAGGCTGCGCTGCTTCCTGTTTCGCTTCTTCTTCGGCGAAACAGTGAGAAAACCATCCTCGTCTAGGGACGCGTCTGGATTTCTCATTGTGGCATTGGAGGAGTCGGTCACACTAGACGCAGTGCGCTTGGTGCCGAGGGACTCACTGCCGGAAACGTAGTAGTCGGTTTCCATGGCAGACTCAGATTCAGAATCTGAAAATGGGGTGGGCGGGAGTGCCTTATGGGCTCGGGAGAAGCCCGGGGGTGAGCGTACATTTCTAGGTGGTACGTCGTCGGTCTGAGAAGGCAAGGGGCCTTGGGAGTTAATCGCGGAAGTTGCCTGAGGGGCCGGATGGTAGGTGACCTGAGGGGCCTGGTATACCGTCGAATTATTCTGAAATGTCGGGTAGGTCCAAAGGTCCTGAGGGGACGCTTGGGGTGCGGGGGCCTGAGGGGCCGGGAGCGGCGCAGGGGCCTGGTTCATTTTGGCAATCGCAGTTTGCATCTGCAGAAACTGCGATCGTATGTCGGCCATTTGGGATAGCACGGAGGTCAGCACGGCCTCCATGCGTCCTTCCCGGGATTCGATGGTGGACGCCATCGAACCCGGTGAACAACAAAGAGAAATTGAGGTCAGAACTCACGAGCCTGAAAAATAAAAGACCGTGCCGCTGAACGGCACGAACACAAGGAACGAGGGGGGGGGGAAAGACGCGTGCTCCTAATTCGAGCAGGCGCCGACCGTCTCCCTGGGAAGGCCCAAGTGCAATGGGTTCGGGTCTGCCGGATTGCTAGCCCAGGAGGGCTAGCAGCGTTCCGGGTCGACGCTGACAAGCTTCGTTGTCACCGTAAGGTTTCCACTTGTCCAACGCGAAACTAAAAAATTTGCTTAAAGTTCGCTCTGAAAAGAGCGAAAGTTAGAAAGAAAGAAAGAAAGAAAGAAAATATTTATTTGTCAGAATGTGGTAAATAGGTACAGTTCTTATAATTAATTTCAGTGCAGACACATTCACCCGTTTAGGGCATACAAAAATTTAACTCTAACAAAGTTTAAGTAAATTTATTATAATATTATTATCTAATTAATTGCTTAATATAAAGGTACATATAACATACTATTTCATGTCAATTTAGGATTAAATGTCAACTTTTGTGATTAAAATATTCATTCAAGTCATAAAAACAATTTTGGACTAGCCACATCTTAAGTCTATATTTAAATTTATTACATACAAGATTTTTTATGTCATTAGGTAATTTATTATAGATTTTTACGGCCATTGATGTACAGTTTCTAGATTTCATGGCTGTCCGCATAGTTGGTAACAATAACCTATTTGGGCGCCTACAGCTGTATGGTCGTGGATCATCATATAAACATTCGAATAAGTTCAAATGGTTCTTAACAAAAATACAAATTTCATAAATATATAAACTAGGAACTGTTAAGATTTTAAGGCTTTTGTATATAGGTCTACATGAAACCCAGTTTTCAATGTCATGTATGGCCCGAATGCATGCTTTTTGTGCTAAAAAAACTTTATTTACATGACATGAGTTTCCCCATAGAACTATGCCATACCTCAAAATGGAGGAGACGTTTCCGTAATATGCCTGAAGGGCTGTTTCTTTGCTAGCAGTTTTTCCGAGTTTCCATAGGGCATAAGCATAAGAATTTATTTTATTGCTCAATTTCACAATATGTTGTTCCCATGTGCATTTGTCGTCTAGTACCATACCGAGAAAAGTAATGTCATTTGCGTGTTTTAAGAATTCGTTGTCATAACATATATTTAGGTCTTTTTTGTTCCCATTTTTATTAGTAAACTGAACATATTTTGTTTTACTTAAGTTTACCTTTAGATTGTTTAGTTTAAGCCAGTCAATAACTGATTGTAATGTTTCATTAATTTCTGTATTATAGTCATTTTGATTGAGGCATGGTATCACTACAGATATGTCATCAGCAAAAAGGACACAAGGGTAATTTATATTAACAGGAAGAATCATTAATCAAACTTTCCAGTTATATGAAAACGAGAAGTTCGCAAGTGCGTCGCTAGTACGCAAGTGGCGCCACTGTCGAAATCGGATACTAATCGCGAGCAATACCGTAGCGAGAGCCGCGGTCCAAATTTGGTACTTGAGCGGGGCAATACCGTAAGGAGAGCCGCGGAATCGATAAAAATCTTCTCGAGTCGACAAGACTTTTATCGATCGAAAGGAGAGCACAAAACACACGGAAAGCACGACCACTGCGCACGAACGATGAAAGCAAAACTGAGATCTATTTTCGGATCTCGTGAGATAAATTATTTAAAACTAGCCACTGCGCGCGGTTTTACCCGCGTAACTTTTGATCCCTTTGAAATATTTCATTTTTCTTTTGAACTATTGAGTAGTCACATGTGAGTTGAAAATTGTTTGCAATTTACAAATCAAACACTTTAAAGTGCGACTTGAATAGTGAAGGCGATTTAAACTTTGAGGAATCTTGTCAAAGTAAACTCAACTTTACTTTCTCTTATTCTTTCTCTTTCTCTTATTCTTACTCCCATTTCCGAAATATCAATAACAATTAGCATATGTATCATTTCCTATTATGAAAATATTGATGTAATACTTTCTTTCTTAATTTTTATACGAAAAAGATTATTTAAATGTATGTACTTACAAGAAATCCGAGACAAACAAATATAAATCTTTCATCTTATTTAATTATAAGTAAAAAAAAATATTGTATCTCATTTTAAGTGAACTGTAACTTGTTCTTATGAGAAATAAAGTTCTTTAAACCTTTTTATAAGGTGAAATTCTCCTAGAAAATGTAATTCGCAATTTTAAATTGAGTACGTAATCGTGTCAACCCAATCCTGTGGATCGATACCATAACTCTGAGTAAAGGAACAGTCAGAACGAAAAGAAGAAATAGAGTTCCAGAGTAGAGTTCAAAAAGAAACGATTATACATTAAATGTATCCTAATAACTACCGTTTTTGTAGGTATTTTTTTGGATTCCGTAGCACAAAAGAAGTACAGACAGTTTATCCTGCCAAGGCCCTTAATTTAAGGAACGCATAAAGGTATCTAGCTAAAACAAAATATATCAAATATTCAGTTCTGAGATTCCTTACAGCAGAGAAAAATCTCAAATCTTTTGATTATTTTACTTGTAGTTTCTGAGATTAGCTCGTTCAAACAAACAAACAAAAAAACAAACTCTTCAGCTTTATATATTAAGTATAGATATAATAGAATGCAATTTTTCAGAAATAGGTAGTTTCTAGCCGTGTTATAAATAACACAACTCACCTTTCATAAAACCCGTAAATAAAAACTATAGGACATTGTAGCGGTAGTTTAACTATCTGCAATTTGGTTTGGTTTAATTAAGTTTATTTCTCGCACTTCCAACCAAAACCGCGTGGTAATTGCCTCGGAACTGCGGAGCTACGGGTCTAGGTGTGTTTATTTGCAACTGAATAAAAAAAAAACCTTTCATCGGTTGAATTTAGAATACTTTTAATTTTTTTTTAAACCCCAGACAATCACACTAACTACATGTCCTCAGAGTAAGCAAAGCTTGTGTTATGAGATACCATGTAGCGAACTAGGGGGGAACCAACAAAATACATATACATGTAGATAAACGCTTAGACACGGGACATTTTTTTTCTTGTTCCGTGCGGGAATCGAACCTGCGACCACTGGTATCTGAGGCAGATAGGTTTACCCCATCGCCAAAGTGGTCGTCAATAGTTTAAAGTATTGTAAAAATCACATCGGATTGTCCCATTGGCCGTGTTGTCCGTGAAGGGTCGGCTCAGACCAACGAGCATACAACCAGTGGAGAGTGCGTGCGGGGCTACCGCGGTCGCTCAATTTGACCTATATGTAGGGCATGCGACAGAAATTTGAGCCGCCCGTCCTGATGGCACCTTAGCCTTCGAGGACAACGAAAAGGCCGAAACTTTCGCCGACAGCATTGCTTCACAATGCTCTCCTAGTTCCCAGCCAGTCGACCCCGACCACCTCAAGGCGGTCGAGGAAGACGTCCTCCTCAAGGACTCCCTACCCCCAACCAGCGAACCCGTCAAGGTCTCTGTAGACGAGATTCGTTCTCATATCAAACGTCTCCAAGCTAAAAAAGCTCTGGGGGCGGATGGTATCTCTAATCAGGCGCTCAAGCACCTGCCCAATCAAATCCTAGTCATCCTGGCAATCATCTATAACGCTTGCCTTGATCTTAGTCACTTTCCAAAAGCCTGGAAAGAAGCAATCGTTATAGGTATCCCCAAGCCCGGCAAGCCCCACCATATCCCTGCGAACCACAGACCCATCAGCCTCCTCAAGGCCCTGGGTAAAAACTTCGAACGTATCATTCTCTCTCGAATGAAAGATCACTTGTTTCCTATAGACGGTGATCCCCTCATCATCCCCGAGCAATTCGGCTTCCGCGCCCAGCACTCCTGCCCTCAGCAGGTTCACCGTATCGTTGAACACGTACTCTCCGGGTTCTACCCTCAGCGACTCAAAACAGCTGCCGTTTTCTTCGATGTCGCCAAAGCCTTCGACAAGGTCTGGCACGTCGGACTCGTTCACAAATTATACGTTTTAGGTCTCCCAGATAGGATAGTCCGTATAATCGCATCATTTTTAAAGAATCGTACCTTCCGATTTAGGTTCGAAGGAACGCTATCCTCCCCCCGTCCGATAAAAGCCGGAGTCCCGCAAGGCTCCGTCCTAGCCCCGTTACTATACTCGGTATACACCAACGACATCCCCAAACCACCCAAGGGGGTTCAATTAGCACTTTTCGCCGACGACACTGCACTCTACTGCAGCGGCCGGAAATACTCGTCAATAACAGCTAAGTTACAGTCGGCTGTCAATAACCTCAGCGCCTGGTTCTCTAAGTGGCGCATTGAAGTAAATCCCGACAAAAGCTCGGCGATCTGCTTCATACGCAAACGCAAACGCTTAGACGATCACGTCCCGTGCGTCCACATGCGTGGAGTCCCTATACCGTGGCAAAACACGGTCAAATATCTCGGTGTCACTCTTGACAAAACGCTCTCTTTCGAACCCCACATCAACAGAGTAACCAAACTAGCCAAATTCTATCTCGGCCGACTCAACAGCATGATAGGTCGTCTAAGCAAAATGTCACTACGGAACAAATGCACGTTATATAAGGTCTGCATTAGGCCAGTCATGACTTACGCCGCGCCCGTATTCGCCCACGCCAAACCTCGGTTAATCGATAAACTCCAAATAATTCAAAACAACTTCTGTCGTAGAGCCACTAACGCGCCGTACTACGTTCGCAACGCGGATTTACACAGGGATCTCAAACTTCCAACCATCCAACAGACCCTTAAGGCCCTGTCCCTATCTCACCACAAACGCTGCGAAAACCACCCGAACGGGCTGGTGCGAAACACTGTCTCCTACAAACTCAATCCCAAGTCGTTTAAGCGCTCTATCCGCAGACCTAAGGATGTACTTTTTGATCCTCCTAACCAGCTCTCTCGAGATCTGGACAACCTCCTATCTGCCAGCCCCTAGCTGGTTACTGTAGTCGATTCAGCACGAAGTGCTTCCTATATCTACACGCGCAGCCTTTTTCCCAACTGGCTGTCGCTCAGTTCTTCGGTCGATTGTCGGTATAAAGACAAAAGACCATACAGGGGGAGTTTAGTGAGTAAAAGTCTCACACTGTTGGGTGTCATCTGGCCGGGGTCTAATCCCCCTGGCAAGTGCCCCTTCGTACTTCTGAGTATTCTCCTCCTCTCCTCTTTGAGCACTTGTACGGTCAAGGCCTACGGGTGTTCTGAGGAGTAGTCTTCTGTGGCTGGAAAAAAAAAAAAAATTTGAGTCAGTCACAGCAACTGTAGGCTAACGTGCGGACGTCCCGCGCTCCTGATTATAAGCAAATTAAAACTCGAAATAATGCCTAGTTGTGCAATTATATGGTGTGGAAAGTCAACTACGACTTCAAGCTACACAAAAGATGGGGTATCATTTCATATTTAAGTGGATTTCTACTCTATTTATTCAATTTGATAAACAAAATAAAATATTTTCATTTCTGAAATGCTCGCGTTGATGTCTTTCTTGCTATCTCTTTCTGATACACTGTTTTGCATATTAGCAGTTGTCTCTTTTTATTTCGATAGTGCTGTTCGCAGGATTGCTACGTTTCATATAGATATTTTAAAATATAGATACTTACCTTATGTTTTTTACATTGTTATTGCTTTATGTATTTGCTCTTGGGTTTGAATGCAAATATACAAAAAAGGGATTAAGTTGAATACAAAATACTGGTATGAAATATAGATAAAAAATATATATTTCAAGCCTACAGTCCGAATAGCTTGATGGATTTTGACAAAGGTGGATTTTAATAATTATTGTAGTTGTTATCTTTTGGGATGGTTGAAAAATGGTTTTATACAGGGTAGCCCAATAAATAGTGTCAACTGGAAGTTGAAATATAGATGGATCCTTAGAGTACCCGAATCACGCCCATGTACCTTTCGCAATTTTTTTATGGTTTTCTATTTTTATTTTTATTTCTGAGAATTTCAACCGAAATGACATTCCACCCTCATGAATTGCCATTTAATGTTCAAATAATCAAATCCATCATTTTAACGTTTAAAATTAAAGTTTTCATGAAAAATGAGTACATAATGTTCGGTTACAGATTTGGGTTATAGTGTAGTGTGTATACGCTGCCTAACTTGTAACTTAGCATTTAATGAATAATAAGCCAATAAGACAGTCAATAAACGTCACTTGAACAATACAGTTGTTTCCTTCCGCAACCCCTGGTCGTCCATCCTTGCATGGCGACCCTGCCAGTGCTGCTTTTGGCAGTACTGCAGCACGGGAACAGATAATAAATAATTTATAATATTATTAAAAAATATATGTATAACAGTGAAACGGAAATGGACCGACTAATGCCAGTGAAAGTGCATTTTTTATTTAAAATGATGGTTTGCGAAGTAGTCTCGACGGCATGGCATAAACCAAATATGCAGTGGTCTCGGAAGCGCTGATACCCTGAAGTAAGGGGTCCCAGTTTTTCCCCTGGGCGCTTGAAGTTTGCGCAGAAGGAGGTTCCCGATTTAAAGAATGCTCAGTGATTCTGCATGATCCTGATGAAGTGGCACTTCTGATGAGATGACCAGGCTAAGTTGTAAGTGAAATAAAAATGTGACTGAAAATAAGTGCGAGTGTGACAACGTTTTAAGTGTATTGAACGTTAAAGTAATTTTAATCTGCATAAATACCTTATTATTGTTATAATAATTATGTAATCATTTTTTGTATTTTTTTTAGAATAATATAGAAATCTTTAAAACAGGTGTTGATTTATATCACTGAATATTTTCTAGTTATATTGAATTACTCACCATATTTAATCATTATTTTATATTTTTTTATATCTTTTATAAATTTTGAGAACTAAATTAAGACAACCTAATTATATTTTATGTAACGTTTAGTAAAATATTGCCTGTAAAGTTGTAACTACCGATGTAAAGTAAAAGAGTAGTTTTATTTTCGAAGTTCTGTCGAGTATTTTTGCATGATGTCCGTTTGCACAAACTGAAAACCTTAAAGTTTGTCAATAATATTAAATTATATCATTAAATTTTCAGTCACTCAGTCAGATTTATTGAAATAAAACATAAGTTTTCTTAAAAAAAAAGGTTTCTTATTTGTGCCGCAAAGTAATTGTTTAATTACAGATAAAAAAAAATTGTTTTATGTGTTTCTAAGTAAGTAGTCATGGAATGGTTATGAAAGCTGATATTGTTGTAATTTTAAGTCCAGCCTTGCAATAGTAACCCCTTAGGGCTAAAGTAACATACGCTAAAAAATCATTATACATACTCATAATAAATCAAACCATAATTTAAGTGATAAATGTGATTTGTTTTTAATTCTAATAAAGGCATACGTGCGTACCTAAAAATAGTGAATCTATAAATGGCCGTTATAATAATTATTCCAGCTTTTATCGATATCGATGTTTTTTTTGGAATCCCTAGTGAATCTGATGTATTTTGGCTGTCGAGTCGTCGCCCAATGACAGCGGGGAAAGGATACCTCTGCCCCCGCCGCTTTTTGGTGACTTTAATATAGAACAAAAACGTGCCGATGTGCTCTCCACTGGTTTTATTCTCGTTGGCTCAGACTAACCTTACCGTCCCTGGATATGCGAGTGACATGTCAGGGTCCGACTGGATGGCGACCACCCTTCATATAAAATCTGCCGCCAAATATCACCGCTCCATCGATGATATGTTCCGGCAATATTTTATGAAGAGCCAGTTTTTTCCTACACCTTAAAACTCTCTGAGGTAAACCAATCTTCAAACCATAACTTCTAAGGCTAGACTAGTTTAAAACAAAAGAAAATCGAGTACCCCCCCTCAACATGAAGAACATCTCTGTAAAGTTGCAGTCAACTAGAAAGAGCAGATAACAGGTGTACTCGGGGTCAACTGGCGCTATCAATTTTACAGAGAAATCTATTGCTTTTTGTCTGGAAGTAAATTAATAGCTGTACTGGGACGGAATCATACTCAGTTTCAAGAAGTTTGAAAGTTTTTAGGGTTTCGAATCGATGTAGTGCAGAACGTAGAACTTTATCACTAAGGTGCAGCGCAGACGGCACAGTTTTTGTGCGATCGAGTCTGCGGCGCCGGACCGCAGACTCGATCGCACAAAAAGATTTTAGTTATTAGTAAAAATCGGTGGTTAACTATTTTTCTTTTTATTCTCAAATTTTGTAACTGGATGTCAATTTGCAACCGAAAGGAGCCGGAAACTAGTGCTAATTATTTAGTTTCTAAGCCTTTTATACAAAAGTTTGTCAAATTATTGTGCGCCGGACTTTTTGCGCGTCGTGTGCGTTACTGCATATATTTGCATAGGTTCTATTTTCACAGACTAAAAAGTGCGTCACGGATAGTCTGTCGTCTGCGCAGTGCGCAGCGCCTAAGGACTTCTTTAGTATTAATGACTTGAGGTTTCGATTGGATGGTTATTTAACGTTTTGATATTTGGAAGTTTATATACAAATATTTTAGATATTAATATGTTGGCGTAATTTCAAAATTAATAAAAAAATAAAAAAATCCCCAGACAGTCACACCAACTACATTGTCCCAAAGTAAGCATAGCTTGTGTTATAGGATAACATGTAGCGAACTGGAAGGAACTTAGAATATATATACGTAAATAGATAAACACCTAGACACGGATATTTTTTTTCTTGTTCCGTGCGTGAATCGAACCTGCAACCACTAGCGTCTGAGGCAGACAGGTTTACTCCATCGCTAAAGTGGTCGTCTATAAGAGTTGGTTATGGTTCTTTTGTGAATAACTATGAATGAAAAATTTTTCCTTTATTCTTTTTTACTATGCAGCAAAAACTCCTTTAGTATTTTGACGCTCTAGGTAACCTTACAAGGATTACTCGCGTTGACCTAAAATAATCAAAAGATTTGAGATTTTTCTCTGCTGTAAGGAATCTCAGAACTGAATATTTGATATTTATTTTAGCTAGATACCTTTACGCGTTCCTTAAATTAAGGGCCTTGGTTTTAAGTTTGTACTTCTTTTGTGCTACGGAATCCAAAAAAATACCTACAAAAACGGTAGTTCATCTAATATCTACATCTAATATATAAAATTCTCATGTCACAGATTTCGTTGGCATACTCCTCCGAAACGGCTTGACCGATTTTGATGAAATTTTTTGTGCTTATCCGGTATCTATGAGAATCTGCCAACATCCATTTTTTTTATTTATATGGCAAAACAACGTTTGCCGGGTCAGCTAGTTTAATGTATAATCGTTTCTTTCTGAGGATAGTAACTCTATTTCTTCTTTTCGTTCTGACTGTTCCTTTACTCAGAGTCATGGTATCGATCCACAAGATTGGGTTGACACGATTACGTTCTCAATTTAAAATTGCGGATTAAATTTTCTAGGAGAATTTCACCTTATAAGAGGAAATAAAGTTGAGTTTGCTTTGACAAGATTCCTCAAAGTTTAAATCGCCTTCACTATTCAAGTCGCACTTTACACATAAGTGTTTGATTTGTAAATTGCAAAAAAAAATTCAACTCAAACGTGACTACTCAATGGTTCACAAGAAAAATGAAATATTTTCACGTTTAGGCCTTGTTCCAAGGTAAAATTAGAATACGCCAATTTTACCTTAAATGCTTGACAAACCTTTTATAAAATTATATAATTAATTCATGCATTGTCACATTATGTACATTTATTTTGTATCTGCTTTGAGTTGACTTTCCTTATTTATTAAAATCTTTTCAGCACTAGCTGTAAGCCACTCACTGCTGGATAAAAGCCTTATTTATGTGGTGGTGTCATACATCAATGTGATTGGCAGGTCAGCCATTGAAGTATGATAGCAACAAAATTATGCTGATTGAAGCTAGTACTCATTTCATAACCCCTTGGTATAAATCCATTCTAACGACAAAAAGGTTGGGGATATTTGTGAGCGACATCACACATACGTTAAATACTGACATAGGTGAAATTGGAAAATGAAAAATGAATGAAAAATGAAAATGAAAACTTTTTATTCGTAGTAGGTAATTTAATACACTTTACGAACGTCAAATGCTGGATGAGGGCGGCGCGCGTCCGGACGACATGAAGAATCCAGGGGAAGGCCTCCGTCGAGAAGTGTGCGTCTCTCAGCTTATAAAGATAATGATCGCCCATTATCCACCAATGTCTTGGTGATGTCTACTACTACTTCTTCTTCGGCTTTAAAAAACGAAATGAAAGTAGAACCCTAGGTAGACCGAGAGGAAAAAAGCCGGCGGAAAAAAAACTCTCGGCACTCTTTTGTAAAAAGTGCTTATTATAGGTACAATTTGGCAGAAATACAGCTCTGCTATGACATGAACAAACAAACAGAAGACAGCTGGGTAATGCCAATGGCGGTTCGGTGAGCTCCACTTATGGCGGATGAGGTACACCTGGAGGTTTTTAGTGGGTGGGTCCGTCCTTCTGCCGGATCATCCCCACATACCCCGCTGCTCCCACTTGAGCGGTCGGGGACGTGATCGCACGTTTTCCTCCTGTCAAAAAAAAAAAGATACCCGCACACGTGCGTGGTTTGATAACTTGGAACGGTCAGCAAAGTTCGTTTTTAAACGGTCTCATTGAGACAATACTGTACTTCCTAGCCAATCTACATTTTTTTTTATTATTTTCTACAATACTCACTCCGGTCTGCCGTTATACACAGGGATGTGCATAGTACCTATAGTTTTATTGAGCGTAGTTACTTGACTGATGTTTATATCCGTTTCATCGCAATTACGAAAAAATAATTAAATAAAAAATATTCACTTCAACTATTAAGCACTGATGTTTTTGAGGCAACCTTCTACTTTGACTACATATTTAGTTTTCCATTTAACTTTGAATAAGTTTTAATATTACTTTACTTCAAACCAAGGACCAAGCATACCGGTATGAATTTCTGTAATTTTTTTTCTGTATGACGTCATACCGTTAAATTAAGTGTATACCGGAAATAATTCGTTTACCTTTTTTATTATTGTAGCATAACTGATTTTCTTTTTCAGTTAACTCGGTATTAATATTAATATTGATTTTAAATTTTTATTAATAACTGTGAATGTTCGATAGTTTAGTTGCAAGCCTATGAAGCGTAGGGACATATGCTGACCCTACGCTTCATAGGCTTGCAACTAAACTATCGAACATTCACAGTTATTAATAAAAAATTAAAATCAATATTAATATTAATACTGATACATATGCTATTTCGGTACAGAAATTAATCCGGTATGCATTATTTGGGTACTGATATAATTAAGTTAGATTTTACTAGTACTATTTAAAAAAAATATACTGATATGCAGTCCCTGCTTCAAACACAACTTTCTTAGTTTTCGTCCCACCTAAACTCAAAGCCTACTATGTAATGAGTGCTAACAAGGCGCACGGCTCATTTTGAGTCGCTCGCACGATTGTACTAGAAGAGCCTTGCAGACGTCTGCACTCTTGACTTCTTCCGACGCAAGCCGTGTGGCGTGCTCTGAAGGGCACTCGTCGCGGACAAATTATATTATACCTGCGATATTGCCGTCTTTTGATACGAAGGAATCAAGATAAGAGTAGGTATATTGAGTTCGTTATGGTTTTATTTATTTTGGGAAAAAATTAAACCTTCTTTGAAGATGATTTTACAATTGCTTATTAATGCTTAGACAAATATTTGGAATATGTACAATTCTTAATATTGTCTTAAGTTTTCGCGATTCATACTATTAAATATTAATAAAAGCATGCTCGTGACCACGGGGTCTGCAAAGACACCGAAACGTCGAGTCAAAATTTAAAATGTAAATATACGCGATAAATCCGGTTAAAAAGTGTTTTAAGTATTTAATTGTATGATTCTTTTTGCTACAAAATTTTAATACATAAATCACTCAACTGTCGAATCTGAGAGATAACTTAAGAGCGTTGTATTGTGTTTTGTAACATCAGATTATTACATTTTATCATTCTAGCCCTGGGTGTCCCCAAAATTGAACAAATATTGTATTAAATATATCGTATACACGTCATGAACATTAACCAGTCTATCATCCTTATGGTCAGAAACTTCATAATGCATTGTTTAAATAATAATATATTTGCGCTCTACGCCGCGGGATGCCGTTTTGTGTATTCTTGTGCGATCCTGAAGTTCCTTGGTGGCTGGTTTTCAAGAAAGCCGAATTTGACCCTCGAGTTTCTCTAGACTTTATAAAGGGTGCCAAAGTTGGTCGGTAAATAAATTATGTTTTGCTCATTCTGGTTGTAAAGACATCGTAACGTCGTTTCAAATATAGTTAAACGCAATAAAATACGGCCAAAAACGGCTTCTATTCAATATAATGAATTGAGATAACTTAAGACAATATTATTATCAACAATAATAGTAAAATAAGTACGAAATAGTGGAAAACGAACCTTGGCTCCTTTAGTAGCCTGTACCGGCAAAATCATTTCAATTTAAATAAAGTGTTTATGGGTCCTATCATCACGTGTATGTACCTACATATTACTTTATGAACTACTGTTTTGCGCGGTTTTACCCGCGCGATTTCTAATCCCGCAGGAATATCGGGATCAAAAGTAGCCTGTATGCCATTTCAGGCTGTACATAATGCCAAATTTCATCCATCCAAACATCCATACATGCATCCATACATCCAACCAAACTTTCACATTCATAAAATTAGTAAGATCCGTACATTGAAGCAAATGATTTAGCTACAAAGATCTTCAATCAGGATGGAAAACACTTTTTTTAATCTATACCTCTCGATTAACGATTGTTTAGGACGTCGGAAAATACAATATCTATAGCTGAGCTACTACAATTGGTGACCGAACAATTGTATCTTTCTGACAAAAAACCCTAGTAGGTGCCAGTACTCAGGATGCTTATTTAAGGCGACCCCTAGTTTCATAACACAAAGGGAAGCCCTCAAGTAGGATATTATGCAAATCGCCATTACAATACTAACGAACACATCCGCCTTTTGCAGCTTCCACCAACGCGATTTATGTACAAGGAATTAACATCAAAATCTCACGGCAAAGTAAAACGTAAGATCTTAAGCCACAGTTCATTTTTCGTTATTGTGAATGTTGGTATTTTGTGATCTAGACAGCGCGACGGCGCGGCGTGTCGTCGGCGATCCAAGCGCTTGAGGTGATAAATTGAACGTCAAAGTCCAATCATACAGTTTGATATAGTGCTGGTGAGTTTAATAGCTTCCTACACATCAATTGCTGCCTGTTCTTTTGTTGGTTGTTTTGATATTGGTATTGTATTGTTTGAACCTCAGAGAAAAGCCTACCTCAATCGATTTACCATAAATTCTGGCAAACGGGAACCGATTCTCTTTAGTAATTAAATCATCACTAATTGCTCTTGTTTCAATTTGCTTTTGGCTCAAATTGCAAAATCGATAAGAGAACGTTCTGCATTTAAAAGTAGACCTTTGAATTTCCTTCTCACGTAACTTATAACATTCTAGATGGATAAGACTTACACAGAGGTCCATACATTTCTAATTTTTTTGGGAAATGCTCGCCTGCGATGTGAGAGGTCCTGTGTTCAAATCCCTGCCGGGTCTAGTTCAGGAATTGAACTTTCCTTAGCTGGTTCGGGTGTAGATGTATAATAAGATACCTCCTACTTCCACTGTATGGTCCACTAGCTATAGTTTTAGGGTTACATATTCGTTGTTTCAATTCTGTTAGTATTAAAGTGAAATGTTCTTGGCCGCGTTGGAAACTTTTTGGGAGAGGAAAATCTTGTGGCTTCGCATCACCAAAATGCTTATGACAGACGGATGCGCAGCGGCCGTGTACTGTTTAAATAACTTTTTGGATGTCTGAAATCTCGTGTGTTCGCGTCACCTACATACTTGATACTAAAATTCTAAATTTTCACTTCTATCGGCCGTTCCTATAACTGTCAATTTTACAGTTCCATTCAGAAAAGTCCCTAATGTATATACTATTTTATCTATATAAAAACAGCCTCGTTTCTCGTGGGTACTCGTCAAAACCACAACGCTAACCAATCAAGCCGTGCACGTGATTTCCAGGATGCATAACATTGAAATTGACATCCAGCCGTGCGCTCTCGAAGGTGCGCATTTTATCCACCGGAGCTATTATTCTATCAAATATTATTGTCCCGTGTACTCCCGATGTGACATAGCTGATGGATTGCTCATGCACAATGATCAGCAATAGGTGGCCTTTTCGCTAAAGGGCAAATCATCTCGTTCTTTAAATAAATAATAGTAAATAAATATTACTGACATTCACACAAAGTTATCTAGCCCAAATTAAGTTTCATAAAGAACTTGTTTTATGGATACTAGACAAGGAATAATAAACTTAAAAAATATATGAATAAACATACCTACATATGAATGCATATTTGCATAGTATGTATATTTTTTCTACTTAAAAAAATATTAATGACTTGACGGCTTATATCTGTGTTCATCACACAAATGTCCTCCGCCCCGCCGGGAATGAATGTTACCACTTCACTAGTCGGTGTAGTGCATTTACAAGAGTTGTTGTTTTGAATTGTAACAATATCTAATAGTTTTACCCAAACACTACCCTAGTCTGCGTATATTTCTACTACACTTGTATATACAAGGATCTGTGTAATATGTGAGAGCTAACTCACACTACGAACTTCTGCGCGTGGTCATTGTCTATCCTACCCAGCGGCCATTTTTTGTATTTAAGAGGATTTATTTTACGACGAAGAGACCTTTTTTCAGATTGACCCTTGAGAATAACAGGCTATCGTCCGCCCTTCTTTAGAAAATTTAATGCGAAATATGGCAATAAATTGTAGCTCTAATTTATCTAGAGACAGTTAAGTACATGTTGTTATTGCCATCATTAAGTTACGGCCAAAACATTGAAACAAACAAATGTTTTGATCGTGCCCGTATAACACCCTTATTAAGGATTCCGTCTCCAAAGGGTAAAACAGAACCTTATTACTAAGACTCCGCTGTCCGTCTGTCACCATAGACCGTGATAATTACACTTGATTTTTCAACAGTTGATGAATTTCTGTTACCAGTATAACTACATAAAAGTACGTTTGATAAACTGGCTCACCCAACGCAGCAACTATAAACGAATCTACAGTCGCTGGGTTAAAATGGATATTGTATTCATGATATCATAACTCCGTCCACTTAGCCTCTCATCCACTGGTGCATGACTGTCCGCAGATATCCTTTTAATATTAATGTCCATATTGGTCTGGAATCCTTTGTGCTTCTGTGAGCGGTGGAAGTAATACGCAGTGAATTATAATGGGGTGTATTAACATTGTGGTTGAAATGAACCGATCGATGAAAAGATAATGAATAACTGTTCTGGGTCAAATGGAATCGATTTAATACGATGGATTATCCATAATTGTGTTGTTAAAATGTAAAATAAAACATAGGTTTTATTGTAAAGAGCTTGTAATAGTTTTGTAATAAAAATACAAAATACATTACTTCACACATAAAACATTTAAAAACCGACTTCACGTCAAAACTTTGGCTGAGTTGAGAATGTCATCAACGTAAACATTCTCCGAAATCATACATATTTTTTCAAAAGTTAGAAATTTTCAATGAAGTACTCAACAGATTTCGATGAAATTTAATTGGGACCAACTATGAAGTATCCTCTATCATATGAAACAACAATTTTCAAAATCAATTCATAATTGTCCGAAATATCGTGTAACAAAGACACAAAAAAGCATACAGACGACTTGAGAACCTCCTCCTTTTTGGAAGTCGGTTGAAAATAGAATAGGAACGTTTTGACCTCTGTCTCACCTGATGGTAACTGAAGCTACACGGGTTTCGGAAACAAAGATGAACGTTCATATAATGATAACTTCTTACTAAAGTGGCGTAGATAAAGCCCCATTGAAAGTCATTACCAATTTCGACCAGCTCCGGCTGCACGGCAATTCCCGCCCTCGGTATCAATATACCGTCCGTGCGAAATAATGATCCTCCCAACTGTCATTGAATTAAGTCAGTCAATCCAGGCCCTCACTACGAGGAGCTATTCAGCTCTACAGGATTTAAAACAAATGTCACATCAGAAATTCAACGAAAGTACGCGATTTAAAATAATAAAATAAATGTTACATATTACAAAGGCAACGAAAATACGTGAGTGTTTCTCAAACGTAGAAGTACGCTCTAGTGGAATTTAACGCAATTTAAAAGCTTAAATGTTTCGGAAAATAATTAAATTTAATTGTTAAGTAAAGTGATGTGAGTTGCTGAGAAATTAGTAATAGATAATGAAGATTACTGAGAGGGAAAATGTTGGCGATGAAGAACAACCAGCGGAGGTCCAACCAGTTTCAACAGAAATTGCGATAAGAAGGTAAGATGACGTGAATATAAAATGATTCACATACTTAGAAAAACACAAGAATATATTTATTGAATATATTTTATATTTTAATTTATTGGAACATAGAAGAAAATAAAAAAATACAGTCAACAAAGTTCAGATACAGATTTACCGATCTATGCCACCAATTGGTAACCACTCAGCTTTGTAGCCATGGCATCGCAAGGATGCTATGACGCTGATTTTCAGTGGCACCAGAACAAATGCGTTAGCCTATACATTGCTTTTATCTTAAGGAAAACTTTATAAAGGCTCAAACTAGCCTAAGAGTAAACATTTTCAATACTTGTGTTTCCGCTAGCAACAATTTACTGAAACCGTTAAATACAAAGCTTACTTCCGATATTTTCTTGAATCAAGACTGGTTCATTTTATGATGTTACAAAGTAATTTTAGTCATATTTTTTTCTAGAACACCAACATTTTCATCATCTTTTCAGTTAAAAAGATTGTTGATCTCGATTTAATGCCATACAACTTCGTTACTGTTAATACCTTAGCAATTTCAAAAAAGGGCACAGACGATCGGGTTTTTATTATTATCTTTATTTACTTTCAGACAGTCTTGTTTCACATTCTCAAATGTACAGTTCGCAATTCCTGCTCACGACTATCAACAACCCTTAGATTTATGATGTTTTTTTTCTGTATGAATATGGATGTACACTAACAGCAGGCCTATTATGCATCTCAAAACCATGCGATGATACCATGAAATAGTTTTGACATAAAACATATCCTGTGATCATTATTCGGTATTACTCTTCGGCGAAATCTCTTAGCTAAGCTCTAGCCATTAGACTGAATACAATAATCTCAATATTTAATTATATAGTATTGATTTATGACAGCACACGACATGGAAAAACATGCAATAATATCATGAAATACTTTGACGTAAAACTTATCATGCGATCTTTATTCGGTATTACTCCTCGGCGAAATCTCTTAGCTAAGGTCTTGTCATACTGAATACAATAATCCCAATATATCATAATATAGTATTTATTTATGAAAGCATTCGAAACGGAAAAATACAAATGAAATCATGAAACAAACATATCGTAGAGGTCAGTGAGATCTCACCTTTTCAAATGACGTTTATAAGTCATAGATGATATCATTGAAACTGTCATTGCAAAAGGTTAATGCCTCTTGCATGCAATGAATTACAATTTATTTATGTATATGTATTCGTTCGTTCATTATATCATAATTGTATCATAAAAATCTTAAAGTTTTTTGCTTGGTGGTAGGATCCCTTCTGGGTCCGCCTGGCTAGCGACCACCCTTTATATAAAGTCTGCCGCCAAATGTTACCGCTCCGGTGGTAATGTGTTCCGGCAATATTGTATAAAGAGCCAGTTCCTTCCTAAGCCCGTGTGCTTTCATCTTCGACCTCATCGTCACTTACCATCAGGTGAGATTGAGGTCAAACGCGGGTTTAGTCACTCATAAAAAAAAAAAAGATAAGATCTAAGATAGAAATCTTGTATATCATGTCATGTCATGAAAAAACCGTAATAGGCCTGCAGGTTCCAATTAGAAATATCAAAAAAGAATGAAAAAGGTACTTTACGAAATTATAACCCAACATAGTATACACAAAACATTAGATGAAAAATGATAAGTACAGAATTATAACTCAGGATATACAGAACAACGAATTCGAGATTTTTTTAAATTATAAGTAACTAGCTTTTGCCCGCAACTACGTCCGCGCATAAATATTGTTTATATTTAACACAACCAGTCATTGAAGAACCTTTATATCAAGTATTACATCCATGCACTGAAGAAATAATTGTTCATACAAACTAAAAAGTCCAATATTTCGTGTTCCCGTGGGAATGGCGGGAACTTCTTTCACAACACTAACAGTTGCTCACTGGGGAACCTTTATACTAAGTATCACAACTGCACTCATGGAATTAATTTTTTCATACAAACTATAAATCGTTTATCGAATTCCTTTCATAGCACAACCAGTAACTCTTTGAAGAACCTTCATGCCAAGTATCACAACCATGCACTCAAGGAATAAGATTTTTCATACAAACTAAAAAGTCCAACCCCTTCCCGTAGGAATTTCGGGAATTCCTTACATAATACAAACAGACACTTATTGAGGAACCTTTATACCAAGTATCACATCCGCGCACTCAAGGAATAAGATTTTTTCATACAAACTAAAACATCATATATTTCCCGTTCCCGTGGGAATTTCGGGAATTTCGGGAATTGCTTTCATAAAACAACCAGTCATTTTTTGGAGAACCTTTATGCCAAGTATCATATCCGTGCACACAAGGAATAAGATTTTTCATACAAACTAAAAAGTCCAACCCCTTCCCGTGGGAATTTCGGGAATTCCTTCCATAATACAAACACACACTTGTTGAGGAACCTTTATATCAAGTATCACATCCGTGCACTCAAGGGATGGGATTTTTTCATACAAACTAAAACATCATATATTTCCCGTTCCCGTGGGAATTTCGGGAATTCCTTTCATAAAACAACCAGACACACATTGTAAAACCTGTACACCAAGTTTCACATCGGTGCACTCAAGGAATAAGATTTTTCATACAAACTAAAACGTCCTATATTTCCCGTTCCCGTGGGAATTTCGGGAATTCCTTCCTTAGTGCACCCCTACATCCCCTAAAAAATGTATGTTCCAAATTTCAGCTCTCTACGCCCAGTAGTTACGGCTGTACGTTGTCTGTCAGTCACTCAGTCACTCAGTACCTCAGTCACTCAGTACCTCAGTCACTCAGTCAGTAACGGAACAGTTTTATATATATTGATTGATGATTGATATAGGAATCACTCTCAACAGGTACACTTTCTCAGAAAGCTCAGTCATTATCAGCAGTATCCTACGCTTCACTTTAGATCGAAATGATATACGCCTTACTACGAATTTGTCAAGCTTATTTAACAAATGAGGTATATTTTTAAAGTATTCAACAGAAACAATATAATCCCTCCTAATTCGACTATCACAAATCATAAACAAAGAATTCCGATTCATAACGATACTGCCGGTGGTCACGACTGTTTAATCTTTTACGGTATTACCTCAAAATTCCATTACCAGAAATTCTGATGTAATCTGTTTCTGGTCACGAGTATCAAACCTAATTGCATACATAACTATGCTTTACTATTAGTTTGATGAATCGGTTCCGTTCAAAATGAACAGGTTATTCACAAAATGAACAGTTTATTCATAAAATGAACAGTATTCATCAAATACTTGTTGCCTCACCCCTTGCGAAGAGTGACGTGAACTCGAGATGACAAGGTGTAATGCAGTGATTAAGCTTCTGATAGGTGCGTAATATTCCTGCTTTATGTCAACCCTTGCCCTACATCGAGCCCTTTTCCCTTTAATATCATAAACACTCGGCCTAAATAATCCGGGGTCAATGACCAGCGCACTTCTCGCTGACAGGGGTGGCCTATGCGATTAATTTTAAAATGCAAAGGAATGTTGTTGTCGCACGCAACCCTGAAACAAATGAAGAGGGTTTTTTTTTTAAATTCATTTGTGTGGACGCTCTACGTAACATGTGTTTAATTGAATTTCACTTGTTTAGCTTTGGATCGCTTTTTCAAGATTTAGCCCTGTTTTGGAAAATTAGAAAACAATTGTTACGTTTTCCTAAATACGTAGCAAATTCTGTTTATTGTTTTATGATCTTGTTGTTGAAAAATGGTTTTGATCAAAGTTTTTGGTGTTAAATTACTATTAAGTCAGTCCGCGACCAAAATATCTGTAACGACGCGGAATTGATAATAACGATGAACTTGGTAATAAATCAAAACAGTTGGGTTGAAATCAACGAGTCTCACTTTTTTTTATTTTCATACTAGACCTAACATTTCATTGTACCTACCTATCACAAAAATTGATTGTTTGGTCGTTTAAAATTAAAAGCAAACAAAAATGTACAAGGTCCTTGTCGATACATATGTTTTTCTCAATTAATTTATTTTGTAGCATTTTGAAAACAGCTTAAAAAGTTCCATTTGGCTTACTCATAAAATATTCATTGGCACGTCTTCATCGTTTTTAACTTGTTTATAAGTTTACGGTCCCCTAAGTCTACAATTTAGGAGTCCTCTTATTATAGAATATAATGAATTCTTAATTTTCGCATTTTTGATGTTACCAAGTTTAATCTAAACTTCAAGATTCAAATTAAAAAAAAACAGCGTTCTAATACTACTTGCTGTAGTTCCTGGCTCCACACGGATGCTTTAAGCGACTGTAGACGAAATTTGTGAAGATTAGGCATTTTTGATAATTCTAATAGCTCCGAAAACTATTATCTAGTATTAGGCTGTGACAAACCAAATCAAATTGAGTGGCCACCGCTTGGTGGCTGACCTTCAGGGTCAGCCTGGCTAACGTCCACCCTTCATATGAGATCTGCCGCTAAACATCACCGCTCCTGAAGTCAGGTGTTTAGGCAATATTTGATCAAGAGCCAGATCCTTGCTTAACCTGTGTGTTCTGTCGTTTTTGACAACAGCTTCACTTACTATCAGGTGAGATTGAAGTTAAGCGCGAGTTAACTCACTGATAAAATAAACAGAGATAGGCACAGGCGGAGTGTTATAATATAATAAATACCTAAATAAATAAAATCCCCAGACAATCACACCAACTACATGGCCCCAAAGTAAGCATAGCTTGTGTTATGGGATACCAAGTAGCGAACTAGGAGGAACCTAGAATATAAATATATAAACATCCAGACACGGATTTTTTTTCTTGTTCCGTGCGGGAATCGAAGCCAGTTGTTGCACTGGCGTCTGAGGCAGACAGGTTAACCCCATCGCCAAAGTGATCGTCGCAGTTATGTTATGAGATGTGGAGAAACACTTTTTAAGCGGATTTATCGCGTATATTAACATTTTGAAATTTAACTCGACTTTTCGGTGTCTTTGCAGACCCTGTAGTCTCGAGCGACTGAGGTGTGAGGTGTGATTCAAAATGTAAATATCCTTGATAAATCCTTGCAAAAACTTAAGTATGTAGAGATACGTTTAAGTGACGTTAAAATTTGTGAGGGTGGTAGAATGTTTGTTATTGTTTTAAGCTGAAACAGCTCGACGGCAGAGTTTTGGAGTGGCCTCAAAGCTTCAGATAACATAAAGAATACTTTTTACGTAGATCTTCCCGGAAGATCAGAGTTCACACTATTGAAAACGTAGGAAGAGGTAGACAGTACCGCTATAATTTGTACTCATAAAATAAGGCTGCAGGGTTTATTTGATTGAATACGCTTATCTCTGAAACTAATTGTCAAATTTAAAATGTTTGTCGTCTATTTTGATCCGACTTCAAAAAAAGAAGGAGCTACTCAATTCCTCTGTATGTTTTTTTTTTTACTTTTGACTGGGTGAACCGATTTTGACGATTCTTGTTTCATATGATAGAAGATACTTTGCATTTGGTACATAAATTTCATCGATATCGATTAAGAACTTTATGTTTTTAATATGTATGAATTCGGAGATCGTTTACCTAGACGACTTTCTACTTCAGCCAAAGTTTTGACGTGAAGCCGATTTTTTTAATGCTATGCATTCGTTTGTTTATTTAACAAAATAATACTACAAAGGACCCACGGATAAAACCGAGCGAACATCTTTGATGTCTTAAAATAATTTTCACATCTCTAGTTTACACTTTAAACAAACTGTCTCTTTCACTTCTCTTGTATCAAAGGAAATCTCTTATACAAATATATATTAGTAAAAGGTCTTTGTATCTGAGTCATACGAGCGAGAATGCCTTTGTCACCTGTTTTCATAAGCCAGACAGAATTCTAGTGCAATTCTTTCAGATTTACAGCTAAGTCTGAGAGACGTCACCGCTACGTGTTTTTAAAAAGAAAAAATACAACATGTGTGATAGAATACGAGTACTGTTTGTGCTCGAGACAAGAATTGTATGTGTTGTGTTTTTCATAAAAAAAAATTTCATTATTTAAGCATTACTATTGAAGGGGTTGGTGTTTTGACCTTTAAAATGGAGCTTTTGTTACAATATCTGTTCAAAGTATTACTTAAAAAAGTTAAGCAATTTACTAGACTTACCTAGAAACCTTTTCCAGGATCCATCTGTGTTGTGACTCTCTTTGTTGTTGTAACTTTTCCACTAAGAAAGAGCTAATACTAATATGACGATTGAATCAGGTTAACGTAAAATATTTGGGTTAGTACCGGAGATCCACACAAAGTTTATACAATATTTATGTCTCAGGTTTAAACATAAATTGTTTGAAAAATTGTTAAATCCTATATTTATATTTGAAGTATGGTTTGATAAATGTAGTAATATTCTATATTTTGGTATCATTTATAAACAATTTAATCTGAAATGAAATTCTCAACGAATGTATGATTCGAATAAACTAAATTATTTCAAAGAAATACATTTGAGATCTTCTGTTGACTATACAAGTTAAAAACTACAGAAAAAAGTAAAAATAAAAATGTGATTATATTTATAGTACTTATTTGTGGTTCTCCGGTACGCGTACGTCCGGGACCGTGGTACTCCGGTCCTAACCCAAATATTATTAATGCTTCTCTTCCCGGGCATACTGTAAAAGTCAGTTACGGGAGAGATTTTTTATTGGACTTTTTTGTGTGGATAATCTGACTCCCTGTCACTGCAATAGTCTCCTTCCACTATTATAATTCCTAAAAATTTGTCATCAAATGGTTTTATAGCCTCTGGTGTTCTGTCTTCTCCATAAGGCATACATGCGTGAAGTTATGTACGTAAAATATTGAATTATAATTTATAATATACGTACACAAAGTCATTTTCAAAATCACAATATTACCTGGAACGAAACTAAAGCAATACTTAAAATAATCCACGTGCTTTTTATCATCATAGATAGCAAATGTACGAACTGCAGCATGAGTCAAAGAATCGTGATTCGTGACAATGTAGACGTACTTATCACACGTGAGCGATCTTTTCCTGGCTACCTAGGCTTTGTTTTTGCTCATTGAAGTTCTGTTCAACTTATAGTATCCAATGTGGATTATCGATCGCCGATCGAATACGCGAACGATATAATTTCTTGATTGTCAAACAGAGCTTCGAGGCTACAGTCAGACATGTAAATAACAGATTCTGAAAACCACATGTTTATTTATTTATCTATGTTTTTTGACGAACCAAAAGCTTTGTTAAGATGAATAAACTTTCGAATAACGGTAGAGAGCCAAATAAAGAATCCCGCGTTTAAAACACATATTAAACAATAAGGTGGCGTAATAGAAAACCTTATTGGGATTACAATCTGCTACAGTTAGGTATAGTGCGAAACTTATAATTTATTTTGCGTTAAGAGTTACCTACGTTCTAAAATACAATTTCACAACTGATTGATTAATGACATCATTAGTTTATCAGTTTAAAAACAAGTGAAACTCTTCGTCTCAAACATTTTGAAGTGCAACTTAAAAGCCAGCATCGTACTGGTCAGTAAATGCCAGATGCTAACAAACCCTAACCATCGCTGTATCTTCCTGATTAATTAATTCATTGTATGCGGTCAAACATCTTTGTACAGACCAGGCAGAACGTAGCATAACCTCAATTATATCGAATAAGACGATCAATCAAAGTACAAAACATCCCTAATTACAACATTTCTACTTTAGTCTTGAAAGCAAACTTAATTTATAATTTATATACCTACTTAATAAAGGATTTAAATATTTCTGACACTCGCACAACATTATCTAGCCCAAATTAAGTTTCTTAAAGAACTTGCGTTATGGATACTAGATAACTGATATACTTAAGAAATACATATTTTTATTAGAATAAACTTAAATAAACATATAAACATCCATGACTTGACGACTACTGTGTTCACCACACAAATATCCGCCGCCGTCGGGATTCCAACCCAGGACCTCTGGCATAGAAGGCAATGTATGTTACCGCAACACCAGCCGTTCCTCAAAAAAATTTTACATACGATAGCCTTGAGAAACTTTAAAGGCTTAAATTTAACAAGAAACTCCCACGGTATCAAAAATTTAGCAGGTAAAACCACGCGCTTTTGCTAGCTATCTTATAATTTCATTAATAAATATCACCTTCTCTCAACCCTACTTAAAGCTTTCTGTTCTTATCAGGGACTGCATGTCGGTATAATTTTTTAAATAGTACTAGTAAAATTTCAGTACCCTTATTAGTGTACTGCTTCATCAAACAGAATACCTGTACAAGTTATTAAAATCTAACTTAATTATATAAGTACCCAAATAATGTATACCGGATTAATTTCTGTAGATGTTTTTAGTACCTACAGAAATATTTTAACCTATTTAAAATCTGTACTTACCGAAATGTATAGGTCTGCATATGTCCCTACGCTTCATAGGCTTCAAATAAAATATCGAACATTTTACAGATATTTGAAAATATTTTTTTAATATCAATATTATTATTAATACCGGAAAATTTCAGTTAACTGAAAAAAAAATCAGTTATGCTAAAATAATAAAAAAGGTACACGAATTATTTCAGTATGAATTCCTGTACTGTTATTTTTAAATACACCTAATTTAACGGTATGACGTCATACAGAAAAAAGTTGTACAGAAATTCATACCGGTCCTTGTTTCTTATATTAGAGAAAAGCCTTTTTCAAAATTTCCCTAACCGTAATATAAATCGGTACAACATAACAAAAAACTTTACTCAAGGTTACAAACGAGTGCCAGCCAGACCTGAACGTAGTAAAATTACGCGAAAGTCTAGCACAGACTTCCATTGATCACACGCTTTATCCAGTACGAAACTCAAAACGACTTAAACACTCATTCATACGTAGCCAATCTAACACGTAGGCTACAAGATATAGAGTTTAATTTACAGTTGAGGGCTCTACGAAGAAAAATACATAACTTAATATTGTATGTAGTATTTTCGTAGACTGGTCTGAAGCAGAGATTTAGTGGGATTTGTATTTTTTGCCTGCTATGTGTTTAATGGTTTCTACAAATGTTTGACTAGCTGCTTCGCTGCGAACAGTTATTGGATTTGTTCAAATATTTTACCTCCGAGGAAATGTTTGGCTGTAGGTTCAAAAACAATGTAAAAGGTCGTGACCTTTCTCGCAGTTTTGCGAATCGAGTTTTAATTTTGTGCACTGTGTAAATTCAGTGCAAGATTAGAGAGTCAATCTTTGATTTACTTTTTAAAGTTGGATACACTCATTTTTTTTTCTGTAAAGAAATTCAACTTTTATGATGTGAAAGTAACTAAGTACCTAAATCGTAAACAATTGATCACGGCAACAATTGCTCATACGATTATAGCATTGTTATACACACTGTTAGTAAGGAGTTGGTAGAACCTCAATGGAAGAGCTCCAGATATGCAATTGACTGGGTTGATTTATCGTTCTGATTAAAATGTTTAAGGGTATTATGAAGTCATTGCGGCTTAGGTATTCCTTTCTATAACGCTTAGGTACAAGGATGGGAGATAGCTGACCAATAATTTATTACGATGACTTCCGGGCTCGAAATGGCTGCAAACTGGACGGCAGCGACAGCGACACGATAGAAAGTATTGAGTTTGTATGAAACCGCGACAAATCGCTCGAGCGCCCGCTGGCGTCGAGAACGGTCCAGATTCCGCGCGTCGCTGCGCCTTGAAACTGCTCAACTTACTGTCCTGATTTCCTCGCCTAGAGAATCATTAAAAAAGATGATGATTATGGTAGTTAATTACTTGTGTAAGCTAATATTAAGTTACAAATATGGCACTGGGTTAAACATGACCTCACTTAATAAAAACATCACCAAAACCTTGCCTCATTTTTTTGCAATCAAATTAAGTAAGTACTTACTTTGATTTGGAAAATGAATTTTTGAGCATAAATATTTAAATTTTGACTTGCTATAGCGTTTTTCTAAAATATTATTTGTTATTTGTTGTTTGGTATTGTAAAATAAACTAAAATAAACAAAACGGTTTGAAGAGAAATTCAATTATTTTGTTGCCTTAACAGAGATGTCGTGACTCACAGAAATACAACTTGTCATTTTTTACTAACTTTATCTAGCTGTGCTGGATTGAATCACTAATTCCAAAAACCAACTAACACTACCTGATCAAACGCCTCGTAACTTCTGCTGTAGATTTAATTCAAAGTCTGCTGACAGATTAAAATAAACGTTCCCCGTAATCCAACGTAAACCATTTACGAGAGACGCGAACGGAAATCGACCGCCATATTGAATCCGGAAATGGTTCTCCGACGACGTCAGTTGGACGCCGTTCGTTATTTGATTTACTTGACGGTATCCAATGAAAGTTAGGGATTGATTCTTCGATTGCTTTTTGGAATTGTCTCTGTTTGAGTTGGATTTATGATAGCTAGTTATATTCTGTTTTAATAATAATGGCTCTTTAGTAAAAGAGAATAGAATAGAATCCGTTTATTGCAATAAAACACACAAATACAAGTAAAGTTTGAAAACCAATAAAGAAATATAAAAAAATAAAGAAACAATACTTTTGCATAAAACAGGACATCTAAAACGAACTTACTATATAATAAAAAGGAAACTTACAAATTAATGAGTGCAATGAAAATAATTAATGTTTCATATTAACTAGTGTGTGTTATATTGCAAGAAGGTCATAGCTATGTTTATATTTGCTCAGCTGAGCAAATCATTGATTTTCAGCTATTACCTAATTAAAAGAGGTCTTTGAGTTTGTTTTCCCGAAATGGATAAGTAAGGTGGTAAAATAATAATAACTCAAATGTGATTTAAAAATAAAAGAAACCAACTTTAGTCAACAAATTTAGTCACAAGTGAATTACCTATATCTGTACAAAACTGAACAAATTTGCGTTATGGCGTTAAACAAAGACTAAAATTTCAATTTCAATTTCATTTAACATATCATAGTCATCACAACTCCGTGTAATGAGCCCACTGCAGGGCTATGAGGCTCTCCTCTGAGTGATGAGGAGGTTTAGGCTGTAATCTACCAAGCTGGCCAGTCCTGGTTGGTGGATGTCAGAATTTTCAGGGCGCCGAAACAGCTACTGACAAACCCTAACGAATACTGTGTACAAGTATACAGTACCCGGGACCGACTGCTTAACGTGTCCTCCGAAGTACGCAAGTCGTCGTGAGAAATAAATGATCGGTGGTCACCCATCCTTTTTTTGTTAGTTGGGGAAATCCTCCATGGATACGATGACGCTCGGGGGAATAAAGCAAATCAGCAATCAAAAACATTTTTTTTCCAAAATGCAAAAACAAGAGCGTTAAACGAAAGTCAACACAAATTAGCTTTTTGTTGAAAACACCGTAATAGAAGTCCCAATAAAATTTACTTCTTACACAAACTTGGACTTTCAAAAGCTCCCGTTGAAAGCGAACGGCAAAGGAAACGAAAGCACTTTCCGGAACAAGATGAGTTCTTAGAGTCTTCTTTGTAGGCCCTTTTGTCCTTTTTAGAAAGCATATTTTTTGAGGAACGCCATTTTTTATGAGTATTTTATATTCCTTGACGACCGGTTGGTCTAGTGGTAACATATGCCACAGGTCCTGGGTTCGAATTCCGGTGGCGGCGGATATTTATGTGATGAACACAGATATTAGTCGTCAAGTCATGGATGTTAATATGTTTATTTAAGTTTATCCTAATAAAAATATGTATTTATTCAATATGTATGTTTATATATTTCTTAAGTATAACAGTTATCTAGTATCCATAACACAAGTTCTTTAAGAAACTTAATTTGAGCTAGATAATGTTGTGTGAGCGTCAGAAAAAAAAAATTAGTTATATCGAAATTTTTACAAACATTTTCAGGAGTAATTTATGTTGCTTGGCTTAAACTTACTCCAGAGGAATCCTGTGTTCAAGTCCTTTAACGGACTTTCTAAGCTGGCCCGGGTCAAAATGTATGATAGGGTAGGTACAGGTAGGGTAGGTAACACAAGCTTTTATAAAATCTACATACATACAAATAAGTGCCAGCTGCTTCTCATCCCGGGAAACTGTGAAAGTCAGTTAAGGAACGGTTTTATTGGCGTTTTTGCGGGCTGACCCCCTGTCACTGCAATAGTCTGTCCATCATAATAATGCCTCTAAATTTGTCAAACGTGACATCAGATGGTTTTATAGCCTCTGGTGTTCTGCCTATCCCATTAGGGATACAGGCGTGCAGGTATGTATGTATGTACATCTAAATAAATCGTGTCAGAGTGGGTGATTTAACGACAGCTACAGCTAGGTATGCTTAGCCGACTCACGAAAACGAATACTTTCCTAACTACATACATTTTAAGCGATTAGCCAACATCTTTTCTCTCTGGATTTCATTATTCTTTTCTCCTTTGTTATAGCGAAAGGTAAAGCTTTTATATACGTTTTCCTCAACAAAATTTTGCAACGAATGTAATAAATTGTTCTTCTGTAGCAAGATGTAAGATAGAATTGTTTTGCCATCTTGAGACTTTCAGTCAGAAACGTTTTCAAGTTTCTATAAGATGTATTTTTTCACTCCTATTCTTTTAACTATATTCTGAAACACAAAAACACAGTTAAAATAAGAAAGATTAAAAAAATATTTCCCGTATTATGTCGAACGCCAAAACATCCTAAATAAATCATAGAAAGCCCTCCACGACTGCCTCCACGATACAAGGGGCAATCGTGCCAAGATTGAGTTATCGCTGATTTAGATTTCATTTCTGTACAAGTGACTGTACAAGTAAGTGAAAATAATATATGAGCTTCGCACTGATATTCAGTAAATTTCACATTATTCATCATGTAGGTAATAGCAAAGTAATTCTAAACTGTCTGACAGAATAGCCCTACCACCCTTGGATAAGTATGGCATAAAAAGCGACTGATCCGAGTGACCCCCGCTTGGTGGTAGGATCCTGTCAGGGTCTGACTGACTAGCGACCACCCTTCATATAAACTCTGCAACCAAATATTACCGCTCCGGCAGTAATGTGTTCCGGCAATATTTTATGAAGAGCCAGTTCTTTCCTAAAGTATGCCCCACGAGTAAGAAAATAAAAGGGCATTGACGTCTCTCTACCAATGTACCCTTTTTGTAAAAACGACACAAAAATAGTGTATGGAAATTATCGCAAATATGTCGTAAACGACTAAAACATGAGTATCGTAGAAGTATGAGTATATGAGTTTGTGTAAAACTTGGTAGAAGTCGAGTCAATGCCGTTTTATTTTTTCTCTCGTGGGCCATACCATAGGCCTTTGTTTTCATGTACGACCTCATCCTCGCTTACCATAAAAAAAAACTGAATAAAAAATAATGAAAAATCGAATGTCCATAAAAGCTCAATTTCATTACACTGTGCTTTCAAAGGTTCGTATGACCTCTTATATCCCTCAACATATTTTCTTAAATAATACTACCTCCAAGCATTTATCAAGACACGAGCGTTTGCCCGCAACTTCGTACACGCATAAACTCAAAAGTCCTATATTTTCCGTTCCCGTAAGAATTTCGGGAATTCCTTCGATAATACAAACAGACACTTATTAAGGAACCTGTATACCAAGTATCACAGCCGTGCACTCCAGGAATAAGGTTTTTTCATACAAACTAAAACATCATATAGTTCCCGTTCCCGTGGGAATTTTGGGAATTCCTTTCATAAAACAACCAGTCACTTTTTGAAGAACCTTTATGCCAAGTATCGTATCCGTGCACTCAAGGAATAAAATTTTTCATACAAACTAAAAAGTCCTATATTTCCCGTTCCCGTGGGAATTTCGGGAATTCCTTCCTTAGTGACCCTTACATCCCCTAAAGAATGCTCTCTACGCCCAGTTGTTACGGCTGTACGTTGTCTGTCAGTCACTCAGTAACTCAGTCAGTAACGGAACAGTTTTATATATACAGGGTCTTCTTTATGAAGATCAATATATTTTAAGAGAAGGTTAAGAATGATGTATGGGTTCAATTTATGAAAAAAATAAAAATATACATACAACTATTTTTTTTTTTATTGAAATTTTCAAATCTTTTAAGTGACCGAATTTAAGTTTAATCTGTTATTTACGACAACCTTGCAAGAAATAAAAAAAACCTATCTATTTATTTTAAGAAAATAACTTCACTAAAACAAAGATCTTACGCGGTTAGTACCTACCTATCCACGCGAGCAAAGGTCGATGCCTCGCGCGCCCGGGCGATGCGTGACCTACTTAGCTTGATGTATGACGTAACAATCAGCTGTTGTAATATCATACTTATTTCGTATAAAAGTTGATTCTAATTTCCCATCACACTTCAACTGTCAATTTAACGTTCAACTAATTGTAAATATCGTTTTAGTAATGTTGACTTCTTTGATAATGTTTAAATTAGAAATAAATTAAAAAAAAGCTTTCGTGCTTGAGCTGTTTGTCTTAACGAATAAATGTATTTTACAATCAATTGAATGTTTAAATGGAATCACCTTATTATCAACTACTATTATTTACAGTTTATGTACAAAAATAACTTACATATTGCTTCCTGTCAATGATGTTAGGTACACAGCACACGAATACACATACACAAGCACTTTATAGTAACTGCTGCACATGACTACCTATTTCCGATACACAAAGTCTTGTTCGTTTAATAACATTGGCAGCACACAACATTGGGGCACGTGGAGTAAATGTGCCATAATCTCGATGGCGAGCTCCTAGAATTGTTCGGAGGGCGGGACGCCTTCCATGCCTCTGCTCGTACGTGTCACGAGCTCGTGACAGGTTCTCACTCGCAGCACTAGCACAAAGCCATTTAAAGACATTCTTGGTTCGTGTACGCGAAATTAGGCATTTTGATAATTATTAATTTACGCGCGCGTATCATTAGACAGACTTTTACAGACTGGCGAGCGCTCGCCGAGCGGTGAGCGGGTCGCGCGCGTTTGGCTCAAACAAAGTCGCCGCCGCCGCGCCGCGCCGACAAGCCAACAGAGTGTTGTCGGCGCGGGCGGCTCGCTTGACTTTCGGTGTCGATAGTGCCGTCAGGGAATACCTACATACCTATGCCTAGTGCGATTTTTCTCTGTGTTTGTGAGTGAGTTCTAAATATAAATAGTTCAATAGAAACGCTTTTATTTCTTGATTTAGTCGTAAATAACAGATTAAACTAAAATGTTGTTAACTTATGAGAATTATAAAATATTTATGAAACAATTTTTTTTTGTTAATTGTAACAAAAAAAAAAATCTTTCATAAATTGAATCCATACATCATTCTTAACCTTCTATTAAAATATATAGATCTTCATAAAGAAGACCCTATATATTGATTGCTATTTTCCCTCTGTATACCTATAAATGCAATATCTAGCCTTCTTCATGAAGTGCACCCAATCCTTAAACTACCCCCTAATTAGTTAGCACTTAGCACCCTCGTAGAATAATGAGGAAAGTTCCGTACTCGACGAACAATAAATAATGTTATGAGAAATTCTTGCTACTTCATTGTAACCATAGTTACTTGGAGGGAAGACACCGTGAGGTTTGAAATACCAAGATTATTGTCACCAAGTTAGTATCTACGAGCTTTTAGTTTCCTTGAGCTTATAGAAATGTTTGATGTGTATTCGAACTTTGGATTTATTGATGAAACCAACAAATGGTATTATTATTAGCAACAAAATCAAAGAATAAAACAACATCGAAATAACAGGGTTTGAAAATAAACAAAAATAAATTGACTTAAAAAATACAGATTTTTATTATTTGTAGCGTTAAGCGTTAGCTAATCAATCAATTTATTCTATTTAAAGTACTCTAAATTAAGTGCACTGTGTTTTGAAACATTTAAATTAAATAATTACATGTCGTCTGAGAATATGGACCCGGCGCGGCGTAGGTTAGATTGATTGAGCACAAGATCAAACAAGGTCCTTCACATGATATAATATAATCAACGAATGCAAAGCATTTAAAAAACCGACTTCGCGTCAAAACTTTGGCTGAGTTATAATGTCATCCACGTAAACATTCTACGAAATCATACATATTTTTTTAAAACTTTGAAGTTTTCAATGAAGTGCTAAACTGATTTCGATGTAATTTACATGGGACTAACTATGAAGTATTCTCTATTATATAAAATAAGAATTTTCAAAATCGATTCATAATTGTCCAAAATATCGTGTAACAAAGACACGAATAAAAAAACAAAAAAAGGACGAATTGAGATCCTCCTCCTTTTTTGGAGGTTGGTTAGAAACTGAGTCTGATCATATTTAAGAAATTTACCAATTTATCAATGATATTTTGTTGTCAGAATGATTGGTTACTTTGGATTTGCGGAAGTTTTTGGTTGAAAATGTAAACCTACTAATATTCTTTATTTACCTCAAACATTGAAATGATTTTTCACAGTTATATTCCACACACTAATTTTGCCCGAGTAGTCACATTAGTATGAATATGAGGTTAATGTAGGTACCTACCTAAGCTACTTTTTTATCGGAAACACATAAAATTATGTTTTACGTCACTACAGTTTAACGTACATTACAGTTTAACACCATTGTAAACATTTAAGCAACCTAGTAAAACAACATTAACACCTTCCATATTTATTCCACTCTATCATAGATTGCAAAATAATAAATAATACACGTATATAGCAGCAACTTTAAATGTAATTAATATTAGACGACCGGCTGGTGTAGGGGTAACGTACATTGCCTTCTATGCCAGAGGTCCTGGGTTCGAATCCCAGCGGCGACGGATATATGTGTGATGAACACAGATATTAGCCGTCAAGTCATGGATGTTTATATGTTTATTTAAATTTATTTTCTAATAAAAAATATGTATTTATTCAATATATATGTTAACTAGTATCCATAACACAAGTTCTTTAAGAAACTTAATTTGGGCTAGATAATGTTGTGTGAGTGTCAGAATTATTTATTTATTTATATTTATTAAGGTTGCTACTAGCTAAGTAAGAATTAATTCAGTACTGCAAATAGCCCTGTACAATATGTGTGTTGTACCTGTACAATGGTATCCTACGGTCTTAATTACATGTAATGGGTACACTTACGAACCCTGCGCTGCCATTACTCTGATGAGGAGGCTGTAGGCCGGAAACCCGAGCATCTTAATTAAATGTTTCGCCTGTGCGAATAAAATCAAATGTTTTCGGGGTTTCCGTGGTTTAGTAAAAAATTCGTTCATAAAAAAATCTTGTTTTTAATTAAGGATTTAATGAATTTACGGGATTCTTACCACGATTTTTGATTTTATTTTCGCACGTCCGATATTTTGACGCTGTTACAAGCACCATGATCGCGAACTGGCAGATGTATGTAGGTAGGTGGCGATGACAGCTAGAGGCAGAGTCATCGCCACCTACCGAAATAAAATAAAAAATCGTGGTAAGAATCCCGTAAATTCATTAAATCATAGTGAAATAAGCATATATTAAATAATCTGCTCGAGCCGCTCAGTGAATTCTCTTGGCAGGTCATACCGACGATGCGACGGTGAATTTGATTTATTGACACACGTACTCTTAATGTTGCTTCTTCTACCAAGTATTAGGTATATTATTCTGGGTGTATACTCGTACTAAGGTACCCCTAGTTCTGCTGTGTGGCCTACATAACATAAGCTCAAGCTTACTTAAAAAAACTCTCCGATCGGGCTCTGCGACTGGATATCTTTTCAGTAGACTCGATTCGAGGGTTCGATTCCCGCATGGCCTACATTGTATTTCATATCTAAGCGTTGCTTACTTTGAGGTCTAATATTTTGTATCATTGTCTATTATTTTACTTATTTTTATATAAGTGTTTTTTTACTTACATTTATATCAATAATTCTGTGAAGTCCTTACCGTCCGCCAAAGTTTTATACTCTATAAAGTACTACATCAACACTCGTCTACTCCTTTTTCTGCTGAATTGTCCACAAAAAGAAATAAGTTCATTACCAGCTTTAGCCATAGATTTACTTGCTTCCTAGGTCCACATCTTTACAATCGTATAAATAAAACCATATTTACCTCCTCAACAAACATCTATGTAACATGAAATTGACGAAATGGCTCCAACAACATACTTACACAAGCACCGAAGCCCTTATCACCTCTATTATATAAGCTATTTATTAAACCAAATAATATATCTAAGATCACTCTCACAATCACATATGACACCACCTCTACCTGTTCTGTATGTAAATTTGTTTCATAATACGTACTTTGATACTATTTTATTATTATTGTGTAACTTTTATAGCTGTACTTACACTTTGTATCTTTGTTTGCAACTCCAATTAAATATACAACTGAAGAACATGCTCTGCCTAGTTCAGGTCCCAGCCTTCACGTTTGACTTCTTTTTCCTTTTTATTAAATGTTTAACTCTTTGAACATTGTCAATTTTGGAATATTGTGAAGAGAAAAATAAAGATTTATTTTATTTTAATTTTGTTCCAGCTGCTACTCGATCCCCCCGAACAACATGTCAGGCGGTTCGCACGTGTCCCGCGCTACCTTCGGCGACTCGGAGCTATCAAGCTGCAGCGCTCCGCCGCTGCCGAGCCCCGCGTCGGCGGGGGCTGCGCTGGTATCTCCGGAGACACTGAGCAGACACAGCAGTCCCCCGCCGCAGCCGCAGCCGCAGCAGCAGCAACCGGCGCCCTCGTGCTCCTCGCATAGAGTGCATATGGAGTCTTCATTGAGGTATGACGTGTACGATCGCTTTAGAATAGCCTTTTTGCCCCTGGATCATCACAACTCTTTGTAATGCCACTGCTAACCATAACCCACTGCTCTAAATCATAACCATCCTTTTTTCTTCGCCATAGTCGGGTAAAAAATGGAATTTAGTATGCACTGATAACAAAAACAAACAGATTGGGAAACATTTTTTGATATCAAAAACAAACAGATTGGGAAACATTTTTTCATAACAAATACAAACAGATTGGGAAACATTTTTTTTTTAATATCTGATTCTAGGCTAGACTCGTAGGCTAGGCGTCTACTGTAATTTTTGTACATAATGTTTGCATTACATTTAATTTTTTTATTTCTAGGAATTTTAAAAAGTCTAACAATGTATTATACCTTTTTTTTTTTTAGATAGCTTAAATAATGTACTTTATTATGATGTAATCTGCACATTAAATTACTTGGACTTTTTTTAAAGGAGACTTTTTTTTTAAAGATTCTAGGTTCCCTCTAGTTCACTACATGGTAGGTATCTCATAACACAAGCTCAGTTTACTTTGAGGCCATATAGTTGGATTGTCTGGGGGGCTTTTTTTATATAAAAAAGTTTTGTAACAAGTTTTGCACGTCCATTATAGAGAGTTGTTTTTTAGTCACTAGCCAAATTTTAGTGAAATTTTCTTTGATACAATATTAACGTTACTGCATGTTTATTTTAGTTTAGCTCGTTACAAAAAAAATAAAACTAAAAATCCCCAGACAATCACATCAACTAAAAATATGACCACACAAACTTTTTTACAAAGTCGCTGTTGATAAACATAGCTACTACGACGCGGCATTTTTTTTAAACAACGTAGTACCACAAGATGTTTTGTAGTAGCGCGTAGTCATCTTTATTTTAATAGGGTTCATTAACAATGTAGAGTTGTAGATGTAGACCATGCTTTGCTTAATATATTAGCGAATATAGGGTCGTCACACCTAATAATCCATTAAAACAATAATTCCTAATCTGCCATTAAAACAATAATGTTTTAATAGCAGATTAAGAACGATGAGTGGGTCTTAACTTCCCAAAAAATTTTTTTTTGATCATTTTTCAAAAATAAAAGTTTCTAAATTTCAGAAAGTGATCAAAATTTAAGTTTAATCTGTAGCTTATGACTACACAGTAAGTAATAAAAACGTTTCCGTCTTATTGAATGTAGTCACAAAATGAAGATTAAACTTAAATTTTACACTCTGAGAAGAATTTTAAAATTTTAATTTATGAAAAAAAAATTAAAAAAAAAAAAAATTTTTTCGAAATTCACGCCCACTCCTCATTCTTAATCTGCTATTAAAACATAATTGACTATTATGTGGCGACCCTGTATATTCATTGTAAAAAAATACATAACTTTTTTTGAAAAACTCGTGTCTATAAGTGATAATTATAGTGTTAAAAACAGCTGGTGATTAATAAACAACCCTATGTAACCTTTGCTTAAGTAAAATATATTGCGTCTCGATTACTGTAAGAAAATATCTCACCAATCCTTCTAAAAAAAACGAGTTAAGTTTAATGTTAGGAATTCAGATAATATTATTCTAGACTTAAAAGTCTCAACGTCATCTTAGGGCTATTTTCGTATTTAAGGGAATCACACCGCGGACCTTCAAGTCTTTAAGTCTACTTAATCTTTAATCTACCTAATCTTAAAGTTTGACAAAGTTTAACAAAATCGAACTGGATTAGAACCGGATAAGTTAGCAAAACTTTCCCGACACCGGGAAAGACATTGCATTCTTTTGTTAAGTTAAAAGACAATAATTGCAATTTACTTCGTTTTACGAAACTTTTGTAAAATTATCGAACATTAATGGTGCCTAAGAGCTTTTGCCACTACACCCTCTAATTTAAGGTCTGTTCAATGTTTTTTAAAATGATTTTGTAGCCCCTACGTTTGACATTAGAGTATTGGATCAAATACTACCCTAAATCTATTTAAAAAAAAATGACTTTAGGCAACACACTTTGGCGAAGAGGTAAACCTATCTGCCTCAGACGCCAGTGGTTGCGGGTTCGATTCCCGCACGGAACAAGAAAAAAAAAAAAGTTCGTGTCTGGGTGTTTTTCCATTTATGTATTTATATTCTAGGTTCCCCTCTAGTTCGCTACATGGTATCCCCATAACACAAGCTATGCTTACTTTGGGGCCATGTAGTTGGTGTAATTGTCTGGGGATTTTATTTATTATTATTTATTACACATTATAAATTCAGAAGGAAAGGAACACACATACATTTCAAAATTTCTATTCTTCTTTCAACTCTAACGAAAAAGCTTCGATTTAATCGATAAAGCTTTGGATTAAAATAGAAAAGGTTAGCTTTTAATTAAAGTTTAAAGTTGGATTGATAGCTTAAATGAACGGTTCCAAGAACGGATGCTATCGTTTCCTCGTAGCCTTATAAAGTTTTTATTACTGGCAATTGATTCTTTGGATAGTGTAAGGTATCTATTTCTGAGGGTTTATTTATGCATGGCAAGTTGTTCGGCTGGTTTATACAGGGTGAAACAAGTACGATTAATAGCTGATAGGATAGGATGTAGTCTATATACAGGGTTAAACAAAAAGTTACGGTGAATAGCCAATAGATAGAATAGCATGAAGTTTACGTAGGCTTACAAGTTTAATAAACATAATAATAAAAATAAATAATGAAAGGTTATTACCTAGAGCCTAAAGTGAGTTGCATCTAGTACAAAATGTTGTCTGGGGTTTTTTTTGTTTGGGAATTGACTTAATTTAACTGTGGTATTTATTTAATACGACATTCATAAATATACATTACCTATATATCTTACTGTATACTACTATAAATGCGTTGGTATAGTTACGTGCGCCTCTGCGCAGACGTCACTGGCGGTAACTGAAAGTCGGTTGTTTGCTCAAATGCAAACATCTCACTGAGGTATCGCCATTTTGCATCAGCATACTTACATTTCGACTTGACTTACATGCTGCTAAATATTTTTTGTATTTTTAATTTGTGTTTTCTTGTTTTTATAATTTTGTTAATCAATATTTAAGTTGTATGTGCTTGATTATATGTATGTATGCCTGATGTGAATAAAATAAATATCTATCTATATAAATTCTATATATCCTAATACGATAAAGCCAAGAGTTTGTTTGTTAATTTAAAAGTTACGCGGTTAAAACATCGCGAAGTTGCATACTTTTGTAGTTTTAAATGAACGTCTAGTGTAATTTTTGTACATAATGGTAGCATCACATTTAAATTTTTTTTTTCTAGGAATTTTAAAAAGTCTACCTATGTATTATACCTTTTTAGATAGCTTAAATAATGTACTTTATTATGACGTAATCTGCACATTAAATTACTTGGGCTTTTTTTAAAGGAGACGCATTTTAAGTGCGATGTTTTGGTTTAACTTAAGAAGAGAATAGTGCTTGAAAGACCACAGCATGCGCTCTTTTGACTTTATTTTAGGGTTGTTTTGCTTCATATCACGAAATCATTAATCATTAACACGATAACGTCAAAAAGAGCAATTACAGAGCGAAGATTTTTTCTATTTCTAACAAAAACTAGTGAAAAATGGGTGTTTACAGTAAAATCCTCAAAAGTGAAATAACTCAAAAACGGTAAATTTATAATAATAATAATACTCTATAATCCCTCAACAGATGCGGGTTCAATAAAAAGTATATCGTGAAAACTTCTTATATTCTTCTGTACTAACAACTAAACATTGAAATTATTTTCATTTAAAGCGTTTTAACTAAACCACAAAATGGAACAATCCAAAATTCGAACACTTCAGTTAATTCAGATATTACTCACGAAACTATGCGAACATTTGAATGGAAGCCAACATTGCGGTCACACGTCTTACTGAGCAACGAGCTTCGGTTTAACCCGAACTTAACAGGCAAAACCGCAGACAACTATATGTTTGTTTGTATGGGTGTGTCTGCCTGTAAAGCTGATGGTGTCCGGGGGATAATAAAATGGATTGATGGTTTTAGTAAGACAGAACAAATGAATATCATATCTAAACAATATAATATGCATTCAGTCAAATGTTCCGGGAATCTATAGGTAATTTGAAAAGCTCGATTAAATTGCATGTCGATAAGTTGGCACAACTGTCATCTTACGACGCGCCAAATTTGAAAGTCTTTTGTTTTAGGTTGTTTACAATCGCGCCCACAAAGTCGCGCCATATTGTCATTTATTGTGTGTTATTTTAAATTTGATTTTACCCGCAAGTTCGGACGCGCTAACTACTATACATTCCTCTACACATTCATGTGGGGTCACTTGCTTACATGGAGAATCAGATGTTAGTTCCATAGTTAGTAACCATGACATTGATGAAAACCCAATAATCATGTATAGCGATGAAATAGGAAAAAATATGGGAGCTAAATTGTTAAACAAGATAGATATAATAAATTATTGTATGCCTGGAGCATCAGCGGAGACAATATTAAATAAAGTATTAAAGGGCAGCTTCCAACCAAAAACAACGAATGTATTATTGTTTGGGAGAAGAGGTAAAGTAAATAAAAAACAGTTCTTGAAATATTTAGGCAAATTACAAACACTAAAAGGCGACAGGATTATTTTATTTACATTTCCTTACTTGAGGAATGCTGCCGGTGAAAATGAGAAACGTTACGAGCTCAAAAATAGTATGTATGGCTTTGTAGGTGCGAATAATATATATCTAAAAAGCACCACAACCATTATTGAATGTACTTAACATTAATTCTATTTATAAATTTAAATTTTATTTGACTAAAGATACATATAACATATCTAATTACTTATTAAAACAGATAGCAAAAGAGCTATTAAACTTTTTATTTTTTAAAACAGCTAATTATTTAGCTAATGACTCTGCTTTTATTGAGCAGTCTTCTGTATTTTCGGGACATAGTGAAACATGTAGTTCCACTATGTTGAAAAATTTAGATATTCTAAAATCTTTAAATTAGAGAATAAGACAACAGATGCTGGAGCATCTAGCAATATGTCAAATGCATACAATAAAAATAATCTAAACTTGGTGCACCAAAATATACAAGGCATCTCGGAAAAAGTCTTGGAAATAGAATCGTTTTTGCATGCTGAGCATATAGACATACTATGTATAACTGAATTTTTTTTTATTAGAACCCCAATGAATTCTAAATTTTGCTCCGCACCAAGTTGCTAGTTCGTTCAATAGAAATACAGCAATACATGGTGGCTCTTTAATCATATTAAATGAATCTTTAAAATTTAAGGAACGTAAGGACACAGTGAACTTATCTATTGAACAAACTATTGAAATATCCTGTGTAGAATTTACAAACTTTATAATTGTTTGCATATATACCCCTCAAATCACACTATGATAATTTTGAACTTGCTTTGGAAGAAATATTGGGAAAATTAAGTAATAAAACTAAGAAAATATTTGTTTGTGGGGACTTTAATGTTGACTTGTTAGAAAACTCAACCTTGAGTAAAAAGCTAATAAATTTATTTAAATGTCATAATCTTACTAACCTGTTCCTACAACCAACTAGGATAACAAAGACCACTGCAACTTGTCTAGATAATGTGTATTCCGATGTAACTCTAGTAGGTTCATCAGTAATAAATAAACTTAGCTCTGATCACAGCGGTCAATTGGTTACAAATACTCAAAGGAAAAATAGATTAATAAGAGTATAATGGTTGTTCCAGTCAATGAAAAACGTTTGGAGAGATTTCGATGTGGTCTAATCAACAATGTGCCTACTATAGCCCACTCCAATAATGTAAATTTATAATTTAGTAGTTTAAGTAGTTTGATAAATAAACAAAATGACAGTGTATTTATTCCGAAAAAATCTCTCTAAACCAGTGTAAATCATTCAGTGGTTGGGAAATCATATAACAAAAATGACAATTTTTGAAACTATGTCAGAACTTACTCTAAATTATAAAAGTTTGTGCCGCAGCCAAATCAATCTATCGCCAAAAAACCCCAGAAAATCGCACCAATTAAAAAAATTAATGGGATTATATGAAGAGGAGTGCAAAAATAGTATTTTTTTTTAATAATTAAACCAAATTTAGCACACCTACTGCAGGTTATTTTCCATTTTCCAATCAAAAAAATATACTTTTACGTTATGAGGTGGGTCTGAGCTCCGTATAAAGTATACGTGAAAAGTAACTGTAAAAAGTATAAAAAAATGTGGTGCAACACTTTTTACGGGATACTTTTACGTTTTACATTTTTTTACGAATTCGTAAAAGTATAAACTTGGAACAACCGGCTGTAAGTATCACATCCGTGCACTCAAGGAATAAGATTTTTCATACAAATTTAAAAGTCCTATATTTCCCATTCCCGTTGGAATTTTGAGAATTCCTTACTTAGTGCTCCTCTACACCCCCTAACATTCCATATGTTCTAAATTCCAACGTTTTACGCCCAGAAGTTATGTCTGTACGTTGTCATATGTCACTCAATCAGTCAGTAACGGAACAGAATACACATTGATGGAAAAGATAGGGAGCAAAGATTCATTTTTAAATCATTGCAAATGGAACTTCATGTGTCAAAAAACCTTTTTTTAATAGGGCTATTTTAACAAAAGGTTTATTAATTGAGTTCTTGTTTTACAATGCTTTACAGATTTAAATTTTTCCTAATTAAAGATAACTTGTCGATTAATGACTTTATGTTTGCTTCTTTTCGTCGTCTCATATTTTATACCGTATTTTAACTTTTATTTCTTAGAGGTAACAGAGCAACCTCCTGAGATCTCCTTCTTGCCCACAGGCTGTCCAGTCCACCGTCTCTCTCACTCGGTGGCTCCGTGTCTTTGCAGCCAGTGTTGTATGACCACGGTGGAGGAGGTTTGAGGACGCCTCTACCTCCGCCACGGCAGACAAGGGCCTCAGCCATACAGCATGTGCATGTGATTAGCGCGTAAGTATTACAAATAATTTTTTTTTAAGACAGATAACAATCATTTTGGGGACCTCGGTGGAACCTCCGGCTCTAGGGGTTTGGGTTAGGTAAGTTTGAAATAGGGTTTTTTTTCCTTTTCTGGCCTAGGTGAAGTACCTACACTGAAAACCAGGGCCTTCCATTATCCAGCAAGGCTATTATATTGTTGCTGTAGCGCCTACAGTTATACAAGTTTATACTGTTTTGCAATAATTTAGATGTTACATATAAAATTTGTGGAGGTTTTTAGTTTTCTTTTATACTTCAGTATATACAATTTCATTCGTTTATTCCAGGATATCTACCAAGTCTTCTGTGTGGTCTCTAACAAACTTAGGTATTTAAGCTTACTTTGAGACTTACTTTGTGTGTTGGTTAAGGGTATTAATATTTATTATTTAGTAAATTTTAGTTGTAGAATATTTTTTTAAATTGTTGCCGATGAAGGTACTCTGTACCACCCTTTTCTAATCAAATCGAAAATTAATAACTTCTCATCCCTAGAGACCAAAATAAATTTAACATAGGCAGGGGACAACAAAACTTACTTTCAAACAAACTTTTAGTGGTTTATAACATTTATTTATTTTTGAATTGCAGTAATTTTATTTGGTGATCAGATTTTAAGACATCTCAAAGGAAAAATAATACTTTGCAATGAAAAGCATTTACTACGAATTCAATTGTGTCGCATCAAGTAGATACTATAACATAGGATTGATAATACCTATATAATACAAATACCTACAATTTATTAGAAAAGTTGAAAAATACGTCACTGTTGACTTATAGTTGAACCATACTACTAGACTACCATACTAGAATAGTGTCCTTTCCAACTAATACCGTTTTTTTTTATATAAAAAAAATAGAAAATTTCGTACAGGTACATAAAATAGTAATGTTTATTCTGAAGTACTCTTATGGGAGTTGAACCCTCTCCCACGGGTCATAAAACTCGAATGCTGTAAATATTTCGACCTCCCTCCGATTATTCCACTAGATTTAACTTTACCTTCCGTATTATAATCCGTACTTCGATGCTACTGCTTATTAAGCAAAAATAACTGTAGACTAGACAGATGTTTTATCGGGAAAAGTAGTAAAAGTAATTTTACTACCTTTTCCCGAATAATTTCGGAATTTTTGTATATTTTTCTGGATTAAATTTACGCCGAATTATGTTTTATTTATGTTGTTTTTAAGGTTAATTTGCCTTTACAAAGCCGGCCACACGTTTCATTAAAGACTCCTGGCGATGGTGTTCCAAAAAAAAAAGATAAAAAAGAGGTGATACTCGTAATATCTTGTTCAAAAACTTTGTCAATTTTGACATTTAATGAGATGGCAGAGTACGTATATTGCGTAGGTAGGTATTATCTACTCAAGGCTCATGTCAAAGAAAGCTTTTACGAGCTAAGAGTCATTATCATGTATTTTTTTCTAATATTTTCCTCATAATTTTTGACATAAAACTTTGGGATAGGCGCTATGTGAATAAATAAAGTATTTCTTTTTTAAATCTTAAAATATAAACTTCTTACTAAATAAACAATGATAAAATGCAATCTTAGTTATTTAAGAAACACATATTCTTTGCCAAATTTCCCAAATAACAAATTCCAAGTAATCTTTATTTAGGTTAGCCTACCCGACTCTACAAAATTAATTCCAACGCAATAAATCGTTTACTAGAGCAGGCCGTACATACATAAATACACTTTGTTAAATTGCCTCCGCTACTTATTATTCTCGAAACAATTTCTTAGCTGTTAGTTAATGACATTAACAAATGACCATCACGATGGGTAGATGAAAAATGCCTTGCGACAATCATTGGCCGCATGATGAAATTGCCAGCATAAAAAATGAAGTACCGCCGCGTCGGATCATGTCGGTTCAAGTAATAAATTACAAGACGTAGAAGCGTTTTAGATCTTCGCTCCCCTCCGTTGAAAGTATAGGGTAAGTTCAGGTGGATATACAGGGTGTAAAGTAAAGAGAGATAAGCTTGTACAAGAGGAAACTTTCTGTCAGGCCTCGTGAAATGAAAAGATTTTTGTGCTACTTAAAACTCTCATTTTATTGTACAGTATCTTTGTATTGTGCGAAAGTGGAGAATGGGTCAATAATTTTATACATTACATTGGCTTTGAATAAATTCACCACCGATATATTGGAACTATTGAGCACACTGCTAGATAAAACATTAAATGGAACTTTGCAAAACAATGAAGATAAAAATATAGATAGAAAGTAAAAAAGTTTGTGTAGATAAAGAAAGGAAAATCTAGAAAAAAAGGAGCAAATAACAAATTGACAATATTTTGGACAAGAATACTTTTCACATTGTTTTATCTGACTCTATAAATCAATTAACTCAACTCAAAAGTGTTGATTGCAACGGTTTGCAATATTAATAGAGTAGTCTGTTATTGTATTAGATATTGCCAATTTTCTATGAAGTGATTGGTCTCTTACGAAGAAACTATAAAATTCTTTGATAGAAGTAGGATTAGGATTAATATTTCAGTAATAAATATCGATCATAAGTTTCAAATATATTCCATCCAAAACTCCATATGACTCATGTGTCTACAGGACCAAACTGTATCTCCGGTTCGATAATGGAACACATTTCCTTAGCACCCTGTTTATCCATCGAAATATACTTTCGGTCTTTTTATTACTGTTTCCAGCTCTAGTATAGTTTGCGGATGAAAAAATGGGTTTTAGTGGGCACCTTCTACCGATATTCGATCAAAATGGAATTCTATGGTTATTTTTTTCGTATTCGCAGCAGTTTGTATAGTTAGCGAAAATACGAGTCTTTTTCATGTTTTCGTGTATACAAGGTACTTGGGGTTTCAATTTTCTTGCAAACTATGTTGTATAAATAAAAAAGGGAGTTTATTTTTTTACATTAGGATAGGAAGTTTGTCTTCCATGCGACCCGATGAAAAGTGCGCATGAAGACTATGGTACACGTCCATCCATGAAAAACCAATTCAGTCGAAACTTAAAAGGACCAGGAGCTTAGTTTATTTATTAACAGTATTTTGAATATTTGTGGAACTCAACATTTTTATTGCATTCATATAATTAGACCTGCGCGCAGTGTCCCGTTTAGAATAAGCTAGGTGGACAAAAGTCGGTAAATTTTTTTTTTGCATTTCTATCGACTTATTTATTGCGTCCTTTTTTGACGATAGTAATATTTGTTTTAGGAATAAAACACAAAACCAGAAAAAAAAAATCCAACCAGCTTTTTTCATATTCAAGAAACGTTCCTTTGATGCACTCGCAGATGTCCATTTGGAAGTAATTTTTAAAGAAAAACCGGGCAACTGCATCTTCATTTGTGTTTTAGATTCGTCAATTATATCAATAAAATCAAATTTTGATAAAACGAAATCATAAAGACGAGCGTTCCGGTCACATTTTTCGTGTTTTACCCATTCTTCGAAAAACTCAATTTTTCTAATCTAGTGAACACGCTCTGTAAGAAAAATAAATAGTTAGACTCAAGTGTGCTGTATGAAATGTATATTTAAAAAAAAAAAGACTAATGCAGCTAGGATATTTAAAAAAAATTGCGTGTGTACACGTGAGTACATATACTTTTAAGGCTTTGGAAGTTAAAGATTGAATCAAAATAATAAAAGATTTTCGAGTACTATTGGAACAGTCCTATATTTTAAAATTAATACTTATCCAACTTGAAATCATTAGATCCATCAATAAATGAGATGGTTTCGAAAGTGTCGCGTAACCCCCCGTTCACACATGGTACGTTTTACTGGATACGTTTTACCGGATACGTTTTTTTTGTATCGATGGCGCATGGAGTTGTATGGGTGACTTCACATATGGCACAATATTCAGTATACGTATTTTCGACACAAAAAAGGTATCCAGTAAAACATATCCAGTGAAACGTATCATGTGTGAACGGGACTTACTAAAAATCGCAATTACATATAACTCATTAACTTTGTGCCCTTATCACTCATCATTGTGGAAAGATAAAGAAAAAAATTTTTTTGGAATTCGATAATTAGGGGTATTAGTATTATCAGTCAATCAACCTTTTCCGAAAATCGAACAAGGACTTTTGTCCATCTAGCTTGTTCTAGACGTAACACTGTGCTGCGGTTAGAAAGTTTAAAAGTCTTTATTAAAAAAAAACTCATTCGTGCTCAATAAAGTGTAAATAAATAAATCAATCTTACTTTAAGCTGTTTCTAGTGGCTAAATTGCCAATGGCACAGGAAATTGTGTGTGTTTCCCCAGCGAATCTGTGTGTAATGAAAAGCTCTCGGTGTGGTGTGACACGGCACGCACAGCTTGGAAATTAACAAGGCTGTGCTGTTTACACACCACCCTCCCGAGCCTATTTCACATTTCCCCGTAAAACGGTCGACTCTCATCTTGTTAAAAACCAACGACTTTTTTGATGGATTTTTTTTTCGTATATGATAAACTTTTTCGAATCGAAGCCGTCGTTCAATAACTTGTTTAACTTTTAATAGCGTGTTCGAAGTTTGAAATGATGTATGTTATGATGATAATGTATATAATGACTATCGTATTTTCATTTGAGTACAATTTTTAGAATGACAAATAAGTTTTAACTGACAACAATAATAAAATGGATGATTGAGAACACTAAAGGTAAACTAGAACATTTTGGGAACCGAGAGGGAGTAAATCTGAAATGTTTTAATAAAACGGATTTAACATGTATCACAATACAGCCCATCAGTTGTTGGACACTATCGTCACGAGTGACATTTAACGTCAACTGAAAATATGAAATTTAATGGGATGAAATCCATTTAATACGTTTTAATATGATAGAATTTAAAAATTGACCTGTTTTGCCTTCTGTCTCACATGATGGTAAGTGAAGATGAGGTCCACGATGACAGCACATGGGCTTAGCAAGGGACTGTCCCTACATTAAACATTTCCGCAACACAGCACTGGGAGACTATTCATGAAGAATGGTCGCTGAAAGGGTTCTTCCATAAAGTAAAGATCGCTCGAATTAATTACTTTACAGTAGAGCGATTTGAAGCCAGCCCTACGCGACTACAAATAATAAAGTCATATAAATTAATCAATTAATCATGAAAACCGATAAATATGATAATTATTTTGCTGACTGAAAATACAGAGCTTTTGAGCTCCGCACATCATCTGAGAAGTTACCGCAACGCAAGCTAAGCTTAAGATATAATGTCTTTTTTATATTTATAAAAGTAGAACGCGCCCGCGGTAACCAGCCTACATACAATGCGACTGAAATTGTACTTCACAGCACAAAGACCGGCGCGCACAATTACCACTAACAAACGTAATAGACTGTTGTTTAACTCCTCGACTTTTCAACCGACTTCCAAAAAAGGAGGATCTATGTTTTTTTTGTGTCTTTGTTACACGATATTTCGGACAAAATCGAAATCGGTTGGGTACTTCATAGAAAATTTCAAATTTTTGAAACAATATGTATGATTTCGGAGAATGTTTACGTGGATTCTAAGTCGGCCAAAGTTTTGACGTGAAGTCGGTTTTTTTAATGCTCTGCATTAGTTGATTATGAAACTTATAGTAGAATTAGAGTAATTAGGTTCATCACGAGTTGCTGACTTAGCGGGTTATATTGTTTTTAAAGAAGAATTTCCACTTTAAATTCGTGTTTTTGAGTGTATGTTTGTTTTATCTGAAGTTTCTGGAAAGATCCTCCGACCAAATAAAACTCGCTCGGATTAGTCGCTTATGACGACGAGCTTATCTAGTTGTGATAGGGCAGTATAAAATAAACCCTACAATGCGGCGACAAATAATAAAGTCATATAATCAATCATGAAAACTGATAAAGATGATTGACAGTGACTTTATTGACTGAAAATGCAGAGCTTTACCGCTTTGAGTTTTCCGGCTGAAAAGATACCGAAACGCGAGCTAAATTACGCAAAATTACAGCTTTCAGGATATTATATTTGTTCTATTTATAAAAGTAGAACGCGCCCGCGGTAACCAGCCTACAATGCGACTGAAATTGTACTTCTCAACACAAAGACCGGCGGCGCGCACAATTACTACTAACAAACATAATAGACTGTTGTTTAGCTCGTCGACTTTTGAAACTTATATTAGAATCAGAGTAATTAGGTTCATTAGGAGATGTTAAGTGAGTTATATTGTTTTAAAGATAGAATTTCTGCTTTAAGTTGTACGTGTGATTGTTTTATCTGAAGTTTTGTGACGTCATAGTGCAACGGTGACGTAATATTAGGGGAGGATTGAACAAAGGATGTGTAAGGATGTGGAAGATAGATGTTTTTTTTTTTTCTGACACTCACACGACATTATCTAGCCCAAATTAAGTTTCTTAAAGAACTTGTGTTATGGATACTAGATAACTGATATACTTAAGAAATATATAAACATACATATTGAATAAATACATATTTTTTATTAGAATAAACTTAAATAAATATATAAACATCCATGACTTGACGACTAATATCTGTGTTCATCACACAAATATCCGTCGCTGCCGGGATTCGAACCCAGGACTTCTGGCATAGAAGGCAATTTATGTTACCGCTACACCAGCCGGTCGTCATTGTGTCATGTTGTCGTCATGTTGTGGACGTAATTTCTTTGTTTTGTTAAATATGGAGTAATGAGTTCGTCATTTCTTCAGATTTGTTTGGTAGAAATAGATGTTTTTAAGTGTAGTAAGGGGATTGATTTGGGGCAGACGTAAAGATAGACAAATAATGGAACTAAAAGTGTTTTAGGTACCTACACAAAAGTTTTAAAATCACTCTTATTACTATTAAATTAAATTATTAAATACATGTTTAACTAATGAGCTGTTTCCAACGACATTGGTCACGAGTTTATCACGAATTTTAACTATGGGAAGTTAGGAAAGTTGACTAGGTAGAGCCACATTAAAAAAGACTAGACTCCATGATCACAATGTTAACAGACTCTTAGTTAACCATTAAATAACATAGATCGTTCATTTAGAAATTTTCACATTCACAGCCTCAGCATTCGAATGTCGCCAACCAACGAACCGTCTCTTTTATTGGTCGATGCTTCCTGAGCATACGTCAAAAATGACAGTTTGCTAACAAACTCGTTATCATTTATTATCATGTGAGATTAAAATCAAAAGTAGGTTAGACATTAAAATGACGTCTTACCTTAATCTTCATCATCATCACAACTCCGTGTAATGAGCTCACTGCAGGGCTATGATTCTCTCCTCTGGGTGACGAGGAGGTTTAGGACGTAATCCAACAAGCCGGCCCGGTGCTGGTTGGTGGATGTCAGATATTTCAGGGTACCGAAATGGCTTCTGACAAACCCTAACGACCCCTGCATACAAGTATACAGCACCCGGGACCGACTGCTTAACGTGCCCTCCGAAGCACGGAAGTCGTCGTGAGAAATGAATGGTCGGCGGTCACCCATCCTAATACCGGCCGCACCGAGCGCGCTTAACCTGCGATATCGTTTGATATGCATAGTAACCACGGCGCCACGACGACTTCAGTAACCCGGCGCCACGACGACTTCAGTAACCACCTTAATTTTATCTGATGCTAAAGAAAGATGAAGCCAAAGATGAAGCCAGGGCACACGGGTTGAAGAAGGAAAATTCAGGGGCGTTTGAGCTATTCTAAGCTGCATTATAAATCTACATACATAACTTCACCCCTGTATCCCTTATTACTAGGCAAAACACCAGGGTTATAAAACCATCTAATGTCATGTTTGACAAATTTGGAGGCATCATAATGATGGAGAGAGGTTATTGCAGTGACAGGGGGTCAGACTATCGCCCACAAAAACCTCTAATATAACCTCTGTCCCTTAACTGACTTTTACAGTAAGTCCAGGAAGAGAAGCAGCTGGCACATTCTATGTTTTACCTTTGCTCCCAGTCCAGCATGGAAGACGTCTTATAAATACAGGGTCTTCTTTATGAAGATCAATATATTTTAAGAGAAGGTTAAGAATGATGTATGGGTTTAATTTATGAAAAAAATAAAAATATACATACAACTATATTTTTTTTTAATGAAATTTTCAAATCTTTTAAGTGACCGAATTTAAGTTTAATCTGTTATTTACGACAACCTTGCAAGAAATAAAAAAAACCTATCTATTTATTTTAAGAAAATAACTTCACTAAAACAAAGATCTTACGCGGTTAGTACCTACCTATCCACGCGAGCAAAGGTCGATGCCTCGCGCGCCCGGGCGATGCGTGACCTACTTAGCTTGATGTATGACGTAACAATCAGCTGTTGTAATATCATACTTATTTCGTATAAAAGTTGATTCTAATTTCCCATCACACTTCAACTGTCAATTTAACGTTCAACTAATTGTAAATACCGTTTTAGTAATGTTGACTTCTTTGATAATGTTTAAATTAGAAATAAATTTAAAAAAAGCTTTCGTGCTTGAGCTGTTTGTCTTAACGAATAAATGTATTTGACAATCAATTGAATGTTTAAATGGAATCACCTTATTATCAACTATTATTATTTACAGTTTATGTACAAAAATAACTTACATATTGCTTCCTGTCAATGATGTTAGGTACACAGCACACGAATACACATACACAAGCACTTTATAGTAACTGCTGCACATGACTACCTATTTCCGATACACAAAGTCTTGTTCGTTTAATAACATTGGCAGCACACAACATTGGGGCACGTGGAGTAAATGTGCCATAATCTCGATGGCGCTGCACAGCTCCTAGAATTGTTCGGAGGGCGGGACGCCTTCCATGTCTCTGCTCGTACGTGCCACGAGCTCGTGACAGGTTCTCACTCGCAGCACTAGCACAAAGCCATTTGAAGATATTCTTGGTTCGTGTACGCGAAATTAGGCATTTTGATAATTATTAATTTACGCGCGCGTATCATTAGACAGACTTTTACAGACTGGCGAGCGCTCGCCGAGCGGTGAGCGGGTCGCGCGCGTTTGGCTCAAACAAAGTCGCCGCCGCCGCGCCGCGCCGACAAGCCAACAGAGTGTTGTCGGCGCGGGCGGCTCGCTTGACTTTCGGTGTCGATAGTGCCGTCAGAAAATACCTACATACCTATGCCTAGTGCGATTTTTCTCTCTGTGTGTGTGTGAGTTCTTAATATAAATAGTTCAATAGAAACACTTTTATTTCTTGCTTTAGTCGTAAATAACTGATTAAACTAAAATATTGTTAACTTATGAGAATTATAAAATATTTATGAAAGAATTTTTTTTTGTTAAATGTAACAAAAAAAAATTCTTTCATAAATTGAATCCATACATCATTCTTAACCTTCTGTTAAAATATATTGATCTTCATAAAGAAGACCCTATATATGCTTTCATAAAATACGCAACTTCATTAGGTTCCGTAACTGTGATCGATTTAATTTCATTTCAAACCTAATCACTGTTTGTGGACAATGCTAACATGGCTACTAATGCAATGCGTACCATGTGTATGTTTATGTAATTATGTATGTTCCGAAATTTGGACATGCAACGTTTCTCCATAAACAATTCTCGATAAACCGTTTCAGATTGATGGTTAATCTTGTACGCTTTGATCATTGTTATAGACCCCAGTTATTTGTGATTATTTAGTGAAGATTCTTATCAATCAATCAATCATTTTATTTCGGATCATGTCCATATGTGTTAGTTACAAAAACCTTACTACCTATGTTAGTGCTACATGGATTTAAGAACAGGAAATAATTAAATCAATTAAATAGTTCTAGGTAAAATACAAATCAATTTATACAAAGAGGTAAATTCAATAGTCATAGGTTGCGCGGATACAAGTCAAACAAATGGCAATAATTAAAATAAGATTTCAAATAATTTAAATTAATGTCGACAAATAATTTTATAAGCATAATATTTGGTATTAAATAAAAAATTACAATATTCTTAACTACTAAGATAAGGAAAGACGTACATGCATACATACATGCATTCTCACCAAGCTTTCAAGCATCAGTGAGTCCCACTTATAACATTACGAATATTCTTTTAAAAAAGTAAATATGTCATCCATAAAACAGGGGTCTTCGTAATAAAATTAATATATGTTGGCAGCTTTGCCTTTGCATTATATACTTCACCACGATTTAAGTACTAGAATATAAATATATTATGTTATACATTCGTTGTTAAACTGAGAGTTCCTTTGTCCATGACGCAGTAAAGACATTCAGACCAAATTTTGTAGGATCCTTCACTAATCAAAGAAAGCTCTTCTACCACTTTGATCCAAAACCTGTCATTCGTTAAGAGCAACAGTGACGTCATAAGCCGCGAGCCTGACACAAAGCTATCATTATCAAACATTGCAACTGTAGGTAGCTCCAGCATTCGTAGGGACCTATTAACACGAGGTTACCATGGCAACCACGCGTTTTCGAGAGGGAAGCGTCCCCTTCGCGTTCCCTGTTTAACTTAACCAGAAAACGAAGATATCTCTGCCGTCATTTTGAAGGAGCCCTAAGGAAGATTCTGATAGATCTTCAGGTGTCTTTTAGTTTTGGTTGAGTGTTATTTAGTGCTTTGTAGGTGAACGTGTGTTGGAATATGCTGAGTTTCTTCGTATCAGGAATATGTCAGCGAAGCTTTATAGTAAATAGCAATATGTTACTAGTTATTACACAACTTCGAAGGGGTTTTATGTTGTAAAGGGATTTTTGTTATGCTAGACTAGGTGTTTAAAATATTAGGTACATTGGAAAAACATTGGTTTTGTGTGCAGATTTATAATTACCGATATTCCAGTTGAAAATAATAACGAACCATTTTGAAACACGATAGTGCAGTGCAGTATTTGTAGTACTTATAAGGTCTTGTTGGTATGATTTTAGTAATAATTGAAGACGGAAATAACTTTGAACTTTGCAGGTATGCTTACATGATTTCAATCATAAAAAGTACCTACACCGAAGGATGTAGCGAAAATTAAACATAATATTAAAAAAACAGCTTACACTACCAGTCATCTCATAAAAAAGTAGTTAAAGCATTACATGGTAGCATCTACACACATCAAAAAAAGTTTGAGATCACTAGCAAAACTTGGAATTAGAATTTTAGAAATTGAATTTTAATTGTCTTAATCCAATTTCGGATAGTTAAATATTGTCAACATTTATTATGAAATTGTTTTTATTTAGTACAATATAACTCCTCCTCTGGCTCGAACACATGCGGTAATCCTTCTTGGCATGCTGAGAATTAAATTATCCAGCATTTCTTGCGGTAACCTGTCCCATTCTTGAATTACGGCTTCTTATATGAATTTGCGGCTCTGATCTCTGGCACTGTCTGGGGAGATGGCTGACGGTTACAAACAGCTCGCTTGACAGCATCCCACGCGTGCTCAATCGGGTTTAAGCCATGCGAGCCGGTAGGCCAGTCTAACCTGGTATATCGTATTCACGTAGAGCAGCGTTGATTCATTAAGCTCGATGTGTGGATGCATTATCGTCAACCATAACGAATCGAGGGCCATGGTTTATACAAAATGACCTGACAATTCCATCAATAGCAATGGTTTGGTATAAAGCTGCAGTCATCAGGCCACGATACGGGATCAACGGCGTTCTAGCTCGAATCATTATAGCGCCCCAAAAGGATACCGATTTCCCCGCGGTGGCAGTTCTTTGTCTTTCAGCGTCCCCGCGTCTTCTCCAGACACGAAGACGTCGGTTGTCTGAATGAGTGCTAATTCTGGACTCATCAACAAAGAGACAATTCCGCCAAATGTTTTCCACGTCGTTTTCTTCATTTTGGCGGAGTTTAGCCCACTGCAATCTGCGGCGTTATCTATGCTGCGAGTTCAGGGGTGCTCGCCAGGATCTCCTCGCTCGTAATCCAACCTGGTGTAAGCAATGCCTGATAGTCTGAGTGCTAATTTGTAGTCCAGTAGCAGCCCGAAACTCAGCTTTTATTTTAGTGGTATTGATTATTGGGTCTCGCGCAGTCAGCAATCTGATGTAACGCTTCTGAGTAGCAGTAAGAACAGTTGGCCGACCACTGCGAGGTTTCATGACACAGGATTGGGATACAGCCACTCTGCGTGCTATTACTCCCGCAGTATGTCCTTCTTCCCTCAATGTAACAATTCTTGCTCGTAAAACTTATGATAATCCCCTCGGCATCTTTTTGAATGAACTCCTTCTTCGAAAAGTCAGAAAAAACGCTTGAATCAAGTTTGTCTGATTTTGGAATGAGTGTAAACAAGGATTTAATCTCTTTTTATACATTAAAAAAAAATTATTTTCTTATTAAAAGATTTAATTTTTAAATAAAGAAAAAACGTTTTATGCTACGTGACTGGTCGTATTATCAAAATGAAATAAACTTTTTTGATGTGTGTATGTGCAATATGTAACTAACTGAATCATGATTCATGCATGACCCACATTGCTGAAAATAGGTACTGTAAGAATTCTGTACTCAGTAGTTGTCAGTGACGAATGAAATGATAAGTTCGTCACCAAGGAAACCTATCTTCAAGCGAATTTTGACCTTCTAGCAATTAGGTTTTTTGCCAAAATGAGCTTGTTGTGGGTCATGATTCAGTTGTTTCGATGGTACCTATCATTTTACACAACAAGTCGAAAGAATAGCGGCGTTCCTAAAATGAAAAATCTGCACAAAGTAATACGGAGATGTGCCACGAAAAGTCTATTTACGTCGAATAATCCCATTTCCGGTCGTAACAAAAACAAGAAAATTTAATAAATATTGATGGAGGTTCCCGAAAAATGGCGTAAAGAAATTTAGGCGCTCATGCTGAGACACAAAACATAAAATCTTTTGTGTGAAAAGGCATTATTTTCCGTTCAATTTCAAATGGTGTTTCGGGAAGACTGGCATTTGCTAATACCAGTCATTTTGAGATTTTTACAAAGAAGAAACTGGCAACAGACTGTCATGGTAGCAATAAAATATATGTCTAGGATTAAGGACAACTCAAAGAACTCGAGTGCCGATATTCGAGTTCAGAGATGAATTTTAATAAAACAATATTTATACCTACATATATCTAAAGTATATGCTAGATAAACTCAAGTTATTTTTTTGTTGGTATACCGACATCCATCCGAATTGCCAATATAAAAGAGTAATTCTGTCGACGCTTTAACGGCGGCTAAACGAAAAAACCACTCTGGATGAAATTTGGATCTAAATAGTTGAAGAACTAGGATCAAACATGCGGTCAAAACTTTTATCAAAATATGACGAGAGCTTTTTCCTTTCGGTCCACTTTATACTTACCAAAATTTTACTACATCTCTTAAATCCGAGGTTATATGTTGGAACAACGTATTATATTATAACCTCGGATTCAGTCATTCATTGTAGGCAATTAAATAGTGAATAAAAAATGATTTTGTCCTGCAATTAATATAATCAGAGTTCAGAGTATTCACAATTTTCCAAACCCGTGTTTTCTGCCATCGCGTTAAAAGAACGTAGAAAAAGTCAAAAGCTTCACCTATTTTTTTGTTATTTAAATCCAGCTTCGTCAGCCAGTATTTTCTTTTTAAAAAACCAAAAAGTTTCAGAATTATTGAAACTCATAGGTTGAAAAAGTTAATCTTTGGTTATTTCGATAATTCTGCTGTATCGGCCAGTATTATTTTATCCAAAGAGTTTCTGAATTTAAAAACCTATAGGTATGATGAGAAATCCAAATATCGCGGATCTATTATTACGATCACAAAGCCTCCTTGGCTCCTTCGGGAAATCTCAAACCCTCGGACGGTAAACCAATAAATCATGTAAGCTAAGCCTTATTCGCATATAATAAGTTTTAAGAATATTACTGTGGAGCCATTACCAAGTTCAGACGTAATTTATAATTTATTATCTCGTTTGATTATTTGGGGGAAAATATAACCTGGATTTTTAAAAGGTGTCTGTTATACGTAACGTATAAACTGGAGTATTTTTTTTTAAATTGTAGATAAACTTAGCTTTATTTATTTTTTAGCAGCAACTTAATATACTTAATTGTATAAAACTCGTTATTTTTGCGAAGAAGGCTGTGTGGACGGCAGGATTTTCATTAAAATTGATACCACGAAATAAATAATTAAATTTTACCTCTCATAAAGCTTTTGTCTGTAACGTAATATTTTTTTAATACTTTTATTTTAACATATCAAGAAATATGTGTAGGTAATATAGAAGCTGCCCGCGCCGCTGTCGCTGCCATCCAGTTTGCAGTCTACAAAAAAAATCCTACTAATATTATAATTGTGAAAGTATAGGTATAGACCGAGAAACAGCTAGTATAGGTATAAGTTTGTGTAATATATTTGTAGGAGTTTATGGCTCTGTTTGTATTTCGTGTTTGTCCAACAATTCGTTGTCTATTGCATTGGAAAATATCCAGTAAACTCTTCCATTCTTTCTATCATGGTAGCTGACTCGTATGGCGGTATTTTTTCCCCTCTCAGAGGTCCTGGGCAGGGACCGGAACCGCTAACCCTTAACCGCTTACCTTTTACCCAGCGGCGCGGGCAGCTGCGCGGGCTGCGATTTCAGCGCCACGATAGAAAGTATTGAGTTTGTATGAAACGAATATAAAATATAAAATCGCTCCGCTGCCCGCTGGCGTTGAGAACGATCCAGATTCCCCTTGTCGCTGCCCGCTCCGCTGTCACTCTCGCTGTCGTGGCCGTCCAGTTTGCAGCCTTAGAGGGTTTCAGCCTGGATTTTTAAGCGATAGAATATTTATATTTGATAAAAAAAGCCCCATAACTTTGCTGTCTGTTCATACGACTAGTTATGTTAAAGGAAACCCTTCCATCCAAGGTGTGTCCTAGTAACTAATTTAAATTACTGAAAACATTATTAAAAAGTCAAAACGATTGACTTATCCATTCGGAAAGGGAAACCCCTTCATAAGCGCTTACTGGAAAAAAGTATACAAGCAAATTTGATTCTTATATCTACGAAATAGAGAAAGATCCACACAGTATATTACAGGAATATTACAGGAAGTATTCGCAAAATATAAAGAAATATGTGACTGTAAGAAGTATTTCAAATAAAACACTTTGTAACCTGATTTATCGCGTATAATTTATATTTTACATTGTATCTCGTGGCCATAGGTTTTCCAAAGATACCGAAACGTCGAGTTAAAATATTAAATTTAAATTAGTATTCGGTAAAAAAAAGCGTTTTATTTTTAAATATGAATCGAGAAAACTTAAGACAATATTATGTTACGAATACTTCAATAATTGTACTGAAATAATTGTAGCTTTTCATCCCACAGCGGCGATGCCCTGGCGACCACGCTGTCTGCGTTGTACGGCAAACTGCTGGTGGTGATGGGCATTGCGTTCCCTATGGCTGAAGTCATATCCACGTACATTCCACCTTCGTTTTATGAGGTAAGACTTAAACTTTACATGGAACAGCCATTAGGCGTGTGGACACATGTCGCCGTGCGGCGCCGTTTGCCGTGTAACTGTACGGCACACGGCGCCGGAGGAATGCGGTGAAAAATCAAAATCAAAGTACTTTCCTGACAATACAATACAATGAGCTATGCGACCTGTACCATTACACGACAAATGGCGCGGTACCGTAGAGATGGGCCCACGCCCATACTTAAAAGTTTTTTAATAAGTGGCTCAACCAACGATATGCCTGTCTTTTTTTATATTGTAAGGATAGGACGTTTGTCTTCCATGCCAACTGATGGAAAGTGCGCATGAAGACTATGGTGTTACACGTCCATCCATAAGAAACCTATTCACTCGACACTTAACAGTTCCAGGACTGTAGTGGTCAGGAAAAACAGACGCAGGCAGATTGTTCCACACCTTGGCAGTCCGTACCAAAAAGCGAACTATCAAAGCGTTTTGTTCGACTTCTTGGTAAATCCACTAAATAGGGATGGAAGTTCTGTCTGCGTCTGGTAGTCCGGTGATAAGAAGGAGTGGGTTCAATTTGGTCAAAAAGAGCACTCGCACACTCACCAAAATGTAACCGATAAAATACTGTCAAACGATGATGCTCCAGCGTCTGCAATTTTTTATTTGTAAGGTTGTTGTTATTTATGAGTTTAACCTTTTAGAAATCGAATAGTTTTGAGCGATAGTTCCTAATCTCTTGAGAACAAGCTCATTTTAATATTAACAAATACAAATTCATGAACACACACAAAAGTTGCAGGATATCGCAGAGTTACTTAGACTATAAAAATACAAACGGTAAAACATTACATTTACATTTTTTTGCAAATGTCAAAATAATATAATTAAATTTATATATACCAACTCTATATAACTAAATACTTTGTGTATTTGTTCATTGATACGCGTTAGTCTCAGGAAGTAACAATCGTTCAAAATTTAAAAAATAATCAATATTTTGTATTTGATCGGGTAGCTCTTGGCGAAGGGCTCTCTTAGCTGCGTCTGCTAGTAAATGATGACCTCCGTGGCAGTGGTGTAAGATGCTATAATATAATTCGTGGGGACGCGGTGGGTTTGATTCCCGCACTAAGCATGAAAAAAATACTTCGGTTCTGAGTGTTTATATTCTAGGTACGTGGTATCCCGTATCCCATATCACAATCACAAGTTTTGCTTCGTTTAAGGCCATTTAGTTGGTGTGAATCTGTTTTTTTCTTGATTATTTTTTTAATCTTCCATGCTGGACTGGGAGCGAGAGAAAAACGTAGAATATGCCAGCTGCTTCTCTTCTCGGGCATACTGTAAAAGTCATTTAAGGGATTGACGTTTTTGTGGGCGATAGGCTGACCCCCTGTCACTGCAATAGTCTCCATCAATATACTTCCAAAGTCAAACGTGACATCAGATGGTTTTATAGCCTCTGGTATTCCGCCTACCACATAAGGGATACAGGCGTGAAGTTATACTAAGCTAAGCACGCGTTTACCTCAATTTCACCTGATGGTAAGAGAAGATTGGGTCGAAGATGAAATCACAAGGGGCTTAGGAAAGAACTAGCTCTTTTTAAATTATTGTCGAAACACATCACCGCCGGATATTGGCGACAGATTTGATTTGTTTTGATTTGATTATTAATAGTTCATTACATTCCACAGGGGTTCTACTTGTACCTGTACATCGGCAGCATGGTTTTCCTGCTGTACATGTACGCGGCGCTGATGCGGGACCGCTCCAAGTCCGCCGCCGACAACACCGTCGTTACTAGTATGTAGCTTTTTATCTGGAGTAATAGTAGATCAACAGAAGTGCATACAGGGTTGATTTGTAGTCACCAGCCAAATTTAAATGTTAGTTTCTTTGATACGATATAAACGTACCTGCATATTTATTTAAGTATAGTTCAGTACAAAAAATAAAGATATGGCACCACAAACTTTTATGCAAATAGTCGCTGTTGATGAACAAAGCTACTACGACGCAGCATTTCTTTGATTATACTACGACGTAGTACTACAAGATTTTTTGTCGTAGCGCGTAGTTGTCTTTATTTTACTGGTAATTTAAAGTGACCATGGTTTGCTTAATATGTTAGCGGGTATATTAATTCTTTGTAAGAAAAAATAAGTATTTTTTTGGCAAAAATCGTTTCTATAAATGATACTTATTGTGTAAAAAAAATTTGGCCGGTGACGACAAATCAACCCTGTATTATACGATAACGTAGGTTTAAACAACGTTCAGCACGGTCGGTTCGAGGATGGGTGACCGCCTACCATTTGTTTCTGATAGCCACTTCCGTGCTTCGAAAGGCCCGTTAAGCAGTCGGTATACAGTATTCGTTGGGGTTTGTCAGAAGCCATTTCGAAGCCCTGAAAGTTCGGGCATCCATCAACTAGCACTTGGTGGACTACGGCCTAAAACTCCTCGTCATCCAGGGGAGAGACTCATCATAGCCCTGCATTGGTCTTAAGCAAACTATTTTGTATTAAGTCTTGAGGACTGTTACGGAAAACAAAGTATTTTATTAAGTGAATTAGCGTTAGTTTTCCTTTTGACGTGATAAACAGTGTTTCATTCAAAACTTATCAAACTCCTTACCTTTGAATTCTTATTGCTTTGATTTCGTTTTTGTATACCTTAAATAAAAAAGAAGAACAACATGACGGTAACAATTAACAAATTTTTATTGTGCAAAAGGCGATCTTATCATGCGTTATCAATCAGTTTATTTATTTACCCCGACGTTTCAAACGAGTTGCAGCGGTCGTGGTCACCAGACAATTGAAACTGTTTATGGGAATATCAAAATGTTTTGTAAATTGTGATAGTTCAAAAACTGTTAAGGTATAAATCGGATCAATTCTAAAACAATTGTTAATTAAAATAAGAAATTCTCATAGGTATTCACAATTGACAAACCCGCGTGAAAAGTGGATGTAATAAAAGATTATAAACCATATCTAAAGTAATAAAAGAAAACACTAAAAACCTGGCCTTAATAAAAATGTATGATGGCCTACGGATTAACCTTAAGAAATAATATTAATTTCTTAATCCCGAGCTGTTTCATCATAAAACGTGAAGTTCTTTCTAAATTCCCAGTCCCTTCCATTTTTCAAGACAGGTTTTTGGCTTTACAAAAAGTGAAGTAAAACTCATTCATTACACTCTTTAAGAGGGTTTAAATTGCATCATTATGCGAAGACCAAATAAGAGCGGTTTGTAAGAAACCCGTTTGAGTACGAACGAAATATTCAAGCTTTTTCCAATTCCCTTGAAGCCGGGAGGAACATACTTTATACTTGCAAACTATTGCGGATAAAGTTTCAAAAGAAATTTAAGCTTCACGTTTAAGAAAATTGTTTTTTTTTTTTCTCAAATTATGGCGCGTGTTAAAATTAGTTTCGTTTTTCTTGTTGTTTTTAAAGTTTATATGTAAAGCTCCTTTATACAAATAGCTAGATTGGTGGTTTCAAAAGATATTAAAGAAACTACCAGTATATTGTAGCGGTCCTTGCAGCTAAAGTTTTTTAACAATGATATTTTCATTAAGTAATATCATTACTTAATAAGTAAGTAAGTTTTTGTCATGTTTACTTTTATTAGCAACATTGTGAAATATCATGAGTATTTAGGGATGGAAATTCTGTCTGCATTTAGAAGTCCGATGGTAGAAGAGTGTGCTCCTAATTGGTTTCGAAAAAGCACATACCTATAGTTTGAAATGTCTGCTGGTGATAAGGTGGTATAAAGGCTTATGTCCTTATGTGTAGATGCCAACAAACTTTAATAAGTAGATAGTTGTTAAAAGTCGAATAAAGTTTCCTTTACCTATAATATTTCCTAGTGTTATAACCGCACCGCAAACAGTTTACGAGCTTTGTTGATTACGAACCTCTACCGTCTAAGGCCGTATACAGAAAGAAAGCTGGAAAGTTATAAGCGCTTACCAGCGCGCTTGACAGCGCTGGTAACCCGCGCAGGAAAATATATGAACGCGCGCCGATAAGCCAATGGTGCCGACAAGTTCCGACAAGCTTCAACACGCGCTGGTCAGTGCTGGGAAATCATCGTCCGATGAGTCCAACATTTTGCTTTGTCTGCCTCAACCTGCTTCCTTTGTGTAGAACGGACCAGCGCTGTCAAGCGCCGGTAAGCGCTTATAAGTTTCCAGCTTTCATTATGTATACGGCCTAACTTCGTGTACCCTCTATAAAGTTTAAAAAAATAATTAAGTGATTTTATGTGCACTGTCCGTAGATTTTGCGACCACGTAAACATGTGAGACCCGCTTAAACTAAAACTATGTATTTTAGCATTGCTGTTTGTATGGAGATGTAATGAGTATAATCTGATTAGACTACACTTTTACACTTGTGTACGCTTTTATAATAAAATTCCAAAATATTTAAGATTAACCCTTCGATAGATTTAAGGATAAGTGTTAGATATATAAAAAGTTTTTCTATAACATATCCGGATGCAAGAAGATGGGAATCCCTAGTTGTTAATTGTTATTGTGTATTTTTAAAAGATGAATGCTGTTGAGATTCTTCAATTTAAAATTAAAAATGTCGCACGTTTTTAAGGTTGTTGCCAGCACGTGTTACAATAATAACAATTAAATAGTGAGAAGGTGACCTTCGTTTATAAAATGAATGGTTCAATTTCGACCTCTAACAAAAAATAAAAGTTAGACTTAAGTCTGAATAGAACTTGTATCCATTTCCTTCATACATTTTCATCCTCAATCAAATAAGATCAAAATTGTATTTGAATGTAGATATATTTTTTTATTTCTTCCCATCGAGCTCCATTGAAATATAGAAAGTACCTATCTTATAAAAATCTAAACTTTTAAGCTACATTCTAATATCTTCCTTTAGAACCGACTTCTTCCAAAACGGGAGGAGGTTCTTAATTCGTCTGTATGTTGTGTCTGTTGTTACACTTTATTTCAGACAATTATGGATCGATTTTGAAAATTCTTATTTCATATGAAAGAGGATACTTTATTATTGGTCTCATAAAAAATTTCAACGAAATCGGTTGAGTATTTCAAATTTTTGAAAAAATAATGTATGATTTCGGAGAATGTTTACGTTGACGTTATAACTCAGCCAAAGTTTTGACGTGAAGTCTGTGGTTTAATGCTCTGCATTCGTTGATTATTATTAATAAATAATAATGGATATGCCAATACTCTCTTACGTACGGATTCATAGAACTCTATAACGATAAAAATATTTTTTTGGGCATTAGACTGTAAATCTATTGTCTTAGATTTTTTCGGATTCATTCAACCAGCAACAGCTTGATATATGAGTCGGGAACACTTCACTTCACGGGGTTCCCGATTTTTCACGGAATTATTTGTGTAGGACTTTTTGTTTTTGCCTTTTTTTTCATCTAAAGAATGCTTCATTTGGTATTTAAATTACTTAAAACCCATGGAGAATTCGGGGTTTTTGGTTCATTGTGTAGATTTGTAATGTAAAGTGAATGAAATGGATACAAATGTTCGTAGGTTTTTGCGAAAATTTTTCAAGGAAAGGCTTTTTAAGTTATGTAGGTACTGTTTTTTTATAAATAAAACATATGAAAATTCATAGTATTAAGTGACTGTATGAAAAGATGCATCAAACGCCTCAAAATACATGTAAATCAATAGTTATACGTATAGCGTCGGATAAATTGAAACTTTAAGCTAAGCATGTCTTTGAGTTAAATAATTTTTTTTTCATATTAATCTGAATTATGTTGTGCGAATACTATAGTTTGAGTTTTATTTTAAATGTTGAAGTTGCGAGTTCAGTTAATTACCTATAACTTATGGCACAATGTCCTAAGCCATTATTCTAAGCGCTAGAAATAAACAACTTAAAATAAAATTTATATAATGATTGATTATCTGTATTGCCTATCTTCAAAAAATTAATGACCACACAAACCAAAAAACACCTTATTTGTACTATTAAAAGTATATTTTCCATCTTCACCCACAGAATCCGACTCCAGCGCGTCTCCATCCGAGTCCGAGTCCTGTTCATCACAAACGGAGCGCAGCACCGCTACGGCTGCGCATGCGATGCCCAACCTGGCTGCGAAGCGACTGTCGCTTGGATTCGCGCTGGCTTCACGCACACATCACTATGGCAGCTTCTATCTAAGGATGGGCGCTGTTGGTAAGTCTTCTTTGGTTAGTCACATATTGGTTACGACTTACATAACCTGGTTGACTCTGGGCAGTGTGCGTGTCTGCGTGGGCTATTATCGTCTATCAACGTTCTGCTAGTACCCACCATCGATGAGATTTTCTATGACCTTCTGAATAAAAAAAGCAAAATTGTTGGCAGTTATAACTTGCTGTAGGGTCGGTTCAGAAACCTGATGCGGCTACTAGGGCTATGGTGGGGAAATGGTCTTGTGTACTGGACCATTTCCGACGTTAGAGGGCGCTCGGCTCAGGCTGGGCACAACCCGTCGGAGCCCGCGGGAAATGCCATTGGCGGTACCGTGAGTTCCACTTATGGGGGATGAGGTACACCTGGAGGTCTTTAGTGGGTCGGTCCGGCCCTCTGCCGGGTCATCTCCACATACCCCGTGGAGGTCGGGGACCTGATTGCAAAAAAAGGATCGGTTCAGAATAGCCTTACCGCGCCTGGATAAATCTGCCGCTAAATGTCACCGCTCCGGCAGTGATGCGCTCTGGCAATATTTTACTAAGGGTTCCTTCCTTAGCCCTTGTCCTGTCATTTTTGACCTTATTTTTACCAACCATCACTAGATGGAGGTGAAACTCAAGAAAATCAATGATAAAAAAAACAGGACTTATCATCTTATATTGAAGATTTATTAACATCAGGTAGCTGACATTTTTAATTACTCATTTTTCGATAAAAAGAGAAAATGGCTTATATCATGCACGAACTGCTTTATCCTGTTTAACGTCGCGTAAAAAATATTAAATGCAAGTCAATTTTTTCATTCAAAAAAAGTGATAGCAGCACTTTTGTGTTCAAATTAATACCTCAAGAAAAACAAATTAATTTCATCGTTAAACACTTAAATTTAAATCTTATCGAATTTTTATTTGTCAGGTGCTAACTTTGAAATGTTTAATAAAAGTTTCAGCAAACTCGACGAAACACTTAATTGCTAATCAGAATCAATCTATGTCAGCCTAACTCCCTCAAATTACATCTCTTCAAGTCAGTTCAAAACTTCTATAGAACTTGTCATTTCATCTAACCGAATCTAGTAAGTTCGGAAGTTTCAAATACTGCTTGCGACAAGGCGGATAGTTGTACAACAAAGTTCCCAAAAGCTGAACTAGTGGAGTATATTGTAATTCCGTTAGGCTTTCTACTGAGAATAATCTTCTTACATCTCGTAAATTGGCATCGGATTACAGGAAAAAACATTCGGATCTGAATAAGAATCTTTTTGCTCGTATTAAGGTTTGGTTTTAGGGATTTGCTCTCATTTGCATTGTGAGGTTTCGTGTTGTTTTCTATTATTCTATTATTTATGTTTTGTTTGTGTTCTTCCGTGTCAGTAATAAAAAGTTTGGAATAAAATGGAAATCTTTAAATTTACTGTAGAAACTGAATATTACCATGTTTATTATTTACTAGCTGACCCGGCAAACGTTGTTTTGTCATATAAATAAAAAAAAATAGATGTTGGCCGATTCTCATAGATACCGTATAAGCACAAAAAATTTCATCAAAATCGGTCAAGCCGTTTCGGAGGAGTATGGCATCGAAAACTGTGACACGAGAATTTTATATATTAGATTACTATACTGTAGAGTACCGTACCGTCGTGATAATGGCGCTTGCAACAGTGCCGAAATATCGAGAACTCAAAATAAATAATAAACATGATATATATCCCGTTTCTAAAGTAAATTTAACTGTTAATGACCATGTCAGTTTAAAAACTTATAGAATGGAAATCGTTCTATAGCTGTATTGTATGTATTTAGTTAAGTCATTCACATCACAGTTTATTGGCTTATTATACTGCAATACGTCTATATGATCACTCGCGTAGTGAAATTACTGACGTGGTTAATTCACTGTAAGTATGCTGGAAATAATGAGCTATATTCCATTAGAGTGCGCTGGTGTTACACGGTAAATTTAGGGCTTTCATAGCCCTTATGAATTGCTCAATGTATTCTATTATTTAGATTTCTGCGAACGTTACGGAGAAGGATTTAAACTACTTATATGGAGTTATATGGTTCAGGTAGAGTATTGAAAAGTTAGGTTGGATATTTTATGCGAGCATTATATTCAGTCAGCACAACAGTTGCAATACCTCCTCTTCCTGAGACACATTTGAGATCTTATGCAGGACATTATGAAACCTTTCCTACTACGACGATTTTCAGATCAAAGCTTACTTAAATCTAAACTATATTTAAGTAGTATAGATTTTCTACCCTACTCTTTGGAGAAGGACCTTAGAATTTATTACATAAGGAACAAAGATTTTCTATCTTTAAGTACCTGAGGTATTTTTAGGACATTTAGGCTGAAATAGCTTCATGCGGTCGCATTGCCACGCAACAGTACCACCTCGCGTGTGCCCTCGTGTTTTCATTTGGAACCTCGCCCGCTTAACGCTATTTCAGCCCTTATTTCACATTAATACCTTTATCTATCCCTCCAGCCTTTGGAATTGGTTCCATGATCTACTCGGGGCTGGAGTTCGGTCAGTACTGGGAGCTGGAGAGGAACACCAACTGCCACAACGTGCTGCTCGCGCTGACCCCCGCCACCAGGATGGCCTTCATCTTCATACAGATGTACTTCATCTTTCTTAATAACGAGGTTAGTACCTAAAGTGTTTTGTTGGCTGTGGCTACAAACTGGACGGCAGCGAGAGCGACCGTCCAGTTTGTAGCCATGTAGTATGAAACCACTACAAATCGCTCTCACGCCCGCTGGCGTCGAGAACGGCCCATACCCGCGCCGCAGTGCCTGCCGTCCAGTTTGCAACCTAAGAAATGAGATGTATGGAAACCTTGTGCTAATAAAATCAATTTCTAAGTAACGATGCTGGATGCCATTTCAGTGGCATGTTTTTCCTTAAAATCGAATTTTTCGTATTTTTTTCCTTCAAGTTTCAGTGGTATGGTTAAATGAGGCCACATTGAACAGGTCAATGGGAAATAAAAGACTGTTTGAAACTATCGTGGTTATTTTCACTATGATTTAATGAATTTACGATATTTCGATGCTGTTTCAAGCACAACTCAGTCCGCGATCATGGTGCTTGTAACAGTATCGAAATATCGGACGTGCAAAAATAAAATCAAAAATGTTGGTAAAAATCCCGCAAATTCATTAAATCATAATAAAAGGCTGGTTGCCATTCTACTTAAACAAATAAAATACTAGAATACACAGACGTTTAAAGTAAAAACGCTTGTTATGAGTTTTGTAAAGATGACTTCCATGACTTATTTTGAGTTACTCGGTAAAATTATCCAAATTTCATCTCCACCCTGATGAATATACCCTATTTACTATTGCGAGAATCAGACTTAGGGACCAGTCCGGAATCACCCCTTATTTTATAGGGATTGTATTCATTATTGAAGCCAGCGAAGAGCTTTGACCGAATACCCCATACTTCCAAGATCTTGCAAATGTCATAAAAAAACATCGTAGCATTAATAATAAAGTAAACTATCAATACATAACATTGCAGATGAAAGTGTACAAGCATAAAATCGTGGCTCGGTTCGGTCTGATGCACATGGTGGGGACGAACCTCAGCGTGTGGCTGAACGTGCTGGTGCAGGAAACCAAACACGAGATCCTCACCTTCTACGACCCTGAGAACAGGACCATTGGACTGTCGCATAGATTGGGTGAGTCTATATTTTCTTAAGCCGATTGTCCACCGCTAAATAAACGAAGTTAAGTTTAGCTTAGCTCGCATAGTTGAGCCAGTTTTTCATACGCAAATGTATAGGTTTCAAGCTTTCACGATTTATAATCTATAATAAAATACTTCTTAACCGGATTTATTGCGTATTATAATAAAGTGCTAGTGATCATGGGTCTGCAAAGACACTGCAAGAAACGTCGAAGTAAAATATAAATTCAACGTAATATATCCGGTCAAAAAGTGTTTTTTTAGGTACCGCTGAGGTTTGTTTTCCAATTAATTTGTGTTTACCCTTTGGAGATTCAATTCTTTCTTTTCTCTTCGAATAATGACTTATTTATTATGATTGTACACGATTATAAACCAAAATATACCTAAGAAAGAAAAGAAACAAATAATGAACAAATACGCCTCCATATTGCTAGCGGGCGATATTTTTCGCAGGCTTTTTTAGTTTTTCAAGAGTCGGTAGGTAAGTTAGTTTCATTTTAGCATTAGCCAACATCATTAGAACTATAATGGCGTCAGTAGTAACTTATGGTTTAATAACAAAAATATAAGAGCTACAAATCATGACATTGCTTCAACTCAGAATACATAACAAATTGGCATATTGCATTTTATATTGAAGCTGACGGAAACAATATAAATGCGGAATACGTTGAAAACGAATTTACTACATTCTGTCTACTTTTCGCTTTTTCAATAGCGTGCAAAATCGTATAAAGGCCGAATTTTCGACAACATTTCGACAGTACTTCAGTTTGTCGGTGACGTTGATATTTCGCGCGATTTTGTGAAAAGGAATTTCCGATAATGCTGATGGAACTTTTTCGTAAAAGGGTCTGTTTCAAAGTATTTTTCGAAAGATATTCGAAAAAAGGTACTTGACACACCTTAATATTGCCTATAAGTATCATTCATTACAATTTAATTTTTTCACCTGTAAAATGAAGTTACCAGACTGGCGTGTAACATGTAAGAAAATTTCAAGATGAAAATGTAATTAATATCTTCACAAAGTTTAAACCTTGATCACTGCTAAAGTGATAGGGAACTGATTAAAAAAAAACGATTCTATTAAGGTTACATTTTTATGAAAAATTCCGTCAAAAAGATGGCCTTGAATGGTTGAAAATTACACAGTCCTACGCCTCGACTCCAATCTCAATTAACTTTATTATAAAGAAGAAAAGGAAAACGATATCTGTGATATTCGTCAAATACCTACATCAAAGAAGTTAATTACGTTGGTATAAAAACGGACTTCATATATTTATACTTAAAAAAACATCCAATACATTAATAATTAATCATTCCTTATGCCACGGAAGCCGCTTGACTGCGGCAAGCTTTTTACTTGCAGAATTTCACATTTTGCTGAAAATTTTTGATACATTTGGGCAAATAAATCACGCAAAATATTTGCTGTGGTTGCCCGTATTTGAAATAGTAGTCTCTATTTCGTGGTTGTTTTGTTATTTCAGATTTCAAAACAAGCGAATATAACGGAAATTGTACGTGAAACATAAATAAATAAAATACAGTTTCCAATACAGCTTCCAAATTAACGGCCGGAGAGGGCATTAATGGCACCGCGGAGCGCAGGTTTTAAAAGTGCACAAACATTAAACTTTTTTTGGAAAATTGCAGATCATAATTTATAGGAATATGAGTTTATAAAGTTGTAATAATTGCATTTTCAACCGAATAAAAAAAAGAAGAGGTTCTCAATTCGACTGTTTGGTTTTTTTATGTTTATTACCTCATAACTTGGACTGGATGAACCGATTTTGGTGATTCTTGTTTCATATGATAGAGGAATTTTACGACCTTATATTTCAGCCAAAGTTTTGACGTGAAGTCGGTTTTTGAATTCTCTGCATTCGTTGATTATCATGTATTTGTTATACGTACGTGATACTTTCAGAATTCGAAACTCATTGAAAAAGTGCATTTTTGCTTTATACTTACCAACTAATTGAGAAAGTTTAAGGAACCTCTGCTCGAATGCGGTAAATTGATGTTTGATGGTCTTTCAGGCTAAAACATTTAAACGACTTGACCTGAAATTTACAACACTTAGAGACCCGCGGAAATTGAAATGACAGGATAACCTTGATCCATTAATTTGCATTTAATAGACAACGGTTTATTACAACCGCTGCCACAGGTACAACAAGTAGAAAAAGATAACTTACGGATCTATTTTCAGTACACGCTCGCAGGTAATTCGATTCGTGGTTGCCAATAGAATAATTACCCTACTGCCGGGTGTGCACTGATTTTCTCCGCATAGTTCACTGAATTGAATTCATATAAGCCAGCGCTGCACGTAACGTGATACTGTCATGTACGCAGATATAAACATAGATGTAGATGTCGCATGCTCAATATTCGCTTTCATATGTTTCATATGAACGCTTTGATAACTAAGATGGTTTCTAATCAAATAATCTCCTGTGTAAATTACCATAGTCTCAAGTGTCTAGTAAAAGGTTTTTCGAAATTTCCGGTTTCAGACGTTCAAATGAATGATTCAACCCATTTCGATGAAATTTAATTCTCCGAAATATCGTGTAACAAAGACACAAAAAAAACATACAGACGAATTGAGAACCTCCTCCTTTTTTGGAAGTCGGTTGTAAAAGGTTTTGATTGCGGATTTTAGCACGAATTAAGTGGTGACGCATATAGAACCCTTTTTATTTAAAATTTTCGTGCCACTCTTTGACCAAAGTGTCCTTGTCCTCTTGATATCTTTCAATATTTCGCGATTAAATAGCATATTTTTATTTGAAGACCAGTGCTTATTATAAAAATAAAAATACAAGATTACAGAGTTTCTTTGTTTTAAATCAAGTTTTGAATAGATTTATATGCAATTAAATTGTATTCGAATTTTAAATTGACAGGTGACTGAGTAATAGATTAGTTATACATCTTATAATCAACGGCCTCGAGACTAACTGGGGTATTCTCTTCCACCCTGGTATTTTTTACATTTACTAATAACAACGGCTGTTATGCTATTACCTGATATACAAATAAGATCTTGTGCACTCTACGTGTGCACACATCTGTGTTAACAAAGCCTATTTGAGAGCAGCATAACGTTATTAGGTGATTTATCTATGTAATTAGGTTAGCCCTGTCTATTTAATTGATAAAGCCTTTCATTCCTACGTTGTTAAATTACAGTTTAGATTTAAGCTGTTACAATATGCAGTTTTCCTTTGTTCTGTTCGTGCTAAAATATAAGAAATGAATAATGAAGTTTGTACAGATAGATGTTCTTTGAGACAGTGAAGTATGTTCTTATACATTTTGTATGAGCCATATGGTGCATTATTTGTCTTGCAATAGCTCCTAATCAAGCGAAAATCCCTTGACAAAATTCAGTAATTTTTGAGTTAACCAGGTAGCATGTTATTTAATAAAGTAATAAAATATCTTTCGTATCTTTCTATTTTACCGGCAGTAGGAAAGTGAGACGTTTACTACATTTCAAAACTTCATAAAAACCTCGACCTAACTTATTTTAGATACAAAATTTCTAAAGCTTTTCCAGTGCGTAATATTGTGTTCATAACATTAATTAATTAATTAATGATTTATTTATTCATTCATAAGGTACACCAACAGCATATAATAGAATTTACAAGTAAAATTGTTCAGGCACATTTCTTATATGTATGCCTATTATAGGTGAACGCAGCTTTTGTAAAAAAGGAGTAAATATTGTAATGTGTTCTCAAAGATTAAATTAAATAAATAGCAATCATAATTAGAAAAGGATAAAAGTTTAATAATAAAAATAAAATGTATGAATATAAGAATTACAATAATAAGAATAAAATTTAAAATTAATAATAATAATGACAATGTGATGCAAAATTATACAGCGATATTCTGAGATAAAGAAAAGTAAAAATTGAATATTTACAAATTAATAACTTTTCTTACAGATTTAGGATTTAAATTTAACAAAAGGTCTATTTTTGAATGCTTCCAAATTATCATTAAAAATATCCAGTTTGGGTAGTTCAGCAGAAATGTAATTGTATTGGGATAGTATTCTGGAGCTTGGGTGATGAAAGCCCATTTTGTTAATAGGGTGTCTCGGGTAATTATATGGTATCGATAATTTTTTTTATTGAGAATGTAAGCACAGGAAATTCTGCCACTGAGTACTTTATACAGAAAAGCTAAGTCAGCTACAGAGCGACGATTTCGCAACGAGCACATGCAGCTTGTAGAATATAAAAGCGTCCATCCAGTAACAACGACATATAAAATTAGAATAATAGAATTAGAATGAATAAGTAAGTATAAGTGATCTGACAGTTGCATTACGAGATTAACTTGATAAATTCATCATTCATTATCTGCTCGTCTACGGAACTTATTAATAATTTAAATTCTCATTCAAAGATCCACCACCTTCGAATAAGGCCAGCAATTTAAAGGTACGCACACTATGCCCCGGGTCGCATCGTAGCGCAGCGCAAAAATCCGCGTGCGTCAAACATTCAAAAGAACCATCGCACACTATGCCGAGGCGGGGCGGGCCGCATTTCATATAAAATGTATGAAAATGAAAATGAAAAATGTTTTATTATTTTGTCTCACATAGAAAAATATTTAAACTTAAAATTAATTAAAAATGTTTTATCGATTGATTTCTCTAACATAGCAAGTTATATTGATAATTTTTTTAGAGGTAGGTTATGGGTGATAAAAGAAACTTGATGATTAAGATACTTATTATATTTATTGTAACTCACTAGAAGTTATGATACGTCTTTATCCTAACACAATTAAATGCAGCAAGGAAGGAGGAAGCTTTGTGTCTTGGTTTAAATATACTTTAGGAGGGGATGAAATTTTAATCTATTAACCAATAAGAAACTAAGATCATATTTACAAGTCAAATCCAATACTTATTTATTTTAAATTAATTATTGCATGATTCCAACACGCCCCCTCAATAATTAATTGTAGACACAAAGTAAACCTCGATATTATTTGTTAATATAAAACAATTACCCTAATCAGAACATATATAACTTTTTAGTGTTTGCTGGGAGTATACATAAATATGGTCCAACATTTGTTGCGTGGATTAGGGAAACCCAGTAAAACCTAATCAAACCATGTAGAATTAAGATTAAAAATAACTGTACATAAAAAAAAATTAATGCACTATTGTTTCACACAAACTTCATTCCAAGCCCATGTCAATCCTCATTTCTCGGAATCGCGGGGCTGGTAGTTGTTTAGTGAGACCATCTGCAAGTTGTTTAACTGTAGGCATATAACACAACTTTATAATATTTTTCTCAATTTGTTCCCTGGAAAAATGATATTTTATATCGATGTGTTTGGATCGCTTGTGGTTCGTGGGATTATTAGCAATACTTATACATCCATTGTTATCTTCATTATATAATAATAGGATTTGTTATATTCATATTTATACTTAACGCCAATGATTTTAACCATAAAGCTTCTCTAACAGCTTCGAACAACGCCATATATTCTGCCTCTGTTGAAGAAGCTGCTACTGACATTTGTTTCTTTGTACTTAAGGTTATTGTGCATACATCAAATAATTTAAACAAATATCCTGTAGTACTTTTTCTGTCATAAGTATTGCTACCACCCCAATCAGAGTCCACATATCCGCATAAAATATTATTAAAATCACATCGTTTGTATGTTAACTTTAAATCAATGGTGCCCTTTAAATATCTGAGTACTCTCTTTAGACAATGCCACAATTCATTATTATTTTTGTCAGTAAATCTACTTAATAGATTAATACTTGTGCTTAAGTCTGGCCGAGTACACAACATTAGATACATTAAGCAACCTAATAAATTTCTACAAGGGGCAGTGCATTTTTCATTCGAATTCAGAGCATCATAGTTTAGTTTTGTTTCCAGAGGGGTATTAACTGGATTGCAATCACTCATTCTAAACTTATTTAATACTGCATGAATGTATGAGCTCTGATCTAACATTATTTTATCATTGTATCTAGTTACCTTTATACCTAAAAATAACTTGATTTCCTTTTAAATTGACTCATCAAATAACCTTTAAATTCATTTAATATTTTAGTTTCACCACATACTAATACTACATCATCTACGTACAAAAGAACATATATGTTTTTATTTTTTATGTCCTTTATCTAGTACATATAAACATCTATCAACTGGAGAATTTTGAAAACCCTTTTCTTTCAACGATTGCTCAAAAACTTGAAACCAGCACCTAGCTGCTTGCTTTAAACCATATAACGCTTTATTTAGTTTACAAACAAAATTATCTTTACATTCTACACCTTTAGGAATTTGCATGTAAATTTCTTCTTTTAACGGACCATTTAAAATGCAGTTTTAACGTCTAAATGGTGAACTACTAAATTATATTGATTGGCAAAAGCAATTAGAAACCGAAAACTAGCGATCCTAGCTACAGGAGCGAAGGTTTCGTTATAATCTGTTAAATATTCTTGACTGAACCCACGAGCTACTAAACGAGCCTTGTATTTAAAAGGATTTCCAAACTCATCACGTTTGATAGAAAATACCCATTTACAATCTATAATATTTTTATCACTTGGCCTTGGTACTAAAGTCCACGTATTATTAATTAATAAAGAATTAATTTCATCTGATATTGCAGTTTCCCATTTAGATCTATCATCTCGAGTTTTTATCTCATCAAAACAAGTCGGAACATCATACAATATAGTTTGCATACACATTAAATAGTCATCATAACTTTCATAATATGAAATTGTAGGACGATTTTTCAGTCTATCACTTCTCCTCAAGTTATTACTACTTTCTGTATTAGGAACTACAGAATTCTCAGACTCTAAATCATTAACGCCCTGCGTATCGTTCACAACAACACTACTGGGAATTTCAGGAGGGCATGCATTAGGTTTATCAGATTTCGAAGTATCCGATTTCGATCTGTCAGTTAATCGAGACTCTTGTGACACTGATTTCAACTGCAAGTCACTTGCACTAGTTTTGTCACAGGAATATTCAGTACTATTCCTTTCAGTACCTAATATAGGCCTGGAGAACTCAAAGTTCGTCTCGTCCACCACAACATCTCTGACAGTTACAAACCTTCTGCAATGATCATTCCAAACTTTATAACCGTTTGGTTCATAACCCACTAATATTCCCTTCCATGACTTATCATCAAACTTAGTTTTACTAGTTTTGTTGTGAACGTACACAGTTGAACCAAAAACTCTTAAATATTTTAATTGTGGTTTTTTATTATGCCATTGCTCGAATGGTGTTTGCGATAGTAATATTAAAGCTTTAGTGGGAATTATGTTAATTAAATAAACAGCTGTTAGGACAGCCTCACCCCAAAATACTTTATTTAACTTTGCACCACTTAACATACATCTACCTTTTTCAGTAATAGTTCGCACCATTCGTTCGGATACACCGTTCTGCTGAGGGGTTCTAGGGACTGTTAAGTGATATGTTATTCCCTTTTGAACACAGAAATTTCGCATTTCAGTTGATAAATATTCCCCACCATTATCACAATATAAATTAACTATTTTCAAATTAAATTTTGCCTCACACTTTGCTACATAGTCTTTAAAAGCCGAGAAAACGTCTGATTTATAAGTTAATAAGTAAACAACACAATAATGCGTGTATTGATCCACAAATAGCACAATAGTATATTATGTAACAAGTGAGCGAAGTTGCTAATTACAGTCGAGGCTGTGATTTGAGCCCGAGCCGTAGGCGAGGGCTTAATAATGAGCCGAGACTGTAATTAGCAACGCTCACGAGTTACATACGACGTTTTTCAACACACTTGTGAGTAAAAGACAGACATACGTGGTCATAAAATAACAAACACATTTGAAAACAAAGCTGTGAATTGTGATTGACAAATGGCGCCGAACCTCGCGCATGCTCGTAGGTTTTTTTTTCCGCCAAATGTGTCAATGTCTGTATAGCAATGTCAGCCTATTTTAAGTGAAAATGTTTAATTTGGAGTGGTAAATGCAAATTTTTTAATATTTTATAACAAATTATTGTAAATTGTGAATAATTTGTTTGATATACAAATTTGTTTTACTAATATAAGGCGCAAACATTTAAAAATTTATATGGATTTGAAGTGGTATAAAACCTCTTTTGTTGTTTCTGAAAATATTTAATGTATAACCCGGACCAATAAAATATGCTCTGTTTACTCGCATGTAATTTGCACAAAGGTACAATTCAACTTTGTAGGATTCATTATATTATGCACTAGGGTATAATATATTATTCACGCGTGACTTATAGCCCAGTTTATAATTCTAAATTCAATAGAATAACGCTCACTTTACGAGCAAGTGTGTTGAAAAGTAATTTTTATTGTCAATAGAGGAAGGAGTGATAGGACCGCAAACGTCTGAATGTATTATATACAAAGGCCGAGTGACGTAACTTTTATCTTTAGAAATGTTAAAAGGTAGTCGCGCCTGTTTCCCAACTATGCAAGATTCACATAATTTATTATTAGGTACAATGGATTCAAGTTTAACAATATCTTGCATTGACCTATTTAATTTTAAATCAAAAAAAATACTTTTACTTAAATGACCCAAACGTTGATGCCATAATTCATAATTATCTATATATAGTACTATTGCATACTTGCGAAACAGGGCGATCTAAATCGACACAGGTAAAGAAATCAATAACAATTAAATTGTTTTGAGACTCACCCTTTGCAACCGGTTTACCTGCCTTACACATTTGTGTCCCACGTTGATCAAAGATAATTGTGTAACCAGCCTTTTGCATTTTGGAAACAGATAATAGGTTGTATGGTACCTCCTCACAATAAAGTACACCTTCCAGGACTCCTTCAATACCCAAATTGCTGGTTACCTGTATATTACCGCGTTTTGTGGCTGAAATAAAATGACCAGATTTAGCAACTGATATTTGTAAAGGAGGGTTCAAAGTAGTCGAATTAATGAACAAGTCTTCCCTGTTGGTAATGTGGTCCGATGCTCCGGAATCCAGTAGAAAAGATACTTTATTCTTGTGGTTGCTCGTTACGTAATCTCCAGTCATAAAGGCAAATTCGAAGTCGACGGCTCCTCGCATATCGCCACTGCTTGTACTGTTCTATTTCGATCATTTTGTGGCATATTTCTTTTATAATAATAACAATTGTCAATAAGATGTCCTTAACGCCCACAATGCATACATTTTATAAATTTTGCTTGTCTCGAAGATTTGTAACCGTTATTATAAAAACCGTTATTTTTATCCGATTTAAAATGTCTATTGTTCTTGATAAATTTTCTTCTATTGTTTTTATTATTTGCAAACAACACCTTTGAGCTCGTATCATTGTCATTTTTCAATTTTACCTCGTGGTCTAGGAGTCTTGTTTTCACAAAAGCCAACGTTAAGTTATCCTCCGACAATGTTTCGATAGCCGTGATAATGCCATCGTAACTTGTAGGAAGGGTTAATAATAAATGTGCTACTTTATCGGTTTCTTCCAACTTTGCTCCGGCGGCTGACAACTCACTTATATGTTCATCAAATATGGCAAAGAACTTTATGAGGCTTACATCACCTTCAAGTTTTAGGGTTAATAGTTTTTTTCTTATAGCCAACTGTGTGGCAATACTCTTCCGCTCATATATGAATCCAGGTTCTTGAATATTTCTCTTGCGGTTACTTCTTCTTTCGCAAATGAAAGGAAACTGTCAGCCAGATATTCTATAATGACGCTTTTTGCAACAAGATTATTGTGGGTTCCCAACTCGAAATCGAATGTCCTTTGCTCGAATATGAAATGCTCGAAAACATTTTCTTGAAAAATGTTCGATCGAAAGTTCTTGCGCTCGAAAGCTCATTATTTCGATGCATCAAAATCTCGAATGACGTTGAAATCGAAAGCCGTTTGCTTGAATATTATTTACTCTAAAAACTTTTCCCTCAATGATGTTTAATCAACAAATCATGAACTCTATAGTTCGTTATATCGATGCATAGTAAAAATGTGGAAAAATAGGTAGAATCCCACCATAAGGTCATATTAAGTCTTAAAATTATGGTCTGACGTTAACATAATTTTACATAAAAATGTAAATAAATCCATCTGATTTAAAGATTTTTAAATAAAACGATACAAATTGTAATATATTATTTGTTATAAAATAAATAGGTTATAGACCTATTGAACAATATTGTGAACATTGTAGTAACGAGAAAATGTTACGGATATTTTTTGAATTTAGTCATCTTTTAATTGCTGAAGTCAAATTATAGTTTTGTATGATTTGCGATAACTCTTAAAAAATCGAGCAAGCCCATTTCCTCTTTGCCAACTTATAAAGGAGCACGTCTTGCCGCCCGAAGATTCCATTCGTTATCGCAATTCATACAAAACTATAATTGGACTTCAGCAATTAAAAGATGAGTAAATACAAAAAATATCTTTTACATTTTCTAATTACTACAATGTTTACAATATTGTTAATTAGGTACCTATTTTTTTATAATAAATAATATTTAAAAGTATTTAAATCGGATGGATTTATTTACATTTTTATGTAAAATTATGTTAACGTCAGACCATAATGTTAAGACTTAATATGACCTTATGGTGGGATTCTACCTCTTTTTCCACATTTTTATTATGCATCGATTTAACGAACTATAGAGTTCATGATTTGTTGATTAAACATCATTGTGGGAAAAGTTTTTAGAGTAAATAATATTCAAGCAAACGGCATTCGATTTCAACGTCATTCGAGATTTTGATGCATCGAGATAATGAGCTTTCGAGCGCAAGAACTTTCGATCGAACATGTTTCAAGAAAAAGTTTTTGAGCATTTAATATTCGAGCAAAGAGCATTCGATTTCGAGTAGGGAACCCCTTTATCCTAACACAATTAAATGCAGCAAGGAAGGAGGAAGCTTTGTGTCTTGGTTTAAATATACTTTAGGAGGGGATGAATTTTTAATCTATTAACCAATAAGAAACTAAGATCATATTTACAAGTCAAATCAAATACTTATTTATTTTAAGTTAATTATTGCATGATTCCAACAAATTTAACTAAGAGCTAAACAGTTTTAAATTAAATCGAAGTGTTATTCTACGGTATATCTATGCGAGAGACTGGTATCTGTACTAGGAGACCTGTATGACAGATTACCAGCCTCTCCAGGCTCCGGACAAGTGGTTAATAAAAAGAAATGGGTTACAATATAAAACAAAAATAAAAAAAAGAAAAGAAGTACAATGATAACGGCGGTGCTTATGTACCAAGGTGTATATGTAGTTTGTTATAGTGTTGTGTATTACAGATAAAGTGTGTGAGGTTGCGTAAGTGTATGTGTGTGAAGATGTGTGAACTTAGGTATATGTATATATACATTAATGAAAATCCCACTACTATTAATATGCTATTGCTTCCTTAAAGCTTACTAAAATGACACAGGTGGATTATTGCGCTGCGATGTAGCCCGGCATAGTGTGCTCCTACCTTTAGGAAGCAATCCATCGCATAAAACAAAGCATCTTAATTGAAAACCCACAGTTCAGTATATCGTCTGTCGACCTGTCATTATCGTCCTATCTTCCGAATTCTTCCGGGAGAGAATTTGACCCAAATTCCCCGGAATTGCAGATTGCTGAATATATTAATTGATATTCTGACATTTCGATGCTCTTCGAAATGCGGTTAACTGGGGCATCGGTTTTAATTCAATTTCCGAAATCAATGTATGGATGGATATGTTGCTCGTAGTCATAGCAGTCATTTCATCAAGATTAATTTTGTTTACACGTGGTGCGCGTGTCAAGTACGTTTTAAATTAAACTCGTTAAAAGGAAAAATGTGAAAACTGAACTTCGTTTGCACATTAATGATTTCTATCAGCATACAAAATTTTAAATCACTGATATTATACCCTGTCAAATAATTCAATGCAGTAAAATGACAGTTTAAGTGTGCCTACTTTAGGTAAGAAAAAAAATAGTGACGAGGTTTAACTGAATGAATGTAATTATTTTTTAATAATAATATCGTAATGTATGGAAAAAAATATTTTGGCTCACAAGAAATTTCTTTTTTCATGGTGCTGTTAGCAAAAGGCAACTATTCTTGAATATTGATATTTAACGGCAAAAGGAGTTTAAAAATTAAGGACTTACCAAGTCAATCTTACCTGTACTGTAACCTTTTTAAAGCACTAGGTATGTGCGGTCATAATTTTCATTAAAGTATCTTTGAAGATAAAGTACACACTTAAAATTCACTTATTTATAAATTGCTTTAAAATTTTATGCAAAACGAATGACAAAGACTGGTACATTCTCAATTATTCTCATTCAGTACTTACACTACGAAGTTTTTAACTGGTATCATTATTTTTCTATTTGACATTTCAAACTGTCAGTTTACTGCATTGAATTATTTGCCAGAGTATAGATATTGACAGCGCTCATTACTTAAAGTTAAAAAAATTTACTACTTGAGTAGAAGTCGGAAAAAAGATCGAGTTCTAATTAAGGTTCATAATTTCTATAATTTTTTTGTCAAAAGCTGACTGTCCCGAGTAAATGAATCAATTGCTATTTAAATGAGAAGACAAATGAGTATTTGTGAATGATCTTATTATTATTTTATATTCACATTTGTTTCATTTGTTAGGAATACGAAACTCTTGGTGAAATATTACTCAATATTAATTTTTCTCATTTCAGCGTTCCAAAAATCGTTTACATCATTAGAAACAGAAGTGCCAAGTTCTCATCCAGCTGCTGCACATCTCCGAGTGCCACGTGGTCTGAAGGGACCGCACCACATCTTCGAATGTCGCCGCACAAATATCATGGGCTCGCTAGTCCAAGACGCCTCGCCGTTCTTGTTCCCTTGCACCATTGAATATTCCCTCATCTGTGCCGCCATACTATATGTCATGTGGAAGAATATATCAAAATACCCCTCCAAAGATGTTGCGCAAGCCATTGCTAAAGCGAGACTTTTAGAGGGATTGGCCTACAAAAAGTCCCCGCATTTATACAGCGTTGATTGCGCAAGGGCACATAAAGGACTATTTTTTGGTATCTTAGTTCTTGTTTTAACAATAATTTCACTGATACTGTTCTTCGTTCTGGTTTCTAAGAAAGATTACGCTACATTAGCTGTAGTAGAAGTAAACGTTTGTGAATTGGCGTTATATGCCATGACGACGTTTGCTAGCTTAGCTGGAATGTTTTGTGTTCGGAACCTTAAATACGATGGAACCCGAAATCTAGAACTGGATAATATTCTACTAGTCGGTGCTCAAACTGGCATGTTTATCTACGGAACATTCACAATAATCGGAGGTCACTTCACGATAGAAAAGAACACAATACTAATTCTGATAACAGCGCTATCGTCGCTGATACAGACGACTTGTCAGACGATGTTCATTTTAGATGCCAGTCGAAGGTCAGCCAAGACTCCGGAACAGTTGCGAAAGAAGCCTGGTAGAGAAATAGTCACGTTTTTACTGGTGACAAACTTGGCTATGTGGGCGATAAATACACTGGAGAAGTCGAGAGCTGAGTCTCATCCCGTTCAGCTCCATTTTTACGGTCTTTGGGCTTGGACGATCATAACCCACGTATCGATGCCGCTAGCCATCTTCTATAGGTTCCATTCAACGGTGTGCTTGTGTGAAATCTGGAAACGGGCATATAAGATGAAGCCGGCGTACATGTAGCGAATACCTCAAAGATTCTAAAGTGCATACGAACTATGGTACTTGCTCATTGTGTAGTAATAGATTTAGTGCCATAGATGAGTGGATACCGAATTATTTAATCAGTCAATAACGTATTTAAATGTAAAATATGACTCTGAGTGTACGTTTGTATTATACACGCTAGTTTCAAAGTTATTTGCGACATGTTAAGTTATGGTATTTCAAATATTTTACCGATGGCGTTATTTATTTCTAGCTTTATTGTTCGCTAACTTTATAGCAAAAGTTATGTTAATTATGAGCAGTATTGTGACTTCGAGACTCGTTAACTTTTTGTTCATCGCTTGTATCGTTCTCTATAGTTATAGCATTATGTACAGTTAAATTATTGTTATAATTGTTTAAGTCAGAAAATGTGTGTTCATTTGTAGATGTGTGTGCAAATATTTATACATATATCACTGCTTTTTATATATATTGTGAGTCTTCCATTGATAGGTTATTTTATATAACTTGAAACTGTTCAGTTTATGATTTCGTAGTTATTTTTTGTAGAAATTTGGGAACAACATGACAGACCTAAAATGAGAATAATTTTCTAGAAGTTTTAAAGTACAAGTAGTTATGAAATACTGTAAGAAAGCGGATACTAAAGCATTTGGAGCTTTCATAGTCTGATGGATATATTTAGAGATGGTAGTAATATTTTTGGAGAGCAAATAGAACTGTAGTGGCAGTATTTTCGATAAATTTATGTAGAAATTCGACCTAACAAGGACCCTCAAGTAGATAAGTAAAAATAACACCAAATATTATTAGTTAGATCTTTTTGGAGCCTAAAACCATTTTTGGAAATTTTTAATTCTTTTACATTCCTACTTTTGAAATATATTGTATGATTATATATTAGATATATGCTGACTATCTGTAGATTTAGGCGTTCGTCCAAAATATGTTTATCACGTGACATTTGAGTTAGCAATTTTTTTACTATGGCCACAGTTTGCACTTCTCCGTCACGTAACACAATGAAATTATTTATTACTAATACAAAATATTTTATTTTATACGAGATATTTTAATTCGCTCAAGATTTTGAAGCAATGCTCAATAAGACCAAATTTTATAATAATTATGTAAAACAATAGTAACTTATGTTTTGTTTATTAATTTAAAAAGAGACTGTTCAGATTTGTAACAATTTATATCAATTACGTATTTTAAAATAATTAATTTATTACCATTTCTCAAAATATTTTAAAATTTAAGAAATGGAGTTAAAAATGCATGCGGTAGGCTATGACAACGTGTTGAGACGAATGTAAGAATTCGTTATTATTTTAGTTAAAAATATATTTTATATTATAAAGTGTTGTAAATATTTAAAATACTTGATCTTATGCATTGGAATACTCATTTTTGAGAATATTAGCTTAACATATTTAAGAATAGATGTATTGTTATATAAAATACCAAATGAACAGCATAATTTGATGTACCATTTCTATATCGTGATGCATAATGAACGGAAAATAGAGAACATAAAAAAGAGATTATTTACAGCAAAATAAAGATATTCAACGGAGACATTACAATATAATAAGAATAAGAATGTACAGTCACGTTTAATGAAATGTATACATTTTCATTGAATTTTAAACCTCATTACAACTGAATAAATTACGAAGTGTAAGTATACATTTAATTAGACCTGACTGTACGAAAAAGCTAAGGAAAAAAGTTTTTCATAATCGAATGGTCTTTGAAATATTCGTTTTTCTGGAGGGGACTACATGTTTGTGATACCGATGTAATATGTTTATTTTGTGAAGAGCCACTTCTTTTCTAGGCTCGTGTGCTTTCATCTTCGACCTCATCATCACTTACCATCAGGTGAGGTTGAGGTTAAACGCGGGTTTAGTCTTAAAAAAACAATGGTGCATCAAAATTTGTTTTACAAAAACTACCCTAGGTTTTTGTTTTCTATACGATAAACAAAGATATAATTTGTTAATTTGCAATTATTTATTGTGTCATAATAATGTAAAATACATAGCTTTTATTATTATAATAAATTTAAATTTAATTCCTAAATAAACTGATGGATAATTATTATTTTCTGTTTAATTATTTAAGACTGTTTAGTGGCCTCATTTTCAGAAAAAAATATTTTCTATCTGAGATCGTAATATAAACAAATATTTCGAATCCGATTGCTTATCGACCATTGAATATAACGCATTGTTTTTTGTTGAAAGTTCGACTCGCAAATATTATTTAAGTGAATAAATATGTTGGATAGAACATATTTATTCACTTAAATAATAGAAACTTTAAAGGGATGTAGGTATATCAATTTAAGCATTTATGATTTTATGTTATATCCTATCTCCATACCCCAACACATACCTACATTCAATCTGCAAGTGATTTCTCATATTTTTTTAAATTAAACAACTTAAAAAATTTCCTGAATTCAATTTTAATTTAAATATTAAAATATTAAGAAGTACGAATTATACCTTTTCACAATTATGAAATGAAAAACAGTTGAAATATTCTCTACCTATTATTAAACCAAATATTTAGCTTTTTAAGTTAAAGCTTCATTTCATGGCCTGACTACTTTATAGTATTTGTTCCATATTTTGGAGGTGATTGATTAAAAGAGTCTAGGTTTCACTAGGACCTATGATAATTCAAAATATTATCAAATCAACAAAAATATGAATTTTTATTATAGTAATAATTGTTTTAAACTATCGCGGTTATTTTCACTATAATTTAATGTGAAAATAAAATCATGGTGCTTGCAACAGCATCGAAATATCGGACGTGCGAAAATAAAATCGAAAATCGTGGTAAGAATACCGTAAATACATTAAATTTTATTACAGTTCGCATCACATTCGGTTATCCAAAGAACGACTCTCAGAATCCTCAAGTATTCCTATTCTGAGGTTTTGGGAAGAGCTAATCGTCCAGTTTGAGTTACTCTCAAACGGAATGCTGAAGTTTTTTCAACTTTCAAATGAAAAGAACATACTTACAAATATCTCAGTTTATATAAAACTAACTGTCCTAAGATACTAACAATGAGTAAATATCGTTGTTATTCTTATCCTTAGTGAAAGATTTGGTTTAAATTCAATCTATAGTTAGTTTACATTTAAATTCATTGCATATTCCATATATCGACTGCCAGCGCCTCTAGCGGAAAAAAGAATAATTTACTTTATAACATTACAACTGATGTATAAAAGTTATTTTGAGAGTGCAGTATGTTAAAGTATTGAACTAGATATTTCTCTATTATCCCAGGTATAGGAGAAGTATTTTAAAATAAGGTCTCATGTAGATGTTCATGGTCCTCTCATATTATTCAGTAAACGCTAAAAAGCTAGTAACCTGTTAGAAAGTGGACTCCGGTTTGTGTAAACAGATGGAAAATCTTTTTCTAGCCGAGTAGTGTAATAATGTGCCAAAATGACAAAAAGTATTGGCTCTTAACTCAGTATCTACGACCAATCCAGTGTAGAGGTGTCATCTTACAGCCCGTTCACACATGATACGTTTTACTGGATACCTTTTTTGTATCGTAAATACGAATACTGAATACTGTGCCATATGTGAAGTCGCTCATACAATTCCATGCACCATCGATGAAAAAAAAACGTATCCGGTTAAACGTATCCAGTAAAACGGACCATGTGTGCACGGGCTGTTACTGGCATATAACTTATAAGGTAGTCAGGCTTTTAAGTCCGTACTTTACACATAGCTCTGTATAATAGTGATATTAGGCTAAAATTTGTATAATGTAATCCTAAATATTTTGATGCTATTTATTTATTAGATCGGATAGTGGATAGCACTAAGATTATCTTCTGAATGTCTAACTTTTAAATGCAAAATAAACTAATTGAAGTCAGATTGATCTGTGGTGCTTTATTTATGGACCTTTTTAGATCTAGCTTTAATATTGTTTGGGGTGACTTTCTAGCTGGACTGCCATGGAAACAATCTGTAATTAAAGGTAGGTATAACCCAGAATAATAATACCTAATATTTTTTTGCCTCTAGGCTAATAACCCCTATACAAAACTTATCGTTTTTAGCTAAACCACGCGATAACAAGTATAAAATCCCCGGCAATGGGAGGAGAAATATCTCTGTAGAAAATAATAAAAAAAAATAATAAAATCCCCAGTCGTACCAAATGCATGGCCCCAAAGTAATTAAAGCTTGTGTTATGGGATACCATGTAGCGAACTAGGGGTAATATAAAGATAAAAACACAGACACGAAATAACACAGCGGGATTCGAACCCGCGACCTCTCGATTGGTGCAGGAGTCTATACCAGAGCTACACGGAGACCGTCTAAAAATAAATCTTATAAGAAGGTTATATTCCAAACGGAAATATGAGTATTACTAGCCAATCTGCCAATCATAAAATCACACCAATTACATAGCCACAAAGTAAGCAAAGCCTGTGTTATGAGATACCATGTAGCGAACTAGGGGGGAACCTAGAATATAAAATACATATATAGAGAATCGCCCAGACCCGGAGTTTTTTTTCTTGTTCCGTGCGGGAATCGAACCCACAACCACTGGCGTCTGAGGCAGATAGGTTTACCCTCGGACCAAGAAGGTTTACCCCATCGCCAAAGTGGTCGTCAATATATCGATTCTTTTGACTAGACCCGCGTTCGACCTCCATGTCACCTGATAGTAAGTAAGTGTGAGATAAGCACACGGGCTTATGATAGAACTAGCTCTTCATAGAACACATAATGAGAGGTTTTCTGACAGCTCATTAAAAAAACAAAACGGTACAAAAATGGTACAAAAGGCTTCGATAGATGGCGCTTTACAAAAGGCGAAGTCTTGTCTGTCATATAGCCATTTATTCCAAACTGCGTTTTTAAAAGTAAAATAAATTAATTGACGTCTGTATCAGAAATTGAACTTATAAATAACCTTAGATGGTAGATACCACTTGCCTACATTATAGTATACAGACTTAACGCCTTCGGATTTTTAAAAGTGCCATCTATAGAGGTTTTTTGAACTAATCTTTATGAGCTGTCAGAAAACTCCTCATTGCTGGAGTGTTGATATTTGCCGGCAGATTTTAAATGACCAGCGATCCCGTTTACAACAGTGTGGATGAAACGCGGCGTGGTCTGCAAACAAGTCACCTTCGTTTGAAGCCTTGCGCCTTGTTTTAAATAGTCTAGTCTACTCTACGCGGTAAAAATTTTGAGATAAAAAATTGTATTTCCAGAAAATTCTACTCTATTAGACAAAGCTCGCCATGTACAAAATGCCTTTAGTAAATAAATGTAGTATAAGATATAGCAGGGATTAGCGCCATCTATGAGAAACTGTCTGAACACTTTTACAGATCTAAATAAAGGCTCCCTCAAATTTATATCTTTAAAAAAATAATTGAAAAAAATGAAAAATTACTCCATCAGATAAAAAATATATATTTAAATAAATAAAACTGCTCGGTACACGGTCATAAGATGTATTTAGGATGAAGATATATTTAGATATGGACTTCCCACACTCGTCAGCTTTAACAAACGCGCCGAATTTATACGTGAAACAATGTAATTTAAGCGGGTTTTCAAGGCTTTGCAAAGTATTTTAGTGAGTAAAAGATTTATTTATTTTTATTTTATTTTTATCCTTTTTATCCTCGAAGATAAAGCGCCTGATGCAAAAAGGAACAAAGAAATCTTGTCAGTATCTTAAATTTGGAATTATAACTGCACTGCCTTTTCAATTTGCAGTTATCGTAATTTTGATGATTTTCACTTTTTTATAGAAACTGTTTTGCAGTAAATGATTGTATAATGGAAATAGGTATTGTTTTTATAAGAACCACGTATATTCATTTGTATTAATTTTAGTAGGTAATTGACTTTGGTTTATAGAACAGAGGCTATTTAAAAAGGCTCATTGATTTATTCAAATTGCAATTCTTATACGTGCTTAGTTATTTTATCAATGCTTTATTGTGTTACTTTAGTATCTTGTCACAATGATAAATTGTTATAGTCATAGTCAAAAAAATCTTTATTTCGTAGGTATTTATATACACTTGAAATAAGTCAAACTATTGACAAATTGAACTGATACACCACCACTTTGGAAAGTCAAAGTGGCAAGAAACTCAAAAGCAATCATCTTTTAAAAAACACAATAATAGTTTACAGCCTGGGAATCCCATCTTCTTGCATATCTGATCTTCCGGATATCTTATAGTAGTTCTTTTCACACAATACTTATCCTTAAATCTATCGAAAGGTAAATCTTAATTATTCTTGGAATTTTATTATATACTAGCTGTGACCCGCAACTTCGTCCGCGTGGATACCGTTTATTAGTATTATAAATAGTATTTATAGTTGAATAAATACTATTATTATATCCTCCTTGAAGTTAAAACTTACCTTATTCTAAATTTCGTCAAAATCGACTCAGTAGTTTAGCTGTGAAAGCGTTACTGATAGATAAACAGACAGAATTACTTCAAAAACTGTTACAACAAAGCTGTGATCCGCAGTTTCACCTAGGTTTTGTGAAAAAGTATAGGTAGGTAGGTATATTACATAGATGATGCCCGCGACTTCGTCTGTATTGAATTAGTATTTCGAGTAGGTTATTTTCTTCTCCAAGATCCTAACTATCTTTAATAACAAAAATAAAAATGAAGAATCTTCGCCCATATAATATGTATAACTCCTAACCACAAACATAGGTAGGTAACTAACTATCTATTAGGTACATTACAAAGGCACATAGCGTTATAAACAAATCGGGTGCCAAAGTGCCTTAAATTTTAATATTGTCTTAAGTTTTCGCGATGACTATTATGTATGAATATTAAATAAAACACTTTTTAACCGGATTTATCGCGTATATTTACATTTTAAATTTTAACAGTCGCTCGTGACCACGGGGTCTGCAAAGACACCGAAACGTCGAGTTAAAATGTAAAATATAAATTATACGCCATTAATCCGGTTAAAAAGTGTTTTATTTAATGCCTTCAATTTTATATATTCATGCAATATCTTCATTAATTATACTTAGCTTATTTGTTATTCTAGATAAAACTAAGTAGTTTTTGCGTGAAAGAATAGCAAAAGTCCATCCATCCAGCCATTATCAGTGTACATACAATACTACCTATAGTTATGTATGGCTGATTTTCACTGCCAAACGGCTAAGCCAATATTAATGTAATTTGGTATAGTAGTTAACACATACGTTACTTTTTATTCCGAAGAAATCTACGGTTTCTGACTTCCAAGAGGCAGAAACGATCATGAAATAAACAAAACCTTGATTTTCATTTTATCTCTGTATGTACAGAAGGCAGTAAGTACATCAAGCGTTACAAATCTGTCAAATTTTTTTACTTGAATTTGAACTCTATGCCCTCGATAATAAGTTAAAATTGGTTGGGGAAATTTGACAGGTAATGTAACGCTTGTTCCTTCTGTACCTACCTATATTAAATCGCGCAAAAGCTTGCGCTCGCCTCCCGCCTTTTTATACCCTACCGCCGCGCCGCGCCGCGAGCCGCGTCGAGCGCGGCAACCGTTGCGCAAAAATAATCCTTATATCATTCAGTATTCACGCGCGATGGGTTATTAGCGTATTTCATGTATAAGTTTGGTGTTTCTATACCGATTTCTATGATTATTTTTTTATTGAATAGGTAATAATGTTATTTTTTTAAATTAGGGATGAGTGAGAGTATTATAAACGTAAGAGTAAACAAATATATTCAGAAAGCTCCGAACTGCTAAGCTATCAGGATTTACACGTGTTATTGTGAGTCAACCATAAAATATAGACATATACTGTTGTGGGATATTTTTTATATAATTTTATAAAGAATATTTCTGTCATACATGTTTTCTATATAGCCATAAAGGCTGCACACGCGGCGGAAGCTTAAAAAATGAAGTAACTCCTCCCGTTTTTCCAACATTTCCCTTCACTGCTCTGCTCCTGTTGATTGTAGCGTGATAATAAGTATACTATAACCTGCCCAGGAGTATGAAGAATAATTTTACCAAGTTTCGTCAAAATCCGTCCAGTAGTTTTTGTTTCTATAAGGAACATACAGACAGACAGACAGACAGACAAAAATTTTACTGTTTGCATTTTTGGCATCAGTATCGATCACTAATCACCCCCTGATAGTTATTTTGAAAATATATTTCATGTACAGAATTGACCTCTCTACAGATTTATTATTAGTATAGATATATAGATAGATAAAAGCATACACATTGACCCATAAACGAGTTAGTGACTTTCTGGAGTCTACTATTATATTAATACATTAAGCAAAGAGATAGTCGATAGAAACGTATAGATAGATATAGAGGTAAAGATAGAAGTAGAGATAGACGTAGCGATAGAGGTGAGAGGAAGTCTATACCTACTCAACAAACAAGCATAACGGGACTCCTGATAAAAATAAAATTAAAGGAAGGGGACGGAATAAAAATAAAATTATTGAACACTTTTATTCGTTTAAGCGCCCGGATGCTGACTAGAGTCTGACCAATGAAAGCTGTCCAAGAAAAAAGGCGGGAATTTTAATAATTCAAGATCAGAAACCCTACGAAGCTACTACTAATAACATCCTCCATTTTCGAAGTCCAAAGACATACATTTAAATAGACAACGCAAGTGTCACGATTTGTTTTGAAACCAATTGAAACCAAGCGTGCCGACTTTTCAACATCTTTTTTGACGTCACAGCTGATATTTATAGTTGGAAAATACAAACCAATTCAAAGACACCGCTGATTGTAATCAATTACGAAGAACGATATCGATAAAGTGAAATCGATTTTCTAACATACATACTACGCGGGGACTACGCTTGGTCGGGGTTCGTACACGCGACAAAGTATATGCATTTGCGTTATCTATGTTGATGTATGTCTGTGTTGAAGTCGAAAAATAAATAGTATATATTCGTTTAGGCAGCGTACAGCCAGGGTTCAATGATCTTAAAGCTTTTGTAGATCAGACTCTGCCGTCATTATTTTAACCACAATTTTTTATTTATTGACATACATACATACATAACTTCACGCCTTGTATCCCTCGTGGGTAGGCAGAACACCAGAGGCTATAAAACCATATGTTGTCGTTTGACAAAGTTGGAGGTATTATAATGCTGGATAGATATTGCAGTGACAGGGGGTCAGCCTATCGCCCACAAAAACGCCAATAAAACCTGACTCTTACTGACTTTTACAGTATGCCCGGGAAGAGAAGCAGCTGGTACATTCTATGTTTTTCTTTCGCTCCCAGTCCAGCGTGTATTTATTTGTAAATATGTAAATGTAGTTGTGTTCCGGATGATGGTAAGGATCAGTGACCAACCAGATGTATCAATAAGTGTTTGTTAATACCCCTCCCGATCAGAATAGATTTCCGAATAATATTTTAGCTTAGGAATTGGGTCGGCAACACATAATGAGTTGCATCATAATATTGTCTTAAGTTTTCACGATTCATAATTTAAATAAACTACTTTTTAACCGGACTAATCGCGTATAATTTATATTTTACATTTTAACTCGACGTTTCGGTGTCTTTGCAGACCCCGTGGTCACGAGCAACAGTCGCTCGTGACCACGGGTAATAATACGCGATTAATCCGGTTAAAAAGTAATTTTATTTGAGTTGCATCATGTATTTAATGATACCCATCGGCCTGCGTGAATCTTGCCATCAAGTGGATCCAGTCCTCTTGTATTGGTACAATTCTTAAACTGAAATTATATTCGGCAATCGATCAATATATGAAATGGAAATTACTTTTAGGACTATGAGTTTCAGGGTGCTCATTGTCAATATTTTTTGTGCAAATGTTTTTTTTTGGCAAGGTAGGTACAGTTATAAAAATAAAAAATAAAAATAAAATACGAACAAGTTACATCGATTATATCCAATAACATGTTTGCAAAAGTATCTAGTTGATAGATCTATAAGCATTTATAGTAGGTATCTTAGTCTTACGCATCGAAAGTGAATCCCCTCTTACTTCCTTACAAACATAACATCTACAACGTGTAACAAAATGGAGAGTTAAACCTAAGGGTTAGCTTCTATGCCATACGTAGAATATACAGTAAAAGAATTGGCATGATCAGTGCTGCTATAGACTTTCATACAAATTTATTTAATTATTTTACAACAAAATACTTTGACAACCCTAGTCAACCTAATAAGCTAAAACAAGACTTGTGCTGCAGTCAGTGACTTTGTAGTATCTGTCTTAGTTACCCATCACTTTACTTTTACGCCATCTGTTATCGAATAGATTTCATCAAAAGCTAACAGCTGTTTTTAGGGCTGACACATATTTTGATCTAAACTTTGAACTTGTTTTTCAGCCGAACCGTAAGGATAACAAATTTATGCTACTGTTACTTATAAACTATATCACATACAAAAACTTACAATTCGCTTAAGTATTATCTCTTCATTATGTTACACGTTGTATAAATAACCACAAGGGACAGAGTGACAAAGGTAACTAAAGACTTATTAAGAGTCTAACTAATCAATACACGGACAAATTATGTTACTAGGTCGCATATAGGCGTTTCTGCCCACGAGCGCACCGCGCCGCCCACCCTGCGTGCGGCGATAGTAAACATTACAACTAAACACATATTATTTAATATTGCACCAAGGTCTTTAGTGAGGTTTGTTTTCATTGAAATTCCAAATAATATTACTAACATGAAAGTAGCTCTGCAGGGCTAGCATGCGACCATCGATAAATACTCGAATCGACTAGATCAATATTATTTTGGTATTTTATCCTATTTTGTTAGCTTACATATGCGCACCATAATAGATAGAACTACTCGATTTGATACCATGATTAAGCCCACAGAACCAAAGACGCCATATTCTTAAAGAAATATATACTGTAAGTGCCAAATTCTAAGTAAATACCGATAAAAGGCCCGATTTATCGTTGTCGATGGTCGCATGCTAGCCCCACTGTATGTCTGTATTGTCTGGTATGTCGTTCCTAAACATCTTGGCTATCTTCACTTATCACCAGATGGAGGTCACAAGCGGTATTAGCTACCGATAAAAAGGATGATGATAAACGATAAAAAGGATGAAGATAAATGGGCTAGTTCTTATTGCGAAGACAGGTTTGAAGGGTCGTGAGTCGATAAGTTTTAAAGTTAAAAACATCAAAATATGTATTTAAGGAGTTGATACTAATTCTATGTTTTATGGGTTGAAGCAAGTTTAATTTTCTATATAAAATTAGTACAAATATTGCCCTAAATTGTTTGTTTGTATAGTAAGCAGAATTTTCGCATTTGAAGCCACGGAAAACTGCTAAGGTGAAAGGAAAAAGAGGACTTTAAGACAGTAAAAGAAAGATACGGCACGATCCTACAACGCTTGGACTATTTGCGAACTCAACAAAACAATTCATATCTTTTTTTTTGTTAGCGGGGGGGAAATCTTCAAAAGATATCCATCGTCCTGGGAACGACGATGGGTTATGTTATGTGAGATTTTTACTCACTAAAACCCCCGCGGTTGGACAGCCTCCACGTTTATAAAGTGACCCCGGGATCTCCCGAGGAACGCACCGGTGCCTCTTTAACGTTTGCTTTACGCACGTCCTCTTCTTATCCTTTCTTTCTGATGCTGTCCATTCCTCTTTGTGCTCAAGCAATCACTTCCCATTCTGATAGCCGGTGACGAACCGGGCACACTGTACCTTCAGGTGAGTCGCCTATTAAAATTGTCATTGGCATTACCCGTGAGCCCTAACGGCTTGCGGTCAGCCTAAGCCGAACGTTCTTCCACGGCGCCTAAGAAATGGTCTAGTACACAAGGAATTTTCCCACTCACATCAACTACAAAACCTTCGTAAACCCTCAATCTCACCTGATGCTAAGTGGCAGTGAGGTCGAAGGAAACACCGGTGCTCAGTAATCAGAAAGTAATCCAAACAAACACAATCAACACATCAGCATTATAATTTTGTAGAGGACTTCATATGAGGTGGTCGCTTGCGCTTACTATGACACCCACGGTTTTTTTAATGAATTATTTGCACCTATGTTCGTTCTTAGATTGATTTTTCTCAATCTCAATCCTATCGACACATATCGATAGAACAAACGTGAGTTACGTACTCATATCGATGACCACTTTGGCGATGGGATAAACCTGTTGGTCTCAGACGCCAGTGGTTGCGGGTTCGATTCCCGCACGGAACAAGAAAAAGAAAATGTTCTGTGTCTGGGTGTTTTTCTATTTATGTATTTATATTCTAGGTTCCCCCTAGTTCGCTACATGGTATCCCACAATACAAGCTATGCTTACTTTGGGACCATGTATTTGGTGTGGTTGTCTGGGGATTTTATATATTATTTTTATTTTATATTATAATGAAAATATACCAGGCAAGGTATGGAAATACTTTTTTGCAAAAAAATATTAATATGTAGTAATTTAATAAAATATTGATTAATTTACTAAGGACTTTTGAATATTTTTTTAAACCCAGAGGAGTTTCACTTTTGGTAACCTTGCATGAAGCTTAAGTTTCTAGCAATAAGCACTTTTAATTGAACATGTAGCGGAATCAAACCCGCAGCCTCTAATGGCGGGTTTCAATATTCAAGTGACTGCTATGCGTAACCGGTACAGGTACAAAACTGGTAGGAAAAAAGTAGCGTTTCACAATATCTACTAGCTACGGGCTGTAAGTTCTCAAATTTGGCATGGGCCCTCCTTGCGTGACGTTCTTCCAAGAAAATAGGTGATATGTGATTTATAGAATATCACGCATTTGTAAATTATTTGTATGATATTTGAACTAAAGAAACATATAAACTTATTCAATTTATGTTTGCTATGTTTTAGTATTCGATAAATATATTATAATATGTTTTTAGAGCTTTTTATTAATAATTGCGTTTAACTGCTTACGTAAAACGAAACGCCAATCCTTCTACTAATTTTGCCATTGGTTGAATCACATTTTTATGACGTCAAAGTAAATATTTAAAAGAAAAATTATGTCATTCAATAATATTCGTCCTTTTTTTCAAAAACAGTTATAGATAAGTTAGAAAGAGAAAACTGGATTATTGATATGTTGACAGATATTTGATAGGATATTTCGTTAAATGAATAAATTTTTACGTCGTTGGCTAGATAAAATGACTTATTCTTTAATTGGTCATACGTAATGAAAACATTACTCTTATTGGCCGCAGCAGGCTGCCATGCTACCTTTACCTCATTGGTTTAAATTAATAACTTGTTACGTTGTCGTTGGCTAGATATAATGACTTATTTTGTAAATGGTCAAATGTAACCTAGCAACCCATTACAGTCAAACAGTTCGTAAGCAGTGGTTTAGATGTCAAGATTTTGAATATAGAAAGGCATTTTGGTAGTGATTTCTATTGTTCGTAGGCAAAACGAACAGTTTTCATAATATTGAAACCCGCCATAAGACACTTTACGACCGCGCCATATAGGGCGTTAGTAAAATAATTTGTGTAAAAACAATCGTTACGATCGTTTTGGAAGTTGCCTCCGGAAGTAGTCTTTTATCGACATTTTTACGAAATCAGCTTTCGAAACATTAGAAACACATAACATATCGTGTAGGTGGTTAGTAATATCAAAGAAAACAATAGTAATAAGACAAACAACGTAGGTATGCAAGTATTACAACTTAATAAAAAAAATCGAATGAGGTAAGTAACATTTTACTTACCTCACCAGTAACATTTCTCAGGAACATTTTTTGTACTTATATACCTGTGCTTATAAATTAGAAGAATAATATTATTGGCTAGTAACTCTACATCTTCTAGAAAGTATTTCTTTCACAACTGATTGTGTAACAAACATGGTTTACGTACTGTTCAAGGCAAATATCCAAAATATGAGTAGGATTAAAAGAAGACGTACAAATACGAAAACAAAAGATTGGTGTCAAGGATATTTTAATTCCCAATTAGGTACATAATAAGTATCTAAATATAAGTCGTGGTATATTTAGTAGGTATGTTTTAGATTTTCTTTTTGATTAATTATTGCTCTTATTCCTTAGCAGTATACTAAACCTAAATCGATTTATCGATGACCACTTTAGCGATGGGTTAAACCTGTCCGCTCAGACGCCGGTGGCTGCGGGTTCGATTCCCGCAGGGAACAAGAAAAAGAAATGTTCCATGTTTGGGTGTTTATCTATTTATGTATTTACTATTCGCTACATGGTATCCCATAACACAAGCTATGCTTACTGTGGGGCCATGTAGTTGGTGTAATTGTGTGAGGATTTTATTTATTTTTTATTTATTTAATAGCTGTGTCTATTCAACGAATACAGAAATTATTAACAAATGCAGAGAATCAAAAAACCGTATTCACGTCAAAACATTGGCTGAATTATAACGTCGTCAAGGTAAACATTCTCGGAATTCAGATATATTTTGTAATTTTTCATGAAGTACTCAATCGATTTCGATGAAATTTATATGGGACCAACTACGAAGTATCCTTTATCATATAATACAATAATTTTCAAAATCGATTAATAATTGTCCGAAATATCATGTATCAAAAAAAAACATACTCATGAACTAAGAACCTCCTCTTTTTAAAAGTCGGTGAAAAAATAGATGTTTTTTGTTCTGCATATCCTCCAAGGTCAAGTGCGGATTATTTTTTGTTGACCTGACTAAAACCGGTGCTTCATAATTTTGCGAGGTGATGTAAACATTTAAGTTCCGTGTAACCTCCGTTGCATGTTCGGCCCTCGGGGTCATGTCATTTGATTGTTTTTCTGATAATTTGTGTTTTAAGCGATACTTTTAGTTTTAAAAATCTGTTACCTACAGAAGAAATGTAAATAAAATAATCAACGAATGCAGGGCATTAAAAAAACCGACTTCACGTCAAAACTTTGACTGGAGTATAAAGTCGCCAAGGTAAATATTCTCCGTACTAATATTTTTTCAACAATTTAAAGGGAATACCTCCGAAGTATCCTCTATCAAATGAAACAAGAATATTTAAAACCAATTCATAACTGTCCAAAAATATAAATCATTATGTCTTTGTTACACGATTTCAATAATAATAAATATAATTATTATTTTCCAAATCTTTTTTCACTCAGAAAAAAATAAAAAAAAAACGTACACACGAATTGAGAACCTCCTCCTTTTGGGAGTCGGTTGTAAATGTACACCTAATAGGTAATAATAAATTACCCATACTTGTGCTGTGATTACTAAACAGCGGAAATAGGTAGAACATAGCACACTATACTAGCATATATCACGACCCGAGACAGATTATAGAAGTTTATTTCCTTAGCTGACGCGGCTGGAAATCGAAAACAGGACCTCCCGCGCTCCAGCCGAACACTCCACTACTGCGCCACGGATCAATTCGACTACATTTCGGATCAATTCGACTACAATACAACGTACGTAAGGAGTGAATTATTTTACGATTGTTGTATTGTATTCTCAAAAACAATGACCTAAAATTTATGAATGAAAAGATCCTAAATATTTATTTACTTATTTTGAATTCAAGTAATTAATATTTTATTATTAAAGTAGACACCTGTGAAACCGGTCAGTGCTTAATTAAAATGTACAATTCAACTCGACGACGACGTCTCGGTGTCTACACAGGCGCCGCGTTGCCATGGTTACGAGTGACAGGTCTGGCACATCTTGTCACTGTTCCAGTACTCCAGCAATTATGTCACAACGAAGATCAAAAATCAAAAAGGAACCCAAAACCAATATGCAAGAGGAGCAGCTTCAATCGAAAATCAAAAAAAAAATACAAATTGAGGAAAAATTTTGAAACTGAAGAAGTAAGTAATAATAAATACTTCTTACATTTATAATATTAAATCCAAATTAAGTTTCAAAAAGAACTTGTGTTATGGATACTAGATAATGGATTAATTAACTTACATATCGACGGTAAAAAGCGAAAATGGTGTAACCCACAAAATGCAAAATGCTTAAAAGAGTCCAAAAACTTGAATTTTCAAAAAAAGAATCATATCTCTAAAACTAGCTTAAACTCTTCAACCATGGTAGGTATATTAATAACTCATATGTTATTCATCACACAAATAACCATCCCCACCGGGTTTCTATGCCAGGACCTCTGGCATAGAATGATTGCTACCACTACACCAGCCGATCGTCAAAATAACAACAAAACTAAAGCTGTTTTCATGTTGAGTGGAGTTATCCCTAAAAACTAAATCATAAAAATGTGGAAATGACTGGCACAACTGCACAACCATTTGTGAGGGCGCGTTCCCTTTTCTATAAAATACCCTGACGTATTGATCGTTTCGCACGCATCGATTAACATACCATTAAATACTTTCAGTCCTATAACATAAGGTTGGAATATGCGTGACCCAGGAGTGTAAACTTCCTTTGAAAATAAGGATGTGCAATTCGTTAACATACCATTAGGTACTTTAAGTCTTATGAGATAGGGTTGGAATATGTGTGAGCCAGGAGTTTAAGCTTCCTTGAATGAGTAAGGATGTGCAATGGTGGAAGCTCATTCTTCGGATATGGAAGTAAAAAGGACGTTTTATAAGGATCGTGTAAAATAGAGGATGTGGTATTATTTAAATGGGATGAAATATTTGGTTTATAATGTGTTTGTATGCAAAATTTTAAATAACAGTTACTTTTTAGATTAGCTGTACTTGCAGCTGTTGAAATATTAATTTAGGTTTTTTAACTTTGTTGTGACATTTCTAATTCGTATAGTTACAAAGTTTTTCTGACACTTCTGCAAATTAACTGAATCTATTTCGCTTTAAATGGATAGCTTGTTATAGTGGGAGTTCAGTTATGCTGGATAAAAGTGCATTGACGCATTGAATGTAGTGGACTACTGGGCCGTATTCAACATAACGATGTCTAATTTTAAGTCTCTCTAATGTTAAACTTAGAAGCTTCAAAGTCTATTTTTGTTAGCAGATTTTGAATTTGGATCTCCTAATTCGACATTACCTAGAGAGACTTAAAAATTTAGATGTCGAATCGAGCCCACTGTGATCCTAGCAATCTTATATATTCCCATTGCGTCTGTATTATAAATATGGCAACTGCCTCTTTAATTGAATCAAGTCACCTTCTTATTAACCTTCTTATCAAGTAACCAAGTAATCTTATAGTCTAAGATCCGAACATAAAAAGATATGCACCGAGCTGATAATACCTAGAATGAAACCTATATTACACATTATTTTTAAGCACCCGGGATCAACTGCTTAACGTGCCCTCCGAAACACGGAAGTCGCCGTGAGAAATGAATGGTCACCCATGCAAGTACCGACCCGACCGAGACTTAATATATTTATTTATTTATTCAATTTATGTTACATAGTTTACCCTATATCAACGTGTTCGCAATAAAACAACGCTTATATTGATATATATTTTTTCCATTATGAAGCAAGTGAAGGTAACAGGTATCTATGGCCGGCCACCTTTTAGCTCCATCATCAGACCCTCGTTACCATCTAGTATCAAAGTATTCGTCAAGACGAATGAAACGAACCCAAACTCGATGGGGTTGCGTCGTTTTATTACGGAGTTCCTATGGCAACCTTCCACCCCATCGTCAGATCAGATATATATGTATGTATGTCATATAGTCATATATGTCATAATAGTATTACATTGTCATGCGATTTATACATGCATGCCAAATTTTAGCTCAATCGGAAACCTGGAAGTGGATCAAAAACTTGTAAGATTTAATTAAAGACAACGGACAGGTGAAGCTTAATAAAGGCTTTTAAAAATGGTAATAAAATAGGTTTCATTCTATTATTAGCTTGGTGCAGATCTTTTCAAGTTCGGATCTCCTACTATTATGACGAGCGTTGAATTATGTAGAGTAAAATACACAGAAATATCTGTGAAAATAATAAGATTCAAAAGCTTATGTTTAGCATGATATTATCTAGCGTTGCCTGTCGTTAAAGCCTCCTTGACTCCAAGCCGAAGTTAAGAGCTTGCTTATAGATATCTATAATTTGTACTCAATCCAAAATTCTTGTCACTTGAATTTTGCAACACTCCTAGGCCCGTATTAATAAATCAAACTCAAATCTGGGAGCGGTCGTAAGTCAATACTTGAGTTACGCGCCATATTTATAAACCAATGTTAAGTACGGCCTTCGGAACGGCGTATCATCTGAGTACCGCCTGTATTAATAAACAATACTCAGCACTTAGGAACGCTGCTAAGATGCATAACAAGTACGGATTTTCTGAGTGAGGTCTGTAGGTGACTTAAGATCATTTCTGACTTTGAATTCTGTGCCATCTGTCATATCGACGAGTGTGTTTGAAAATGCAATCTGCAAATATTACAGACGAAGGAAATAATTACGACATCATTGATCAATACGACGATATGTTATGGTTTAATAGCTATAGATTTCCGAAAAGATATATTCGTGATGCAAAAAATATTTTCGAAGTGCCTGCCGATTCTTTTCAAAAAAGATACCGCTTCTACCAAAACTCTGTATTTTACATAATATCACTTGTTAAAAGTGACTTTTGTTTTGTTGTAATTTCATAGGTACAGAGCACAATAAGCGGCCTTCATCATCTAATGATGATCTCTTCCTTTGAGAAAATCTTGGATTGATATTATATTTCAAAATAGAAATAAGAAGAATAAGATATATTTGTCTGGCAGAAATCGCTGCCCAGCGATAAGACCGCCAATTGTGTAATCTCAGTCACTTTGAATGTATTTTAATTTTTTATAATATAAGTTTGACAATAAAGTGTAAATAAATAAAAGAAATAAATATCTTGTTCAACAACTATCAACACCTTGTTAAAGCCGAAGTACAAAATTGTGACGTCATTAAGCGGCCATTCAATGGTCTTATGATAAATAAAAAAAATCATTTTCATTTTTTTCATATAAATTTCATCGAAATCGGTTGAGCACTTCATTGAAAATTTTAAAGTTTTGAAAAAATATGTATGTGTTCGGAGTACGTCTAAGTGGATGACATCACAACTCAGCCAAAGTTTTGACGTGAAGTCGGTTTTATAATGCTCTTAATTCGTTGATTATTAAATTCAAATTTTCAAATTCAAATTATTTATTGCCTCATAGTGTGGTATTACAATGTGTAGATGTTGTACAGGAATTAGTCCAACACACTATGCTGTACAACAGCATGTTACGTGTGAACACTACACGGATAGCCCAAAGTAGGCATTAATTACTATTTCACAACCATCGGCCAGCAACGCAGCGACGTCACGAGGCGCTGACACAGACAACGTGCGGACTCATTTAATTAGCCTTCCTATTAGTTCCAAATTAGTTTTATATTCACTTTTGTCTCTCATATCGACCAATAGTCACCTACTTGTAATATTTTTAAGTAATTTTAATTAAAGTTATATTAATAATTTTGGTTTTTTTTGCATCCTCCGGCTGTGACTTACGTATTTGGCGCAGTCGGTAGGATGCAAAAAAAACCAAAATTATTAATATAACTTTAATTAAAATTACTTAAAAATATTACAAGTAGGTGACTATTGGTCGATATGAGAGACAAAAGTGAATATAAAACTAATTTGGAACTAATAGGAAGGCTAATTAAATGAGTCCGCACGTTGTCTGTGTCAGCGCCTCGTGACGTCGCTGCGTTGCTGGCCGATGGTTGTGAAATAGTAATTAATGCCTACTTTGGGCTATCCGTGTAGTGTTCACACGTAACAAGCATGCAATATTATTATTACATATGTCTTTCTTACTCTAAGGTTATGTCATATTTAAAATTTGTCATTATTTATAATTATAATTTGCCATTACCCAACACCATAATACATATTATAAAATAGCTACTTTTGTCAGATTAACACACACAATTAATTTTTACATTTTAAATATTCGTCAATTGTATAAAAGCACTTTTTTTTCAACCATTTTACCAGTTCCACTTTCAATTTAGTTTTAGTTAACAATTTAAATGGTTTAGGTAAAGCATTAAAAATTTTAACACACATTGCGTAGCTCTGTCTGTGGTAAAGTTGCAATCGAGGCATGTCAATATACACTAATCTGTCTTCGTGTCGTGTTGCTCGCGTTATGTCTTTAGCTTTAGTAAAGCAGTGAGGATTGGATTTGACAAAAAGAACTGCTTCCAATATATACATGCATGGCAATGTTAGTAAATTTAATAATTTAAAAAGAGGTTTAGAAGGTTCATATGGATCCTTGCCTAACATTGCCCTCAAACATTTTTTTTGAGCTATGAAGCATTTTTCACGCTCTGTTGAGTTTCCCCAAATGAGTAAGCCATACCTAAGGGTCGAAGCTATAAAGCCATGGTAAGCCGTAAGTACCGTTGACAAAGAGCAGGTCTTTCTCAATCTACTAAGTACATAGACGTAACTATTTATTTTGTTGCAAACATATTGTATGTGACTCTTCCAATTCAAATTTTTATCTAAATTAATTCCAAGAAATTTAGTACTGTCAGTTTCCTTAATTGTCAAGTTTTCATATTTAATGTCTATCTTAGATAATATTTTATTTGTGTTGAATCTGATGTAATTTGTTTTTGTCAGGTTAACAAAAAGATTATTATTAGAGAGCCATTCAATTATCAATTTAATAGTGTTATTTATTTCCAATTCATAATCATTAATGTCATTATTAATATTTGATAAAATTATAGAAATATCATCGGCGAATAAAAAATATTTGTGATTTGTCAATTTAGGTAAGTCATTAATGTATAGTAAAAATAATAGGGGTCCGAGAACGCTTCCTTGCGGCACACCCGTCCTAATTTTTCTAAATGTCGATTGAACAGTTCCTATTTCAGCGTTCATATTAGTAAATTGTGTTTCTACTGTTTGCAGTCTATCCGAGAGGTAAGACTGAAACCAATTCCAGACCGTACCTCGAATCCCATAATTTTCAATCTTACGCAGTAATAGATCGTGATCGACATAGTCAAAAGCCCGAGTCATATCAAAAAATACTACTGTTGTTTCTTTTTTTAAATTTAAATTGCGTGTTATTTCATCAACCAATGAAAAGATGGCTGTGGTCGTAGATTTATCCTTTTGGAATCCAGATTGTTTGTTACAAATAATTTTAAATTTGGATAAAAAGTTAACAAGCCTCTTTTTCATAGCCTTCTCAAATAGCTTTGAAAATATTGTTAAATGTGAGATAGGACGATAATTAGTAAACAATCTTTTGTCACCTTTTTTAAAAACGGGCTTAACTACGGATTTTTTAAGTATGTCTGGGAATTTACCTTCTGTAAATGATAAATTTATTAAGAACGCTAACGGTTTAGCTAATTCGCCGCTACAAAACTTAATGGCTTTGGTACAAATGTCATCATGTCCAACAGAATTCGTATTTTTTAAAGTTTTAATTAGGTTTACAACCTCCAAGTTACTTACAGGTTCTAAAAACAGAGAACTTTCTATCCGTGTGATAAATTTATTAAGAACGCTAACGGTTTAGCTAATTCGCCGCTACAAAACTTAATGGCTTTGGTACAAATGTCATCATGTCCAACAGAATTCGTATTTTTTAAAGTTTTAATTAGGTTTACAACCTCCAAGTTACTTACAGGTTCTAAAAACAGAGAACTTTCAGGTTCAAATACAAATGTCATCATGTCCAACAGAATTCGTATTTTTTAAAGTTTTAATTAGGTTTACAACCTCCAAGTTACTTACAGGTTCTAAAAACAGAGAACTTTCTATCCGTGTCTTATTTGTATTCGTACAATTACCTATTTTAATATCTGTCAAGTATTTATTATATTCTTCAGCTATTTGTTTTGGATCTTTAAGAATATTACCCTCATACTGAATTTCTTCAATTTCATTTTCATGGGAATTAAAACTTTTCTCATTAATAATGTTCCAAGATGTTTTATTTTTATTTTTTGAAGTTATTAGCAAATTATTATAATAATTTTTTTGGGCAGTATTAAAGCATTTACGTATCACTTTAGAATACGATTCGTATCTAATTTTACTATCTTGAGACCTATTTTTATAATAACGGTGTCTTAAAAATCTTCTCGTCCTACAAGATTGCTTTAAACCTTTTGTTATCCACTTGGGTTTATTGTATTCGCTCGATAATTTTATTCGTTTGAGGGGAAAGCACAATCGATAAAATAAGTTAATAATGTCAAATAATAATTCCATAGCTATATTAATGTCAGACTGATTATAAATGTCAGAAAATGATAAAGATGATAAGCATTGTTTAAATATTATTAAATTGTCATTAGATATGTCTCTAAAATATTTATAACATGTCATGGGTTTTATATGTTGTCGTTCTAAAGGTATGTGTAACATTTTATGCCGTATTATGATCTGAAAGTTCTAAACTGAGTACTTCCTCAGTAGCATAGTCAATGTTACTCACTATATGGTCAATGCACGCTTTTTGCCTAGTTGGTACTGTAATATGTAAACTTAAATTATAGTTTTTCATTAATTCATTTAAAGAATTGCTACCTTTTGATGACTCCAATGTATTGATATTAAAGTCACCGGCCAAAATTATTTTATATTTTGATTTAATAATTAAGTCATGTAATAATTGATCAAGCTGTCTAAGAAATAAGTTAATATTTGAGTTTGGAGTACGATAAATACAGATAATAATAATATTAATTCCGGTAATATTAATTCCACAGCATTCGAAAACATGATCTGTAGTATATTTTTTTACTATTTCCATAGGTTTAAATTTTATTCCATTTTTCAAAAATATGCAAACGCCACCTCGTTTTTTGCCATCTCCTCTACAATAAATAGATGCCATTCTATAACCTGTCAAATGAATATTATTTTGGTTGGCTTTATTTATGAAAGTTTCTGAAAAACATAATATATCAGGCATTTTATTTTGACTCTTTAGTTCCGAAACCGTTATTTCAAGTAAGTTTCTTTTTGACAGCAAACCCGCAATGTTTTGGTGTAATAATGTTAATTTGTTGGTAATTATGTTTTTATTGGCCTTAGGTTGAGTCGCGAAAAAAATTTGAAGTGGTTTGTTTTTCTTTATTTATATTTTTAAAATAATACGGTATTGTTCCCTTCTTGATTTGTGCCGCAGAAGTTATTTCATGATTTTTTTTCTCTATATTACATTGTTTTTTATTAAATGTTAAAAATGTTTTGTTATAGTCAGTTTGGTCAATTGAATTATTTAATGTCTTACATAGAGATATCCACGAATTGCAATTACTTATATGTGTATAATTACAGTTAGGAAAGTTCATACAAATAAATCTTATCATATCGTTCAATTTACATGCATTTAAAAATAGATTATTATAAACACTTAATACTAAAATGGTACATTTTGTCACAGTTTTTAGAGCCGCACTCAGTTCTATCATTATCTTTGCAGGGTTTTTGTCATGTTCACCTATTGAAAGAATAATTTTGTCATCTTCTTTGGGTTCAAACCATTTAAGCATTGTAACAATTTCCTCCGTTTTGGCGTATGGTTTTATATAAGAGATCACTTCGTAATTTTGGTAAGGACTATGTAGCCGCGATCTTGTTAAATTATAGCGTAAACCCTTACACTGTTTTCCACCTATAATATAGATCCGTTTCTTATCAATTTCTTCCAATTTTGGAAATGTGTGTTTTTGTGGTGGTTTTTGTGGATTATAAACTTTTTGTAGTTTTGACGTTGGCCGTGGCGTTGTTTTGTTTTCCGGTGGGGGCGAGGATTGAGACTCGTCCGAGGTAATGGAATTCGCCACAAAAGTTTGACGTCGTTTTATTTTGGAACGTTTTCCGACTTTTAAATCTTTTGTTTTTATTGCTGAATTTATTTCTTCATGTATGCTACTGTGGTTAGCGCAAACTGACTTTAATAAATGAATTTGGCGAGATAGTTGTGACACTTCTTTTTTTAAACCAACATTTTCTAATATCAGATTTTCCATTTCTAAGTGTGTGCTTTCTAGTTTTAACTTCAAATGATCATTTTCGTCTTTCAATTTATGTCTTATGTCTTGAGTGTTTGTAGTTAAGTCATAACTTTTAGAGCAGGTGTCCAAGTCAACAGAGTCCAGTGATAAATTATGGTCGAGAGATTCACACGACTGTGTTTTTATTTCATTGTTTTTTTTCGTCGTTGAGTTAGTTTTTATTGGTTTTCTTCGAGTTATGTTCCTTTTTTCACTAGTTGTCAAATTACTCTCAAATTCTGCGTCAGTTATATTTTTTTGATGTGATAGCTTTCGCACACAATTTAGACATTTCCATTTTTTTCTGTGTTCTACAGTTAACGTATTATAGAACCTTTGAGTGGAAACATTAGCACATTCAAGGTGATATTTCAATGAGCATTTTGTACAAGTCAAGAATTCATTACTGTTTATATTTTTTTTACAAGTTGCGCATTTTTTCAGTACTTTATTTGGAGTCATATTTCAATAAAATTGTGTTCACTTATGTAAAAGTTTTTTTTTTTTTATGTTAAAACATTTAAAAAAAATACAGGTAAAAACAAAAAAAAAATAAAAATAAAAAAGTGGAGTTCGAGATTTGAAGCCACACCATCCTCGTTCAATAAGGAGCTCAGTGAGCGCCGTAACCGTGCAGCTACCGGTGCTGTTCGTAGACTGGTCGAAATAGTAGGTCACTTCTACCAAGATGTTTTAAATTTAAACAGTGAACGTGTGCTTTAGGATGTGAGATGACCGTTGGGTCCAAAGTTCACTAATGCTTACGATGCGCGCTCAATTGCTTTTTGGTGATTCCTTTGTTCTATTTTTTCCGTTTTTAGGTCACTTCACAGATTTTTAAGCACACAATACGTATAGTTAAATACACTTATGAGTTTTTATTTGTTATTTAGTGCTTATTATTTTCTTTTTCACTTAGTTGATTCTTACTGTTTACTTATAATTGTTTTCTTATTTATTCACTGGAACTGCGATAGTTTGACGAGATAACACTAATCAACGTTAGTTAAGGTTCACTTTATTTATTTTTGCCACTTGAACTTGGTTTTAATGTGTTTTTATATTTTAATTCTATTTAATTGTATGGAGTCGATGTTGCCGCGACAGCTAGCGCCACTCGTTGTAAAGTTTCCCTATTCTCAAAACATAGTTATAAATGCCACATCCACAAATATTTCACCTACCGCGATGCAACTCTAGTTACCTACCCTCGCATTTCGATCTGTCTCCCCCCTTTTAATCATGGGGCAATGTTGCCATTTTGTGTGCACTTGTACAAAAGCAAACTGTGATTGTGAAACTTAAATTCTGTGTAGACGTGCTTGTATTAGCTAAAACATTGAGAAATGATAGATTAAAGCAAAAATCTTTCAAAAAACTGAAAAAAAAGTTTTAAAAAACAGAAAACTAAACTAGATACATAACTTCACGCCTGTATCCCTTATGGGGTAGGCAGAACACCAGAGGTTATAAAACCATCTGATGTCACGTTTGACAAATGAGGTAAGTATTATAATGATGGAAAGAGGCTATTGCAGTGACAGGGGGTCAGCCTTTCGCCCACAAAAATGCCAATAAAACCTCCGTCCCTTAACTGACTTTTACAGTATGCCCGGGAAGAGGAGCAGCTGGTACATTCTATGTTTTTCTTTCGCTCCCAGTCCAACATGTTAGCCTATTTTGAAGTTTGGCACATACAGGGTTATTGGTAATTAGACCGGATCCTTTTTAGGGGTGGTAGAGGATGTCATTTGCAACAATTTGACTATACATTGTGATATCCGGAAATGGCTCATTTTTTTTATATTATTTTTTTTTATTTTTTTTTAGGATATCCAGTTTTCCTACTTAAAAATTCAATAAAAAAAAAAGTCATAAACCGATTTCAATTCTGTTTGCAGTTTTAGAGAGACCTTGTTACAGCTCTTAATAATAAATAACAATATCATACTAATGTGGACCCATCCAGAAACTAGAGGCTGTTTCATAAAATTTTTTAAATTATTTTTATAACATTGTTTACAAAAACAATTATTTTCTCCACAAAAACGCTAGTAAATTCCGTCTGCATTTTATTTAAAAAACATCTACACTTTGTTAGCTATCCAACGAGGTTAAAAAGTTGGTGCTTTATTACACAGTTGCAGAAATAATGCGATTACAAAAGACTCAGGTAGAGACATTCCGAGAAAGGGTTTTAGACGGTATCCATGAGAAGTAGTTATGGAAGAAATACTTTCTTAATTTAACTTAATTTATTTTGAAGAAATAAAAGATTATGATTTTGTAATTATTGTGTATTTATGATTTTTACAGTACATTCTCAAAATGTGAGCCCCTATTTTGAATGCAGAGACGCATACGTTTGCGTAAATTACTTTTAACGACACTTGTCTTTAAGTTCATTTTAATTTTTTCTGCTGCATTTATTATGCGCTGTTTTAATTCTTCGATGGTTGCCACAGGTCCAGGAGTCTCGTCGTACACCAAGCTTTTCATGTGACCCCATACGTAGTAGTCGACAGGAGTCAAGTCGGGACTCCTGGCCGGCCACGGAATGGGTCCTCCTCTGCCAATCCACTTATTGGGAAACTGAAGATTTAGCCACTCACGGACGCTTAAACTAAAATGTGCGGGGCAACCATCATGCTGGTAAATCATGTTCCTTCGGGTTTCAAGAGGTACATGACTGAGTAACTCATAAAGTTCGTTTCGCAAAAAAACTTCATATGCTTCTCCATTGAGGTTGTTGGGCAGGAAAAAAGGGCCGATCAATTCATCCTTAATAATGCCCATCCACACATTAAGGGAAAACCTTCTTTGTGATCCTTTTAATCTTTTCTTGTTTGGGTTACCGTCTTCTTTTGGGGCCCAATAATGAATATTATGGTAATTCGTTAATCCATCTTGATCGAATTTGGACTCGTCGGTCCATAAAATTTTTAATAAAAAATTGGCATCTTCCATGTCTGTATTCAACATGAATCTGCAAAATTCGACTCTACGTGCAGGATCTCCGTCTTGTATAACTTGTACCGGAGTCAAATGATACGGGTAGAGTCTTGACCCGTGCATTGTGTTCCATATTTTCCATTGCGACATGCCAAGACGTCGTGCAATGACGTTTGTTGAGGTCGTCGGATCTTGCTCAAACATGCGAATTATCTGTTCCTCTTCCTCCGATTGATAAATACGAAGTCGTCCAGCATCGCTTTGTCGTCTTTGAACACGACCAGTTTCTCGTACTCGCCGGTAAACTCCGTCAAACACACTCATATGGGGTAAACGGCGCTCTGGAAATCGAGACTGATATTCCGTTCGAGCATGTGTACTGACGCCATTGGCAAAACCATAGCAAAAGAGTATGTCCGCATACTCTTCGTTTGTGAACTCTCGAACACGAGGTAGGTGGTCGCGGGGCTCCGCAGCCATGATCAGGTCCTTTAGTATAAGCCAAGTCGTCGGGTAAGCAATCAATCACAGAGTCCAGTTCACTAGCCGAATCACAGAAAAAGAAGTTACACAAGTCCAATAACGTTAGCAAGGTCGAAGTTTTATCGTGATAAAGGGTTGAAAAGAGCGTCTAAACAGTACGAAGTGCCTGAGCAAACTGGGTTCACATTGTTCGTGCAACAAACACAAGCAAGAGCGAGACGGCGCATTCAACATGGATACCTTAGTCTAAAACCCTTTCTCGGAATGTCTCTACCTAAGTCTTTTGTTATCGCATTATTTCTGCAACTGTGTAATAAACCACCAACTTTTTTACCTCGTTGGATAGCACACAAACTGTACATGTTTTTTAAATAAAATGCAGACTGAATTTACTAGCGTTTTTGTGGAGATAATAATTGTTTTTGCAAACAATTTTATAAAAAATATTATTATTTTTTTATGAAACAGCCTCAAGTTTCTGGATGGGTCCACATTAGTATGATATTGTTATTTATTATTAAGAGCTGTAACAAGGTCTCTCTAAAACTGCAAACAGAATTGAAATCGGTTTATTACTTTTTTTTTTTATTGAATTTTTAAGTAGGAAAACTGGATATCCTAAAAAAAAATTAAAAAAAATAATATAAAAAAAATGAGCCATTTCCGGATATCACAATGTATAGTCAAATTGTTGCAAATGACATCCTCTACCACCCCTAAAAAGGATCCGGTCTAATTACCAATAACCCTGTATATAGTCTATACATGTGCCAAACTTCAAGAGTGTATGTACCTATGTATGTATGTTTTTAAGTTTGTGTTCGCATATCTCCGGAACTACAAGTCCGATTTAAGTATATTTTAATTGTACTAGGTATTGTTCAACTTAGGGAATACTGCAAGTCTCATCAGAATCAGTTCAGCAGTTTTTGAGATAGGGAATTTCAACGGACTTATGTTTGTGTTCGCATGTCTCTGGAGCTACAAGTTTAATTTCAGTAATTCTTTTATTGTGAAACAAAGTATTGTCCAACTTAGTGAATTCTGCAAATTTCATCAAAATTAGTTCAGTAGTTTTTGAGATAGGGAATTTCAACCGACCAAAAAAATATAGGTATATCTACCTACGATAACGATATCAGCTACCTTTACAGATTAACCTTAGTTTACCCTAAAACTTAACTTAAAAAGAAAGAAATAAAAGTATTCTGAAAAAATAAACCGACTTCAAAATTGAACTAAAAAGTAAAAAATAAAAACGATAATTTCTGTTTTAAATAAACTCATTTAAATAAACCAACTAAGTATTCTTTGAAGTCGGTTAGGTTTTTTTTTTTTATAAGTGTCTAAACCCGCGTTTGACCTCAATCTCACCTGATGGTAAGTGACGATGAGGTCGAAGATGAAAGCACACGGATTTAGGAAGGAACTGGCTCTTTATACATTATTGCCGGAACACGTTACCGCCGGAGCGGTAACATTTGGCGGCTTTATATAAAGGGTGGTCGCTAGCCAGGCGGACCCAGAAGGGATCTTACCACCAAGCTAAAAAAGGTATACCTATTGTTAAAATAAATGACCAAAAGATAAGAATTCTAAGGAAGCCGTATACTGAGTTTGTAATTTCTCACAAGTGAAAGTATGTAAAAATGGTATGCCTAGAAACACTCAACAAGATTGACTTTGCGATCGAAAACTTTCACTAAAATACTAAGTACTTACTTCTTCTAAATCACACATAAAATAATATAAGTACTATATTCTTATTATTTTTAATTCTTGACTTCTAAAAATAATATAAAAATAATTGTCTACTTACCTTTTTTTAGTGACTTTCTTCTTATATTCAAAACATATCGACCCAGTAATGTAATTTTCCACAATTTTTTTCGTAATTTTATTGAGGTTTTTATAAATTATGTAATTTAATGTATTAATGAGAAATGAAATTGCTTATGAATAAATTTAAATTTTATTCAACTTTACATTCCGTGTCTTAGTGTTTATATGTGTAGGTATTTATATTCAAGGTTCCCCCCTAGTTCGCTACATGGTATCCCATGTCACAAGCTATGCTTACTTTTGGGCTATGTTTGGTGTGATTGTCTGGGGATATAATTTTGTAATTTATGTGAAATGATAATTTGGTCAAATAATATGGTCTTACATATTATTTGATAAGCCATATCAAATCTAGTAGAAAATGCAGTAAACTGATGTCTTTTTGAATACAGTGACCTCTGGAACTTAGTTTTTTATAAGCACTAAGTATACATTGACTGGTTTTCTAACCTTGAGAAGACCTGATATGCGACAGTTTTAAAAATTACCTCGACTAGAATAGCTTGTATATTTGTTGAATTAAGTCGATAGAGGACGCGTGCCGGTATTTTAAATGCAATATTTGCCAATATTTATCTAGACAAAGTAATTTAATATAATTACAATGTATTTTAATTAATTAACATAAAAAATTTAGCCTAACTCTACAATGTATCTTCTAATTGTATGTGTTCCTGTATTAAACTTTAAACTCTTCTTTTTCTGACAAATATTTAGAAGTCTCCGACTAAAGTCAATGACTGATTAAAGGCACTTAAAATTAGAACAGCAATATCAAATTGCGTCCACTGCTTCCCAATTTTAGAGTCAAACCAACCCACGATTTTCATTTTCCCGCCGGCTAGTTGTAGGTAGGTATACAGGAGTCTGCTAAACGAGGAGGGTTCGCGTGTCTAAAAGCCATGGCACAATGGGACCCTCTATACCATAGTTATGGCGGTTTGGCTATACATACAGCCGACTGCACGGACTGAACAAAACGTACGCCGCGAGTAAGCGTTGGGCTTCGGTCTTGAGCGCGCGTATAAATCATTTGAATTTCGAACAAAAAATTACCAGCCAGTGTTTAAAAAAAAGAAACAGAAAAGTTGTCTATAAGAATATTGGCGTTAGTTAAAAGTGTCTTGTGCTAATTGAAGTTTGTGATTGTACTCTTTGTAAGATTTGTGAATTTAGAACTCGTATTTTTCAAATTTAAGAAACGAACATGGGGCTTCGCTTGCAGTGATCTTCGCGTCGAGAAAATGATACCGTGAGTTTGTTTTCTATTTACATCGGTTTGGCGCAAAACAAGACATGTTTCTTAAGAAATTGAAAAGGGAGGAGCGATTTCTTCGTAAGCCGACCACTAGTCCAGTTGCGGTCTGACCGCATGCTGGTATAATTACATGTCATGTACTTGCCTATAAAGTACGATACACTTTATTGCATACTTCATCTGAACATTTTAAAGATAAAAAAGAGTGAGTACCTATGGTTTAAAAAGGTGGGATATTCATATATTATTTTAATTACGCCAAAGGTGCAGTTAAAGCATCGGTAAAGATTGCTTAAAATATGAACTATCATTGGAGGTATGATTAAAAAAAAAACTATAGCTAGCGTTTGAATAGCACAAGCGATATCTTCCAGGTAGGTATATGACGCTATTGTTAAATGACGATTAATCGTATGATATGAAGTTCTAAAAATATTCCTTGTCATAGTTTTTAAAATTGGAATGAGTTGTTTTAATTCATAACAACATTGCTAGAGTACTCGCACCACGTTAGAATGGATTCAGAATGGTTTATTATAACCAGTCGTTCTCGCTCGAATATATGCTACATATCGTGGAATTTCAGCTAAATTGGCCTAGCAGTTTTTTAAACATTACAATTAACATTTTGACGACCACTTTGGCGATGGGGTAACACTGTCTGCCTCAGACACCAGTGGTCGCGGGTTCAATTCCCGCACAGAACAAGAAAAAAAAATGTTTCGGGTCTAGGTGTTTATCTATTATATGTATTTATATTCTAGGTTCCCCCCTAGTTCGCTACATCGAATCCCATATCACAAGCTCTGCTTAGTTTGGGGCCATATAGTTGGTGTGCTTGCCTGGGGTTTTTTTTTAATATTTAATAACATTTACTCATCTTTAACAAACATCCAATCATTCTAAGAAATTTTCACGTTCATAATATTGGGGTGGGTAGACTAGGTTAAATATTTAATCTTATACTTGATTTGTTGATATTAAGATCGTATTGCTTCACCTGTCTCAGATGAGATTTGATACTTTAGACTTAGGTAGAACAGATCAATAACCTTAAAGTGGTACCTCTTTAGACTGTATATGTATAAATATGTGTTATATTTCTATACCTACATACGCAATTAAATTTAATTGTCAGAAGTAACTCGCCACTATTGGCAAAAAGGTACTAATTTGTAAAAAAAAAATAGAATTAGTTTTGCTTATATTTCTTTAATTTTGCCCGAATGTCCTTTTTTTCTATGAACATTGGTACTCAATTCAATTAACGAGTATAAATGTAAAAAAATAAATACTGACATACTTTTTCTACGTTTTAAAAATAAATTTATTTCTTCATACTCTACATAATCTCACACTTGTGGTCAAAATAATAAACAATGGAATCCATAAAAAACATTTTGCCTTTGCCACAAAATTACACGTATCCTATAACATTGATCTTTTAAATTATTATTATCTTTAACACCCTATATTTACAGTTCATTTTTAATTTCAAGGTAGCGCCATTTGGTTTCTTGGATATGAGCATTTCAAGGAGCGTGGAACAAGTTTTTTTATTTTCGTGCGAATTGCATTATGTCTCGTAATTGTTTGCGATTACGACATTTATTATGTACGTACCATTAATAATAAAAAAGATCGTTTTTTCTTCCGTTTATGGAGTCAACAACTTGACCGTTGATAGAGTCTTAGGTACATAGTTTTTTTTAAGAATGGGACTATCTTCAAATAAAAAAATCACGAACGATCTTTGTGGTTTTATCATTTAAAAATGGTATTGACCTCCTCTGGCTCTACTTAAAAATAATTATTATATTAAAAAAGGTACAAAAACTACAGAAAGGTTTTTGCATAGCCTTCTAAGAGCATTTATGGTTCAAGGTTGCAAAATAAATTGCAACCATATTACATAGAAAACAAGAATAAGTTTGATATACGAAAAAAGTTTGTTGTTAAAATGGCGGCCACAGCGGTCAGCGCGCGGTCCGCAGGCCGGCTGATTTGAATGTGGATTGAAAGTGACTTAACAAATATTACAACTTATTTGATGGTTATTGATTGAACTAGGTATTGAATTTATTTCTATATTTTATACGGAATATAATATAAATATAAGTCTTGTATAGTCGCTACGGTCGATGATGGCGTTAGCCAGGACTCGTTGCTTAGTTGTTAGAGCACACGGCAAGCGAGGAACCAAGTTCGGTGGAGATTTTATTATTTATTTAAATATATTTATGTTTTTAATATGCATTATGTTTGTAAATAATGAAGTCGTTTTGGCACCTTTGTTACTGTGTGTATCATACGATATCAAAGGTTAAGCAACGTTCAGCGCGGTCGGTACTTGGATGGGTGACTGCCGACCATTCATTTCTCACGACAAATTTCGTGCTTCGGAGGCCACGGTGCCGGATGCTGTATACTTGTATACAGTAGTCGTTAGGGTTTGTCAGAAGCCATTTCGGCGCTCTGAAAATTCTGACATCTACCAACCAGCACTGGGCCAGCTTGGTGGATTATGGCCTAGGTATAGGTCTCGTCACCCAGGGGAGAGACTTATGCCCTGCAGTGGGCTCATTACAAATAGGTGTGATGCTGATGATGTTTTTAATAGCTCGTTAATAAATTAATACATACATATATAACGTCACGCCTGTATCCCTTATGGGGTAGGCAGAACAGCAGAGGTTACAAGCCATCTGGTGTCACGTTTGACAAAGGAGACAGAACCTGCTCCATACATTTCTGGGCCACGGTGTTAACAACTTGACATTTGCTTCATTTTATTTAAAATATAATCATGTTTCATCACCGAAATTTTCAAGATATACCAGTGTTGAGGAATTGAGATATCCATAATTTTGTCTATAGCTGTGTATATAATCACCTTTGAAAGCTATTATTTTTCTTATTGTTAAGATCTATAAATGAATGATTGTATTTTGAATTATTTAGAGAGTTTATAATGAAAAATAAATAGTAAGACATTTTACTTAGATAGCATACTAGATAAAATAGGACATTATAAGATATTTCCTATACTTACTTAGTTATTACTTATAGTTTTAAACAACTATTCAAACTAATAAATTGATACTAACAACTTTCACTTTTCTTAGGGCTATCTTTAAAATAGAAAAAGCCATGAAAATACTCAAGCGCAAGGAAAGAAACCAAACAAACGAGTGAACAAATAGATCGATTGACTTACTGAACGAGTCAATTACCATCGTTTCGTTCTTCATTCACTCAGTATTGCCAAACCTAATAAAGAATTTCGCCTATTTTAATTACAAAATAATTATTTAAAATAAAACTAACGCGGTTAGTTTACATTCATTTAACCTTATAATGATTCTCATTTAATATTTCTTCAATTTTACTCAGCGTAATTTCAATTATATTATGAGTTATTCATCCATACTAAAAATCCATGACAGCGATTTCCATATCTTGAATTAACTTGTTTCCCCTTCACTACATTTTTAGGGGTTTTATGTATTTTGAATAAAGATAAAATAAGTTATTATTTTCGACCAAAGTCAACCTGTTAACCCTGTGGCCCAGGCTTACTCAGTTTCCTTTGGAGGTATTATAAAGATGGAGAGAGACTATTGTAGTGACAGGGGGTCAGCCTATCGCCCACAAAGACGCCTTTAAAACCTCTGTCCCTTAACTAAGTTTTACAGTATGCCCGGGAAGAGAATCAGCTGGCACATTCTATGTTTTTTATTTCGCTCCTAGTCCAGCATGGAAGCAATAAATTAACTATTTTTATTAACATTAAATTCCTTAAATTCTTAATAAGGGTTTTCTCACTAAATAACACGTATTTTCTGTTATCAGATCCAATAAGAATATCTAGGAAAAACAAAGCCTTCCTCAAGAATTACTCTATCAAACGAATGGTTGATTTAGATTAGTATGTTATCTCCATCATTATAATAGATTAAAAATTTTCATGACATCCAATGGTTTAATAGCCTCTGGCTATATGACTTTAACCTCGACTTTCGTTAATTATTAATAATAATAGATAATTATTAATAATCTTCAATTATTCACTCTGACTGTAACATATATACTAAATTACCTTTGACTCTAATTAAGATATTGACTATACGTTGGTCATACGGTATACAAATACATGCGTTTTTTTAACGTCTGCAACGAGTAGGTGTAAGTATGAAACTTCTCAAAACTGTTTTGTTAATACCATTGTTATTGTATACTTACCTAAAGATTTTTCGCACGATATCTCTGCGTGTATGTTGGTAGACTTTTTGTTATTTGCAAGGAGGTGAGGAAGATGAATAATTTTAGACTACTCACAGTAGCTCTTTGAATATCAATTTTAGTATATTGATATGGGAAGAGTACGTCAATTTTATCTTAGTTACAAAGGATGTGATATTTTTTATTTATTTATTTTACAAAATATTTACACAGAATAGAAGACAATTGATAATAAAAATAGAATAAAGTTACAAAGGACAACTTATTTCTAAAGAAATTTCTTCCAGCAGACCTGGGACTGGAGAGTTTGGTTAAAATGCAATAATAGAGTGTGTACTGATAGAAATAATTCGAATAAATATCTTAAACTCTAATGATTAACTTCTAAAAACCTTTATAACAAATTTTACATACCAATACATACAAAAGACATATACATATTATATCATACATAAAATATATACAAAATACTTACTTTTGGCATGGAGAAAGGTAGGGTTTTAAATAGATCCAGTACTTTTAAGTTACCTACCAAACTTTAGTGTCTTATCGGCAATGCATTCATGCAGTCATAAGCCCGGGCAGCGTCTATAATCCATTTCATCCGAATTATTATATCGTCGGTTTTCATTCTCAAAAAACACGAAATTGAGAAAATTTCCTTTTAAATATTGTTCAAGTAAAACGGGCACTAAGTATAAAATATTTATATAGGTATTTTTTATTTCTAAGGCACACGACAGGAATAAAAAATACATACATACATACATAACTTCACGCCTGTATCCCTTATGGGGTAGGCAGAACACCAGAGGTTATAAAACCATCTGATGTCACGTTTGACAAATTTGGAGGCATTATAATAGTGGAGTATAATAGTCTCACTATTGCAGTGACAGGAAGTCAGCCTATCGCCCACAAAAAAGCCTCCCATAACACCTCGGTCCCTTAACTGACTTTTACAGTATGCCCGGGAAGAGAAGCAGCTGGCACATTCTACGTTTTTCTTTCGCTCCCAGTCCAGCATAGAAGCAAAGTAGTAAGAATTAAAAAAATGTTACTACTTATTAAACTAATTCGCAACTAAGTCCGAGTTTTTTATTCTGCATTAATCACAACTGGTTTTAATCTCACACCGTCCCAAGTAATCGTATTTTGAGCTTTAAAAATAAAACAAAGATTTACCAAAATTAATTATAAGGACTATATATTTGAATACGAATAATAATGATCAATTTTTTATTTGAAAACAAGTCTTAAAATACCAGTTACGTAGAGGAAAGTTTTGTTTAGACTTTAGTCTTGTGGATTTACTAGATTGTCTGACGATGTAAAGTTCTAATCTCTGTTCCCAGTTAGTACCTTTTATACCTTACCAGTACCAGTTAATACCTTTTGTTGTCTACTTCGGGTTAATGAGTTCAATTTACCTTTTAAAGACTCTAGCACATTTTTGTATTTTTATCTGTTATTGAACGCATTTTCGACCTCAAACTTAAGTTATAATTACTGACTATGAGGCAACCGATCTTTGTAGGTTCAATGTGTTCTTTGAAGGGGATATAATGTAGGTAGTACCTAGCTTTTTAATACACTAAAAAACCTTCAAGAAAAAAATAACGGTAGTCGTCGTGGCGCCGTGGTCAAACGATATCGCAGGTTAAGCGCGCTCGGTGCGGCCTGTATTAGGATGGGTGACCGCCGACCATTCATTTCTCACGACGACTTCCATGCTTCGGAGGGCACGTTAAGCTGTCGGTCCCTGTCGTTAGGGTTTGTCAGAAGCCATTTCGGCACCCTGAAATATCTGACATCCACCAACCAGCATCGGGCCAGCTTGGTGGATTACGGCCTAAACCTCCTCATCACCGAGAGGAGAGACTCATAGCCCTGCAGTGGGCTCATTACACGGAGTTGTGATGATGATGATGATGAAAAAACCTTAGGTATGCACAACCCTTGATACACAGTGACTTTGTAAAATAGACTTATTTAATTTTTCATGTGTTTTATTATTTAACGTAGTTTGCAAATGATTTCTTTGTTGTGAATATTTATTGAACCAACCCATATTATTTAACGTATGCAGGTCAAAACGTAAAGCCAGTTTTCTAGTCTGTTGTTCGATAAAAGAACTTGCGTTGCGTAACCATCTTGATTGAAGACGGACTCAATTATTTAATTTGAGCGTATTTTTGGGGTTTCATATCTGATAAGAAAAAGAATAAAACCCTAATAGCTGCAATTAAAATCAAATAGGAATCTACTCAAGAGAGGAGAAAAAATCTTATTTCAAGTCAACGCAAACAAAAATATGGCCGCATATTTTGATGTTTGCAAGGTAATAAAGTCAAAGTCAAAAGAATCTTTATTTCCTAAGTATTTAAATACATTTGAAATAAGTCAAACAATTTACAAATTGAACTGAATCTACCACCATTTCGGAAAGTCGATCTGTTGAGAAGAAGTGACAAGAAAGTCAACAGCAATCATCTTTTAAAAATACACAATAACAATTAACAACCAGGGAATCCCATCTTCTTGCATCCGGATATCTTATAATATTTTTTTTATATAACACTTATCCTTGAATCTTAAATATTTTGGAATTTTATTATAAAAGCGTACACATTGACCCATGAACGAGTTGATGATCTTCTGGAGGAATAAAATGGTAGGTACTTTTTTATGGGTTTTTTTTATGGCTCAAACCCGCGTTTGAGCTCAATCTCACCTTTTCATTTTCAATCTCATCTTCTTTATGGTAAATGAAGATGAGATTGAAAATGAAAGCACCAGGGTTTGGGGATATACAGGCTGTTTATAAAATATGACAAGAACACGTCTTGGACGGAGCGTTGACATTTGCTGGCAGTTTTATATGAAACTAGCCACCGCGCGCGGTTTTACCCGCGTAACTTTTGATCCCGTGGGAATTTCGGGATAAAATATAGCCTATAACCTTCCTCAAGAGTTGGGTTATCAAATGCAAAAATAATTTTTAAAATCCCACTTGTAGTTTCTGAGATTATCGAGTTCAAACAAACAAACAAAACAACAAACTCTTCAGCTTTATATATTAGTATAGATAGATTGGCCATAACTGAAATGCATATTCACATTCAATTTAATGCACATAAAGGAAAAAAATCGACAAATGTTAACGGCTTAATTTACACACGGAACCCAACGAGCCTACGTCTGACTTGCACTTGATCGGTATTTTATTGTAAGGGGAATCCTACTTATGTGTTGATTGAGTTTGATATGTCCGAATGAAACGCAGACTTTTTAATTATTGGTTTAGCTAAACTTTCTAATTTAAGAAAAAGTGCGATAAGAAAGGACTGACTTTGTTCAGATAGGGGCATTTTTCTGAACCATTGTAGTTTATTTTAGAGATCTATCACTTATCAATCAGTTGAGTTTTAGAACAAAATCAGTTTTAGTCACAATATAGAATATAGCTTTAAAACAAATACATGTTAAGTCACAATAATATGAATAAGGATGCAAATAAAGATATGAAAAAAAATGAACTTTTAATAAGCTTTATCACGTTTCTAAGTAAACATTTTTTAACGGCGGCGGCTAAATCCCCTTTGACTTTGACGCGATGATCACTTTCACTTTTTTCTTTTTTAATATTCAGACTAGCGCAAAACCAAGGGCACCCCAATGAAGCTGTATACATAAGTATAGCTTATGTTATACAAACTGCACAGTCTGAATTGGAGGGTCGAAATGGATACCTACTAAAACTCGCATTTGAAATTGGAATTTCTGAATTGCAAATATTAACTTTTTTATAATTTTGATACATGCGAAGTTTAAGCAAAAATATTGGTCCAGTAGTTTTTTGACAAATATTTTTTTTTTACTTGTGTATTTAATTTTAAGTAGGTAGCTATTAGCGAAAGCACGCGGCTCCACAAGGGTGCATTTTGGCTTTAAGTTTTCGCTGTCTTTGCAGTTAAAGTACTTTCAAATCGATTCTCACTGACTTCGAGTGAACTACCAGAACTACTTTTAGTAGGATCGAAGATTACCCCAAACATACAGAGACAAATGTTTTCTTTTGTATGATTTAGATAACACGTTGTATGTAGGTGCTAGTTTGGTGTTAGTTGAACAAAGTATTCACTCATTGTTGTGTCTCGTATCGATCGTCTAACCCCAGTCCACAGGTGGCGTTGTTGGTGGCGTTGTTGTATTGTTGTTGTGACCGTGCATCGACCCAGGAAGGGCGCCGGGCAGTCTAATGCGCCCCTGGAGTGTTTGCACGCATGCGTGAATAACAATGGCGGTATGCACTCGCATAATTAGAGGGATCTAGGGATATGATATGCTAATTTAATATTTTTAAAATTAAAACTAGATATTATTAATTGGATGCATAAATTTGATCGATTACAAAAAAGATATTACAAAAACTAAAAACCCGACTGCGGAATACAGTAAGTTCAAACTAAAAAGCGCGAAAAAAGTACATAAGACTATAAGAACTTTTAAATTGTATTTGTAATAAAAAATAGTAGAAGCAGGCTTTAAGTACATATATAAAACTGCTTTAAGATCACAGATATGTGAGTTTAAGTAGGCATTATATTAGCACAGATTCACAAAATATATACTTTAATACTAAATTAGCTTGTCCCCAGCTGCTACTATTGTTTATTTTAAATACAATAGTCTTAAGGCGGGTACACATTGGTGTAATGGAACTAGTAATGTAATATCCAGCGCTCGATGCCTGCGCTCGCTGTATTTGGACGTGTATTGCGCACGAACTGAGCGAACGAACGGACATCCTGAGAAATTTTTTTTCCTAATTTCGTCGCGAGCAAGGTCCGTCGTCACACAAGTTCTTTTCAACCGACTTCCAAAAGGAAGAGGTTATCAAATCGTGTGTTTGTTTGCTACTTGATCAATTGGTCAATTATGAATCGATTTGGATGATTCTTGTTTTATTTTTATAGCTCACAATAAGTCAGAGGTGGCCCACAGAAATTTAATGGAAATCGATTCAGTACCTACTTAAAAAAAATATGTATGAAAGCGGAGGACATTTCATTTCAGCCAAAGTTTTGACAAGGATTTAAAAATGTTAGTGAAGTTGGTTTTTTATTGCTCTGCATTTCATAATACCTCTCTCCGCGACACTTCACAAAATTAATAGATCACACGAGGTATAGAGTCCGAAGACCTCATTCGGGCTCTAATTTTTATCAGAGATTCGTCATACCTACATCCGTAAATTAAAACTCGCCTTAGTGACTGATAGACAACTTACAGCCATAACTACTAGGCTTAGAGAGCTGAAGTTTAAACATATATTCCTAGGGAGATGTAGGGGTAGGAGTGCCCCAAGGAAAGTAACCTGAAATTCCAACGGGAACGGAAAACTCTTAAGTATTATTTAATTAATAATTAAATATTTCCAACATTCACACCACATTATGTAGGCCAGATAAAGTTATTAAGAACTTATGCTATGGATACTACATAGACAATGTTTATTTGCCAACGGAGTCATGAGCAAAAGCTAATCGTTGTACCCATGAAAAAGCTCCGAAAGAAAAAACTGCAGCAACGTTGGTACAGGGACCGGAAAACCCCTTTATTTGATTAAGCCTATTGATAGGGTAACCCTATCAAAATCTTACCATATTATGGAAGTGTAACCCTATTGATATGGTAAGCCTATCGACGTGGTAACACTTTGAATAAAGTTAACTACTTTCGGATGCGCTTACCCTGTGATAGGGTTAGCCTATTTCTATCTCTTTCCGCGCATGCTGTTGAATTCGGAAGTATAATTCGAAGTGCGAGATTGAATAGATGGTGATATTTTTGATAATTTGATATTCTTAGAGATTAAATTTGCCTGCAGGTTTCAAAACCCTATTGAATCGGTAACCTTCAATAGGGTTTTCGATAGGCTTACTACTATTGATATGGTAAGCCTTAAATTAGGGTAAGTCTTCGATACGGTTACCAAATTGATAGGGTTTTTTAAAACAAGTCTATGAAAAACCCAATCAAAAACCTCTTTAAGGGTAAGCGGTTCCGGTCCCTGCGTTGGTGGCGCACAGAATTGTATAGTTAAAAAGAGACACGGCTTACAGATGATAAAACAAAAAAATTTAAAGTTCTGGTTGTTTACAATTTCACAATACAATTGTCAAGTTGCATATTTTTACACCCACGAGCGCGCCGCACTGCGGCTCAGTTCGGCCCAAATCATGGGAACTTTTTTTGCAGGTTACATTACTAGCAATCTGTACGCACCATTATGTGCTTGTTTCGCGCTTTTTAGTTTGAACTTACTGTATTCCGCAGTCGGGGTTTTAGTTTTTTATTTCCCGCTTTTTAGTTTGATGCATTGTACAGAAGGGAGTACATCAAGCGTTACAAATCTGTTAAAAAAATTTACTTGAATCTGAACTCCATGCCCACGACATTAAGTTAGAATTGGTTGGGGAAATTTGACAGGTAATGTAACGCTGTTGATCTGCTGCCTTCTGTACAATTAACACCTGAGCAGATATTAGCAGTCTTTATAGGTACAAATAAATAAAAAAATACTTTTCTTTCAATATTTTTTATCCGTTCATTGAAGATAATGATAATGAGAATTAAATGTCATAAAACTTATTGTAAATGCCTTTCAGGCCGATGACTAATAAAAATGAACAGTCGTATAGTTCTTACCTTGAACAAAATAAAAAACCATTAAGTAGGTAATGTTAAACATACTTTTATTTTTTTAAAGTGTTTCTTTGAATATGGTTAATTCAAAGCAGTATAAATATATTGATTGATGTGGATAGGCTGCCCGCAAGACGTGATGCGTTAATTCAAATTAATCCTGTATTAGTGGATGTGTGTTTCAGATTGGAGGGTATTATGTGTGTTTGTGTGTGTATGTGCCGTATTGAACATCCAAAAAATATTCAGTTTCAGAGTAGCGTTTCTTTTTAATTCGTATCTGACAATAAATTGGAGATTAATTACTACTTAAATCCTCACCTATTTTTCAATTACTCAATGGAATCAGGCAGGGCGCCGCGCCGGGCAAATGCGCCCTTGGAGAGTTGCACGCATGCGTCAAGAACAATGGCGGTATGCACTCCAATAATTAGGGGGTTTTAGGGATATAATATGATATGCTAATTCATAATAATTAGTTTGAAGACCTATTAAGTTGAATAAAGAACTGTTTTTAAACGGATTCTGACTGAGTCAGTCGCTCGTTGAACACGGTAGAGACACCGAAACGTCGAGCTAATGTAATTCATCATAAAAGTTTAACACATTTTTATTTATTATCAATTTTAAATAAATGAAAAAATGTGTTAAATAAAAATCACCCGACCAGGACTCGAACCTGGGACCTCTCGTTTGCCGGACGAGTGCTCTCCCACTGAGCTACCGGGGCCTGGCGGTAAGCCTCGAAATTACTTAACACATTTTTGTTTTTATGTTATATTGCTACCGTAGCTCCATCTAATGGTATAGCTTTGCAGCTAAGACCACCCGAGACCAATTTCTTTACAGAAATTATAAATCTCAGTGAAGTGAAGCATTGCAATGTTTAATAATATTTTAAAGTTTTTGATGAGTATTTAATTTGTTTGCAGTAATCCGTATTAAAATCTAAATCAATATTTTAATAAACACAGAAGGTACACGTCATAAATACATATAATGAACATCAGATTTTATAACCTTGGGCTTAAACTCAAATTAAAGGCAGACAGACAGGGAAAAGCCAGAGAAAAATACAAGCTCGGCTTTCTATCGTCAAAGGTGTTAATTAAAGCCAATGATCTTTAAAATGGTAAAAACGGACTTTTATGGAACCACTCTGTAACAACTTTATAAGTATCTTTTAGAAAGCTACAGGATGTCGGTTTCAAAATTTAATTCCAATTAATTAAGAAAATTGAAATTTTCAATGAAGATTACGATGACATTTAAATGTGACCAACTATGGGGTAATATTGTCTTAAGTTTTCGCCATTCATACTATTAAATAAAACATAGCGACTCGTGACCACGGGGTCTGAAAAGACACCGAAACGTCGAGTCAAAATTTAAAATGTAAATATACGCGATAAATCCGGTTAAAAAGTGTTTTATTTAAAACTATGGGGTATCCTCTATCATATGAAACAACAATTTTCAAAATCAATTCATAATTGTCCGAAATATCGTGTAACAAAGACACAAAAAAACATACAAACGAATTGAGAACCCCCTCCATTTTTGGAAGTCGGTTGAAAATGTATAAATAGCAACTGAGAATACGCCAGTCTAGACGCCATGTTCCGAGATTCACAAAAACATCGTAAGTGATGTGAAAGTGTGCAAAACACAAACAAAAAACAGTTGCAAAAAATATTTGTGGCCTACTTTTATATTTTCTATGTAATCTACATATCCCATCGGTGCGGTGTCATGATATTTAATTTTATGATTGTAAGGTGAACAAAATAACACAGAAGGATATAACACAGTTTGCGGACGCGAGAATTGATTGTTTTTATGCTATGATGCGTAAGAGATGCGCGTCCCTAGTGCGTAGAACAAGGGGCAGTACCAACAGAATTCTGAAAATGATCGCGGAAAGGCTGGACTGCCTAATCCTTATTTTCTAACATAGCTTAAGTGAAAGTGTACTAACAAAAATGAGTCTGTGTTACTTGCAATAAACGTTTTTATTATTATTATATCTTGAATCGGAGCCAGTTGCATAAAACTTGTTATACCTACGTTATTTTTAATTCTTTTTTTCTATAATTATAGTTGCATCTCTAACTACACAAAATGAGCACATATATTTCAACTATTATTGTTTCCAAAATTTTGTTCATAACGTAGTGTAAAATTTAATAGAAGCGTTAGGTATTCAATTCTTGACTCGCATACGAGTACGAGAAGAACTTTTTCTAAAGTATACTTAATTAATATAAACATTCGCACAATTTTTATCGCTGTGATACTAAAAATAAAGGGTGGTCGACTTACAATTCTTCGATACGGAAATGCCTATTGCTTGCGTACACGTTATCGTACGCTACATCCGGCCGGCATGTCACACTGATTGCGTAAGAGTCGCCCTTTGCTTTGACGGCCCTCCGAAGAATACTATTTTTGATTTTATTGTTACTTAAGCACATGTGGATGCTGTGGGTACGGTTGGAAAAACAGTTATCTTGTGTTATGTAAGTCGTACAGTTTTAGGTGTGATTTATTGGGTTTGTCAAATAGTGCATTTGTTATTTTTATGTGATTTACGAAATTATGTTAAGTGCATTATGGTTCTATATTTTTTAATACGTACCTACCTACCTACTTTACCTATGCTTGAGTGGAGTAGGTCTTTACATTGATAAATAGGAAATTATGATCATAAGAAAAAAAATGTTAATGTTACAATGCAGATTTAGTTCAATAAAATATTTTTTAAAACGAGATTTTATAGTCATTCAATTTTATTTTACATTTTTAATATCTTAATTAAAAAATGTTCCATAAAAAATATCATTGTAATAGTATCGTTAATATCGCAGATAATCGTTTTAATAACGCAAACATATTAAAACTGACATACTTTCCGCCTCATACTCTGTGAAGTGTTACAATAAAAATTTTACACCATCATAAAAATAATATAATAAAAAAAACTAATTTAACAGCCCAATAAAAACCTATATAAAGACAAATCACTGAGCTTAATCTAGGCATAAACAGCTTTGAGAAAATCAACTTTATTGTACAAGTTATACCGGCCTCTGTTATTATGACAGTTGCTCATACTGTAAGCAAAATCATGCGCACGCGCCGACATTTCCAAAAAAGCGAGACAGAGTCATACCAGTATATATTTCTGTCCTTATTACAATTTCTAGTGCTACAGTTGATTCTAAAGTTTAATTCGTTGGTGCAATGAAAAACAGAGCTTAAATTGATTACATTAGTGTGCTTTATTGCTTAGCTTGAAAGACAAGTATGTTCCTATATAGTTGTTCTCTAAAGATAATGGTAGTTTTCGTATCTCGTTGTCAAAAAGTTCACGTTACGACTGCGCAATGGTTTAAAGTTGACCTTTTAACTTACTTAACACTTTTATTATTTTACTTGAAGATAAAAATAAACATTTTGGTAAAGTCTTAATGCCTTTTACAGTAGCTATGCTATATTGTGCCTTATACGGAAGTTGAGAAGGGAGAAAATTGTTTATATCGTAGGTACAGTCTGCATAAAAAATAGCAGTGCAAGTAGGCCAGATTGTTTTCTTTCTATATAGAACCATGAAGTTGGCTCATGCTTAAACTTCATCTTCACTAAGTATCGGGTGAGATAATATTTAAACTTGAGCTTATTTACCAATAAAAAAAAAACCTACTTTCACAATCTGTGTCCTTTGTATATTGACGGCCCTTGTGGAACACGTGGTCGCCTGTGGCCTGACCGGTCCTAGGTTCAGACACGTTAATGAAAAAACCTGTAACTGAATTTACTGAGATCTAAGTAAAAACTGTGGTAAAACTTAGTTCCGCTTTGTAGTTTCCATATCATAAGGTTTTTGAAATTTAAATTGTAAATTTTTAACGACTAGACCGAGTTAAAATTTTTTGTCACCATCCGATAGCTAAATTATTCTACAGTTACACAGGTTATCAAGAAATTGTATTTATAAAGAAATTACTACTGTTTCCCATTACTTTAAATATTTTCTTACAAACCTTTGTTCAAAACTGATTAATTGAAACAATGACCCGTTATCCATAAAGATAGTGACGTTATTAGGCGATTTTTTTGCACTTTTTATAGAATTTTACTATAACCCTTTCATTTTTAAATTTATTTTTAACAATGACCCATGAATAAATCTAAATATTAGGCATTTTTTAGTTATTTTTATTAAGTCTATAAACTGCTGCTGATAAACTATGTCCATACAGATTTTCTTCCATAAGACAGATTTTTGAGAGTTTTTGTTTTGTGTTTAAAAATAAGGCGCACAAAAGTAATTTTATTAATTATTCTTTTTTTATTATTGTATACATTCATCTTCAACATACAATAATTCAACATACATAACATACACAAATACAATACTCAATATAATTTTTGTCTTTCAATTTAAATAAAAAGTAAACATCTCAATATTCATACAATTTCTATTAAACACAAGAAACGTGTTGAAATTTAAGATAATATAAGTCATTCTTCCCCTATCAGTACACAGCACAATATATAAAATCATATTTAAAAGGAACAACATACGCTTTCAAATAGGTCTAACTGTTGTCGACCGTATCGACAGACGATAACTATCACTCCATAGTCGACCGCCCATATGTTCGAAAGCTTCGGTATGTCCATACAAAATGACGTGGGAATAATATGGATACGCATTTGACAGAGGAAGTGACCTATACGGTATGTGTGGGATCTCACTTTCAATCATTGAGAAGAATAAAAGGAAACAAACAATTATTATTTATTTGTTACCAAGGAGGTTATGTATGGTGTTCGTAACCCAATTTGGGATTACGTTTTAAGGCATGGACTGAGGCTTATAAATCTTTAAATAGAATTTAAATTTGAATATCAATAAAGTTTGAATTTAGAATTTTTAGATATTGTCTTGATTTATTGGCTGTCGTGGAATTAAAAGTTAAAAAAATATCCTAAAGCGTATTTTTATTTCTCTGATATTTATTTAAATACCTACCATTTTCGTTAGCTTTTAATTCATCTATTTGGCCTCTTGAGCATATCCAATTAAGAAATATGTGAAAAACTTAACACTATTGTGAAAATTAAAAAAAAACAATATCAAAACCGGTTTAGGAAAATTATATGTAAATTACCAATGAAGAAGCTCAGTCTTTATAATTGCAAAAATCTGCCTAATTTCGGATACCTAATATGTTATTTTTCCGATAGTAAAAGCAAAGCGACATAACTTTATTGAAAAAAAAAAAGATATAAACAAAGAGGTCACTGGCATAATATAAAATTCAATGCTCAAAGAGACATGAATCAAACAAAAAAAAACAAAAGTCGTTCCATAGTAATCCCACATTTGAATTCATCGCCCGCCGTGTCGGAAACAGCCGAAACTACCCGATCGCTTGCTATCCCGCTCACACACCATACCAGATCCCATAGACATTCAAAAGTGGACGGTGGTTGTAGTTGGTTGGTAGTTTAAAACATACGGCAAGAAACAAAAACATTATACCCGTGGTTAATATTTACAATGTAATGTAATGTTATTTAGCTGAATAAAACTAAAACATTCGTGTTTTGTTTTGCAGACGTGTGCTTGTGTATAAATAATAGTGTTTATATTGTGGAAAATCGTTTACTGAGGCATACATTGAACGAGCATCATGTAAGTTGGGTTTTTCGATGCTTTTATGGAATAGAAAATAGTTGTACAAGTACCTATATGAATGTAGAGCTTTTTTTTTTTTTTTAAAGTTGTTATTTTAAAAGGTTTTCTATTGTAAATTGAGGATGTCATGAAAAGATCTTCTTGAGTGATAAAGCCGCTAACATTGCCATTGTTTATTTTGTTTCTTCAAACAGTTTTTATTTATGGCAATTAAATTAAGTTGATTTGTATCGTATACCGTCTACGCATTGATTAATTGATTGGCGTACAATATAAACTTATTCAATTTAAGTAAAGCCGGCGAAAGCGCTTTGACCGACCATAAGTGACTTCAACTCAAATGGACACCATTAATTTACTGCGAAAGGTCTTAAATTGAAATAGCCATTAGTTTTTTTTAATAGCTGCTCCTTTTCTTAGTACGGAACACTCTTGGAAGTAGTTTAATATTGCAGTTAAAATAATTATTGAAGTACTTTACTCGTGAGTAATATAATTTATTTATAGTTCCAAAAACATACATGGGTTCAGCTTGAAGTAATAACAATTTGTTGTTATAGATGTTTTCTAACTAAACATCGAGCAAAGTAATTATTTTGTTTTTTATGCATTTATTATTATTATTTTTTGTATTAACGTAAAAAGCAAGAAGCCATTAACATAAATTAAAATATAGGTAACTATTGTTACTAAAAATAAAAACAAAAAAGAATGAGAAAACATGAGAAATGAAAATAACGGTCGGCTGGTGTAGTTGTAAAAACATTGTCTTCTATACCAGAAGTTCTAGGTTCGAATCCCGACCTAATACCTAGTTTATATCCATTATTTATATTTTCAATTCGTAAGTTTTTTATTAAGCTTACAAAGGTATGATGTCTTGCTATACTGCAAGGGCTTTTAACCACTTATAGTACCGCTATGTGGAGTACTCGTTATTGATTCAGAGTACCGATTTCGTGGCTTTTCGCTCCCTAGTTCACAAAATGACTGAAACAAGGAGAGCATGTTACCTACTGCAATCGTATCAAAAAACCTTAAAGAAAACTAATGATTTCTGCATATTCGATTTTTTAGTATTCACTTAAAAATCGGATACGCAGGAATCATTCTTGCGTCTTTCGGAAAATAGGAAAATATTATATCTACGTCCATCGGACTACTACACGCAGACAGAACTTCCACCCGTATATGGTAGATATTACCAAAAAGCCGAAAAGTCGAAGTAAGCGCTTTGACAGCTCCTTTTTGATACGGGTCGCCAAGGTTTGGAATGAACTGCCTGCGTCTCTTTTCCCTGACCAGTATAGTCCTAGTACTTTTAAGCGTCGAGTGAATAGGTTTCTCGTGGATGGACGTGTACCACCTTAGTCTTCATGTTCACTTAACATCAGGTGGCATGGAAGACAAACGTCCCATCCATATTTTATATGAAAAACGTATTCGTTTTCATTATAACTTACTCAACATAGAAAGTGAATATCGCCACCTAGGTGGTTTTTTTTTTGGCGACTGGCAGTAAATAATTAAATGCAATTGTCTACCCGTCATACGTTTTTTCTTTCTCTTACTACTAAGAACTTTGTTCTTTTCATAAATTTTTAGATTGCAAATATCACAAAACTTTTAATGGTGAGTTATTGCTATCTTAAATTTCTAATTACTTACAATTTTTATGCTCAAATCTGGGCATAAGGTTGTGACTGAATTTCTTTGAGCTTTGTTCAAACAGACTCCACAGAACATCGAACTTGTAACTTTCAGTTCCCTTTTAAATGATTAACTAATTGAGCAGAAAAGTCTCTACGTGATTCAGCGGTCAATGCTTCAATAAGCTAGTAGCTATTATAGTCGCAGCGATATGTATTGAAATATATCGTGATTTTTATCAATCACGAAGATTTGCCTTTTACCATTGAACCCATTTTGCTATAAATTCGTTTGAAACTGTTAAACTTGTAAGGTCCATCGCGTATAATGCACTTATGAATGACTTTTTAGATAGGTACTGTAAGAATTCTGTACTCATTAAACGTCAGTGTCGAATGTAATGATAACAAGTTCGTCACCAAGGAAACCTATCTTTAAGCGAATTTCGACCTACTAGCATGTAGATGATTTGCCAAAATGAGCTTGTTGTGGGTCATGCATTTGGTTTGATAGTACATACATACCTACTCGTCCAGTAATTTTGCAAACATAGTACATTCAAAGTCAGATCCTTTCACGACACCGATAACACATTATAGGTTTTATCGCTTCGATAGACTAATACGAAGCTAATATAACATGATGGGGTTTCTTGAAAAGGCATCTAGTTTCTGTAGCACCCAGACCAGTTTCCAGTAATTGGATTTTTTCTCAGCCTAATAAAACAGTAAATATGGAATGGCTGCGTTTAAACACTTCTTACTGCGATAATGAAAGTAATTTGGTAGAAAGCCAATGCTATTTCCAAGTAGGGACAGTCCGTCATACACGTATTTGCTAGGGCTGCCAAAACTAGTGTTGCCAAAAATAAATAAAAAATCTTTAGACAATCACACCTGCTACATGGCCCCAAACCGAGCAAAGCTTGTGATATGGATATGTAATATGGATACCATGTAGCGAACTGGGTGGTTCGATGGTACAAAGATAAACACCCAGACACGAAACATTTTTTTTTCTTGTTCCGTGCGGGAATAAAACCTGCGACCTCATGTTTTGTGCAGTAGCATGTTAGACTACTGCGACGCAGAGGCTGTCAAGAGTTATATTATGAGTTTTTAAGAATATTTTATGATTGTGGTTTCATTATTTCCTTGGGTATTAAATAATCTCTTTAACAGCTGATTACTTATAGGATAAATGTTTTTTTTTTGTTTATATCCATTTATCAGGTAAACCACGCGTTCGTTTAACTCTTAGGTTAAGAAACCAGATAATTGTAAACACTCAAAATCAAAATCTATAAACTACTGTAATTGAAAATATCTTCACATAATTTCTTACATTTACCAAATTTAATTGCGTTTAAATTATTTTACATTTAGGATTTCCGGTTAAAACCAATTTTATTGAATATCATGAACACCTTAATTATATTAATACTTACTTCTATACTAATATTATAAAGAGGAAACCTTTGTATTTTTGTATGTTTGTATTGAATAGGCTCGAAAACTAGAAATTTTGAAATCGGTCCAGGATTTCAAAATTTCTTTTACCATTACTTAGAGGGATTCTTCCGAATCCGTATAGGCTACTTTTTTTCCCGAAAATCCCGCGAGAATCGAAATTGCGCGGGTAAAACCGCGCGCAACAGCTAGTTAGAAATAAAACTGAAAATGCTTGGCAACCCTACGAAACTAGTTGATCTGATGCCCTACGCAGCATCAACTAGTTTTACGTCTTTGCTATATTAACGCAGTCTGGATATTTTTACTAACTTTTACTTGGCGCTTTTCTGTTCTCACCAAACTAGTTTAATTTAGCGATATTATCAAAACCTTCTTACCACATATTAAAAACAAAGTCAGTCGCCCTGCATTCGATTTACTCAAGAACTACTGAACAGATTTTAATACGGTTTCTACTTAAGGCCCAAATAGACTGTTGGAAACAAAACATCAAACCAAGGTGACCTTGCTAGTTTACAACGTGTTTCCAACAGTGAAGATGGCTGTTGACAACCAAATTACATGACCTTGGCGGGTTGGAAACGGCGGTGTTTAGAATCACAGACATACATCTACATAGACAACGCAAGTGCCACGATTTGTATTCGAACCAAGCGTGCCGACTTTTTAAGACCTATTGTAACGTCACAGCTGATATATATTACTGGAAAATACAAAAAGATTCAGAGACACCGATACCGCCGATGAAATCGATTATCAAGACCGATATTGATATTCTTGACTCGATTTTCTAACATACATACATACACGCATATTACAATACATATCAAATCTAGAGGCGACCAACCTTGACATTTGGTTGGGCTTCGGACACGCAAAGGACATGCATTTGCGTTATCTATGAAGATGTATGTCTGTGTTTAGGACTGTGTACGCTTGTTATTGTATATTTTACTATGTAACTATAACTAGAAATGACTCGAGTTTTGAAGCTTTTTATCCTGCGTTTCAACCTTTCCTTCTTTGTATCCTCAATTGCATACAAAACTGCCATCGCGAAGATGTTGTCAACGCGAGAGATCAGAGCACACTGACGATTAAGGGGCGTGGCCTGGCGTGACCTTGGCTTGTGTTCTTGTTTGTCTCCTTGTTGGAAACCACCGTTTGTAACAGTGTGGATGACTCGGAATTGGTTGTCAACAAGTTAACCTTCCTTAACCTTGGTTGGAAGCATTGGTTTTCAACGTGTTGTCAACAGTCTGGCGGCCCTCTTACCTGGGAAATACTTTATAAGGAAGATTTTGTGTAAATACGACTTAAACTGTCGAAGATGCCAGAAAAAGTACAAATCCGGAGCACGTTTTATTAATAGGTAAACCTACTTTCCATGCATTATAATCCAGAAAAATTACGATTGTACGTACGTTAACACACAGCTGACGAATTCAACGAGTATTTGCTAAATACTTGCTGTGTATTTAGCAAATACAAAGCGATAACTGAAATGACCCGATTAGGGCAGGGCTATTGTATAAAATAATAAAGTTTTAAGTTATCACGTTTAACATCAAAGTAATCACCTTTAATCGTTTCACGCTTTGAGAAAAAAGCGTTGAAAGCGAGAAAAAAATCGAATCCCACAAAAATTGACGTTTGTTTTCGGAACATACTATACAGGGTGGAACACAAATATATTTTTCTTCCTGTTTAACTTTAGTTTAAACATAAGGGAGAACGTGACAATAGGTAAAAATATGCAAACGTAATTAGATATTACGTTAATTATTTTTTGAAAAATGTTTTTTTACTTATTCTCATAGACATGCTACGTTTGACCACAGAGTCATAGACGCATGGCATGTTACTAAGATTAATCTGAAAAAAAAAAAACTATTTAATGTTTATATTGTAAACCAGTACTTATATTAACGTTGATAGCGAAATGTATAAATATTCGCCGTGTCTATAAATATCTCTGTAATTATTTTATTCTCTATAATATCAACCTTATGGCAATAAAAAATGCGAAATGCGTGTGAATATTAAATGGTCTAGGCTAGGACATTCCTTTCCCCCAATGTAAGTTTCTCTTACTAACTTGGAGCCTTCAAAATGATTATCTGCAAACAAATGTTGAATATTAATTAATAACCCACACTGGCAGGCCACTTGTGTTGCCCCAAAGAAACATTTTATGGAGAGTCAAAAAGATATATTTATATCCAAGTATAGGTACACCTAAACTGAGGTATAGTTTTTTTAAAACTGATCTATTTTGCTTGATACTTTTATTTATTTCAACCAACTTCCAAAAAAGGAGTCTTTTTTTGTGTCTTTGTTACACGATATTTCGGACAATTGTAAATTGATTTTCACATAGTAGGGACCACCATTTAAATTTCATCAAAATCGGTTGAGTACTTCATTGACAGTTGCAAACTTTTGAAAAAATATGTATGATTTTGGAGAATGTTTTCGTTGATGACATTCTCAACTCAGCCAAACTTTTGACGTGAAGTCAGTTTTCTTAATGCTCTGCATTCAATGATTATTTTATATATCGAATCGACAAGATAAATATTATTTTGTTATTTTATCCTATCATGTTAGCTAACATATATATAGAATTACTCGATTTGATATCATGATTAAGCCCACAGAACCAAAAATGACATATTCTTAAAAAAATACATACTCTTAGTGCCAAATTGTAAGAAAATATCGATAATAGGCCCGATTCATCGTTGTCCATGCCCGCATGCTAGCCCCGCTGGTCACACTTGATCGAAAATGTACCTATTTCAAAATTGGTCATACAAATGACCTTTACGTTAAACTTTAAGGTTAGGTTACGTTTTATAGGAATAATTAATATGTTTTTATTGTGGAATCTTTATAGAGTTTTTAATATTTTTAACCTTAGTCTCACGGTAATTAAGCTAAGAAAAGAACTGCTTTCCAAAAATGTAAGGTTTCTAGCAGATATCATTGTAAGGGGACACAAAGAAATTACGACATATAATGGCATTGGTTCAGTTTAATATAACAGTACAAAGTAGATAAAGGACATGTTATACAGTTTACCAACAATCAAAATAATATTTACTTATATAGAGACACTGGAATATCGAGTTCAAATATAAAGAATTATATCTAAGAAATAAGATCTTTCAAAATAAAATCCCCAGACAATCACACCAACTACATGGCCGCAAACTAAGCAGATCTTGTGTTATGAGATACCATGTCGCGAACTAGAGGGGAACCTAGAATATAAATACATAATATTATAGAGAAACGTCCTGACCCGGATAATTTTTTTCTTGTTTCGTGCGGAAATCGAACCCGCGGCCACTGGCGTCTCAGGCAGACCCTATCGCCATAGAGGTCGTCAGTTTAAAAATCCATGTAGGTAATCATCCAGTTACCATTGTTCAATTGCTTTTTTTTAAATAAATAAATATTTCTGACACTCACACAACATTATCTAGCCCAAATTAAGTTTCTTAAAGAACTTGTGTTATGGATACTAGTTAACTGATATACTTAAGAAATATATAAACATACATATTGAATAAATACATATTTTTTATTAGAAAATAAACTTAAATAAACATATAAACGTCCATGACTTGACGCCTAATATCTGTGTTCATCACACAAATATCCGTCGCCGCCCGGATTCGAACCCAGGATAGTTACGTTACCCCTACACCAGCCGGTCGTCCAGACTACCCCTTCAGAAAATTGACCTATTGAAAAGAAATGGCGAACTCTTATAGGATTCCTACTGCAAACTCTGTGCCAGTCTTACCCTAGACAGAACTTTTAAACTACCTATTTACAATATTTCCTACTAACATTTAAGCTATTTCATTGCAAATGAATGAAATAATAAATCGTTTAAATCTTAGAAATACCTATTCAAATGAAAGTCTAAGATGTTGCAAGTCCTTGACAACTCGACTTTTAAGTTGGCAAACAAATTTGACATATTTTACTGCTATACCTGTCTCGTTTATATTTATTTGTTGAAGGTTGGCTATAATTCTAAGGCTAATAACTTTATTGCGCGTGCGACTGTGGGGCATGGAGAGCTAGTTAACTTGATGCGTACGTACATAGTAAGTGGTTAGATAGAACTCATTAGCTTACAATAGGATAGAACATGGTCTGGTAATCATTTGTTTTTTGGTTGTCGTTGACTATTCATCTTGAATTAATTTATTTGATATTACATCATTTTAGTGCTTGTTTTACTACTCATACATACCTATGTACGTAAAAACCAACGATCCTTTAATTTTACGCCGTATAGCTTTGCTGTTTTTGTATATTAGATAAAGGGTGAGTGTAATAACTGACTAATATAATTGTACTAGCTGTTTCACCCACGCCATTTCAAATCCCGCGGGAGTATCGAGATAAAAAGAATATATCCTATTCGCTATTCCAGACTGTAAACTATCACTATGCCAAATTTCATCCAAGTCCATTAAGCCGTTTTGCCGTGACAGAGTAACAAACATCCAGACATTCGATAGATGTCACTGTAAGTCGATTAAATCGCGTTAGAAGAGTTGTAAAGACTTAGCTATACATATTTACTTTGTAGACTACCTTTATTCGTCCTCACTCACTTTCATACATTGCATTGCAACGCAAGTTTCAGTGTAGGTATTTACAGACACTGGGACTTATTATAAAATATCGCAGGGCCTGCAATGCACCGGTAGTTCCCCTAAAATTGTATGGCCCATGAATGAAGATAATTACCTAGTCTTGAGTAACCCATTTCCTGATTTCCCCTGATTGTGACGTAAACATTTAATTCGATTCCTCTTTATCACGTGAACTCATTTTCGTCCGCATCTGCTTTTACCAGGAATGAAATGAAGGATAAACGCCATTTAGAAATCATTCAAATAAAAGAACATGATTAAAAGTTAAAAGTTTCTGAATACAGCAAGAATATTGTCAGGCCGTACATTTGGCATCGAGATTCCACGCATGAATGAATGTTCCATGATATTTCAATTTGAAAAGACTCAATAACATGTTCCACTTTATAATCTGTTTTCGCGGTTCAGTGAAATAGCCAGCAGATATGAGGAAGGATCCTGAATCTGCAGATCGTTATCATCAGTCGCCATGTTTTATTTTTGGATATTATATTTATACAGGGTGTTAAAATGACGAATAGCCAAATTGAAACGGTTTATGGGAATGACAGTTGGCTAGTTATTGCGACTAATTCAATAATATATAGAAAGTATTCTTTCAACGATATTTTTTGTCATATTTAAATTGCTTAGCGGATGTCAATGTAAGAATTGTTTGCATTAGACAGCGATTCAAATGGTTTGTTTTCTATTTAGACCATGAATAGAAAAACCTACTTTTAAAGAAAATTCAAAATAAAACGTGAAACTAAGGACTAGGTAATATCAATTAAATTAAAAGTACCTAATACATATATAGCTAGACTCTCATCATCCATTTCCATCTGACTACTCACCCTGTAAACATCCTGTATAATTTCGTTAGTTTCAAGTTTCGTGTCGTTATTTTTTATTAACTTAGCGCAAGTGTCCAAAATTTTACATATACCAAGAGAACATATTTTTAAAGTTAGCCCGACAGCTTTCCCACCTTAAAACATACAACTAGCGCCATCTATGGCATCACTTCAGAACTATTAGTCTGGAACAAAATGCGATAACACTTTACATAGTTTTTTCAAGCAAAATATCTACTTGCGGCCGGTGGGAGTTTGCGTTCCTGACAGCTGTCAAAATTATAGCTTTTTTACCCCTTCGAATCGGAAATAAACTTTATTCAGTGGACATAGGAGCTGTCAGGAACGCATTCTCGCAACGGCCGCACTCTAAAAGCATGTAAGTTTATTTTATCAGAAAATGTCGTTTCACACAAAATCGCATAACTTCCGGAGCACGAACGTAGTAATCGGGGCAAACATTCATTGCGATTACTACCTCGAAATGTATTGTTTAATCGACCGACCAACCGTCTCCGGTATGCCACTGTTTACCAACTCGCATTATGAGAGTCGTGGTGTGATTGACTGACATAATTCTTAAGGTAATGGCTAGCTTGCGGTTTGGAATCTGTGAAGTGATTTAATTAGGTTTCTGGGTTATGAGTTTGAAAATATATTTCTGTTAATATAAATGATGTATTGTGAAAATGAAGAAAAATGTTCACAGTAAACCTGGGTACGTACTGCTGACTTTATTTCCTAGTTATAAGTAAAAATTGTCATTTAAAGAAAAAGCTTTTGTAGGTATATGAAGGTAAAACAAGACAGTGTGGGATTCGGTGATAACTAATAAATCTAATCTGATCTAAGTACAAACACCCAAGTCCCCAAACTGACTCCGTTGAGAATCGAACATGGAACCTCTAGTGCTTCGGGCTATTTGGTCCTCGAACCATTGCACCACAGTACACAACTTACAGTAATTCAACTTCATACAAACGGACGAAACGCGAGCTATACCTACGCGGCTCGATCTCGGCATGCAGCCAGTCGCGAGTGTCTACATAAGTTGATTGAGATTTACATTGGTTTGCAGATTGTTTATACTTTAAAACTTAATAATTCATTTTTTTGTGCTTCTCAGTCGAGGCGCATGTATTTTTCGGCCGTTAATTTATTAGAACGATTTGTTATTGAAACGTAGACATGGTTTTTTGGCACAAAACGAATTTTTGTTGAACAGTTCCTATTCAATTTACAAAGTATTTTATTTGTTTATATGAAAAAATTATATTTGCAGTCACAAAACTAAATGGAAGTAAACACAAAGTAGGCAAATGTAATTTAAACACTGAGGCGGGCAGCCATATCACATAAGGTACAAGAGGCATTTAACGGCCACTTAACGAAAAATAATTTATTTTCAATATAAACAGCTTATTGGACAATAAATTTTAAGTTACATAAACGCATCATTGCTTTTTTACTGAAAAATAATAATTTATATGATAAAATATGTACGTTTCACGACATGATAGCCTTTTTTTAAAAACATGATTTCGAGCGTTTTTAGAAATGGTATGTCTATTAGCGCCTGTTTATAAAAAAAAAATTAAAAGCCAGAATATCGTTTTTAGACATTAAATAAAACAATAATGGCCAATTATGTCAAATATTTATATATAGAGAACTAAAAAAGCATACAAAAACGAAAATTTAACAAAAAAATAAAAACTCTTGTGTTAATCTTAAAAATGCTTGTAAAATCTCGAAGTAAACATGTTAGTTGTCTTTTTTGGTTTAAATTATCAAAATAAAAACATTGAACAGCTATCAACCTTTTTATTTGAAAAAAAAAAAAACTATTTTTCATTCATTGGGCGTTATTAAACGTAGTAGGGTAATGACGCCTTTGAAAAAAAGTGGTGGTTTTAATAACGCCCATAAGCAGCAATAATATGTAAATAATCTAATAACTTTCTTCTTTTTTCTCGATTAAGTATGTCATTTTATTGGCCTATAAATACAAATTTTTGTTTAAAAAAATAAGAACTGCGAATAGCTGGTCATAAAATAACTGAATTTTAATGCACTTTTTTAATGCTTCAAAATATTTTGGTATTTATAATAGCGCCCACACATTGTCTTATAACGCCCCAGGGGCTAATGGCTGGGCTTTATTGGACGAGGAGAAGATATTACAGTTTTTGTAATTTTTTGAGGAAATTGACTAAATAACTTAAAAATGGTTTACGGATTATTTAATTTAACTTACGTAACAAAAGAAAACGTATAAAGGAATGCAATAATTGCAGAAAAATAACGGAATTTCATTAAATAAAACACTTTTTAACCGGATTTATCGCGTATATTTACATTTTAAATTTTGACTAATTTTGAAATTTTGACACGTTGCTCGTGACCACGGGGACTGCAAAGACACCGAAACGTCGAGTCAAAATTTAAAATGTAAATATACGCGATAAATCCGGTTAAAAAGTGTTTTATTTAATAGTATGAATCGCGAAAACTTAAGACAATATTAACGGAATTTCGCTCTGAGATATTTTTATCTGAGATATTTAGATCACAGCTTCTCCCTGAAAAGATTTCGGCTCTAGGGTCACGCGCCCGCGCTTGACTAGTCAATATTGGACTATTGTATATGTGCTTAAGTTGCGATGCAACTTATATAAATATAAGTTCACTTTTCGTAGTGCGGGCGTTCTTTAGCAGAGGGCGTTAATTGCCATACCCACCTTATAAACGGATCGTGGCACTGTAGGCATTTATTTCAAAGATGCGGCCGAGTTGACTTACTGTAGATATCTGTACTGTGATTGCGGCATAGAGATCTAGGCCGGAGCTGTTAACCTAAACCTACACGTATTAACATAATATTCCAATTACCATAACAGGTTAAATTATTTGCTCGTACTTATTTACTTTTGATTTCAATTGAATATTGAATTCATATGTATACGTGATTATACTTGGATTAGCGGCTCCTATGTAGTCAGTTTATCGTCGATATAGCAGGTTTAGCACAGTTTAACAAGGTCAGTACAAGAACGATAATTAGGATTTATTTAGCTTTATTAAGCCATTTCAAAACCCGCGGGAATATGGAGATAAAAAGTAGCCTATTTGCTATTCTAGACTGTAAACTATCACTATGCCAAATTTCATACAAATCCATTTAGCCGTATTGCCGTGATAGAGGAACAAACATCCAGACATGCATACATCCATCCATCCATCCAAACTTTCATATTTATAACATACAAAATTTTAGTTCGCTTTTATTCGATAGATGTCGCTGTACGTCGATTAAATCGGGCAAGAAGAGTTATAAATGACTTAGCAATATTTACTAAGTAGACTACTTTTATTCATCCTCACTTTCACAATTATAATAATAACTAGCGAATAAACCTGATATCGTGTTAATGGACCGATCGTCGTCCAAGGTGTTTTTGGTGGACATAACTATACCACATGACAAGAACCTCGTGAAGGCGGAGAACGAAAAGCAACGCAAGTACTTGGACCTTGCACACGAGGTGACCGAAATGTGAGAAGTTATGTCCACCGAAATCATCCCGGTTGTAATATCCGCAAACCCCTGAGCCACTTTTGTCAGAAACCTTGAAAGCCTGGGATTCGGCGGCGGTTCGCTTCCAGCACGCATGCAAAAAGCGGTTTTGCTCGAGACTGCCCGAATCGTTCGCCGGTTTCTGTCTCTCTTGCCCTGATACCCGACCGACTGGTCTTATTGTCGGGTTTTTTCCGCTGAAAGGCGTGTTGATTTTGAAATGCCGAATAATAATAATAATAAATACTCTTAATTGTCAACAAAAATCAAATACATAACAAAATATTAGTCGGATTATATAGTAACTCCGTTCACGATAAAGTTTTCTTGGTATATCTCAAATTTGGTTGAAAGGCATTTGAATAAGAATAGTTTACTGTTATACTTATTAATGTATTACAGCGTCATCTAGTGTCAGTATTCTTGAAACAAATCTATCTCGAAGGAACCAGTATTGTTTTGGGATAAAAATAGCCATTCCAGATCATAAAATATTTTTGTGCAAAATTTCATACCCGTTTTTTGGCCATTTGGCCGTGATTGAGGAACAAATATCCATTCAACCATCCAAACGTTCATCTTTATTAGTAATAAGATAAGATATCAAAGAGTTATGATGATGATGAAGATATCAGCCCCCTGAAGATCTCAGACATCTTACAACCAGTATACGGCCACCTTACTGTTTTAATCTAAAACCTCATTTTCAACCTCAGAAAGTCTCATTAGCCCAGGGTGGGGTCATAGCAAAATGCTGGATGGATCTATAATAGATACTCGTGCTTTAGAAATCTTTTCATTCACATTCCATAAAAAGCTCTTAAAAGGCTCCCTAAAGTAGCACCCTTTTTGATGGGGAAGGTCCTGCATAAGTAGCCACTTGTTAAATCAAAAATGCTTAGTAATGTTGCCCCGAAAATAATAGGAATAACTTGAGGAATAACTGCTACTTAAGTCTTTGTGAAAAAATCTGACTTGACATGCCCTAGAAATTTTTCAATATTTTATGCTACAAAAGTTGAACTTTACGCTATTATTTATAAATTGTTACAAGTACGAGTAAATCTTAAATCTCTGGAGTAGTTACAGAGATGTCAGCGCAGAAACAGAGTACAGAAAAAGCATATTTTGAGAATAACGTACGAACGCTTTGAAAGAAAAACAAATAAAAATACCCATTTTAATTTGGATCAAATCAAAATCAAAGTGTTCTTATAAATATCTAGATTAATAATAGAGATAAAATAATGTAGGTATGGGTGTCCGTCGACCTTTAATTTATGAGGATGACTTTCGTGCTTCGGAGAGAATGTTAAGTAGGTTTCGTTAGAGTTTGTCAGAATTTATTTCGGTGCCCAGAAAATTTTGGCTCTTGGACATCTACCAAACAGCTCTTGGACACCTAGGAAGCATATTGGCCTAAACCTCCTCGGTATTCGGGAGAAAATGGTTCTGATGAAATAACACATTTAATAATTATATTTTTTTATATTATCGTTTTTTAAAGAATAAGTAAGAAAAAACAGATAGCCTTTTTATCCCTGGCTTGAATTATCCATTGTTGTCTTTATTTAAAAAAAAGTGTTACGGTGATATGAAAGTGGTATAATTGTACGCGGCGGCACCGCAGCGGATGTAGAGTTACTTTATTTGCATAACAACGCATTGGGCTTCGGAAACGATCAGTGTTAATGAACTTAACTGTGAAATGTAGCTGTCAATTTTATTTGACGTATTGACAACTTGTAGCAAGATCTTAATTTAATTAATAAAAAAATATAATCGATTAATATTTATCTTAGAAATTATGTGAAATCTTGATTCATTTCTTCCGCATTATGTTCAATTTCGTTCAGAAAAAGCTACTCAACCTTACTTATTTTAAGTTAGAAAAATAGTCAAATCAACATTTGGTACCAACGCGTTTACAGTGCAGTGCAGACTACAATAATTGCAAGCCGTTAGCCGCGAGGCTTACACCTGACAGCCGCGATTGTGAAACGAGCGGCGCTAATACGTTTTTTTGTTAGCGTAGTAGCGATCTCGGGCGAGCGCAACAGTGTGCAGCGTGGGCTGTAAGCGGGTTCATCTCGGTTGAAAGCGGCCCAGCCCTCGCTATTTGCAGACAATGAAGGTTTGATGTGCGCACGCCGGTAGACCAGCGGCAGGGATACGAGTCTACGCCAGTGTCGGGCAGCGAGCGCGACCGGCCGCGCGCAAGACTCGCGACGCTTGCGCTCTGGCGCTCGACGCCACGCGCCGCGCTCGCCGCGGCGTTACGTTTTCCGAATCGACCGTCGACGATACCGCCGCAACCGTGACTGAACCGTGTCAAAAGGTGGGTGACCTCACCTGAAATGCAACTGAAAATACACCCTAAAGTTAAAACCCTAAGTATAGTTTCCACAGCTCGTTTTCAATTCTCGCGTAAACGCAATTTCCTCGTGTTTTTGAATGTCAAATGTTTTCAAATTTTAACGAAGTTTTGGGGCTAATCCCCATTGATGTGAATGTTGTTTGTTTTTTTTTTGTTTTGTAAGTTTACTTGGGTTTTGTCCTTGAGTAAGTTTATAGTCGGTTTATTTTCGTTGGGCTACCTGTGGCTTCGGTGATGTGAGTTTCCGATAAATTGGCCGAGGGTGGATACGGTGAGGGTAAGAGGATTTACGACGAAGTTACGCACCAGTGAATTTGGTCAAGGATTTTTTACGCAGTAGGTATTAAGTTATTTTGGTTTATTTACTTTGAATGTAAGAAGTAACTAAAATAGAAAAGCGACCCATTTAACATAGGTACGTTGTGTGTTCATAATACGAAAAAAGAAATGCATCACCATCATCTTCTAAAGCAACAAGTTTTTTGTGCTTACTTAAATTCTGGTCACTTAATCGAATAATTTCTTACTTAGTAATTTAGCAGTAGAGATGTTTTTATTAGCAAGAGCTAGTTAGGCACCATAGCTTTCGATAATTAGGGGTAAGTTTCTTTATAAGTACTTATTTAGGATAATCTAAAGGAACAAAAAGTACAAATATAACAGTGCTTCTTTATTTAATGAACAAAACTTAATTTTACCTTTACTTAATAAAGAAAAAAATACAACTGTATATTCAAGATGCTTCTGATGTCATTGAAACTCAGTAGTATCATCTAGGGTGTTCAGCGGAGTCGTAAGAACTTTAACAAATATATCATTTAAATAATAAATCACTCATACGTCAAACTACAAATGCAAAATAAAAATACAGAATAAAACAAAAAAGCTCCAAAAATTCTCGTTCGTCCCATGTATCAACCAAAAACTGTCCCAACCCAAATTACCCCAGATCTTTAAATATACATGAAACGATGCGTTCACAAGAACTTTGAATAAATAAAACGGCATTACTTCGGTAGGGACAAGCAAGCGTACATAGCACGAATTGTGTCACGTACTAGAAATAGTCTATACAGTTACTAATATCATCGTTTTAATGATAGGAATAGTGACATCATGGCACGAATGCGACGTTATTTGAAAGAAAATTGTATTTTCTTATGGTTCAATGTTTCAGTTATTGAATTAGAGTGAGTAAGCTTAGGTACTAATGATATATATATATATATATATTTACTTTAGTTTATTTAGAAAACTAACAGCGTTACATAAGTAACAATAATACAAAGTTTCATTAATACTAAAAATAAGGCTAATTATAGGTTTCCCTTAAATACAAATTGGATGTTACGGTATTATTTATGTAAATACATACTTATACTATTCTTATATTTTTACAAAATTAGTACCTAATACCTAATATTTTAGTGATTATATTATTGTTTTACACCTAAAGTAATACTCTTTTCCTGGTTTTAGTAAAATGGTAAATATGAATGAAAAGGCAATAAATATATAGATACAATAAAATACCTACGGATGACAAAAGTACAAAGTAAAAAACGAAGAAAAAGGTAGAAAGTCATATTTAAATATATATAAATTGTATTAATTTTAGAATATTTTTTATATTTATTAATATTGTACGTCACGACTCATTCCACCATCTATTAGGGGTTTAATTTTGTATCTTCTTGTGTTTATATTTTACATTTCACCCGACGATTCGGTGGACAGTTGCCTGCTGAGCTAGGAATAAGGGGAATCTTACAGGGGCCCTTTCAAACATAAAAGATTGTAAAGCGCAACAGAAAAATATACAGGCCTACATTATTACTTTATGCTTTTTAAAACTCAGGTCCTGAAATAATTGTTTTAAACTATCGCGGTTATTTTCATTTTGATTTAATGTATTTACGGGATTCTTACCACGATTTTCGATTTTATTTTCGCACGTCCGATATTTCGATGCTGTGACAGTGCGCGATCATGGTGCTTGTAGTAAATTCAGGTCCTGAAATGTTTTATGTAATTTTAGGACTTTATTTTTTCCTGTAATCACCTTCCTGTACTATCTTTAAAGTCCAACACGGTTTCAATCCACTCTAAAATCCACTTTAAAACAAAAAGGACAAAACTCATATCAAAATTAACAAGCTAAACCCCGATTAGCTGGTCAAACTTACTAAAAAAGGACCAAAACTCGTAACAAATTTAAAGAGCTAGACCCCGCATAGTTTAGGTACAGAAGGCAGCAGATCAAGCATTACATTACCTGACAAATTTCCAAAACCAATTTTGACTAAATGTCGAGGGCATAGAGTTCAGATTCAAATAAAAAAAATGGCAGGTTTTAAACGCTTGATGTGCTGCCGTTTGTACATATGCAACTAGATTAAAACAATAAAATCTATAAACGGTTTGATTAGCCCAGCTCCTAGAGGAAAGCCACTCGTAGCTAAGTAGGTCAATGTGTATTGAGGTAGGTCTGAAACGTCGCTACAGTTTCACTACCCTATTTTAGCCTTTGTAGAGTCTTATTCGCTTAGGGGCTGTTTAGAATAGTACCTAATACAGAGTTATGAAAAACTATTCAAAGTTTTGTCTTAACTAGAAATAATTATCCTGCTACAGTCGTGCGTGGATTTACCAGATTTACAGGCCTCTTGGCTATCAAATATCAAAAGATACATACATACATAACTTCACGCCTGTATCCCTTATGGGGTAGGCAGAACATCAGAGGTTATAAGACCAACTGATGTCACGTTTGACTAATGAGGTATTATAATGATTGCGAGAGGCTATTGCAGTGACAGGGGGTCAGCCTATCGCCCACAAAAATGCCAATAAAACCTCTGTCCCTTAACCGACTTTTACAGTATGCCCGGGAAGAGAAGCAGCTGGTACATTCTATGTTTTTCTTTCACTCCCACCCCAGCATGGAAGTAATAGAAGTATCAAAAGATCTTTTCAAATATGACTGGTAGTTTCAAATATTATACGTTTTATTATTATACACCTATAGATTAAACTTCTTGGTGTCCAAGCTATCCAACGCATAACTTGTTATGCATCGCTTTAACAAAAAAGCGAAAAACCTACTCAACTCAAACAATAAAGTCTACGAATTTCACATGTTTATAATATTTTAGCTTTGAAACCATATTTTATTTATGTTTAGTACAGTGGAATCCGTTTATAGTGACATCGAAGGGAATAAAGAAACAAGTCATACTAAACGGACGTCATACAAAGCATAGGTACTGCAAGAATAAATAAACTGTTTAAGTTAGTATGTGATTTATTTTCATAGAGAGGAATAAAATAGAGATAAATCAAAGTAGATATTAATAAGTAGACTCAATTAGTAAATCTACGCTCTGAGGCTCAAATCAAAAAAGCCTTTCAGGCGCCAAAAGTCTTTGGGTATAACGTGACTCTCCCGAACACTGCCAAAGGTGTTATAAATCATACGGTCGGTCACTATAAGCGGACAAAATTTGATAAAAAAGGGTCACAATAAGCGATATCTCACTATAGGCGAAGTCATTATATCCGACTTAGTTATATAATTTATATGAAAACAAAACTTCACTGTGTAAACACGTCATAATGAGCGGTGTCAATATAAGCAGTTCTATTGCATTGCTATTATATTGCACAATTTAAGAATACATACAAAAAAATAATTACATTTTTTTTAAACAATATTTCCCTTGTGTAGGTATTATTAGTGGATATTTTATACAGTACCTATCTAAATAGTTAACCCATTAGATCATTCATATTGTGATTAATTATACAATCAGTTCTAATTACTTGCATCTCAATATGCAAATGCTATAAGCTCTTCATGAGCCATTCTCTTCTACCACAGCTAGCTACAAAGAAACTCGACCCTTCTTTCGCACTTCAAAAGACTTCTGATCCCTTTTTTTATGAAATAGCCAATTTCATGCCCTTATAGAATGAGATTCAAGTTTCAGCTATGTAAAGTACTTAAAGTTACTGAATATCAAGTCTATCTATTTAAATTGAACAAAACAACCGACGATAATTAAAAAATCATGTAATTTAGATTTTGCCTAGTTCTGCCGAAGAAAGACAGTAAAAGAGGAGGTGTTTTATTAATATGTCAACTATGTCTACAAATATTTTTTTGAGCTTCTGTTAAACTTTCAAAATCATTTTTTTTATTTACGTCTTACGAAAAATATTGTTCTTTCCAAACAAATCGCAGAATGTATGATCCTAGATTTTTGATCATTTGTTTAAATAAAAGTACCTATTAAAAGCTTATTAAAAAATCCATTCATACCTGCAAGGGTAGGTGCAGTTGCTATGCAGCTGACTGTACATAGGTATACTTTAACACCTTTAATAAACTGTACATATTGTATGTTTATATAGGCTCCATCTGGCGGAAAATTAGAGCAAGCCAGGAGTTAACATGCTTACAGCGCTCAAATGAACAAGGCATTGGCTTTAGATTACTAGTGCAGATATAGTGGTTAGCACGTAATATTCTGTAGTTTGATATAGCAAGCTGGTAAACATCTTTAGTTTTCATTCGAATTACTTATATTAAGTATAATACTTTTTTAATCGGTTTTACCGCTGTACATATTAATTAACTCGAAGTGACGTTTCGATGTCTGCAGATCACGTGGTCACGAGTAATACGACCACTTTGGCGATGGGGTAAACGTTTCTGCTTCAGACGCCAGTGGTTGCGGGTTCGATTCCCGCACGGAACAAGAAAAACGAAATGATCCGTGTCTAGGTGTTTATCTATATATGTATTTATATTCTAGGTTCCCCCCTAGTTCGCTATATGGTATCCCATAACACAAGCTATGCTTACTTTGGGGCCATGTTGTTGGTGTGATTGCCTGGGGATTTTATTATATTTATTTTATTATTTATTAAATATACTTGTTTAGTTTTCGAGAATAAATTATAACCAGATAAGTTTCGATACTAAAACGTAAACTTACAGTTTTTTTAATGGGTGTATTGTATAAATAGCCATTTTTATAGCCGTGTATCAAAAAAACAATCTTAAAAATATCTCACTTCATAAATATGATAAGTAGCTTTGAAACGGGAAAGAATCGGGCTAAAATCAGTCAAACAGTCGCAATATTTGGGTAAGAAAAACATCTGAAAGGACCCTAAATGTCGACATAACGTAGTTTCATTAAACGTGATCGAATCTTGTTAAAACCGTCTTTTATTTTCGCACGTTTGGTACAATTGCAGATTTTTTTTATTTTACAGCAGCGATTTTTTTTTATCTTACAGTTTTGTTAATTATGGTTTTTAGGAGCGTTGTATATGAGAATGAAAAAATTACAGCTAATAATACTGATTTAAAATAGGGTTAGGTACATTTTTGCTCCCATTTAATGATACAATAAAGTGCGATATGATATCACTAAGCGCTTTGAGTCGCGTGTAGAGCTTATTTCCACTGACCTGCTTTATCGAACGTCAATGTCGTGTCGCTGAGAAATCGCTTATGAAAATCGCTTGTGTGAATAGGTCCTTAGCTGTATTCCCGATAGAAGGATATTCAGTGTAATTATTGGCGCCTCCAACAGAAGGGCAGATAGGTAATGTAATTACTGGCACCGCCGCTAACTATCTAATAACTCAGGTTGACACCGCGTCTTGTCTAATGGGTGGCGGTAATTACTGAACATCAGGTTACTCACTTGTTTACTTCTTATAAATAAACTTGCTTTGGTCGCCGGTTGCAGTTTGGCTTAAGCTGTCTTTAAAATAAAAAGTAGAAGTCTTTTCAAATTATTATTTTCATCGACTTTCGTGACATAATCTGTGATTACTTGAATCGTAGGTAATTTATAGTGATGATTTAATAGTGAGCTTTGAGAGTTTGAGAGCCTACGCTCTGAAGGAAACTGGGTTTAGCTCAGTTTCAAAGATTAAACAGACTAACATACAGAGATATAGTCGTTCCGTATTATAACATATAGAAACAATATATTTATGTTTTGTTTTCATCAAATAAGCCAATATTTAAGTAATCCACGCGAAACAAATAAACAACAAGGGATTATAAATTTTCTATATGTATAAAACTACAGTAAAAAAATCTAAATAGGCACGTTATTTGTGAAGATAATTGAGAGTGTTTATGCAACTTTTTTTTTTTCTAAGACCTAGACTCAGCTTAGAATATTAGTTTCTCTTTGCATGAGGATGTCTCAAAAGGCTCCTAAGCCAATTGATTCCCGCTTTGTGGTTGCTCCCTTAAAAGTCCCTGTAATGACCACCCTTTAGTCTGTCGCTAAATATCACTACATGGTAATATTTTTAATTAACAGCCAAATGTTCCTTTAAACCCAAATAATTTCGTTGGGTAATATTAAAAGCAAAAAGGTCTTAAGTTAACTATCCTATAAATTAAAACAAAGCACAAAGAAAATAAAAGTCTTACTTGTTGTTTTAATGATTTTTAATTAACTGTACTTTTTCTGAAACCTTGAATTCTTTACTCATGCTAAAAACTGATCAAAGCCTCGGGTCGAGTTACCTAAACAGTATAATTTTAACTGTTCACTATTAAAAGGACCTTGTTTGATGTATTTTTAACTTCTATCGTTATAGAAGCTAACCGGTTACACTACGAGTTAATAGAATTAGGTATCGTATGAATGAGTTACTTAAATAGAACGAGATAAAAATAACAAAAGCACATAGGTACATATTTTGATTGGTAAAACGTCAAAAAAATTGGGTCATCCGTGTTAAATACACCGAAACGTCGAGTCAATAATCGAACATACGCGATGAAATCCACTTAAACGTGATTTTTTTAAATAAATTTTAACCTATTCCTAACTGTTCGTTGTCAAATGTCCTCTAACAATTATAAGTGGCCAGTTTGATTTGAAGTTATAATTGAAATCCGCGCGTGAACTAGACAACTCCTATACTTTTCACGTTTACGAGTATACTTTCGTTTTGAGGAAGTCAAGACCGGGCCGATCTCGCAACCATAAACAAACATTATCTGATAGAAAATGAGTAGGGTTTAAATTCCGAACGGTACGAGTGAATCTATATTGGTACCTTTCAATACTGTGTTACTGATTTGCACGGGAAACATTACGATGGTCGTACATACGGTACGAGAATTTCGTTTTGTTTCTGGGTTGTTTTTGAACGTAGCTAATGAACTTTAATTAAATTTTAGAATAATGTTAGAGCTTTATTTATTCGTGTTTCTAGATTTTAGGCATTCGTGGATAGGGTTTCTGAAGTGACACCAATTTGTCCAAGTAAAATACATGGTTAATTTTAATTAGATCATTTCCTTTTGCAGGTAGCCTCTCCACATCCCAACAACATTAGTTCTACAACTTTTTTAAATTAATAGATTTTAAAATTTTAGTTTTCCGCATAAGGTACAGGCACCCTTGAAGGCCCACTTAATTTCAAAGTTTTATCAAATCGTTCCATTATGATAAATAATGAAAAACCTTCCATAGAATCGTAATTTATTTAATAATGAAACATACAAAAAGATAAATCGCAATGTTTCTTGCATAGAGACAGAAATAAAACAAATTTTAAAAACATAGTCGGTGGGCCATCTTAGGAAGGTGGTCACTCAATAAGGCCCGTAGTATATCAATATAAATGTATGCTCAATCATCATTTGAATAAATTTTTCTTTCTTAACTAATATTTAAATACAGTTTTAATTTTAATATAATCAATGAAGTCAAAAAAACAATCCAAAAATTGGCTGTGGGCCATGTTAAATCAATCAAAAATGAAAATAGCTATGAAACTAGAATAACTTTTTAAATTGAGATATGTCACGTATGTAGACATCTATCATATAAGTTTGTAACAAAATATAAATTAATCAGTCCTTTATTCAGTCATGGACTTTTTTCACACTTGTACATGGGCCTTGTTAGGAGTACTAAAAATCTTAACTTAAAATTTTATCTTAGATTGCTAAAATAGGTACTAATTAATTAGGCTCTCCGGCCTTTAATAAAGTACACTTATTGCCACACTCAGAGACATTTATCGGTTAGTTGAGTGACTCCTTAGTATAGACTTTGCTTTTGAAATTTATTCCTTAAGTAAAAGAGTTAAGGTATAATTTCAAAAGCAAAATCTCTTGTTTAAAGATCTCTGAGTGTTACACTCATAACAAATATAAATCTTTATAAAATAAGAAAATAAAAATCTAAAAAGGAAAAAAATCAACAATAAAGATATTTAAATTATCATAAGAACTTTGGTTGCTTTATGAGATCTCATTTTAATTACAATTTTTAATTAAAATGAGAAACGAATTAAATTAATTGGGCACACAAATTGTTCCTCGTCCTCCGTAGTTAGGCCAACACATTCTTCATGATACCAATTCTGGCAGTTGATACATTGACGCATGTCAGCAATTCTGTCCATCTCACATCCATGACAATACCAACCATTGGCTTTTTTGGATGTTTTAGAGGTTTTACTTATTTCTTTAAGTTTCTTAGTCTGTGACGACTTTTCTTCCTTTTAACTTTTTCTTTATTCTGTTTAGATATTTTACTTTTATTTGAGACAACTAGCCGTCTTTCATGTCTGGTTGGTATATCAATAAGTTCTTTTTTTGTGTTTTTCTTCGTGTTATCTTTAACAGCTTCAAACAAATGTTTGGTAATTTTCTGGCCTATATAATTTAACGCTTTCCTTCAAGGTTTCTTTTTAATCGTTGCAAAGTTTGGTGTTGGAATTTGTTTGTGAAACGGTGATTTAGAGGCGGAAGTACCTGCATTTTCTTTATATTTTGCTAATGGTAAATCATCTTCAGATTCCTCTAACTGAACCTGGTTTTGCTCAGAGAGTGGTATAGGTTCGGGTTTAAATTTTCTTCATCTGACTCTGAAGATGAACTATAAACATCAGTAAGTTTTGAAGGTTTTGAAGGATATTGAAAATATTTTAAGCAGGTGTCCAAGTCAACACTGGAACTATCTGAAGTAAAAGAATTTAACCGCGGGCGAGGCTGATTGTTAATTCCAGAAGTCGTAGGAACAGGTGAACAAAATTCAGTGTTTCTATAATAATTGTACAGAAAAGGTTGCCCCTGAACCTGTTTTTGAATTTCCAAGTCATTAAAATCGGAAGATTCAGAAGAAGAACTATAATTTACTAATTTTCTAATATGAGTTGAAGATTGTGAATTTGGTAGTACATTTCTTTGTTCAACGAAATCATATTCCTTCAATTCGCTAAATTCATTCAGAGTTAGAGTAGACGGAGAATAATTTCCAAGATTTTCTTCGCAATCTGTGATATCTGAATCAGAGCAGTTGTCACGTCTTGGCGATATAACAGAACTTCTTAAATTAGAAGCTCGTGGAGCTGCCATATCACAAGTTGCGGAAACATTTTGTTCTGAACCATGTGGATTGGGCAGTTGCGTAAGTATTGAAGGGGCGTATGCTTCTACAGGAATCGCATTAGGATCATACGGAAAGAGGCCGGATGCTCTAAACCCACTGATGATGTTTCCTGTGGTCATACACTTGGACCACACCTTTGTAAAGATTTTGTTAAAACGCGATTTTGTAATCTTACGATCTGGATTCTGATATGCATAAAGCAAGACTTCTTCGTCCCAAAACTGCTCGTAGGATCTATTTACAGACTTGTCCAGCGGTTGCAGTTCGTGAGTGGTATTGGAGGGTAAGCAATATAGTACAATATTATGAGCGTCGGCAACATCAACAATTCTAGCGTCTAAATGAGCAGAAGCCCCATCAAAAATGAGTAAACATTTTTCTGGTGATTTATACCGTCCCAGGTGCTGTATAAAGTCAATAAAAAGATCGGTTGTCATACATCCCTTCGGAGCCATCTTCACTAAGCTGCCAGGTGGCAAATTTTCAGAAAATTCAGGTCTCAACCTTTTGCCCTTAAATATAATCATTGGAGGTACACTATTTCCAGTTGCATTAACACACATTGCTATTGTGACATTTTCTGCGTGTTCTTGAGCGATAAGGTGCACTCTTTTAGTCCCTTTTGCAGCAAAAACTTTCTGTTGATGGTGCAGTGTGAGTCTACATCCCTTTTCATCCATGTTATATAATCGCTCCGGGTGACTACAGATATTAATTTCATCATATATTTTTTTGACGGCTTCAAAATGTTTCAGCACAATGGGCTTGTTTAATTTCTGTGCTCTTGCTGGATTCATTAATTGAGCCCTACGAAGAGATATTTCTGGATTGCGGTTAACAAAATTTTTCAGCCATTTTTTTCCAGCAATATTTTTTTTTTCATTAAAACAATTCGGTATATTATTCGCTTTACAGAATTCATAAGCTTGCTTACGAACAATTTTGGGGGTCAATGGCAAACCTATTTGAGCAAGTCTAATCACCCTTTTACATAAATTCTTCTCTTGTATTTTATCAAGAATTGGGAGACGACCAGTTATCTTTTCAGCAGATTTAGATTTTATATGGTTTCTTAATGTACGCCTTGGTATGCCATATTTTGCAGCTGCTTCTCGTTGAGACATCTGTCTGCTACTTACTGCTTGAAGGGCTGCCTTTAGCTGAGTTTCCGTCCACTCACCGCGCGGTTTCTTAATTGGTGGCTCCATTTTGGGGCTATGAACAAATAAAAAATACTAAGCAATATCGACACACAAAACATGACATGTAGCCAAAAGCCCAATTTCCAAAAAACGCAACTAATGCGAAGTAAAAAAATTTAAAAAAAAATGTTCCATGCCAACATTCAAACAGTATTCATAGTATTTTTGTTAAAATAATAGTTTCATACTTAAAATAAAAGTTAGATAATAGTTTCATAATATTTTTAAAAGAAAGAAAACTGACTAGTTAGTTCACTTGCAATTTATTGTAAACTTCATGTTTTGTTCAATAGACCTAAAAAGGCCCGGGCCATGTTTGGGAAACATGGGGTGGGCCATCTTAAGAAAATTTACCCCGACTTAGTTGCAATCTCGTAAAAATACCAGAAAATGTATAAAATAATGAAACTTACCTGTAGTTTAATGTTAAACAGATTAAACGAGTAGCTTCACTAATAACAACAAGGAAAAGCGCTTTAAATATGTTTATTTTTTAAAAGTTTACTTGACTGAGGTTAGAAAAACGTGCACAGTTTGACACGATACTGAGAACTGTCAGTCATCTTCAAAATGGCGGCACGCTTGGAGACAAACGCAGCTGCAGTTTTGACTATGGCCACAGACCATTGACCTATATCACATGGACTCGAAATACCTACAAAAAAAACGTGCCAACCTTGGGCAACCAAAATGGCCGCCTTAGGGTGGGGGGGGATAGCCTAGGATTGTCAATATTGAATATACTTCAATATTTTTATGTTTTATTAGTGAAATCATAATTTTCAATATTATTCCAACCAAAGAGCTAATTTAAACGAGTGATTGATGAGGTAATTGGTATCTAGGTGTAAAAAACGCACAAGCTGGAAGATTTGGGAAAAAAATTGGCAAACGGTCAGGATATAATGTGCATATGGATTTCACTTAAATTAGGTACCATTACCTACCTACTTAATTGATTTATTTAACAGTTTATGTACACAAAGTAAGATACATTATACCGATGAATGATCTATACAAAGTTAGTAGGTACAAAGGTACTGCTAATAAAGAAATTCCTTGAGACTGGAGAGTTTGATTGAGGAGCAATAATAATATGTGTTAGATAAAATAATTAAACTATAATATTAGATTAAATATACTGAATCATACCTACATAAAAATCTAATATATGAAATAGCAAGCTGACTAACTGATCATCAACGGCCAGCCTAAACCGTTGGACCTAGGAAGCTGAAATCTTACACTTGAGTTCATTTTAGAGCGACAAGGATTTTGGAAGGAATTTTCAAAATTAAAATTAATTTCACTGATGTTCGTGTTTCATTTGAGGTTTGAAAACATAATGACCCCCAAGTTGTTTGCTGTGTCAGTGAAATTAATCACAACATTATCCATGATGATAGGAGGTACTAGTATTACTTTATTAATTAAGAACTAAATAGGTATCGGTTATGAAATAAAAAAAAACACTTCATTCATTCATTCATTTCTAAATAATAACAATTTGTTTAAAAACACATTTTGTTTCAGAAAATCTTGTGATCCAGCTAAGTCTTCAATTAATACAGCTTGTTCCATATTTATTTGATTTTTATTTCGAAGATCATCTATGATTTCTCTAAAGTTAACTAGTTTTTTGTTTTTCCTCCGAAGTTTTTCATTCAGGCACTTAATTTTTTTTTTGCTCATCACACTTTTCTTGAAGCGCCTCAATTTTCTTTTAAAGTGTGACCTGAAAATTAAATATTTATTATAAAATGCTATTTATTAAAATGAATGCAACATTGGCATCTTGAGTTGATTGATATGATATGAAAAAACAAAATTATTTGTTATTCTGTTCGAATATTTTTAAATTATTCCTTATTGTTATAAGACTCAACTTATATTTATTTTACACCACTCTAAGGCTCTTTGAATTAATTGGTTGTTGGTGAAAAATATAATGTTAATTTAACTGTATCCAACTATAGCATGCATGGTTAGATACCTACTGTTATAAGAAAATATGCTTTATAAAAATAAATACCTCTTTCTGAGCTTCTTTTGCAACTGGATGTGGTATTGACAATTGGGTACAAACTGCAGATGTACTAGAATTATCAATAAAATTTAAAATTTCCTGTTCCTGTAAAGAAAGAAATAATTAAAACAAAAAGCAAATTAAAAATTTATTATCATCAACTTGAATTTGACATAATTTAATTACCTAATGTTATATTAAATTTATTTTGATACTTACGGGAAATATTAAAGGAACTGAGTTTTCTCTTAATCTTATTACATCTAGAGTTCTATTAAAACATGTTTCAGGAAAATGCAGTCAGCAAACAAACCACTGCTTTTGCCGAGGATTAATATTTTCTTCACCAACTGCTCTTAACCATTTTTGTCTCAATCCTTCATTTTTTGGAAATCTAGAAACAAAATATTTGTAGGTACTTATTGTATGTAATCAACATCAAAATCCACTAAACATATACATATAATTTTAATCAGAGCATAACCCTATTTTAACTATGAAAATAATTACGAATGAAATAAATAAAAGAGTCTGTTACTCGGAAATAAGGTAAGATACAGATTCTTTTAACATTTATTTATATATACTTAGCTTTACAATTGAATTCAAGAGGTTATATGTGATATTACATGAAAAATGGTACTCACATAAGAAGAGTCAATGCTACTTGATTTTTCTTGCACCACATTTTAAAATGCAACAAGATTGCATCTTGACCTACAGTTTCACCACACTGCGACTTAGTTTTAAACAACTATTTCTTGTTTATTTATGCAAATCTCAAATAAACAAACACTTGACAACGAACTACCACGAAATACGAGCAACCAAGATGGCGAATTGAGGCACGTACCTACAGCTGTCAAATGAACTTTGACAGTATGTGGCACTCATAGCAATAACTAAAATATATATGTCTCTTTCGTCATATGCAAACCTAGCCGTGAAAAAAAGAGAAAAATATATATTTATTGTTCTGTACCATATATGAATGATATTTGTATATGTATAAATGCTATATGTTGACAAGGGCGCCTCTATACAATGGAACTTAATGCCACAGACGCATACACCCGCGAAATTTGAAATGGTTTGAACGAACGCAACTGTATTTTTTTTTAAATGGGCCATCTTGGGAACCGGGCCATCTTCGGTCACACTACCTTACAAAAAATGTTTATAGCCTCTGTTTAGAGGCGTAACGTAACTCTATTTACTCTGAGCGTAGGTATGCCACGCACTGTGCGCAGTAAAATATCTACTACTTCTTACAAAATGTAGAGTAAGGAGCAAAAATTTTTTTTTTTTGTTATTTATCAAGATTTGTAAAAAGTCGTAAAACAAATGTTGTTGGGATTGATGTGGAGAGGCTGCCCGCAAGGGGTGATGTGTTAATGTAAATTGACCCTGTATACGTTATATTATGTAAAATTTAAATTTAACAATTAAACGGTGAAGTTTAGTATGTTTCATGAGACCTATTAAGATACTATTTTCATATCTAAATGCGTTTATGAAAAGCCATTAAACTTTAAAATTAGCAATCGACCTTTTTAAGTATAAATATTTCTATAATCTGTTTGCTCTCTTTCATTCACTAAGAAACAAAGCTCTAAATAAACCTCTGTTAACTGCAATGTTTATTGTAAACAAGGGTTTTTATTTACGACCTTGCCAAACTTCCTCAAACCTCCTTAAACCACGATTATTTCCATTTCAAAATTACCATTTCAAACCCTGTTAATGCCATCGATGTACATCAGAATTTGCGCATTCGTGCCCACAAATTACTCGTACCTTACTAAGGCATGGGGAATTATGTTAATGCCTGGAGCATTGAATATACCTTTATGAATCAAATTATCGGTTGAGGTTGATACCGACACCGGGGCTTGTTGAAATTTTAAGCTCAAAATGCTGTTTTGATTATGATATATTATATTAAATGCTGTTGTAGCTAGGTTATTCTATACTTATATATTAAAACAGTGTTTTTACATTTGAAAACGATCAACTTGGAAACCACCAATCGTATTATCAGAGTCTTTTTTCATTTGATAACCCCGTTCATGGTAATGATTATAATAAGCTTGTTATTCACATTTGTTATTAGAAGTCGTCGTGGCGCCGTGGTTACTGTGTTTATCATACGATATCACAGATTAAGCAACGTTCGGCGGGGTCGGTACTTGGATGGGTGACCGCCGACCATTAATTTCTCTCGATGACTTCCGTGGTTCGGGAGGGCACGTTAAGCGGTCGGTCCCGGGTGCTGTATACTTGTATGCAGTAGTCGTTAGGGTTTGTCAGAAGCCATTTTCGCGCCCTGAAAATTCTGGCATCCACCAGCACTGGGCCAGCTTGGTGGATTATTGCCTATACCTCCCCTTCACCCAGGGGAGAGACTCATGCCCTGTAGTGGGCTCATTACAAAGAGTTGTGATGATGATGATGTAATGCACAATGTAGATGTGGCTAAATTATGAATGCTAATACTTATAATCAAGTTGAAGGGTTTAATGATATATTGTTAGTTTTTATAACGCGCTTATCTCGTCAGTACCTAAGGTTTGCAAAATTCTTTCTGCTTTTTATAAACTCCATCAAAGCCTTTCATTGAAACAAGAGTTCAAAGAGATCAAAAGTTGCACGAGTAAAACCGTATCCAATGAGTCGTAATCTATATTTTACTTCGACTGTAGCCTATTTCATATTAAAAGTAGGAAAAAACTAGGTACCTAAGGTTTTATGGAAGACCGTTTTATTATTATGCGCCATAACGACTTGGCTAATTAAGCTAATATTTTGCGCACAGGTATAAAACAGCCTGAAATAACGCAGAGAGTATTTTCACCCTGTTATCCCCTGACCCAACAGAGTCGAGATTTAGATGGGTGAAACAAAGGGGAGCAGAAAATTAATAATTACATCATAACTTTACAAATTACGAACACATGTCGTTTTTTATGTATTTTCTTTTGTCTTTAACGTTGCTAATAAATTTTTAATTAACAAATTTCAAGTAATGCTCAGTGTTTACTTTTTCAATAAGTAAGTAAGTTTCCCAGTAATTTTTAGAAATATTATGAAATAACTCTACAAACTTCATTTAAGCTACGAAAGTGTGAGTTCTAAAAAACTTGATTGTGTATTATTTTATGATAAGTATAGTATAGATAAGTATCAGTAGAGATGTACTGGAAAGAAGCATCCAAAGTGAATCAGCAGTTACTGGTGATCCGTTCGATTTGGGGTCTAGATTACAAATGAGTTTTTGCAAATAACATTAAAAAAACTCCCAAGCACTTCAAAGATGCAGACATTTAATCTATTTCTCTACAATAAGTTAAAACGGTACTTAGCGGCCAAGTATAATCGATTTGACCCTTTTCCATCACTTCCATTGTCCAATATAAAACGTCTACCTTTGCTTCGTTGATGGGCGCAACCCAACTGGTTTCTATTCCAAACAACTGTTTCCTATGTTTATTTGTACACAATGTGGTAGCTTGCTAGCTGCGTCTCGGCGACTATTATTATTAGCTGGCCTACATCTCGCTTTACTGTTCAATTAAAAGATTTTATTACTCCAAATTTCAATATAAGTGGTATCGCGAAGTGAAGAAGTTACGAAAAATTAAACGGTTTCGGCTTAAAATAGTCCAGATGTAAACAATTTTCTTTCTTGAAAAACTCTTTCGATGCAAATAATTGGTTTGTGTAAAGTTTAACAGACTGTTTACGATTCAACGGTGTTGCTAGCCGTAATTTCAGGAAAACTTTTTTGGGCATGATATTAAAAATAATCGTTTACATTAAGGTATATTTAATTATAGAAATTGGTCGCTTCTTAATGTTCGCAGTCAATTTCAATTATGCCAGTTATTTTAAACGGCTTGTTCAATGATTTTGGTGATGTTGGTATTATGTAGGTATGTAATTTTGTAAACAATTTTGAGAACAATCTCAATTTTACTGCGTGACTAAATTGATATAAAATGAAGTTTTTATTCCATCACTGATGTGTTTTTAATTTTCCAGAAACATAGCAATTCATTGTAAATTCTGGTTTCTCAGAACTCGGGAAACATAATTTTAATTTGTTATTAAGTGTATCTGCGTGTCACATCTTTATACATATCTTAAGTAATACTTACTATCTGCTCGAAATTGAAAAAGATTCGGATAAATCTTATTGCAAAAATTATGTTATTACCTACTGATATTAATAAAGAGCAATTTATTTTTGAAATGTTTGAAACAAAAGTTTGATTCTATTCAAATCTTGTTAAATACCGTTACAATCATGTGTTGAAGTTAAAAAAAATGATTTTTGTTAAAAAATATATTTAATATTTATAGGCAAAGGAAAACTTTGATAGATTAACTAAAACTGAAGAGTTTTTCTAAGCCTGCTAAACCCTGCTAAACAAACATCAGTTGGATGTTTTTTTGCATTTGTTAGTCCAACTCTTTGGTAAGAAATTCATTTGGAATCAAAACTTACACAGCTGCTCAAATCAATTTTGTAATCGTATTCCTTAAACCTTACTTACCTTAAAGATTTCCTTAACACTTTCTCTGATACGGATTCGAAGTGCTTGTGTTAAACTCGCACTTAACAATTTTTTGCTCATTGTCTGACTTGCCGTAAGACATAACAACCAATTTCTGAATTCCTTGCGAATTTTAAATACGCCATCGAGAAGCTATCAAATTGCAGTCCGCCCTAACGAATGTCGATTTCGATTGTATGAGTATGTGAACTGTCATGCAAATAGTATAATATTACTTGAAAGTCTAGTGACCCAATGACCTCCTTCCTTGCAATCGATTCTAAATAACTGCCACAACCTTTATTGTCCTTTGCTAAATACTCTTCGTGTTTATGGGCGCAGTTAATGGTAGCATTGTTGACTTTGTTAAGCTACATTTAGAACTGTCTGTCTTTTGTTCTATTCTGTATTGGTAGCTCTGCGTTTGATCTTATTTTCAAAACATGATAGGTAAGGCTGGGGTTATTATTGGGAATGGAGTTTCAACTGGCTATTTTAAAAATACTGCTGAAATAATATTAATATTAAGAAAAAAAAAAACAAATAAAACGGGCAGAATGGCGAAGATTTGGATTGAATTATAAACGAGACTCAGCATCTTCATTTGCAGGATAACATAATCTTGGAAAATCTACGCCTATGATCCCTACAAGATTTTTATCAACCTTCATAAATCAATGTCTACCAGAGACCTATATTTTTATCTGCTCCATCGATTTAATTCTCATCACGGCGTCGCAGTCTCCACACAACCAGTTATGGACATACAACATACCTCCCACATTGAAGCAGATTGTCCCAGTATTTTCTCTGCACATAATAGAAGCGTTTCACTTTACAAAAACCCATTGCATTCAGTCCGTTTCCGTCTGAATTAATTCCAGCTGTCTGTTGTCTGTACTGTTAGAAAACGCCATCGACCTTGATTTGTGGTGTTTTCAATTAATGTCTGTCACCGCTGTTCATTTCTATTGTTTCGGTTCTCGCTATTCTTGGATGTAGGTAACCATTAGCTACACTTTAAACAATACTCTTAAGCGTGTATTAGCGTACGTAATGTTCAATGATTTTAAACGGCAGCCTTTTTGCATGATACTTTGCTGCAATAGGAAGTTTCCGTAGAAGAAACGCACAAGAATCTGATCTCTACCTTTAAAAAAGTACGTTTACCTACATCCTTTTTAAGGGTCAATAATGCACTAATGAAACTTTGCCTAGCATAGCTGACTCATGTGATGGTTGGCCCCATTTCATATAAAAAAGCATTCGACACAACTTATTCATGTAACTTGAGCAAGGAACAATTCAGACAACACTTGGATTGAATTATGTATCATATTGATTTATGGGATTAAAACATTAATATCAGATGAATTTATGTTATTATTTTCCCTTATTTCACGATGAGTTAATTAAATTAGACTTTACTTACTACGAAAGATATCGTGTATTTTTAGACTCGAAATCCAGTGTTTTGCATGTGACATCATTCTATTTTTGAAATGTCTTATTTGATATTCGAAGTCCTGATGTTTCTCTTGAAATTAAACGTGTTTCGCTTAATGTAAATGCCATTTTACTATGTTGTTGTAAAAATCAGTGACGTAATTTCAAGTAAGTATATCTTGGTAGTAGGTATAGAAAGGGTTTATTTAAAATTTGTATTGAAACGAAACTGATTGGACGGGCTCTTTTATATAGCAGTGCGCGTCTAGTGTAGGTCACAGAGTGATAGGTTTAATAAACTTACTCTGCTGAAATACATACAATAACATTATTTATTACTTTGTAAAGAGAACTCGTGCACTCTCGCAAATGTAATCTATAAAATACTGTACAAAGATTTTAATCTAGTTATGGTCTATGCTATGGGATCTATCAACTGAGTCTGTCGTTTTTATTTGACAATCTGCAGAACCACTGCAAGTATTAAATACGACTTAGACGCACAAGACCACTACAATGCATAGTTTTTGTCGACATTCTTTACACGTATCAATTTATTTACTAACAACAGCGTAACGTCGCAATGACTCAAAAAACCGTTACGAATATTACGAAAGTTATTTAGAACTGTTTATCAGATGATAACAGACACAAATCGAACGTCCATTAGTCGACAAAACTGTTTTGCGTCCGTCATTCCATTGACTTGGCAGTGACACTAATGCATGTTGTTACTGGTAAACAAATAGGGATTATGCATTTGTAAGGAAGATGTTGAACCTAAACAAAGATTTGGAATTCAATGGTTTTGAATAGGTTTCTAGTAATCTAAAAGATTAGACACATGTAGCGTTTATTGTAATGGATTATTTATCGTAAACTATAAAAATTCAAGATATATGATTTGCCAGTTGCGATAGGCCAAAAATCAACGAACTGTCATTGGCTTCCACCAATCACATCCACGAATTGTGATTGGTCATTTCTGTAATACCTACTTTATTTACTCCCAGGTGCGTGTTCGCGAGTTTTACATCGCGATGCAGCGTTGCCCCTACATCCACGAGATGAAAGAGCGACTGCTTGGCGCACCAGTAGAAACAGGGGACCAACGAGATACAGCGGTCCGGGACGTCAGGGACGCATCCCGGGACCGAGTGGAACTAATTCAAGACTCACAAGTCGGGACCATCGTCAAGGTACTTAAAAATATTCTATCCTATTCAAAAATAGAATTGGAAGTATTAGTTTTAGATTAAGTTTTAAGGAAGTAAAAGACTAATAAAACATTATCAGAATACTTCAACACCGCGGTATTTGGGGATGGGCCTAAAAAAGCGTCTTCGCCAGCAAAACATTTAAAAATAGATAACAATCTTGAGTTTTAATTCTAAAACTAAATTACGTTTGTGATTCATGTTATATTTGTCTTCATTATTTTGACCTACACGTTTTACTTAACTTTTTTCATCAATTTAGGCTAAATATGTATATCAGCCAAATCTTCATTGGAAGATTTTACACCTAATTCCCTTTCCAGCTGAATTCCGACGGGTACGGGTCGCATACGTCGCCGGCGCGCGCGCCGCTCGTCACTGACGAGTGCGACGCGCCGGCGGACGAAACCGAGGCACTGACGCCTTCGGATGTCATCCTCCGATACAGGCCGTGCTGCACGCCTGAATCTAAGCCTAAGAATGCCAAGTAAGTTAATTAGTTTTTAACTTCCATTCATAACTACACGCCTGTATCCCTTATCGGGTAGGCAAAACCCCAGAGTCTATAAAACCATCTGATTTTATAGCCGTTTGACAATTTCGGAGGTATTATAAGGATGGAGAGAGATACTATTGCAGTGATAGGGGGTCAGCCTATCGCCCGCAAAAAAGTCACTTAACTGACTTTTAAAGTATGTCCGTCAGTGTGCAGTCCAGCATTTTTTTAATTGGTGGCTAAAGGCACATTCGATCTCAATCGGTGGACGAAAAGGATCGCACAGTGTGTAAAGATAGGAATTAGCTCTTTATAAAACATTACCGGAATCTATTACAGCCACAGTGGTGATATTTAGCTTCATTATTTCTATGAAGGGTCACAGTTAGACAGAAGAATCCAGTAGGAGCCATACCAACTAGCAGGAGTCGTTTCGTCACCTTTCGCGAGTTTTACGACACACTTATCTAGGATTAGTGGGTCAATTCTAGCCCGACCCTTACCTTTTATTTTTAGCTGTAATAGGTAGAAGAAATGGCCGGTAAAATAAAGCAACATTTAAATTTATCTCCATAAATGTGGATCTAATGAAAGTTTAATGAAAAGGTTTTATAATAACTCTTTCCTGAATATCATTTACATCGCAGTAAGTTATGACGAAATCCATGATAATAAAATCATATTACTGCAAAATTAACAAGCTGTCTATCCCTGCTTAGATAGGTGGACTTAGGTGGACTTGGATGGAAAGGCACCACTGCATTAGGATAGCCTGCGAGCGTTGCGAACTTTTACTTCAAAAACTACTGAAGTTATTTTGACCGGTCCGGTAATTAATTATATCACCACTAACAAGGCGTACAAGTGTAAATCTGATGGCTTAAAGAGGTAGTAGCTACAATTTACCGGTTTCTAAAGGTCATCAAATAATACTGATTATATAAAAGTACCTCCTATACTTTATAAAAAAAATCACTTAAGGATATAAAGGAGTGCTCAAAATATACCTGTTTTGAAGGATATTAAAATAAATTATTGTTAAGAAACCTATTCTAGATTTATAGTAGACGGACGTGTAGGTAACACGTGAAGATACCACTTGTAGGTAGGTATTTTCCACTAAGTGGCGTGGAAAACAAAAGTCTAATACATACACTCGGTTAGTATTTCATAATCTTATGTTATTTAAAAAATTCAGTTTAAATTCACGAAATTCAATCCTATTACATCTGGTTTACATAAATTGTACAGAAAAAGTTGCATAAACAACAACACATTAATAGGTCGTTGTATCGAAATCCAAAAACTAAAACGAGGTTAACAGAAGCAATAATAATGTGGTGAGGTAACTAAACTTTCTTGAATTTTTTTATAAATAGGTCAAAGTTTCCTCAACTCAAACTCTTTATTTCGTAAGTATTTAAATACATTTGAAATAAGTCAAACAATTTACAAATTTAACTGAATCTACCACCACTTCGGAAAGTCGATCTGTTGAGAAGAAGTGGGAAGAAACTCAACAGCAATCATCTTCTAAAAATTATAAAATAAAGCGTACACATTGACCCATGAACGAGTTAGTGATCTTCTGGAGTCTACTATAATATTTATACATTAGGCAATCAAGTACTGAACAGAAACGTAGACATAGATATATAGAGGTAAAGGTAAAAGCAGCGATCCTTCCTTATACTATCACCTTAACTTATAATTACTTTTCAACCTGTTTCTGTTATCCTGTATTATGTATTTTTACTCGACATGTTGTTGTCTCTATACGTAGTTACCGAGGGACTGATAAAGTCCGTTAACATACCTCTTTTATTTAAATCATTAATAGTGAAAATTTAAGACAACACTAGTACAAATAATCAAAAAATATACTTGATAATCATAAGTTTCAAGATTCCTGAGCTTAATAAACAGGCTGCCGGCACTATATGGACAATTTATAACCATTAGAGTGCGGCCGTTGCGAGAATGCGTTCCTGACAGCTCCTTATGTCCACTGAATAAAGTTTATTTCCGATTCGAAAGTTAAAAAAGCTATGATTTTGACAGCTGTCAGGAACGCAAACTCGCGCCGGCCGCACTTTAGTGCATTAAAAACGAACAAATCGTCAATTGTAATTTTTAATAGGCATACATTTATAGACAAATTTTATTTATTTTACACACATTCTCACACTAACACACACATCACAACACAAATTGTTACAGAGGTATAAAATAGGAGTATAAATCAAATATTAATGGGAAGTAAAATTGAACTAATACACTTTGAGTAAAATCAAAAAATAATAATAATAATAGCTATTTTGTTAAATGCTAAAATATAAGTTATAATGATAAATTGTAAAATTGGTAAATTGTAAAATATTTAATAAAATATAAAGTATGAAAATGTTTAAAGGGTTAAAATTTGTAACTTTAGTATAAGTACCTAATGGTAATTACTGCAGAAGAACCTGGTGATCTGTAACACAGGAACTATCCTATCTCAGACACCAGCTCCTCGCATCCTTGTAATTAGTATGTGCTTAGTTTTAAGAAAACAATTGTAAGGAGGAATAAACCTTTATTTTATTTATTTATTTAAATAAAAATTCATTATCCAAAAATAACTCTTAAATAATTAAAAAAATATGATTCACACAGCAAAAATAACTCCATTTTTCCTTGGCACAAACTTCTTGTGAACTGCTCGTATAAGAATAAGCAATAAAAAATTTTCACAGAGAGAAACAACCAAAGTTAACAGTAAAAAGAACATAAAAGTTTCAAATTTTTGAAGCTTAAATTAAAACTGTGAAACTCCATAACTGGGTTGTAGTGGAATAATTCGCGAACTACCCACATAAAAGTTTTTGAACAACGCTAACGAAAACAATGCTCAGCATTTTCCATCAAAGCTAAAAGTATTTCTTATCATCATTTATTTACTTAACATTTAACTCATGATAAAATACTCAAGCCCAATGAATAAATGCATGTTCAAGAGAACTTCCGTTGAATTATTTATGATATACATGTATGTGATTAATTGACCGACAAACGAGAAAACTGCAATGATATGCTTACTCACAAACTTGATTGATGTTGCTAATGTAGGTTCTACCTGAAAGAGAAACTTAGAATTAAGATCACCATAGATAAAGTAGACTTGAACTGTCTATATGTGGACTTCGAATGAACTAAGCAATGAATAAAATGGCAAAGCCTCTTTTTATTGGTACGATTCTACTTTTGACCGCAGTCTCACCTAAGTGTTTAAGAAAGTAAGATCAAAGATGAAGTATTTGGATTCAGAATCGAACTTTTAGTTCACAGACTACTGAAATTATTCATAAAACTTAAACACAAGCTCGACAGAGTAATATTTGACGGCAGATGTAAATATGTATTGATAAACTATTATTGTTGAATAAAAATAAAGGTTATAGATAAACAAATGAATCTTAAAGAGAGTATCGCACCATGAAAAAGCACGGGCTGTTCGGATTACTTGCCCATTGTCGCACGCATTTCCGGCTAGTCCTACGTGACTATAGCATAATAAACCAGGTAATTTATATTAAAAAAAGACAACTCAGTGGAGCTTGGCGTATTCTAGTATAAGCTAACATAAATAATAACCCACTTTGGCGATGGGGTAAACCTGTCTGCCTCAGACGCTAGTGGTTGTGGGTTTGATTCCCGCACGGAACAAGAAAAAAAAATGTTCCGTGTCTGGGTGTTTATCTATTTATGTATTTATATTCTAGGTTCCCCCTAGTTCACTACATGGTATCCCATAACACAAGCTATGCTTACTTTGGGGCCATGTAGTTGGTGTGATTGTCTGGGGATTTTATTTATTTATTTATTATTTTATGAAATTTCATTTAAAAATAGGACTTAGCCAGGAAGGCCACAGGCCCAGAAGGTCTTGTGCCGCACCCAACTCAAACATTACGCCGCGGAAGACTACTTATTGTAGCTAACTTATAGCGGTCACAAAAAATATTTAACGTCGCATCGAATATTTTTGATAAATTAAAGATTTAGAAAAGATAAAAAATAATATAATTCTTAGCAACTGATATATTTCCCGAAGACATAATAAGCACTGATTGGAAAGATCTGTAGGAAAGTTTTCTACAGAGAAATAATAATATATTTTCTCGAGCTTACTGAATTGAGTTCGGAAATATGATATCTAGGCTAGTAATATAAATTCAATTTCATTTTACGACTAGGGATTGATAAGTTATTAGCATTGATGTAGTGAGCAGTTTTATTGCATGTTCGTATAATACGCACGTCTGTGATTCAAGGTAATCAGAGTTTATTAGTAGATTTGTTGTCTTCTAATGTTTTGAGACTTTTGCAATCTATTGTCGGTTTAATAAAACAACTAAGTACGGTGTCTTTAAACACGCCGAAATTTTTAATTCAAAAATTACAAATAAAAACTTGTCATCGTGACAACTTAATACAGCACAAAATAATTCAAGAAGAGAGAACTTTTCATTTTGTAAAATACGTCGTTGAAACTTTTTTTACTCTTTCTTTGAGCCAAAACAATACTTAAACAAAGAGAAGTGGAATATACCACTATATCTTACAACAGCAGAATAATAAATAACACTGCACGTAATATTTGATTAACTCCGACAGGGTTTAATCAAAATGTAACTCGACCCTGTCACGATGATTATCAAATATGGTTGTTCATATCCATTCAAAACACTTAAAAGCGGTCTTCCATAATGGTTATGTAATCACTTATTGTATGCAATAAGCTTGCAAGGCCAAGTTCTTGAAGCAATTATGTCATGACGTTATCTACATAATCATTAAAATTGATCTGATGTCGTGAATAAATGTTTCTGAATATATGCTAGAAAATAGTTCCGTAAATCTTGTGGTTCTTCTTTTAAAGTTCGAGGTCAATGGAGAGATTTATCTAGACGCTAACAAAGACCTAAAGTTGCATTGTTGTATTTAGAGAAAGGGTTTTGATTAATTTAAAGTACTTAATCTTATTTATCCAGATTCTAAGGTTTTAACAACACAGTCGTGTTCAATCTAGGTGAACCTGCTTTTAATTATTCTAATTAATATTGCGTACATGTTAGCATGTATAGTATTTAGAATGCATGTGACAATTTTAACACAGGGAACCTTGCATCACTGTTCTAATTATAGTAGTACGACGAAATGATTACAACAGGTTTTGCGTCAACAATAATAATAAAGAAAATGATCTAATCAATTTAGTAACTTTTATTAATAGTATTGCAGAAATTCTGAGATTCTATATTTGCATTTCTGAAGCATCTATAGTAACAAATCTTGTAGCATAGAGGTTACTCGCACAACGTATCCAAGTTCAACGCCCTCGCAATACATATAGAAGGTCGAGTTCTAAGGAAGTCAATATTGCGCAAACTTCTTTCATCCTTTCTTCGGTGCCATTAAAGTAGTTCCTTTCCAACGAGTTCTTAATACATCAAGTGCATGTGCAAGATTAGGGTTGTCACTAAATGAGGGTGTGTGCAGGTAGGGGAGTGTTTTTTGGTGGGTACGTAGGGAGAAGGGCCGGGTCAGTGGGTCGCTCGCGCAGCCTCCCAATGTTCTCCGGGAGAGACGCGCCTCTATCGACCGCTTGACGCCAAAACTTAGGGTTGGCAAATGCTTAAAATTTTGGATATTTGGTAAAAAAAAAAAAATTTTGATTTTGCGTTTTGATTCGAATCTTTTTGTTAATAATCATTTCTTATACCCTCAACAGTGTTCAAAATAAGTTTTTGTATTTGAGCAATTATATTAATAAAGGTTGAAAAATTGCTATGATTTTAAATAAACAGGATTATTATCTACATAATCCGTTGAAGTATCGTACTTATAAGATTTTAATTGATTCCTTTATGAAATAATTCTATTGTTTTAAAGTGCACTCGAAACGCATTCACAGCAAAATTAAAAGTCAGTACACATGACCAACTGTCCCCACGCCACAACAAGCGTAATCAAAGGAATTAAGACCCTCCGAATTTCGGAGTGCAATTGTAGTAAAATAGGGTGCGTTCGTGAGGGTTTGTGACGCCCCTGTTTTGAGTTCGTGAACCGCGCAGCATCAGTTAATGCGCAACTCTCAGTACAGTACTGTCGGTAGAGAGGATTCGTTGCCGCGCCTTCGTCCATCCCGAACTCACCTTGAAAGATTTGCCCGTGATATAGTAACCTGGCCTTCACCCTAGGAGGATGAGTGGTTAACTAGGAGTTGAACAACTCTGCAGTTATGGGGAAAGACAAGCACCAGCCCACGGAGGCTGAAGTGAAGGTTTCCACTGTGGAGCTGGAGACAGTGGACAATATGGCGACGTTGCCGGTGGGGCAGCACAGGCAACAAGGAAGTGATATCGCGATCGCTGAAAAGCACAACAATGCGAACAAAGAGATGGAGCTCAAATGCGTTCAGACAAAGCCGTCGAAAAAGTAGGTGTAGCTTAAAATTAAACTCTATGTCTTTGTGTTTAAATTCACTTTTAATTTATTCATTTAGACGTTTTTCTCATTTTGATTTAGCTCATTTATATTATAGATTGCAAAAATTATTTACGTTCATTAGAGTCTTTTGATTTAATTAAAACATGCCAGTAGATATTGTGTTAAAATTAATTATAAAATCTTTAATCCCTCGTTTAGTCTTACTCGTAGGTAAGTATGTAGGCGAAACTCCTACAATCTGTTTGAAAATCCACTTGACTTATACTGAGGGCGTACTCCTTATTGTATAGGCATTACTGTAGTCTAGCAGTATTTTTAGAAAGACTGTGTCTTTAAAAATATATTGAAATTCTTTATTTGTGGTATCATTATCAACTATTTATTGTAGCAGAATGTGACAAAATGCCGGCTTGTATTCCAAAAGAATACTAATAAATTCACTTCCTTTTCGAACGTCATTGTACAAAACTTTGTTTGAAAAATGTTCTACTTTCTTTTAACAACTGATTTTACAATAGGAAATGAATCAATTGGAATTAAAGTAAGGTTTAAAATAGTCTGACAATGTTTGAAGAGACGCCCCGTGTCTAATCGGGATCAGAAAGCAAAGAGCGCTTTGTTCGTCGTATGTGAAACTGTGAACCACATTTTTAGAGAATTGATTTACCTCAACTTTATCTACTTTCTGACTTGGTAAAGTTATAGATTTCAAAGATAAAATACATGGATCGTAAGAGAAATTGGCCCTTTATTTAAAAAATGCTGTAATATTTCCAAAGACAATATCCATATTGCCAGGATACACATATTATTTCTTTACTGTACCAGGATGTATGTACAACAAAAGGCAGCAGGTGAAGCGTTTCGAATTTGTCAAAAAAAATTAATTCAATCTGAACTCTAAGCCCTCGTCATTAAGTTCAAAATTGGTAGGGGAAATTTGACAGATTCGTAACGCTTGATTGAGCCTTCTGTAGCAGCCTAATTGCAGTGTACCAGCTGTTTAACTCCGCTGTTCCGAGCTATCTCAGAGATCTTTTCTAATTTCTCTACAAGGAACACGAGAGCAGATCGCGTTCAGCACTCCTCTTTATATATCGCACTGCTTTATCAATTCCTTCACTACAAGAGCGGTGTTCTTAGTAAAGGAATTGATTTCGGATTTTATCACGTTAAATTGTATTTTTCGTTTTCATTTTTAAAATATTGTATTAAGTTTTCGCGTTTCAAAATCTTAAATAAAACACTTTTTAATTGGTATTATCCCATATAGTTCTATTTAACATTTAAATTTTAACGTGGTTACGAGCGTTTGTAAAAGACACTGAAACGTCGAAATATATATTTTACATTTTAACGTAAAAACTTTACATTGTTTTGTTCAACTTCAAAAAGGAGAAGATTTCAAATTCATCTATATTCATTTTTTGGATGTTTATTACGTACGCGATTATTTCGATTTTGATATTTTTTTCATTCGGTAGAACATACTTTAGTGGTCCCATGTAAATTTTATACCGCGCTTTTTGAAAAGTTTGTACCTATTGATGTGTTTTATCAATGAATTCATAAATGCATATACGTAGCATACGTTTCAGTACAGCCAAAGGTTTGGTAAGAACTGAAAAATACGGGTTAAGTCGGTTTTTAATGCTCTGAATTTGTTTTTTTTTATTAGTTTTTTTTATTTTAAAGTATGGATGGAACCTTTGTCTTCCATGACACCTGATGTTAAATGAACATGAAGACTAAGGTGGTACACGTCCATCCACGATAAACCTATTCACTTGACGCTTAAAAGTAATAGGACTATACTGGTCAAGGGAAATACACGCAGGCAGTTCATTTTCGTATCAAAAACGAACTGTCAAAGATTATACTCGTAATTTGACGTTTCGCTTACTTACAAACACAGGGGTCAAAATTAACCGATATATTTAAAAAGTCATTACCGCGGCTACTTTAATATTTACGCATGAACTTCACAACAACTTGCGTCGAACATTTCCGTGTTTACGCATTAAGTTTTAAAAAACACGTTGAACCTTTCGGACAAAGGTTTCTGGATAACCCAGATCAAGTCCATTCATTATTTATTAAAAGGGTCCCAACGAGGAAGATAAAAAGAAGTATGTCAACGTTTTACAAGCATTATGTTCTCGACCCGACGACGAGTTTTTTATGTTAGGGAACAGTGTCGTCAACATGGACAATTAGCATTGCTAGAATAATCGTGTAACTGTTTTCGTGGTAAAAAACAAGCTTTCTTTTCGACACACTTCGATTGTAAGATATGTTAAGTTTTGTTTAAAGTAAGTTGTTCAGTAAAGTTGAACTTTAGATAGTTAATTTACCAATAGTGACGAAAAAAAGAAGCCCAAAAAAGGTAAAAAAGTTTTCTTGAGTTTTCTTGATTCACCATTTAAAATAAAAGACTTATTTAAACGAAGTGATCGCGTATATTATTTTTTCCACTAGTGATAAAACGTCGCTATTGAAACGTTGTTGTCGAGTTGAAGTGTCACAGAATTCGGATAATATGTTAAATGTGAAAGTCCTTCTCAATAAATAAATAATAAGTGAAATATCTGCATCCCTAAGATTTAAAATATATATAAAAAAATACAAAGCGTTTTTAATGCAGGATAACTTATCTATTTATTTATGACCAACAGCCAAAATTAGAAGTATAGTTATAAAAAATATTTCAAAAAAAAATTAAACTCATGAAGTTTTGAATGAAACTTTTAGGTAAAGCCAATTATAGCAGAGTATCACAAAATTAAGACATAGAGCAGTGGGTCAATCCGGCTGCGACATGAAAAGGATTTGTTAAAGGGATAAAATATTTTACAATGTTTACAAAGAAGCTTTACAAGGAAGCTTTAAAGAAATTAGAAATTTTATTAAAAAAAAGTGCTACAATAAAATAGGAATTTCATATGTATACAAAAAATGTTATTCTATTTTCAATAAAAAAGCTCTAAATGCTCTGAACACTGCGTGAAAATTATGTCCCTGCTAGACAATTTTTAAATATTATTTGTGAAAATAAATCACTTACGTAACCTATGAATTTGGATAAGTGACTGGATCTTATTTTATTTTGATATTATGCTCCACTTCTCTTCTGATTCATGGTCAGACACATTTCAAGCAGCCCAACATGGTTTTTCTATAATAACTACATGGCTCACAAACAATCTTCTTACCCTTAATGTTGGCAAAACTAATTACATCACTTTCCACTTACGCGATAACCTACAAAATATTTCTGAGTTCTCCATTATCGCACACAACACTCACAATTGTAATACACAGTACTGTTGTTGTCCAATAGTCAATAAAACTAAGTCAATTAAATATCTCGGCGTTTACATAGACCATAACCTTCGTTTTCTTGATCACATAACCTATCTTACGGGCAAAGTCCGTAAACTAATCTTTATCTTTAAAAATCTCCGCCACATTGCAGACCCCAATCTTTTAAAAATGGTCTACCTCGTTCTCTGTCAATCTCTCTTTAATTATTGCATCACCATCTGGGGAGGTGCAGCTAAGACTCATCTCCTCTCGCTTGAAAGAGCTCAGAGAGCTGTCCTTAAGGTAGCGACATGTAAATCTCTTCTTTTTCCCACCTTCCAATTATATCAGTTCTGTGAAGTCCTTACCGTCCGCCAACTTTTTGTCCTGTATGCAGTACTTCATCAACACTCGTCTACCCCTTTTTCTGCTGAATTGTCCTCAAAAAGAAACAAATACATTATTCCCAGCCACAAATTTCATACCAGTTTTAGCCATAGATTTACTTGCTTCCTAGGTCCGCATCTTTACAATCGTATAAATAAAACCATAAATATTTACCCCCTCAACAAACATCTTTGTAAGATTAAATTGACGAAATGGCTCCTACAACATTCTTACACAAGCACCGAAACCCTTATCTCCTCTATTATATAAGTTATCTAACAAGCCAAATAATATATATATATAACACCATTTTCACAATCACATATGACACCACCTCTACCTATTCTCTATGTAAATCTGTTGTAAATCTGTTTCTTAATACTTTGATATTGTTTACTTTTATAGCTGTACACTTTGTCTCTTTGTTCGCAACTACAATTAAATATACATCTAGGCATTAGGAAATAACACCTCGGGATGCTGGTAACCTGAAGAACATGCTCTGCCTAGTTCAGGTCCTAGCCTTCACATTTGACTTCCTTTTCCTTTGTATTATTGTTTAAATTCTTTGAACATTGTTTATTTTGAATGTTGTGAAGAGAAAAATAAAGATTATTTATTATTATTTTTATTCAAGTCCTTTTTTTTCTCAGCTAACGCTGGTTTAGTCCGTAGTTACGTTATTATTATTATTATTATTACTTACGCAGTAATTTAGAAACTGAAAGAGAAAACAAATGACTAATGAAATGTACCATACTCTTTGCACCTTATTCGGTTTTAATAAGGTTAAATAAAAATGTATGCATTTAATTATATACGACTGTACGTTTTTATTTTCTTCGAAAAACAACCTGACCGATAAATGCTTTAGAGGAACTCATTTATTATAAATATTGAGCCAAAATATTTCTTTTGAGCGAGCGTGTTTGCGATATACTGGTCCCGTATGGTTTCGGCATCATAAATCTTACCATATATAATTATTGATGTCATAGACCCGGATCCTACTAAACCAGAGCCAAAATAGCTATGCAATATTTTTTTCAATGATAGTATTGCACTTTAACATTATTTTATTATTGTTTCAGAACATCTCTGTTCATCATATCAAGCTTTATTTACGCTAAACTGCTGGTGGTGGTATGCATAGCCTACGTCATCAGTGACGTCATCACGCACAATCTACCACTCTACTACTATGAAGGATTCTTCACCTACCTCTATGGCATGAGCATACTGTTCTTGCTTTATGTCTTCTGTTTCCTTCTTCAAGGTACGTTAAGATTTTAATTTAAAAAATAAAAGATTTGTGTTTAACTTCTTTAATTAATATATTTTATTGTTTTGTATAGAGAGTGCCTGCTGCAGTGGCAGTCCTCCCAAACCCAAGCCACCTCCAAAAGAAAAGAAGCCCAAGAAGGAAAAAGAAAAGAAAACAAAAGAAAAGGAAGCTAAGGATGGAAAGGACGGAAAAGATGCTAAAAAAGATGGAAAGAAAGAAGCCAAAACAAAGGACAAACAAAAGGACGCTGAAAAAGACGCTGCCAAGGAAAAACAAACCAAAGATGCTAAGAAACAAAGTCAATTTCAGGTGAGTGATGTCGAAGTTCAATCCAACACAGCACATCCATTAATAAAATTATGTTTTAACAATATCACACGCTCAACGTCGCTTTAGCGTGTCTTGTATTATAACCACGTTAATTTTGTTTTGAATTTTATTATTTTTGTCCTAGGAATAATTTTGTAAAATTTAGATTTTGTTATCACCGTTTTAACCATGCATGTTTTTTGTTTACGTCCCCTTTTGTTTTTTTTATATATCGTTTGGACAGGAGGTGTATCCCCGTAAGATGCGCGATAAAGTTCGCCAGCAACAATTGCAAATACAAATGGCGCATTTGTATGCGCGAGAGCAGGTGAGATTCATCTTGACGCATCTCGCTTCGAAAAACGTGTATAATCATTTGATAGCTTTGGATGTGCTGTTGTAGTGTGTTTTTTGCAATTATGCTTGTGTTTTGTTAGCTCTGTCACCTCGCTTTGTTTGATTTTATCACTCGAAAAGAATTTGAGGAAATTTCAGGAATTTAAACAAACCGACATTTTTACTACGGCAATTTATAATCTGTATGGATTTACTACATTTGTTGTAAGGGTTACTAAACTCTTCGATGAGTCAACCACTCGAGTTACCGGTAATCTGTACCATACATCGCTTCATGGAAAGCCCTAGTAATGAGCTTAGTATTTAAATACGACTGTAAAGTTCCAACCTATTTGTGATTTAGTTCAACCAATCCTAGTTACGGTAAGCAAGGTATAGAAAACACTCCATTCTAACAAACACAACATGTATAGAAGAACTAATTTTTCACGCTAGAAATTAATCAATGAAACAAAATTAACAATAATTTAATTACTGATGATATCTTAGTATGATTTATAATTTGAAGTGTGTTGACTTTCTCATTGTTCTGGATGATTTTGTTTTGCAATATTGGAACTTATTTCCACAGCAGCAAGATATTGTGGAGATGGAATCTGGGCCCGTGGCTCGACCGGCGCGCAGACGCAAGACTTCGCAGAATGATCACAGCCATGGCAGCTTCTTCTTGAGAATTGGAGCGATCGGTAAGATAAAATTGATTGAACTTTTTAATTATTAGCTGTATCTACTCGTTTTTATACGATCTACAAATACAAATAATCTTTTCGTTAACTAATGCTTTAAGCATGACTTAAAAAATTTGTTGATCGTCATTGAGTAAGTTACCTACGTATATTTGTGTGACGTTTTAACACGTTTCTTCAACTACATTTATAAACGTGCATTTGACATAAATTCCTTAGATAGAACGAAATAAAAAAATAAAGAATCAGGCTCTATCGGGATCCTGTAGAAAAAATATTCAAAAACTAGCCAAACGAATATGAAAGCATTATCTCCAGGTGGAACCACGTTACATACAAGTGGTTAGATTTTTTAAATCTTAAAATTATCAGAGGATTCAGCGTACAAAATCAATTTCTTTATGATTAAAACTTTAAGCTTAATATCTATGCAATCTAATTGTATTATTTACTCGTTAAAAATTCAAATATATTTTCACAAACGATATGTTTTTGTTAATTAATAAACTTTCATGAAAGTATAAATTTCTCATAACAAAAAATTTCATGACATTATAAATTTCTGGTTATAGTTTTAGTTACTTAAGTTATTTTTGTCTACTTTTAACAAGAGTCAATCAACTTCGTTTCAGCGTTTGGTCTTGGAACAATGATTTACAACGGACTGGAATTTGGAACATTCTTTGAATTGCCTCTGGAGTCTCCCTGCTATCTCATCTTGAAAGGCGTTAACCCAGTTCTGCAAATGGTGTTCACTTTCATGCAAATGTACTTCATTTTCATGAATTCGCGGGTAAGTTTGCAATACGGGTTAAACTTCTATGAATAAGTCATTTGTATCTTGTTTTATCATTCATACAATTAAAATGCTTTGTAAGGCAAGTTCTTTTACATTTTTGAACAGATATGGTCATAGTTGACTTATTAGTGTCGCGATGTAATCAACTGTGATTATGAGGGTCATAAAACCTTGTGTGGATTTATAAAGCAATTAGTTTAAAGTGACCATTTACAAGACAAATCTCGGAGTAACTGCATATATCCGTACTTTTCAACCGACTTCCAAAAGAGGAGGAGGTTCTCAATTCATCTGTATGTTTTTTTTTGTGTCTTTGTTACACGATGTTTCAGACAATTATGAATCGATTTTAAAAATTCTTGATTCATATGATAGAAGATACGTCATAGTTGGTTCCATGTAAATTTCATCGAAATCGGTTGGGTACTTGATGGAAAATATCAAATTTTCGAAACAATATGTATGATTTCGGAGAATGTTTACATGGATTAGTCGGCCAAAGTGTTGACGTGAAGTCGGTTTTTTTAATGCTCTGCATTCGTTGATTATTTCTGGTTTTAGATTGCAAATTATGTTCATAATAACAAACAATAACTGTACTTACCAATGTATATGAGGTTTTGATAAAAGACCGTATACCATAAATTTTAAATAGGTACATTTATTTTTATTTGTTTAATGCATTTATGGTATCTCTGTCGCTCACAGGAAACAACTTATTAATTTCTGCTTTTTAAATTTTCAGCTCAACATCCATCGTTTTAAAGTGATTGCTCGTTTTGGCCTCATGCACGTTGTCGCAACTAACATTTGTGTTTGGATCCGAACCTTGGTCCTGGAGTCTTTAAAGGAGATCACAGATTACCATGTGAGGAATCCCCTTGGATTAGCCGGCGAAGGAGTTCTTGGAAGTGAGAACCGTTATTTATTATATGTGGAATGTTAACTTCAAAACTAACTTTATTAAAATATATAAGGTCCTCATCTTTCAGAAGTGATTCGCAAGCACACATTGAGGCACTCTGGCAAAGTTTTCGGGGCTGCTTCTACAATTGCCACTAATATTGCATCAAGTACAATGACCTCCGTTAAAGCCGCTGGACAAGATGTTTTAAATGTTGTCACATCCACTAAATTACCTACTACCACGTCTACCACTTGTGAGTATTTTGTCAAAATTGTAATTGGTGTTGGCAAAGAGCTAGATTCGAAATTAATATCAAAAATAACTTGTTCTAGATCAGTAGATTCTAGACAATTCCTTAAAATGTAATTAAATAGACTTACTTTATTTAAAAAAACATATGGATGTAGTCAATGTTTAGAACTTGTCTAAATAATCTGCACGCAACTCTATAACGTGTTTTTAAACAGTTAGGACCAGCCATATAATGTCAAATAATTTAAATGTTGCTTGACACAAGACATTACCTTAGTGTGCCCGATTGTCAGATTGTCCATTCTTTTAGATTAAACAGGAGCATAGGTAAAAAAGCAAACTGTACTTTAGTAAGCTCAATATCCGAAAACGATTAAATTCATCACCAGTTTTACTAATTTAAGTTGTTTTTGATAAATTTACATTTTAATAGATAATTTTATTATAAGATTGTTAAAAATCACCTTACTCTATGTATCTATTTGTAGATACATAGATGCTATTAGTATGACTAATATTCACTAACTTTGCTGTAAATGTTTCCATAACTGCATGTGTGTAACTAAAACTTTTCGGACTAATTCTTTCAGCGACCACTCCCTCACCATATTTCAATGCTGGTGGTTACATCCCCAAATCTAAAATCATCGAATCTGTCAAAAGCACTGTAGGATATGGTAATGGTATGGGATACGGTCAAGATTCATGGCCAAATGATAACCCATTTACAACAAAATCAACGATTGCACCCATTACTGAAAAAGTATCGCAAACACCAACTGCAATGCTAGAAGTGTTCCAATGGCTATATTCATCAACTGTTAAGCCCGTGATCAGTACTGCATCAACTTTCTTACCATCTACTTCTACTTCATCATATTACGCGACAGATAAAGATGAGTGGGGAAATAATATTGAGACTTATCGAATTGATGAACCACCACATTCACCAGGTTTGTCACTGGAGTGTAGTCATCGTGATTTTAGTACGCGTTGCACTTTTTATTTGCGGTCTTTGGTGTTAGTAGGGATTGCACTTTTCACTTCATTATGCACGTTATGTTAAATTTGGGCACTAGGACCTTGTAACATTTTTTTTTATTTAATCCTTTTCTTTTATAAATATTTTGCACGATTTTTTTCATTCACCTACGAATTTAAATATATTACTATATAAGTTATTAAAGTGAAGCAATTATTAAATTCAAACATTTATTTTTCGTTCTTAGCGTCTCCTTACATAGTAACTTCTGTAAGCCATTGCGGTAATTTTATTTATTTTATAAGTTCAATATTTTTGTTCCAATCTGGCTTAGAAATCAATAAAAATATTTACATCATATTTTTATATAAATGTGTTCACGTGTAAAACCTTGGCGATACCTCATTTGCTTATATTATATGTAGATAATTGAATTTTATGCCAGATAAATAAACAATTACGTAGATTTGCAATTACATTTTGCAATTAAATTTTACGCATATTATTCATAACTGCATTGTTTTTTTAGTGAACAACTCAACGGAAATCTTTGAATCTTTTGAAAACCTGAACCCTGCTGCTTTGATTGCTAACATCGACAACACAACTGTGTGCGGAAGGAATCCAATAATGGGCACGATCGTTTCTGATTCGGCGCCATATTTGTACCCCTTCATTATCGAATACTCTTTAATTGGAGCTGCGGTCATATATGTGATGTGGAAACATATTGGACGATACCCGAGGTAATTATAAATTATTTTTGTGTTTGGATAAATCTGTCATAACAATTTTTCTGTAGTTCTTCTCTCTTTGTGATAATATTTAACATACTTTTTTGATGGTATCGATAATTAGTAGTTTCTGTAAAAATTCTAGTATTGAGTGATTGATTTACAGTTTTATAATATTTGAAAAATTAGTTTGGTGTACAAATAGTACCTATTTATTTATTCTGTGCCTAACAAACATTTTAAACAACCGTTATCTTTGATTAGTATCTTCGTAAATTTGTTGGTCTTTTGTTTGGGAATAGAAGTGTTAATAAGAAAATAAAATTTTGTATTGAGTAGATATAACAATCTTTGTGCTGAAATTTCCATATCTCATAACATAGCCCATGCAACCAATAACCCACAATCCATCTAAGCTTTTGCACGATTTAAAAAACTAGAAAAAAAAACTTCGCTTTCACTTGGACCTGGGAAGAATGAGATGATTTCGCGTTATCAAATCTAAAATTAACATTGGAAATTTAAAAAGACAGAATTTGTGTTTGTGAGTCTTATGTGACTTCAAGTCTATCATGAAAACATATATGATAAAACATTCTCGTTATACAGTATAAAACTAGATATTCGTTAGCCCGTATGCTGTCATGTTCGACCAGATCTTTATCTACCATCAGGTAAGATTTTGGTAAAACGTTGGATAAGTCGCAGTTAAAAATACCTATAGGGTCGAAATTCGGAGAAAATGCCAATTTAACGACCTTGAGAATTAAAAACCGCAAATTCTTTCCCCGTCCACGTTTAAACGAGTTTTTAACAAAAGAGGAACGGTGCTGATTTGGGGACATTCGGTTGCAGTGTGGCCAACGATGAAGATCTCGAACGACGTCTGGAAGCTGTTCTATCCCGCAGGGCAGCCGCTTTAGCCGCAGCACAGAGAGGAAACAGAGTTGATTGCGCAGGCGCCTCTAAAGGACTATTCTGTGGCCTTCTTGTCCTAGTCTCCTCTCTCATCTGCCTGATTCTGTTCTTCGTATTGATCAGACACCAGGAGTTGAAGCGACTTTCGATCTATTTGGCAGATGTTTCGCATTGCGCGTTGATGGGACTGTCAATTTTGGCTATTTTGATTGGATTTATTCGGTAAGTTGGATTTATTGCTTTGTTAATAATGTTGCTTTGTTGAAAATAAAATACAATTAATATAACATATTTATAAGTTCAGTTAATAATGCGATTAGAAATTTTAAGTTAAAATATTATATTTACCACTTAGTGTTCCTGTGTTTTTTTTGCTTGACCTTTATTTTATTTTTAGCGCATTTTTTATTTATTATTGTGTTTTTGTTTATTCCCCTTCCTTTCATTTTACCTCAAACCTATTTTCCTTATCACTTTTCGCTCCACTTTCATAAATTTAAAATTTTCACGGATTTAATTTTCCATTGTACAAATCACATTACTTTCACCATTTTGGTTTTTAATTTTTAACTCTTATTATTTTTGCACTTACTACATTTTCATTTTTAATAATTCTCGAACTCCTTTAAATATAACAATCATTGTAACAACCTTTTATGTTAACCATTTTGGTTCTTCCCCCTTATTTTTGTTCTACCTTTTTGGTTATTTTCTTAAATAGTGGTCGTGTAATGAAATGGAGCTCAGATCCTCCTTCCTATACCGAACCAATTCACAGGGTGCAATCGTTGAAGTTCCGTTCTGAAGAGCAATCGGACCTGAATGACATTTTGCTGCGTATCTCTGCATTTGGACTATTCGTGTATGCTGTGTTCAGCGTCATTGCTGGAGGAATGGGCGCGTTCACTCATGAACCGAACCTGCTTGTCATGATTACTGGATGTCTGAGTGTTTTGCAAGTAAGTTATTCTTATTAAATTTTCAAATATTATTAGTTTTTCAACAATAATGGTCGTTGAATTTGAACTACCTACTTAACTTTAGAAACGGAAAATTGACAATGCATATACGATAACGTATCGTCCTTCTCATAGTTTTTGCAACGGTACCAAATATCGAGCACTCAAATCTAATAAAAAACATGGTAACATTGGTTGCTCATTAAACATAAGCACCTCAAGGATACATACTAAACAAACGCAAATGCTTAATATGTCCTGGATTTTTACCGTTAAAACATGGTAACAGCAAAATTGATGGTATGAGTTCTCGAGACCTTAAGCTTAAATAAGTACTAAGCTGCAAAACAATGTTTTTGAATTCAATTGGTAAATACTTGTTAAAAATTATGCATAATTATCGACCATACTTTAGTAAACCGAATGCAGAATGATTTAATTTAACACTGATTAAATCACAAAAAATTCCACCAACATCAAATATAGGTATAATGTAGGTAGCTATAACGCAAGCTATGCGCCTACGAGCTAGATAGTGATGTCTAAAATATATTTCGGTAAGAGACGTTTTTAATTTGAACATAATACATACTGAATACTTAGCGAAAAATTATTAAGCTATTCAAGATTAAATTAAAGCAACATCTTTTTCCACAGGTGATCCTGCAACTGCTCTTCATAGCAGATGTGTCCCGTCGTCGAGTTCACCGCCCTGAACAGGAACGTAGCAAGCCAGGACGCCAGGCTGTCACCTTCCTACTGATCTGCAATGTTACCATGTGGCTGATCTACACGTTTGAAGCGCAAAAGGTTACGGTTAACCCGGTAAGTTGGAGGAATTGCATCCTTATTTCGTAAAAGATTGTTCTATTGTGAGAAGAAAGAATTTGACTTCAACCTTTTAAAGTTGGCCTAGATTAGCTTTACCGCCCCTGGATGAGCGCATTTTATGAGCGTATTGTAAAAGGCAATACGTCCGATTGACCCCCGCTGAGTGGAAGGTCATCTTCAAGGATTGTCTGGCTTGTCAACACCCTTTACGGTCGCCAAATATCATCGCTCCGTCGGTGAAGTGATCCGACAATGTTATATGAAGAGCAAGTTCCTTGCTACACCCGTATGCTGCAATTTTCGACCTCATTTTTATTTACCATATGGTGATATTGAGGTTTTAGTAACCAATAAAACAAGAGTGTTGATGAGATTATAAGACTCAATTTTAACTTAACTGATTTATATCATAAAGCTAAAGAGCTTATTAGTTTAAACGCAGTACTGAAAGTACCAGTAAGATTTTCTTTTGATTACCTTACTCTTGCGCATTGGTTAAGTTTGCGCACGGTATTAAAAGTTAGGCGGGTAACACCGCGCGGAGGTGCTTGTAAATTTATTTTTCTTAAATAATCGCTCCACTTTGAAACCTATACATCTATACATATAATAAAATGGTAGGAAAGTCAAAACTGTACATTGAATATTTTTTTAAAAGAATACTTGGGGTATGATCTACAATCGAAACAGAAACAAAAAATATAGTTTTTAGAATTTTTGTCTGTTTGTCTGTTTGTCTTTCCGGGATAAACTCAAAAAGTACTGCATGGATTTACTTCAAATTTGGCATGAAGATAGTTAAGAAGTCGGGTCAACATATAGGCTACATATTATCACGCTAGCAGTGTTATAATCGTAGGTGCGTTTGGTGCTGCATAGCGTTCACGCAGACGACGTCGCGGCCAGCAGCTAGTATGAAAATAAATTGAAGGATGAAATATTTATCAAAATTATATATTTTTAATTTCAGGTGCAACTGGACTTCTACGGATTCGTTGCCTGGTCTCTGGTACAACGGTTCACTCTCCCTCTGTGCATTTTCCACAGATTCCATTCCGCCGTCACCCTTGCAGAAATCTGGAAAACTAGCTACAAAGCACGTCTGGAATGAATTCCTCAAAGTGAGGGAGAAATGCACCCAAAAGTTAAACTAGTCCAAAACCCATAACGCCTTTGGACGTAGAAACGTAACGTCCTATCCGGGATAGCAATTTCGTAGTTAGATTTGATAGTTTTGAAATCATTGCTGTATTTATTAAAAGTAATAGTGTGACGAATTTAGGAAGTGCTGTTCTTAATGGCCGTAAAGTAAAACTAATCTTTAATATCGTATTGCGTTCCCGGAACACAAACTGTTGGACGACGATCTTAAATCTACTCTAAATCACCCAGTTCATAGTCGTTTTGTCATTTTTTTTTTCATTTTTCATTAACACATTCCGATATTCAAACCACTTTGAACAGTTTTGTATTATTATTAAGTTTCTTGAAAGACTGACTGAGAGATATCGTGACCAGACCAAACATATTTTTTACGCAAATTTTCTTGAAATTCATCAAAATTGCTCAGGTTTATATTTATTTCTTAAAATGAAAGGATGATAATATAGATTGATTGAGAAAAGAGATGTAACCGAATGATATGAAGATTAATAATTGTGAATTCCTGTTGTGAAAAGATCCATCCTATGTTAGATTAAAATTTGTGTGCCATGGTTTTAGGGTTAAGATTTCATTAAAATTGACAATATTTTGAAAAAAGAAATTGTTATTTATCAGTTGTGATCGATAGTGAAGGCATTACACTCATAAAATAAAGCATGGCCTTTTATGGACATGATTGCAGTTTATATAAAAAAGATAGATCGACGTTGTTCTTTTGAAGGTTTTGCGTATCGAAACATATTTTAGATGATAAAAAATTAAATCATATATTAAAGTTTCAGAAAATTTATTAGCTGACGTAATACGATTATAGAATTATGTATTAAATTGTATCTTAATATATTTATTATTTAAGCAAGTATAGTAATTGGCAGATTGACGTTTCTCTAAAATATAGTTATTAGAAATTAAGGGGATTCTTGTTATCGTCTGTTTAAATAGTACTTCATTCATATTTATTGAAATAAAACTCAAGTTTATGAAAAAGCTGCACCTGCTAAATCGTTTAAAATATTATTGCATGGGGCCATATTTACGTTCAGAGACAAAATTTGACAGTTAAATTTGACGTTTAATTCAATTGCAGTCGAGAGCTTATTACGTCAAATATTATGGTGCTGAATTCGTTATTTCGGAAATTTAAATAAGAAATTATTTCGAATTCATAAATAGATGTTTTCATATATACGAATAAAATTTACAGTAACGTCCCTTTAAAGTCCCTTAAACCTTTTTCTTCATTACAATTAGATGTTAAAATCATTTTAATATTTAATAAGTGATATTGGGAAAACTTTGGAAATCTTTGGAAAAATATGTCTAAGTACTTACTAAGATTATTAGAACATTTTTATTCTCGTGCAATTTTAAGCTGAGTATTTTTGTGTAAGTTAAAGTACCTTTATAGTACCTAACCCTGTAATTCACTAAAGTTTTAGAAATATATTTTAATTTCGATGTTACGTTTTACATTTTGTATAAAAGTTTAATAATTTATAATATTTATAATTTTTTATATATTTTAATTATAAGATCAAAGTATCGCTTAAGATTCAAAAGATTGCTTTTCTTGAATGAATGATGCTGGTTAGTTTTCGACTGGTTTTATATATTTTCGTATTTGAAATTAGATTAATATTAAATTTGATAAGCAAGAACGATAATATGATATTGCAGAATAAATTTTTCGAAGCATAACACAAGCAGCTTAGAAGTTTGGGATGGCTAGATCTAATCTTAATGCTCATGGCTAAAACTTTAGAAGAAATGCGATTAGCTTGTTGTAATCACTGCCGTTTTTAACAAACAGTAAAATCTAAACTAGTAAGTATTTAAGTCCTTTGATATAAAAAATCTATACTATTTCTAACTTGTTCAATTTTGTAGTGATATTTACTGTGTACCTAAATGTTTGGGACTATGTGTACCGATGTTTGTAACTTAGTTTTAATAACAAACGTATATGGATACTCAATCAGTGTTAAATAGATACCAAAAATTAAATTTTGGAAATTCTACTTTAAAGTACCTATATAATTACTATAAATGTCTATTTGAATAAATCTAATATAAGTATAAATGTGATTGTTAGTTTTATTTGGTTTCCATGTAGCTTTGCATTATACAACGTGTCACGTAATGAAGAGATAATACTTAAGGGGATTGTATGTTTGGTGATGTAGTTTATAAGTAACAGTAACATAAGTTATCCTTACGGTTCGGCCGAAAAACAAGTTAAAAGTTTGCATCAAAATATCTAAGTGTCAACCCTAAAAACAGCTGTTATAATAAATAAATATTTCTGACATTCACACAACATTATCTAGCCCAAATTAAGTTTCTTAAAGAACTTGTGTTATGGATACTAGATAACTGATATATTTTAGAAATATATAAACATACATATTGAATAAATACATATTTTTTATTAGAATAAACTTAAACATAGAAGGCAATGTATGTTACCGCTACACCAGCCGATCGTCGAAGCCGGTGTTAGCTTTTGATGAAATCTATTTGATAACAGATGGCGTAAAAATAAAGTGATGGGTAACTAAGACAGATACTAGAAATTTTAGCCGGTGCGGGAAAGTCATAAGGTCACTGACTGCGGCACAAGTCTTGTTTTAGCTAATGAGGTTGACTAGGGTTGTCAAAATATTTTGTTGTAAAATAATTAAATAATTTTTTATGAAGGTCTTTACCAGCACTATGATCAGTGCTAATTCTTTTACTGTATATTCTACGTGTGGTATAGAAGCTAATCCTTAAGTTTTATCTCCCCATTTTGTTACACGTTGTATAGTTAGTTCGCTCACACCATCTACGTTCCGTTGACCTTACTTTATGAAAAATCTTTAAATACCCACATTGTTCACCTCATCTAGAAAAATACATATATTACACCTGTGTTCAAAAAGTCCCGAAACCTTGAGGTTATCAATTACTCTTCATAATGGACATTGATATTTTTTTTTATTTGCTTCATACGAAAAACCGTTTCGAGGAATAAGGTTTCTGATTAATTTAGTCGATTTAAAACATTTTAAAACATTGGGGTTTTGTAGATTTTTAACAAAATACATTTGACCTTTATTTAACCTTGATGGTATCAAATCGACTAAGATGTTGATTAAAATCAATTTTGAAATGTGTTTGTTTACAATCCATTTGGTGACATGACATGACTTTAGATTACGTCATTACGTACTAAGGTAAAGGCACTCAATTCCGACGGGTTCTAAAAATGGCACCATATTCCGATATATTCAGAATAACGGCGTTTTAAAGCAATTTACATTTTTTTGTTTGCAAGATAAATTATAACATTAATAATTTATCTGTTCATGTTTATATGAGCAAACGACTGCATTAGTTTGTGTACATTTTAAAATAAATAGTAAGTGTGACGCTAGCAGCTGACTCAAACGCACGCTTCATACAATTCGGACCTCATGCGCGTGAGTAATAGCGATTTGGTAAATAGTGTTTTAAATAATAATTTTATACAGTGTGAGTTTATGTTTAGGTTGCAATATTGGAAGGGTTATATTTTTTATCTAAAACACTGGATATTTTAATATTATATTCACAATATTAGGCGAAAATAGAAAATAAGTTTTTTTTTTTTTTTTTTTGTTTTTCCGCCACAGAAAATTTTGGGCACCCCCTAAAACAAGCTTTAACCAGTAAAGCAAGCTTTAGCGGGAGGAGGATGAATCCTATTACGGACGAATGGGCATTCTATAAGCTGTTAACCCCGGTGGCTAACGGCAAATAGAATGCCCAGACAGTGTGGAGACTCACTCAGTGAAGCCGAGCATACCCACTAAACATCCCCCTTTACGACCTACCTTAATCCAGGTTCTTGATCATTTATCGGAGCGACAGCCAATTGGAGAGAGAGGCTGCGCAGTGAGCGGCATCCAGACGGCTGCCACCAAAAGGAACTGAAAGTGAGAAAAAAACAAAGCTAAGATTAGCAGAAATGACAAAGCTGAAACTAAGATATTATCTAGAGTGATCAGACTCACTCTGAGATAGGAATGCTGGAAAGAAGGACTACGTTTAGAAACGTTGAGCTTGCTGGAGTTTCCTGATAAGGGGAGCGAACTTGGTTAGGACCGGAAGAGCACCGTTGAAACCCTCTGGGCTGGCGTCGAGAGCGGCGCCGAAAGCCAGGATCTCGTCGATGGGAGCGAGCTGGATCCAGAACGCCATGCGGTCTTGAGAACCATTTGCATTCTGGCACTGGGAAGCCGATTTGGCGGCCGGTTGCGATTGAGTCGCGACCCGGCTGCGCTGACCTGGAACGATAGAAGTAAAGGCCTTAGGGGCCTTTGAACTGACTGGAGGGGCGTCCGAGCTAGGCTGCGGTCGCTCTCTCCAGTTCTCGATGGGCTTCACGGTAGCCCTGGCAGCACGCGGTGCCTTGGGGCAGCCGCGAAAGTTTGCTGTGTGGCCTGACTGGCCGCACAAGACGCAGGACGGAGCGGTGGGCGATTCGGGAGTGCGAGAGCACTCCTTAGTCCCATGCGGTTCTAGGCACTTGACGCACCTAGGGGAAGCATGACAATTTGCCGCCGCATGACCATACAATTGGCAGGCATACAATTGGAAAACCACGCTTGTGTGGTACCTCGACGCGGATGTTGGAGAGACCGCACACGGTGAGCTTGCCTCTGAAAATGGACTGCCCTTGCGGGCTCCTCGCTAGGATTACTAGCGCTAGTGGGAACTGCTTGCCTCGGCGGCTGTGCATTTTGTGCACAGATTCGACGGGGAAGCCTTGAGAAGACAAGTCCTCTTGGATTTGCTCGTTCGAGAGCTCGAACGGCACGTTCCTGAGGACGGCACGAATCTTACGCTCCTCAGGGAGGGCGTAAGTGTGGTACTCGAGCTTTTGATCAGCAAGAAGCCGAGTAAGATTCCTGAAATCGGAAATGGAACAGACTAAGATCTTAATAGAGTCACCCACGTTGGATGCTTTACTATACTGGATCTTGGGATTGTGACTACCGCAGAGAGCTGAGACCTCGGTCCAGCGGCTCTTGTCCCGTAGAAAGACGGGGGGCGGAGACTTGACTTTCGGCGGAGCCGAATCTGATTGCGACGCAGGCTGGGACGCCGGGATCGCTGAAACAAAAGGCGCAGGAGCAGACGCCGGTGCGACATTTTGCGGAGCAGGAACAGCGGCTGGAGCAGCTGATACGGATGGAGATAAAGTCGAAGAAGCCTCTTGCTTCTTCTTCTTAGACTTGGACTTTTTGCGAACCTCGGTGAACGGAGCAGGAGATTCTGGAACTAAAGGAGCGGAGTCGGAATCACTACCCGGCGGGGTAGTTTTCCGTTTGCATGCGGTGGAGTCAACCGACATGCAATCTGAAAGAGGGTCGACGTACCCCGCGGGATCTGGAGACGCCGGAGAATCGGTTTGAAATGCCTGAGAAGTTGAGGCGACCTGAGGACGAGCGGACAATTGCTCACGCAAGGACTCGATTTGGGCGAGAAGGGCGTTCTTCTCGGCTTCCATCTGTTGAAATTTTGAGAGCGAGGGACGAGCGGTTAATTCCTTAGTCAAGGAATTCACCCTCCCGTATTGGAAATCAAGATCTTTGCGGAGGTACTCCTTTTCCTCTGCAAGATACTCGACCCGAGAACGCGTGATTGTGCAATGAGGATTCCCACAAGGCATCACTGGGCTGAAAGAAAGTCTATAGACAAACTGCGCTGAAAGAAAGATCAACCTAACACGGACCTATTGCCGGTGAACGGCGGACGATCAGGCTTCGTTGGCACGGTTACGTATCCACCTGACCAGCGATGCTTCGGCCGGCAGCAGTCGGGTCCGCCCTGAAAAGGGCAGATGAATTAGCCCCGACACCACACAGCCTCCACAAGAGAAAACTTTCCGAAAGAGCTTAACTTGGCACCTGACCCGCACGAGTGCGGGGGAGGGAACAAGGGCAGCGCAATACGAACACTCGGGAGCGGCCGCAGACACGACCGTTCGGGAGCGAACGCAAACGGGAAGTGCTAGAAAATAAGCCAGATAAGAAAATATTAGTTGGTTCCTAAATACCGATAAATAGGTACCATGGAATTGAATTTTCATGGATGCAGACTTTTATTTAAATATTGTAAGCAGAACCACAGAATAAGTAATAGTTGGTACAGAAGAATTACTCCGCAAGAAGATCTAAATAAATTCGAGTCTTGCTACGACGCGGTACGGTGGAATTCAGCTCGCACAGCATTACGTACCTGCAAATTTATATACCTAGAAGTTTTGTCTCTTTCTATCGCATGCCTCTTATCTTTTCTTACGCTGTTAGGGTTGCTGCCTAGTGAAGAATAATTAATCTCCTTATTTGTAATTAAGTATCTACCGATGTAGGTATTACTGTTATTCTACCTTTGTAAAAAATATTGTTTAAACTTACCTACAGTACAAAATGAAAAAAAAGTGACGACGAATAATTAGTAATACTACATATGTTTTGTTTGCTAAATTGAATATAATCAAATCCAAACATAATCTTATTGAATATTTGTTTCTTTTTATGTCCATTTTTAAATACTATTTGCGACCTCGATCATAGAATTACTGTAAGTGCTATTAGGTAGGTAGGTATCTACAACGTCCCGATGGGCGCGCGCGTGATACACGACCCATTCGAGTAGCGCCGGCGCGCCGGTGCGCTTCGCTGTAGGTAAATAACGGATGTACCGCGCGGAGTGAGCCAGGCCTGGCAGAACTTAATATTTTAGATCTGATTAATTAAATAACCAATCTATTTCCGATGTATACCTACTATGCCGTCGTAAGTAATTATAGCAGTTAGATTGTTTGTTTTGGTACTTTATTAATTCTTTGTATGGAAAAGCTGTACGGAAAATTAAGTCATGAATGTGTTCTGATATAATCTTGAGTGTGCTTTCTACATTTTGTAGAAGATATCGCAATTGAACATTTATTTATTACTTTAATATTAAACAATCTTTTACGTTTTATAACTCAGAATTAGAATACTTGATTTTATATTATTAAACGCTATTACGATGTATTTAAGTCGGAATAAGGATATATTAGTACTTAATTTCGTAGTAATGGCACACGTTTAATACAGAGTGTTAATTTTTTTACGTCGATTGTTTAACTTTCGTATGATTTTAGCAAGAATATAAATTTTCCCTTCAAAATAACTTTCATATTCCAATATACTCAGATACAGTTATATTATTATAATTGTTTATTTTATTACAATTGTTTATTGTAGGGTAATGAAGCTAAGAAAAAAGCAGGCACTCGGAAGTGGATCTCCAAAATGCTATTAGGTACAGCAATTTATAATGGCAGTAGTGTTTACAAAGTCTACCTATAGTACAATATTCCAGCCACGATATTGCGAGACAAACGTGATAAAAAATATTGTGGTGATATACCAGGCAGAAAAACTATACCTTGCTGTCTGAGACTGGTCCAGACTGAAATAAAAAGACTTGATTTTTTGAACATCTCCCCACCTCCTGTCCTTTGTATTTTGTACACCAAATACATTGGGATCAGGATTTCTTATCGGAATAAGGTGACGCGGACTTCTGCATATTTTTTAATAATTGGACATTTTAAATAAACTTTTATTGTGTAACTATAAGTATATTTCAATAGTAAGATGTATAATACTTCTTATAAAAGTAGCTCATTCCACCGAAAGGTTAATATACCTTTCTTATTTTTAATGTGTTTTTAAGTTATGGTGAAAACACCGCGAAATTAGGTGCCTTTACCTTAATTTAATAAAATCAATATATATTTATAGACACACTTAAAAAAAACAAATTAGTCTCTCAAAATAGGTTAAAGATTTATATAACACAATAAAATAATAGGTAAAAAAAGTTAACAATGCCCATTAGGAAATTCTATGATTGAAAGAATTATTTATAATCAACAGACTCTATTCGGCGCCCATATAATATGTATCTTTTAGCATGGCTTCCTAAGGGGTAGTTCAAAAGTTATAACCTTGTTATTTTATAACTTTCATAACCCAACCCAAGTCATGGATGAAGATTGAAAGGTAGATGTCATTAATACCGTTTACGCACAGTAAAGCTTTTGATAGAAATCAACATAATAAGCTTTTACGAAAATTATCTAATGTCGGTAATATATATAATATAAATAAGAGGCGATCTTCTAGGATGGTTAATATTCTACATAGACAACTGGTCGCAGGCTGTTGTTGTTAGCAATTATATTTCTGGAGATCTAAGCATCCTAAGTGGAGTACCGCAAGGGTCTATGCTCGGTCCATTGCTTTTCATCATATTTGTTAACGGCATAAACCATAATATTGTCTTAAGTTTTCGCGATTCATACTATTAAATAAAACACTTTTTAACCGGATTTATCGCGTATATTTACATTTTAAATTTTGAGTCGCTCATGACCACGGCGTCTGCAAAGACACCGAAACGTCGAGTCAAAATTTAAAATGTAAATATACGCGATAAATCCGGTTAAAAAGTGTTTTATCAGTCGCTCGTGACCACGGGGTCTGCAAAGACACCGAAACGTCGAGTCAAAATTTTAAAATGTAAATATACGCGATAAATCCGGTTAAAAAGTGTTTTATTTAATGGCATAAACCATTGCATTCACAACTCTCATTTGCTGTGTTTTGCTGATGATATGAAAGTGATGTTCTGCGAGGGAATTCTGAAGAGAATTTGATACTTGGCGTTATTTTATTATTATATCTTTCTTTTCGTATTGAGGTTACAATTACAATGATTGCTGCAGATAACATCACCTTTTGCCTTTTACCTACCAAGAGACGAGAAATTGCTGACCTCACTTTTCTGCTGAAGCGGGTGGGTAATTGATAACCCAGAGCTATTGTGTCAACTTCATATTAACTGTCCTGTTAAGCCTCTTAAAAATGATTTGGTTTTATTTTTACCATTAACATTACATGATTACCATATACATGCATGAACCAATTACCGGCAAAATACCTTTGTTTGGCGAGCGTGTCTTATAATTTTAAGATAATTGTGAGGGAGTTTGATCTCGATTTGTTTAACACAAACGTTGCATCAGCATGGCAAAATAGTAATTACCTAGTAGATAATAATAATAAATAATAAAACTCTTTTCAACACACTTGCTCGTAAAGTGAGCGTTATTCTATTGAATTTAGAACTATAAACTGGGCTATAAGTCACGCGTGCATAATATATTATACCCTAGTGCATAATATAATGAATCCTACAAAGTTGAATTGTACCTTTGTGCAAATAACATGCGAGAAAACAGAGCATATTTTATTGGTCCGGGTTATACACTAAATATTTTCAGAAACAACAAAGAGGTTTTATACCACTTCAAATCCATATACATTTTTAAATGTTTGCGCCTTATATTAGTAAAATAAATTTGTATATTAAACAAATTATTCACAGTTTACAATCATTTGTCATAAAATATTTGCATTTACCACTCCAAATTAAACATTTTCACTTAAAATAGGCTGTATATGCTATACAGACATTGACACATTTGACGGAAAAAAAACCTACGCGCATGCGCGAGGTTCGGCGCCATTTTTCAATCACAATTCACAGCTTTGTTATCAAGTGTGTTTGTTATTTTATGACCACGTATGTCTGTCTTTTACTCACAAGTGTGTTGAAAATCGTCGTATGTAACTCGTGAGCGTTGCTAATTACAGTCTCGGCTCATTATTAAGCCCTCGCGTGCGGCTCGGGCTCAAATCGCAGCCTCGTCTGTAATTAGCAACTTAGCTCACTTATTACATAATATACTATTATTGTACACCAACATCGTCGAAGCGCGATTTCTGCCATGCAACCCAGATACCTACTATTTGTTCGAATACATCATTGTACTTAAGTAAGTATTTATAAAATCAATCTTGTTTATCATAACAAGAAGTTAATTTACTTAAATGTTATCAGTACTGCATATGCTTGAGCCAAGCTCGATGGCAACGATGACTATGATATATGTGTGACATAAACCAAAGCCATTAAAAATGGTTTACTTGCATCTTGTGATAACTAAGGTACCATTAATAAAAAAACCGGAAAACTGAAAAATAATATCATGTTCACCTAAATACAGGGTGACTGGTGACAAGTTTTAGATATTGAAGGAGAGCACTCTGTACTCGATTCTGATCATAATATGTAATAAAAGTAGGTTAATTTTTTAGCAGAGTTGCCTATACATAAATAAAGAGTTTTACTAGGTCGATGACTACCTATTCTGTGTTAATAGCGCCGCAGTGCGTAGGATCGTGCCAGTGTAACCATGCGTTGCGTAGTGAATTCTTTAACTTTCGGTTAAGGTTACTCAGAAAATTATTTATATTTACTTTTTATTTAATTTTTTCTTTCCATATATGATTTCAAACTATCGTGTCCTCGAATTTCGAAAGTAACCCACCAGACACCCTGTAGGTATAGCGAGACGTCGACACTCTCAACTGAATGAGTTCGACTATTACCGATTTAAATAAAAAAAGTAAAAGAAATTTTGAACCCAAGTGACAGATTCGTGACAGATTTAGCACAAGAATGCACAATAATTTACACGGAGGAAATTTTGTGGTAATTTACATCTTTACTGTTACTTTGACTCTTTGTTACTTTGTTTTTTTGTTTGTGTGTTTGAAATGCTTGTACTGATTTGGGCAGAGATATACCAGGATAGCCAAGAAGACCTGAGCTTAGTAAGGAACTTGAAATTAAACATTAAGTTAAGTAATATTTTTTTTAATGTAGATAAGAAGTTTTCAGTTTTAAAAAAATAGAAATCAACTAAATTAACAATAATACTTAGTTAACAAAAATGGCACCTTCTTGCCTAATAAAAAATTAGAAGTATTCAGTCTTTAAAATATAGAAATCAACTAAATGAACAATAATACTTAGTTAACAAAAATGACACCTTCTTTCCTAATAAAAAATTTGAAGTATTCAGTCTTTAAAATATAGAAATTAACTAAATGAACAATAATACTTAGTTAACAAAAATGGCACCTTCTTGCCTAATACAATTATACCTAATCAAATTAATAGTCTTTACTATTAAAGGCCTAGTTTCTAAATAACATCACAATAAAATTTCAACTTTTTTATAAAATTAATATAACAAAAAAACTAGGAAAACTTACACCACAAAAGTGTCTGTGTTTATATTTGAAACATATTTATTTTAATGAGTATTATTTTTGGTGAATAAAATTATCTTACACCTACGAGATCATCATGAACAAGGTACCTACTACAACATGCGATTGTAAAAATAACAAAAAGCTACCAACATACTGTTAGGTATTCGATTAATAAAATTTGAAAGAATCTAATTAAGTTATTTTAATCTTCACGATGATGTATTAAATCGACAGTGTTGTCGTTTACGGGTAAGTTTTCCCAAAAGTGCAGTCTATTAACTGGCATGAGGGGGCCGAGTTTATAAATAACATTCATTTTCCTCTCAGAAGTTATTCCTCTTGGAACAGATTTTTGTCGAGGCGGTGGGATGCTCATCTTTATATTCTTTTGCTTTAGGAAATCTACTTCATAAAAACGACTTTCACTAGAGTGATTATTTTTGTACGACATTAATAATGATCCCCTTTTAAACACGGCTTCAGTTATTTCACTCATATATACACGGGGGCATGAATGTTGGAACAATCTTCAAAATCATGAAAATCTTGCACAGCCATTTTCTTAACAACTACATTTCTATTAACATCTGAAACTGCTTTACAAAAGTTTTCAAAATCAAATATTCGTTTTTACTTTTCATTGAGTTTTCTACCCTATGATGAAACTCATCCGCTGCCATAAACATATGGCCACTTTCTAAATACCTCAGGGTAATACTATCTAAGTTAACTTCATTAGAATTGACCAGATGTATTAAGTATGAGAACAATGCCCAGTTTTTATTCTGGCCTGCGCAGTTGTCTAACCACAAAACAATATGCCTAAGATCTCTGTACTCCATGAAGAAAGCTCTGAAACAACTTATGATATCCTCCTTTTTCCTTCCGGATATAGCTTCATGCCAGAGAACTGCGACTGTCACTGCAGCTTTCGTGAATCTTTTTATCGCCTAAGGGAACAAAACTCTCAATAAAAGCGATCAAACGTGGGCAAAACATAACTGTTTTGAATTCCTTTTTATCGCCTAAGGGAACAAAACTCTCATTAAAAGCGATCAAACGTGGGCAAAACATAACTGTTTTGAATTCCTCTATCCGAGGTAACATAATCACTTTTTGGAGATCAACGGCGAAGTAAATAGTATCTGGTTCGTTTTGATTATTAGTTTGCTTATCTGCATCTGCTTTGTACATTGCGCGTGCTGAAATATATCGTTGATGGTGAGCTTCATAATCTTTACAATTTTTACAATTTCTGTGTCTTATTTCAGGATTTGGGTTATGTATAAGAAACTTTTCACACGATTCGCACTCTTCATGTCCTAATTTCGCGAAAGAGATGTTTTGACTTTTAATAACCTATGAGATAATAACCTTTTAATAACCTAGAGAGAACTATGGCATCCGAGGTACTGCATTAAATTGGTTTAAGACATACCTCTCCAAGAGACAGCAATGTGTTGAAATACAATCTATAAATGAGAAATCTGAACTTGTTACACATCGCTCAGACCTCAAGGAAAGCTCTAATGGTGTGCCTCAAGGAAGTGTACTTGGGCCAATTCTATTTCTATTGTACATAAACGACCTGCCACAATTGACAGAACATAAATACTTTCTGTTTGCGGATGACATAGCTGTGATTTTTTCCAAAAACAATGAAACGAAAACCGGCAATGTTACTACCAATTATCAAGATGAAATTAACAATACTATTGAATTAATTATAGAATGGCTATTAAATAATAATCTTCAAGTGAACCTTACTAAAACCCAGTTCATTAAATTTAATACAAATAGAAATTTATCAGAAATGAAAATAGTGTACGAAAATACAAATATAAATGAAGTAGAAACTGTGAAATTTCTTGGAGTTAATATTGACAAAAACTTGAACTGGAAAATGCACATACAACAGGTCTGCAACAAACTGAATAGCTACGTGTATGTCTTAAGTCGTCTTCGTAAAACATGCTCTCAGTCAACAGTGCTGACCGCGTACCACGGATACGTCGCTTCAAATCTTAGATACGGGCTACTGATATGGGGAAACTCATGTGAATCTTATAAAACTTTTGTGGCACAAAAAAAATGTTTACGAGCAATGCTAGGGAAAGAACCAACCGAATCATGTAAAGCTCTATTTAAATTACTTCATATCATGCCACTTCCATGCATGTATATCTTTGAATGTTCATTGTTTGTAAAATGTAATATGCACTTTTTTATTCGCGCGAGAGATGTTGAGAGAACGTTTACTAGAGCAACACGTCATGGAGACCGATTAGTTTATAAAGAAGCACCAAAATTGCAGCTTTATCATAACCAGTGCTATGCGATGTGCATTAAAATTTACAATGCTTTACCAAGACAGTTAAAGTTAATGCCACTAAATAAGTTTAAGTTTGAAATGACTAAATGGTTAAACGATAAGTGTTTTTATAGCCTGAAAGAATATTTTGAACATAAAAAATATTAATCGATACTGTAATTGTTATAAATAACCCATGTTAATGATATAGTGATAATTCTTAATTTATGTTAAGTTTATTCCTCATAGTAACAATTATATAAACGATGAATTTAATCTTAGAAATGTTATGTAGACTTATTATGTCAATGATGTTTAACCTATATGTGTGACACATTCTTCAAATTAATTATTTTGTATACCTACCCAACTAAAAAGATTGCATGCTGTTAGACAGTTTTGTATAAGGAACGTATCATTGTATAACCACCTTTTTTTACCATACATTGAAGCAATAAATATGATTTGATTTGATTTGATTTGAACCTTTTTCTGTAAAAATCATATGAAAACTTAGTCTTGAAGTTGTAGTCTCATAAGATAAGCGAAGAAAAGAAACAAAAGCAAATTTCTTGTGAAGAAAAACGTGGTATATATTTATACTGCACACATGAGTTTACATTATACGAAATAACATGCACAACACTTGAAATAAAGCCAAAAGAAATAACTTATTCTAATAAAAACATTTTACGTTAAAATAAAGTAAAATACAATATATGGCCGCGGATCGAAAAGTGAAAAAAGAATGACAACAGCCTTCATCTGTTGCATGGCCTACGTGACCGGAGGCAGGGAAACACGAAGATTCCCGAGCGTATCCGAACTTGCTATATACCTTATGAAGCCGTGTGTCGGAGATAAAACTATTTACCTAACAGTTTTGGTAAAGTCACTACATCAGCCCCCCCGTAGACTTTAGGTCGAAAATAATCCGGAAAGCGTACAGATCTTCCAGATCGCGTTGTCCTTTGTGTCTTCAAGGTTTCTTCAGGTGCAGGTAAAGTAGGATCTGGCAGCGTTATCTTGGAAGAATTTAAGGAGGATGAATCATTTAATAGATGTGCAGGTTTCAACCTATCGATGGAAACAGTGTCAGGTTTCCCTCGAATATCTATTTTGAAAAATTTATCTCGGCGTTTGATGACTCGGTATGGTCCAGTGTATGGTTGCTGAAAGGGCTTCCGGACAGCATCTTGCCTGACGAATACATAGGGTACTGTGGCAAGGTCTTTGTAAACAAAAGTCTTCGCATTTCCATGACCAGTTGTAGGCGTAGGTCGTAGGTTTTCCATATGGCTACGCAAACGACATAAAAAATCTGTGTAGTCATGAACTTTGTCAGGTTTAGGCGATTCAAAAAATCACCGGGCAGACGTAAGGGTTCACCGTAAACCAATTCAGCCGTAGACGCGGATAAGTCGTCTTTCCACGCTGTTCGAATTCCATGAAGAATTAATGGCAATACTTCTACTCAATTAACGGTAGAATGACACATTATTGCTACTTTCATTTGGCGATGAAATCGTTCGACTAAGCCGTTCGCAGCAGGATGGTAAGAAGTAGTGCGTATATGATGAGCTCCTGTCATATTTGCTAGTCTTTTAAATTGTCGACCTCTGTCTGTCGTTATTCTAGTTGGACAACCGAATCTTGAAACCCATCCCGATATAAATGCTTGACTTACAGTTTCTGCTTTAATGTCAGTTATCGGAATAGCCTCAGGCCACCTTGTGAATCGGTCCACTGCTGTTAGGCAATACTGAAAACCGTGTGAGGATGGTAAAGGTCCAACTAGGTCTATGTGTACCTCTGAAAAACGTTGTGTCGATTGAGGAAAAGCTTAAAGTGGTGAGTTGACGTGACGTGAAACTTTAGTTTTAAACTTTAAATATGTCGTAAGTATTTAATTTCTGTGTTTTATACATCAAAATGATCTATAACATAAATGTTTTCATATTTCAGTTATTTAGTGTTAGATTAACCAATTTGTTTTAATATAAGTTTTTAAACTGGCATGGTCATTATCATTTAAATTAACTTTAGAAACGGGATATTTACCATGTTTTTGATTTATTTTGAGTTCTAGATATTTCGGCACTGTTACAAGCGCCATGATCACGACGGTACTGAAGATGCGGGTAAGCGTGTTTTTTATTCACGGGCAAACAAATCTGTCTACCCGCTTTATTTTGCGTTTCGATCTTTGGTTACCACTACTATTGTCACTGTTTTCACTTAAAGTTAAAACTCGATTTTGTTTTCGACACGCAAAACTCACAGTATCGACTGGTACATTCTTTTTGTATTGAGATGGACTTTTGCACAGCTGGACCACTGGATTCCATGCAGTAGAAAGATGGAAACCGTCTTCACGGTTGAAATTAGGATATTTGGTAATCTCGATAGCCTCTCTGACCAATCTCTAGGTATGTGATGTTTATCAGTTGAGATTACCTGAGGCTTATGTAGTTCGATCCAATGTTGTGTTCCAGCTTCGAGTAGATGTTGTGCTATGGCTGATTTATTCGAGTCATTGTTTTTTACAGCTCTAATGTGCTCCTTTATTCTACAAGCGACTGTTCGTTTAGTTTGGCCGATATATGATAAACCGCAGCTGCAATCCACTTTGTAAACACCAGGATTATCCAAGGGAAAGTTATCTTTAGGTGAACGCAACATTTGACTTACTTTCTTGAAGGGGGTGAAGATAGTGTTGACTGAGAATTTACGTAGTATGTTTGCGACCTTATCTGTCACTCCCTTAATGTAAGGCAGGAATGCTGGTTGTCTCTCAACTTTGTGCTTGCGCTGTTTATGTGTAGTCTGCTGTTTAGTTGGCCCGGCTTTTACTTTGTAGCCATTATTTTGTAGTACCTTTTTGACATGCATCAGTTCGTCTGGTAGGTGGTGTTTGTCGCACAGGTCGTATGCGCGGTTTGTGAGAGATGTTACTACAGAATGAAGCTGTCGTGGGTGGTGATGGGAGTCTGCATGAAGGTTTGTTTTAACAAAAAAGTCTTCCGAAAATTGATCGAAGCTAACCCAAAATAATATAAAAAAAACCGTTGATACTTTTCTCGATAAAAGGATATTTTTAGTGTAATGTTGGTTTTTTAGATCATATTATATTTAATAAATAAGCCAGTCTTTACATTTGTTGGAGGAAATACACTTAGATTTTTTAAATATATTAAGATGTTTCACACAATTCAACTAACTATTGAATTGTTATGTTCGGCCATTTGTAATATGAGACAAATAAATGTGGCTTCTCGTGAACCAAGTAGTTAAATTAATATTTTTTTTGTTTGACTATGTGTTGGTTATTTTTTTAAATTTATCTATTTGGTTTCTTTATATTGCGCGAACAAATTCTTTTTTGAGCGACATAAATTATTTAATACCCAAATAAAAGAAAAAAATATATAAATTTATTTATTTCACTCAGAGCTGGAGCTGATGAAACGGGAAATAGTCAAGAGTAAGTTTATTATGTGACATGACAGATTGACCTCACTCTAACGCCACGCTTTTTGACTCGTGGCGTGACTGAGACGACAACGACCAAAAAAATGACGCTACGAAATCAGACACAACCTTCCGTCGAGCGTCGCCGAAGAGATTAGCAGGAGAACCAAAGTCACCAAGAATGCCCAATGCAAAGCTGAAGGGTACATAGCTCGCAAGACGGATGTAATCTGTTCTGTTCATTGAAATAAATAAATAAAAGACATCTTTTGGCCAAGACATCTTTTTTCTAATGTCATGTTGATTAATAATGTAATATAATGTGTATGTAAATATTTAATTTACATGAATTTAATTTAAAAAAATTGTAAGTAATTCAATTATTTTTTTGTTACAAAATAACAATATTTTTATCGTTTCACATTGTAAATATTTAATTTAAATTTAATTTAATTTAAGAAAATTGTGAATAATGCAATAAAGTCGTTATAAAAAAATAAAAATATTTTTATTTTTTAACAATGTAAGTATTTAATTTTAATTATTTCAATTCAAGAAAATTGAAAGCAGGTCGAGTCGTCTCGGCCGACAGAACACCGGTGGGCCTGGTGTCGTACGGATATAGTGCGTGATCTCCGGGAACTGATGCAGTAACTCGTGAAAACGGGAAACTCCTGCAACAGCTTTAATATGACACATAGCACGAACGGAACTTACATGACCGGTAACTTTTAACAATGTAGTGTTATCTATTAATCGCTTATTTCTAATATCCACTAAAAGATTATAAAAAATTAGAAAATCGACTCCAATAATAGCCTTAGGCACATCTGCAATTACAAATCGCCAGTGAAAATCACGGCGTAAGCCTAAATTAAGTGTTAAATTTATAAAACCAAAAGTAGAAATAGGACTTTCATTAGCTGCAAACAATTCATAGTTTTCTTTAATTCTACGACGGCCAGGTAAATAATTTACAGGATACACACACAAGTCAGATCCACTATCAATTAAAAAATTCACTCGAGTTTTACGTTCAGTAACAAATAAGCGGCAGGCAACCGGTGCGCAGCCACTTGTCATTAGTGACTGCTTTGGGAGTTTTCCTCGTAGTTGCAGGGATCGCGGCACTTCATAGCCCCCGAACCAAAACGATGATGGTACCAGCACATACCGTCGCTACGGGTACGGCTATCGGTGCGGCTGCCAGAATGGTTGTAGCGGCGGCGGTATCGTGATCCGGAGCGTGACCTCTGACGTCCACGAAAATTACGTCTCGTAGTTAAAGTTGCTACTTGCCGCGACAAACTCTCAATGCGCTTGTTCAATTCGTCAAACATGTTTAGTGGCGTAGGTACAGAAAAACAATTGGCCACATGTCCAGGTTTCAGCGTATCGTGTCGCTTCGCCATCTTTAGTTTTTAATGAAACTACATATACTCACAGTTTTAGTACATACATAAGTTGTATCGAGTATAAGTGCACTTTTACTTATCTATGTTCAATTTTCTCGGGTCACCATTTTGTAGTCTCATAAGATAAGCGAAGAAAAGAAACAAAATGCGATGTTGGTCGTAGGAGCGCAATAAAACACGTCTTTCTTGGTTCGTAGTAGACAGTATATTACTCATAATAAGAAACATAACGAGGAGGTGCGTCACACACTACACCTCCCCGGCAATTTAACAAAAAAATATATACATTATATATTTTTTTTAATCAATCATATACTACAATACAAACTTCATATACTTAGGTAATATAGTGGTGGTATAAAGGAAACGGCTTTTTAATTATCTTTTTATATACATGTTTGTTTATTGAAAAGTCATGGTACGACAGATGATAGTTAGAAGACAGAATAATATTTTTAAATTTGATTATAAAAACCGTAGAGGTAATACTACAAAACAAGGTTTTACTACATCCGCCCTTAATCAAAATAAAATATTAAACGTGAACATATAAATTAAAGTTATTACAAAGTAAATAACGATAGGAAACTAAGTTATACCCATATACTTCAAGCATCTAGAATGTTTAACAGGACCTAACGCTTTAGTTAAGACATCAGCCGGTAACTTATCTGTGGGCAAATACTTAAGTTCTATGACCTTTTCATTTACTTTGTCTCTTATAAAGTGAAACTTAACATCAATATGTTTTGTCCTATTATGATGGACTGGGTTGCTTGCCAGTTTCTGTGCACTCTGACTATCGGAGTAAATTATAACATCCGGAGACTTATTCGTTACTTCCGCGATAAATCTTTTCAGAAAACATGCTTCTTTTGTGGCCGAAGCTAAAGCCATATATTCTGCCTCCGCCGAAGACAATGCGACAGTCGGCTGCTTTCGTGATTCCCATGAAACGGGACCACCGCCAAATTCAAAGTAAAAACCTGTATATGACCGCCGATCCACTGGACAATTTGCCCAATCTGCAACCGAGTATCCTTGTAACTGACCATCATTCACTTTCCTGTAAGTAATGCCAACGTCTTTAGTTGCACTCAGATATTGCAGACAGCGTTTAGCGACATTCCAATGCGTTTGGTCAAACTTGGTATTAAATTGACTGAGGTAGCTTACCGTGTAGGCAATATCAGGTCTTGTGTTCACTGCTAAGAACATAAGGCAGCCTATAAGAGCCTGATAAGGGTAAGAAGACTCACTGGTACTAGATTCGAGCTTTATTTGAGCAAGAGGTGTACGAGCCATCTTACAATCTTGCATATTAAATTTATTCAATAAAGATTGTATATAAGTTTTCTGAGTCAGTTTTATTTCACTTTCACTACATTGTATGTTTATTCCGGTAAAGAAACTAACAATGCCTAAATCTTTCAAAGAAAAATAGTTTTCAAGTTGTCTTTTGAAATTGACAAATGTCACGTCATCCTTGTATAATAAGATGAGATCGTCGACATAGACAGCCAAGACCAAAAGGTCTTTATTAGGCAATACTTTTGTAAAAACGCAAGGTTCTGAGGGAGTTTGTATAAAACCGATTTTCGACAAGGTTTGTTTTAATTTTATATTCCAAGCCCTTGGCGCCTGCTTTAGGCCATATAACGACCGATTTAGCTTAAACACTTTATTTTCTTCCCCCTTTTTAACAAAACCTTCAGGTTGTAGCATGTAAACTTCCTCCATTAAGTCGCCATTTAGAAAAGCTGTATCCACGTCCATATGGCGAACTTTGTAGTTTCCCTGCACTGCAATAGCTAACAGAGTTCGTAAGGATGAGTTGCGTACAACCGGTGAAAACGTGTCGTAGTAATCAACACCTTCTTTCTGACGAAAGCCCTTTGCTACTAAGCGAGCTTTGTATTTTATTACGTTACCATCGGCATCTCGCTTAAGTTTGTAAACCCATTTGCAAGGAATACAGGACTTATGAGATGGTTTGTTTACTATAGTCCACGTGTTCTTTTTAAGTAAAGAATTATACTCATCATTCATCGCCAATATCCAGTTATCTCTGTCTTCAGCAGTGACAGCTTCACGATAACTTGTCGGATCATTGCATAACTCATCATTAACGAGAGTACTATACGAAAAATAATCTGGAGGCTTCCTACTTCTTGAGGGATATCTCCGCCCTTCGTCGACTAACGGCAGCTCTACTTCCGCATCTTCACAGTCGACTGCTTCTTCTTCAGTCATCACTTCAGATTGGACAACCTCTTCAGCCACAGTTGTATCTAGACATTCAGGGACAGTTACCGAAACTTCCTGCTGTTGTGCCTCTTCACTGATTTCCCGCTGCTGCCTATTACCATCTATAAGTACTATAGGAGCTGCCGGACATTCAGCTTCCGAAGATTTATTGGTCTTCAAACCTGTGAAGCAATCTTCATAAAACACAACATCTCTAGACTTAACTTTCCGTCTTGGATTAACAGCATCTCGAAGAAAATATGCGTTAGGGTCATCGGAGTACCCTACAAAAATATGTTCATTCGCCTTACTATCTAACTTACTTCTATGACAGGAAGGAATATTTACAAGTGCTCTACATCCAAACACCTTCAGATGTTTCAAATCAGGCTTTCTATGGAACCACCGCTCATGGGGTGTACTACAGCCCAACGCTCTATGAGGACTTCTATTCTTAAGGTAGACTGCCACTGCAAAAGCATCTTCCCAATAAGCTCTGGGTAGAAAGCTCTCGGCCAACATTGACCGCGCCTTTTCCACAATGGAACGATTAGTACGCTCTGCAACTCCATTTTGTTGAGGGCTGTAGGGGACAGTCGTCTGATGGATTATGCCTTTTGCATTCAAGTGATCAAGAAAACTTTTATTTACATACTCGGTACCATTATCAGTCCTTAGTGTTTTTATCTGTGCACCGGTCTGCCTCTCTACTAGTGACTGAAAGGAGCAGAACTTTTCCTTCACTTCTGTCTTAGACGAGATAAAATATGGAAATATCATCCGCGAATAGTCATCAATAAATAGTAATACATATTTATTACCTTGAAAAGATGGAACCGACATCGGTCCACACAGGTCGGAGTGTACCAGCTCCAACATCTTTGTACCCTTATCGTAAGCCAACTTCTTAAAAGGCTTACGGGCTTGCTTACCCTCCACACAGGCAATACAGCTTCCCTTATCTACCGTGGTATATTCAATACCAACATTCATATTTTTCAACTGGTTCATACCAATGCGGCACAAATGACCGAGTCTCCTATGCCATACCAGGAATCTAGAACAAGAGTCATATTGCACATCAAAAGCATCAATACGAGGATTATTGATAGTACAATCAAGAGTGTACAGACCTCTGTATGTAGAGCCATGTAAAATAGAATCACCTTTATAAGAGAAAGTATCTGCGTTGAAAAAGTTACAACCACTGCTATCAAACAATACAGTAAATCCTTTTTCTACAGCCTTTTTAACAGAAAGCAAGTTCGTATTTAGCTTCGGTACATACATTACATCATTAATATTATTAACAACATTGGTTTTAGTACTAATATTTACATCACCAATACCTACACATTGAATCTCCTGACCATTAGCAACAGTAACCTTACCACAATCAACAGTCTTTAGATCTGTAATCCAGTCCAACCTAGACGTCAGGTGAGTCGTAGCCCCGGAGTCTATGAACCATACGTCCTTTTTGTCAGAGTCCGATAGTACCGTCAAAGCAGTAACATTAGCACTCGCTGCCTTGGCCTTTTCGTTTCTTTTACGTCGTGGACAGTCTGGTCTCTTATGTCCTGGCTCCTTGCATTTGAAACACACCACTTTCTTAGTCTTCCTTTTTATTCATTGGTACTGAATTATCACCAGCTCTAAAAGCAACCTGTTCTGGATCATTCCGAAATACTTCACTAAGCAGTTTAGTTTTCACCTGATCAGCAGTTATCGTAATGTTGCTCGTCTCTAGACTCATGATCATTGGCTCGTACTTAGCTGTAAGTCCGCCCAACAGGATAGCAGCTACAGAAGCATCTTCTATTTTCTTACCAATATCATCCAGGTCTTTCACTGTACTCAACACCGCATTTATATAAGATTCCATATCAGTGTAGTCTACAAGATTCATTTTATAGAGTTTTCGTTCTAGGGCTAATCTCCGTCCCATTCCGCGGTCTTCGTAAGCATTTTTCAGTTCATCCCATGCTTCTTTTGCTGAAGTTGCGCTCCGGACATAGGTGATTGCAGGACCTTCTAATGTTAAGCAAATCTTCGCCAACGCCTTACGATCGTTACGTGATTTACTTAAAAATGGAGTGGTATCTTCCACAGGATAACCGTCTATTGCCTCCCATAAGTCCTCATGTACCAAGTAGTTTCGCATCTTGAATTTCCACGTACAGTAGCCTTCACGCCCGCTCAGGCGTATGCCCGAGGGAAGGCTCGAGGAAGATGACTTGCTACTATCACCACTAGCCATACTGCTTATAACAACGAAAAAACTTTAAAAAAAAATCTTAACACTTATTCACAGAATTTTCATTTCCCTTTCTCTTCTAGTTACAGATTTTATATATTCGTGCTGATAACGTATAGTGGTGGTATAAAGGAAACGGCTTTTTAATTATCTTTTTATATACATGTTTGTTTATTGAAAAGTCATGGTACGACAGATGATAGAAGAAGACAGAATAATATTTTTAAATTTGATTATAAAAACCGTAGAGGTAATACTACAAAACAAGGTTTTACTACAGGTAATAACATAATTTCAAAATACATTAAAAAAACACTGAAAGTAGTAGAATAATATTTCATCTTTGTGAAAAACAAGTTTAAATTTAAATTTATACCAAAAAGTCGATATATTTGAAAAAAACATTTTCTATTTCAAAGTGATAAAGTAAAATAGGTTGGATTTTATATGCCTCATGTCTACAATGACATTTCAGTATCTATCAAACACAATATTATTCCGTCTTTCAGTATTGGCTACACTTTATATCCTACTTTGGGATATTTTAATTTTTATCAGCGGCCGCTGTATTTATTATATAAATATATTTATTCATATCATATTTTTTGGTACATTATATTATTTTTCATTGAGTCGCGACTCTCAACCTTTATATTCTATACGTATTCATTTAATTAGGGTCACCGTTTTAAGACATTTTGTCTCCAACTAGTTTTCACAGAGAAATCTCGTATGCACCATTATCAAACTGAAGGTTCGCTTTGTGCCCTTGTACCCTTATTGTGTGCCAAATACTTATTTATCATTCCTAATACTATTCACTATCATTATTTACCAATCAAAAATCAATTATTTAAGACTCTACCAAAATAAGTCGTTCCAATATAGATTTGCCCGTACGTGTCTTAAGGTTGTCATTTTTACTCACACAAGCACGGCGCGTCCACGTCAACAAACGTCATAGAATAAGATCAGATGTAACTTACGCTGAAAATACGCCTAAAAGGATTACAGAGTAATAAAAATAAAGATAAAAATTTATAATTCGTTTATTTATTAAAAACACACCTAAAGGATTGTTAACTTAACCTGCAAAAAGCAGCAACTTCTTAATTTGTTGGCGTTCTGTTGTTTGTGTTTTTTTTATGTAAATAATGAAGTCTTACATTTATACAGAAATACTGGTTAAGTCGATCTAGATCCTTTAAGGGCATATAGTACCCGTCTTTTCTAACTTATTTCACTATAAAACACTCTACCCCAAACCTAACAGTTTTCGAGATAAACGACTTTTAATTTTTTTTTATAAAAATTGCCGAATTTTGCCATTAAATGACGTATTTTAAAATTGGTGCACTTTAATATTATTTTATTTGATTCTCAAATGCAGATTAAGATGTTCTATGATCTGAGTAACCAAAATTCTACGTAAGATTACTACTAAGCGATTGAAAGTTGAAATAATGAAAAATTTTTAATAGGTTTACTTTTCTTTTAAGAGTACCTTAAAAAATTGTATGGAAGATGTTCAGCGGAAGTGCTTAAAAATATCTACGTTTTGTCAGCTACTCAACAAGGTATAACAATCTAGGCTTTTATTTAAATTCATAGAAAAAATCTTAGTTTCATAGTCGATACTGGACGTAAAAATAATTAGGCTGATTGAGCTAAATTCATTTTTTAGCCCTGGAAAGTAAAATATAACAAAAGGTAAGATTATAAAAAAAAAATTACTATCGTTGCACATTACAATTCACGTTCAACGGGTCCGCCTTTGTTCTGGATACATTTTCGCATTATTCAGTGAAGCCTAGTTTTTACTGCAGCAATGGTCAAATTTCTTCGCATTTCATTTGCCGCGTTGATTATACTGTTTCTATCCATCAGCAGACGCCATTGGATGTGGCTCACCGTATACGAGGCTTTCATGTGCCTCCACACATAAAAAATCATGGAGGTTAAGGTCCGGACTTCTGGCTGGCCAAGGTGAAGATCCTCCTCGTCCTATCTCGTTCCCTCACACTCCTTCGAAAATTTGCAGGGCAGCCATCATATTGGAACCATATGTCCATTATGAGGTTCAGAGACAAATCTTCCATGAAGGATTTTCTCCTCTCAGGAAGTTTTCATAGTGCTCCATACAAATTATCAGTAACAAAATAGGGTCTAATCAAATGTTTGGAAATGATGTCCATTCACACGTTTACACTAAATCTTCGTTGGGCCTTCGTTTATTTTACTTTCCTGGGCTAAAGAATGGATTAGGCTCAATAAGCTTTATTATTTTTACGTCCACTATCGCCGATGAAACTAATATTTTTTCTGTGAATTTAAATAAAAGACTAGATTGTTATACCTTGTTGGGTAGCTGACAAAACGAAGAAGTTTTTAATTAAAAATTATTAATTAAAACCGTTATGATTTAAAATATGTTAATAAAATGAACCAAAATATTTTTCTACTTACATTAAATAGTCAAAAAATACGACGGCTTTGTAAAGTAAAATAAAAACTTCAAAGGTTTTCTATTATGATTTTAATAGGTTAAATAAAGTATTGAGTTGATCTTTTATTTACTATCTGATTATTTGCTCTTTGGCGGCCGGCCGCTTCCTTGCCCGAGAAAATCGAGAAATGCATTAAATAATATAATAATTACTAACGCATGAAAATTAATATCTTTATCCTCGTTTGTATTGCGGATTGTATTTTTACATCCCCAAAATGAACAAGACAGCATAATTAAGTCTTTATGTAAATATTTTAAGCAAAATAATCTATGTGAACGTGCACGACAAGCGCTCGTTAGAAACTGTCACAAGACTTGTCCATGCACCTCTTTCAGTAATGACAATATTTCGTCAGTTCTTTGTACTGAAAGGGCGCATCTATAGATTTAAATCTTTGATTCCAATAATATGAAATTAGGAAAAACTTCTTGGATGGCCAGTCCAATGATCTTTAATTTTCATAATTATGGAAGACTTCCAGAAACCTATTATTTACTTACTAAATCCACCAAAACCGATCAACTATTTAATTAGCACATTCTATTACCTTCCTATATCAATATATACCTATTCATAAATCTTAACATCTAAATCTTTATTATAAGTAACTAATCGTATTCGTATGATGACGAAAAGTGTTTTAATACTTGCACAAACTTCTACTCTAAAACCTTCTTATTCCTTATACGCAAACAAATTATTCCGACTCTATTCTGAAAATTTCTAATTCTAACTTGATCATTTTTCTTACGATTCTTTAACCGTAGCTATTTAATAAAATCTATATGGTGATTCAATGTATCAATTCGAGATATAAAATAAAAGAATAAAATTTAAAATAATAAAAAATAAAATTTCTAGAATAAAATGTTAAAATACCTACTACTTCGAAATGTAATATTACTAACTGATGTTACACATGTTGCAACCTTTTTTTTGACGACAACATCAAATTGCTGACCTTTTCTTAAAACTCTCGGTATCTTATTGCAATGCAACTAACAATAACACTGGTTACTAACTAGGCAGTAAAATGATGACGGTGAACTCATACTTTACAAATTTATAACTCATGACAAGTTTTATATTATATTTTAATGCAAAGATTATTTTGTTTAACTGACTTACAAAAAGGAGGAGGTTATCAATTAGATTGTATGTTTTTTATAAGTACACAAACCTACCTTTCAGAAATGGATTCGAGAATTTGTCATTTATTTAATACTTATTAGTTTGAATTTAATAAGAGTAATTTAAAACATATTGATTAGCCAGCCAGTGAGATAGATCACTACCGTTGCATAATGTATTTTAAATTTATGACCAAAATTTTTGAGTATTGAAAAAGAAACTACTTATATCTAACTAGAGATCTGAAAGAGTTATTTATAAAATAAAACTTAATAAACTAAAACTATATCATCTTGATAGGAACCTAACTAAATTAAATTTTACGTTTTGTTTGAATCGAAATTTTTTTTTTCTTTACTGGAGTTGTTCTCTGTACCTGCACACGAAACAAAATTCCTTTACGCTGCAAATTTATGCTCTCACGAACAAACCTTGAATTTGAAATATGAAGACGTGAAAAATGAAATTAATTATTATACAGAGATAAAACACAAATTAATTATGGCTAATATGGTTTAAATAAAGTGATATGCACTTTTTGTCAAAAATTCTCTTTTGAGCTTTACTGAAAATCTTTAACGTTATGAAATAAATTTAAGTAAGATATATATATAGGTATAGTAAATAGATAATAGTAAATAATTACCTACATAATTATTAGATACAAGATCTTTTATAAAGTTCATTTAGTTACATGATACTACATACTTTTACCTATTTTGTCAATGCGCTACTAGACTTATTTTCTAAAGATATATGATTTAAATAACAGATAAACATATTAAAACCTGCACTGAACCCATTACACACTTGAAAACGCACTTTAATTTTCACATCACTCTTTTTTTTTCTTCCACCAGCTCAGCACCGCTCCGGATCTCCAGAACGATCCAGACTCGTCCAGCTCCCAGCGCCCGGAGTTCTGCCACTGTTCCATTATCACCCTTATCACCATAATTATTTTCCTTCCCTTTTATTCCGATTTAACTTATGAAACATTTTAGTGTATTTTCTTCAAAATTTATTCATTGTGATATTTGTTTTCAGTCCACGGGTTCCATTGCAGTTTTATTTCTGCTTATTTTCTTATTTATTAGTATTAAAAAATCCATTTAATTTCATTGTTCCTTCTGCGCAGCGCTGCCACAAGGCAGCACTGGCAGGGTCGCCATGCGATGTTGGTCGTAGGAGCGCAATAAAACACGTCTTTCTTGGTTCGTAGTAGACAGTATATTACTCATAATAAGAATTATATTTCGTCGCTTCATTCTTCAGATATTATATAACAGGTAGTCCTTTTTAGGTACTAGGTAACTTCGCATAATTTAAAGTATCATAAAAAAAAAACACTGTGGTGGGGCGCCGCGTGGCATGATCCACCCGGTTCGCGCCAAGCCCTCATTCTTTTTTCGTGCGTGGTAACAAGCATACGTCATTGACTTTAATCATTTACTTACGTTTTTACAAAATGCCTAAACGTACAGCAGAAGAACAGCTTCAACATTATAATATAAAGATAAAAAAAAGTTGGAACAAAAAATAAATAAAAAACGGAAACAGCGAATTATTTCTTCCGATGAAGAAGAAATCTTACAAGGTAAGACCTACTTATTCGGTTTAAAATTCGGTCTTATTCGTTATCCGCTCAATATCGTAATGATGTAAACTTTAATAAATTTTATCTGATCTTATCGATCACCTTTTGTTTTCAATACGATTACAGAAAATGCGGGTAATCTCAAGGAGATTTATCTCGTTGTCTGTAATACGTTATGGGCGTTATATTAATATGAATTAGACATAAACATGTCGCCTCCAAGGTTATTTAAAACATCAGAGCAGAAAATGCGTGTAATCTATAATAGATATATCACGTTATCCGCTCAATATCGTAATGATGTAAACTTTAATAAATTTTATCTGATCTTATCGATCACCTTTTGTTTTCAATACGATTACAGAAAATGCGGGTAATCTCAAGGAGATTTATCTCGTTGTCTGTAATACGTTATGGGCGTTATATTAATATGAATTAGACATAAACATGTCGCCTCCAAGGTTATTTAAAAAATCAGAGCAGAAAATGCGTGTAATATATAATAGATATATCACGTTATCCGCTCAATATCGTAATGATGTAAAATTTAATAAATTTTATTTGATCTTATCGATCACCTTTTGTTTTCAATACGATTACAGAAAATGCGGGTAATCTCAAGGAGATTTATCTCGTTGTCTGTAATACGTTATGGGCGTTATATTAATATGAATTAGACATAAACATGTCGCCTCCAAGGTTATTTAAAAAATCAGAGCAGAAAATGCGTGTAATCTATAATAGATATATCACGTTATCCGCTCAATATCGTAATGATGTAAAATTTAATAAATTTTATTTGATCTTATCGATCACCTTTTGTTTTCAATACGATTACAGCTGAAATAAATGCTGAAATCTCAGCAGCCATAACTGACATAGCACGAGCACGTGACAAAAAAAAAATCCAAAACTTTCAGCAATAGCTGGGGTACGGTATTACCACCATAAATCGAGAGATGGACGTCCTCCCTGAGAAGGAAGAAAACAAAATGAAGGCCTTCCGTCACGTAAGTGATGGATGCTGCCTATTATCAGACCTCCACTTTATGTTCACCAAAGATAGGGTAAAACTGATTTTACCTAATTTGGATACAAACTTTAAACATGTTATACAAGACTCCGAAAGAGACGAAACTTTATTCGGAAGTTCGTTGCCGGAAAAAATAAAGGCAAGTAAAGCCATTGAAAAGTAGGGAGCCCTAATTAAAAAAGGCCCAGCCAAAACAGTCTCCTCTCAAATATCAACGGTCAACCGGTCGTCTCAGCAGGGAAACTGGACAGGACCTCCTCGTTACCCGTCGTTCTGGGGGGGGCGGGGAGGTCAGAGGAAACCGATAGCAGCTCAAACACAGCGGCGCCCTCAATCGAACTCTGCGTTCAACGCCAAGTTCCAGCCGCAGACTTAGTCCAGGACGCGTGCTCCGACCCAACATTAATCAAGGTACATGCAGGTCGAAGTAATTTATTTTATGATTGTTGGACAAAAGTAACTAAAAACGAAGTTATATTGAAGTGGCTAAATTATGGATTTAGAATACCATTTGATACTCAAATTTGTCAGTATTCTATTCCTAAAAATAATTTGTCATCATGTGAAAAAAGAGACATGAAAATAGCTATAAATAAATTATTACACTTAGGGGCTATAAAACCTTGTTCTCCTTCAAATGATCAATTTATTTCAAATATATTTTTAGCTCCGAAACCTAACGGAGAAAAAAGGTTTATACTAAATTTAAAATCTTTAAACAAGTTCGTAACAAAAGTACATTTTAAAATGGAATCTTATAAAACAGCCTCGAAATTAATTCCTCGTAATGGATACTTAGCCAACATAGATATGAAAGAATCATATCTACTTATGCCGTTTTTTGTTAGTGACAGAAAGTACCTACGATTCGACTTCCAAGAAAGTGATTCGTCTGAGCCGATCACTTACGAGTTCACAGCAATGCCGTATGGATTATCGGTAGCTCCGTGGGTATTTACAAAAATTATGCGTGAAGTAATGAGTCATTTGAGAAAACAAGGTTTTAAGTCTACTACCTATTAAGACGATCTTCTTATTGGAGATACATATGAAGAATGCATGATTAATGTAAGAGAAACTTTGAAGTTATTACATTGTCTAGGTTTTATTGTAAATTTCGATAAAAGTCACATTGTAACAAAAAATTCAATCAAATTCATAGGTTTTATGTTCAACACAGAACAGATGTCTATTACGTTACCTGGCGATAAGTGGCATAACATTGCACAGTTAATAAATAGGTACAGTAATCTTAAAACTTGCTCATTACGAAATTTCGCTAAACTTATAGGTGTATTGATCGCAGCCTGTCCAGCCACAAAATATAGATTCTTATATACAAAAATATTAGAGAGACAAAAGTTTTTAGCCTTAAATAAGTTCGAAGGAAACTATGAGATGAAAATGAATCTTAATAAGATATTACTAAAAGATTGATGGTAGTGGAAAAATAATATTAATATTATTTCTTGTCCAATCATTACTCAAAATTATAAGTCAGAAATTTACACTGACGCATCTAGGACAGGCTGGGGAGCAGTATGCAAAAATAATAAATATAGTGGTTCATGGACGAACAGTGAAAAAGAAAATCACATGAACTTTTTAGAATTACTCGTTTTTGTTAGGTCTGTTAGGTCTCAAAAGTATAGCTAGTGAAGGAAAAGATTGTGCAATATTATTACGTATTGACAATACTACCGCCATTAGCTACATTAATAGGATGGGAGGTATTCAGTTCCCACATTTGAATATTTTAAGTAGAGAAATTTGGCAATGGTGTGAAAAACGCAATTTATGGATATTTGCTTCTTATGTTAACACCAAAGAAAATCGAGCAGATTTCGAGTCCAGAAATGGGCCCTCTCGGATAGCGCTTTCCAACTTATTGTAAATAGTTTCGGGCCCATTAAGATCGACTTGTTCTCAAGTCGAGCCAATGCCAAATGTTAATTATTTGTCACCTGGAAGCCTGAACCTGATGCAGTCGCAGTTGATGCATTTACAATAAGCTGGGCTGACTTGGATTTTTATGCATTTCCTCCCTTTTCTCTTGTATTAAAATGTATACGAAAAATCATTGATGATAAAGCCGAAGGGGTACTTGTATTCCCCTTCTGGCCTTCCCAGCCATGGAGTCAGCACCCACTGCACTCCAGCCTTACCCTGGGTGCCGCGAGGCTCTCCGGGCGTCGTTCAGCCGGCGCAGCTGCCCACCAGAGGCTCTCACGTTGATGCTCGCCTCGCTCGCAGACACTACTGTTCGCCAGTACAACGTCTCATTGAAGTTATGGTTTCAAGAAGTGTGGTTATGAATTAATAGTTTCGAAAAATCCATTCCATTATTTCTTTGATTCTTAAACGAGCAATTTAATAAGGGATGTTCTTACGGTTCATTAAATACACATCGATCTGCATTATCTCTTTTATTAGGAGAAGAGATAAGTGATAATAGTTGTGTTAAACGCCTCTTAATAGGAGCCTATAAAACTAAACATATTAAGCCTAAATATTCATTTACTTGGGATCCAAATTTAGTACTAAATCAACTGTCTTCTTGGTATACAAATATTAATTTATCATTAGAAAATATTACAAAAAAACTCGTTACATTATTAGCTTTATGTACCGGTCAAAGAGTACAGACATTGTCTTTACTTAAATTAGAAAATATTGTTTTTCAATCTGATAAAGTAAATATTATTATAACAGATATAATCAAGACTTCCGCTCCAAATCGTGAACTGCCCTTATTATCTCTCCCAAACTTTCAAAGCAATATCAACATATGCCCAGTATCAACTTTAAAAGAATATATTTTTATTACAAAAAATATCTGAGGTTCAAACTCCGGGAATCTCTTCGTAACATTCAAAGCTCCACACAGAACTGCATCAAGTCAGACGCTAAGTCGATGGATTAAGCAAACGCTCGCCACGAGCGGCATTGACATGAGCGTTTAGTGCGCACAGGACACGACACGCGTCGACCTCAGCCGCGCGCGCGGCCGGTATCAGTGTCGATGTCATTCGAAAAACGGCCGGGTGGACACAAAACTCACAGGTGTTCGCAAAGTTTTACCATCGGCCTTTAGATGATCAACAAAATAACTTTGCTTTGTCGATACTTAATTGGGACATGAACAATACTTAACCTAATATTAAAAATAGTTATTGAATATTACGTATTTTGATATTAAGTAAATTACTACATTAAAAATTATGTGTCTATAAATAGACTATCACTAAGTTTCATTAATTTAAGCTGATTATAATTTCTAGCGACTCAAATAAAGTAAGATTATTTGAAGCTCATTATGTAATAATACTAATTATTAAGTACTATAATAATAAAATATGTAATTACATATTTATATCTTTACTCTTATATCTTATTTCAATTCCAAGTATATACCTAAACAAAACTTTCTATCTCTGAAAATCTACCTGTTATATAATATCTGAAGAATGAAGCGACGAAATATAATAGATGATTAAACGAACTTCTAAGTGAAGTTCTATCGCTATTATATGAGTCGCTTCATTCGAAGATATGACGTACCCACCCACCCCAGAACCCATTTAAAAGTTTCGTTTAGGGTCTCTAAAGAATGAGGGCTTGGCGCGAACCGGGTGGATCATGCCACGCGGCGCCCCACCACAGTGTTTTTTTTTTATGATACTTTAAATTATGCGAAGTTACCTAGTACCTAAAAAGGACTACCTGTTATATAATATCTTCGAATGAAGCGACTCATATAATAGCGATAGAACTTCACTTAGAAGTTCGTTTAATCATCTAACATAACGAGGAGGTGCGTCACACACTACACAAATTTCTTGTGAAGGAAAACGTGGTATATATTTACACTGCACATATGAGTTTACATTATACGAAATAACATGAACAACACTTGAAATAAAGGCAAAAGAAATAACTTAATCTAATAAAAACATTTTACGTTATGGCCGCGGATCGAAAAGTGAAAAAAGAATGACAGACAACAGCCTTCATCTGTTGCATGGCCTACGTGACCGGAGGCAGGGAAACACGAAGATTCCCGAGCGTATCCGAACGTGCTATATACCTTATGAAGCCGTGAGTCGGAGATAAAACTATTTACCTATCAGTTTTGGTAAAGTCACTACAAAGTTATTTTCACAAAAATTGTCGTACATTTTTTTAGCACTTAGGTCTGACGGTAAGCACCTTTTGTTCGGTGCGTGAACACGGCGATAGTGCGAAACTGTAGGATGGAAAGACATAATGTGCGCTATGACTGCTTTAGTATCTATTTTGTGAGGGTTAGGGTTAGTGCCACGTTAGTCCACTAAACTTTCTATCGGATTCGTATGATCGTTTCCATTGAAATAAGCATCTAACTAAGGCATTGCGAACTGATTTAGAATTATTGCCCTTAAACCGAAGGGTGGTAAGGAAAAAAGTCCTGCATACTTGAATTTGTGTGCCATTCTCATTTTGTAAATAATATGTGATAGTTTTTGATCTATTATAACGTCTAATATCATCATTATCATTTTTTCTATGCTTAGGGTCTATTTGGAGTTTTTTGTGATGTAGAAGAAATAAAAAATATTTTTTGCTCCCTCCAAGTGATATCTACCTTTGAAGTTATTATTAATAATCTTTCTTTGTCCTTAGGATATAATGGTTGTGCACTTTCGCTTAAAAGTCTCAGTCTCAGGATTGCAACCCGTTTTCACCGAATATTTGTTCCTTTTTTTAGTTTCAAGTTTGTTTTTAATTTGCGCTCTTTCTGTTTAGTAGTATACTTTTTACGTTTAGGTAAATTACCTTCATACGTATACAGAACCATCCACCACTGCCGACTTTGCTGAGGCATCTACCACCTCGTTGTCAAACAGTCCCACATGGGATGTAACCGACTGCAGCCTCACTTAAACGTTTCTATTTTCCAAAGCATACACTAATTTAAGAGCCTAATAAGCTACTGGGATACCCCGGCGACCCGAGCTACACCCAGCAAAATGTTGGAGGGCACTCCTTGAGTCAAGATGACTACTGATTTTGCATTAGCTGTAATTTCGTTTGCATACTTTAACGGCAGTTCTATGGCAACAATTTCAGCGCTCAAGCGATAAGTTATTGGCTTGGATTGGAATATTATTCTATTCACGTGACGTGACGTGAGGGGACGAACGCGGGGAGGTGAGCAGGGAAGCGGGAGAGGCGTTACATTTCAGCAAGGTACAATCTTTCAGTAGCTAAATGGGTTTCAAGTCAAAATAATAAAAACAGACAAATATTAACTTACCTATGTATAGGTATTATAATGTTCCTTTTGAAAATAAGCTCTCATTTTTTTACCAGTTTCAATTTTTACTTTTTCATCACACTTATTTTTATCATTCCCTAAAATTACCTAAGTACTAGTAAAAAAACGTTTTAAATTATTTTGTATGGTAAGTAACATAAGATAATTCAAAAAAGCCATCAAAACGTCTCGGAGACGTATTTTTTAGCCTAGTTTTTTTATCCGACTACCACGAAGCAAAAAGGAGGGTTATGATTTTGACCTGTATGTATGTGGGTATGGATGTTCATCCGTTCCCTCTTAACTTCTAAACTAACTAGTTTCGTGTGGGGTATCAAATGGAAGAGCTTTGTTATGGTGCGTACAGATAGCTAGTAATGCAACTAGTAATGTAATATTCTGCGCATGTTTCGTATTTGGACGACTGGTGCGCAGAATGTTACATTACAAGTTCCATTACAGCAATCTGTACGCACCATTATAGTGCGCGCATGTCTGCGCGTGCCTAATGGTGCGTACACATTGCTAGTAATGCAACTAGTAATGTAATCTGCAAAAAAAGTTCCCATGATTTGTACGCCTCTCGAGCGCGAACTGAGCCGCAGTAGAGCGCGCTCGTGGCCTGCTCTGAGCTATCCGTACATTTTTTGTTTTTTGAATAACATCAAAAAATGCTCGATGCTCAATGTGGACGGGCGTTCGCGCGCCCGTTCACATTGCGCAAGCACCGGTCGCGAACAGGAATTGCGCCTGTGCGCGTGAGACTTGCTCCTGTGTAGTGACGCTCGAAGCGCGCTCTACGCTATCCGTGAATTGTCGGTTTTTTGGACATCAAAGGGACGCGGATTGCAATTCATATTTAATAATTTTTTATTGTTTTGCATTTCATAGATATTGGATAATTACGAGAGCAACTTCAAAGTGTGATATTTTGTTTGTTAAGTTATCTTAATGATTATTATGTCAAATGAAAGATCTAGGCATAAAACCAATTTATCCATTTGAATGATGTTACCTAATCAGTTTAATCGTTTAGGAGATAAATTAGAATTAAATTTTATGGTAAAGATGTAAACAAACCAGAAGTTGTAAAGTTTTTGTTTTATCAACTGTAAGCAATTCTCTGCCTTTTCTCCTTTTATAAAATGTGGTGCGCCGCAACCAACGTCTAGGTCTTCAGCATTTTTTTATGAATTGATGTATTATCATTATTTCAAAGGAAACTGAGTAAGCCTGGGCCACAGGGTTAACAGGTTGACTTTGGTCTAAAAAAATAGCTTATTTTATTCTTATTCAAAATAAATAAAACCCCTAAAAATGTAGTGAGGGGGAAACAAGTCATTTCAAGATATGGAAATCGCTGTCATGGGTTTTTAGTATGGATGAATAACTCATAATATAATTTAAAATACGCTGAGTAAAATTGAAGGAATATTAAATGAGAATCATTATAAGGTTAAATGAATGTAAACTAACCGCGTTAGTTTTATTTTAAATAATTATTTTTGATTAAAATAGGCGTAATTCTTTATTAGGTTTGGCAATACTGAGTGAATGCAGAACGAAACTATGGCAATTGACTCGTTCAGTAAGTCAATCGATCTATTTGTTCACTCGTTTGTTTGGTTTCTTTCCTTGCGCTTGAGTATTTTCATGGTTTTTTTCTATTTTTAAGATAGCCCTAAGAAAAGTGAAAGTTGTTAGTATCAATTTATTAATTCGAATAGTTGTTTAAAACTATAACTAAGTAAGTATATCTAATATCTTATAATGTCCTATTTTATCTAGTATGCTATCTAAGTAAAACGTGCTACTATTTATTTTTAATCATAAACTCTCTAAGTAATTCAAAATACAATAATTCAATTATAGATCTCAATAATAAGAAAAAGAATAGCTTTCGAAAGTGATTCTAAGCGCACTTAACTTCTGTGTATACCTATAGACAAAATTATGGATATCTCAATTCCTCAACACTGGTTTGTCTTGAAAATTTCGGTGATGAAACATGATTATATTTTAAATAAAAAAAAGCAAATGTCAAGTTGTTAACACCGTGGCCCAGAAATGTATGCAGCAGGTTCTGTCTCCTTTACGTATCGGCGCGCCCTGAACAATTTCAAGTTGCTTTATCGAACCTAAATAAGGACCTAGATAATGTTGCATACTGGGCTCGTAGAAATGGTTTGCTACTTAATCCATTTAAATCAAAACATCTTATTTTGGGTTCAAAGAAACAAGTAACCAAGATACTTAGCACTAATCCGAAAGTCGAAATCAATGGGGAACCGGTAGAATATGTTAAGGAGGCCAGAAACCTGGGAATTATTATTGACAGTAGTCTGCATTTCGATTCTCATGTAGCGAACCTAGTAAAGTCCTGTTTTTATCGCCTAAAAGTACTATATCGTGTCCGAAATCTTCTTAGTGAAAAGGTACGTATTACGCTGTGGGTAGTTTTATATTCACAAACATATATACCTATCATCAGAACGCTGGATAATAAAGTCAGTCTAAGCTCAGCTGTGTGGTCTTATTCAATCTCCTTATAACCTACATAACATGGCGCAGTCGTAATTTAAATAAAAGTTTTAAATATAATATACAGGCGCAAGAGGCCTGAGTTTAATATAAATCTGTGATACAATGGAGACAATTCTGCATCCGCCACCGCCATTCAACTTTGAAAATAACATCGCAAATGTAACGTCGGGTAATTTGTGCAACGAGTGGAAGAAATGGCGAAACTCTTTTAATATATATTACGAAGCGTGTGAATTGGCAAAAAAGGACCCGAAAGTTCAAATCAATATATTATTACACATCATCGGAGAAAAGAGTAGAGAAATATATGGACAATTCACCGGAGAAATAAGAACCGTTAAAGAGCTATTATTAGAATTTGACAGGTATTTTATGCCTAAAAAGAATTTAGCGGTTGAAAGGCAGAAATTCTTTAAGCGCGACCAGCAAGAGTTGGAGTCTATCGATCAATATGTATTTGAATTGAACAAAATAGCAGTGAACTGTGAGTTTAGAGACTTAAGAGATGACTTGGTATGCAGCAGACTTATTTGCGGTTTGAGGGATATATCGATGTCGGAGCGCTTACTGAGGGAACCAGATATTACATTGGTAAAAGCGTTGAATATTTGTCAGCTAGCAGAGATGTCGAGAAATCAAGCCCTTAATCTCAGAGGAGAGTGTAGCAGAGCGTTGGATGTGCAGCTGGTGAGTCAGTCGCCACAGTATCACCGGGCGCAGTACAAGCGGCCGCCCGACCGGTCGTCAGGTCGGCCGGCGCCGTCCCAGTCAACGGTTCGTCACTCAAAGAAAGTGCAACGTCATAAAAATGCAAACAGTAATAACTGTGGTAATTGTGGTGGACTACACAGCTATAAACAATGTCCACCTTTTGGTATAAAGTGTATTAAATGTGACCGTTACAATCATTTCGCGCGAATGTGTCGATCGCAAAGAAAAGTGTATAATGTGCAAGAAGACTCCACCGATCAGGTAATTTATCAAATTAATCATTACTCTAATAGGGACTGGATAGTTAATCTCAATATTAATAGCAAAATGGTTAAGTTAAAGTTGGATACTGGGGCTGACGTTAACGTTCTACCCGTTAAATTATTAAAATATTTAAACGTATCACAGCATAATTTGTTAAAAACTAATATGAAATTAAGAGGGTATAGTGGTAGTAACATTTCAGTGGTAGGTAAATGTTTTTTGAAAACTATTCACAAAAATAACGTATATTTTTTGAAATATTATATTGTAAACGTTGACTCATCTCCCATATTAGGAAAAAGTTCTTGTGAGGAATTACAGTTAATAAAACGATTATTTAATGTAAATCAGGTGAAAAGTAAAAGTATTTTAGATGAATTCCCAGACGTTTTTAAAGGTATAGGGTGTTTACCGGGTGAATATAAAATACAGTTGCGTGATAATGTACAACCGGTCGTACACGCACCACGGAAAATACCATTAGCGCTCAGAGAGCAGTTTAGTCAAAAGCTGTCAGAAATGGTGAGTCAGGGCATCATTGAAAAAGTAGAAGGGCCCACGGATTGGGTCAATAGCATCACGGTGGTAAAAAAGCCCAACGGTGATTTAAGAATTTGTCTAGATCCGCGAGATTTAAACAAAGCAATTAGGCGTGAGCATTTCAAACTACCGACTTTCGATGAAATAACGGCTAACCTCTTGGGTGCAAAGTTCTTTAGTACACTTGACGCCAAATTTGGTTTTTGGCAGACGAAATTGCACCCAGATAGCACTAACCTCTGTACGTTCAATACGGTGTTTGGTAGGTATAAATTTTTACGTATGCCATATGGTATATCATCGGCGTCAGAAGTTTTCCATAAAAAACTGTATGAACAATTCGATGATTTGGAGGGTATTTGTCTGTTTATTGATGATTTATTAGTTTATGGGCCCACAAAAGAAATACACGATGAAAGGTTACGTAAAGTACTTAAAAGATGCCAAGATATAAATATAAAACTAAATAAAGAAAAGTGTAAAATCGGGCTCGACGAAATAAAATATTTAGGTCATAGAATTACTAAAAACGGCATCTATCCTGATAATTCACACATAACGGCCATCACAAACATGCCTACCCCAAAAAATATAAAAGATGTCGAGAGGTTTTTAGGTTTAGTAACGTATGTAGGTAATTTTATACCACATTTGTCGGAAAAAACTACTAAACTGCGAGAACTTTTAAGAAAAGATATTTCTTGGCATTGGGATAGTCACCACGAAATATGTTTTAACGAAATTAAAAAATCCTTGGTTAGTCCACCCGTGTTACAATACTATAGTTTAAATGTACCCATAGTAATATCTGTAGATGCTTCTAAGAATGGTCTTGGGGCGTGCTTGTTACAAAATAATTTGCCCGTTTGCTACGCGTCGAAGTCATTAACGAAAACAGAGCAAGCATACGCGCAGATAGAAAAAGAATTATACGCTTGCGTCTTTGCCTGTGAAAAGTTTTATACATACATTTATGGTAGGTCAGATATAACAATAGAAACAGATCATAAGCCTTTGGTTAGTATTATAACTAAACCTTTGGTGAGTGCACCTGCGCGCCTACAACGGATGTTAATGAGATTACAACCTTATTCGTTCACACTAGTATACAAGCCGGGTAGGTACTTGTACATAGCGGACACGCTGTCGCGCGCGGTCGCCGTGGGCGAGCACCGCGCATCGAACCCTGCACCCGGCGACGTGCCCGATCCGCGCGACCACTACGGCGCGCAGGCGCAGCTCTGTGCGATTAGTTCATTTAATTCGTTAACGGATACAAAATTTTTAAAAATACAAAAACTTACTGAATGTGATGAGGAGTTACAAAAGTTAATAAAGATTATTAAACGAGGTTGGCCAAATGAAAAGAATAATGTAGAAAATGAGCTAAGATGCTACTGGAACGGGAGAGAAGATCTCAGTTATAACTTTGGCATGGTATGGAAGGGTAATCGAATAGTAATACCTAAAGTTATGCGTTATGATATGTTGAAAGGGTTACACACAAGTCATTTAGGCATTGAAAAATGTAAGCTGCGTGCTCATGAGCTTATGTATTGGCCAAACATGAATACGCAACTGGAAGATTATATTTCCAAATGCCAAGCTTGCACTACTTATAAAAAACAAAACTGTAAAGAACCGCTTATATCACATGAGATACCTGACCGGCCCTGGTGCAAGCTAGGTGTGGATATATTTCACTTCAGCAGTCAGTCTTATTTGATAGTCATAGATTACTACAGCAAATTTATAGAAATTGCAAAGCTTTCTTCAGTGACATCTAATTATGTAATTAGTAAATTAAAGATATTATTCAGGCGATTTGGAATACCTGAAACTGTCATGTCCGATAACGGTCCTGAGTTCTCATCTAATGCTTTTAAAATGTTTTCCCAACAGTGGGACTTCAAACATATTACATCCTCTCCTAGATATCCTAGGTCTAACGGACAAGTCGAAAGGGCCGTCCAAACAATAAAAAGTATTATGAAGAAGACCACCTACGATCAAACAGATTTAAATTTAGCTTTATTAGAATATGCAAATACACCTATAAGTTCTGATTTACCTTCGCCTGCAGAATTAATGTTTAATAGGAAACTGCGTAGTATACTACCATGTAATCCTGTTTTTCTTAAACATAAATCTAATAAAAACATTCATCAAAAATTAAAAACAAGGCAGCAACGACAAAAACAATATTATGATAAAGGTACACGTAAATTATTGCCATTAAAAAGTGGTCAAAACGTAATGGTGCGAATTAATAATAGCTGGGTACCGGGAATGGTAACTAAACAAGTAGATATAAGATCGTACTTAATTAAACTGAATAACGGAAGTGAACTTAGACGTAACCGGCAACATATTATAGTAGATAATAGCGAGAGACCCACATCACTTAGTTATTTTCAATTTGATGATATTGGTAGTCATAGCAACGTCGCGTGCAGCTCCAGTAATCCATTGTTGAGTTCGACAGCTGATAATTATTGTACTCGTTTTGGCAGGACAGTTCGGCCTCCTGATCGGTGGGGATACTCAGCGCATTAAATGCCATGAACCTTTTAGCTTGGCAAATACTGCTGTGTCATAATATGTGCTACCTACCTACTTGTAAGTTGTAAAATTTATAATTATTGCATAAAAATAAAATAAAAAAGCGGATGACTGTACCTACCTATACCTATTGTATAAATTCTAATGTAATGTATGGTAAAAAATTGTAACTTAAACTCCTGGCTTATTAATTATTGACATACTTATTAATTTTTGTTTTTAAATTGAAATATTGGGATCCATTTTGATAATAATACTTTAACATATAATTAATTATAAATGATTGTGTTTTATTTATTTCTTTTAATTTAATTTAATTTTAATACCAATAACATATTATTTTTTGTTTTGTTTTGTTTTTTTTTTTGTTATTAGATCCATAGTTGTAATTAACAAATTTATTTTAATGAAGTCATCGTTGTGTTTTGTTTATTATTTTAATATAAGTACCTAATTTTAATGTCTCTGATTTAATTTCGATAGCACATATTAATATAATTTATATGTGAAAATTATTTGATTATAAATTCTTTGTTTTTTGTGGAGTTATAAAATGCATGAAGGAATAATAGCATCATATTTAATTTTAATTTGGTTTGATTTTATTGTTTTATTTTTATTAATTTTTTTTGTTTCATTAATTGTATCACTGATACCTAAGCTTTATAAACAAGCGGTACTTCACGGTGTATATGTAAAGAAGGGGGTTGTGGGTAGTTTTATATTCACAAACATATATACCTATCATCAGAACGCTGGATAATAAAGTCAGTCTAAGCTCAGCTGTGTGGTCTTATTCAATCTCCTTATAACCTACATAACATACGCTATGTGAGTCTTTGATTCTGTCAAGGCTCAACTACGGTGATTTGGTATATGGTCCACGTCTGCAGTCTAAGACTCGCCGTCTTATACAACGAGTTCAGAATGCATGTTGCCGTTTCTGTTATGTCATTCCTCCTCGTCAACATATAACTCTCTATCTTAATAAAACATCAACGCTGAATATGTCATCTCGAAGACACCTGCATCTAGCATCACTATTATTTGACGTCATAAAACATAAAAAACCAGAGTATTTATTTCATAAATTAAAATTTTCCACGTGTAATGAAAGATACGGCACAAGATTGAACCGGAATTCATTCATTTGGTGGCTAGATAGCGAAAACATTCACCGGAAGTTTCCGCTATCTAGCCACCAAATGCTGGAATAATATACCTCCACCTCTGCGACTATTACCATCAAAATTCACATTTAAAAAACACTTTAGAAAATTCCTTCTACAGAAGCAAAAAATTGGTATTCCAAGTGGCTATTCAGTGGCGGATTTCGCAGTGTGAGTTTTTAAGAGAAGACCCTACACTACCTATACATAGATTAATTACATATTTACATCACCTACACAATGTCTTTAGCAGAACTTTGACACACTTAACACTTAGCATCACATACACTTTACATGCATTTAGACTACCAGTTACACGCACTTATATACATTGCACTTTACAATGAACACGGTGTTCCATTGTCTGGCTGACAATTTCTAATTGACCACTGCCTCTGTTCTTCAGGCTACGGCAGAATAATCAGTGTATTGCTTGCAAGAGCAAAACAACGCACTGAGTTGTAGCCTTTTTGTGCTACTGCAACACATTGTTTTAATAATTTTAATAATAATTTTAATAATTTTATATATTCTAATAAAGGCCTATTCGCATTTTTATTTTTATTTCTTATTAATTGTATAAAAGAAAATATATGTATTAATTATTATTATTATATATTTTTTTTTTTAAGTATTTTCGTCTTTTGTGTTTTTATTATTGTTACTTTTTTTTTCTGTTTAGTTATATCCAATAGCTGTTTCGTTTTTCATCCTGTAAAAAACAATAGGCTTTTAATTTTAATTTAATTTAATTTAATTTATTTTTTATGTGTTTTTTTTTCCTTTTTTATGTTTTTGTTTTATTATCTCCATGTGTTGCATCGAGTAACAAATAAACTGATTTATTATTATTTTCCTACTTTTTTTTTCACAGCTTGCGCTGGTTTAATCTGTCGTTACGGGCCTAAGCCAAGTAATCACAGAATGTGGTGTGTGTATTAAGTTCTACTCTTCAAGCTGCAGGAACTTTCGCACTATTTATTATTATTATTATTATTATATTGATGTATTTAAAAAACCGACTTCAATAACATTTTTAAATCCTCGTGTAAACTTTAGCTGTGGTGAAACTTCATATATATGTAGGGCGACTGGTAGATCACTTTCCAAATGCGAGGACGTGATAGGTCAATATCATACTTCACCACAGTACAGATATCTACAGTAATTCAACTCGGCCGCATCATTGAAATAAATGCCTACAGCGCCGCGCGCCGCGGTCCGTTCACATGTAATAGGGCTGCCCGCCTTCAGCGTTTAAATTACATTTGCCTACTTTGTGTTTACTTCCATTTAATGTGTTTTTTTTTTATTTTAGACTGAAATTGGAGCTCTGAAATTTGAATACCGTCGACAAATTCTCGGTCCAACTAACACAAGTAAATTTTCAAAATCAATTGGCGTCATTGATGTAAAAGTTTTGTACTGTCCACTTATGTGTTGAATACTCATATCTGTAAGCAGTTCTCTGCCTTCTCTCCGTTTATATAATTTTGTGCGCCACCAACGTCGAGGTCTTCGGTGTGTTTTGATAAGTTATTGCATTATTAACGATGAAGCACTGATAATCATTAAAGCACAGGTGTGGTCTTCGCAATCCATGTCTCGTGTGGTCTATTAATTTTCTGAAGTCTGGCGGACAGAAAAAAACGCGTGTCGACGGACCGTGTTCGCGACGAAATACGGAAACATTTTGTCTCAGGATGCTCGCAGTGTATGTTCAGTTCATGCGAAATACACGTACAAATACACCGAGCGCAGCATCGAGCGCTGGTTATTACATTACAGGTTCCATTACAAGCAATCTGTACGCTAATGGTGCGTACAGATTGCTGGAACTAAACTAAATCTCTGCCCGCTATGTTGCTTTGCGTACCTACTTATGCCTAGGGTATAGAAAGTGCTGGGAGAGATATATTAATGAAAGTGAAACGACATTGTGATGCAGAACGGAAATGAAATGAAAAATGAAATTAATTTTTTTTTATTCATCATAAGACCATCGAATGGCCGCTTAATGACGTCACAATTTTGTACTACGGCTTTAACAAGGTGTTGATAGTTATTGAATAAGATATTACAGTAAACCAAGAGACAAAAAAAGCCGGCGGAAAAAACTCTTGGCACTCTTTTTCAGTCAGGATTATACGAATTAAAACAAATAGGTACATACAGTACAAATTGATCATGACATGAAAAAAAAACAAACACAAGACAACTAATTGTGAGAGCCAATGTCATGCCAAAATCAAATTGCTTACATAGTCGGTGCATTGAGCTATGGATGCACAACACGAACATTACAAACTGGGACCAGAGTATTTAAACAAGAATGGAATAAAATAGTCATTGTATCATCAGCAAAACGACCTGGCACCGCTAGCAGCACCCGTTCACGAGTATAACGCAAGCACCAGCCATCACCCTCCTCAACCATATTTTAGGGAAGAGGGTGACCCGATACCCGACGCTACCACGGGACATTAGGTCGATTGTATGTACCTATGTATTTCAAAAGTCACCACCACCACCAGCGCCGCCTGTCTCGCGCGCGTATAAATATAATATAAACTTTATAGACCAATTATAAATCTAAAATAAATATTTTTTTTTTAGTTGGTCAGGAGTTGAAAACTCATCTCCTTCCCAATACGTCAGATGTCTGTCAATGTGATTGAGCTCGTGAGCCGTCCTTCCTTCATTCATTCGTTTGATTGATACCTAATCGCTGATGTATTGCTAATAAATATTAATCCGATATCAAATAATAATAAGTAATTTAATTTTTTACTTCTTGTATACATCTCTAAAAGTGCCGAAAATTATAATAGACTTGATTGGAATAATCGATAAACAAAACATTGGTTTGTTTTATTGTGATTCTTCCAAGAAGATGAAGATACCGTTCGCATTTCTGTTATTTGTCCTTTACTTGACTCGAACTACAAAAGAAGTGTCTGGAACTGATGTAAATGAAGAATTCAATGATTATGACAAGTTTTTGTGGTCCAAAAGTCATCTACTAAGTAGACGTGATAGTCAAAATATCATTGGTCAAAGTGAAGGAGAGATAGTAAGTGTAAAGCCAGCTGTTGCTGCTGCTGTTACCACAACGCCAGTAAAGTCAGTCAATAATTTGCAAGATAAATTAACAGAAGATTCCATCAGGAATGCAAGTCTTCCTACAGGTAATGGTCATTTAAACTATGACTCATTTTCTGCTAATTACACACAGTACCCACTACATATTGCTCACATCAGTGATAAATAAGTTAAATGCGGAATATTTTCCCTAATCAGTGTTAAATCAAACATTATAAATTACTTAACTTCCTCATTACATCTCATTGTAATCTATATTTTAAATTCTACATTCAGCATTTCAGATAAATAATTCACAGCACTACCTAAAAAATTTATATAGCAAAAAAATGTATATTTTTAAGTTTTATCTTCATATTAAGACTAGTATAAATCATCATTAATCACATCATCTCACTAAGAGTTTCCAGACACTGTTAAAACATTACTTTACCTTTCAGTTTCAACTTTAACAAATAACACATCTGCAATTACCACAGGCAATGCGACAATGGTGTTATCAGTTGTATCAACTGCCAAACCAGATATAACCAATACTTCTTCAATTCTGGAGAAGGTGACTTCGACTGTTGATGTTAACAACCCTGGTGTCTTGAAGAGAGGTGCCATTGTATTTGGAGGATTTGGATTATTAGCAATAGCTTATTATGTATTTTACAAGTAAGTATCAATTGAATGGATATTTCTTACTTACATTAAATAGTAAAACTTAAGTTTTAGTCAGTAACTGTTCCATTACTGACTTAACCCAGATCACCCGAGTAGGTGTTAATACACCGCTCCAATTCAAAGTTTTCATTGTTTTTCTTCGATTATAACATTAAGAGTTTATCTAGGTTGGATTACATGCAGTCAAAATAAACAAAAAAAGTTAATTTTAAGCATGAATTATGTCATTTTGTCAGCAGAGTTATTTTTAGTTATTATGTCTGGTGAAATTTAAGCTTTAAGTTATACAAATTAAAGTTTACTTAAAGTTCACACAATGCATGAAACATTCAAGGGATAGAGAGATACACTCCCAATCATACACAGAAGCGGAAGATCACTAACAGGACACGGCAAACTAAACAAGCATATGAGACAAGAGGATGACCAATTTGGCAATGGGGTAAAACTATCTGCCTCAGACGCCAGTGGTTGCATGTTAGATTCCCGCACGGAATAAGAAAAAAAAGATGTTCTGGGTCTGGGCGTTTATCTATATATGTATTTATACTCTGGACTATCCCCTAGTTCGCTACATGGAATCCCATATAACAAGCTCTGCTTAGTTTGGAGCCATGTAGTTTGTTTGACTGTCTGGGGATTTTTTTTATTTTTTTTATTTTTTATTATATACCTATATGTCCAACCTGGGTCTCACAGTCACGGCGCTCTGCAGATACTCCGAGACTGCCGAGAATACCCCTATACAGCTACTGTGCTACTCTCCCCGTAGTTATGCACAAGCGCTCCGCTCACCTGGATAAACATGAACTGGATCCAAAAGAGATTAGGAGCATCGATGTAAGGAATATCTTAAACTTCCTGGACTCCATAGGAGTGTACGGCGATTTGTAGATGAGGACTCACACAATAGATCTTCTACGTCGCAGTGTGAAGAGTGGACAAGACTGCTCCCATAGTCCCGTAATCCAAATAATAATAAATACAAGTTAATATTTTTTACTTGTTCTCATGACTATTTATAACATAACTGTTAGTGACATGAAATAGAAAAAAAATACTATGGTAATGACATTTTATGTAACTTATTGGCCATTGATTTGTCAGAGGTGTTATAACACCTGGTAAAATTATCCACTTCTAAAGCAGTTCATGGTTGGATCATATGTTTTTTTGGGTACTATCAAGAAAAGCGTTACAGCTTACTGAATTATGAAAGAATTAGACATAGCAAACATTGACACAACCTTGTCAAGTGTTATCACTATTTTGCTCCCCGAATTTGTAAAAACCTTGTGAATTTGACCAATCTTCCAGGTTATTATTATTATTTATTATAAACAATTAAATCATATTTGATGGTGCATTACAATAGTATATTATGTAACAAGTGAGCGAAGTCTCGGCTCATTATTAAGCCTCGACTGTAATTAGCAACGCTCACGAGTTACATACGACGTTTTTCAACACACTTGTGAGTAAAAGACAGACATACGTGGTCATAAAATAACAAACACATTTGATAACAAAGCTGTGAATTGTGATTGAAAAATGGCGCCGAACCTCGCGCATGCGCGTAGGTTTTTTTTTCCGCCAAATGTGTCAATGTCTGTATAGCATATACAGCCTATTTTAAGTGAAAATGTTTAATTTGGAGTGGTAAATGCAAATATTTTAATATTTTATAACAAATTATTGTAAATTGTGAATAATTTGTTTGATATACAAATTTGTTTTACTAATATAAGGCGCAAACATTTAAAAATGTATATGGATTTGAAGTGGTATAAAACCTCTTTGTTGTTTCTGAAAAATATTTAATGTATAACCCGGACCAATAAAATATGCTCTGTTTACTCGCATGTAATTTGCACAAAGGTACAATTCAACTTTGTAGGATTCATTATATTATGCACTAGGGTATAATATATTATGCACGCGTGACTTATAGGCCAGTTTATAGTACTAAATTCAATAGAATAACGCTCACTTTACGAGCAAGTGTGTTGAAAAAATATATGTTATTTTATACGAATATATGCACATGTATAAGGCAAATAAACATGACTACAGCAGAGGTGAAAATGATTTCTTGGTATTTCGGTGTTTAGTGGCTATATTGTGATGCCCATATGACAATGTATTGGGAAAAGTCCTCATATACAAATTTATAATTGATATTTAACTTAGTTTTTTACAACCTTAATCTTACCCCTAAGTAAGTATGTGATAGCCGTACATACACCTTCCAGGTGTTATAACTGCAACTGAGAATTTTTTCATGTATTTTCCCAAAACCTTAGAGTTGTAAGTAACAACATACTAAAATATTTTAAAGAAGGAAAGAAAGAAAGAAAGAAAAATGTTTATTGCCAAACAACAAAGAAGAAAAAAAAAATACAAAACATAAAAAGAAGAAAAAAAAAATACAAAAATACAAAACATAAACATAAAATCAAAATATTACTTAAAACTACTTCCTGTATTGTCTGGGCAATAGGACAATGCTCAGCTTGTGCAGTTGCATAAAGGTAACTGCGCTGGTTTTCAGCATGTCCTCAATTTTAAGGATCTATGGAGAAAAACAGTTTCAGGATTATCTGGGTTAATAAACTTAAGTAAATAGAACAAAAAAAGATAATACAAATTATTAAATAATATTTAGAATGAACGCATCTTTCAAACCATTGCATTGCCTTGCTTAATAGGTAAACATATACTTAAAAATACCTAAAAATAAACAGATAATAAGATTTTTTTGGTATTTGTATCTATAAAAATTTTATTTAAGCATTATAAAATGCATGTAAATTTATATTTGTTCCAAAGACTATACTGGTTTCAAGAAAGGAACAGAAACCTCAACTCCATTGGAGTCTTCAGTAAGAGATGGCCTCACAAAGATATATGGCATTGCAGTATGATGAAAACTTATCCTTGTAACTTTTTTTATAAAGGGTTGATTTGTAGTCACCACCCAAATTTAAATGTTAGTTTCTTTGATACGATATAAACGTACCTGCATATTTATTTTTCGCCGCTCAGTACAAAAAAGTTGCAATATGGAACCACAAACTTTAAAAAAAATAGTTGCTGTTGATGAACATACCTACTACGAAGCGGCATTTCATTGATAATACTACGACGTAGTATTATAAGATGTTTTGTAGTAGCGCGTAGTTGCCTTTGTTTTAATGGTAATTAAGATTGACCATGGTTTGCTTAATATGATAGCAGATATATTTATTTCTTTGTAAAAAAATTAAATACCTTTTTTTGCAAAAATTGTTTCTATAAATTATACTTATTGTGTAAAAAAAAATTGACCGGTGACCACAAATCAACACTGTATAATTTTATTCTAAGCCCGCATTTGACCTCAATCTCACCTAACCACTTTGGCGTATGGGTAAACCTATCTGCCTCAGACGCCAGTGGTTGCGAGAAAAAAAAAATGATCCGTGTCTGGGTGTTTATCTATTTATGTATTTATATTCTAGGTTCCCCCCTAGTTCGCTATATGGTATCCCATAACACAAGCTATGCTTACTTTGGGGCCATGTAGTTGGTGTGATTGTCGGGGGATTTTATTTTATTTTATTTTTTATTAAGATGACAGCACATGGGCCTAGGAAAGAAGTGGCTCTTCATACAATATTGCCGGAACACATCACCGCCGGAGTAATATTTAGCGACAGATTTTATATGAAAGGTGGAAAAATAAAATATGCTACCGTCGAACAATAAATAAATAAAAAATCCAGAACACAGCTCTGAATCATATTTTGTCCAAATCAGCTCAGTAGTCTGCAAAAAAGAACAGACTTAGTTACCAAATTTTCCCTTTAGGATTTCTGAAAGATACCTTATCAACTATGCTACTGACTATTGCTCACAAAGTACCTACTCAATGAATTATTTATCGCCGGAATCGGTCCCTAAAAAATTGCAAAAACGGGAAATAATTATATCGAATCTGCATGCATGGTTACGGTCAAAGACCTCGCAAAATTATGGGGTAACTTGTCATGGTAGCTGGTTTCAATAAGCTCATAGCAGCAATTATTATTGAAATTTTAATTCATTCAGTTTTGCGTTATCATTCATACTGGTATGCGTGGGTGGTATTTTTTATGTTGTCAGTGTACAGGCGCGGTCGCAGCTGAAATTTGGGGGTTATTGGACTTTATTACTCAATATACAAATGGCACAAAATTCACAGAATATTATAGGTTTTAAATGATCCTTAATCCTTAATACTTTTTTTTCTTCTCTTTGTGATCATATTTGATGTCTTATAAATATGTATTCAGGGATTATGAAATCTAAGGACTTTTTATCCGGCTAGCCCTCCTAGTTTTTAGATTTTGGGGGTGGGCAGTCATGTGACCACAATGGGCCTGTCAGTAGAGGTTTAACGAAAATCTAGATAAAAACGTCAAATTTTTGGATACCAATATATTCTATGTAAATTACAACATATTTTTTCTCAAATTTCAGACGAAAAAGCAAAGGAAGCGAAACAAACAGCACACATGGAAATAACGAGAACAACCAGTTCCGCTACGGTGTCCTTCAATCTGAAGATCGCAGAGACAACCTAGAGTTATCTCGAATACCACTCACAATTGAATCAGACGAGGACGAAGATGAGGATTTACATGTATTCGATATAGAGGACCGAAGGAAAAACATGTCCTTTGTCAACCTACAAGGTCGAGATGAAGAAATAATCAATCCGAATCAAGAGCCTAAGGTTGATGAAAGGGATAATTTGCTTTTAGATATTGATGACGGATCTCCAGATACATCAATGGATTGGATGCAAAGCAGCAGTAAATCAATACTTTAACATTTGATTAAGTAATTGATATCTTTGTTGTTCAGTTTAAGGTATTTTTTGAAATTCTATTTTATGTCTATTTTTCTTTGCATTTATCTGTATTTATTTTTAGACTTTTAGTGTAGGTAATCTTGCGAAAATTTGTGAGGAATTTTGAGGTTTAAGAAACATTTCTGATGATAATAATATGTAAAAATTTTGTTGTTGATGGACAAGTTTATTTACCTTATAATCCTGAATATCTACCTACTCAAACTAATCTGAATAGTTCAATGCAAATTCTCGCAGATTTCGTACGCTACCATCTTACAAATTACTTCGAATTTTATTTTGACAGTCATAGGATCATATTCTGAAAGCTTACTCAAACTTTAGTACTACTTAAGTATAAATTTATTGATTATTCTTTATTCATTCATCATAATGACAATTCCGTGTAATGAGCCCACTGCAGGGCTCTGAGTCTCTTCTCTGGGTGACGAGGAGGTATAGGCGGTAACCCACCAAGCTGACCCAGTGCTGGTTGGCGGATGTCAGAACTTTCAGGGTGCCAAAATGGCTTCTGACAAACCCTAACGACTACTGTATACATGTATACAGCACCCGGGACCGACTGCTTAACGAGCCCTCCGAAGCACAGATTATTTTTATTGGACAAATAATAGCAAATCTTTATTTGAGATATGATTAGGTAACGTTTGAGTAGGCTTCCAGAATTGGGGTCTTACTATAGTATGTGCAATAAATACATTAATAATTACATACAATAATGCTGGACATTTACGTAGCGCCATCTAACCCCAACGAAGCAAAGCTTTTATTACGGGATAAGAGATAAAAAACTTTTTTGTTTTCAGTGGTACATGATATCATAGATATTTCATTCTATTTAACTAATTAAAGTTATATTTTTTCACTCAACGATAGATAACTATATTTTTTTGTAATTTGTAACATTAAAGTATATTAATTATAGTGTTAAGTAAATAATTCAGTAACCAAAGTAGGCTAGGCAATTGGATTAGTACTCCATTAGTGCCATTTTTGTTGTGAAACTGTGAATTCATTTAAATTTGTATGTATCGAGAGGTTGTTGTTACGTGATGTTTTAAAATTTTATAGAGAATTTGCTACTTAACATAATTAGATACTTAAGTTAGTTTAGAATACAATGAATCTGTTATTCTAAATTAAGCCGTAATAATGTTTGTTTTTGGATGGTAATTGCTGTAATTAAGTCATTTGTCGCAGTAAGTTAAGTTAGTAATCTGAGATTTAGTATATTTTTCTGTGCAGAGGGTATGGTTGGCTAATTACTACAACCGTTCAACTGTGAAAAAATACGAATCTTTACTGGAGAAAAAGCACGATATTTTCGATTACAGATTACTCTGTTAAGGGTCATTTAAAATATAAATGATTTCTTTTCAAAACCTAGTTATTTTCTCTTAAAGTAATTGTTGGTTTTTTTCATACTCTTCTATTGTCTCGTTGTAGTAAACAAACCGAAAATGCTTTTCGTTTGCAAAGAGTCATGTGGAAATTAAAGATATACCTTTCTTTCCGTACTGCTTTATTATTTAAATTATAGATAAGAGCAAAATATAAAAAAGATAATTTTTCGTACTTATAATATTTTCCTGCTAAACTATTCAGTGATTATATAAAGTTAAGTTTTTAAAACGAACGGCAATGCACAAAGCAGGTTGTTACTGTAAACAGAAATTTAAAACAAAAATGCTTAGGTACAATGTTCATCTAAAAACATCATTGCGATACTTAAAATAAAATTTTGTCGGGCCTTTTAAATTGGAGCTAACGCCTATTCATAGCATTTTGTATGATGAGTCTTGTTAGTCTCAAAATAGACGGTTATTTTTTATTCATCGGTAATTTTTTTTACAAAAGTATGTGTGTGTTCAAAAGGAGAATCCTATGAGATTGAACCTCTTAAGTGCCAACTCTGCGTCACTCGTTCGAACGCGCCTACCGTACGTCCGTATCTTCAAATATGCACATCTATCCATAGATTTATATATCACCTACTTAGAGAGATTCAAACGTACAAACTTTCATAACATTTTTCGTACCTACCATGGGGCGCTTGGCGCATTCCGAACGTCCGTATTGATCGCGCGTGTGGTACGGACATTGCAGTTTTGTTTGAAACGCGCGTGCGAACGCGTGACGCAGCGTTGGCACTAAGTGACCAAACTCTACGTAATGCTCAAACACGATACGAAGATGGAGACATTCCTCGATCAAGTAAATAAATACACTGTAGTTCTTAATAAAATTAAAGAAATGTGCAAAAACGTGCAAGACGCCTACAGAGGAAAAGTTTGCATTTGAATACTTTCTAAAGTAATCTTGATGTGGTACTACCACTTCTTTATTGTATCTCCAATGTGTAAAGAAGTTTTTGGTGCCATAACTTTTCTTTTTTGTACTGCATGATAATAAAATAAAAATTCTGATATGTTTTTATTATACCAAAGAACATAATATTAAAATTTGGCTGATAACAAAAAAAAACCCTGTATATAAAAAAAATTAGCTTCTTCTGAGGTTTATAGTATTCCAAGTACATAAACACAAGTATGTTTTGTTATGTGTTAAAATAATACAAAGAAAGACCTATATAGTACCGAATATATTTAACTATTCTCATATATCTAATGTTCTTTTAAGTGTCTGTACACGGTTAATTTTAATTACCGCATCACCTCTTGCAGGTCCTCTATCCACCTCAATCCCAACAACATTTGTTCCGCAACCTTTTAAAATTAATAGTTTTTAAAGTTTTAGTTTTCCCATACAAAAAATATTTGTAGCCTCTGTTTAGAGGCGTAACTCTATTTACTCTGAGCGTAGGTATGCCACGCACCTTGCGTGATAAAATATGACTTAATAATAAAAATAGGCACTTCTTTATTTATTTTTTTGTGTTATTTATCAAGATTTGTAAAATCGTAGAACGAATGTTGTTAGGATTGATGTGGAGAGGCTACCTGCAAGAAGCGATGCGTTATTTAAAGTTAACCCTGTATACTGAACGTGGTAACATAAGCATAATTGTGAACAAGTAAGTAAAGAAAACGTAATCTTGTTTAGGTTACTAATAGTTGCTATCAAGTAACTCATTAGAGCAAGTCACTACTTTAAACTCTATTACTGCATATTTTGATCAATATAGGAGTAGGACGGATGGTCTTAGATATTTCAATGAGGAAAAAATCAATGTAGGAGTTCATAGAGCACAAACAAATAGTCGTATATTATTTATTAAGATACAATTTAAAGTAAAAAAATGTACTTAATGCAAATTTTGAACAAAACATTATGACACATTAACAAAATTTAGTTGTAGATAAGCACACGATAAAAATAGTCTAGTGAATTGGCAAAATTGTCCAGTGAATAAATTGAATGAAATTTTTCTACAACATAGAGTATTTCTTACATTTTTATATCATTCCATTATACAGCATTTATATTTTTTTGATAATCCATACTTGGCCATTGAAATTTTAAGCACACTTAAGGTATTTGGATTTTAAAACATTACTTCGAAATAATTTCTATTTTTCTCCTATTTTAATACGATTTCAAATCTAGAATAGTAAGGGATTGAATGTAAACTGCTGTAGCATAAAGGGTGAAATTCTGAGGCTTTCAATAGACATTTCTGCTGCATCGCAGTCACGGACCAGTTGCAACGAATTATTGTAGTTTTTTAGTTATGACCAACATTCGTATATTTTTTAATACTGTACATTTTGTTATAGACATAAGAAATACTGAAAAAATTGTACATAAGAGGCTTTCACTTTTTGAATATTGTATTAACTGTGTATTGAGGTACTCGCACACAACTGTAATGTAACATTGAGTCGTACGATGACGTATTATTACACTGTGAAACATTTTGCTACAACATATTAGAAATGTTACATGTTGTAACCGCTTCCACACTGTTACAACTGCCTCTCTTCCGCCAAAGTCCCGCTGTCGCTCGCAGTTACATATTGTTGTAATTATTTGTTTAACTTCACAAACAATTTATAACTTTTGTCACGATAAGTTAGACAACAAATGACATGCAACATTCTGTTACATTTTATAACAGCTGTGTGGGAGTACTTATACAGATTAATCTCATTCGTTCAAGTAGTGAAACGCCATTTAATACTTTACTTTCATTCATTCGAGAACTATTTTTGTTTTGTTTGTCATTCAAATAGGAAATGTATGCATTTTGATCGGTTTTCAAAAGTTTGGTTGAATGAAATAGTATCGTGAAGGTCCTTTTTTCATAACTGGCTTCAAATGTCTTTGTTAAAATAGATATATTTAATTTAATATTGTTTAGTTTAAGAAGTGTGTCTGATTAATGTTCGCTTAGTTTAAAACCTATATTATACAGGGTTAATTTTTTTATATATATATATATAATTTTAATTATATATATAACACCTCTTGCGGGCAGCTTCTCCACATCAATACCAACAACATTTGATCTACGACTTTTTACAAATCTTGGTAAATAAGACAAAAAAAAGGTTTTGCTCCTTACTTAACATTTTGCAAGAATATTCTGATTACGAAGCGACACTTTAATGCGTGGCATACCTACTCTCAGATTAAAAAGAGTTACCCCTCTAAATATAGGTCATAAATATTTTTTGTACGGGAAAACTAAAATTTTAAAAACTATAAATTTTAAAAAGTTGTAGGACAATGTTGTTGGGATTGATGTGGAGAGGATTCCTGCTAGAGGTGATGCGCTTATTAAAATTAACTCTGTGTAAGGCTTAATTCTAAAAATACATACTTTTTAATTCAGAAAACTTGTAAGATATGCTTAAACCATGTCTTTTATGATTAATGAGGCCTTTTCGTTTCATTTTTTTTAAGCTTTTTCAATACATACTAGATGGCGTTGAACAAAACTGAAGAGTCAATGTCAATATCGTATCCTCCTTGTTGACAGTTGACTGATCGTAGAGATAAAATTCTTGCTGATTACCATAACCTTCAAATTAATAATATTACATTTCATTGTTTTTTATTCTCCTAGTTTGTTTTGCAGCGTTTTTTCTTTACATGAAGTATATTAATAATTATTACACGTAGGTACGGTACTGAAATTGGTACTTGAGTTGACACTTGAGTTAGATCAGCGCCATCTAATGTTGAAAAGTGAACTACTTTTTTTTTTTTAATCGTAGACTGAAAACTCCTCATTGAATGGGGTAGAAAACTGCCTTCTTATTCCACTAGAGGCGCTGATTACGCTTCACCCATAACAACTGTCAAATACTATAGTAAAAGTTAATTTTATAGTGATTTTGATCAAAAAATTAGAAATGCATCATTGCGTTGTCATAAGTTTTATAGAAAATTGATACCACAGTTTCTCTAAGGATATACACATGCGGAACTTGTGGATGTTACTTGATTTAAAGTTTTGTGGAAATGTACATATTACGGTCCACATTTTTCATATTTTGATACATATGCTTACATTATTTTATAGGTTTACCCCAAAATAGAACACAGAACAAGCAATTTCGATTACAACTTGTTCATTTGATAGTTTGTTATGTGTCAAGCGTATGAAGCGACATCTATTTAGAGCTTTTCGTTTTCTTCTCCATTGGATATAAAATAAGATTTTCATGTAGCTTAATTTTAAAGTGGTTGAGGATACCAAGGTCATCGAAGGGTTAAGGGTGTTATAATGGGTTTGGCCATACTTGTAAAGCAGGAGCCTCGGATGTGGTCACCTTCAAGGCCGGTCTCGATAACTTAACAAAAAGTTGAAGTAAAAGTTAAGACAGTAATTCCTGTACTATCTTGAACTCAAATGAATGTGTGTGGAACACAATAAAATTTAGTATAGGATTTTATATAATTAATTTATTTATTTGATCTTTGTTGCATACCATTACAAAGTAGGTAGATACTAAAAAAAGCTAGCAAGAGATTTCTTCCAGAAAACCAGGGATATATCTTAACTTTTACTATTACTTGACTTTTTGGTATGTTACTGAAACCGGCCGTTAGTAAAGTCACCTGTAAGTGTTAACTCTAAGTTCAACAAACTATAGTTTTGTGTACTTAATACAAAAATACCTGGAATAAACAATTATTATTAGTCTAGCTAGGGCAACATAGTTGGTGAGCCTGTTTGAGTTATCTAATTGACGTTTTTACTGTCAGATAACTCAATTCAATAATAAACATTTTTGAATTGAGAATAATATTAAACTAAATAGGAAAAGACGCCACAACACATTTTACCTGTAATCCTTTGCTCGAACAAGTTTTCTGAATTACAAATATGTACCTAACTTAAGGCTGTAACTTGTATTTATTAAAAAAAAAAACTTTTGCAAACTTCAAGCTTTGGACTGTGATAATAGACGAGAGACTAGCGTCAAGTTTGTATAACGTTTTTAAGTTTCGGTTTTCAAAAAGAGTCTATTGCTGTCCTTTTCTAAATGACAAAGACAACAATAGATGTACCTTGATCATTTGTTCTTCAATACCTATGCGTAGCTTTGTATGTATCATAAGATTTGTATTGTAATATAGCCGATATTGTCTGCAAGTTTCTATTTGATAGAACGATGCGCTCTCTTTTTCCTTTATCTGTTAATTGTTAATCTTTTTAATAAAAAAATAAACTACTTACACAATTTTTGTTTGCTTTAATTATATAATCAGTAGGCCTAAATATCTTGTTTTTTTATATTGTAAGGATAGGACGTTTGTCTTCCATGCTACCTGATGCAAAGTGCGCATGAAGACTATGGTGGTACACGTCCATCCACGAGAAACCTATTCACTCGACACTTAAAAGTTCCAGGACTGTAGTGGTCAGGAAAAACAGACGCAGGCAGATTGTTCCACACCTTGGAACTTCAAAAGCAAAACGAGTTTCACGATAAAATAGTGTATTATTAATTAATCAATTAGTATCTTAAAGTATATAAATTAGTACGGTAATTACAGACCTGCATGTTTCATTTCTGTAAAGTTATTCAAAAATATTGGGGATACTGGCTGTGTTGAAAATTGCAGAAGTTCTATGCCATTTTGTAGGGGTATGAGGTCTATAATATGGGTAAATAATAAATAATAATTGTTGAACATTTATTCACACCGTTTGTTCTTAACATTTAAGATCGTTATCTACTGTAAATGTGCACCAAATTTAAAATTAGTGCGTATTGTGGTTTCGGAAAAAAGGAATCCTGCTGGTTCAGCCTAGCAGTTTTTAAAAAGTCTATACGAATGGTCACAGAGAGACATTGTGCTTGGGCAGAGAGCTTAATGTATTGGAATTTGTTGGTTTTCAGGTTCCGAGATACCTAGATATTCTGTTTCCTGCTGTGGTAACGTTTTGTAAAATCTTTTGTCTCTACAACCATTAATGCACTAGTAACTCTTGATTTGTGCCGAAATTAGTTTTAAGAAAATATTTATGAGTTTCAAATAGGTAATCGGACGTTTTAGAAATAAACGAAAGCCGACACGAGAAAACAGGTAGGTTATACGCTTGTTGAAAACTGATTACAGTTCTGTGTTCTTGATATCTCTTATATGAAGGGTTATATGAACCCTGATGGAGTCTTACAGCCAAGCACTGGTGCGATAATTTATATACCTAAGACGGATAATGTGGGCAATACGTTGAATAGGAAAAGTAAAAATAATGTAGGTATGTGATTTTCATACAAATCTCGAATCTCAGGTCATTACCTAACGCTAAGGTCCATACTTCCTATTTCAGATTAGTTCTGATAATAGAAAAATATATAAGAGATTGTAATAAAATGTGTAATTTAGTTATGGTGTTGCCAATTTTGCGATTTGGTTTTGGAAACCTATCAAAAATAGAGTCGCAAGCGCTTTTTTAGTATAGACCCGCCTTTGACCTTAATTTAACCTGATGGTAAGTGAACATGAGGTCAAAGATGAAAGCACACAGGCCTAGGAAAGAACTAGCTCTTCAGAAAATATTGCCGGAACACATCACCGCCGAAACGGTAATATTCGGCAGCGGATTTTATATGTATGAACGGTGGTCGCAAAAGGAATCCTGTAACCAAGCGTGGGTCACTGGGATTAGTCTCGAGGTAGGGCTATTCAAGCCGAAACTATGTGGGTAGACTGTTTGGCTGTTAATTACAGAATCACTTTGGACCTACCAGACCCAGACAGAACTTCCATCCCTATATAGGGTTGCCTTATAATAGTCAATAATATTTTAATAGCAGATTAAGAATGATGAATGGGTCATAATTACGAAAAATATATTTTTTTTTAATTTTTCTTAAATTTAAATTTCAAAATTCTTCTAAGTGATCAAAATTTAAGTTTGATCTGTAGTTTATGACTACACAGCAAGTAATAAAAACATTTCAAATCTAATCTTTGTAGTCTTAAAGTGTACTTAGATCAATCTTAGATTTTACTCACAGTGAAGAATTTTATAAATTTAAATTTTTGAAAAATACTTTAATTTTTTTAAAGCTATTGCATAGCTTCTATCGCGGGCCTTGAGCGTGGGGACCGAATCCAGAAATTCCGTAACGAAAAAAACCTAACACCCCCCCACTCCGATCGACACAGGGGTGATACTTTGATTTCATAACTTTACATGCGGGCTTTAATAAACAATCAGCGCCATCTACTAGGAACTTGTGGAACTTCATATTAGATCAAATATTACTGCATTAATAAAATAAATAAATAATTATAATTGCATAAGTTGATAATAGCTTTACCGCGTCAGTCTCCGAGTGCCACACGTCTTTTTTTTCAAATTTCTTTCAAATTCAGTACCTCTCATTATTCGTAATCTGCTATTAAAATATAATTTACTATTATAAGCGGACCCTGTATAGTGGATATCCCAAAAAAGCGCTTCGATAGTTACTGTTGATACCAAGTAGTGGATCGAAGTGACAGTTTATTCATTGAACTCCGTGCCAATTTTTCCTGACCATTCGTAGTTCTGGTATTTTTAAGCGTCATGTGAGTAGATTTCTCGTGGATGTGTGAGTGCTTGTGAGACTCTTAGTCTTCATAACCATTTTCCATCAGGTGATATGGCGATCTTTTTATACGGAGAAAAGTAACCATGCTCGGTTGTGCTGGAAAAACAAATCTTTTTGTAAAAGATACATTTTTCCAAATATATACATTCCTTGATATTGATTTGATTTAACTGTGTTTAGTTTAACGATCCTTTTGGTACTTACCTACACAAATCGAGTTATTGACCTCTGCGCGAAACCCGTGTCGCTTGTCGCTCCGCCCGATAACTTGCTCTTACATTTATCATTGTGTATCGCTGTTTATATTGAGACTATCTATCTATTCCTTCTGTTTAAGTGTAAAATGTTTGTATAAAAGTAAGTAGGTATGTAATGTATTATATAATAATATTAAGTAGGTAACACTAGTTAGCCTACATCTGCTTTGTTTTTAGTAAACTAATATAATTTAGAACGTAAAGTAGGTAATCTAACTTTCCAATTTAAGTAAAAGAACACCATTCTGAAAAATATACATACACTTTCTTAAATAAGGTATTCTTTTCGCGTGGGTAATCTACGTTTCCTTTAAACCGAGACCCTAAAGCTGGTACAGTCACATGCATTAATATGTAGGTACTTACCTACACACTCGCAACTTATTCTTTTGTGATAAGGTTCACATGCATTAATATGTACTTACCTACACACTTCGCAACTTCGTTTGTGATAAGGTTCAAATTTCAATGAAAATGTCATCATCACATCATCATCACAACGCTATGAGTCTCTCCTCTGGGTGACGAGGAGGTTTAGACCGTAATCCATCAAGCTAGCCCAGTGCTGGTTGGTGGATATCAGATAATTCAGGGTGCCGAAATGGCTTCTGACAAACCGTAACGACTACTGTTTACAAATTATACAGCACCCGGGACCGAATGCTTAACGTGCCCTCCGAAGAAATGAATGGCCCATCCTAATACCGGCCGCACCGAGCGCGCTTAACCTGCGATATCGTTTGATATGCACAGTAACCACGACGACTTTAATGTATACACATCTTATTAGACGTGGCTGTACTTAAGTCTACGTTTGAGCCACATACGTGCCGTCTGTCTGCGATATTGAGATAAACGAACCGAATTCTTGTTAACTCAAGCCAAAGTATGCATTTGTTTGGGTGTATGCATTAGGTTTGCTATAGAAAAATCTGCTTTTGTATTCAACTTAGATACGATAGGTTTGCCAGAAAATAAATTCGATTGCTTAACTAACCTTAAGAATATTTGCTGGACTGGGAGCGAAAGAAAAACATAGAATGTGCCAGCTGCTTCTCATCCCGGGCATACTATAAAAACCAGTTAAGGGACAAATGTTATATTGGCGTTTTTGCGGGCGATAGGCTGATTCACCATCATTATAATACCTCCAAGTTTATCCAATGTGACATCAGATGGTTTTACAGCCTTTGGTGCTCTGCCTACCCCATAAGGGATGCAGGCGTGAAGTTATGTATGTATGTATGTAAGAATATTTGGGAATTTTCAAAAGCTGAAATATCGAAATCTCGGAACTTTATGTGGAAGTTTAAACAAGTAAGTACCTACCTACGTATAGGTATGTTTTTTTTATCTGTATGAGAATAAGTACCATAGGAGTACCATTTTAAAAGGTCGCTAGGAAATCTATCAAAGAAGGAGATTAATCAAATGGGTAGATATTTATTCGTAAGGTTTTCAGTAGTTACGTCACTTCAGGTAACTGTTCGATATAGGTTTCCCATCAACGATAAATATCCTCTATCAGGAATGTCATTTTGTCGGAATAATTGAGTCTGGCTAATGAAGTAGAGACTGAAAATATTTAAGTAGTATTTTCACTGACAATCCTATATTTTTTAATTCTGGACGTAAAAGATGATTTCAATAAAAAAAAACTAAGGTACCTACAAGACGCATTTAACGCCCATTTAACGAAAAATAATTTATTTTCAATATAAACACCTTACTGGACAATAAATTTTAAGTTACATAAACGCATCCTTGCTTTTTTTACTGAAAAATAATAATTTATTTGAGAAAATATGTACGTTTCACGACATGATAGCCTCTTTTTAAAAACATGATTTCGGGCGTTTTTAGAAAGGGTATGTCTATTAGCGCCCGTTTATAAAAAAAAATCTTCAAAGCCAGAATATCGTTTTTAGAAATTAAATAAAACAATAATGGCCAATTATGTCAAATATTTATTTATAGAGAAATAAAAAAAGCATACAAAAACGAAAATTAATAAGAACTCTTGTGTTACTCTTAAAAATGCTTGTAACATCTCGAAGTAAACATGTTTAGTTTGCCTTTTTTGGTTTAAATAATCAAAATAAAAACATTAAACAGCTATCCAGCTTTTTATTTAAAAAAAAAACTATTTACTTTTCATTCATTGGGCGTTATTAAACGTAGTAGGGTAATGACGCCTTTGAAAAAAAGTGGTGCTTTTAATAACGCCCATAAGCAGCAATAATATGTAATAATCTAATAACTTTCTTCTTTTTTCTCGATTATGTCATTTTATTTGGCCTATAAATACAATTTGTTGTTTAAAAAAATAAGCGAATAGCTGGTCATAAAATAATTAAATTTTAATGCTTCAAAATTTTGATATTTATAATAGCGCCCACACATTGTCTCATAACGTCCCAGGGGCTTATGGCTGGGCGTTATTGGATGAGGAGAAGATATTACAGTTTTTGTAATTTTTTTAAAGGAAATTGAGTAAATAACTTAAAATGGTTTACGGATTATTTAATTTAACTTACGTAAAAAAAGAAAACGTATAAAGGAATGCAATAATTGCAGAAAAATAACTGAATGCTTACAATTTCGCTTTGAGATATTTTTATAGTAGCAACAAACACGCGTGACGCTCTTCGATCACAGCTTCTCCCTGACAAGATTTCGGCTCTAGGGTCACGCGCCCGCGCTTGACTAGTCAATATTGGACTATTGTATATGTGCTTTAGTTGCGATGTAGCTTATATAAATATAAGTTCACTTTTCGTAGTGCGGGCGTTCTTTGACATAGGGCGTTAATTGACATACCCACCTTAGATAAACAAACTGAATTCATAAAATATTGTATATTTTTGATAGATAGTAATAGTGGTGAAATGTTACATTAGGTAGACTTTACAGGGTCACCTCTTAAAAACTCGTACGTATGCTTCGAAGTAATAATATTTTTTTTTGGTTTTTGTTATTTTATTTTATGAATCCTACTAATATTATGAATGTGAAAACGAGGAAGGATGCATAATGGAACAAAGTGATATGGCTAAATCATTTAAAACTCTTCTTGCGCGCTTTAATCGACGTAAAGCGACATCTATCGAATAAAAAGCAAACTAACATTTTGGATCCAAACATCGTTTGTGACTTTTAATCGTCAATTTATTTGTCTTACTTATTAGTCCAGGACCTGATAAACTACTATACCAAACTTTATATAAAGGGTGGTCGCTAGCCAGGCGGACCCAGAAGGGATCCTACCACCAAGCAAAAAAAAGTTCCCCCCTAGTTCGCTATATGGTATCCCATAACACAAGCTATGCTTACTTTGGGGCCATGTAGTTGGTGTGATTGTCTGGGGATTTAAAAAAAAAAAAAAATACTGTGTTCCTCTTCTTCGCAACAACCACCGAATAGATATTTATGAAACTTTACAATAATATAACTTATACATCAGGCTAAGATATGATTTTATAATTTACTAGCTGACCCGGCAAACGTTGTTTTGCCATATAAATAAATAAAAATTAAAAAAATAGATGTTGGCCGATTCTCATAGATACCGGATAAGCACAAAAAATTTCATCAAAATCTGTCAAGCCGTTTCGGAGGAGTATGGCAACGAAAACTGTGACACGAGAATTTTATATATTAGATTTATAAAGATATTAGTGAATTAAAAATAATGATATTTCAAGATTGCGGAGGGTGAAGAAACCGTTTGTTTCGTCCATAATTGTATAGGTGGCACTGTTTTCAACCGAAGTAAAGAAAGTTATTTAAAACCTATATGAGGATTTTAAGATACTTAGATAAGAAGTCGTTGTGGCGCCGTGGTTACTGTGTTTATCATACGATATCACAGATTAAGCAACGTTCGGCGCGGTCGGTACTTGGATGGGTGACCGCCGACCATTCATTTCTCACGACGACTTCCGTGCTTCGGAGGGCACGTTAAGCAGTCGGTCCCGGGTGCTGTATACTTGTATACAGTGGTCGTTAGGGTTTGTCAGAAGCCATTTCGGCGCCCTGAAAATTCTGGCATCCACCACCCAGCACTGGGCCAGCTTGGTGGATTATGGTCTAAACCTCCTCGTCACCCAGGGGAGAGACTCATGCCCTGCAGTGGGCTCATTACAAAGAGTTGTGATGATGATGATGATGATGAGGTAATAAAGAAATAAATAAATATTTCTGACACTCACACAACATTATCTAGCCCAAATTAAGTTTCTTAAAGAACTTGTGTTATGGATACTAGATAACTGATATACTTACTTAAGAAATATATAAACATACATATTGAATAAATACATATTTTTTATTAGAATAAACTTAAATAAACATATAAACATCCATGACTTGACGACTAATATCTATGTTCATCACACAAATATTCGCCGCCGCCGGGATTCGAAACCAGGACCTCTGGCATAGAAGGCAATGTATGGTACCTCTATACCAGCCGGTCGTTATCACTTAGATGTTGTTAGATAACACTTGGATATTGTTTGAAATTAATCTTATGGTCGTTTTGCTTCTCGTTTGCCAGGTCGTTTTCCTGATGATACTATGACTATTTTATTCCATTCTTGTTTAAATACTCCCTAAATAAATCCCATAATAAATCCCAGTTTGTCATGTTCGTGTTGTGCATCCATAGCTCAATGCACCTACTATGTAAGCAATGTGGTTGTGGCATGACATTGGCTCTCAGAATAAGCTGTCTTGTGTTTGTTTCTTTTTCATGTCATGATCAATAAGTACTATACCTATTTGTATTAATTCGTATAATCCTGACTGAAAAAGAGTGCCAAGAGTTTTTTCCGCTGGCTTTTTTGTCTCTTGTTCTACTGTTATATGTTATTCAATAATTATCAACACCTTGTTAAAGCTGAAATACAAAATTGTGACGTCATTAAGCGGCCATTCAATGGTCTTATGATGAACTAGCTGCTGCCCGCGACGTCGTCTGCGTGAACGCTATGCAGCACCTAACGCACCTACGATTATAACACTGCTAGCGTGATAATATGTAGCCTATATGTTGACCCGACTTCTTAACTATCTTCATGCCAAATTTGAAGTAAATCCATGCAGTACTTTTTGAGTTTATCCCGGAAAGACAAACAGACAAACAGACAAAAATTCTAAAAACTATATTTTTTGTTTCTGTTTCGATTGTAGATCATACCCCAAGTATTCTTTTAAAAAAATATTCTATGTACAGTTTTGACTTTCCTACCATTTTATTATATGTATAGATAAAAATTTTCATTTCATTTCGTATCGTGACTGTACGAAAATCATTCTGCCAAACTGTTGTCAATCGAACGGAATAGGCAAAAAGCATACAATCACTACGGGAATAGGTTCGATGGACAACCACACAACCACGAAAACGACTTTGATAATATTTTTATGTTTTGGCGTTTAATAATGCTCAATTATTATTCTTAAATAACTGAAAAAATATGCTTAATAAATTTTTTAGTGCTCTTATAACTGAGGGCCAGGGAGTCCCAGGTTCGAGTCCAGGTCGGGTGATTTTATTTAGCATACTTTTTCAGTTATTTAAACGACTTTGACATTTATGTTAGTACTGCCTCGTATAAAAAGTTTGCTAAAAAGTTCCAGTGTCTACTTTCGTAGTCTGACTATAACATACATTTTATTTTATCTACGAATGCAGAGCATTAAAAAACCGACTTCACGTCAAAACTTTGGCTGAGTTGAGAAGGTCATCAACGTAAACATTCTCCGAAATCATACATATTTTTTTTAAAGTTTAAAATTTTCAATGAAGTAGGTAGACAGGTAGAGGCGATACTTTCGGATTATTAAACTTTTAAAAGAAACAGCTAGAATGCGTGAGACTTAAATATTTATTGTTATCACTTTTTTGGACGCTCGCTGGGGCACAAAATCAAAATATCAGTCAGTCTACTTGACATCCTGAAGGTTCTTAATTCTTAAATTAATTATTATGCTATCAAAATATTTCCATGTGGAATTCAACGAGTTTGAGGCCGAATTCCACATTCCCCGGGTACCATAAAATTTATTTATTCGTGAAACGAGTAAATTAATTTCTAGACACCTTTCATCTGAAACATCGTGACGCGTGCGCGTAACTTCAATTCAAAATCTCCTAACATGAGTTTATGCAAACCTTCAAAAGTCATCACAAATATATAAACCCTAGCTAAACTTACCTAAGTGCGATAATTCCATCCTTCCTTCCTTTTTCCTTTTTTTTTCTTTATCTTCCTAATTCGTATACAATATCAACTAATGATGGCCGATCTGACGACTAATATTGATGAGGTGTCCAAATTAAATAATCAATGTACTTGATAAAAATAAAATTCATCAGGGAACTTTCAAACAAATTTCAAACTTCAATTTCAGAAATTGAACACTCTCGTTAATATTTATCCCTATGAAAAAAATAAACGCACTAAAAAATAAAAATAAGGATCATCTTCCTAACGTGTTACTCAAACATTATCATTGCATTTATCAAGCAAAGTTTATCTTCACCTAGCTAAATCATACTAAACTAATTATATTTCTATCGGAGAAGAATGAAATAAACTCAATATCAAATCAAACATTCAAATTATTATCAATATAATCATTTTAAACAAAAATTATTATTTCTAAGCAAAACTAGTCATTAAAATATAAGTAGATAATTAAAAGTAACGACCTTTCCGGAATCGACAGGTAGAGGCGATACTTTCGGATTATTAAACTTATAAAAGAAACAGCTAGAATGCTTGAGACTCATGCCCGTCTGCACTAAACTCTACTTACCGGCCCTAAGGGCCGGTATTTCAATGCTACCTTATCTTATTGCTTAAGTTAAGTCCTACATTTAAGCTAAGTCTCACAATTGAAAGACAGAAGCGTATTTCAATCCGGATTTTCCTCGCCTCAACTAATCTAGGATAAATCGCAATATTGCAACATAATAAACAGAATAAGTCATTTGTCTATGATTTTTGCTGTCATTGGTTGACATTCATAATTGACTGACATAGAAATGACATTTCTGTCCGCCAATTGTTGAAAACAATATTTTTCATTAAATATTCAAACCATATGTACAGATGATTTGATCATTCAAGATATTGTTGCTCGTTGGCCCGAATCAGCACATGACTCAAAAATATTTAAAAATAGTCTGGTGCAAAAGAGATTTGAAAGTGGAGAATTCTATCCCATTGAAAGGACATTTGGTGTTCTGAAGAGAAGGTTCCCTATAATAGCACTTGGTATTCGTTTAGCACTTACAAAAGTGCAGCATCTATGTGTAGCTTGTGCTATATTGCAGTAGAAATGAATAATGGTGATCCGCCTGCCAATTTTCCAGCGATTGAACAGGCCATCTTGGAGACTAGCAGTGTGCCAGTAGATCCATTTTAAAGAGGCAGCCAGAATTTCTCGCCACATGTTGTGCCATATTTTCATTATTTTAATAATTTGTTGCAAGGGGTGATTAAAGAAATTATATGAATTTACATTGTGTTTTATTTATTAAATTTAAATTATTTTACAAGTAAGAAATCGAATCAAGAAAACGCTAGCTACTATTATAATAGTAAAAGCCTAATTTTCCTTAAGTGAATCCTCTTTCTGTTTCTTTCATAGTAGCGTTTTCTTAATTCACTTTCAGCTATAAGGGCTTGTAAGTGTTTATTTATTTATTTATCATTCACAATCCAAATTCTCCAAGACCTTAGACTGTGTTCTTTTTTCACTGTGGCTTGGCTCCTACTAATTCGCATATAAGTATGACCTAAGGGTAAGAAAATAATTCTTGAACTAGCAAAATGCCATTATTTCATAACCTACCATAGCATGTTGATTTTTGCGGGTCAAAAATAAACTACCATAAAGTAACTTTTTTTCGAGGTAGCCTCGCGCCAATCTCAGATCGGAACTTAAGCGACAAAAATCCTCCACTTAGATTAAGGCTAGTTAGGGTGGACTTTATTCGCCGCTTAACTGTAATCCTATATTGAAATACACTTATGTCGTTCTTATCTTCAATCCTGGATCAATTTGAGATAAGGTAGCATTGAAATACCGGCCACTAAAATTTTTGATCCTAAGTTGATACGTATTATGTATGACGTGCAACGAGAATTGATTGACTTTTATTGTCATTTGGCCTGTCTGACGGTTCATTTCGATTGATCGAAAAGTAATGAGAACACTATAAATAATGTATTGTGAGAATTTGTGTAGCTCAGGTTTCGTCAATATACCAAACTAGTGAAGGAGAAAGGAATTTTCGTTTTTGAGACGATGTTTTATGTTTTATTATTTTTAAATAGACTTGGTAAAATATTAATAAAGTAAACATATTTTTTTTAAACTAGCGTATTGGCATAACTTTTCAAACGCCATCGTAAGTGTCTTGCCTAAAGTTATGACACCGATTTCCCATGTCATAACTACAGACCGTTCACTATAAGATGTCCCCTGCCTGCTGATGTTGGCAGCATTGTGGCAGCAGTGTTACCAATAATATGTGTCCATTTTAACCCCGTAATCTAACTTTGTTTATACCTACCACGAATAAATATATGTTTCATTTTCTAATTTGTAAATAATAAACAACTATAAGACTAGGAAGGTTTTAAATGACGACACAATTTATATTATACGAGGGCGAATCAAAAAATTCTTAGAATGAATACAAAAAAAAAAATTTAAACAAGAATATTTTATTTTTCTACGTAATCTCCTTCTAATCTCATGCACTTAGAATACCGCATCTCCAACTTTCTTATTCCTTCCGCAAAAAAATCATTTTCTCGACTATTAAAAAACTCCTCTGCGGCAGTCATAACCGCGTCATCGTCATCAAATTTAGTTCCACGAATATGCTCCTTTAATTTTGGAGATAAGTGAAAATCAATCGGGGCTAAGTCAGGAGAATATGGTGCGTGATCAAGGACTTCGAAGCCAGCACTGCGGATTGCGGTGAGCGCAACTTCCGAACGATGAGTTGGAGCGTTATCCTGGAGAAACAACACGCCCAATGACAATTTCCCAAGACGTTTTTCTTTAATCGCTTCACGTAATTTCGGGATTAAGTTTGCATAATAGGATCCAGTTATCGTTTGCCCTTTTGGCAAGTAATCAATAAAAAGGATTAATTCACTATCCCAGATAACGAAAACAGCTTGACAAGCAATAGTGCCAACATAACGGCAGGGAACATCTTACGATGAACGGACAATATAAGCAAGAACTTAAGCTTATCATGTCAAATCAGCCGTCAGATAGGAAAAACGACAATAAAAATCAGAGTACAGTGCGTTCACAGTTGGTTTAACTTCAGCTGTTTGATGGGCTGCCTTGAGTCTTGGGTTGCCGTATTAAATTTCGATTACAAAGTACCGTTTTTATTACTAATAATGGAAGCACCTATATTTTTGAACGTCTAGTCTACTATAATTATTTTATATTTGAGCGTAATATTTCGTTCTTTTTTACAATATTTGGAAAATTTACAGCAATTTAATTTACCTTGATGTAATAGAATAAAGAAGGCTATTTAAAATTTTTATGCAAACTTTCAGGGAAACTATACGGTCGGGCCAATATAGAGAAAACATACGTCAGAAGTAAACCAACTGCGAACGGACTGTACAGACTTAAGCATCGACTTAGGATGGGGATTAGGAGGAAGTGTAGTGCAGACGGGCATTAAACATTTATTGTTATCACTTTTTTGGACGCTCACTGGGGAATGACAATCAAAATATCAGTCTACTTGACGTCCTGAAGGTTCTTAATTCTTAAATTAATTATTATGCTATCAAAATATTTCCAGCCAGTGGAATTCAACGAGTTTGAGTCCAAATTCCACAGTACCTAACCGGTTTCAATGAAATTTATGACGTATCTTTTATCATATGAAAAAACAAGACACAAAAAAACATACAGACGAAATGAGAACCTGCTCTTTTTTGGAAGTCGGTTGAAAACACCTTTTAAGTTTTAAAACATTTATCTTTGAGTGTCTTTATCAACTCGGTTATTACCATATTATTCTAAATAACGTTGTGTTTGTCTACTATTGAAATATCCCCTTCAATTTAAAGACATCTCTTTAATTAGTAGACTAGTCTGCAATTTCTCACATATGTTTGGTCTGTTTGATTAGGTTGAATTAAATACTTATATTTATCCAGATTATACCAGACTTATACAATATAAGTCGTCTTATTTTTAGAATACTAAATTTTCCATGTCCTTCATATACCTAAGTCTGCTTTTAACGTTCTTAGATATTAACTGTTCTCTACCTACAACTCCTATTAAAAAGCTTACTTCTACAAACCTATAAACCAGTACCTACACAATTTTAATAAAAACTACTATCAACGCATTCAGTTTTTCACTCTCCCCTTTTACTGATGAAGGACTCAATGACAATGAATTAATGTACGACTGATAACATCGCCATACATGACTGCGAATAAACAAGCAAACAGCCCTGCGAGGGGTCTGTGCAGTCAAAACAAAAAACTACCTACCGTCCCGGACGGAGCGATGAAAGATTGCGCGATTAAAATTGTGACGTTTTTTCTAGTCTGCAAAAAGCTTTTTTTTTCTCTCATACAGCTTTATTTTGTTACGAATATCAGTCTTTTGTTACTTAGTCATAATTTAAGAGGTAAGGTTCTCCACTGTAAAAAAAAAGCAACGACGAAAAATTCAATAATTAAGTAACAAAGCCGATCAACATGCAACAGGCTAAAATACAGGGTTGATTTGTAGTCACCGGCCAAATTTTTTTTACACAATAAGTATCATTTATAGAAACGATTTTTGCAAAAAAAGTTTTTTTTTTTTACAAAGAAATCATTTTATCCGCTAACATATTAACCAAGGCATGGTCACTCTAAATTACCATTAAAATAAAGATGACTACGCGCTACTACACTCATTTAGTAGTACTACGTCGTAGTATGATCAAGGAAATGCCGCGTGGTAGTAGGTATGTTCATCAACAGCGACTATTTTTAAAAGTTTGTGGTTCCATATTTCTGCTTTTTTTTTATACTGAGCGACGCTAAAATTTATATGCAGGTATGTTTATATCGTATCAAAGAAACTAATATTTAAATTTGGCTGGTGACGAAAAATCAACCCTGTATAGCTATAAAAAATCGTTGAATTAGGATCTAATTATGATATTGATTTAAAAACAAAAATCTTTTTGGTTATTTTAAGTCCAAACGCAGGCTCGTTCGATAACTTGACTGTAATTTTCGTGCAAACATTCCTATTGTAGGGCTCGGTTGCTCTACCTAAAATATGAACCAACCTATGCTTTGACCAAGGGTGGACTAAATGAAATATACGAGCACTATCCGAGTAAAGTATATAGACGTTCAACGACCATTGTGGCCGGGGGTAGCAATAGTTGGGTAGATATACGAGTATTAGGTATACATAGGTATGCACTTAAGTACCTACTTATATGTTATTACCTACCTAACACGTACATACAGATTTTGGAAAGGTTGGCTATATCTTTATCGAACTTGATATTGCTACATAAGAGGCCAAAGGAATAAATTACCTAATTTTATTCACCTAAAATGTATTGTAAGGCCATCAACCCAAACTATTCAAAGCAGCTGGAGAATAAACTTTAACAAGCCTATAATATAGAGAGACAACACAGCGAATTCTAGACTAGCATAATCCTAGGCTAAGTGTAAAGTATACTAAGTATAACTGGAGCCAATATAGAAAAAAAAACACTCTACGTAAAATCTTCGTAGTTATAGTAAAGCAAGGTTTGTAGGAACTTGTAGCCGTATTCTACATCTTTGAAACCACCGCAAATTCACAATAGGAGGCGACTTTTGAATTTCCAGCGTTCGGTTCTTTCATTCGAAAACTGTCAAAACTATGAAATTATATTTTGCGAGCAATACGAGCAAAATAAAGATTTTTCCAGAAAATAAGGATAGGACTTGTCCTCCATGACACCCGGAGAACAAATTATAAAGACTAAGGTGGTACTCGTCCATTCACGAGAAACCTATTCACTCGACGACGCTTAAAAGTACTAGAACTATCGGTCAGGCAAAATAGTTGATGGCAGATCATTCCAAACCTTGCCGACCTATATCAAAAAGGCACTGAAAAGGCGCTAATTTTGACTTTTTTCATTATCCGCTGCATACGGATTGAAGTTCTGTCTATATACAGTAGTTCGATGGTAAAATCATGTGGGTTCAATTTGTTCGAATAGAGCAATAGAGCACCTAGCGCACTCTCCAAAATGCGTCATTAGGGAAATATGTTGTTAAACTTTTATGTTTTATTGTATGAAAACATAAATGTTGTAAACAAATAATGGCGACTTAAATTAAGAAGGTTTTAGCTTTAAATAAAGGTTTCTTTATAAAATCAGTCAAGTCGATGTCTATCGATTAACGGTTGGTTTCAATATCCAAATTCAATCTAAAATCCATTTTTTTATGTTTTAAATTTTTTGCATTTATAATGCTCAATTATTCTTAAATAACCGAAAAAATGTGATATATAAAAATTACCCGGCCAGGAATCGAACCTGGGACCCCTCGTTTGCCGGACCAGTGCTCTTCCACTGAGCTACCGGGGCCTGGCGGTACGCCTCGAAATTACTTACCACATTTTTTACTTTTACGTTATATTGCTAACGTAGCTCCATCTAATGGTATAGCATTGCAGCTAAGACCACCCGAGACCAATTTCTTTTCAGAAATTGTGAATCCCTGAAGAACTTGTGGGTCCCAGGTTCGAGTCCTGGCCGGGTAATTTTTATTTATCACATTTTTTCGGTTTTTTCATACAAAACCAAATCTGGATTTTAGTTGTCATGGCAACATAGAAGTGCTTACAAAGAAGGATTTTCGTTAAAGATACAATATTGAAATTCACCATAATGGTTATAATAAGAACACTTCATAAGCAGCGAGAAGTTGCGGAATCCCTCCATTTATCATGAGATTAGTTCAATTATTTTTTTTTTTGAGAGAAAATGTATTAATGTATGTTTTATTCGGATGAATATTACCCAGAATATCTAATAATAAGTTAACGACTTTAATATTACGTAACCAGGAAATAAGACAGTTTATTTTCCGGTTCCCTTATTTTGTTTAGGTAAGTATTATAATCCTATTCTCAAAAAATTGAATGGAATGTTTTCAAAAATACTTCTTTTTTCAAATCTTTCTTCCAAACGTGAAAAAAATTCGTGACTGAGAGTTCATAACTCAAAACTACTTGATAAGAAAACGTAAAAATATTTTCTTCTCAAATTGATTTCAAAGTACGTTTATTTAATCCTGTCCTGTAAAATTAACACAGAAAATGGTTTTCACACTTTATTAAATAACGCGCTGTAGACCTTCCCTTTCTATGTAACCATACAGGACGGTACGTAATGATGATGTTATTCGGTGCAAGTCATATACGCATAGCGAATATTTATCTCTTTTGTAAAAATAAATCATGTTAAGTAAATGAAAAATGTGATAAATAAAATAAGATGGAGCTACGTTAGCAATATAACGTAAAAAAAAAAACAAAAATGTGAAAAGTAATTTCGAGGCGTACCGCCAGACCCCGGTAGCTCAGTGGAAGAGCACTCGTCCGGCACACGAGAGGTCCCAGGTTCGAATCCTGGTCGGGTAATTTTTATTTATCACATTTTTCATTTATTTAAGAATAATTGAGCATTTTAAATGCAAAAACATAAAAACATTAATAAATCTTTTTTACTTTGTTTATGTACGCAAAGTCTAAGATTTTTTTTGTATCGGTTATAAAAAAAAAATACATTATTACTACCACAAAAGATACTTACATATGTTATGTAATAATTTATTCAATAGGGAAGGGGTGGATTTATTTTTAGTGACGAACACGACTACTAATCAAAGTTTAGTTTGTTTTAAATAGTAAAACTTTCATTTGACCTAAATCTCATCTGGTGCTAAGTATCGATGAGTTGAGGTGTAATTACTACCAGCTTTATAAACAAGTGAAAATGAGACTTGATTTGGGCGAAAGCTAATTTACATAACCTTCTTATAAATATGCAGCAATGTGGACCGACGATCTTGTCTAAGTCACCGGTAAAATAGGTAGCGCAGGACCGATCAGTGTGAAAACCTTGAGAAAACCTTTGTCCAGTAGTCCTCGTCACTTGGCTGAATAATGAATGTCTGCAATAAAAGTCTAATAACAATCGATAATATAATATATAATATATATATTAAATGATATGTAAAACCTGTTTTAATGAAAATAAAAGTTATTATTATTATTATTTCGAATGGTCGAAATTCTCAGCCAACGACGGCTGGTTTTAACCGCACTTACGGGTAAAAAACCAAGTAAGTGAAGCTTTGTGTACATTAAAAGAAAGTGGCTTTGATGATTTTATTATTATTTTTAAAGCTACACGCCTTTCGGCGGAAAGACCCGCCAATTTGATTATTATAACAATAATTATTATTATTATAATAATCGAGGTCTCTCATGCCTTACACCACAGCAAAGGGGTCCAACAAGCCTACAAGCGAGGTTTGGCTACAGCAAGCGGAAATGAAAAATAAACACGCGCGGACGTACAGCGGCGCCGGCCGTGCGAAATGAAGGGACATTGCCCACCAAGATCCGAACAAATATTAAAAAGAAAAAATAACAGACTTGTTATCGTTGTTGGTCGGTTAAAATAGGAATATCGGTAGTACCCGGACGTGATGAAAAGGAAAAAGCCAAGTTACTTTCATAGTCTTGTCTATATTAAGTAGCAATATGAAGTTGTGTTATAAAAATGCATAATTGATATAATAGCTGAAGTAAGACTACAGCACCTAGTTTTAGTTGACTAGGTGCAGCTGGCTACATGAGGTTAAGCTTGGAACGTGCGTATGAATAAATTAAATAAATAATTAAATAAATTAAATAAATATTTCTGACACTCACACAACATTATCTAGCCCAAATTAAGTTTCTTAAAGAACTGTGTTATGGATACTAGATAACTAATATACTTAAGAAATAAATAAACATATATATTGAATAAAATGCATATTTTTTATTAGAATAAACTTATAAACATCCATGACTTGACGGCTAATATCTGTGTTCATCACACAAATATCCGCCGCCGCCGGGATTCGAACCCAGGACCTCTGGCATAGAAGGCAATGTATGTTACCGCTACACCAGCCGGTCGTCAATGATGAAGATGACTATGATGATGATGATGATGATGAAGACTACGACCTATTCACTCGACACTTAAAAGTTCCAGGACTCAGTGATCAGGAAAAACAGACGCAGGCAGATTGTTCCACACCTTAGCAATCCGTACCAAAAAGGAACTATCGAAGCGTTTTGTTCGACTTCTAGGTAAATCCACTATATAGGGATGGAAGTTCTGTCTGCATCTGGTAGTCCGGTGGTAAAAAGGAGTGGGTTCAATTTGGTCAAAAAGAGTATCTTAATACATATCTTAGGGTGTTGCCACACTAATAGACCGACGTCATTTGACGGTCGTCCGACGGCGTCGATTGACTTCGAGCGGACTTATTGTCCGTTCATCGTAAGATGTCCCCTGCCGTTATGTTGGCACTATTGCTTGTCAAGCTGTTTTCGTTATCTGGGATAGTGAATTAATCCTTTTTATTGATTATTTGCCAAAAGGGCAAACGATAACTGAATCCTATTATGCAAACTTAATCCCGAAATAACGTGAAGCGATTAAAGAAAAACGTCGTGGGAAATTGTCATTGGGCGTGTTGTTTCTCCAGGATAACGCTCCACCTCATCGTTCGGAAGTTGCGCTCACCGCAATCCGCAGTTCTGGCTTCGAAGTCCTTGATCACGCACCATATTCTCCTGACTTAGCCCCGAGTGATTTTCACTTATTTCCAAAATTAAAGGAGCATATTCGAGGAAATAAATTTGACGATGATGACGCGGTTATGACTGCCGCAGAGGAGTTTTTTAATAGTCGAGAAAATGATTTTTTGCGGAAGGAATAAGAAATTTGGAGTTGCGGTATTCTAAGTGTATTAGATTAGAAGGAGATTACGTGGAAAAATAAAATATTCTTGTTTAATTTTTTTTTTTGTATTGATTCCAAGAATTTTTTGATTCGCCCTCGTATAATATAAATTGTGTCGTCATTCAAAACCTTCCTAGTCTTATAGTTGTTTATTATTTACAAATCAGAAAATTAAACATATATTTATTCGTGGTAGGTATAAACAAAGTTAGATTACGGGGTTAAAATGGACACATATTATTGGTAACACTACTGCCACAATGCTGCCAACATCAGCAGGCAGGGGACATCTTATAGTGAACGGTCTGTATTGGCAAAGTAAAAACTATCGATCCACGTCGAATGTTCGGTTCGTGGTGTATTCGATTGGTGTGGATGGAATTCGACACCCGTGAGCTAGAACTTTGAACCTTCGACACAGCGTGGCTACACCTACGGCTAGGTGCAGCCACACACGGGTGGATAAGCTTATCCCATTTATCTTCAGCTAAAACCAGAATTTCAGAGTTTTACATTAGATATACAGGGTTGATTTGTAGTCACCAGCCAAATTTAAATGTTAGTTTCTTTGATACGATATAAACGTACCTGCATATTTATTTTAGCGTCGCTCAGTACAAAAAGTAGAAATATGGAACCACAAACTTTTAAAAAAATAGTCGCTGTTGATGAACATACCTACTACGAAGCGGCATTTCATTGATAATACTACGATAATGTTATGTAGTAGCGCGTAGTTAATTTTAATTTTAATGGTAATTTAGAGGGTACATGGCTTGCTTAATATTTTACGGATATACTTATTTCTTAGTAAAAAAAAAAAAATTCTTTTGCCAAAATCGTTTCTATAAATTATACTTATTGTGTAAAAAAAATTTGGCCGGTTACTACAAATCAACCCTGTATTATAATGGCTTTAACAGATACATTATTTACACTGAAGGAATACATAAAAATACAGATTAGTAAAAAATACCCATTAGGCTTTGAGGTAATGGGTATTTTGGAAACCAGCGTTGCCTAATGGTAACCGATGCCGACAGCACCCATTTCAAACATAGGTACCTGGATAAATTCATATTTTTTTAGTTCATTGTAAACGTAGTTAATTTTGTCAATTGAATATTATAATTAGGTAATATAGAAATAACAAAAACAAAATAAATAAACAATTCCTTGAGTTGTCAGCAAATAAAAGCTTTATTCATTACAAAAGTAGCCATCGATACCAGGATTCGAACTTGTATTTGGTATAGCGCTTACTTAACTTGCATCGAAGTCGTCGTGGCGCCGTGGTTACTGTGCATATCAATCGATATCGCAGGTTAAGCGCGCTCGGTGCGTCCGGTATTAGGATGGGTGACCGCCGACCATTCATTTCTCACGACGACTTCCGTGCTTCGGAGGGCACGTTAAGCAGTCGGTCCCGGGTGCTGTGTACTTGTATACAGTAGTCGTTAGGGTTTGTCAGAAGCCATTTTGGCACCCTGAAATATTTGACATCCACCAACCAGCACTGGGCCAGCTTGGTGGATTACGGCCTAAACCTCCTCGTCACCCAGAGGAGAGACTCATAGCCCTGCAGTGGGCTCATTACACGGAGTTGTGATGATGATGACCTTGCATCTATACAATGAAGGCCGTTAAATCGTAGGCTCACACTTAGGTTCACATTATTTCATATCTTGCTGGACTGGGAGCGAAATGTACCAGCTGCTTTTCTTCCCGAGCATACTGTAAAAGTCAGTTAAGGAACAGAGGTTTTATTGACATATTTTGTGGCTGACACTGCAAAAGTCTCTGTCCATCATTATAATACCTCCAAAGTCAAACGTGATATCAGATGGTCTTATAACCTCTGGTGTTGTGCCTACCCCATAAGGGATACAGGCGTGAAGTTACGTATGTACGTATAATAAAAAATAATAAATAAAATCCCCAGACAATCACACCAACTACATGGCCCCAAAGTAAGCATAGCTTGTGTTATGGGATACCATATAGCGAACTAGGGGGGAACCTAGAATATAAATAAATAAATAGATAAACACCCAGACACGGAACATTTTTTTTTTCTTGTTCCGTGCGGGGATCGAACCCGCAACCACTGGCGTCTGAGGCAGATAGGTTTACCCCATCGCCAAACTGGTCGTCAAAATGTATGAAAAGTATTTTTTGTCCCTTTATTCATACAGCGCCATCTAGATCACGTAGAATGGCATTGGCCATACGAAATGAAAGGCTATGCTCACCAAAATTCGAAAAAATATGAAAAATAAAAAATGACAGACTTGTTATGGTGCCGTATAATTGTATGTATGGTGCATTTTTAACTGGAACCTTTTTAATCAGAATCTTTAGAAATAGAGACAAACTCTTTGCTATCTAAATAGATAATATACGAGTACTAGGCTAATACTAAGTATTCGTACATTAACCAAGCCAAACCTACTTACAGTAAGCTCTAAATGTTAAGTTAGCATGTGGTATCCCTTAAAAATACAAGCTTAATTTCGTACTACTACATTCAGTACTTCGGGGATTGATACACCGTTTTTTGTAATTGGATTGTGCCAATCAACCCTTGAAAATTAAAACAAAACAAAACAGTACAAACATCGGTTGAAACATTTAATGAATTAGTATTGTAGGTATTTTATACATACATACATAACTTCACGCCTGTATCCCTTATGGGGTAGGCAGAACACCAGAGGCTACAAAACCATCTGACGTCACGTTCGACAAATTTGGAGGTATTATAATGGTGGATAGAGACTTTTGCAGTGACAGGAGGTCAGCCTATCGCCCACAAAAAATATCTAATAAAGCCTCTGTCCCTTAGCTGACTTTTACAGTTTGCCCGGGAAGAGAAGCAGCTGGCGCATTCTATGTTTTTCCTTTGCTCCCAGTCCAGCATGGAAGAATTTATATAGAAATTATGGCTTTACATCTCTCTATTTGATAGTTGGTTAACAAGTTAGATACATAGTGAATGATATTTGGGCTTATAGACATAATTGTTCACATTCAGTTGAATTGAAGATCGTATTTCGCTAACCCAAGCTGGGTCAATTTCAACGAGGCCATATTTTTTATCATTTTGGTGAATTTTTTTCATATAAGTTTTTATTTGTATTTTATACTTTTAATTAATAAGTAAATGAAAATATTTTTTTGTAAAGCACTAATGACATAAACGTCTTTTTTTTCATACCACTAATATGATAAATTTATCCACCAAAATGATACACAAATGTATGCACAAAATGACTGATTGAGAAAAAAAAACAAAACCTGTATAAAATATATTGCATTGCGTGCGAAAGTTTGGACGCCCGGCACGCAGCCTCTGACTCCAATTGGGTCAAAGCTCATCTCGGGATTGACCAGCAAAGGGGGTGTTTAGCGGGTATCGCTGGGTTCAGTGAGTCCCGCACTGATAGGGATTGGCTGGCGGGGTCATGTGTCTCTAACGAGCATGTGTCCTCCGACGGTCCCCTCTCGTGCATCAAGCATTCACCTCCTCTCCTTCTGAGATTCCCTTAGGGGCGTCTATTAGGTGTACCAATGTTTTTTGGCGGGAAAAAAATAATAATAATTTGTTAGGTACGAATGCCAGATTGGAAGCCCGACTCACTCGGCTTCCAACTTGGCACTGAACGCTCGTAGCAGTGCTAGCTTGATCGAGCCAACGTTTTCATCGAGTACCGTTAGCATTACAAGCACGAATAGACGAGGAAAAGTTATTAAATAAAATAGTATTTAACCGGATTTATGGCGAATAATCACACTAAATATTTTTATCTCAACTGTTCGATGTCTTTACGGACCTCGTGGTGAGTTTAAAGTTCTCGATTTGTATAGCCTTTTTATTTTAAGCATATTACTGTTTTAAATAATCCACTGCATGGGACACGGGAAGTCATTACGCACATAAATATATTAATACACGATAATCGTATTCTTAATGTTAGTATGTTTAAAATTGATGTTAAAACTTTTTTGCAGACTGACACTTATATGGAAAGTAAATTACGGATAATTATACTTTGGAAAAAAAACTATCTACGGAATTCTAGGGAATCTAAATGTTACCTGCGGAGAAAAATGGATCTTTAACGACAACCGGAATCGTTGTGGTATAGTAATCAGTGCTTGAAAAACAAGATTACTCATAGAAAAGTGACAGAGATTGTCTGGGTGATCAGTGCTCGTACTACACGGCTTCTTCCCGATCGGCACAACATCGATAGCAGATATCAGTTGCAAAGATTTGCAAACAATGATGAGCAGTCCCCAATGCAACAACCAAGATTACTCAATCGCCATTGCTTTTCCACAATAACGCGCTAGCTCACACGACACGATATGCTATCGTAAAGCTACAAGAGTTACGGCTGGAAGCTCATCAAGTCTCAACAGACTTCCACTTTATTCAAAATTTTGAAAGATGGGAACAAATATAACTCCCGAGACCCAGTACGAAACGCTGTTGCTGGCTTCATCGCTCCGAAATACTCCTAAAATACAATGGTAACCAAACTATTTTTTTTTACTATTTTGGCCATTACTTTAATTCGCTAAAATAAAATACACAATTTTTTATTTTATTATTTTCTAACAAATCTCCAATAAGTAGCACTAACACTTAACGCTTTACATTTTTATTTTGCCCATCAACGATGAGCTTGCTAACGCTACCTGTACTTACCCACCCACACACAAAAGCGCGCGTCTGCGCGATAGGTACGGCTCTCCCTTTTGTGAGATCAAAGAACTATAGTTATAAAAGTATATTATAAACAGTGTATTATAATAATTTGGCCTACCTATTTCAGGTGAATAATGGAATATGCCAGCAACAATAATATAAATAAAAAAAAAACTTATTTGATGAAAAGTTATTCCTTTGCACTTGGAAGTATTAGTGGAGCTTTTATTGCATTATCTTAATACACACCAAGGCATTATATACGTTTCTCAATCATTATTTACAAAAAAAAAAACAATGTATATCAATCACATAAATTGCTAGCGAACGTCTAAGTGAAGTGCAGCCCGGAAATCGCTTACGTGCACATTGTTTGTTTAATAGGTACTTATTCATTAGATTTCTTTTTCAGTAGGTAGATAAACATGGTAGAAAAAACGTGCATCTTAACGCTTTAATTTTGTAGTGTGTAGGTCAAGGAAACTATATAGGGTGACTGGTGACGAATTTTAGATACTGAAGGAGAGCACTGTGTGTTCGATTCTGATCATAATTATGTAACAAAAGTAGGTTATAAATTTTTCACTAGAATTCCCCATAAGTAAATACTACTATGTTACTATGTACTTTACATAAAACTGAGTCAATCGCGGCACGTGACCTGGCACGCGGAGCGCTGCCACTAGCGTTGGCTAAGTAAGTAAGTTGGTTTGGTAATCAATGGTCAATGGGCATTTTTAATTTTTTTACCTATTATTTTTATTGTGTTATATTAATCTTTGACCTATTTTGGGAGACTAATTTGAAGAGTTTTATTTTTAAGTGTGTATAAATTTATATTGATTTTATTGAATTAGTACGTAATGACGTCTTCACTGACAATAACTTTATGAACATGTGTCAGTTAGTAAAAAAAACATTAACTGTGACTGTGTGCTAAAGTCATGTATTGTAAACAAAAACATTTCAAAAATTGATTCACATTAACATCTTAGTCGATTTGATGCCATCAAGGTTAAATAAAGGTCAAATGTATTTTGTTATAAATTTATAAAACCCCAATGTTTTTAAATATTTTAAATCGACTAAATTAATCAGAAACCTTATTCCTCGAAACTGTTTTTCATATGAAGTAAATAAAAAAAATGAACAATGCCCATTCTTTAACTTTCGGTTAAGTTTACTCAGTAAATAATTAATATTTATTATATTTTTTCTCTTAATGTACTTATGATCTCTATCTATCACGTTCTTGAATCTCAAAAGTCACCCACCAGTCACCCTGTATATTTGAAGTAGGTAACTACCTAATTCCCTTCTGAGCCCTACTTGTAGCTAATGTGTCAAAGGTGTCGTTGTTAACATTTGACGTATAACATATTGCACTAATTAATTGTTCTCTTAGCAGCATAGTGAGCATGTAGTTATGTGTGATTCAATTGATTGCCAAGCGTTGTGTAATGAATGGGTAGCTTGTTATACATATATTGATTGATTAGGCTGTATTAAATAGACAATATCCTTCCTGAACTCTGAATGCCGTCATGATCGAAATCATTTTCTTCATCGTCATCTCACAGGTAAGATTGAGATCAAAAGCGACATTGCTTTTGATCTCGTCATCTCACAGGTAAGATTGAGATCAAAAGCGACATTGCTTTGGTTTGAAAAAAGTGATGTTCGAAGTTTTGTGATTTCCACTCAAGAATAAAATAATAAATAAAAAGATATCCCGAGACAATATAACCAACTGCATGGCTCCAAACTAAGCAAAGCTTATGATATGGAATAACAATAAATATTAATTATTTACTGAGTAAACTTAACCGAATTCACTACGCAATGCATGGTTACATTAGCGTAATACAATAAATACTTAGCGAGTGATAGTGTGCGTGTGGCGGGAACACTGCTGTGTGCGTGTGGCGGGAACACTGCTGTGTGCGCGTTGACTAAGGCAGCGCCTCGGGAAAAGTGTAGTAAGGTCTCTTTATTTATGCAAAGGGATTCATGAGAAAAATGAAATACCTACTTTTATTACACAATTTTGATCAGAATCGAGTTCAGAGTGCTCTCCATCAGTATTTAAAATTTGTCACCAGTCACCCTGTCGATAAATACCCAGACCCAAAAAAAACTTTTTTCATGTTCCAGTGTTTTTTTTCGTTGGCGCAGTAGCGCCGAGACCACTGTACCACGGATACCAACATGAATGGAAGTTCTATCTGCGTCTACTAATCTGATTGTATAGAGGTGTGTGTTCAATTTGACCATAGCGCACTCTCCTAATGTTTTTTTAGATGATATTTAATATTATTACTAGCTGACCCGAAAAACGTTGGTTTTGCCATATAAATAAAAAAAAAATAGATGTTGGCCGATTCTCATAGATACCGGATAAGCACAAAAAATTTCATCAAAATTGGTCAAGCCGTTTCACGAGAATTTTATATATTAGATTACAACAGCATTTTTAGTAACCTACTATCAAGCAATGGTGAGGAGAGCTGATTTATGAATGTCACATTCCAGGGCGTAGGTATAGACTATGAAACTACTGTTTCCTCAATCGCACCTTCGACCACTGGCGTCTGAGGCACATACTGTTACCACATCGCTAAAGTGGTAGACTACAGAAAAAGATACACACAATTAGAGGTTTCTTTCTTGTAATATTAATGTTTTCTCATACTTGAAGTTTACTTAACTGCAGATATTTTGACTTTCTTAATCTATGCTTGAGTCATGAAAAAATTTTGATGAACTTTGAGGAAAGATTTCCTATCATGGGCTTTTTTAGTTTAGTTTCAATCAATCAATGTTTCGCGTATATAGTTAATACACATTTAAAATCTTCATCATCACAACTCTTTGTTATGAGCCCCCTGCAGGGCTATGAGTCTCTCCTGTGGGTGACGACTAGGTTTAAGCCGTATACCTGATAGTTTGTGGTTATCTGAAATGGCTGCTGAGCAACTCTAACAACTACTGTATACAAGTAAACGAAGTCGTCGTGGCGCCGTGGTTACTGTGTGTATAATACGATATCGCAGGTTGAGCAACGTTCGGCGCGGTCGGTACTTGGATGGGTGACCGCCGACCATTCATATCTCACGGCGACTTCCGTGCTTCGGATGGCACGTTAAGCTGTCGGTCCCGGGTGCTGTATACTTGTATACAGTAGTCGTTAGGGTTTGTCAGAAGCCGTATCGGCACCCTGAAAATTCTGAAATCCACCACCCAACACTGGGCCAGCTTGGTGGATTATGGCCTAAACCTCCTCATCACCCAGGGGAGAGACTCATGCCCTGCAGTGGGCTCATTACAAAGAGTTGTGATGATGATGATGACAAGTAAACAGCATCTAGGACCGACTGCTTACCATGCCTTCGGAAGCACAGAATTCATCGTCAGAAAGAAATGTTCAGCGGTCACCCATCCTTGTACCGACCCGAGTGAGCGTTGCTTAACCTGCAATATCAATTGATAATATAGGAGTGACTACGTGACGAAGACTTCTAATATACTCGAATATTTACTTCAATATAAAAGCTACGTTATTTTACCAAAGAAAACAGAAAAGTTAAATTCACTCAACTTCGGTTCAGTTTTTGTTTGTGTTGCCATACTGAAGTTTGATGGAAAACCTCTATTTCTTACAAAAGTGGTGGAACTTTAAATTGATTTTCTCGTGTTCCACTCAGAAACGGCCCACTTTTATTTCATAGCTCAGTGTGTTTGTTTAGTTTTTAATTAGTTACTTCCTTTTACCAATAATATAAAATTATTTGCAATAAATTTAAAAATTATAATAATCAGTAATAAAAAATGTTTTTGATTTAATTAACACTTTTTAATTGTACGATTTGGCCTACTTCTTGGTTATATAACCACATTAAATGCTTTTTCAATAGTCAACTTGACGTCTTTTTACCCACGACGGAACGGAGACGGTATATGCGTTTGGGGTGAGAGGGTGTTTGTTTGTGCAAACCAATGTTACCATTTATCTCCAGAACCACTGGTCCGATTTTAATGCGATTTTCAGCAATCTCTTTGGATTTGATTGGTGCATGTTCTTAGACAGGTGTAGCGGTAACAACTCACCAGAGGGCGCTGCAGTAAACATTTGTTTGTAAAAGCCAATGTTACCATTTATCTGCAAAACCATTGGTCCGATTTAAATGCTGTTTTCAGTGATCGCTTTGGATTTGATTAGCGCATGTTCTGAGATAGGTGTTACGGTAACAACTCACCAGGGGGCGCTGCAGTAAATATTTGTTTGCAAACCATTGGTCCGATTTGAATGCCGTTTTCAATTATCGCTTTGGTTTTGATTGGTATAATGTTCTTAAATAGGTTTAACGGTAACAACTTATCAGGGGGCGCTGCAGTAAACATTTGTTTGTAATAACAACCATTAATTCTGCAAAACTATGGGTTTTCCAGCGGTGGTGGGGACATTAGAGGGCTGATGAGGAACGAGGTGTTGTGTAATATAATGTATGGTACCTATATTATGCTCTTTAAAAAGTTTGAAACAAAAAACAATATAAAAATTTTGAAATACCCACGACGCGACGGTTAAAAAGTACCTAATTGAAAAAGAATAAAATAATTTAAAATCCCCCGACTGAAATGATTTATGTAACGACAGATAATTAACGTGAAAAGCTTTTTTAAAAGTTCACTTGATCTCACACAGAGTCGGTCATATTATGTACAACATACTATTCGTTTTCATAGCACTTCCCTACGCTTACCTATTCGGTTCTCGAAGATGGAGATGTCGCAATAACATAGGTATTCAACTCCCTATGAACTTTATAAGAAGAGCAAGAAAATCCGTCGAGGGCTGCCATCAATATTTTAAATTTCAATATAAAACTACAAAACGAATTCATTCAATGGGTGGGTTTTTCAAAATTTTTATTTTGAAATGTTATTTCTTGTTGAAAGTTATTTGCTGAAAACAAAAAAAATATAATCAAAGTTGGTTTTGATTTTGATGATTATTAGTTTCAAGTGTTAAGTTATTACCCTTTGTTCATATCACACATTCATATCACGTATGCCTACAGAAATATGCATTTATTTGTATAATTAACTCCTTGCCTCCTTTATACAAACGTTACAAAATAATTGGTAATAATTAATACTGATACAGATAAAAAACGAATATAAAAATTTCATTTTTCTAGCTGTTTAAATCGGTATGTTCTCAACTTATTTTAAATATTGCAGTTTTCGGTATCATATAAGTGCAGCGAATATACCGGTTAACAAGATAGTATGGGTATATTAAAATTAACTTTTATATTATGTTGGCCATAAGCCTCTTACTCATTGCTCGGGGAATTCCGTCGTTCGTTAAATGTAATCGGCCCAGACCTTTCAGGATTAAAACGGACTTAGAGTTTTCGTTTGAATACTTATCCGAATTATGTACAGATATGAGCTAAAATATTTTATACCGTAGACGGCAATAATAGCTGATTTCATATTTCAGTCATTAATATCCGTCTTTTGTAGAAGTCATACACACGGTTGGTTTTTAGTCACCGGTAACATTTTTTTACACAATAAGTATCATTTATAGAAACGATTGTTGCAAAAGAAATGTATGTTTTTTTACAAGCAAATGAATATATTAGATGATTAAACGAACTTCTAAGTGAAGTTCTATCGCTATTATATGAGTCGCTTCATTCGAAGATATTATATAACAGGTAGTCCTTTTTAGGTACTAGGTAACTTCGCACTTTTTAAAATTATCATAAAAAAAACACTGTGGTGGGGCGCCGCGTGGCATGATCCACCCGGTTCGCGCCAAGCCCTCATTCTTTAGAGACCCTAAACGAAACTTTTAAATGGGTTCTGGGGTGGGTGGGTACGTCATATCTTCGAATGAAGCGACTCATATAATAGCGATAGAACTTCACTTAGAAGTTCGTTTAATCTCCTATTATATTTCGTCGCTTCATTCTTCAGATATTATATAACAGGTAGATTTTCAGAGATAGAAAGTTTTGTTTAGGTATATACTTGGAATTGAAATAAGTAAAGATATAAATATGTAATTACATATTTTATTATTATAGTACTTAATAATTAGCATTATTACATAATGAGCTTCAAATAATCTTACTTTATTTGAGTTGCTAGAAATTATAATCAGCTTAAATTAATGAAACTTAGTGATAGTCTATTTATAGACACATAATTTTTAATGTAGTAATTTAGTTAATATCAAAATACGTAATATTCAATAACTATTTTTAATATTAGGTTAAGTATTGTTCATGTCTCGATTAAGTATCGACAAAGCAAAGTTATTTTGTTGATCATCTAAAGGCCGATGGTAAAACTTTGCGAACACCTGTGAGTTTTGTGTCCACCCGGCCGTTTTTCGAATGACATCGACACTGAGACCGGTCGCGCGCGCGGCTGAGGTTGACGCGTGTCGTGTGCTGTGCGCACCAAAAACGCTCATGTCAATGCCGCTCGTGGCGAGCGTTTGCTTAATCCATCGACTTAGCGTCTGACTTGATGCAGTTCTGTGGGGAGCTTTGAATGTTACGAAGAGATTCCCGGAGTTTGAACCTCAGATATTTTTTGTAATAAAAATATATTCTTTTAAAGTTGATACTGGGCATAATATGTTGATATTGCTTTGAAAGTTTGGGAGAGATAATAAGGGCTGTTCACGATTTGGAGCGGAAGTCTTGATTATATCTGTTATAATAATATTTACTTTATCAGATTGAAAAACAATATTTTCTAATTTAATTAAAGGCAATGTCTGTACTCTTTGACCGGTACATAAAGCTAATAATGTAACGAGTTTTTTTTTTTTTGTAATATTTTCTAATGATAAATTAATATTTGGATACCAAGAAGACAGTTGATTTAGTACTATATTTGCATCCCAAGTAAATGAATATTTAGGCTTAATAGGTTTAGTTTTATAGGCTCCTTTTAAGAGGCGTTTAACACAACTATTATCACTTATCTCTTCTCCTAATAAAAGAGATAATGCAGATCGATGTGTATTTAATGAACCGTAAGAACATCCCTTATTAAATTGCTCGTTTAAGAATCAAAGAACTAATGGAATGGATTTTTCGAAACTATTAATTCATAACCACACTTCTTGAAACCATAACTTCAATTAGACGTTGTACTGCCGAATAGTAGTGTCTGCGAGCGAGGCGAGCATCAACGTGAGAGTCTCTGGTGGGCAGCCGCGCCGGCTGTACGACGCCCGGAGAGCCTCGCGGCACCCAGGGTAATGCCGGAGTGCAGTGGGTGCTGACTCCATGGCTGGGAAGGCCAGAAGGGGAATACAAGTACCCCTTCGGCTTTATCATCAATGATTTTTCGTATACATTTTAATACAAGAGAAAAAGGAGGAAATGCATAAAAATCCAAGTCAGCCCAGCTTATTGTAAATGCATCAACTCCGACTGCATCAGGTTCAGGCTTCCAGGTGACAAATAATTAACATTCGGCATTGGCTCGACTTGAGAACAAGTCGATCTTAATGGGCCCGAAACTATTTACAATAAGTTGGAAAGCGCTATCCGAGAGGGTCCATTTCTGGACTCGAAATCTGCTCGATTTTCTTTGTTGTTAACATAAGAAGCAAATATCCATAAATTGCGTTTTTCACACCATTGCCAAATTTCTCTACCTAAAAATTTTCAAATGTGGGAACTGAATACATCCCATCCTATTAATGTAGCTAATGGCGGTAGTATTGTCAATACGTAATAATATTGCACAATCTTTTCCTTCACTAGCTATACTTTTGAGACCTAACATAACCGCGAGTAATTCTAAAAAGTTCATGTGATTTTCTTTTTCACTGTTCGTCCATGAACCACTATATTTATTATTTTTGCATACTGCTCCCCAGCCTGTCCTAGATGCGTCGGTGTAAATTTCTAACTTATAATTTTGAGTAATGATTGGACAAGAAATAATATTAATATTATTTTTCCACCACCATAAATCTTTTAGTAATATCTTATTAAGATTCATTTTTGCCTCATAGTTTCCTCCGAACTTATTTAAGGCTAAAAACTTTTGTCTCTCTAATATTTTTGTATATAAGAATCTATATTTTGTGGCTGGACAGGCTGAGATCAATACACTTATAAGTTTAGCGAAATTTCGTAATGAACAAGTTTTAAGATTAATGTACCTATTTATTAACTGTGAAATGTTATGCCGCTTATCGCCAGGCAACGTAATAGACATCTGTTCTGTGTTGAACATAAAACCTATGAATTTGATTGACTTTTTTGGTACAATGTGACTTTTATCGAAATTTACAATAAAACTTACAATGTAATAACTTCAAAGTTTCTCTTACATTAATCATGCATTCTTCATATGTATCTCCAATAAGAAGATCGTCTTAATAGGTAGTAGACTTAAAACCTTGTTTTCTCAAATGACTCATTACTTCACGCATAATTTTTGTAAATACCCACGGAGCTACCGATAATCCATACGGCATTGCTGTGAACTCGTAAGTGATCGGCTCAGACGAATCATTTTCTTGGAATTCAAATCGTAGGTACTTTCTGTCACTAACAAAAATCGGTATAAATAGATATGATTCTTTCATATCTATATTGGGTAAGTATCCATTACGAGGAATTAATTTCGAGGCTGTTTTATAAGATTCCATTTTAAAATGTACTTTTGTTACGAACTTGTTTAAAGATTTTAAATTTAGTATAAACATTTTTTCTCCGTTAGGTTTCGGAGCTAAAAATATATTTGAAATACATTGATCATTTGAAGGAGAACAAGGTTTTATAGCCCCTAAGTCTAATAATTTATTTATAGCTATTTTCACGTCTCGTTTTTCACATGATGACAAATTATTTTTAGGAATAGAATACTGACAAATTTGAGTATCGAATGGTATTCTAAATCCATACTTTATGCACTTCAATATAACTTCATTTTTAGTTATTTTTGTCCAACAATCATAAAATAAATTAATTCGACCTGCATGTACCTTTATTAATGTTGGGTCGGAGCACGCATCCTGGATGAAGTCTGCGGCTGGAACTTGGCGTTGAACGCAAAGTTCGATTGTGGGCGCTGCTGTGTTTGAGCTGCTATCGGTTTCCTCTGACCTCCCCGCCCCCCCCTGAACGACTGGTAACGAGGAGGTCCAGTTTCCCTGCTGAGACGACCGGTTGACCGTTGATATTTAAGAGGCGACTGTTTTGGCTGGGCCTTTTTTAATTAGGGCTCCCTGCTTTTTAATGGCTTTACTTGCCTTTATTTTTTCCGGCAATGAACTTCCGAATAAAGTTTTGTCTCTTTCGGAGTCTTGTATAACATGTTTATAGTTTGTATCCAAATTAGGTAAAATCAGTTTAACCCTATCTTTGGTTAACATAAAGTGGAGGTCTGATAATAGGCGGCATCCATCACTTACGTGACGGAGGGCCTTCATTTGTTTTCTTCCTTCCCAATTAGGACGTCAATCCCACGATTTATGGCGGTAATACCGTACCCCAGCTGTTGCTGAAAGTTTTGTTTTTTTTTTTTTTTGTCACGTGCTCGTGCTAGGCCAGTTATGGCTGCCGAGATTTCCGCATTTAATTTTGGGGCTTGCAAGTTTTTGCAGTTAATTTATCTTTGTCTTCTTTGGACAGTCCTTTTCTTAGTAAAGGTGTCCATAAATTTGAGAGCGTATCGTGTATTTTAGCGCCAAATTCGGGTGTATCGGAATTTGCAGCTCCAAGTGGAATATGAATGGAATATGAAAATTTATTAAATTTTACATCATTACGATATTGAGCGGATAACGTGATATATCTATTATAGATTACACGCATTTTCTGCTCTGATTTTTTAAATAACCTTGGAGGCGACAGGTTTATGTCTAATTCATATTAATATAACGCCCATAACGTATTACAGACAACGAGATAAATCTCCTTGAGATTACCCGCATTTTCTGTTATCGTATTGAAAACAAAAGGTGATCGATAAGATCAAATAAAATTTATTAAATTTTACATCATTACGATATTCAGCGGATAACGTGATATATCTATTATAGATTACACCCATTTTCTGCTCTAATTTTTTAAATAACCTTGGAGGTGACATGTTTATGTCTAATTCATATTAATATAACGCCCATAACGTATTACAGACAACGAGATAAATCTCCTTGAGATTACCCGCATTTTCTGTAATCGTATTGAAAACAAAAGGTGATCGATAAGATCAAATAAAATTTATTAAATTTTACATTGTTACGATATTGAGCGGATAACGTGATATATCTATTATAGATTACACGCATTTTCTGCTCTGATTTTTTAAATAACATTTTTAAACCAAATAAGTCGGTCTTACCTTGTTATATTTCTTCTTCATCGGAAGAAATAATTCGATGTTTCCGTTTTTTATTAATTTTTTGTTCCAACTTTTTTATCTTTTTATTATAATGTTGAAGCTGTTCTTCTGCTGTACGTTTAGGCATTAAGTAAATGATTAGAGTAAATGACGTATGCTTGTTACCACGCACGAAAAAAGAATGAGGGCTTGGCGCGAACCGGGTGGATCATGCCACGCGGCGCCCCACCACAGTGTTTTTTTATGATAATTTTAAAAAGTGCGAAGTTACCTAGTACCTAAAAAGGACTACCTGTTATATAATATCTGAAGAATGAAGCGACGAAATATAATCACTAACATATGAAGCAAAGCATGGTCACTCTAAATTATGAATGAATACCATGAAAATAAAGAAGACTACGCGCTACTACAAAACATCTTGTAGTACTACGTCGTAGTATTATCAATAAAATGCCGCGACGTAGTAGCTATGTTCATCAACACCGACTATTTGTAAAAAAGTTTGCCTATTAAGTTAATATACCTTAATAGTGTTTAAATTTTGCTGGTGACTAATATGTAGCGGCAAAAGTCTGTTACATCGACGTAACATCGAGACAAAAAATATCGGAGATCACGTTGATATTATTTTCTGAGGATATTTTATTTTGTTAGTTTGTAATTTATATATATATATATATACAGTGTGGAAAAAAAATAGTGGCCCTAGAGGGAAAGTACCTTAAATCCTACAGTAGGCTTATTTTACTTAAAGGAAACATTCCTTTATTTTTAAAAAGAAACAAAACTGCATTCAAACATTTTCTAAAATTTGCTTGTAACTCCCGCGGGACTCGAACCAGCTAAAAATAAAAAAAATAAAGATTCGTTATTTTACTATACTAATCGATAGGCTAATTATTCAGGATAAAATTTCTCTAACAAACATTTGGTCATTAAAATAAAAAGAAAACGTGAAATCTTAAAATTTATTTTATTTTATTATCAATTTGTTACACTTTAATAATTTAACTGATAAAATTGTTCGAAATAAGCCCCCCCGTTCCGGATACACAAATTTAGTCTTCGTTGAAATTCATTTCGTGTAGCCTTCAGCAAAGTGTTGTGGTGTATGCCCCTAATCACATTTTTTACCGCGACCCTTAGCTCTTGTACGGTCTCGTGTTTTATAAATAATATTTTTTACATGACCCCATAAAAAGTAGTCTAGAGGCGTCAAGTAGTCAAAAGTAGTCTGGACTTCTTGCAGGCCATCTAATCGCCCCGTTTGTACCTATGCAGACATTGAAATTTTCATTAAGGTAAGCCCTGTAAATTCTGCTATTGTGGGCAGGTGCACTGTCTTGTTGAAAAATGATATTATTTCGTTCCTCTTCCGGTAGAAGCTTCTCTACTAGAAGCTTTCGGGTAACACTTAAAATATGTCAAAATATTGAAACTTCCAATGTTGACAAAATTTTTCACGATTCGCGACAAAGCTTTTCTTTATGGTATTTGTCTATCTGAATACCTCTCGCGATACCACTATAGAGTTAAATCGCAGTTGTTGCTTGTAAATAAAGCTTCTAATAAGTCGAACTGTTCTTGATACGCCACGATCACACAATTACGTAATGGAAGCAATACTAAATAAAATCGATAAAAATGATCCAAATATTCGTTCGAATCTTAAAATTGCTGTCCCGCATTGCAAACAAATTCAATCGTTCCATTTTTAAACTTTTCGTCAAAACGCCTCGTATCGTGTAAGAATTAATATCGTGTAAGAAGTGCATAGAGATATTATTACCATTAAACGATTTTCCTATAGAATTCTTCAACAAGGTACTTAGAAATAAATTAATTAGCAAGCCTGTACTTCATACGAATGAACTGAACTTCATTTTTTGAATGTTAGAGAGATAAGAGAATTATAACCTGTCTTTTACTTGTTGAAAGTGAACCGTACTAGGTAATGTATGTAAACTTGTGTACTTATTTTTCATGGATATCTTGTACGACAGACGAGTGTAAGATCAAATGTTTGTTAGAGAAATTTTATCCTGAACAATTATCCTATCGATTAGTATAGTTAAATAACGAATCTTTTTTTTTTTTAATTTTTACTGGTTCGAGTCCCGGGTGTTACAAGCAATTTTAAGAAAATCTTTGAATGCAGTTTTGTTTCTTTTTAAAAATAAAGGAAGGTTTCCTTAAAGTAAAATAAGCTAACTATAGGATTTAAGGCAGTTTCCCTCCAGGGCCACTATTTTTTTTCCACACTGTATATATATATATATATTTTATGAATTATGGATGGGACGTTTGTCTTCCATGCCACCTGATGTTAAGTGAACATAAAGACTAAGGTGTTACACGTCCATCCACGAGAAACCTATTCACTCGACGCTTAAAAGTACTAGGACTATACTGGTCAGGGAAAATAGACGCAGGCAGTTCTTTCCAAACCTTGGCGACCCGTATCAAAAAGGAACTGTCAAAGCACTTAGTTCGACTTTTCGGAATATTTACCACATACGGATGGAAGTTCTGTCTGCGTCTAGTAGTCCGATGGTAAAAGGGTGAGGGTTCAATTTGTTCAAACAGAGCACTGGCGCACTCACCAAAATGTATCCTGTAGTACACGGTTAAACACGCAACCTTACGACGATTTTTGCCATATTTTATCTTCACAACTCTTTGTAATGACCACTGCAGAGCTATGAGTCGTGACGAGAGTGGGTGAAGAGAAGGTATATTATCCACCAACCAGGCTGGCCCAGTGCTGTTTGGTGGATTTCAATCTTACTTAATATTCTAAATGTGAAAGTTTGGATGTATGGATGTTTCCCTCAATCACGGGAGAACGGCTCAACGGATTTGGATGAAAGTTAATGTTTCCAAATTTGAATATTTAATAAGCACTAGACCACAACGTAGCTGAAGTTATGCTGGTATCGATAAAAATATCGAAAAATTACAATAAGCTTCATTAAAAATGCGCCACAAAATGTTAAAGTTTTATGTAAATGGCAACCGCCATGATAAGTCGTCTTTACATTACGCCATTTTTTATAGTTTTTGTACTGTCAAAATTGTCATTGTCATATAATCTGTCTTGTCATTTGGTACAAATCTGTCACTTGAAGGAAGGAGGAATGGAATGTCTATGTACGGAGAAGCGATTTTTAATAAATCTTGTACTTTTTTAATACGATGTCTATCTGAAATTGAGTGATTACTATTTGTTTGTATACTTATTCTCTTCAATATATTCAATATTCTCCTCATGCTCACATTCTAGCCTCATATAAAAAGAAACTGAAACATATCCTTTGGCATAGTGATAGTGTACAGTCTGGAATAAGACATAGGCTAGGCTTTTTATCCCAATATTCCCGCGGGATACGAAATTGCGCGGGTAAACCGCGAAACAGCTAGTATTAACAAAGTAATAGCCGTATCACAGTGTTCAAGTGTTCGAACGCGGCGTGGGAGGCTATTTTAGGAAACAAACGCTGGCTCAGGTCTGGATGTATACCACTCGATGACCACAATGGCGATGGGGTAAACCTTTCTACCTCAGACGCCAGTGATTGCGGGTTCGATTCCCGCCCGGAACAAGAAAAGAAAAAGGTTCCGGGTCTGGGTGTTTATCTATATATGTATTTATATTCTCGGTTCCCCCTAGTTCACTACATGGTATCTCATAACACAAGCTTTGCTTACTTTGAGGCGATGTAGTTGGTGTGATTGTCTAGGGATTTTATTTATTCTTATTATACTAGGATTCCTCCTAGTTTTCCTGTGGGCTTTCTATAACACAAGGTTATGAAAAAAGTTTACCTTGAGGCCACATGGTTTGTGAGTTGGTTTGGGTAATTTATTCGTCATCATCATCACAACTCTTTGTAATGAGCTCACTGCAGGGCATGAGTCTCTCCACTGGGTGACGAGGAAATATAGGCCATTAGCGATACGCGCGGCATCAGCCGCTGCACGTCACTATGGCTATGAGTTCCGAAAAACTTATAGCCAATGAGTTGTTGGCGTTCATCCAACACGCCATCGACACGATGGATGAAGTCAGTATCTTGCAAATCTGCAAGTCTGGCTTCACTCAGGACGAGATCAGTAGTGGTAAGGCGCTGCTGTACCAGACGCTCGGCAAGACCGCGCAGATGCCTTCCCGCCGGAGGGATGGGGGTGAACGAAGTCTCCAAGATATCATCACCCTACTGAAGGAGACAGACCCGGACGAGGTGCCCGCATTCGTAGCGAAGGATCTGAATAAACTGCCAAGCATTGGCTTCGACCACGTCGACGTAAGCAGGTTACTGGAGGACATTACGTTCCTGAAGTCAAGCCTAGCTGATGTTCAGAGGAAGCTGGAAGCATCAGATTCTACAATCGGTGAACTTCGTACAGAATTATTACAATTGAAAAGTAATAACTTCATATGTAGGTCACCGGAGTTCGAAGAGTCTAATGTCAACACGAGGCGTCGCGGAGCGCAAGTTGCATCCGTCAGCAATCCGGCGGCGTCAGCGTTGCCGATGACGCAGGTCGCTGCGTGCGACACCCTGCGCCCCGCCGCCACCGGCTCACCCGCGTGCAGCGCCCCGCGCCCCGCCGCCCGCTCCCTCGCAATGACGGAGCCGATGACTAACGCGCACCGACTTCCCGCGCGTATGCTACCGCAACCGCTGCCGTTACATCACAGCGGGCGATAACGGAGAAGAGGAAGGGTTGTAGCGGGTCCGCTCGCAATATTGAACCTCCGCGTCCTACGCAGGACAAGAAGTGCGATGAGGAAGGCTTCATCAAAGTTGAGTGGAGGCAGAAGAAGCCTACCGTCCGCAACCACCGCGGCACCGCATCGCCCGTGTTAGGTCAGCTGGTGCGCGGTGAAGTACCGTCGACGCAGCTGTACGTATCCAGATTACACTGGTCTACGAAGGTCGAGGAGGTCGTAGATTATGTACGAAAGAAAACCTCCTTTACTCTGAGGGTTGAGCGTTTGGAACCTCGCCATAAAGTGAGTTTCAGCTCTTTTGTGGTGAGAGTGCCGAACCAACATCTGCCAACCTTCATGAAGGAGGATTTCTGGCCGCAGGGAGTCGTCTTCCGGAAATTTCGAGGACGACTGTCTTATGACTCACGACACACGTCGCCGACTTTACGACAGCCGCAAGTGTAGTTTTTAAGTATTTTTATATATTCTAGTTTAAGGTATGTATCTGTTTATCTTATATGTATGTTAGACTGTAAGGTATTTATTCTATGGGCCTCTGTTTTCAATTGTTAAGATCTCATTGTAAATATTGCATGAAATAAATGAATTTATTATTATTATTATTATTCACCAAGATGGCCCAGTGCTGGTTGTAAACGATTATGTTGTAAACGAAATCAATCGTTAACGATATGTTAACGTTAATAAATAAATAAATAAATATTTCTGACACTCACACAACATTAATTAGCCCAAATTAAGTTTCTTAAAGAACTTGTGTTATGGATACTAGATAACTGATATAGTTCAGAAATATATAAACATACATACAGAGGTGACGAGTTGCCCAAACCCACTAACTATAGAAGACGCCCACCATAAATCCCTATGTATAAATTTCATTTTACCAACTACTGCGTATTTAAAAGAAAATGAACATCTTAAATTTATTTATCACGCTACGGATTTTAAGCAGATGAGTGCGGAAATAATGGCTGTTGATTGGTCGACGGAACTGTCCCATCTTAATACGGAGGAGTCAGTAACTTATTTCTATAATATTATGTATGACTTAATGGATAAATATATACCTAAAAAACTAGTTAAGTCAAATACGAACTTTCCACCCTGGTATTCAAAGTCTTTAATAAAATTGATTAGGCATAAAACCAAAATTCACACTAGGTGGAAAAAATATAGTAACGACTTGGATTACCAACTCTTTAAAGAGTTACGCTCAAAGAAAAACAACTTCAAAAAGAATGCTATAATAACTTCATAAATTTTTCCGAAGACAAAATAAATTCTTCTCCTAGATACTTTTGGTCATTTATTAAATCGAAGTTAGGGTCTAACTCTATACCTGCACACATGAAGTTCAATAATGAAACCTTGACGAATCCGTTAGACATCTGCAATATGTTTAATAATTATTTTAATTCAGTTTTCGTAACCAGTGAGGAGCCGCCGTCTCATGTCGCTCTAGATGGCACCTCGTTAGTGAACATCTCAACAATTGAAATCTCACAAGGCCAGGTCTCAAAGCTATTTCAATCTGTGGACGTTAACAAGGGTGCTGGCCATGATAAAGTGCATACAATTCTTATCAGTAACTGCATAAAGATTTTTCAATTCCGCTTAGCATTATTTATCGAAAATCAATCTCCGAAGGCTGCTTTCCGACCATCTGGAAAAAGTCCTTAGTTACTCCCATACACAAAGGTGGCGACAAACACGACATAAAGCAATACAGGCCAATATCAAAAATTTGTTGCTTTGGTAAGATTTTCGAAAAACTAATTACGTCTTCCGTGACTTCAGTAATGAATCAGGTTCTGTGTGAGGAACAACACGGCTTCTCTCAGGCTCGTGGGGTTGCTACCAATCTGGCGTTGTACACGGACTTCTTACTTAATGCCATGGACGCAGGTTACCAGGTGGACGCCGTGTACACCGATTTTTCCAAAGCGTTTGATAAAATTAGCCATTCCATTCTTATTAATAAACTTCTGGAACTCGGTGTACACGGTGACCTCCTGCGATGGGTTAAGTCCTATGTGACCAATCGCAGTCAGGCCGTTGCATTGAAAGGCTACCAATCTTCATTCCTGCTGACATCATCTGGAATTCCGCAAGGATCTATACTTGGTCCTTTCCTCTTCGTCCTGTACCTTAATGACATAAGAAAATGTTTTAACAATTCTTCTCACCTCCTCTATGCAGACGATACGAAAATATATAAAATTATTAAGACTGTAGATGATTGTATGGCCTTACAAAATGATTTGAATAGTTTCGATAGGTATTGCAATTCAAATCAATTATTTTTAAATACAGATAAATGTCAAGTCATAACATTCACACGGAAGAGAAATCCAATCACACATGACTACAATATTGGAGGACGGACCCTTAATCGAGTCTCTTCGGTACGGGATCTTGGGATTGTTCTAGACGCCAAGCTTAATTTTAATCAGCACATCGACAGCATAGTGGCCAAAGCGCTTAAGCAACCTAGGTATGATTATCCGAATAGGAAAACCTTTTAAACGTGCCAAAACCCTAATTCTACTTTATAATGCCTACGTTCGTAGTGCGTTAGAGTTCGGAAGTGTAATTTGGAGCCCAGAGTACGCTGTTCATATCAGTCGTATTGAAAGAGTGCAAAAGAAATTGTTGAGAACTCTCGATTATAGGTCTGCCGTTGAGTATGTAAGCTATGAAGAAAGCGCCGCAAGATATCATATTCATCGGTTGGACCTCAGACGTAAATTTCTTGATAGTGTTTTCCTCTTTAAAATATTGCATTCTAAAATTAATTCACCTGCCCTATTACATAGGATTTATTTTAAAATACCGCGAGCATCCTCACGCTCATTAAATACCTTTCACATTCCCGCCTATCATACGAACTACGCTAGAAATACCTTCTTCAGGCGGTCCTGCCATTATTACAACACCTTTCTTAAAACAATCGATATATTTTCACGAAACTTGAGAACATACAGAATAGATATAGCAAAAAAGATATTCGGTTAAATATTTGGTTATTTGGTTGTTTTTGTTATTGGTTGTGATTTGTTTTGTTTGGGTTATAGTTTACTAATTAATAAATGTTATTTATTAAGGTTATTGAATGTTAGTTTAAATTGTATTTTTTATGGTACTATAGGTCTATTTGTGTTATAGCTTGTATTATTTTTTTGTTAAAGACTGTTTGTTACCTCAATGAATAAATAAAAATAAATATTGAATATATACATATTTTTTATTGGAATAAACTTAAATAAACATATAAACATCCATGACTTGACGACTAATATCTGTGTTCATCACACAAATATCTGCCGCCGCCGGGATTCGAACCCAGGACCTCTGGCATAGAAGGCAATGTATGTTACCGCTACACCAGCCGGTCGTTGGTGGATTACAGAATTTTCAGGGCGCCGAAATGGCTTCTGACAAACCTTAACGACTACTGTATACAGGTATACTGCAAGTAGACTGCTCAACGTGCCCTCCGAAGCACGGAAGTCGTCGTAAGAAATGAATGGACGGCGGTCACCCATCCAAGTACCGACCGCGCCGAACGTTGCTTAACCTGTGATATCGTATGATACACACAGTAATCACGGCACCATGACGACCTCACGACGGTAATTTATTATCATTTGGAAATGGGAATATTAGAATAACAACGAATGGTATATTGAAAATGACAGGCTTACCTAGTGAGCGGTAGCAGTGAGGGTTTTTTAATCCAACACATTACGTGAGATACTGCAGGTTCATGACCAATAACTTAAGTATGATTAATAAACTGAACCAGTCCGCGATCATGGTGCTTGTAACAGCATCGAAATATCGGACGTGCGAAAATAAAATCAAAAATCGTGGTAAGAATCCCGTAAATACATTAAATCATAGTGAAAAAAACCGCGATAGTTTAAAACAACAATAACTTAAGGCCTGAACATCTTTACTATAGTCTGAGTATTTTTCTACGTATTTCAATTCAGTCCTGGCTTTTAAGCCCAAACTATAAAAAAATCAAAAGATTAAATACATTAATGTTAATTCATTTAATGAATATTGTGTAGTTGTGTAATCGGTAAATCCAAATAAATAAAATACTGTATTGATTATGCAGTTATCTACTGCGACCAAAAAAGAGCAAAATAAATAAGTTGCGTTCGGAACAATCATCATCATGTTGATATGAAATTAAAAATAAACAAAAACGTTATGAACAAGTAAAAATAGTGCAAATATTAAACCATAAGTATAAAAAAGTAGTAAATCAAAATACTTTTAAGTGGATACATATTTTTCTATCATTTTTTAACATAACAGACTGCGTTATTCCCATAATCAACGACAAGATTTTCATTCCTTTGTTATTGCTTTGTGATTACATGGTGGTTAATTCCAACTTAAAAAAAATAAAAATCCCCAGACAATCACACCAACTACATGGCCTCAAAGTAAGCGAAGCTTGTGTTATGAGATACCATGTAGCGAACTAGGGGGGAACCTAGAATATAAATACATATATAGATAAATACCCAGACCCGGAACATTTTTTTTTTCTTGTTCCGGGCGGGAATCGAACCCGCAACCACTGGCGTCTGAGGCAGATAGGTTTACCTACTTAAACCTAAGAAACTTGCTTTTCTTAACACGAAATCTACAGTGACATTACTTTTTCAGCTTATTGTACTATCCAAAAGCAATTAAAAGAATCAACTTTATATTGCGCATAAAAGCCAGGCAATGTATGGACACTGAGATGAACCCTTTGCAGTATGTATGTAATAGGCTTAATAAGGCCTTCTATTCGTTACCTGAATAGCGCTCTATGAAAATAATGTTCAGCGTTATTTATTATTATTACGCAAAGCTTAATGAACTTATATTCAAACTATTTAGTTGTTTTACTAGGCAATTTAAGCTTTCCCGCTATTTGCATATATTAATTTTCATTATTTAATAATGAGCTTAGGACATAATGGGCGTTTTAGTCGTGATGGGGACTTTTATCACTGCAGTACTAACAAATCATTAGATGTTATTTTACAGCTCATTTTACGCACATATTTAGAACTAGCTGTATCGCGCGGTTTTACCCGCGCTTTTTAGAATCCCGCGGGAATATAAGGATGCAAAGTGTGCTATTCTAGACACTATTACTATGCCAAATTTCATCAAAATCCGTTGAGCCGTTCAGCCGTGATTGAGGAACAAACATCCATACATCCAAACTTTCACATTTATAATATTAGTAAGATAATTATAGGTTCTATGGTATAGGTAAATGAGAAACATGATTATGTTTTTAACGTTATTAACACTCCCTTTTCCAAAAGCAGGAGGTTCTCAATCTGTCTGTACCTGCGTTTGACAAAATAAAAACAACTTAAGTAATACAAATTTTCAAAATGACTATGTAAACTACGATAGGTTAGGTTACGGTCAGGTTAGGTTAGGTTAGGTTAGGTTTTATGTCCCCCCCAAGTGGAGTGTGCCTTGTCGTGGCGGGGGGGCTCAGTAGCCCGTCGCAATCCAGCGACCGGGTGAAGCCAAATCACTCCTACGTCGGGGTCGCTCTTTGTACTCCTCTGGTTAGAAGAGGAAGACTTAAGAGCGACAAGGTGGGGGTTGGCTCGCTCCAAGAGTTGAGTCGTCGGTGCCCTGTGGCATCCGGAGTGGGAGTTGGCTCGCTGCGTCTGTCCCGTATCGGGCGGCAGTGGGTCGTCTTTGCCCTGCGTCTGTCCCACATTGGGCGGCAGTGGCTATCGTGGCGGTGGCACTCTGTGCCAGACCTTTGTGGGGCGGCAGTCTTGGAACGCTGTTTCGTACAACTTCTGAGCTGTCGGCCAACCTGTTATCCTGAATTGACAGGACCGGGGGTCTTCGGGCTGCGAGGAAGAAAACCTCAATAAAAATTACCCTAATCCCAAGTTTGCAACTCGGCGATGGGATGAATGGCTGGGGGGAGCCCAGTCCCTAGAGTTTGGGGAGGGGGGGATGGGTTGGTTCCAAACCCGCATCAACTGCGAAGGAACTAAAGTTAACATATGATGAGTGATTTGAAAAAGACGTTACCCCAGGAGGGTACCCGCCAAGCGGGAGAATCCCTCAGTGCCAAGGTTTCGGCCGAGGCACTCTGCACCTCGTATTCTGGGGGGGGGCAAAAATCGCTCCGGGGGCGCAAGCTCCCGTGCCGCTTCTCGGCAACAAGGTGGTGGAAAATCATCAGACGTGATGTCCATGTCTTCGGACTCTGACGGATCTTGTTCTGATCGATCCGAGATTTTATCCAGGGGCGTGAAACGCCCAAAGACGAGCAGCAACTCGATCAAGGGTAGCTGCCACAAGGGGAAGGACTTAGCAGTGCCAATGAAGGCTACTGCGAAACGAGGCCGTAGCGTCAGGGGTAGACCATCTACCACTAGCCACTACGTAGGCTTGGCCAAGGCTAAAGAGTACCTCAAATCAAAGAGGGAAAAATTAGACTCGTTGGCTGAAGAGGAGGTTATGACATCCATGAGGGAGCTTCAAGCTATTCCGGCTGACGCTGCTAAAGACCAGGTCCAAATGTGCTTGGCTCTGATAAGGACTGTGGCTGCCAAGAGCAAGAACCTCAAGGGAACATTCGTGAAGGCTCTAAATCAATCATCTGCGGAAATGGAGAAAGTTATGGGGACGCTGTATGAGCGAAACCATTCTGAGGAGGTCGCTGCTCTCCGAGCAGAGAACTCAAGACTTGGTGCGGCTGTAGACTCGCTCCGGGTAGAGATGGCTGCCTTACGCAACAAATTGGAGCAAGCCCGTCAAGTCCCGGTACCACCGGTACAAGTAGAGCCCCAGACGGAGAGTTTCCCCACAGGGGAAGAGTTTAGGGCAAACCTGAGGAAGGACTTGGCTTTCATAATGGATGCCAAACTAGCAGGTATAAATCATCGCTTCCTTCCTGAGAAACCGTTGCGTCCACCTTTGAGGGCAGACGTCAATCGTGACCAGTCAGCGGCACCGCCCTCTCAGCGGCAACCTCCAAAAAAGAAGGCACCGAAGAAAAAGGCCCCGACTGAGGTGCCGGAACCTGTGCCAGTAAGGCTTGAACCGGTACCAATCCCGGGACCATCAAATGAGTCTTGGAACGAGGTTGTAAAGCGGAAAAACAAGAAGAAGGCCACTACGGCTCCAACTTCTGCCCCGGTTTCTACACCAGGCCCGAAAAAGGCAAAAAAGCCACGAAAAGCCAAGTTGCGCGCGCCAAGATCTGCAGCCGTCGTCCTGACGCTGCAGCCCGAGGCGGTACAACAAGGCTTAACCTATGAGAGGGTCCTCAGTGAGGCCAGAAAGTCCATCAATTTGAACGATCTAGGCATCACTGGGCTTAACTTCCGTGTAGCGGTTACAGGGGCTCGGGTGCTCGAAGTTCCCGGTACTGAAAGCGGCGAGAAGGCTGACCGTTTCGCCGCTGAGCTTAGAAAATTGTTGCCGGAGACTGTGAAGGTCAATCGGCCCGTCAAGCGGGTCGATATACGAATTATAGACCTGGACGACTCGGTGTCGACCGGAGATGTTGAGTTTGCTGTAGCCCGGACCGGAAACTGTCCGGTGGACCATGTGAAAGCAGGAGAAATCCGACAGGGTCTCTACGGCACCAGCAGCGTACTGGTACAGTGCCCGGTAGCTGCTGCGAAGGTGATATGTGAAGCAGGTAGAATCCTTGTCGGCTGGAGTTCGGCTCGGGTTCGCATGTTGGAACCAAGGCCCCTGAAGTGTTTCCGGTGCATGGAAATCGGTCACACAGGGGCTTTATGCAAATGCGCAGTTGACCGAAACGGACTTTGCTTCCGCTGCATGAAACCCGGTCACAAGGCAGCAACTTGTCTAGAAGATCCCTTCTGTCCCATCTGTAAAGAGGCAGGAAGGCCGGCAAATCATACAAGTGGAGGCCGCAAGTGCGCGAGACCTAAGAAGGGGAGAGGGCATCACAATGGCTAGATCCCGATAAAATATCTGGGACTTCTGCTCGATGGCAGATGGGACTTCCGGGCGCATTTTCGCCGATTGGCCCCCAAGCTGATTGGAACCGCATCGGCGCTCGGAAGGCTCCTGCCAAACATTGGCGGACCCGACCAGACATGCCGTCGCCTCTATGCCGGTGTGGTTAGGTCGATGGCGCTCTATGGGGCACCAGTATGGGTCGGTGCTTTGACTCGCCCGAACGTAACGTCGCTGAGTTCAGCCCAGCGCGTTCTGGCGGTCAGAACGATCCGAGGATACCGTACGGTGTCCCTTGGAGCGGTATGTGTGCTCGCTTGTATGCCTCCCTGGGATCTCGAAGCCGAGGTTCTAGCGGACGTATACGAGCGACGCGCGGAGGCGCGCGCGCGGGGAGTAGAGCCAGCCCCAGACGAAGCCTCCGAAGAAGGTGGAGGAAGGTCGCCCAACGTACCTTGCTGCGGAGGTGGAGGAGGAGGCTCGAGGAGCCGAGCGCGGGTCTGCGCACACTGGAGGCTGTTCGCCCAGTCCTAAAGGAGTGGGTGAACAGAAGACACGGGTCGCTCACCTTCCGGCTGGTCCAGGTTCTGTCCGGGCATGGAAGCTTCGGCAGAAACCAGTGCCACATAGCTCGAAGGGAGCCATCGGCGGTGTGTCTTCGCTGCAGCAGTGGCAGTGAAGACACAGCCCAGCACACGCTGGAGGAGTGCCAGGCGTGGGCGCACGAACGCGCAACCCTCGTGGCAGTGGTAGGACATGACCTCTCCTTGCCGGCCGTGGTAAGAGCCATGGTCGATGACGAGAGGTCGTGGGACGCTGTCGTCTCTTTTTGCGAAGGTGTAATGTCGCAAAAAGAGGCCGCGGAGAGGAGTCGAGAGGATGATCCCCTTTCGGCTCCAATCCGCCGCAGGAGGACCGGTCGGAGAAGGAGGGCGTATGCCAACCTGACCTGATACGGGGGTATCCGCCGCTCGCTTCCAAAGGTCTTCGCTGGCAGCGGCGTGCTACGTGTTTCGAGCATGCCGCTGAGCGAGGGAGGTTCCGCGCTGCGGAAGGCACCGGCGGGTTCGCGTAAGGATGCGCAAGCGTCCCCGTGCTCCCGCCAACAGGTGCGCGACGAAACACCTTGGGGTTTTAGTCGGTAAGAGTCCGACATAACCTGGCCGCTCCCCCGGGCGACAGGTATCAATGAGGATTTCCCCAAGTAAAAAAAAAAAAAAAAAGGTTAGGTTTTATGTTTTTTTTTGTGTCTTTGTTACACGATATTTCGGACGATTATGAATCGATTTGGAACAGTTTCATATGATAGAGGATACTTCAAAGTTAGTCCCATATAAATTTCATCGAAATCAATTGAGTACGTAATTCATGGAAAATTTTAAAAATATGTATGAATTCGGAGAATGTTTACCTTGACGACATTATAATTCAGCCAAAGTTATGTCATGAAGTCGGTTATTTTAATGCTCTGCATTCGTTGTTTATATCTATTCATGTTATGATTGTTAATATTTGACTATCAAGACCACGTTGTATGTAGGTAGGTACATACGTGAATGACTTGCAGGTTTATCCACGTCGCTTTTAATGAAAAGGAAATTTATATAGCCAATGTACAGAATGTAGCAGATCAACCTTCCAAATCTGTCAATTGAATCTAATTGTGCTTGAAAACATATACAATGCGCGAACGAGTGCCCATGAAATCTAGGTTCTAAGATTGTAAGTCTATGATTGAGCGCCTTTATTCGACCTTACGGATTGTGTCCCATTGGGGCGAGTCCAACCTAGTCAAAGTCAACGCCTCCAGAACACAGGCATTATAATTTTCCACTAAAAAGAGCACCTTTACCTTTACGCCCACTTTCCAGGATGTATATGTCCCCATCAACGGCCATCTAGGGCTTTTGGGGGTCACTATAACGTTCACATTAAACTTCGGACAACAAATTGAGTCTATGGCTCAAATGGCATCTCGAAAATTGGGTATCATTTTGAAAATCGGGCGGTACTTCAGCACTGAAGGGCTACTCAACCTATTCAAAGCCCAAGTGAGGTCGTGCATGGAGTACTGTAGTCACCTTTAAGATGGTTCTGCCAAATACAGCTCGAAGCGCTAGACTCTGTTGACCGAAGATTCAACCTTACAAATAGAAAATTGCAGACGCTAGAGCACTGTCGTAAGGTTGCTTGTTTGACAGTATTAGCCTACATTTTGGTGAGTGTGCAAGTTCTCTTGACCAAATGAACCCAGTCCTTTTTACAACTGGACTACCAGACGCAGACAGAACTTCCATCCCTATATAGCGGATTTACCAAGAAATCGAACAAAATGCTTCGATAGTTTCTTTTTGGTACGGATTGCAAAGGTGTGGAAAGATCTGCCTGCGTCTGTTTTTCCTGACCACTACAGTCCTGATACTTTTAAGTGTCGAGTGAATAGGTTTCTCCTGGATGGACGTGTAACACCATAGTCTTAATGCGCACTTTCCATCAGGTGGCATGGAAGACAAACGTCCTATCCTTACAATATAAAAAAATGACGGATTATTCAATGTATTTTTCTAATCTAACGTCGAATGAAGCTTCGTATTATGGTTGGCATGATTTTTAGTATTATGTTTAGATAAAGTTTTCAATTTCTTTTCTTTTATTTAAAAAGTTTTTAAAAGTTTAAAAAAGTTTTATTATCACAAACTCACATAGAAAACACAATTATACATACATATTCACAGTAATCAATATTAGAAAGGTTTATATTACAAACAAAAATACTACTAAATTTAAAAAAAATAATAATAATTTGCGATAATAGGCTGAACCTCAGCATTGTGCTGCTAAAAACTAGTTTTAACAGCGCTGATTTTCAGATCCAGCCTTTCCTAGGTACTCCTATTTACAAATCCTATTAATACATTTTTTATATTTGTGGATAGTCGAATTTATATTGAAGTTATTTTTCTGATTGTTTTAGTACATTGATATAGATACATATAATATTAACTCATCATAAATACAAAGATAAAAATAATAAATCAAAATGTGATACTTATAAACAAAATAATAAATCAAAGTGGATATATAGATAATATATAAAACTATTTAATAAGAATAGAGGACTTAATAAATATTTATTTTAAACTGAACTAAACTATTGTTGCTTTTTTTGCACTCAAAAGTATTGCCCGGTATTTGAGCTTAAAAGTTTGTTTATTTCCACTTATATCACCCTTTTTCTCTAGACACCGACTAAGAAAATACTGAATTTTCAAAAAATTTTATACAAGGTGTCCCGCAAACGCTATATAATACATTCACGGAGGTATTCTCCCCATAAAGATTACAGAAAAAATATAAAAAAAAGAAAAAATTGAAATTTATTTAAAAAAAATTGTATGAAAGCAACTTTCGACTTTTTTTCATACAAAAATTGAAAAATAAATTTTGTTTTTTATTTCGACACCCTGTATATGCACTTACGCCATCAAAATAAAATTATAACTATTTTATCAACAAGTTTATTTAAATGCAACCACGAGAGTTTACCTAATTGGTCCTTAGCTATAAATAAACAAACACTGGAACTGGCTCGGTAACGTAAAACTTCCCCATACTTTTACTCGAAGTTTTCTTCAAGAAAAATCGACGATTTTTTGCGATTGTTAGCAGTTTTACAAGATGATGGAAATCCTGACCGAACATCGTCTGAGGAGTTTCAAGAAGCTTTGAATAAATAGTTAGTGTTTGGTTTTAAAGTTTATTTTTAATCAAGGATATTTATTGCTAGATATTAAATTTTAACGATTTAAATGTCGGTCTCCGTAGTGCAGTGATCTAGATGCCACTACGACAATCGAGAGGTCACGGGTTCAATTCCCGCAAGGAACAAGAAAAAAAGTAACATGTATTTAGGTTCTAGGTTCCCCCTAATTCACTACATGTTATCTCATAATACAAGCGTTGCTTTCTTTGAGGCCACGTAGTTGGTGTGATTGTCTGGGGATTTTAATTTTTTATTTAATTATATTAAATATAAATAAATGAATATAATCTGCGTAGAATAGACTTTAGGCTTAGAATAGACCTTGGTGAGCATGTCGTAAAAGCCGCCTGATGGGACTCCCATCATGGGAGCGATCTCCGCAAGAGACACCTTCAGAGGCCTCACCAAGTCCGAAGACACCTTCGGGCACCGCTAGCAACCACGCTACAAACAAATCCTACTACTAAATATCGGCTAACAAGCGGTGAATCTCAACGTAATTAACGTCTGCAATAAGCGTCTGTCTCAAAGTAGTAAACTAGATTTTCGAGTGCATCCCATCTGGCCCGTTGACTTGGCCCGGCGCCGGGCCACATGGGAGAAAAAAAATTTAACTGGCCCGGTGCCGTGAAATCTGGCAACTTTACCAACGGACGTTGACTTTGTCATCGAAAACTATTTCTACAGAATCGCTTATACCATGGGCGCAGATAATTTTTTAGAAATTCTACCTTAATTAATAAAAAGGTTGATATACGACTGGCGGCACTAATTTCATTTTGGCAGCACTGGACCCACAGTTGTCATTTATTTTAACACGCAAATATCGTACACTAAACGTGTAAACCTTAAAATCAGTGCTCCCGAACTTTTAAAATTAACTTGATAAATACTGTTACGAGGAATGTATATTTTTATGTAAGGTAGTTCAGGGTTGAAAGGCCCAGCTGGTAGTAAGGCCCAGTATTAAAAAAAATAGTTTTAATCGTATTATTCCTTCAACGCTTTACGCACACCTAGACGTAGCAAATGCAACGAGCTGGCAACAACCCCTTGAGCTCCACGTGCCGCCATTTTGTCAGTAGCGTTCAAATATTCGGAGTGGTAGGTCTTTGCTTCGCTTGATATATAATTTTAAGAAAACAAACGTAGTTATTATTCAGTTTTATTGATTCATCGTGTGTTTGTTCCTGTTTGAATGTGAAAACAAGTTATCTAGCCGTATAAAGAAGGGTAAGTTAATATTTTTATGTATTTGTTTATATTAAAATCTTTCAATATTCTAAAACCTTATTTTATTGCCAGGAAGGCCCACTGTGGACGTTGGTAGCAAGGCCAGGGCCTTATTTGACGTATGAAATAAAATAGTTAACTTTCTTTTGAAGTTCAAAACAAAACATAAAACAAAATAATAAATAAATAAATAATGCATTGTTAAATAATAATTACAAATAGTTCATTCTGCCTATGACAAATTAAATTTTAAAGTATTTTTTCCATGCAGATTAAAATATTGCCGCCTGCTTTGTCAGTAAAGAGAAAACGGGCCCTGTGGTCAGAGAATTCTTTGGCCTTGGCAATGGCTGCTGTGAAAAATGGCGAGCTTTCACAACGAGAAGCTGCTCTTCGATACCAAATACCTCGCAGATCTCTCCGAAACCACTTGGCATCTGGAAAATCTCAAAAAGTAATTGGAAGTGCCCCAATATTGTCAAATTTGCAAGAAAAGAATTTGGTGGAGAGGATTTTAAAATTTTCCAAAATTGGCATGCCGCTATCTCCCCAAGTCATTCACGCACATTTATGTTAAATATACCTTAAATTTTAAAGTGAAAATTGTTAATGTTATTAGTAACTGTATCAGAAGTTTTTTTTTTTATAAAGCCTTTAGTGCAATATGGCCCACATTAGATTTTTATAAAATGGGAACTAACAAGCGATTTTGTTTATTTTTCGTTAAACTTTTATGTTAAAAAGGCTGTAACCAATGCCGAAATAATTTTATAGTTAGCCTGCTATTGTGAAGTAAAATAGACGATTTCTTATTTCTTTAGTATAATAAGGCCCAAACCCAATTATTTTAATAAATTAAGTATATAAGCTTGTTGTGATGATACCAAATATTGCTTTATTTATAAGTTCAAAGTTAAAATCTTTAGATTCATTTTTTTACATGCAGAATGTTTAATTCTTTTGCGGGCCTTAATAGCCCAACAGTGTTTAATAAGGCCCAAAATAGTAGTTTTAAAAAACTTGATCTTTTCCAGAAATATGTCATATTTTTATTATATTTCATATTTTTAATATACATGATGAAACTTAAATAAATGAGAAACCTATATGAATTGTATTTTGTATATTATCCTGATTATATCTGCAAATATTGTAATTTTAATAAAGGTGGGCCTTAAATGCCTCACCTACCTTAAAGCTTTATTTATGCGTAAAGTGGCTAATCAAATCATCATAATTATTTAACTTCAGATATTTTCGTCTATAACTACATTGGCAATGTATACCATACATACCGGTATTAAAACAAGGTTTGGTAACTTTTCCATATGTCGTTGAGTGCTAGGGTTGTCACTTTGTTTTCAAGACTAAGTACTTTTAATGTCTTGAAGTAGTAGGTATAACTATGTACCTATGTGTGTAACGTCGTCAGCAATGTTTAAGTAGAAACATAAATTGTATAGAAATTGACATTATATATTACTATTAAAAAAACTAACTTCTATGGAGTTTAAAAATAAGCTATTCAAGTTATTTATAGATAAATGTTAGTATAGACTGACAAAGACCTTATTTTGTAATTAATCGTATGAATCTAATGTTACACACTAGAATAGAACTCCACTCTTTACCTCTTTTTTATATTATTTGATGACTTTGAAAGTAAATCTAATTTGTATTGATATATACATACATATATAACTTCATGACTATATCCCTTATGGGGCAGGCAGAACACAAGAGGTTATAAAACTATCTGATGTCACGTTCGACAAATTTGGAGGAATTATAATGATGGAGAGAGACTATTACAGTGACAGGGGCCAGCCTATTGCCTGAAAAAAAAACCTCCAATAAAACTCCTTTATAGTAGGTAGCAAAACATTAATATTCGCAAGCCTGTATGAAGCAGTTTGTGAAAATTACTAAGTGCCAGTATAGTATTTAAGAGTAGAAGCCTAATTAAGGAATACCTGATAATTGTTACTATATTATACTAGCTGACCCGGCAAACGTTGTTTTGCCATATAAATAAAAAAAATAGATGTTGGCCGATTCTCATAGATACCGGATAAGCACAAAAAATTTCATCAAAATCGGTCAAGCCGTTTCGGAGGAGTATGGCAACGAAAACGTATGAATCGCTTGTTCGCTCGCGGCAGTACAGCCAACCAGTCCAGCAACGCATTTGTTGAGATTTAATTTCACAACTTAGAAGAAAGTGCACTGAAACTCCAAAAAACGATCTTCAAGATAGTATCAAGATTCTATAGTCTCAAATTGTATCCCGTTTGAACTATTCTGCGGCCAATCTATTGGAGATCAAGCTCAAATTCCACACAGATTTAACGGTTAGTAGAAAACATCTTTACTTCTGGCTTACAAATCTAACGTCTAAACCAATAACACTGCGTAACGTGGATGTCGTCATAACCTACATAAAGTAAACAAACAGCACTGGCTAGCTTTGACATTCAGTCAATCAATCGAATTGTCTTGGTGTTGCCAATCATAAAAAAGATTAAGGACTGCTATAAACTGTCAATATAAATCGCGAACATTACCTATATAAATAGATAAATTGTCGGTAACGACGGAGGAACAAGATTTAAACCCAGGAAATTAAAGAGGAGAAAGGGGTATTATAGTAAAGAAAGAGAAAAGAGAAGGAAAAAAAAAAACGGTTAATATATTTTTATTTTCATAATAGTTACCCACACAAAATGTTTAAATGTGCGAGCTGTTCGGCTGAATCTAGAGATGGTGCTCAATGTTCAATCTGCTTGGGTAGATTTGATTTTGGCTGTGCGGGTGTTACTGAGACAGGGTATCGCCGTTTAGGAGAAAACCGCAAATTATCCTGGAAGTGCTCTTCTTGTAAGAACATCAGACCAGCGAGCCCTCTGTTGACTACGTCTAACACCCCGGCCTCTAAATCACCAGTGCCAGCGGACATGGACTCTGTGATGGCGGAACTTAGGCGGCTTTCACTTCAGATTGCATTGCTTCCTGGGCTGGACTCGGCCTTACAGAGTATCAAAAATGAAATGTTATCATTAAAAACCATCAAATCGGATGTCACAGACATAAAATCGTCAATAGAATTTGTTGATAGTAAAATCGAGACACTCTCTGATAAGATCTTGGTAATGGAGAAAGACATCATTACACTTAAAAAAACCAAACAGGACGTAGAATCCCTTCAACTGCGTCTAGGGAAATTAGAAGTCCATAATAACAATATCGAGCAGAGGTTACGCCTCAACAATATCGAAATTAAAGGAGTTCCACTGTCAAATTCTGAGAACCTGTTTGATATCGTCTCTAATATAGGAAAGCATATCAAATGCACCATACCCAGGGAACAAATCAACTACATAGCTAGAATACCCATGCGTAATAGTAAGGATACAAAAACAATTGTAGTAGCTATTCACTGCAGGTACGTCAAAGATGACTTCGTTGCTGCAGCAAGAAAATGCACTATCAGCGCGTCTAACATAGGCATGACAAGCAACAATAGAATTTTTGTTAATGACCACTTGACAGTTGAAAATAAGCTCTTGCTTAACAAAACCAAAGCCCTCGCAAAAGACCGGGGGTTTGCATTTACATGGGTGAGAAGCTGCAAAATCTTCGTGAGAAAAGACGCAAATTCACCAAAATTTCAAATCTCTTCAGATATGGATTTGAAAAAGATGTAGATTTTCATGTATTCTCTGTTTTGCTTTTTTATTCTCCAGCTAAATGTATCTTTGAAATTTATTGCTCAATTAAGTTTAAGTTGTTTATACTCGCTCCTTCAACCATTTTGCTATGTGTCCTAATAATAATGTGTATTTATTCGGTCTCCTATCCGATAAGTCCACCAGCTTCTTCTCAATATCATAATCATTACTTTCTCATTGCTTTTGTTGTTACGCTTTTAAATGAATTCTGCCTTGAAGTTCTGCCTAAACACCTAATACTCACCTACTTTATTCATAATGCTTCCAATTAGTATTTATTATCAAAATGTGCGCGGCTTACGTACCAAGACTGCCTCTTTTTACAGGAATGTATGTTTAAGCTCTTATGATGTTATATGTCTCACGGAATCATGGCTAAATGAAAGTGTTTGTGATAATGAGTTGTTCGACGAACGCTACGTTGTCTGGAGACGTGATCGTAATTATAGGCTAACAAAACAAGAAAAAGGAGGTGGGGTCTTAATAGCAGTTCGCCGTGAGCTTGTAGCCGAACATCGTGATGACTGGTCATCTACTGCAGAGGATTTATGGGTTACCCTGACAATGCGTTGCAAAAATCCTAGATTCACATATAGGATAAATGTTTGTGTAGTGTACGTCTGTAACGAGAACCAGGGAAACTCCATGGAGATACAATTATCTAATTTTGCAAGCAAACTATCAAGTATTATTATGAATAATCCTCTTGATAAATTTATTGTTCTAGGTGACTTTAACATGCCTTCTATATCGTGGATTCCCAGTAAAGAGGACACATCCCTAACGCCCACCAACATGCAAGGTTCACATCAGATCGATCTCATTGACACCATGTCTACGTTCAATCTTTCACAGTACAACTCATTTGCTAACACTAGCCACGGGCGTATTCTTGATCTTATTTTCTCCAATGATGAAATTACAGTTTGTGGCTCCGATTGCCCTTTGGTGCCTGAGGATCAACACCACCCTTCAATCGTAACAGCTGTTGATTTTGTACAACTCAATACAATCACGCCAAAGTCGTATCTCAAGTTTATCTACCAGGAAGGTGATTACGATTCAATTTGTACTGAGCTAGATTCCGTTACTTGGGCTATTGAACTTAACAGTAAAAATCTGGATGATGCTGTCACCTCTTTTTATAACATAATTTATTCTTTGCGAAATAAATTTATTCCATCTAAATCGGTAACTCCATCTGAAAAATATCCTATATGGTATAAATCGTCCCTTATAAAAATATTAAAAGAAAAGGCCAAGTTTCACAAAAAGTTTAAAAAATATGGCAATATACACGACCTAAACTCATTTACCATTTTGAGAGAAAGAGCTCGTACAATGGAAAATGTAATGTATAACACCTACATCAAAAATATTGAGGATCTCATCAAAACGAATCCCCGAGCATTTTGGAGATATATTAAAAGTAAGAAGCAATCCAATGTTTTTCCTTCCGTGATGAATTATGGCACTCGTTCTTCGGACCAGGGCGAAGTGATTTGTAATATGTTTGCTGAATACTTCCACTCGACTTTTCTCTCTGATCCGACTGACGAGGGGACTGTTGATGAATCTTTGCCTCAAGTATGTAACTCTTGTGCAGACATAAGATCTATCGAGGTCGCTGAGGAAGAGGTTTTAAAGCTTTTTAAGAAACTAGATTTGAACAAGTCAGCGGGACCTGACAATATTCCAGCCATTTTCATTGTAAAGTGCGCTAAAAGCCTCGCACTTCCTCTCTCAATATTATATCGCCGCTCCTTGTCAGAAGGTGTCGTACCGCACGTTTGGAAATCGGCTTTTGTCACACCAATCCACAAGAAAGGACCCAAAAATGCTATTGATAATTACAGACCTATTTCCAAACTTTGTGTATTTGCTAAAGTCTTGGAACGTCTAATATACTCGCAACTTTACTCCTCACTTCGGCAAGTTATTTTGCCTCAGCAACATGGATTTCTCAGAGGCCGGTCTACGACATCTAATCTCATAAGCTGCACCGAGTATCTCACTAGTGTCATGTCGCAGCCGTCGCAGGTAGACATCATATATACTGACTACAGTAAGTGTTTTGATCGTATTGACCACTTCATCCTGCTAAAAAAACTTCGGCAAATAGGTATTAGAGGGGACCTTTTTAGGTGGTTTACTTCCTATGTCTATAACAGGTCTCAAACTGTCGTTCTAAGTGGGTATTCTTCTATACCGATGTTTATTCCATCGGGAATTCCCCAGGGCTCCTTATTAGGGCCATTACTGTTTACAATTTTCGTAAACGACATTTCATCCTGTTTTTTTCATACTAAAATTCTTCTTTATGCCGACGACATGAAAATCTTGCACAAAATTCACTCTGTTACTGATGCTCACTTTTTACAAGAAGACCTGGATAGATTCCAATGTTACTGTACCGCCAATAAATTAAACTTAAATTTATCCAAATGCTATGTCTGTTCATTTACTCGTAAACAAACTACCATCGAATTTAATTATACAATTCATAATACTTCTCTTACACGAGTAGACACTATCAGAGATTTGGGTGTATTATTTGACAGTAAACTCCTTTCAAGGCATCGCGTGCACTTGGCTTTGTTTTACGTATGTCCTCGGAATTCGCGAGCATTAAAACTATCAAAATATTATACTGTTCGTTTGTGCGCAGTCACCTGGAATACGCCTCTCAGGTTTGGAATCCCTGCTACAACGTTTATGTCTCTCGCTTGGAGGGTATTCAGAAAAGATTTTTACGATACCTTCAGTTTCGCGCTAAAGTCTATATTCCTGACTACTTGGCAAGATGTCGTAAATTTCATTTTGTTCCTCTGTACGAACGAAGAAAAATATCTGACCTATTATATTTAACAGGTATAGCCAGGGGAACGGTGGACTGCCCGGAGCTTTTGGAGCATTTAGGCTTATGCACTTATAGGCCAACACTAAGAAACCCTAACACACTGCACGTACCGCGCTGTAATATGAACTATAGGCAGAATTCATTTATTATTAGAGCATGTAATTCCTTTAATAGTCTGATCAAGAGTGACACCAATACTAATGATATCGATTTATTTAATGTTACAAACTGTAAGTTAAAAAAAGTATTAAGCGACAAATTCTTTATTGAGCACAAGTAGCTTATTGTTATTTTAATTGTTAAGAAACACTCATTCATTTTGTTTTATTTATGTATATATATATATATATATATATATATATTTTAATATGGTTATTAGTTTTTATTTTCATTCGTTTTATGTAACTTTAGTTTTTATGATGGTTTATCTGTTTATCTTTTTAATTTACCCAACATAGGATTTTGCTTTTTTCTTTTCTTTTCTTTTCAACCTCTTGTTAATGTGTTTTAGTTTTATAATATCTCTGTTTTGTTTATAACTTGCCATAATTTTGTACAATTTTCTTTTCTTCCTCTTATCAACGCCCTTAACTATATGTGGAAACTTGTAATTGGCCTTCAGCTTCCAACTCATGTCCTGCATGAGTTGCTATTTTTTCATATTTAAATGTACCACCTAGCTGTAAGTTTTCCTAAGATTCTAAAAATAAAAAAAATAAAATAAAACTGTAACACGAGAATTTTATACATTAGAATTTTCTTTTTTTTTAACATATTTTTTAATTGATTATTTTGTTAACTAATTAACATTTTAGAAGGTATGTGTGCGCAATGATAGAATATTATGTGCGTGCATACATTTGTTTTTTTGAGTTTTGGACAACCCTAACCTCATATCTTAGTTTTGTATGAAAAAAATATTTTCAGGTAAGCAACTTTACCACCTTGGTTTTTCTATTGTGTAATTGCAAAAAAAAGTAATGAATCACCTACACTAAAAATGTTAGGGCCTTATACATTTTTTTTCTTCAATCGGTCATAATAAATCCTGTCATAATGAGATACAAAACCCTGTTGGCAAACTTGCCACACAGTAGGGGCATCTTTGCCATATTTTGTTTTTGGCTGTTTAATATGTTTTTTGTAAATATATTTGAAATTCATGAACACGTAGGACGCCTTTATAAAATACAGAATTGAAAAAAATACTCAACAGTCGTATATAGTGATTTGTTTTTAAAATAACGTCTCTTGAATTTAAATACACTACCAAAAATGGCAAAGTTGCCAGATATCACGGTGATATGTTTAATAGGCCATATGACAGGAGTGTTTTTTTAAGTTTAATATGTTTATTTAAGTTTATTCTTATAAAAAATATGTATTTATTCAATATGTATGTTTATATATTTCTTAATTATATCAGTTATCTAGTATCCATAACACAAGTTCTTTAAGAAACTTAATTTGGTCTTGATAATGTTGTGTAAGTGTCAGAAATATTTATTTATTTATTTTATTTACAAGTCAAATGCCAACGTCCCCGGTAAGGAAAAATTAATGATACGCCTCGTATTTTGTGAAATACTAACTAAATGCGTCTATGAAAGGGATTGAACTTATGAATCAAACTGCTTAACAACTTTTTTTGTATAATTAATTTATTTAACTAAATTTTAAATTGTTTAAATTAATTCAAATTTTAATTGTTTCATTTAATTGTTTAACGTAATTTAATTTTATTGTTTAATTTTCAAATGATTTCATATACTTAATTTATTTTTAGTAAATCTAATTTTAATTTTTAATCAAATTTATTTTATTTTGTAAAATTGTGGAAGAGCGGGGTCCTCAAACACAGGCATTGAATGTCTAACTGAAGACCCCAGACGACTATCTGTATTAGATTAAGAAGAAGGAAATAAATAAATAATTATTAAATAAATAAATAATTATTAAAAAAAATATTATTATTTCTTTTAAAATAATTACATCTTCGTACATTGATATTTATTTAAAAAAAAACAATAATTTCAGAATACTTCATCGCAATGACTGACGGTTATTTGACCGGTCACTAGCTTCATGATTGACTCCTTAATAAAATCGTATTTATCTTATCTTAATTTTTCATTTATTGAAAGCTCAAGTACCAGGCTGGACCCTAGAAACTTTAAAAACTGATATTGAGATGGTTGCCATGAACGCTTTTACATGTTAAAGCAGTGGTTACGTGACGAGTTTATAAACGTGAGGTGCTTTTCTGGACAACGCTACCGTACGACAAATGCACTGGAAGCGTGGTACAGCAAGCTTGACAAAACAATAAAAAAAGCAGCCCAATTTTATTGAGTTGTTAAAAGTGCTGTATATACTGACGCCTCTTATTTCAAAATAAGATCAGCAAATTGAAAATGAGAAACCAAGTACTCGACGTCATTCAAAGGAGGCCATGCTTTGAGAAGATTTATTCAGGAGGCAACCATGGAGCTAGTGACTGGTCAAATAACTGTCGGTCAGGTTTTAAAAATTATTATTTTTTATTAAAATTTGTAATTGCAATTGACGTTGATTATACTTCTGACATTCTATGATTCAACATTTGTGATATAAAAATATTTTTTTAGTATTGTCGATAAGGGATTACTTATTGCGATAAAGTATTCTGAAATTATTGATTTTTTGAAATAATTGTCAATGTTCGAAGATGCGATTTTAAAAGAAAGTTTTATAATTGATTTAAGCAGTTTAATTTATTTGTAAGTTCAATGTCTTTCATAGATGCACGTAGTTAGTGTTTCAAAAATAGCGAGCAATCGTCCCCGGTGAGGAAATCCATTTTTCCTCACCGGGGACGATGGCACTTGATTTGTGTCATCTGGCCCGTTAATCATATCACCGGGCCAGTTAAAACTTTTTTCTCCCATGTAGCCCGGCACCAGGCCAAGCCACCGGGCCATATGGGATACACTCGGATTTTCTTACATTTTCCACCAACAGATAGGCAATCCAGGCTGTGTGTCATTGTTTAAAATATGACAATGACGATAAAATTGTCACAAAAAAAATTAAAATAGATACATATTACATAAAATACCTTAAACATATACGGAAAAACTTAAAAAGACGTTAAACGTATATTTATCGCGTTACTTAATAATATTTATCATTTTATTTGTAATAAGTTGCGTTTTCAGACACTTTCGTGACAGTAACATCCGTAACAACCACATCCTGCTGGTTGTTACGAAATTGAAATTAATCAAGAAATTTAATTACACACTTAAGCTTTATTACGAAGAACTAATGTTTTACACCAAACCTTGAGTATGCCACCTCTAATACCCTCTCGCTCTCCGACGTTTCTCTTAACAAGCAAATAATTACTCAATTACCGCAGGGATTAGCGGAGCTGCTAATGGGAAAAAGATTTGTGGAGCCATCTTTCTTATTTTCGCTCATCACTAGACGAACACCTGTTTCTGAAGGTAAAATGCTGTGTTTTTTGCTCTTCTGATCTTTGTTATGTTCGGAGAAAATATTTTATTTGAAATGTTGTCGAAATTCTAAAAGGATTTAAGTTTTACATTTCTTTTTGTACCGCGACAAAATGATGCTTAACCACTGCGCCATAGCTTTATTAAAACCTTTTTTATGGGTAGTAATGTTTTATTAAGAAGCGGTTTGCGTTAAGCTAAAATCACAAAGTAATCTATCGTCTTCCACACCATCATCATAGAAGAAAGTGAAAAAAAGCATACATCTGAATACGTTTTCCAAATTTCAGTACACACGGACAGAATCGTTGATAATCATATTGTTAAAGAGAATATTCTGAATAAATTAACTAGACAAAACCGATTTAAACAGACGTATCCATAAAACCAAAACACAGCTGAAAACCTTACATTGAAAGAATTTTTTATAAAAGCATTTCATTTTACAAAACCCGAACGATTTTAAGCGGATCGCATAAAATGTCTAAAACCCGCCAGCGCGGTTACAATCACAATATTTCATTGCAAGACTACCTCCCATTCAGAAGTTCGATTCTGCGAAACTAAGCGGTCATTTCAAATAGAACAGTTTTTCGAATTTCGAAGATAATATAAAAATAAACGATACGACCGAGTACTTTACCGGAAATAGATTTGGCAGTGTGCACCGTTCCGGAAATAAGGACCACTGTTGTAGATATCTATTAAAGCCGATTGACTTTTGATAGGTTTTAGCAGTAATGCATCTGGGCGATGTTACAGAAATGAAATGAAAAATATTAAAAATAAACAACGTGGTTCAGATCTTTTAAAAGGCGATTTTCTAGCAAAAGCTTTAAGGGTTGTGTGTTTCAAATAAAATATTACTTATATGTAGGTATATTAGGTTAACATACGGCATAATATAATAAATAGTTAAACATTAATTTATTGTAAGTTGACAAACAGTTGTTATAAAGTAATAGATTCTCTATTGTCAGAGTTATTTGACATCGGTGAGTAAGTAAATTATATTATTTTTATGGTTTCGCAAATAAAATTGGAATATTGCAAAAAGTTTTTTTTTCTTTTTTTTTTGATTTTTCCACCAGGGAAAGGTTTGGTACCCACTTAAGCAAACTCAAGTAGAAGGAGGATGAATCCTGTTACGGACGAAAAGGAATTGTGGCTAACAGGTACAGAGTACCCTGACAGTGTTGGGACCGCAAGAGTGGCCACGAGACTCCTTGGAACGACTGAGTATACCCACTAAACTTCCTCCTTTAATAATCCGCCTAAGTATAGGCCATTGATCATATTCGGAGCGACAGCCAATCGGTAGATAGAGGCTGCGCAGTAAAAAGTTTCTACTCAAACTTTAGGTTTTATATCTGTTTGATCTTACTCTTACCTAAGCTGTTGGTAATATACATATGCTGAAGTCGAATTTGGTGTTTACCCAGGAACTGCCTGTTCATGATATTAGGCGGAAGACTGATGAAGGTTCCTCGATAATAGATGGTACCTGAAGCGATGCTACCACTAAGATAGGGTCACTTGATTTACCTAGATGGTTGATTTTTATGACAAGCTTATCCCAGGGTGGAAAGGCTATCTAAAGCACATCCTCACCAACACCATCATCACAACTCCGTGTAATGAGCCCACTGCAGGGCTATGAGTCTCTCCTCTGGGCGACGAGGAGGTTTAGGCCGTAATCCACTAACCTGGCCCAATGCTGGTTGGTGGATGTCAGATTTTCAGGGTGCCGAAATGGCTTCTGACAAACCCTAACGACTACTGTATACAAGTATACAGCACCCGGGACCGACTGCTTAACGTGCCCTTACGCACGGAAGTCGTCGTGAGAAATGAATGGTCGGCGGTCACCCATCCTAATACAGGCCGCACCGAGCGCGCTTAACCTGCGATATCGTTTGATATGCACAGTAAACACGGCGCCACGACGACTTCGATCCTCACCTAACAACAGGCAATTTACTCTAATTCCTTTAAGTTGAGTTCTGTCTAAAGGAGAAACGTTCACTCAAATAACTGGAACGCTAAGGCCAAACGAACAAAGTCACACGTTTCCATGATAGGGTAATATATTGATCGCTTTTTAAATTGCATTGGTTTGGCAACACAGATGGCGCCAAGCCGGAACTTGTTAGTCACACTACCGAGAGGGAAACTCGAGAGAAATGAATGTTGCCATACGTTATGTTTTATACCTAAGTTAATCTATTTGAGTATCCTCTGGTATCATTTCTTCCATTTCTATAGGAAAAATTTGCTTACAGGGTAAGAAATGTGAACCTATAAATCCTAATTAATCTTATTCTTTATTTTGGGTTTGAGCCTATTTTTTTAATAATATCCAACGGTTTAGAAATAAGATTTTTCTCTTAATTAAAATATATAAAATATCTCCTATTTAGTATTCTTTCTATTAAATTATTACGTTTTGTTTCCATAGTTTGCTATACAAGCATTTTATAGTTTTTGAGTTTGAAGAAAGACAGCCAGCCATCACATCATAGTATTTCTTTAAGAGCATTTAGTTATGTAACAGAAATTTATATTTAATCATAAAATTCTATCCTTATAGGTTTTTGCACAAAACAAACTTACGAAAAAAAGGTTTGTTAACCCTGCATTAGTGAATGAAAAAGTCCCCAACGTGCAAAGCTGTCCCGCGCTTAAACTTTACCTATTATGACGGACGGAATTGCAGGAGACGTAAAACTTTGGAACTAACGGCCCTTGTTATTGCCTCAGTTGGACAATATTTTTGTATCGTACCAAAAGGGATTGTATTGCTACCGATTAGCCTCGTTATTAATGGGCTACTTACCTACAAAGGAAATCTTTTATTTTATAGTTATTGAAATCTCTTTTTATGTGAAAGGTAATAGATGATTAAACGAACTTCTAAGTGAAGTTCTATCGCTATTATATGAGTCGCTTCATTCGAAGATATTATATAACAGGTAGTCCTTTTTAGGTACTAGGTAACTTCGCATAATTTAAAGTATCATAAAAAAAACACTGTGGTGGGGCGCCGCGTGGCATGATCCACCCGGTTCGCGCCAAGCCCTCATTCTTTAGAGACCCTAAACGAAACTTTTAAATGGGTTCTGGGGTGGGTGGGTACGTCATATCTTCGAATGAAGCGACTCATATAATAGCGATAGAACTTCACTTAGAAGTTCGTTTAATCATCTATTATATTTCGTCGCTTCATTCTTCAGATATTATATAACAGGTAGATTTTCAGAGATAGAAAGTTTTGTTTAGGTATATACTTGGAATTGAAATAAGTAAAGATATAAATATGTAATTACATATTTTATTATTATAGTACTTAATAATTAGTATTATTACATAATGAGCTTCAAATAATCTTACTTTATTTGAGTCGCTAGAAATTATAATCAGCTTAAATTAATAAAACTTAGTGATAGTCTATTTATAGACACATAATTTTTAATGTAGTAATTTACTTAATATCAAAATACGTAATATTCAATAACTATTTTTAATATTAGGTTAAGTATTGTTCATGTCTCGATTAAGTATCGACAAAGCAAAGTTATTTTGTTGATCATCTAAAGGCCGATGGTAAAACTTTGCGAACACCTGTGAGTTTTGTGTCCACCCGGCCGTTTTTCGAATGACATCGACACTGATATCGGCCGCGCGCGCGGCTGAGGTCGACGCGTGTCGTGTGCTGTGCGCACTAAAACGCTCATGTCAATGCCGCTCGTGGCGAGCGTTTGCTTAATCCATCGACTTAGCGTCTGACTTGATGCAGTTCTGTGGGGAGCTTTGAATGTTACGAAGAGATTCCCGGAGTTTGAACCTCAGATATTTTTTGTAATAAAAATATATTCTTTTAAAGTTGATACTGGGCATATGTTGATATTGCTTTGAAAGTTTGGGAGAGATAATAAGGGCTGTTCACGATTTGGAGCGGAAGTCTTGATTATATCTGTTATAATAATATTTACTTTATACAGATTGAAAAACAATATTTTCTAATTTAATTAAAGACAATGTCTGTACTCTTTGACCGGTACATAAAGCTAATAATGTAACGAGTTTTTTTGTAATATTTTCTAATGATAAATTAATATTTGGATACCAAGAAGACAGTTGATTTAGTACTAAATTTGGATCCCAAGTAAATGAATATTTAGGCTTAATATGTTTAGTTTTATAGGCTCCTATTAAGAGGCGTTTAACACAACTATTATCACTTATCTCTTCTCCTAATAAAAGAGATAATGCAGATCGATGTGTATTTAATGAACCGTAAGAACATCCCTTATTAAATTGCTCGTTTAAGAATCAAAGAAATAATGGAATGGATTTTTCGAAACTATTAATTCATAACCACACTTCTTGAAACCATAACTTCAATGAGACGTTGTACTGGCGAACAGTAGTGTCTGCGAGCGAGGCGAACATCAACGTGAGAGCCTCTGGTGGGCAGCTGCGCCGGCTGAACGACGCCCGGAGAGCCTCGCGGCACCCAGGGTAAGGCTGGAGTGCAGTGGGTGCTGACTCCATGGCTGGGAAGGCCAGAAGGGGAATACAAGTACCCCTTCGGCTTTATCATCAATGATTTTTCGTATACATTTTAATACAAAAGAAAAGGGAGGAAATGCATAAAAATCCAAGTCAGCCCAGCTTATTGAAATGCATCAACTGCGACTGCATCTGGTTCAGGCTTCCAGGTGACAAATAATTAACATTTGGCATTGGCTCGACTTGAGAACAAGTCGATCATAATGGGCCCGAAACTATTTACAATAAGTTGGAAAGCGCTATCCGAGAGGGCCCATTTCTGGACTCGAAATCTGCTCGATTTTCTTTGGTGTTAACATAAGAAGCAAATATCCATAAATTGCGTTTTTCACACCATTGCCAAATTTCTCTACTTAAAATATTCAAATGTGGGAACTGAATACCTCCCATCCTATTAATGTAGCTAATGGCGGTAGTATTGTCAATACGTAATAATATTGCACAATCTTTTCCTTCACTAGCTATACTTTTGAGACCTAACGAAACCGCGAGTAATTCTAAAAAGTTCATGTGATTTTATTTTTCACTGTTCATCCATGAACCACTATATTTATTATTTTTGCATACTGCTCCCCAGCCTGTTCTAGATGCGTCGGTGTAAATTTCTGACTTATAATTTTGAGTAATGATTGGACAAGAAATAATATTAATATTATTTTTCCACTACCATAAATCTTTTAGTAATATCTTATTAAGATTCATTTTCACCTCATAGTTTCCTCCGAACTTACTTTTGTCTCTCTAATATTTTTGTATATAAGAATCTATATTTTGTGGCTGGACAGGCTGCGATCAATACACCTATAAGTTTAGCGAAATTTCGTAATGAACAAGTTTTAAGATTAATGTACCTATTTATTAACTGTGCAATGTTATGCCGCTTATCGCCAGGTAACGTAATAGACATCTGTTCTGTGTTGAACATAAAACCTAAGAATTTGATTGACTTTTTTGGTACAATGTGACTTTTATCGAAATTTACAATAAAACCTAGACAATGTAATAACTTCAAAGTTTCTCTTACATTAATCATGCATTCTTCATATGTATCTCCAATAAGAAGATCGTCTTAATAGGTAGTAGATTTAAAACCTTGTTTTCTCAAATGACTCATTACTTCACGCATAATTTTTGTAAATACCCACGGAGCTACCGATAATCCATACGGCATTGCTGTGAACTCGTAAGTGATCGGCTCAGACGAATCATTTTCTTGGAATTCGAATCGTAGGTACTTTCTGTCACTAACAAAAAACGGCATAAGTAGATATGATTCTTTCATATTTATTTTGGCTAAGTATCCATTACGAGGAATTAATTTCGAGGCTGTTTTATAAGATTCCATTTTAAAATGTACTTTTGTTACGAACTTGTTTAAAGATTTTAAATTTAGTATAAACCTTTTTTCTCCGTTAGGTTTCGGAGCTAAAAATATATTTGAAATAAATTGATCATTTGATGGAGAACAAGGTTTTATAGCCCCTAAGTCTAATAATTTATTTATAGCTATTTTCATGTCTCTTTTTTCACATGATGACAAATTATTTTTAGGAATAGAATACTGACAAATTTGAGTATCAAATGGTATTCTAAATCCATAATTTATCTACTTCAATATAACTTCGTTTTTAGTTACTTTTGTCCAACAATCATAAAATAAATTACTTCGACCTGCATGTACCTTGATTAATGTTGGGTCGGAGCACGCGTCCTGGACTAAGTCTGCGGCTGGAACTTGGCGTTGAACGCAGAGTTCGATTGAGGGAGCCGCTGTGTTTGAGCTGCTATCGGTTTCCTCTGACCTCCCCGCCCCCCCCTGAACGACGGGTAACGAGGAGGTCCTGTCCAGTTTCCCTGCTGAGACGACCGGTTGACCGTTGATATTTGAGAGGAGACTGTTTTGGCTGGGCCTTTTTTAATTAGGGCTCCCTACTTTTCAATGGCTTTACTTGCCTTTATTTTTTCCGGCAACGAACTTCCGAATAAAGTTTCGTCTCTTTCGGAGTCTTGTATAACATGTTTAAAGTTTGTATCCAAATTAGGTAAAATCAGTTTTACCCTATCTTTGGTGAACATAAAGTGGAGGTCTGATAATAGGCAGCATCCATCACTTACGTGACGGAAGGCCTTCATTTTGTTTTCTTCCTTCTCAGGGAGGACGTCCATCTCTCGATTTATGGTGGTAATACCGTACCCCAGCTGTTGCTGAAAGTTTTGTTTTTTTTTTTTTTTGTCACTTGCTCGTGTTATGTCAGTTATGGCTGCTGAGATTTCAGCATTTATTTCAGCTGTAATTGTATTGAAAACAAAAGGTGATCGATAAGATCAAATAAAATTTATTAAATTTTACATCATTACGATATTGAGCGGATAACGTGATATATCTATTATAGATTACACGCATTTTCTGCTCTGATTTTTTAAATAACCTTGGAGGCGACATGTTTATGTCTAATTCATATTAATATAACGCCCATAACGTATTACAGACAACGAGATAAATCTCCTTGAGATTACCCGCATTTTCTGTAATCGTATTGAAAACAAAAGGTGATCGATAAGATCAGATAAAATTTATTAAAGTTTACATCATTACGATATTGAGCGGATAACGTGATATATCTATTATAGATTACACGCATTTTCTGCTCTGATTTTTTAAATAACATTTTTAAACCGAATAAGTAGGTCTTACCTTGTAAGATTTCTTCTTCATCGGAAGAAATAATTCGCTGTTTCCGTTTTTTATTTATTTTTTGTTCCAACTTTTTTATCTTTATATTATAATTTTGAAGCTGTTCTTCTGCTGTACGTTTAGGCATTTTGTAAAAACTTAAGTAAATGATTAAAGTAAATGACGTATGCTTGTTACCACGCACGAAAAAAGAATGAGGGCTTGGCGCGAACCGGGTGGATCATGCCACGCGGCGCCCCACCACAGTGTTTTTTTTATGATACTTTAAATTATGCGAAGTTACCTAGTACCTAAAAAGGACTACCTGTTATATAATATATAATCAAACGAACTTACCTTAAGTGAAGTTAGATTGTGATTATATGAGTCGCTCCATTCGAAGATATAATTAACCAGGTAGTCCCTCTATCTCGCTAGCATCGACACGCAATTCAGAGATTATTTGGCCATGCCAAATAAATTTTAAAAAGGCAACACTATCCTCGGCTCGACTCCTCACTCCTGCTCGAGTCAAGGCTTCATTCCTTTAGAGACGTATAATAGTGTTCTTAAAAAATCCTTTAGGGATGGGTGGGTTGGGTTGCTATATCTTCGAATGGAGCGACTCATATAATCACAATCTAACTTCACTTAAGGTAAGTTCGTTTGATTATATATTATATTTCGTCGCTCCATTCTTCAGATATAATTAACCAGGTAGATATTTAGAGACCTATTTTTTAAGAACATACTTGAAGCAAATAGAAACGTCATACACTTTAAGCAGTCCTTTTTTTTTTTTATAAATTAAAATTATCTAAGAACCATGCAAAACAGTCGTTTTTATGGTACCTAACTACATAATTTCAAAACTTACTTTATTATTTTTAAGATCTAAGACACACAGAGTCTGCAAAATAATTTGTTGTTGTAATAAGCAATAAATATATTATGCTATAAGAATAATCAATATGCAATTATTAGTCATGACGTAATTAGTTCTAAATTCAAGAAATGCTTAGTAATGTTGATTACCTACTTTATTTCACTATGGGAAAGGTTCAGTTTCAAATAGACATTCTTTTTATATCTGACTAAACCTGCATTTAATCTCCATCTCACCTGTTGCCAAGTGAAGATGAGTTCGAAGAAGAAAACACATTTTAATATCAGATTAAAATTGATGAGTGGGTCAAAATCACGAAAAAAAAATTATATAAAAAAAAAGAAATCCCCAGCATAAGCCAAGCCATAAGTCTAAAAAGTCTAAAAGTATTACTAACTTTTTGATATCTTATAAAAATAGATCATGTTTTTTTTGAAATGTTGTCTCATACTAATTGTGGATCCCATGGAGAAATTGAGGTTTTAAAGGCTTACATTTAAAACTCATTTTAAAAGTCTCTTTTCGTATTCATTGGAAGTCATATTCCTACAAGAAAGAAAAGAAGAGAAAATGTTGGCCAATGGGTGTTATGTGTGCTGTGGCTGAAATCTCAATGAAATTCTGAAACCAAGAAGTAAATACATCACCATCGAATACATACGTCGAATACCGAAGAACAGATTAAAAATGTATAAGTAAGCATATTAGTTTATCATTGAAAAAATTGACACCAACTTTTATTTTTTTTGCTAAGACTTGAAATTGTCGTCAACAGCTCCAAATGAGATGTTGCGGCTTTTAAATGATGGAGAATATTGCTGGATCCAACGTAAACTGTTGGTGTAGACGCTGTTGTTTCTTCATGAAAGTGTTCTCCAAGCAAAGTAAATAATTTTTCTAAATAATTGATATGAAATGATATCTCAGTCTCATTCCATGCACCATGTACTTGAGCCTTGGGGTAGGAGACTTTCCAGCCAAATAAAAGCGCCTATAAATATTTTAAGGTCAAAGCTATATTTAAATTGTTTTATCGGACCTATTTTTATTATATGGTATTATATAATCGCCATGTAAATGTCTTCTAAAATACATTAGGCAGTAAAATTTTTGCATCGTAAGCGATGTCATATTTTTTTTATAAATAATATATACTTTATATTTCTGTCATTCACATAACAATCTCTAACTAAAATTATGTAAGATAAACTTGAGTCATCCTAAACTTCCATCTAGTTACACACTTACAGCTATACCAGCTGCTAGGAAGGTAATTCAATCAATTGAAAAACTCCGTGATAGTATATGACTGCTAGGAATAAAACTTTCTAGTTAAATGTACAATTTTAGAACGATTGTCTTGAGGTACTGATATAGATAATTTGTGCCTACGGATTAAAGAATAATCCAAAAAAAATAAGTTGGCACTAAAGAGCTTTCATAGGATTTTGTAAGCACTGAGGTAATTGAGTAATAACGAAATATGTCAACAAGTGTACAGTACATGCCTACCTACAATACTTGTTTACGATCGTATTTTGAAGACAATCGTTTTAATCTTTGTCAATGCAACATAAATCTTCGAGAAATATTACAGATTGATAACCTTGGTTTCTTAAATATTTACTACCTTCTTCATATTGTTTGTTAATGTCATGCAATAGACACCCGTAAAGCATTGCTTTGTACACTCAAATATTGAAGTTCGAAGTGTTCAATTTTGAATTGTATGTTGAATATTTAAGACGTATTTTTGAAACTCACTTGGTGTGAGCTGGAATACAATAATGTCGTGATATTATAATCTCACTAGAGACATTATAATTGCACGGTATATTTTCAACAGTCAAATTATAAACAACCTAACATCACTTACGTTATATTATGAACGGTCACAATTCTTGAAACTGGTTTTACGATTTCACTGTAACATTTATAAATTTATCAATGAGGAGGTTTGTCATCCTTTAGTTACGAAGTGATTTAAAGATTATAAGTTTATATCAAAAAACAAGCTGACCAGTTGGTCGCGGATCAGGGCATCATTATGTCATTGGCACCTGGTATTTCTGGATTTAATTTAGATGTCTTTGAAAGAGACAGTTTTCGGGTACGAGATAATTTTTCATAACCGAGACACGATTGTCGTTTGCCGTTCTAATTTTTAGAATTGGTCCCCATAGTTTAGCTAAATTTTCGTTGATATTTTTATCAAAATCTCAAATCTGGAGATTCGTTTACTACCTCAGAGCCTCTAGTATGCTCGGTATGGCAGATTTCTGGAGAAGCAAAAACGGTTAGCATAGCGGTTCAGCTAATGGGTACACACTTCTTACCAATAAAAGCTTCGGGGTTTTTGTTTAGAATTTAGTCTCTTCCATTAGAATAGGCTCCTCTTAAACTGTTTCAGGGTTACATAAAATAGTGCCCGTTAAAAGTAAAATTTTTATATTTTAAATATATTTAAGCACTTTGACATTCTATTTTAAGAAGTCATGTTGTGATATTATTATTGATTTCGTGTCATTATCTCGAACAACCACCAAGCTCATTGTTGGTTTAAGAATAGAAAATGGATCATACATATTTAATTATTGAATATATTTATATAATAACTGTTTACTGTTAAAATAACTGTTTATAATTACTCCAAAATTATATTTTAAGAATGAATCACATTGTGACATTGCTTTGGTGTTATTATCTCGAATAACCTCTAAGCTTAATATCTTAATATTTCGCCTTTGTGTTGACATCGCGGTTAATCTCTAAGCCATATCAACAAATTAATGCTTGCTTAACCATTGTGGTGCCATCTCGGGCAACCTCAAAGTTTTAAATTCATGACGAATAAACAAGTGTGATGAGTGTTACGAATCCTGCTATGCGTCATAGACAACGAAACATAGCTCTTTGATTGATGATGATTTCACTCAGGTGATTGAAGGTTTAGAATGTCTATGTTTTTGATGATTCTTTTTGGTTTTTCTGAGGTTTTTTTTTTGTTTTTTTTTTAACCTTGTTTACATATTATGTAAAACACTTCAGCAGCTTTTTACCATAATCATAGATTCTATATTTTATCGCAAAATACAATTACGGTTTTTTTTTTTTTCACAGAACGTAAAAAACCAAGTTATTTAGAAAGTCGATGTTCTAAATTAAGTACTTATTTCATAATGTACGACAAAACCTAAGCGATTCAATAATTCGATTGTTTTGTTAACATTGTTTTGACACTCGGAATAGGTTTATAACATATATTGTCTAGATATATTACAGACCTAGAATGGTCATATGTTTTTTAAATAGTTATTAAAAAAAGAACGCCTAGACAACAGACAAAATAATTTTTAAGAATTGGCTTCGTAAGGATACCCTTTCTTACTCCAGGAAGTACTAAAAAACCTAGATGGGTATTTTAGTGATTGAAATTGTACTTACGGTTTACTTCTAGGGTATTTTATACCATCTTGAAATTCCCATGTATTAACACACGGTTAATCTCTAGGGTACTTTAAAACTTAGCCTTTAGGGTATTTTAAAACATCTTGAACTTCCCACGTTTTAACTCACGGTAAACCTCTAGGGTGTAGAATTGCCTCCGTGATGACACACGGTCAACCTCCAGGCGTATTAGTTAAGCAATAATTTGAAACGAATTAGGAAACTCCCACGTATTAACACACGGTTAATCTCTAGGGGTTGATTTGCCTTCGTGATGACACACGGTCAGCCTCCAGGCGTATTCGTTATATTTTAAATAAATTTTAAACAAATTAATAAACTCCCACGTATTAACACACGGTTAATCTCTAGGGGTTGATCTGCCTTCGTGATGACACACGGTCAACCTCCAGGCGTATTTGTCAAGCCATATATATTTCAAAATCACTGATAAGCACTAAATATTGTCAAACTGTTAGGTGCGAACCCGTTTTATCCAAGTCGTCTGAGTATAAATGATTTGCCTCCATTTGCATTCCTTGGAGTTTACTGTTTTTGCGCTGGCAGCGCTCGATCTTTTTCTCATGTTTCCTTTCGGGCATATTTTTGTAAGTACATAATAACTCGTTTAATGGTTCGCAGTTCAAGCTAGTAGGTAGTCGATTCGACTACCTTCTTTTTTCATTTTGAATTTCTTAAGATATTCTTCAGTTTTTGCACTGCACGCTTAGACATCTTACTAAATATGATTAGTTATTTAATCACAAAAATATTTGATACGAAAATCACTAAGAGTAATTAATTTTTAAATACACGTACGTTCGATGCTACGCACGATAAAAGAATGAAGCCTTGACTCGAGCAGGAGTGAGGAGTCGAGCCGAGGATAGTGTTGCCTTTTTAAAATTTATTTGGCATGGCCAAATAATCTCTGAATTGCGTGTCGATGCTAGCGAGATAGAGGGACTACCTGGTTAATTATATCTGAAGAATGGAGCGACGAAATATAATATCTGAAGAATGAAGCGACGAAATATAATGTGGAATAGTTAACGGTTCGATTGTTTTGTCTGAGCTTCTTTTTTGACATTTTCTTAGTTGTTTTTCGGGTTAAATCGCTTTTGTCATGTGTTTACTTAAAATAAAATAAGAATTTTCTTCATAAAATTTCCTTGATAATATGTCTTGAAGAAATGTTATCCTGCCATATGAACAAAATGTGCCATTAAAACGATACAGTTGTCAATAAAAATAACGACTGCGTTGGTTGAATGACTAGTGAAACACAGGAACACAGAATGACTTTAGAAATTCGAGGATGTGATAGTTTGAGATCATAATTGAAGAAAAATAAAATAAAAAAAAGAATATTTTTTTTTATCGAGTAAGCTTAACGGAAAGTTAAGAATTCATCACGCAACGCAACTATCGCACATACTACTTTTGCCGCGGCTTACAGAGTTGCTTACCGCTTATCGCGAAAAAACACTTTATTAATGTACCAATAGGGAAAATGGTGATCAGAATCGAATACAGAGTGCTCTCGTTCAATATCTAAAATTTGTCACCAGTCACCCTGTAAAACAAACCTCTCTTGTCGCATTAAACTCTAATACCCTTTTTATGCAGATCGAATAAATCTAATTACGCAGTAGAGTTATCACATAAAAAAATAAAACTGAGACCACTTAGTCACAAAGGACCTGAGATTCATCCTGCGGGTGGGAATAGCTAGGGTAAAGCAAAAGCAATGGCGTCTACGCATCTCCAAGCCACGGAGCCCGTCATGCACAGGGACAGGTAAATTAACCCTATGCAATTTATCTGGAGTCTGGTTAGCTGTACACTGGGCTTAGGTCTTCAATATTTTTTAACGATTATATATATCGCATATTTCCTACGTTTGAAATTGTCTTTATTGGTAATTCTGAAACACGCATGATTGAAGTATACTTTGCAAATGTATAAGTGATTTTGAGCAAGCTGAGATCTTTTTTTACTATAGCATTACCCTTTTAAGGTTTTTTTAGCTTTGAACTTCTTTCAGCAGTAGCGATGAAATTATTATATGGATAAGATTAATCGATAAAGAATTCACATTAGATATAACAAACAATAGGTTTGACGACCGGCTGGTGTAGGGGTAACGTACATTGCCTTCTATACCAGAGGTCCTAGGTTCGAATCCGGGCGGCGACGGATATTTGTGTGATGAACACTGATATTAGTCGTCAAGTCATGGATGTTTATATGTTTATTTAAGTTTATTTTCTAATAAAAAAATATGTATTTATTCAATATGTATGTTTATATATTATTTCTTTAGTATATCAGTTATCTAGTATCCATAACACAAGTTCTTTAAGAAACTTAATTTGGGCTAGATAATGTTGTGTGGGTGTCAGAAATATATATTTATATATTTATTATATCTTTCCGACTAAGGTTAATGTTCAAGTCTATGGGCATGTAAATTGTTTAATTAAAAAAAGGAACCCAATAGTGAAGTACTTTTATGTAAGCCACAAATTAAACAAAATGATTAGAATACCTACTTAAACATACTAATTGTAATTTACCGTAAACTAAGCAAAGTAATACAACATGAAAATTTAATTTAAAATTTATATGCGGCTATTGTACCCATTTTAATTGCTGGGTTACAAAACGGCGGAGATTGTCAATGTCCTTTTGTAAAATGACACGGACCACAAAGGGTAAATTCTAATCTCTAATTGAAATTCAAAATATTTATGCCCCATTTACTTTATCGGCTTGCGGTATGACTTGTTTACATAAGTGGTCTCTCAACATTGTTGGGTCCGTTTATACTAACGTTTACCCTACTTTGGACCGTCATTTTGATCTAATTCTAACACAATCTATAAATAGAGGAAAAATTTACAAATAAAATAGAGGTGTGTAAACAAGGCAAAAAAAATATTTAACTTATAGATGTGGTGTTTTACTAATCAGTATTATTTGATGGTAACTCTCAGAATATCGGAGCTAAAGTGTCTAACTGCATTTTAGCTCTATGTAAAGAGAGATGCTCTTTTCTGCATCTCAATCGGTACACTTTATGTATACTACTTAAAACTTTTGGTATTTAAAGTAAAGCTTATCATAAAATTGGACCTAGCGTCTGTGAGTACGTAAGGTGAAGAAAATAATTACTAGGAATATTTATGAATCTTAAATGTTTGTGACATACTCTGTTTAATTAAAGATTAAAATTAAAATAAGAACAGAACTCAGCGATATACGAACCGTTACATTTCAGTGAGGTTAAATAAAATAAAAAATAAAATCCCCAGACAATCACACCAACTACATGGCCCCAAAGTAAGCATACTTGTGTTATGGGATACCATATAGCGAACTAGGAGGGAACCTAGAATATAAATAAATAAATAGATAAACACCCAGACACGGAACATTTTTTTTTTCTTATTCCGTGCGGGGATCGAACCCGCAACCACTGGCGTCTGAGGCAGATAGGTTTACCCCATCGCCAAAGTGGTCGTCAAAAAATCTTTTACTTAACGGGTTACCTATAAATATTATTCAGTATTATACACTTATCCTATACATCCTACTTACAGATACTTGTGTGAATGTAAGCAAATAGATCGCCAAGATCTATCCCTCGAGATCAAACATCAATTCTTACTTTCGGGCACTGTTTTGAAAGTGATTCGTTACCAGAAAAAACAAGGGTTGACTCATTGACACCCGGCGCACGATCTCACTTTGTTAGAACAACATCCCTTTGAAGGGAGGTTTTTTAATGCATATCTAGCGAACGATTTATTGATACTTTTCAGTTTCAGTCTGGAATTCAGATAAGTGGATTAGTTTGCAGACGGGGTCGCGAAGCTTTGAGGAATTGATGTTGAAAAATATTAAAATACAAGGATGTTTTAATGTTAATCTCCTTTGGTGTAGGGTATCGATTAAAGAACCTTACTTTTGAAAAAAGAACCACAGAATAGTTTAAATTTTTTAATGTTTTCGTCACAGAGACAAATTACAGTTATTAATGGTTGTCAAAATATTTTCTTAGGGACGCTTAGAAAATAAAACTATATTTTATAATAATGATAACTAAGTTAAAACTAGTTATATAATAACTCATCATCATCACAACTCTTTGTAATGAGCCCACTGCAGGGCTATGAGTCTCTCCCTGGGTGACGAAGAGGTATAGGCCATAATCCACCAAGCTGGCCCAGTGCTGGGTGGTGGATGTCAGAATTTTCAGGGCTTCTGACAAACCCTAACGACTACTATATACGAGTATACAGCACCGGGACCGACTGCTTAACTAAGTTTACCTATTTAATTTATGGAGGAAATTAAGTTTCTTGAATGAGATACGATTAGTTAATTTCTGTAAAAGATGTTTAACTTACTTTTATTATGTTCACGTAAACTATTCAGCGAAACACATATTTTTAAATAAATAGGTTAGGTTCGGTTATTAACAGCTCTAAATCTCAAAAATACATACATACATAAATATACATAAATAATATATACATAAACTGCACGCCTATATCCCTTATGGGGTAGGCAGAATACCATCTGATGTCATGTTTGACAAATTTGAAGGTATTATAATGATGGAAAGAGACTATTGCAGTGACAGGGGGTCAGCCTACCACCTGAATAATAAAACCTCTGTCCCCTAACTGACTTTTACAGTATACCCGGGAAGAGAAGCAGCTGGCACATTTTAAGTTTTTTTCGCTCCCAGTCCAGCATGGTAGAAAACTCTCTGTTGCCGCTTAAGATTGAAATGTTCCACGCTTGCGTGTATAAAAGGTTTGCATCCCGAGATTACCAAAGCAGGGGTTATCTTAACCTAGTAACTTCAAAATAGGGACAGAAGAGATAACTCCTAAACTGGAATAATGTGGAGGAGGAATACTCACAAGGCAGGAGCACACCGTCGTGGTTCACACAGTTGATATTTACTTATTTTATTACACAAACACTTAGGATTTTACTAGAAGTCTAACAATCTGGCCAATAAATACACTACATAATATTTAGATTTTTCTCAGTTTTACTTAATTTTCACACTCGATGTAATGTCGTTGCGTACGCGGTTCTTGCAAGACGCAATATGACAGTCAAAATCCGTTAGGTGGCGCATACGGCCGCAGTGCGTAAGGGAGCGGGAAGATTTGAACATTATGATGTTAGGATAAGGAAATATAGAAGGACTGTTCCGAAGTCACAACACTCTCAAAAACAACATTTAAATTGCTTAAGTTAAACAAAACTCATCCAATGACTTTAACTCTAGGCGTTTTCCTTTTCAGAACTGCATTCATTTTGCGTAAACTTACCTAATTTTTCAGCCTACCCTCTTTTTGGGTTCGATTTCCAAATTCCTCATTCATTAGCAAGTTCAATCAGAGGTTTCAATATGCGGTTATTTATTACCTCGCATCAGCCCTCACAATTACTGAAGGCAGGAAAAACTTTCGCCATTACTGGCCCTTGGGAAGGTTTTCATACAAAAAAGAAATTGTACACGCGGTGTGTAGCGCGTAATGGATTTTGGCTTGGTTTCGATTTCACTGTTATTGTAATGATATTTTTACGAGTATTCTTGTTCAGTATATTTCCAGTATAAGTTTATGTTAGCGGTTTATTGTAGTAGATTGTATTAAATATCAAATGTAGTAGATTAGTGAGTAATTTTTGAAAAGTTTTTATGCACTTTTTATTCGAGTCTCATTTGTTTATCCTATTTTTTTTTTAAATGACTACTGCACGAGGACAAGCTGCAAAAAATGGCTTGTTCCAATGCTATGTAACAATACGACATTTAAATAAACCTAGATGGCAAATTAAAGATCGTATGTAGATTTAATTTGTTGTTCTACTTCCATTTTTAGAATTTATTTTTTATTGCTATGGTGAGAGTAATATAATTTATTATTGTATGGATTCCCTCAGAATGGCAGCACTCAAGTGATATGCCTAACTGCACTTTTGCTCTATGCTGAGGGTTGTCCTTTTTCTGCACGTCGTCGATCTAAATAATTTATTTATACTAGACTTAAGTGCCTAAAAATATTTGAACATAAATAGTAACTATAATTATATATTATATTTTACATTTTAACATAATCATTCGATTTCTTTATAGGCCCGTAGTCACGAGTGATAAAAAAAAATCATAAAAATATTTTATATCTGTTTACAGATTATTCTCTGAAATCTTATGTAATTATTCTTTTTCCATGTGTATTTTACCGGAGAATCGAGAAATCTATAATCATTTGCTATAGATATTTTATTACGAACATTAGATTCCAATATCGCTAAATTGAAGCTATCTATATTTTTATGCTAGTCTTAACGGTATGAATAACGTGTTTGAAATTAAAATGACTGTTATCCCTTATCTGTACAAATTCCGTTATATTCTGAAACTATTTTATTAGGTAATTCTCAGAAAAGTGTGAAACAAATGCTTTTGGAATAACGAATAGTTCAAAATGTTTAAACGCATATAACTTTTCGCAAACATATAACTGACCACTTAGCTTTTTGAAATAATCTGCATGGGGAGATAGCAAATAATTCTGGAAATTATCTCTTTGTTTGCATTATGTATGAGTTATGAATATTTTATGCATTATCGTATGTTACTCATACATGTTCTCTTTGTTGAAAATTTTAAAGTCAGAAATATGATATTTTGCATTATTTCTTTTTAGTATTAGTGTGAGAAGTTTTAAGTTTTGAAGATTCATTATGTTAAAAAAAATTCCTTGTTACTTAGTACGGCCATACCGTCCCTTATCGCGTGTATCTCTACGATGCCCTGCCGTGGCACGGCGCGCCGCCGCATCATTCCACGGCGTCGTGAATGGCGCACCGCTCAGCGCTCCATATTTGCTCCATACGCGTGGCGCCGTAGAGATGGATGGAGCGGACTAAAATAAAATGGAAAGTTGTTTCGTTCACATTTTAACTTTGTAAAAATACCTAGTAAAGACGAACCATCAATGATTTAAATTAAACAATATGTAAACATTATTTCAACTCTTTTACATAAAACTACGATATCGTTTGTATAATACTGTCGAAGATGTCTAAGTTTGTAACTTTTTACGTAACTACATTCTAAGTTATATTATATAAAAATAATCCCAAGTAATTTTTCTTCCATCTCATTCGTATTCAAGGTACAAGTAGTCAGAAAACGTTTCTTTTATTAAATTCAGTACGAAGGCTTGCGTCGTAAGAACACCTGTGCTATGAGGCTCAACACTTATTTCTGTTGTTAGCTGAAAATGTTATTAGTGATGAGAATATCGATAAGAAGTGTCGATTATATTGTCTTCATTTTCGCGATGCATGCTTTTAAATAAAACACTTTTTAACCGGATTAGCGCTTATTAGCTCTGTGTCTCGTGAAAAAAAAAACTTATAGATTATTTATACTGAATATTGCAAATTAAACATCGCAATGGTTACTACAATGGTCTCTCTTCGTTATTATAATACCTCCAAATTTGACGAACGTGATCATCAGATGGTTTTAGCCTCTGGTGTTCTGCTTACTCCATAAGGCATACAGGCCTGAAGTTATGTATGTAAACGTCGCTAAAGGACGCTAATAGACATGTGTGATATATCGAAAAATAAGTTTAAAAACTAAAATCCGACTACTAAAAACACGCTCTTAAAATTGGGAAACAAGTAATAGTCTCCGATGAAATATTTATGTATTACGTCATATTGATAAAGATATGTTAAAAGGGTACCCGTGATCGTATGCCATTTTGTTTTTGTTTTATTATTAAAATGAATCTCTTTTGCTATAAAAGGTGGCATACGACCACGGCTATCCTTTAAACATATCTCTATCAATATGGCATAATATTTACAACAAGTTAAAGTAAGGTATTTTTGTGACCATATTTAACTAAAACACGAGCACATCACTATATTTGTTGCGTCTGCCAATACCGCATCGAAAGCTGTCTGATGTACGAGTATATTTGTGACATGAATTGTGTTACATAAATCAGTACGATGCTTCCAAACACTTTCTTTTATCTGCTTCTATCAGGGTTTTATATATTAAAAAAGAATATTCTACTGAAGATGTAAAAAGTTGAAGTTTTTTAAGTTTCATTTTTGGTAAATTTTGTTAAATAAACTTTGAAATTCTTGATAAATGTGTTGCATATCTTTTTTAACCTCCACGTTACACAGTGTGCCCAGTATTTTAATTAAATAGTACTTGAATTTCTGAACATCAAAAAAGTGGATATCAGATATTCCACAGCGATTTTATAAAGAACATGATTACCTTTGTCCATAATATATAAGTAATTAAGTAACACTGTACATGAATCTCTGTGCGTACAAAAATAAACATAATAAACAGGCTCGACATTAGTTTGCAGCTGAAATTTAAGAAATTCGAGGTGATCTTCATTTATATTTTGCACACATGCCACTATGCTAGTTGCTAAACTTTTATGTATATTATGTAATATGTAGATAATTTTTAAAATTAAATATCAAAGTGAACGTACTGGAACTCATCAACCTATTTGCCATTTCATAATAAAATAACGTTAATGAACTTTTGTTATTAACAGCCAAAAATATTTCCAAAAACACAGCATAATATGAGCATTTTGATAATTAAAACCGTATTCGCCAGCGGCATAAAAGCAATGTAAACAGCTAGACAGCGCACCCAAAAGCAGCGAATTATACTAACCTACATACTGTGCAATATTTTACTTCTTAGGTACATTATACGTGTACATATTTACATTTCATTTGGCGAATGTACATGGAAGTTAGCGAGATATGATGCAGATGTTTTATGTTCTGGATATGGCAAGGTTTTAATATTATAGTCTTTTAATTCTTTTTCAAATCGTGTTTTTTTTTCCAGCCACAGAAGACTACTCCTCAGAACACCCGTAGGCCTATTGACCATACAAGTACTCAAAGGTGTACTCAGAAGTACGAAGGGGCACTTGCCAGGGGGATTAGACCCCGGCCAGATGACACCCAACAGTGTGAGACTTTTACTCACTAAACTCCCCCTGTATGATCTTTTGTCTTTCTACCGACAATCGACCGAAGAACTGAGCGACAGACAGTTGGGAAAAAGGCAGCGCGTGATTTAAATCGTGACCATGAGAATCCCTAAATCTACTAAAACACAGTTAAAAGCATCTTTCATTGAACTATTTGATATTTTTTGGATACGATATTTACAGTTTAGTACTTGCGCTGCAGTTACAGAACTATACCTAATTTGGAACTGGGTTGACTGGGATTCAAACTCTCAGGTGTCGCATGTGATCAAGTGTCCACAAAAGCCGTTAAAAATTCAGTACCTACCTGTGAACGAACAATTTATTACAAATAATATACTTCTAACCGAAAAAAAATATTCTAGTAATATTAGAAAAGCTTTTTCAATTACCACTTGAATATTATCATAGAAAGCAGGTAAAAGGTTCAAAAAAATTGAAGGTTTAATATAGTATTGAACCGTTCAATACTATATTAAACCTTCAATTTTTTATCTCTCTTATGTCAAATAGACATAAGATACCTCTTTCTCAACTCAGCAGTTGTTGACAAAAACTGTTTTTAAACCCTTTAATTTTGACATGAGATAATCTTAAAATTACTAAGGGAAAAGTTGACTACGACTAAATTCTTATATTTAGTTTTCATACAATTTGTTGCAAAACTATTTTCTGGCAATGGCCTGACAATACGGCAACTCTTTATGATAATCAGTTCAACTTCCAGTAGCACTGCCAAATTTGAACGAATTCAGAAAATTTTGGCAAATTTCCATTGATTGATAAGTAACATTATTTGCTCTATTGTCCGAGTATAGACACCATTTTATTCATTTTATTTTATTCAACTCTTCCAGCTGTTGTTTTATATCACAGGAAGTAATTTCTTTTACACCAGAATACAGAATATTACTGCCCTACATTTTAAGACAAGTATAATGAAAGCAGACAGGATTTTTTGATATTTCTCGTAAACTCTGCATTTTAGTTAAAATTCTGTTGTTTTTGTTAACATCAGGCGTATTTTTTTGTTTAAAACAATAGGGAAAATGTTACACTTTAATTTTATTGTCAGAATTTTCTCGGTTTTCTGAGCTTGAGTACTAAATTAAAGATTCTTTGTAATAAGAATAGTTGTAAATTTAACAACTAGTCTTATTACAAATAGAGCCAATAAGTAAAGCATAATATATAGGGTTGCCTTATAATAGTCAATAATATTTTAATAGCAGATTATGACGATGAGTGGGTCACAATTACGAAAAAGTAATGTTTTTTTAAGTATGTTTCATATAATAAAATTCTTCTAAGTGATCAAAATTTAAGTTTGATCTGAAGCTTATGACTACACAGCAAGTAATAAAAAGGTTTCCATCGAATTGTATGTAGTCAAAAAATGTAGATTAATCTTAATTTTTACTCACAGAGAATAATTTATAAAGTTTTAATTTATAATAAATAGGTATTTGAAAAAAATAATCAAATTCAGACCCTCTAGTCATTCCTAATCCGCTATTAAAATATAATTGACTATTATAGGCGGACCCTGTATTCGTGAGTTTCAAATGAGATATTGATAAGTGTGGTAAAATTCATGACAGTTTACCACACTTTGAGTGGCACATGTCAAGGTAACCGGTAAATTATGGATATGAGCAGCGCGGGGTCGAGTGACTCTCGTCGCTCGTCGGATCGTTGCTTGAACATTCGAATAGGTCAAAAGAATAGGTCCAATAAAAAGTAACCCTGTACATTGTTTTAATACATTTCATAAGTTGTCAAAAATCTGACAGGTCAGCTATGACTGTATTACTCTTTTCGGAGAGCTAAGAAATTTTCCACTAGTGCCACATTTGCCACTACGATTACGCTCCAACTGAGACTGATAACTACCGTATGAGATCATTAGCAACGTATTGCTTAGACCTTAAAAAGCTATTTGCATTCAACCAACTGGAATGATCAGGTCGCCTTCATCATGAGCAGCCATTCATATGATAAAAAGCGTGAAATGTTACATATGAAATACAGTTTCCTAAGTATCTCATACACTTGATAAAACGTACAAGCATACTCACACATCCAAGCACATACACGCAAGCATGAAAATAAACATTTATTTTAATTATTTTTACCCTCAATATTTTTAAGTTACTAGAATAATATAGTTAGGTACGTACCTACAGCAGCGCCGGCTTTGCCGAGTTAATATGGCATTGTCAAGTTTTAGATAGGTAGGTGTAAAAACCAGTTATTTTTACTCTTACCTAATGTGCAAGATAATACTACAAACATTCATGCTAATTTGATACATTCTGAGAGGTATTTCAACGACTAAATATATGAAAAATTGGAATTATTTAGCAAAATTGTTTTCCATATTATCTCTAAAACGTGACGTTTTAGACCCATATGTTATAAAACATTTTTTGCTCGTCTGTATGTCAGCAATCGAAATATACAAGTTTTATAGGGCAAAGCAAAATCGAAAAAAAAAACAAAATGGCGGTCGAAGGTGCACCAAAAATTTTCAAACCCCTTTATTTGAAAACAAATACCTTTGGTACGAGGTGAGTTCTGGAGATTAAACAGACCAGGTTACTTTTAACAAAAATGGATTCAAATGATAATAACAGGCAGTTATTTCAAGAAATAAGAATAAGTGATAGATACTTCATTTTTAAGCAATTTCCTCAAGAATGCAGTTTCGAAATTGAAGGAAGTGGACCTTATGTAATCGAATAGACTTCGACGGCACACATGTGTCTCAGAAGCGTCATTTATTTTTATTTGCTGCTGGAGAATAAAGGAACTGGAAAATAGTTTCATGCATTTCTCAATATAAAAACAATATTAGGTGGGTCATGAAATCATCGTGGCGCAGTGACCATTTATATCATTTTTTCATATAAATGAATATCATTGTTTCTTAGAAACACATAAGAAATTAGTAAAACAATTCACCAAATTAACTACACAAATACAAAATATGTTTTATGCCTCCTTGGTTGGGAGTTTTAAAGAATCCAGAATGTCTTTTACCTAATCTCGCTCAAAAATATCTATTTGTGGATGGTAAAAATATAATATACAAACAAAACAAAACGACAAACACCTCAGTTTATTTCCAAAATGTATAACCATTGACACATACTAACTTACCTATTCTAGCGATTTCTAAATCCTTTATATTTCAAATATATCTAATAACATAAGAGTACCCTCATAAACGTCACGCCTTACATTAGATAAAGGTGGCGATCGGATTTCCTGTACGCCATTTTGTGTAACACAGTAAATTAGCAAAGGTTCTATTACAGCTCTTTGTAAACTTATACTGCCTTCACACGGAATGTTGTTTAATTTGTTGGTGAAGCTTTAACTTTGATATCTTTTGAGAGATACTTCAAATACCGGTTTCTATTATGTCTGTCACTTATGGTGGAAAGATAACTGAAGGATCGTGGTAACACTTTGAATACAATGAACAAAATTGTTTTGAGAATAAAACTCGTAATAAAGAAAAGTTATTTTATTATTTGTTTTAAGTTTCACTCTAAACTGTCTTGATTAATGTTTTATATAACTAGTATTAGTTGTCTAACAAAGTCGAAATCGAATTTTACAAACTTTTTCATAAACAATAATGAAAGGATATTACATAATATCAGAGAACAGTTAAGTAAATTGACTGGTCTCTGATAATATATAAATCTGGAAAACTGAAGACAATTTTACAAAATGAACGCGTAATATATCAATATATATAAAACTGTTCCGTTACTGACTGAGTGACCGAAATTCCCACGGGAACGGGCAATATAGGACTTTTTAGTTTGTATGAAAAATGTTATTCCTTGAGTGCACCGATGTGAAACTTGGCGTAAAGGTTTTTCAATGTGTGTCTTGTCTATCAATAGAACATTATGAGTAAATTGATTTTGTTAATCAAACACTAGTTCTAACGTTAATTCATGTCGGTATAATAATGACCAATTACTCTCTGTCATCAGCAAATGTACTGTAGTGGTATGCAGATGAGAAAAGTTAGAAGTGAATTTGTGATATTAATCATTTTTGTGTTCGATAGAAGAAATATATTTTTAGGAACATGGTCCTTTTTCATCAGCTACTTAATGGTTTAAAAAAGGCAATGTATCAAACTATTATTTTAAGATTAATGTTCATTAATAACTCAATGAATGTCATAAATAATGCCGGAAAATATTTCATAAAGCGCTTTTAAATTATTGTCATGATTTCTAATAATGGAGGATACTTGAAAAACCCTTTTTTGTAAATAAACTTACAATACATCGAATTCAAATCTCATTATAAAAAATTGAGTCAGTTTCATTGAGAGCTATTTTTATATTAAAATTAAACAAAGTGTGTGGGAGATATCATGGAATTTTTCATTGGAAGACCTATCAATGCCATTAAGTTAGAATTTTATGTCACTCAAATATCCGCCATGACATCTCTGGGTGGAGCGAATTCGAAATGTTAAATTTTCCATGACTCTGGCGCATAAATCAGGCTAAATATGACCGATGGCATGTGTTAGTATCGACTTATTGCGCTTGTCATTGACAGTCGTTCTAAAAGTAATTTAGACCAATGACTCCACCAGCCCAAAATTAAACAAAAAGTTATTTTTTCTGGGTGCATTTATATCTCATGTGGATTGTTGTCATCCCAAATTCGACACTTGCTTGTGTTCACGTACCTACCTATTTACCCAGGAATTGGCCTCATAGCTGAAGAAGATTTTTCGATGAAAATTAGGATCAGTTACCAACTGTTCAAAATAGAAATAAAAATAAAACCCAAGACAATCACACCAACTACATGGCCCCAAGTAAACATAGCTTGTGTGACAGGATACCATGGAGCGAACTAGGTGGGAACCTAGAATATAATACATGAATAGATAAACACCCAGACACGGAACATTTTTTTCCTTGTTCCGTGTGGGAATCGAACCCGCCACCACTGGCGTCTGACGCAGACAGTTTGTCGACCATTTCGACGATGGGGTATTTTATTCCAGAGTATTTTTTTAAACTCGTAGTTTTCTTACATTAATAAAAAATAAAATCCCCAGACAATCACAGCAACTACATGGGCTCAAAGTAAGCGAAGCTTGTGTAATTAGATACTAATTTTTTTCTTGTTCCGGGCGAAATCGAACCCGCAACCACTGGCGTCTGAGGCAGATAGGTTTACCCCATCGCCAAAGTGGTCGACAAAACATCAAAAATTACTCATCCTTTAAAAGTCACTTAAATCATCCCACACAAGTAATATCTCTAATAAAACACTTACGATGGCTTAAGTCAATACGATTTATTTACTTAAATAAAATACGCCAAGAATGCAAAGACACTAAACTTCTTAATTAATATACATATTTATTATTTTGTAATGAATTGGTTGTTTTTAAATACAGACGATTCGGATTCGATTTGGTTTCATTTAAAAACTTCAATAACAAAGTATAGTGCGGAATGTGTACATTTTCTTTCTAGTTCAAACTTGTCTTTAAAAAGTAACCTATAGTTAGTAAAAACAAGGACCTCATCAACATTCCCCACGCTTCGTTAACCCAAACGGTGGTGTGTCTCGGTCCGACATACCACACCGAATATTTTGGCTCGAATTCATACCTCTCTGTCACCCTTCCAAAACCGAGGGACAATTTGCCAATCCGCCGTCGGATGTAACTCTCTCTTGAATAGTTCCACTTGGAACAAAAACCTCACAACCCGTGTTAAGCAAAGTGAAGTTGGTGACAGTTTGGAAATAAAATAAGTGGCTTTTAAGCTTTGCAGCATGTTCGGAAATTTGGGGAGAAGTGTATTTTTGGAAATAAAAAGTGGTTAAAAGTAAAGCTTTTATTTTTTTTTGGTTTGTCGAACAGACCTATATGGAAATCTGAAGATTTTTCACCATGATCTTAATTTGTTTGAAGTAATAAGATGACCAGTACTATCTCTAACCTTAGTTTAAGAGCGTCATTTGGAGATAATGTATGTATGTCATAAATGTAAAAAATGAACGTAGTACATATCACTAGAAATATATATAAACTTGCTGCTTCAAGTTAAATCCTACAAACTCACAAACTCATTTATGGGTAATAGTAGTAACTAAGTATAAAGATAATGATAAAGTTTCATAAAATATTCATGACTTACCTATATAGCTATAAATAACTGAAGAAAATACAATAAAACAAAAATTATGTAAAAACGGGTTGTTTCTGAATACTTAAATTTACTTACTCTTTTGTGTATAGCTAAAGAAAAAAAAAATTTATTTTGCATTAGCCCAGGTTGAAACTCCATTCGAGCGGGATCGGAAAGAATTTGTTTTTCAACAAAATATAACATAATTTGATATAATTTCTAGAGTGTATTATAATTATGCGGGGTAGTTGCTAGCTAAATGGATCTTGAACGGGTACTAGCAGACATTACAGGTATTATGCGTTTCAAGATAATATAACATGTAAATTATTACAATCAAATCGGTCTTCACGATTCAACTTTTACCAGTTTTGACCTAATTAATGGACCTCACGCTGATATGCCGCGGAAACATGTTAAATAATTCAAACCAATTACATCACAGCTTCCCTTTGTGGTTTAAAAGTGGCACTCCAGTTAAACGCCATTTCATAAAATCCAAAAGTGCCAAGAATTCTATTGTACACTGCGAAACATTAACAAAAGAACCACAAATAAACAAATCACTGTAGCCATACTTTTTTATCTGTGTCCGCTGCAAAAAGCTTTTACCGAATCTACTGAAATCTCGCATTGTGTACTGGCACAAAAGCATCATTCTGACAGGGGGTATCTCTCAGTAATCCAGTGTAACAATTTATTTTATAAATACTCCATCATTTGTGGTTTAAATAGTAGCTTTGTTATCCGTTTTGTAGGGTATAATCAATTGTAACGCAGGCTTTTAGCGGTGTATTCTGTCTAAAGTTCCGATTGCGAAACGTGATTAATAAGTCGTTTCAATGATGAGTATTGTTTTATAAATATTTGATTTTCAATTTACCTTTTGTTGTTAATTTCACGTAGACACATTCCCTCTATGTTTTGATCATTTAAGCTTGGAAAAAAAGGTTCCAAAACACAATAACTAATTAATAAATAAAATTGGATTATTTAACATGTCAATGGCCAACCGACTTCCAAAAAAGGAGAAGATTCTCAATTTGTCTGTATATTTTTTTTTGTTCTTTGTAACACGATATTTCGGAGGATACTTCATAGTTGGTCCCATTTAAATTTCATCGAAATCGGTTCAGTACTTCATTGACAATTTCAAACTTTTGAAAAAATATGTATGATTTCGGAGAATGTTTATGTTGATGACATTCACAACTCAGACAAAGTTTTGACGTGAAGTTGGTATTTTTAATGCTCTGCATTCGTTGATTATTTGTTCATAATATTAACTTATTGCCTTTTGATAAATACTTAAAATGCGTCTTATTTAGTTATTAAACTTTGGAGCATTATGAAGATAAACTAATAACAATGCTTGTGTGATATGTCTTCGAAAAACTGAAACGTGGACGTTGTTTAAGTTTACATGACTTAAAAGATATATTGTTATTACTAACTCCTAGTATTTAAGTATGATTAGGTACAGCAGAAAGTCAGCGTCACAGTTCATGGTTCCCATGTGTGATCTCCACCACAAAGGCTTACTTTGGTGTCACATAAGTTGGTGCGTCAATTTAAGTAATTTATTTACTTCCTATATCTACTTAGCTTCCGTGATGGACTGGGAGCGAAAGAAAAACATAGAATGTTCCAGCTGCTTCTCTTCCCGGGCACACTATAAAAGTCAGTAAAGGGACAGAGGTTTTTGTGGGCGATAAGCTGACCCCCTGTCACTGCAATAGTCTTTATCCATCGTTATAATACCGCCAAAGTCAAACGTAACATCAGATAAATTAATAAATAAATATTTCTGACACTCACACAACATTATCTAGCCCAAATTAAGTTTCTTATGGAACTTGTGTTATGGATACTAGATATCTGATATACTTAAGAAATATAAAAACACACGTATTGAATATATACCCTTTTTTATTAAAATATAAACTTAAATAATTATATAAACATCCATGATTTGACGACTAAATATTTTTTCTAATTGGATCTATTTTAAGTCACTTAACTTGAAAAATTTAATTTACATATTATGCACCTAAACCATCCTTAAGAGCTCTTCAACATGGTACTTCAACCGATGCGTTGTTCGCCATTCCCTATATCTTCAGAAGTTGTCAAACTGTCAACGAGTCAAAGCGAATGATGGACGGGGGAATCCCGGAACTAAATTATTCGCAGACACGTACCGATAGGAGTACCGCTACCGTTTGTATCATAAGGAAATTTTAATTATTGTGTCTGTTAGAACTTTGAATTCTAGGGAATATTTAAAACAGACATTGTTTGTTTTAAATATTTCCTTGTTTTACACAATAAAAAGGAATATAACTTTATATTTCAATTATGAAGACATCTGCTATTTTTTGAAGCTACTCTAACCGGCTAATATAATTTCCTACCCAATATTACTTTTACATGTGAATATAATTTAAAAATGTTTTTGATTGAAGGTGATCTTAATGAATACTTTATTTTATTTTTATTTTTCCTCCAAGGAAAGTCTTTGGCACCTACTAAATCAAGCTGTAGCAGGAAGAGGATTAATCGTGTTACGGACGCAAGGGAATTCTAAAGAGCTGTTAGTTATCTTAGTTATTAAAAAGAGAATTATAAATAAATAAAGATTTGATAAATATTGATTTGAATATTGTCTTAAGTTTTCACGATTCATAAATCTAAAATTATAAAAAAATCTTTTTAACCGAAATTTTCGGTGTCTTTACAGACCTCGTGGTCACGAGACCGTGACCACAGTCGATCGTATAAAATATAGATTTTTTTTAAATAGATATAAGGTTTGTTATCTTGAAGTACTATGAAATGAAATAAACTTGTTGCGTTGCTCTGTAATCAAAGATTGAACTTTATTAGAACAAGATTTACATAGTGGTTATTACTCAATAATATAAATCCTTACCTGTAATCAAAGAAACTACATTTAGGGTTTATTATTTCATAAGTAGCTTCCTTCACAAATATTTATTCTTTAATCTATCTATTCTGTCGACATGAGTTTCAAAAAGTAAACTGTCATCATTCATAACCATAAACTAGAAAAAGTATAACCTACAGACTATTATACCCCAGCATAAAACCACAGATCTTTAGTTCCAAGTATTGCCGTAACCTACAGCGCCAAGTGAGCTAAATACAGACTAAAGAAATACATGTATTTACTTTACATCTCCCCCCCTGAGGAAGAAAATTTACAGGTAATTTTTCTTTCAAGCTATCTACCTTATCCCTCCGTTTGACATTGGCATAAGTTTAGTTATATGGAAAAGGTTGGACTCCGTCTTCTTATGGCCTGTATCAATTCGGTATATTGAGTTTGAGATTTTTTCAACAATTTCAAACGGTCCAATTTTTAATTCATCTAATTTCTTCCTGTTCAGCCTGTTTCCATTTTCCACAAATACCATATCTCCTACTCTAAATTCATGTCCCTTTCTATTTTTGTCAAATAATATTTTATTGTATCTATGTGACTTCATTGTGTTCTCAATTGCTGCAGTTTTATCTCTAATCCAGTCATTATGGGTCTTTTCTACCTTCAACTCTTTTGGTAAAATTGTTACATCTGTACCATACAAAAGATAGCATGGAGAAAATCCAGTTACTGTGTGAACAGTTTGATTATATTTATTTACACATTCATGTGCAATTGTTGTCCATGCTTTCTTATTTCCGTCTTCATTTATTTTACATCTGATTTTGTTAACTAAAGTTTGATTTAATCTCTCGTTAAGACCGTTTGAGAATGGTGCATTTACCGCAGTAAACACAATAGGTATCCCTTTGTCATTTAAGAATTTCTTGAATTCTCTTGAGTTTATTCCTGGATATTGGTCAGTGAGAATCATACCCACATCCTCTGTTTCTGTTATGTTCATGACGAGTTTAATAAAATCGCTTGCACTTTGCGTTTTTGATGTTAATATAAAGGCATATCTAGTAAAGTGATCTACTAACAGGTGAAGATACTTTTTGGTAGATCTTGATCCTCCGAATCCTCCAATTTGTATCTATAGAAAGTATTTCAAATGGATTTGTAGCTGGACCCAGGTGAGACATAAATCCAAATTTGTCCTGTCCTCTTGATTTATTTCTTACACAAACCTCGCACTTCCTACAAACTGCTTTAATATTATTTGTCAAATTTTTAGCCATGTAGTATGGACTAATTGCACTCTGCATCTGTTTAATTCCAATATGGCAAAGACTTTCATGTACATTTCTCAACAATTTGATACTCAATTCTTCTGATATGATAATTTTTTCTCTGTTTCTGATTTTTTTATAGTATATATTATGTTTCTTCACCACGTTGTCCTTATTCTTTTGTATGTCTTTATTTTTAGTCTGATCGATCAGAATTTCTTCTATATTAATCAAGTTAACAATCTTTAACTGTTCATCTATATTTTCATTTGATTCCAACACAGGATTCCTACTAAGGCAGTCTGCTTCTAGGTTTTGTTTTCCTGGAGAATATTTTATGTTAAAGTCATATTGTGATAGGTAGTAAGTCAAATCACCCAGTTCTTCATCGGTTCTTGATTTTAGGTTCATGTTTTCTAGTGGTTTGTGATCTGAATAGACTGTAAATGATTTACCCATTAACCAGTATTGCCAGTATCTCACTGCTTCTTTTATTGCTAAACATTCCAAATATATAGCTTTTTTCTTCTTTTGTGCTATGTTTAGCTTCTTCGAAAAATAAGCCACAGGTTTTTCTTTTCCATCCGGCTGTATTTGTTTTAAAATGGCTCCCACACCTTCTAAAGAAGCATCTGTATAGATATTAGTTGGTAAATTGTGGTCAAAAATTTCTAGAACTGGTTGGGAACATAGTAGATTTTTTATTTTCTCAAAAGCCTTCTGGCATTCATCACACCATATAAATTTTTGGTTTTTTCTTAGTAAATTATGTAATGGATTTAGCAATATTGCACTTTTTGGTATGTATTCATTATAAAAGTTAATTTTTCCTAAAAACTGTCTTATATTCTTCTGTGTTTTTGGTACAGGGAAATTTTTTATCGAAATAAGATTATCCTTCACTGGTTTAATTGAGTTATTTTGAATTATATGACCTAAGTATTTCACTGAGTCCGAAGCGAATGTGCATTTTGTGAATTTTAATCTGAAACCTTCTGCATTAATTGCTTCCATTAATTGTGATAGATGGTGAATGTGTTCATCAAAAGATTTAGAAAATATCAAGATGTCATCGATAAAATTTACTGCGAAATCTGTAAGTTTGTATATTCTTAATATATTGCTCAATATCCTCTGAAATATTGCTGGAGCAGTTTTTAGGCCAAATGGTAAACAAGTCCATTGGAAATGTCCTTCCTGCGTTACAAATCCAGTCTTCTTTCGGTCTTCTACTCGTAATGGAATAGACCAAAATGCAGAATTTATGTCTAGAGTTGAAAACAATGTGCAATTCCTCGTCTTTGTCAGTAGATCCTCTATTAATGGAAATGGCTGAGCTTGAGGTACCACTATCTTATTTAAATCTCTGAAGTCTATACATAGTCTGGACTTCTTGTTTTCTTCTTTTTTAAATGCTAAAGTAACAGGTGCAGCAAATGGACTGTAGGATTCTTCTATTAGCTTGTTATCCAGTAATTTAGCTATCTGTGTTTCTATTTCTTTTTTATCATCTATAGTGCATCTATAAGGCCTTTTACTGCAGTACTTGTCTACTAATAAGTCTATTCTGGCTTCATATCCATTAACAGTTCCGACATCATATTTATTCTTTGCAAAAATTGAATCATATTTATTTATCAGTTTATTTATCTCTAACTTCTCATATTCATTTAAATGACTCAATTTTACTTCAAAGTCGTCTTCATTTATATGTTCATTAAAATTGATCTTGTACTCTTTCTTTTCAGATTTTTTATTTAATATTTCTTTTTCCGTATTTGTTGTAATGTTTGAAATAGTTTCTGCCAAACTTTCTGTACCCAAGTGTTTTTTTTGTGTTATTCTTAAGTCTTCATTTTGTGATAGTTTAAACATTTTTATCATGTCTAGCCCAATCAAAAAATCATATTTAAAATTTTCTTTATCAATAATCAGTCATCGTTGAGTTCACATTCGGCTAGGTCGTGTCACTCGGTTTTTTCCGTAAAGTCAGTGTTTCTCAAACTTTGAGCACCATACAATTTATTAATTATCACTAACGAAATGAAGTGTGCAGCGTGTGGTGATGATTTCAATGACGGGGCCTTCTGCAATGGGTGCAACAGACACCTGGATTTTGGATGCGCCAATATTGCCGAAGTCGGATATCGCAGGCTCGGTCGTGATCGACAGACTTCTTGGAGATGTCCTCAGTGCAAGATGTCGGGGTCGAAAAGCGGTTCTAATACGCCCGTCCGTCTCTCAGTTAACGTTCCCGATACTTTGTGTGGCTACGCTTCGTGTGATGCTACAGGAAATACTCCAGTGACAAGCCCAAGTGACGTCCCGTTAGGTTCAGTGACACTTGACCTTCTATTTCAAGAACTTCAGGGCATGAAAAAGTATTTAAAGAAATTGCCCGACCTCATAGAAACCGTTGAGTCTATTAAAGGTGAGCTGTCCGAACTGAAGAAAACTTGTGAATTTAACTCCACGCAGATACACGACTTCGAGAATAGACTAAAGAAAGTTGATGTTATGTCTTCTGAACTACAGGGTGTTAAAGATCATCTAAACTCTACCACTCAAGATGTTTTAGCTCTTAAGCGAGATAATACCGCGAGGGAACAGTGGGCGAGGCTCAACAATGTGGAAATTAAGGGTATTCCAGTAAGAAAGGATGAAAACTTATTTTCAATATTAGAGGGACTATCTAAAATTGTCAATTATCAGTTTCCGAAGACTCAAGTTAACTACATTGCGAGGGTTCCCACTCATGACCCAAAGAAAAAACTTATTATTGTTGGATTCCTGAACAGATACATAAAGGAGGAGTTCGTTGCCGCTGCACGAGCTAAAAAAATTATTACGGGTGCTGAACTTGGTTTCGGAGATCCATTAATCAAGATTTTTGTGAATGACCATCTAACAGCTGAGAACAAAAAATTGCTTACAACGGTTAAAACTGTGGCTAAAGAGAAGAATATATCTTATGTTTGGGTTAAACATTCTAAAATTCACGTTCGTAAAAACGACACTTCTCCTGTCTATGTAATTACTAAAGATTCAGATTTAAACAAATTTTCTTAATCTGTTCCTTACAAAGTAATTTTTGGTTAATAACTATTTTTAACTTACTACTAATATTTAAAGAAAATATCGAAAGTTTGACAACCATAGTATTACCCATCTACCGATTCCGGTTGTATTGTTCGCTGCTTTGGCCATTCATGATGAATGAAGCGTCATGTCTGCTTACGCGTGCGTATTGTCGCATCTGTTGTCCTATTCGCACTTGTGAGCTATTTACTTGCTACCTGCTTAATTGTGAATGTTATTGGATTTCTATAAACGCGCTCGATTTCTTTTTTTTAATGTTTATTTGCATTCATGTTTTGAGATCTTTAACAGTGGATTGCGCTTATTTCGTAATTTTTAGTATTTACCTAAAACTTTTTCTGGGAACATTCATTAGTTTCAAATTTAATATTCTGCACATTAGTGAAATTAATAAGTTATACATATCATTTTCTAGGATGTGTTCTAGCAATGTCGGTTAACATAAACAACTTATGTATTTACTATCAGAATGCTCGGGGCCTTCGCTCGAAAACAAACTTATTTTATCGCAACGTTAGTGCTAATTCGTTTGACGTAATAGTGATCACTGAGACTTGGCTGTTGGATAGTGTATTGGATGCAGAGTTGTTTGACGGGCGATATGTAGTTTTTCGGCGTGACCGTAATTATGTTACTACAGGATTAACCAGAGGAGGTGGTGTTTTGGTTGCAGTGCGCCGTGACCTTAAAGTGGTACAAAAGTTAAATTATCATTCTACCGCGGAGGACCTATGGATAACTATCAACTTAAGTGAGTACCAAACTAAACAGTCCTTAGAAATTCATTTATGTGCCTTATATTTATGTAAAGAAAGTCTAGGGCTGTCATTTTCACAACAGTTGAGTAACTTTTTAACTTCTTTGAATAATATCGTTATGTCGCATCCGCATAGTCAGTTTATTGTAGTGGGTGACTTTAACTTAAGTAATATAAAGTGGACGCCAAGTTCAATGGCAGATTCGTCTTTTGAGCCGAGCAACTATTGCTCACCAAATGAAATTTTACTTATAGATGAAATTAATATGTTAAATTTACGTCAATTTAATGGGAATTATAATTGTTTTGGCCGGATCCTGGACTTAGTATTATCTAATACTACAATCAATGTAACTGACTGTAGTCAAAGCGCATTAGTACCTATAGACAACCATCACGGTGCCCTCGTTCTTAGTATTCCAAACCTTCAATACAAAATCCTTAATTCAGCGCCTAGAAAAAAAATTTTGTTTGGTCGTGGTGACTACACTTCTATAAATAAAGAAATTGGTGACATAAATTGGGATGTTGAGTTTTGAAATCGCGACCTAAAAGAGTCCATTGAGTATTTCTATGAAACTGTATACAAACTTATAGATAAATACATACCATCCAAATTAATAACTGATGCCACTTACCCGGTATGGTATACAGCACCATTAAAAAAGCTTATAAAGGAAAAATATAAATACCTGCGTAAATTCAAAATTTATGGTAATCAAGCTGATCATACCTCATATAAATTATTGCGTGACAGATTTAAGACTCTTGAAAATACCTGTTATAAAAAGTATATTCAGTCTATTGAGAATTCAATCAAAGATAATCCGAAACAGTTTTGGGCTCATATAAAGTCTAAGTCAAAATCAACGCAGATGCCTAGTAGCATGACATATGGGTCATTAGAATTTGACGACGGAAAATCAATATGTAATGCTTTTTCGGAATTTTTCAAGTCTTCTTTTCTTCACATCCATAATAATTCTCTGCCCGTGTCTCGGAAAGGCCACGTTTCATCATGTATTAACGCCACTGATATTTATTCTATTACAGTGGACGAAACTGAAGTATATAAGTTATTAAAATGCTTAGACCCTTACAAGTCGGCAGGACCTGACAATTTACCATCTCGATTTCTTATCAACTGTTCATCATCGATTACTAAACCTATAACCCTTCTATTCAAACTTTCTCTTGCTCAATGTAGTCTACCTAACATTTGGAAACGTGCTTTTATCACCCCAATATATAAAAAAGGTCCTAGATATGATGTAACAAACTATAGGCCGATTTCTAAGCTATGTATAGTAGCTAAGGTTTTTGAGAGATTAGTTTTTGACCAGATTTATTCGGCCCTATGTCTCGTTTTTAGCCTATCTCAACATGGTTTTTTAAAGGGGCGTTCCACGGTGTCAAATATGGCTTTGCTTGGCGAATACCTCACGAATGCTATGGACGAGGGATGTCAGGTGGATGTAATCTATACTGATTACAGTAAATGTTTTGATCGAATTCCGCATGGCATCCTTCTCGATAAGCTAGAATTAATCGGTATTCGCGGGGACCTGCTGAGGTGGTTTGCATCGTACGTCGATAATCGCTGTCAAGCTGTAGTTATTAAGAACTATATTTCTAGTTGGGTTACAATCCCTAGCGGCGTGCCGCAAGGCTCATTGCTTGGTCCGCTATTATTTATTATTTTTGTGAATGATATTGACTTATGCTTCCGTTCATCGAAGGTTCTCTGCTTTGCAGATGACATGAAGATCTTTGCAAAGATAGGTAATCATGATGATGCGATTCTTCTGCAGGAGGACCTAAAGCGGCTTGAAGCGTACTGTGCTGATAATAAGCTGGACCTCAATCCTGCTAAATGCACGGTTATGACATTTACTCGCAAATTTAATAAAATTGTATACAATTATACTCTCCAACAGCAAAGCCTGCAGCGAGTGCATTTTATGCGGGACCTTGGTGTGACGCATGATTCCAAGTTACTATTTGATGAGCATATCAATACAATAATATCTAAGGCGACTAAAGCCCTAGGATTTTTGATTCGCAACTCCAAAGATTTTACTGATGTTAAAACAATAAAGATACTGTATTGTTCGCTTGTCCGTAGTAACTTGGAATATGCCTCTCAGATATGGAACCCAAGATACGCTATTTATATTGAAAGACTGGAGAATATCCAAAAAAAGTTTTTAAAATATTTATGTTACCGTGTCGGTATGCGCTATAACTCAAGAGATTATATTCAGCTCTGTAGAAAGCACCATCTGCTTACGTTGGAAAATCGTCGAAACATAGCCGATATCATTTTCTTAATTAAGATTGCCTCAAATGTTATTGACTGTCCCGAGCTTCTGTCGTTACTAAAATTGAATGTTCCCTCAAGAAATTTGCGTAATTTTAAACCAATCCATCTTCCTATCTCAAAAACTAATTATAGACAAAATTCATTTCTATTACGAGCTGGAAAATATTTTAATGCTTTGTGCGTAAATCTAGACATTGACCTGTTTAATTCTAGTTACGAGTCAGTAAGGCGTGAGCTTACTAAATTGTTTTTTAAAAACTAATTATCTTTCTTTATGTGGCAATTGTTTTCTTATTATAGAGGAATAATGTTATTGGTGTGTGCTCAACTAAATTTGTTAATATTTTTAGATCTACTAGTGTGAATCTGTTATTAGTTATCAGTTTTTATATGTAAATGTTAATTATGTTTGTACAACTGTTGATTCGCCGTGCAAAATAAAATAAAAATAAATAAAAAATAAATAAAAATAAATAAAAATAAATAATGTATACTTGGACATTCTCTTCTATTTCAAAAATTTTAATTTTTATACTAACCACACCACTTGTTTTCTGGACACCACTAATTGTTACTAAACTTGCTTCATTAAATTTATTTCCTTTTTCTTTCAGTTTCAGTAACTTGGAATTTATCAAAGAAACATTAGAACCAGAATCATAAACACCATTAATTTCTAATGTATCATTTAATTTTAATTTTATATTTATTAATGGTGTCACTATTAGTTTTTTTGATCTGTTTCATTCAACTCAGCTTCAATTACTGAATTGTTTACATGTTTAATATTTTTTTCTCTGAAATCTTTTGTTTTAAACCAACATGCCGAATCAGGGTGATAGCGCATTCCTTTATTTAATTTCTCACATATTTTACAAGGGACTTTTTCTTCATTTCTACTATTGGTTTTAGGATATTTTCTATAGAACGTGTTATGTTTTGTATTTACTAAATATTCAAACTTTCTTACCTCACTGAATAGATCCACTGTATCTGTCAAAGTTTCTCTATCAATCTTGCTCAGTACAAATTCTGGCAAACCAGCCGCAATAAGATCTATTAGGGTACCTGTATCAATTGAGTTTCTCATATCCAATAGCAGTTTTTCTTTTTTTATTGCATAATCCACTAACAATCCCTCTTTATATTTAAATAGTAGAGCATATGTAACTGAGTTCCACCCTTTATTAGCAAAAGTTTCACAAAATTTATTTCTCCACACTGTCCATTCTGAGTTCATAGTAAATTTCAGTATCATGGAACTGTACCAATCTATACAGCTTTTATCCATAAATAATCTTAGTATTTCAATTTTTTTCTCATCTTCTGTCACATTGAAACGTAAGCATTCCCTTTCATAAATGTCAATCCACTGCTTCGCATTCCAATTTTTTGTTGTAAAATGTTCTATGACAAACTTCTCCGCTATGCATTTCAAGTTTTGTTGTTTGGTCTCTTGTGTATTCTGCACCAATTTTTCAAATAATTTTTCTAATACATCTGTATCCTTACTTTTAACAAGAGAGGTTTGTTGTTGACTCACTTCCTCTAGGTATTGATCACCAAATTGTATATTACCATCGTCTATGTAAGTTTTACTTAATTCCTCTGTCATAGTTATCCAAACTTTTCGAGTTTGATATCTCTTCTTTAAACTGTTTTTAACCTTGTTGTAGGCCGCTGTTTTTATTAAATCTTTATGCAAAATGGCAGGTTGAAATTCTTCAGGTATAGCATACACTTTCTCATCACGTGTTGCTATTGAGGTTATAGAGTAAATGTTCGATTTTCCGTCACTTCCTGGTAATATCGTGAACTCAAAACAAAGTTTCTCCATCTTGTACGTTTATTATGTAAGTATAAATAAACAAAAATGTAGTTTTATAAGGTTTGTTATCTTGAAGTACTATGAAATGAAATAAACTTGTTGCGTTGCTCTGTAATCAAAGATTGAACTTTATTAGAACAAGATTTACATAGTGGTTATTACTCAATAATATAAATCCTTACCTGTAATCAAAGAAACTACATTTAGGGTTTATTATTTCATAAGTAGCTTCCTTCACAAATATTTATTCTTTAATCTATCTATTCTGTCGACATGAGTTTCAAAAAGTAAACTGTCATCATTCATAACCATAAACTAGAAAAAGTATAACCTACAGACTATTATACCCCAGCATAAAACCACAGATCTTTAGTTCCAAGTATTGCCGTAACCTACAGCGCCAAGTGAGCTAAATACAGACTAAAGAAATACATGTATTTACTTTACATAGATTACACAGTAATACATGGTAAATCATCAATATATATAAAACTGTTCCGTTACTGACTGAGTGACTGAGGTACTGAGTGACTGAGGTACTGAGTGACTGAGGTACTGAGTGACTGACAGACAACGTACAGCCGTAACTACTGAGCGTAGAGAGCTGAAATTTGGAACATACATTCTTTAGGGGATGTAGGGGTGCACTAAGGAAGGAATTCCCGAAATTCCCACGGGAACGGGAAATATAGGACTTTTTAATTTGTATGAAAAATCTTATTCCTTGAGTGCACCGATGTGAAACTTGGTGTAAGAATTCCCGAAATTCCCACGGGAACAAGAAATATATGATGTTTTAGTTTGTATGAAAAAAAATTATTCCTTGAGTGCGCGGATGTGATACTTGGTATAAAGGTTCCTCAATAAGTGTCTGTTTGTATTATGGAAGGAATTCCCGAAATTCCCATGGGAAGGGGTTGGACTTTTAAGTTTGTATGAAAAATCGAGTGTACGGATGTGATACTTGGCATGAAGGTTCTTCAAAGAGTGACTGGTTGTGCTACGAAAAAAATTCCCAAAATTCCCACGGGCACGGGAAATATATAATTTTTAGTTTGTATGAAAAAAACTTATTCCTTGAGTGCATGGGTGTGGTACTTGGTATAAAGGTTCTTTCAGTGGGTGTCTGGTTGTATAGTTTCGGAAATTTCCACGAGAAGGGTAGTTAAGCGCATACGAAGTTGCGGGATAAAGCTAGTAGTGTATAAATTCATCAAGCATTTTGAAGAAGAAAAAAATCTGTACCATTATCATACATTCGAGGAAAGTAAAGTTTAATGGCCACGACACCAAAAAAACCCTATTTACGATGAAAACAATAATAACATTCAAATGATAATGGGCGGCGGCGTCACGTTTTTATCCAATCTTTCAACTTTCACACCGACGTAACCGCAGTCAGAGACTAGTTTGAAAATTCCTTATTTTTATTATTTTTGAATTAAAAATATATTTTGAGACTTTGTATGCTAATTGTGCTATGTGTCAATATATGTACAGGCCCCCATTTATAATTCCTTTCTTTATTGCATTAACTTATTTTGATTGACTCTGCTTTTTCATACAGCTAAGTTTTGAATTTCCCTATTGCATATCCAATTTGCAAACTTTTTCAGCACTAATCTTCAATATCAAAAATCATAGTTTAACCTTGATTTAAACGCCAGCTTCCACTTTATTCGCCATCCAAATACCACAAAGTCTCAATGCTCAATTTCCGTGAAATCTCGAAATTGCATAAAACAAAACTTACTCCACTCCTGCTCAACTTATAGCTAACTTGCCGACCGCATCCTAAATCTGAGCTCACAGTTGCTCTAATTTCCTTGTAATATCTCTTCAGTACTAATAACTTTTGGACATGTAACTTAGGACATAAGTTTCTAAGTTGTTAGAGTACAACCAAAGCAAGCCATGTGTCGAGGGCTGTCCAAAGTTATTGGCTTAGCCGAACGGGCGACATCTTGCGCTCTAGTTATTAATTATTAGTCATATATTGTACTCGGCTTTTATAAAACTTATCCTATATGGTCAATATTAAATGAAGGTAGGAATTTGAAATTATTTTTTTATTTTTATTTCTTTGACACAGAATATAAAATATAAAAAAACTAAAAATTATTGACAAGAAGTTTGGAGAAGTTTGGAGCAGAAGAGATCTAAATCTGGGAACTCAACTAGTTTGTTAAACATATACAGAGATCTTGTAAAAATGAATTGCGTTATAATTGGAGCAGCCCTTTGGAACGTGAAGTATGCCCGCAAGTTTTCGACGAGGTCTTACTGGCACTTTTAAGCATATTTTGGATAAAAGACCCGAACAATTTGACTTTAGATTGAGCTATATTTGATAAAGAAACAATATCGGCTATCCTACGACGTTCCACTAAAGGAAGTAAGTAGTTGCTGACGCTTACATCTTGCCTCGTAGCCACTGTCATATTTCTTCGTTTTGAATTGAAGGTACCTTAAAATTATCCTTTGTATGGATTTTATTTTATTTATATATATGTATACCATTGCAAGGATTCCATAATACTCTAGCAGACTGCGTACAAGAGAGCAGAAAGAATCTTAATAACTATGATACAACTAAACTGAGAGCAAAGTCTTATGAGGAAACCTAAGGCTTTGTTTGCTCTTTTAGTGATATAATCGATGTGTTTATCGTATAAAAGCTTTGAACCGTGAATCACTCCAAGGTCCTTTATATCATTAACTCTTTTCAAAACCCGTCTTTTAATTACATAATTAAAAGTCATAGGATTACGTTTGCGAGTGAAAATTATAGATATAAATTGGTTAACATTTAGGTCTAGTTTATTCTGTTGGCAGTATGTTTCAAATCTGGAAAGATCTTCGTGGAGATGCTTAATGTCATCTGCTAACGCTATAACTTTAAAAAATTTCATGTAATCGGCGTACAATAAAATTTCGAGTGTTTTAAACATAAACCTATATCGTTTACAAAAATCGTAAATAGCAATGGGCCCATTAAAGAACCCTGAGGAACACCAGATGGTACATATGAGGTTCCAAGAAGTCGAAGAACAGCCGTAAGTTACTATTTTTTGCGATCTATTTTTGATATATGATGAGAAGATTAAAAGAGATGATGAGAGTAAAATTAAAATAATTACATTGAAATCTTGAATAGATATTTTATTTCATGATTGGTGGAAAAACATGTTTTGTAAAGCATTTTGATTTTGATTAATACGCGGATTTGTAATAATTGCATGAGGGATTCCAAAATCATATACTAGATACTGACTATTAATTAAGGGTCGAACAGATAGAGTTTACCGAGTTAAAATAAAAACGACTTTTCAAATAATGTTTCGCAACTATTGCAAAAAGACTCTCATACTAAAAACATAAGTATAAGAGCTATCGCTTAAAATACCTTTACTCACTTTCTTTAAATGGCCATGTAAGTCAGAAGAAGTATTCTTCTAATATAAATGAGTACTTCATAAAGGAATTCAACACTCACTTGGTAGTTTTAGATTCAATTGAACCAAGAAAATCCAAAATATACCTGTAGGTATATAGCATGATTTATAATTCATAATAATTTAGTTCTGCGAATCATCATCACAACTCTTTGTAATGAGCCCACAGCAGGGCATGAGTCTCTCCCCTGGGTGACGAGGAGGTATAGGCCATAATCCACCAAGCTGGCCCAGTGCTGGGTGGTGGATGTCAGAATTTTCAGGGCGCCAAAGTGGCTTCTGACAAACCCTAATGACTATTGTATACAAGTATACAGCACCCGGGACCGACTGCTCAACGTGCCCTCCGAAGCACAGAAGTCGTCGTGAGAAATGAATTGTCGGTGGTCACCCATCCAAGCACTGACCGCACCAAACGTTGCTTATTCTGTTATATCGTATGATACACACAGTAACCACGGCGCCACGACGACTTCGTTCTGCGAATAGTATGGTGTAAATTTTTCTAAAAGTAAAAAGTTTTACAAGTGAAAATAAGTTATGTACCTATTGCTTTTACAATGTAAAGGCATGATTTTCAACAAGATACAAGAAGCTGTCATTTTTGACAGATTTTGTCGAAATATCAAATAAAAGTTATCAGTTCGTCCCTGTTTTCTCCGAGCAGATTTGATTGAACCTTCGATCAGCACCTGAGACCCATATAACTTTCTGTGATAAAAATCTAATACATTTTTAGCTTGTCACATTTAGGAAAATTTAGATAATAAATAAAAAATACTTATGAAGTTTTCCGAGATTTGCAAAAGTAAGGCACGGTCTCAGATCATACAAGTTGTTGGTATGGTCTGAGGGCACGGTGAATGCGACGTAAGTTTATGTATCCAAAGACACATGTATTTTCATTGTTTTGTGTAGAGATATTCCAGTTAGGTTTGGTATCAAGGTAAGGTCAGCAGGGCTGTTCTGGTAACTAAAGTAACAGCGACGAGAGCTCCTCAACGAAATGTCAAACAGTTCGACGAATGTCAGTTCTTACTTCAGTTCTTACTCACGCTGTCATCTTAACACATAACTCGATGATGATGACGATATGTGAATACCAATTATGTCACTCGTCTCTGATGCATCGATAAGCTCGAGACTGTTGTTTAGGAGAATAGCTGTGCTGAGCTGGTCTGATTAACGATAGCTGGTATTTAAAACCGCAGATTTTATAAAAAAAATTAATGGTGATTCTCTCTCTATACAAAAGGAGAAAAGGAAATTATACTTTGAAATGTTTTTCATTTATAATGATTATATCTGTGTTTATTATAGACGTTAAAATTTCAAAAAAGTCAATTACACGTTACATAACTATCGTGAGAGCTTTAAAAATCTTGTCAAATAAAAACTCGTAGCGAAAACAAATATTAAGCCTTCTAGAACTATAGTTATATAGTATATATTATATAGTTTTATTAATCCGGTTAAAAAGTAGTTTTATTTAAATTATGAATCGTGAAAACTTAAGACAATACTATAGTTATTTCTGCTTACAATAGCCTCGCTAAGGGTACTTAATAGGGCACGAGCCTCGATTTTAGGTAATCGAATTTCCAACAGATATTGTTTCGAAAAGGGCTGCCACTCAGGTGGGCGAACCAGAACGAAAGCAGGTATCGGTTATCGTCCACGTCTAGACTGATACATTGTTTACCTAACCCAAACAACCAGGTTATTATTATTTATATATTTCTATGTATAAATAAAAGATTATATGAAAGAACTGGCATTTTAATGATTAGAACTGCTGTATTATATTATTTTGTTCTACTGTTATGTTTCCTTTGTATTTTTATGGCGTAAGTATACGTACGTAAATAATAAATAAATAAATCTAAACATAACAGAAACAGCACTTTTGATTTAGCTGGAAGACGATTTCAGTTACACCAGCTGAGATACCCGGTTGAAGGAATCCCACAAAAATCTTTTATTGTATTAGTTGAGTCCGTATTTTAATGACTTGCTAAGGTAAGGTATGGTAAGGTTCATCACAGTTGGTAAAAATACTTTGGTTAAATTACTTTTATAAATATAAAATGTAATAACTTTTAAAAATTACTTTAAATGGACATTAAACTTATCTAAAGTATTTTGAGGTCCCGTAGGTCTAATCTAAGTAAGCTGATACTTCTATGTTTATTTCTAAAAATGAACATTTTTATTCCTATTCATTCCTATTTTTTTCCTCGTTGTGAACCGCCAAAAACATTATTTACGAGTATTTCCATTGCAAAGTTTTATAACTCTAAAACGCCATTCCTAATATAATAATCTACTCGATGCGCTCAAAAAAGAAAAAAACATTTTAAGTTAATCCGCAAAAAATCCATATAAAATTCAATATTGAAAATGAAAATACAGTTACGTGAAACGTAATTGGACCGTCGATGTACTGCCGTTTGAAATTTTTTTATAACTTCAGGTTTAACTTTGGCACAAAGGACATTTTACCATGCTCTCTAAAATTAAAACAAACCCGAAAGTTGTTCCATTAAACCAGAACATGACAACCGAAAACTGTATGCCTTTTTGGGAGTCTCACAGTCCATCCGGTATAGTTAAACGTGGGTTGAAAATTGTTCCCGAAAATTCAGTTATTTGCCCTTCATCGCACTCTTAGGCTAGGCGCCCATTACTTTTTTCTTTGTTGAGAATAAATCCGCGTTTAATAGTCTCAATCTCAACTGATTAGAATTGACTTGAAAATATTATACTTATTTTTGAGATAAAAGTATAGGACCTAGAACTTACCGAGTTTTATAGATCGGTTGTTTTTTCGTTATGAATATCCAGGGATTTGGTAAATTAGGTACATTTATACGGCTTAAGCATTGAAAAAGAATAAAATAAACTTGTTCTTTTATTATTTGTCAATGGGCTACAGTTATAATTCTAACATCCTTGAGTAAAATACCGTAACTACTTACGCCGAGGATAAAGACAATTTCATCTGTTGGCAAGATTTTAAGGTAGTATTTACAAGTAGTATTTGATGGTGTAGGCGGGTTTGGGAATGTAATTTTTCCATACATTCTAGTTCTATTTTGTGCTCTCTAACATACATGCTTATATGAGCTAACTTTAGGACCATCGGACTACTAGACGCAGGCAGAACTTCCATCCGTATGTGGTAGATATTCCGAAAAGTCGAACGAAGCGCTTTGACAGTTCCTTTTTGATACGGATCGCCAAGGTTTGGAATGAACTGCCTGCGTCTATCTTCCCTAACCAGTATAGTCCTAGTACTTTTAAGCGTCGAGTGAATACGTTTCTCGTGGATGGACGTGTACCACCATAGTCTTCATGTTCACTTAACATCAGGTGTCATGGAACACAAACGTCCCATCCATATTTTATAAAAAAATTAAAAATATAGCTACTTGTTATTTTGAGTTTGGTAAGTTAATTTTAAAAAGTAATTCAATGGATATTCAGCTTTATCAAAGGCACATACGCAGCCAACAACGTTACAATTGGTCCCCGCGGTGCACGCCGCGCCGGGTTAACTTGTCCTATCTCACCGCTTTTCTCCGAATTAGGTCAAATACGTCATTAACTCGCGTTTCAATGGGTTAAATTATAGGAATTAATTCACAGAGGTGTTTTCATGCCGTTATGGAATTAATATAGACTTTAATTTTTATTGGATATAAAAATTTATTAGCTTAAATTTTGGAAAACATATTCGGATGAAAAACATTTCATATCAGCAAGACACTATAAATTTTATCTGTATTTGCAGAGTTTACCGAATTTATACCCCAATTTGTGATACTAAAGAAACAATGCCAACTTTAAAAAAAACCCATTACCTACATAAAAATTATCCTGAAGTACATACATACATACACATACATAACGTCACGCCTGTATCCCTTATGGGGTAGGCAGAACACCAGAGGTTTTAATACCATCTGATGTCACGTTTGACAAATTTGGAGGTATTATAAAGATGGAGACAGACTATTGTAGTGACAGGAGGTCAGCCTATTGCCCACAAAAACACCTTTAAAACCTCTGTCCCTTAACTGACTTTTATAGTATGCCCGGGAAGAGAAGCAGCTGGCACATTCTATGTTCCTGAAGTAATTCTTATTATTTATTGTTCTTGTTGTATGAACTCTGTTTTCACGCTATTTTCACTTCCTTTTAGCATTAGTATTTCCAGTTGAAATGTAAAGTGATGATTAAGAATAACCCTACGATTTTAGGAACACCAAACCTCTAAAGCGACACGTTTTAAAGGACATATGTTCGACGTTTCAGCCACGTATATCGCCATTTCGTTAATCTCGTGGGTACATCATGATCAAAAAATCCTACGCGCAATTTCAGGCTGTGACCGACTGCGCCAAATTTTTTGCCCATCCAGCCGTTTTATTTAGTTACAGTAACAAATTTTTATCCGCCACGTTTCATTGCATCATAAATTTTAATACCAACGTTTAGTAGATTAATAGAATTGGATACTTCTAACGGACCGCATGAAACAAATGATTTGTGAAATAACTTTTTTTGGTGGTCAAAAAAATCGTGCGGTTTCGTCAACGCAGTGGAAAGTAGTTTGTTAGCAACCAATCGCTTGAAGACTCTGGGTGGTCTCCTTTACATACAATTTGCCGCCAAATACCGTGATGACTTCGATGATGTAATAAATAAATAAAAGCCCCAGACAATCACACCAACTACAGACAATCGCCCCAAAGTAAGCATAGCTTGTGCTATGGGATACCATGTAGCGAACTAGGGGAACCTAGAATATAAATACATAAATAGATAAACTAGATAAATAGAAAAATAGCGCTAGACTCTGTTGACCGAAGAGCCCGTAAACTCATAAATAACAACAACCTTACAAATAGAAAATTGCAGACGCTGGAGCATCGTCGTAAGGTTGCTGTTTAACAGTATTTTATCGGCTATATTTTGGTGAGTGTGCGAGTGCTCTTTTTGACCAAATTGAACCCACCCCTTTTTACCACCGAACTACCAGACGCAGGCAGAACTTCCATCCCTATATAGTGAATATACCAAGAAGTCGAACAAAACGCTTCGATAGTTCCTTTTTGGTACGGATTGCATAGGTGTGGAACAACCTGCCTGAGTCTGTTTTTCCTGACCACTACAGTCCTGGAACTTTTAAGTGTCGAGTGAATAGGTTTCTCGTGGATGGACGTGTAACACCATAGTCTTCATGCGCACTTTCCATCAGGTGGCATGGAAGACAAACGTCCTATCCTCACAATATAAAAAAAAATCAGTAAGTTTTCATGACAACTTAGACTTTAAAATGCAACGTTCGAGCACAAAATAATTTAAACTCATCCGCTTAAAACAGATACAAAGAACCCATTAAAAGTATTTTCTGTTCTAAATTGCTTCAAAGGTGCTTTCAACAATACAAACAATTTCAAAGTTCACGCGGAATATCAGCCATTTATTTCGCGCCAAAACTTCGGATTCACATTAAACTGAACTTTAACTTTTTAATAAATTCATCCACGCGACTGTAGTGACAAAGGTTTTAGCATTTGGAAACCGTTCCTTCATCGATCAGGTTGACACGCAATCAAACAATACAATAAAAGTTCTGAAGGAAAAATACTTCAAAATAATTTCTCCATTTAAATTCAGAAGGGGAGGCTGTACCGTTTTTTAACAAAGGTTTTTTTTTCGTAGGTAATAACCGGTGAGTATAAGTGTTGTGCTGAAAAGGTTGGGGCGGGAGTTTTGTATAGATGCGTTTGTTTTGAAGTGAATCAAAAGCAGTAAAATAAAGACTACTCGAGCTAAAGAGGGAAGTGAAAGTATGTGTAGGAAGCAATGTAAAAATAGTAAAGTTGTCTGCAAAGAACAACTTTCACTAACGCTGATTAGTCTAGGTACTTTACTTACATACATAGAATGCTTAAAATAAAAGGTAGATTTTTTATTTTATTTATTATTTAGGTGAGGTATCCGTTGTCTAGTAGGTACCTGTAGCACATTTTTAAATGAATTTGGGATACTTAAGGGATATAGGCCCGTATTAATAGATCAAACTCAATACATAGCTTACGGGCGGTATCACTTGATCCACACTTAAGCTATGGTAAGCATCTCAAAATCGCTCTGTATTAATAGATGTATATTGAGGGTGTATCAACTGATATCGCTCTTTGATTCTGGCCTTCCTATAAATTCCAACTGGGGTTGAATGAATTACCGATTGAATTTTACGTTCCGTTTAACGCTGTAAAAGGAATATCGTACAATACAATCTTTATATGACTGCATGATAAAATGCAAAAGTATTGCTATACAAACAAATAGTTATACAACAATAATTACTTACTTCATAGTAGGTATATTAATAATATATATTTACATCAAGCATAAATCTCGGCAATTATATCAAAAAAAAGCAGTGAAAAGAGTTTTTTTCTACCGACTAGATGTAACGGAACGTCAAAAATGTCAAAGTTTAAAATCTTCAAAACAAAACAAAAGTCACTTTTAACAAGTGATATTATGTAAAATACAGAGTCTTGGTAGAAGCGGTATCTTTTTTGAAAATAATCGGCAGGCACTTCGAAAAGATTTTCTGCATCACGAATATATCTTTTCGGTAATCTATAGCTATTAAATCATAAAATATCGTCGTATTGATCAATGATGTCGTAATTATTTCCTTCGTCTGTAATGTTTGCAGATTGCATTTTCAAACACACTCGTCGATATGAAAGATGGCACAGAATTCAAAGTCAGAAATGATCCTAGTCACCTACAGACCTCACTCAGAAAATCCGTACTTGGTATATATCTTAGCAGCGTTCCTAAGTGCTGAGTATTGTTAATTAATACAGGCGGTACTTAGATGACACGCCGTTCCGAAAGCCGTACTTAACATTGGTTTATAAATATGGCGCGTAACTCAAGTATTGACTTAAGACCGCTCCCAGATTTGAGTTTGATTTATTAATACGGGCCATAGTGTGACGTGAATATTTATCTAATGGTAACTTTACTGTTTACACACATACATAAATTATACCTGTATCGCTCATGGGGAAAGCAGAATACCAAAGGATATAAAACAATCTGATATCACGTTTGGCAGGTTTGAAGGTATTATAATGATGGAGAGAGACTATTGCGGTGACTGCCCGCAAAAACTGTTATAATCTATGTCGAAATCCAAAATAGTAGTTTTAATTGGTAGCAGAATATTTTAGGAATCGCCTTTCAAGTGAACACCCATCGTATAAATTCTGCCACCAAATAATATATGTGTTTCTGCAATTTTATGTAATATGTAGAGCCTTGCCGTAAACACACCAATGTGTGTAATTATAGTATACATATAAGATGCAAAACATATATTCTCCAATATCTCAGGGAAATACGAATCTTTAACCAGATAAAATCAAAGGAAGCTTTATTCTGGAAGACATTCGTGCGGAATCGTACCTGTTTACTCCAAGGAACATGAAATTTATTACCAAATCTCAATTTCAATATCCCTTTTTGATATTTCTTTGATTTTTGAATAAATTTGAATTTTTGTAACGACATTTTTATTGATAGACTTTTTTCGATTTCTTTTTTGGTGTTTTATTTAAACACTTTTTTTAAACTTCGATTTGTCATTGAAGTTTCATTAAAACATTATGAAAGTCGGGCATTTTCGAATATTTGATACTTAATTCAATTTTTTAGTGTTAGTTATAAGGTGAGGTTAATTATTGGATATAATATTGCCCTCGTGTTCCGAATAAATTGCTACACTACCGGTTTCAGAAGCTACATATGTTTGTACACAGTTTTCGTTAGGGCAAACTTGATCTATGGTGGGGAAATGGTCTTGTGTATTAGACCATTTCCGATGTTGGAGGGCGCTCGGCTCAGGCTGGGCGCAACCCACCGGAGCCCGCGGGTAATGCCATTGGCGGTACCGTGAGCTCCACTTATGGCGCATGAGGTACACCTGGAGGTGTTTTTGCTCGGTGGTAGGATCCCTTCTGGGTCCGCCTGGCTAGCGACCACCCTTTATATAAAGTCTGCCGCCAAATGTTACCGCTCCGGCGGTAATGTGTTCCGGCAATATTGTATAAAGAGCCAGTTCCTTCCTAAACCCGTGTGCTTTCATCTTCGGCCTCATCGTCACTTACCATCAGGTGAGATTGAGGTCAAACGCGGGTTTAGTCACATATAAAAAAAAAAAAAAAAGGTTTTTAGTGGGTCGGTCCGGCCCTCTGCCGGGTCATCCCCACATACCCCGCCGCTCCCCCTTGGGCAGTCGGGGACGTGATTGCACGTTTTCCTCCAGACCAAAAAAAAGGGCAACCTAGATACAGACTCATGACGCTGCGGTACATAAAAAGGGTTTTGAGGATGATGCCTATGTTTATACTCAATTTAATTTTGTACTGTCGAAAGAAGCGGTCAATTTCGTACTAGAAAAACCCTCATGCACATATTAGCAGTAAAAGCATTCTGTCGTATGTTGTCATTTCTTACTAGGCCCAGGGCAATGATTCGTTTTGTCTTGAGGATACTAAAAAGAATATGGATCGCAAATGTTTTCTAAGAAACATTTAAATTATGAAACTTTTCACTTTCAGCTAAATGCCAACATCGTAAAAATTATTCGGTCTCCAGAGTACCAAAAATCGTGAGCTAACAAACTAGAGTGCTTCCAAGTTGGTATGGGTCACAGATGTACGCAAACGTTCCGCCGGAGACTCATAACTGTTACAGAACTCATCATCTAAGGCATTACGGCAATCACTCTTGGTATTTTCTACTTTGGCCTATATTTTGGGAACTCCCAATATAAAATTATAAAAATGCCGAATATGACCTCGTTTTGTTGAAAAAATTGTAAGAAACCAACCATAGGGCCATATGTGTTTAATCCTGTGATGAAAAGGTGCGGGCCATCCAAAGACTACCAAGTTGGACTGAATATTTAGGAGAGAGTAGTTTGAGGCAATCTCTTAAAGGGCGCCACATAGCAATTATGTAAAAATTCAAAATTTAAAAAGTTTTATTCATCTTAGGAATTTCACAAAACACTTGATGAAGTCAGTCATCACATACTTCGGCTTTAACTAGTTGTTGATAGTTGTTAAATAAGATATTACAGTAGACCAAGAGACAAAAAAAGCCGGCGAAAAAAAACTCTTGGCACTCTTTTTCAGTCAGAATTATCAAATTAATACAAATAGGTACAGTACAAACTGACCGTGACATGTAAAAAAACAAACACAAGACAGCTGATTGTGAGAACCAATGTCATGCCACAACCAAATTGCTTACATAGCAGATCCAATGAGCTATGGATGCACAATACGAACATGACAAACTGGGACCAGAGTATTGGAACAAGAATGGAATAAAATAGTCATAGTATCATTAGCAAAACGACCTGGCACCGCTAGTAGCACCCGTTCACGAGTTAACGCAAGCACCAGCACAAGTAAAGTTAGAGAATTCCGAAAAATTGTCTGAAAAGTAAAAAGTTAATAGTGATGTTATACAATTTTCCTTTTTCTGTTGTACTTTGTATATATTGATTTTTCCACCAGTGTAGTAGATATTTACTTGTTTTTTTAAGTTTCCAAAACTTTACTACTTTACTTTTCCATCACATTAAAAATAGAGTTTAATGTAACATTAAATATCAACAAAACAATTTTATTTTTAAAATCCCAATGAAATAATTTACGTTGGAATTTAAAACGTGATAAAAAACGATAAAATTTTATATGAATTTCGACCTTAATAAATAAAACTAAAGATAAATAATGAGACTGTGCTTTTGGATATGTCCAAGTTATAAAGAACTAGCCACCGCGCGGGGTTTTACCCGCGTAACTTTTGATCCCGTCAAAATTTCGGGATAAAATATAGCCTATAACCTTCCTCAAGAGTTGGGCTATCAAATGCAAAAATAATTTTTCAAATCCCACTTGTAGTTTCTGAGATTAGCGCCTTCAAACAAACAAAACTAACTCCAGCTTTATTATATATTAGTATAGATTATGTCACAATATATCAAAACTATAGTTCTAATATAGAAAAGTGCAAAGTGGAATAAACTGTACTGCGATGAATACCTAAAGCTCAGCGATTACACAGGGAGGTGATAATCGACATCATATGCAGATTGGTACCGATTATGCCTTACGGGGTAATATCACATGCTAACAAATTTTACATGCACACGTAAGGGACACGCTAAGGCACGATGTATACGAACGTATCGATTCGGTATATACGGCATTATTTATTGTTGAGGCAATATTGCTAATTTGATATATTTTAAGCACTACTTGCAAAGTTTTAAGTATTATATTAGAAAATAACACTACAGTGTTGTTAAATTTCTGTTGAATCCCTCAAGTTTTTGGTTTCTATCAATCCGCATACAAAATCTTCTTAATTCAAAAGTTTGCGGCTAGAAGTACGTATTCGTCTTAAAAATAGCATATCGAAGTGCATTAAAAGTATATCTGATTTAAACAATCAATTGTTAAAGCAAAAGCCTCGAAATTAAAATAAATGTAAAAAAAGAACCAACGAGTAAAAAAGTAAAATATTCTTTTATTTGTTTAAAGGATGCACATGCTTTTTGTTATACAGGAATACTTAAGTAGGTTCATATACTCAGGAAGCAGAGAAACATTGTAATTATGTAAACATAGTGTGAATAATAAATATTTTTCATTCAGAGCGTGTAGATGGGATCATTTGCAAGTATTTAAAGACTACATTCTATGGGTTAAGTCTTATAGTTTTCACCTGTATAAGTTTACTGATGTCCCAAAATACGGACGATTTTGAAGACGAATTAAAAATTAACACTGAAACTTGAAAAAATATTCTTAAGTACATATAAAAACCCATTTTTTTTTGCGAAATTCCATTGTTAACTTAAAATAGGTAGGTCAAATTATTATAATACACTGTTTATAATATAATTTTTAACTATATAGTTCTTTGATCGCACAAAAAGGGGAGCCATATCTGTGTCTATGATGTGCGCAGACGCGAGTTTTCGTGTGTGGGTGTAATTACACGTAGCGTTAGCAGGCTCATCGTTAATGAGCAAAATACAAATGTAAAGGTGTTTACCTATGATATTGGAGATTTGTATGACAATTTTTTTTTTTTATAAGTACCTAAACCCGCGTTTGACCTCAATCTCACCTGATGGTAAGTGACGATGAGGTCGAAGATGAAAGCACACGGGTTTAGGAAGGAACTGGCTCTTTATACAATATTGCCGGAACACATTACCGCCGGAGTGGTAACATTTGGCGGCAGACTTTATATAAAGGGTGGTCGCTAGCCAGGCGGACCCAGAAGGGATCCTACCACCAAGCGAATTAATATTAAATAAAAAATGGTGTATTTTTTATAGCCAGTCAGAGTAATGACCTGAATTGTTCATAAAATATTTCCATTTTGCGCCAGTTTAGTTATCCTTGTATTGTAGAAGTCTGTTGATGCGATGAAGTCAGCAACAGCGTTTTGTACTGGGTCTCGGGAGTTATATTTGTACCCGCCATTCAAAATTTTGAATAAAGTGGAAGTCTGTTGGGACTTGGTGAGCATCCAGCCGTAACTCTTGTAGCTTTGCGATAGCATATCGTGTCGTGTGAGCTAGCGCGTTGTTGTGGAAAAGCAATGGTGATTGAGTAATGGTTGTTGCATTGCTTTTCAGCTTTGCAACTCTTTGCAACTGATATCTGCTATCACTGTTGTGCCGATCGGGAAGAAGCCGTATAGTAGAAGTGCAGCACTGATCCACCAGACAATCTCCGTCATCTTCCTATGAGTAATCTTGTATTTAAAACACTTTTTACTATACCAATGCAATTCCGGTTGTCGTTAAAGATCCATTTTTCACCGCAGGTAACATTCCCATCTAGAATTCCCTCGTTATCATACCCTTAGTTTCGCTGCTGGTTGTTTAATTCATGTGCATTCACTTATGTAGCTTTTTGTCCAAGTTATGTTAACCGTAATTTAGTTTCCATATAAGTGTCAGTTGCAAAAAAGTTTAAACATCAATTTTAAACATACTTACATGAAGAATACGAGTGTCGACTAGTAATTTATTTTTGTGCGTAATGACTTCCCATATCCCATGCAGTGGATTATTCAAAATAATAATATGTTTCAATTAAAAAAGGCTGTACAAATCCAGTACTTTAAACTTGAGTAAGGAAACATTTTAATAATCCAAGCAAAATAAGCATTGATTTATCTCATCTAGCTGCGAACAACTTTTCTGCGCGTATAATTACATTATTTTATAACATTTTAAATTTTCAACTCAACGAGAGACCTTGTGAACACAGGGTCTGCAAAGGGCTGATTATTAGCTTTTATTCCATTTTTATATTGTTAAAATCTAAAAAAAAGTTATTACTTATTTTCATTAAATACCTATTTATTTTTTGACTCCATCTTGAAATTTTGTATATTCTATATTACTCACGCACTTGATGCAAGGCTTTACATCTTACTTCCTTAATTCCGTCCAGCCCTTCAGTAATTATGAGGGAACAAGAAAGGTACATGCATACATACATACATGCATATGCGTTGAAAACATAACCCTCCTTTGCGTGCCGCGGTCGGGCCGACCACACGGGATCAAGACCGACCAAAAAGACGTTTTACATACATACATACATATAAGGAGATATGTGACTGTGTTTAGGCGTAGAAAGAATCTGGAACCCTGAATAGGACCAACGACTGGTCTATTCTTCGATTGTCTTAAGTTTTCGCGATTCATATTTTTAAATAAATCACTTATTAACTAGATTTATCGCGTACAATTACAGAAATTATTAATTATTTCTTTATTAAATAACTATCCTCGTCTATTCGTGCTTGTTATGCTGACGGTACTCGATGAAAAACTTTGGCTCGATCAAGCTAGCACTCCTACGAGCGCTCAGTGTCAAGTTGGCAGCCGAGTGAGCCAGGCTCCCAATCTGACATTCATACCAAGCTCCCAAAGTTATGCACGCAATGCTCAATGCGCATGTGCATACACACACAAGTATGGCTTACCCACTTTCTTGAGATAAAACAACTGCACAATTAATTTAACTCCTGGTCCTAGTATCATAAGGAATTGTTTTGCCTGATAACCTCTTTTGGTATCTCTATGGTTGTCAGTTACATTACGTCCATAATGTTTAAATACTATTTGTTTTTAAATACGTGGCGGATTTATTTATATTATTAATTAAGAATACGAAAATCAACTTTTCATAAACAAATGTTGTGTAGGGTTCTTTTTCAAATTAGGAAAAACGCTATTATATTTGGTTCGTTCGCGATGATACATCATTTATATTTACACATTTCAAACTTTTATATAAAATTAATAAGTATTTTATTAAAATTATGTAAATATTAAAACGATATACAGGATGACTGGTGGGTCACTTTTGAAATTCGAGGACGTGATAGTTTTAGATCATACATGAAGAGAAAAAATTAAATTAAAAATAAATGTTCATTATTTACTGAGTAAACGTCTCCGGCCACCTCAACTTCTAAAGTCAGTCAGGTCACTCAGACCAATTCTTCACCATTGTTTTCTCAGGGTTTTCAAACCGATTCTCCAGCGTCTCCAGTGAGTCTGGTTCTACAGGGTTAGAATCCTTAGATCAGTTCATAGAGGTCCACAAAAAGTCAAAGTCGAAGAAAAAAAAGCAAGGTGCGACTTCGATTTTACTTCCACCCGTTCCAGCTGATCCAGCCGCTGTACCTGCTCCGCGAAAATGTTGCACCTGCGTCTTCTCCCGCGGCTCCAACCGTTTCAGCGATCTGTGTCTCACAACCTGCGTCGCAATCAGTCTCGTCTCCGCCGAACCCAAGCCTCCACCCCCCGTCTACTTAGGGGATAAGAGCCGCTGAACCAAGGTCTCAGCTCTTTGCGGTAGTCATAGTCCCAAGATCCAGTACCACTTAAACCAGGCCTATGCCACTCTAGTGTCAATGAAATTGAATTCTACGCCATCTAGGATACAATGTACTACAACTTTTCGGTAAGTTATTTCACCTGTAAGTTCGGTAAGTTATAACTAGGTAGCGCTGGGATAGCCGATTTATTAATATTAATCTCTCGACCGGAACCGGAAAAGCTGTTGACTTTGACGGCTATATTATAATAGTCTATGGATAGATTTCTGTTGATGGATGATCGTGTGCGTGTGCGTCTGTTGCGTTTTGTGTTTTCTCCGCCATTTTATTTAAGACTTATATTATTTTAACGACCTGGCTGTGACTTTGGATTGGACTCTCTGATTTGATTTAGCGATTACTGTGGCACGAAAAAAGATATCGATTTTCTGTTTTGCGGTTAAATAGAGCAATGCCGAGAAAGTCTGCATTAAAGTGTTATTTTGGGTGTCCGTTAGAAGGTAAGTAGTTTTGTTTTGTTGATTATGAAAGCTTATCAAAGCTAAAAGTTATTACTGCAAGTAATTATGTAACTGTAATAATAATTATTAGCTGTATCGCCTATGACTTAAACCCCTGGCGGTAGCCGGTTACCGCTCTCCTGCATTAGATTCGTTTACAGGAAGATATCAGGGTGACTGGTGACAAAGAGTAATGTCCATAGCTGACCTGTCAGATTTTTTACAACTCATGAAATTTATTAAAATAACATATAGTGGAAATAATAGCTCATGTTCGGTTAATTCCAAATCATTTACAGATATTAGAAACCACAGCAAGGATTTTAATATTTTACCCTCTCAAGTTACTCAACAGACTACTAGTATCATCCGCTTGAAATGAAAATCCCGATATCGTTTCTAAGAAATTAAATCAAGTCGGCAAGAATTGTTTAGATATAAACAGGCAGCATTTCAATGGCAATATCTTTTTTATACATTCACATACCTAAAAAAAGTAGTTTAACAGGTCAGACACTGTATGGACCGTCAACATTAGGTACTCTTTTAGATACTGAAATGAAATGAAAAATGAAAATGAAAATTTTATTCATCATTCATCATAAGACCATCGAATGGCCGCTTAATGACATCACAATTTTGTACTTAATAAAATAAAAAAGTATTTATTGACATTTGCGCATTGTTTCATACAACATAACAGTCTACCACTAAATAATTACATTCAGTGCCAAAGGGGTACTTTCAGCTTCCTGTTGCCTGGTAAGGCAACGCTGGTTTTCAAAATACCCTTTACTCTAGGCAGATATTGAAATAAGCGGTGGGTATGCATAAAAAAATATCAATAATATTAAAAAAAAAATAACCAGATTGAAATTGTGAAAGAGAAAAAAAAATGTAAATTACATTGAAAAATAATAACAAAATACGAAAATTAATACACATTATTATCCTTGCAAATATTATGAAAAAGAAAAAATAGAAATTAATCAATCATTCAATATTTACACACCTAAAAAAAATCTCTTTTAACAAATTCAATTCAATAAAAAAATACAATAAAAACACAAGACAAATTTCGGCTTTAATAAGGTGTTGATAGTTAAAAAAAAAGCCGGCGGAAAAAACTCTTGGCACTCTTTTTCAGTCAGGATTATACGAATTAATACAAATAAGTACAGTACGAATTGATCATGACATGAAAAAAAAATAAACAAAAGACAGCTAATTGTGAGAGCCAATGTCATGCCACAACCAAATTGCTTACATAGTAGGTGCATTGAACTATGAATGCACAACACGAACATGACAAACTGGGACCAGAGTATTTAAACAAGAATGGAATAAAATAGTCATAGTATCATCAGCAAAACGACCTGGCACCGCTAACAGCACCCGTTCACGAGTTTAATGCAAGCACCAGCCATCACACTCCTCAACCATATTTTAGGGAAGGCTACCACTAGCCATGCCGCCTGGGGGAGCATGACGTTCTTGCTGTTGTTTTGACAAGAAAGTAAGTGAGTGGAACAGTCACCAGTATGCCATATGTCATACTGCACAGCTAAGCCGTAAACAAAATTAATAAGTAATTAAAATATTTTAGAAATATCCCGTTGTGCTTAATAAATAAATTGCACATCAAAAATTAAAAAGTTATTTACTTCAGAAAATTGAGGCATTGAGGAATGAAACAGAAGAACATAGGTAGTATGGTTTGTTTATAACAATATCCATATTTTTGTTACACCAGGTATATAATAAAATTAATAATATCAATTATATACATATATATATATATAGTTTTCGCGATTCATAAATTAACTAAAACACTTTTTAACCGGATTTATCAAATCGCAGTCGCTCGTGACCACGGGATCTGCAAAGACACCGAAACGACGAGTTACAGTGTAAAATATAAATTACATACATACATACATAACCTCACGCCTGTCTCCCTTTGGGGAGGAAATATAAATTATACGCGATAAATCCGGTTAAAATGTGTATTATTTAAATTATGAATCGTGAAAACTTCAGACAATATTATTATATGTCTGTATAACCTGGTATACAGACATATAATGATATGATGGATATTATTATAAGTAACAAACGCTACTACCTTCTGTTTCATCAACATCAAAATACAACCTATGCCCCGAATTTCTAACACTCCAGTCTATTTGCGGTCTTTCTGCCTATCTAGAGCTTACATTTCGTATCTAACCAAGAGGTATTTAGGATAAGAGCCAAAAAGTGGGCCGGTCCATTCCGAAAATGTTGCGGCAGAAACATCTCGTATTTCGCGGAAAAGTATTCCAAGATTGATGCTAAAAGTTCAACTGTTTTTAAAAGTGAAAGCGTTTGAGAAAAGTGGAATGGAAATTGAGGAATTGTGGGTTACTTTGATAAATACTTCAGGCATTACTTCAAATGAAAAGGAAAGTTATGAGTTAAACTCCCGAAAATATTAATATTTCACAAGGATTTGAATTAATATTCTTTTTTTGTTTTTGCGATTTCATGCGAAGAGCCTTATTTAACGATTCTAATAAGAATGCTTGTAGCGAATATCACATGACTCTCTCCTATGTAAAAAATGTGCTGAAACAAATATTACTTACATGATTTGATACAATAGAACAAAGCGAATAATAACATGATTCTTTATATTCACCTTACAATATAAGACAGCTTAAAATACTCTCTATATAAAAAACATAACAAAATACCATTCACAAAACAATTTACTTGAGTAAATTCAAGTTAAATATAAGCTAACAAACAAAATAAAGTATACTTAAATAAATGCTCGTCTACGGTTCGTTGTCTTCGCTGGTATTACAATTTCGATTCATCGATGATACATGAAAATCGGCTTTGCTACAGTAATAAGCTCTAGGAGTACCCCTAAAGTACTTCTAATAAATTGTGATTATTCCCCTTGAGACTATTCGATTGTTTTGTCTAGAAGAAGTATTAAAACTAAGTAGATATTACGGCGATGTTCGTCGTCCTGTACCGTTTTATAATTCAATCATAAAGATATTGTAAGGGGGCCTTTTAAGCAGGGGTTAATTAGATTTAATTAAATTGTAATCGCATAGTTGATCCTGAAAGAAATTACTTTTTTAGTAGGAAACCAGAAGAGTTCCACGTGATTTTTCAAAGATGCTGAATGTTGAAACTAACGAGGGTCGTATTGTAAGCTGATCACCCTTCAGGGCGTGGACTTACAGCTGGTTACAATAATTTATCAAAAAGTAATTTAGGAAAGATTGAAATTCCTATGCTGTATCTAATCTGTCCTGTCACTCGCTCTTAAAATAGTATACTAATTTTTATCATTACTTTTCAGAAATAAGAGGCGTCCTAGTACACCCAGACCCAATCTATTTGAGATATGTTCGTTTCCTGACCTGGCCCGGCTGGGACCTCTTATGCTGCAACTAAAACCTCAATCACTGCGCTACGGAGACCAACATATTGTTGAAATGACTAATACCAAATCGTAGGTAGCAGTTAGTATATTATATAATTCAGATTCAAGGTCTCTCATATAACTATCAGCGTTTTATATAACAGAAAGTCATAAAATTTATAGTCGAAAATCCATTTTGGCTACGTGCTTATATTTCAACGTGCCATATTTTACGCTTCCTACGTGTCTGAACATGGAGCATGAAACTGTATGGAAGAGATTGAGGCGTTGCTAGAGCTGTATTTAAGATTATTGAATTTGAAGTCTAATACTAGATGAAGACATTTTATTATTTTATCTATGTTGACATTGACGTACTTTAAAATCGTTTAAATTTAAAATTAGTGTTTCAGTTTGTTTTCGTGATTCAAAAGCAAAATTGAGCACATAAAGGTTTTCATGCGTTAATTGTACATATTATGACTACATTTTACTAGACATAATATGTAGGTCACTATGTGCTGCCAGAAGATCCTGTTATAGGAACATTTTATTAATAATGATGAATTATAAGAATTTTACATGCTACCATGTTTAAGCAGCGACAATTGTCGAACAGAGATTTTTTGTTCCCGCGTGCATTTCCAGATAAGAAGTATAGCCTATGTGCTATTCCAAATTGTACTCTATTGTTATGCCAAATTTTATTGAAATCCGTTGAGCCGTTTTGCCGTGATTGAGTAACAAACATCCATACATCCAAACTTTCACATTTATAATATTAGTAAGATTAAAAACTAAGCCCGCGTTCAACCTCAACCTCACCCGATGGTAAGTGAAGATGAGGTCGGAGACATCAACACATGGGCCTAGGAAAGAGATGGTTATTTAAACAGTGTTTCAATTGTTAACTGCCATAACGTGTCTGAGATAAAAAAAAGACGTGTGGCACTCGGAGACTGCCGCGGTAAAGCTATTGCATAGCATTTTTTATCAACTTATGTAATTATAATTATTTATTTATTTTATTAATGCAGTAATGTTTGATCTAATATGAAGTTCCACAATTTCCTTGTAGATGGCGCTGATTGTTTATTAAAGCCCGCATGTAAAGTTATGAAATCAAAGTATCACCGCTGTGCCGGTGTTAGGATTTTTTCGTTACGGAATTTCTGGATACGGTCCCCACGCTAAAGGCCCGCGATAGAAGCTATGCAATAGCTTCACAAGAGGACGTATACCTCATTCATAGGCTCCAGTATATCCTAAGATACAAAAGTCACTTCTAATCTCCACCATAAAAAATCTATCTCTGTACTCCCCATACAAGTGCATATTGAATTTGAAGTAAACCACGGTAGGGTGTAACTTAGGGCAACAATGGCGTAACCGACAGTCTCCACCCAAAGGTACCACTATTATGCAGCCTTTTTATTATTTACGGCACATTTCCAACGTGTGTTTACACTCTTTACTTTGATTCTGAAGGTGGTGAAATGGTAAAGTGTGATCAGAATACTCGCGGGAGGTTTTACTTTTTTATGGTAAGTGCTTCGCTAGGCGTGTTGGAGTAGGGAACTATTATGCAGATGGCTCTGTGAAAGTAATTATGATCGTGCACTGGTTTTTTGATACTGTAACATTCTTTACTAAATATTAAATGCTGTTAGAAAGATTACATTCTGTTTTTTATCACTGTCTATAATTATTATTTGTTTTTTTTTTCAAAATACTGAATATTTCGTTATGTAGAATCTAGTACTTAATATACTTTGTTTAGCCTGTTAATAACCTGGTTATTAGTTATTTTACTGCCTTAAGATTTTATTTTATGGTTAAATAAATTGAAATTAATTTTTGATAAAAATTATGAATTAAAGATTATTACACTCTTATTAAGTAGCTTCTGACTAAAAGTTTGATTTCTATTCTAGTTTTTATTACAGAGTTTTTTTTTCTTTAACACGCTCATGTCCTTATCTTAAATGTATAGAATTATATTATATATTAGAATATTATTTTGAGTATCCATAAAAAAATCAATTAAAAATTACTAAAACAATTTAAAATTTTACATGAAACTAGATGTACGTAATGACGCCGAAACGTCGAGTTTATTTATTTATTTACACTTCGGTTTATAAAGGTACAGTAAAAGAAAAAAGAACACTTACATTAAACATGAAAACTTGGCGGTCTTATCGCTGAGTAGCGATTTCTACTAGACAACCATTAGTTAAAATGTAAAATCAAAAATGCGATTAAAACCTAGTTGAAATAATGTTTTAACTGATTAATTCTACTTCAACAATTCTAAAACAAACCGAACAAGTAAGTCATATAACAGATTATCATGGATGACTAATTACGAATATCCCACATACCCAACTGTCGTCCAAATTAACTTCACGAAATACGAAGTTCGCTTCGAACGCCACTCATAAATCGAATGAACATATTCATCGAATTAAACCGAATCAGTGAGTTTGTGAAATCAGCAGTTATTTATTACTTACTAAGCTATAAGTTTGTTTGAAACATCGTTTTCAATTCCAGATGGATTGACTTACAGGGGAATGTTAAAATCGTGAGCTAAGTGCCTACCTACGGGTTTACGCCTGGACGCTTTGTGGAAATCGAGGAGCTAGTAATTTATGGATACGATTTTTATTTGAAAAAAATACAATTTATAAAGATCCTTCTGCGCTTGGAAGGTCTGTGGAAAAACACATAAATAAAATTTGAAATATTTCAGTTTTTCTTTCCTTGAATCAATGCAAAATACTGAAAGAAATTCATACATAACTTTACGCCTTTTTTTTTTTTTTTAAGTATTATAAAGGTGCAGAAAGACTATTGCAGTGACAGGAGATCAACCTATCGCCCACTTCAGAAATTCAGATTTCTAAAGAAATCAATACCCTATCATGACGACACTTTTTTCTTTGGCTAAGTGGAACAAGACATAGTACAGTTTATTTCCCACTCAATTACACGTTTTCACAATCAAGTGCAAAACCGGACAAAATCCAGTATTTCAATAGATTACAAGCAAAACTACATTAACCTTAAATGCACAATTCATTTTACATCAAAACTTAATTTCCTCGCCACGTTCCAACTCTATGAAGCAAAGCTGTACACTCCACATTTCCATGCTCGTTGTTTTACAAAATCAACTCCACTGAAATTGAGAGAGCGCAAAAGTTACAGCACAACAGCAATTAGATTGCGCGAAAGAGACAACGCTCTACAAAACACTCGTTTTATCTTAGTTTTACTTAACAACTGTGTTTAACTTATTAAGTTTATTAAAAGTTGAATACATGCGCTGTTCATTTGTCACAGAAATTACAAAAAGCTTGCGGTCTTGCTCGGAGCTTGTTTTTTAGTTAATGAGTTTTATTTCGTGGACAATTTCCGACGTTTTACCTTAATTTCAAAACGTGAAGGATGAGCGTGAATATGAGTTGTTATGAAGTTAATTATTATGATAAAATGTTAAGCGATTTCAGTATGGTGAGACCATAGCGTTGGTTATTAAGAGCTTAGTTTAAAGGTACAATGTTTGATAATGTTTACTCGAAGTGACCAAGGCCTTGGACTTGGAGCAATTTAAGGGTTCATATGGATAAGGACCATCCATAATGTAGATACTCCTGCCATATATCATGTCATGATATGATCTGATAGCGTTTATCAATAAGAATGATTTTCCCCAGCCCACGAGCTCTAGTTTTACCGACAACGCCTCTTTTCATCAATTTAATCAACTATGATAACAAAAAAATGTAAATTATTATTTTTTTGTTTCCTACATCTTCTGCTTAGTTTGGAGCTAGATTTCAATGTAGATATGACTTACAATCTTCTTCCATTAATTCTAAAGAGATTTAGTATAATAAACTCGCACAGACGAAGTCATAAAGAACAAGAATTGTCCAGTTTAAAACAAAAACGATTAAATCGAATTCGTTAAAGAACATATTATCAGAAAATATCTTAATTACCTTTATCTTTCAGACATTTTCTTTTGCCCTGAAGACCAGTACTGTTTTCGATTAGAAAAACGTATAAATTTGACTCGGGGCGAAATCGCAAAAGAAACAAAAGGGGCAAGAGTTTGTGAACCGAGGTAACTTTTGAAGATTAATTCTCCCGATAAAATTTTACGCTTGAAATGTTGTAACTACCTTCGGAAGAGGGCTCGGCTGGATCTGATATCAGTTTCTATGGTTTCTAGACTTATGCACCTGCAGAGCTGGCCTAAATAAAGTGTTACAGAGTATCAAGTTTAAAACAGCTAATTTAAAAAAAATGGCTGTAATAAAAACAAAATTAGAATATGTTAAATATATATATATATTTTTACAAAATTGCTATTACACGGGTGAAACGTGTGAGCAATTCAGCAGATGCGGCTGAAAATTAGAGCTTTGCTGGACAGCACTAAGCTGAATTATCTCCTTTTGTTATTTTTTTTGTAAAATAAGGTCGGGATGTTTGTTTTAGGTAACACCAGATATTAAGTGATCATGAAGACAAAAGTGCTACACTTCCATATTCATTTTCATTTGGCGCTTAAAAGTACCAAAACTACAGTGTTCAGGAAAAACAGACGCAGGCAGTACAGTAGTATTGTACATAAGATAGTAAGTATTTTGACCAAGCATTTGCGTTATGTGAACGAATCTTGTAAACTAAAGAAAAGAAAAACAAATAACTATTATATCTTCTAAAATTCGATGGAAATTTCTCGGTGATAATCAATTCGTATCATATTTTTTAATTCCAGGCTTAAGTATGCATATTCATAAAGCATTTTAACGTGAATGAGAAATAAAGATCACCCCTACATTGTAAGTTTTGTTTATAATATTATAAATAAAAAACCTGACAACTCTATAACATTCATAAGTCTACGTATTAATTTGGCTTTTAGGCAGGCAAAGAGCTGAAGACGACAAACCCATGGGACTTCGCCTTTTTATGGTTTTCTTTCAAGGCAACACCGATTTAATGCCGCTAAGGAGTGTTTTTATCTTTCTTACTCTGTCTCCAAGTTAGAAAAGGGTTTTATTTACTCTGTGACACATTGGAGATAACCCATTTCAGGGGTTATCTAGTTTTTAGTTGTCCTGAGTAACTTCAAAAGTTTTTGTTTGTAGTGTCGGAATATAGGGAAATATTGTAATAAGTTTATATAAATATACCATGGGAATTTCTGGAAAAATATATTTTAAGCGTGAAAAAACGTCAGTTTTCATTTGAAGAACTTTTTTACAAGGCTTTGGCTACTTTTTCGCAATTCATAATCATAAATAAAATATGTTTTAACCGGGTTTATCGCGTATATTACACTAGCTGTTGCCCGCGAATTCGTCCGCGTGAATACCGGTTATCGAAGTTGAATAAATAATATTATAATCTCCTACTTGAAGCTCAAACTTACATAATTTTAAATTTCGTTAAAATCGATTCAGAAGTTTAGCTGTGAAAGCGTTACTGATGGACAAACAGAGTTGCAGAGTTAGATACTCCCAAAAACTGTTACAACAAAGTTGTGATTCTCAGTTTCTTTTGATTCACACAATATCTTCATTAGTTATATTCATAAAAAATCATAAAAATCCATTCGGTAGATTTACTAACTACTATATATCTACTTTTACCAGGAGCATTCCCTTAGAATTTCTATGCCCATGTTTATTTTTACTGTAGTTCAGTTTTTTTTTCTGGCTATCTGAACGCTTTCACATTTAAACTACTAATGCCACGTTTCAATATCAAAAAAACTGTTCATTCGTTGCTTTCATGGTAGCAACAGAAAATCATAGAATGTACCAGCTACTTCTCTTCTTAAATTACTTGTAAATAGAGGTTTTAATTGTCTTTTTGTGGGCGACCCGTGTCACTGCAATATTCTTTCTCCATTTTTCCTTAAAGCCTCTGGTGTTCTGCCTACCCCATAAGGGTTACAGGCGTGAAGTTAGGTATATACGTATGTTCGTTTAGTCTACGAACAGTAGTATTAGTACCAAGAGTACCTATAAAGCGTTTCAATATTCAACGTCTTGTCTTTGTAATTACTATCTACTTACTATTCTTAAACCTACCTACCATTCGCTTGTCGTAGCTTTTACTCATGTAAAACATTGAAATCTAGTGTTATTGATTTTGACGACAATTTGGTTATTACCCCCTGATTTACCCCTAGAATAACCCTACTGGCCCTGGATAATCTTGTCGTAAAAAGCGACTAATCCGGGTGAGCCCCACTTGGTGGTAACCTGACTTGCTCGCCTGACTGAAATAAGCCGCCAAATATCACCATTGCAATGTTGATGCGTCCCGAAAACATTTTATGAAGAGCCAGTTCTATCATAAACTCGTCTGCTATCATCTTTGACTTCATTTACACTTACCATCAGGTGAGAATGAGGTCAAAATCGGGCTTGGTCACCGATTTGAAAACAAAAATAGTAGGTAGGTACTTAGTACTTTTATTTTTTGTGGATAGAAAGTTATTGCGCAGGAATTAAACTGGTAGATAGTCTGACTCCGAACCGTTACACAAATTTGGTGGTTCATTCAGATAAACTTATTTCCATATACTTTATTTTTTCGTGACTGAAATTTCCTTTGTAAATTCGTTGTTATCCAGTCACACCATGATGTTATATGTTATATTTTTCAATTCTAACCAATAGTTCCTGAGATTAGTGCGTTAAACCAAACAAACAAAGAAACTCACAAACTCTTCAGCTTTATAATATTAGTATAGATTTTGTTTAGATGTCTTTGCAAACCCCGTGGTCACCAGAGACTTTATAATATCTAATGAAACAGCACATATCTTTTTCAAAAGGCGTAATATGTTGAATATGAATAAGATAATAAGTTTAATAACTATATGTACGTGAATAAACGTAAAAGATATAAAAATCATAACTAAATGCAACATTAATTTGCTATAGTATAGACTGGCTATAGGTAAATGATGTTGAGGTCAAATATGAGTAACACATTTGTTAGGTATCCTAGTTATTTCTTATTTCAATTTGAATGTAGTTGATTGGCTGCGTCAATGGACGTGGCCTGTGCCGTCGTTATGAGGAGAGCGCCCTCTTGTGGCGCGATATTTAATTAGTCATCATCGTTCGAACTTGCTACCGTGAGCATCCGATTTACGCCGTGCGTGAAATCTTAATTGATTACAAACTAGTGTACACATAATAGTGCTCGGCTGATCAAGAACAGGATTTGCAGTGAAATCTCCATCGGCGTGGTTCCACGAGGTCCAGAGGCAAGGTTAGTCGATTGCATTTGAATTGTGTAGGAAATCTAGGATACCAATTTCGGGGAGCTTCGGTTAGGTGAACTCAACATCAGGTTGCTTTACTGTCTCTAAGTAAGCAATCTTTATAATCTAAATTCTTATCTACCTATGGAATTACAGTCCAACCCTATCCGTGATTCAGACATCTGCTCGCTCACATTAAGAAGGAACAGACTATTCAAAAAACATCAAAAACTTATTTGCATTATTATTATTCTTGTAAATCAAAAAGTTCTTATTAAAATACTATCAAATCTCTATTCTATCTCATAACTCATTTTAATAGTACTAAACATCCACAAACTGAGATATACTATGAAAATAAAATCTTTATTAATACCGGCAACCTCCTATTATTATGTTTTTATTTCTCTTAGGGGACAGACCAGGCATCTTCTCTATGTCATAAAAATAAGTTTGGAAGATATTATTTTTGTAAGAAAACTATAGTGAAATTATTGCCTGGGGTGACATGGCGGCGCCATAGAGACGACAATAAGTACGGTCAGCGAAAGTGTTTAATTCAATTAAATTTGAAATAGCTTTAGGATTGAGATATTTACTATATTTTATATTTACTTGGAGTTCTCCATTCTGGACTGGGAGCGAAAGAAAAACATAGAATGTGCCAGCTGCTTCTCCTCCCGGGCATACTGTAAAAGTCAGTTAAGGGACAGAGGTTTTAAAAGGCGTTTTGTGGGCGATAGGCTGACCCCCTGTCACTACAATAGTCTCTCTCCATCTTTTTAATACCTCTAAATTTGTCAAACGTGACATCGGATGGTCTTGTAGCCTCTGATGTTCCGCCTACCCCGTAAGGGATACAGGCGTGACGTTATGTATGTATGTTGGAGTTCTCATTATTAATATGTCGTCATTGTTGCAACTGTTGCGATGATCACGGCTGTGACGAACTATCAAAATTTCAAAGCAAATAAAAAGCTATGGTAAATATTCCGTTTCTTAAGCTATTTCAAACTATAAACCATGTTTGATCCTAAATTCAAAATAATATCTTAAGAGCCAATTTAAATACCTTCATTCTTACATCACAGGTGCATTCGTTTTCTGTGCTGCTGACTGTATCTTTGCTTAAATTGATCATTCCCAGGACGTATTTAGGATTAGACGTAACAATGTTGACTGGGAATGGCTTGAGGTTTATTGCAGTATACAAGGTGAATCTGAAATGTGGGCTGATAACGCATTACAGACGCACTTGGAAGGTAAGTATCTTATTAATAGAGGATAGAATGATAAAGGTGGTATTTAACTTGATATACAGGGTGGTGGGTCACTTTCAAAATTCCACGAGGGCGGGTCACTAAGTTCATGACCTTTGGAATAAAACACAGATTTTTTGATAAATAAATATATTTTCTTTAACGTAGTCTCCCTTGAGCTTTATACACTTTGTCCAACGCTTCTCCAATTTTTTTATCCCTTCCAAAAAATATGATTTGTCGAGGTCCACAAAATAGACCTTTGTTTACGAGATGACTGAATCATTGGAGTCAAATCTTTTTCCACCAAGCCATTTCCTCAGGTTTGGGAACAAGAAGTAGTCACTTGGAGCCAAATTTGGACAATAGGGTGGATGAGGGAGCAATTCATAGCCCAATTCATGGATTTTTGCCATGGCAACTGCACATGTGTGCACCCTTGAATTGTCTTGGTGGAAAAGAACTTTATTCTTGGCCAAATGAGGTCTGTTTTTTTTAAATCGTCATTGAATCGGTTCAATAAGTTGGCTTAATATTCCCCATTGATTTTTCTTCCCTTTTGTAGTCAATGTGGATAATCCCGCGTGCATCCAAAAAACAGTTGCCAAAACTTTATTGGCTGACAAACCCACCTTGGCCTTCTTTGGCGCCGATTCACCCTTAGAAATCCACTGTTTTGACTGTTGTTTGGTCTCTGATGTGTTGTGATGGATCCATGTTTTGTCCACGGTTTCAAAACGGCGCAAAAACTCCTCCATATTGTGATTAAACAACGCCAAACCTTCCTGTGAAGTTGTTACACGATTGCGTTTGTGGTCGACTGTGAGCAAACGCGGCATACATCTTGCGGAAAGCTTTCTCATGCCCAAGAGATCCTTCAAAATTGAAACCAATGAGCTATGCGTGATCCCTACGGCTTCCACAATCTCTCGCACTTCCAATCTTCGGTAGGACAACACATATCGTGAATTTTTTCGATTGTTTTGGGTGTAGAGACCTCAACTGGGCGTCCAGGACGTTCCAGGACGTTCGGCATCTTCAGTGCTTGTACGGTCACAACGAAATTCAGTAAACCACTTTTTTAATCATCAACCCGCATCTTAACAACCCTATATTAATTAAAACCCGACTTAAATTATATTTTTACACGTCCTTTCAGTGTCTTTACATATACCATGGTAATTCAGTTGACAGGGCTGCTTTTTAGTCACCGGTAATTTTTTTTACTCAGTGCGTATCATTTATAAAAACAATACATAGTAACCAAAGCATGGTCACTCTAAATTATGAATGAATACCATTAAAATAAACACGACTACGCACTACTATAAAACATCTTGTAGTCTAGTCTACTACGTCGTAGTATTAACAATGAGATGCCGCGCCTTATTAGCTGTGTTCATCAACAGCAACTATTTTATAAAAAGTTTTTGGTGCTTTATTTTTTCTATTGAGCTATACTAAAACAAGTATGCAGGTACGTTTATATCGTATCAAAGAAAATATAATTTAAATTTCAATGGTGACTAAAAAGAAGGCCTGTTTTTAGTAGAATGAATCGTGAACACTTAAGCTAATATCAAAACAAAACACTATACAATAAAAAGCCATCACAGCTAATATCTAAAGAGGTTGTGAGGCAGCATATTCATTTAGCGAAACGAATCAAACTACCAATAAAGAAACAATCCTTTTTAATGGATTTCCTACTGAAAACAAAGCGATGGCAAAGAACTAAACGAGAAAATGAGGATTTGCTTTGTCAGGCCCGCTCGAGGCAATATGAACTATGCACGGCAAATAAAGAAACGAGACTAACAAAGGATGCTGTAATCCATTTTGAGGATATCTGGTCTCGGAATGAAAGGGATGCATTAGTGAGCTGGTAATTATAAGAGCATTATGGACTTGTGTGGTTGAGGCTTATTTTTGAATAAGTTTCTTTCGCAAAATAGTGATCGTGTTTTGTTTAGTTTTGTTTGATAGTGGGCATAGATTGTCGCTTTTTTATTTGGTTTCTAATAACTTATATTTAAGCAAAATTTTAAAGTTAATAAAGCGAGATTATAATCTTATAGTACTCAGTGTAATTATAATACAAACGTGCTTATGGCTTTACAATTGTCCTAGTGAAAAGAGTAAATAAATAGTGATATTTACGCGGACATACTTATGGCGTTACAGATGACTTCTTAAAAAGAACAATAATTTAATGTAATTGTGTTACTAAGACCTCTGATAGCTCTAAAACTGGTCCTTCTGGGATTCTTTTAATCCCAAAATAAATACAAAAAATTAAGATTTATTGAATTTTAACTTGGTTAAATGGTAAAATATAAATATCCAGTATCCATTTTGTCGTATATTTTGTCATTTGCAAAGGATACACATCTATATTTTCAATTATAACAAATAGGTATAGAAGTACGGTCACGAGCTTTAAATTGGGACATATTTTAACCCCCGAGAGAAGAGGGGTGTTTTAATTTCGACACGTATATTTGTATGCCTATCTCTGAAATTGTAGCTCCCAAAAGGGACGAACGCATTTGAAGGCTATTGAAATTGTCTGTTCATATGGTTTGTTATGATCAAAAATATTTTACGAATAAAAAAAAATTGTTTTCATTATTTAGATTTCATTAGCATTAGTGACGGAATATTAGCCAATATTTTCAAATGTTTGCGTAGTGTTTAAAGCATTTTCTATAAAACTAAATAATTAAATAATGGTCTAATTTTGAAATTTGGGGCCGAGTATTTAAAATTCCAGTTACATCACAGAATGAATAGTGGTTACGATAGTAAAAATACGATGCTTAAAATAGCTTTCTCCGTGATATTACAACATAAGTACTCTCATACGCTTTATTTGATCGGTTGTATAGATACGTATCTTAGATGTTAATGCAAGTACAAAAATGCAGTATCTATAATATAATAATAATACAACTACCGGAAGTACATTATGAGGGACGGCACAGTGGACATATGTCGGGCGTGCCGCCAACCTGGCGAGTCCCTCAGACATGAAGTTTCGGGTTGTTCGGTTCTTGCTAACACTGAGTATCTGCATAGACACAACCAAGCAGCCAAAATTCTCCACCAAGAGCTCGCTCTGAAATACTAATCTTTGCTTGGTGGTAGGATCCCTTCTGGGTCCGCCTGGCTAGCGACCACCCTTTATATAAAGTCTGCCGCCAAATGTTACCGCTCCGGTGGTAATGTGTTCCGGCAATATTGTATAAAGAGCCAGTTCCTTCCTAAACCCGTGTGCTTTCATCTTCGACCTCATCGTCACTTACCATCAGGTGAGATTGAGGTCAAACGCGGGTTTAGTCACTTATAAAAAAAAAAAAAAAAAATACGGTCTCATCAGTCAGAAACTGCCTTATGAAATACGGTCTCATCAATCAGAAACTGCTTGCAGTGCCAAGCTCTACTGGGATCGGCCCATTATCACGGACAGGACTATTCTAGCGAATAAACCTGATATCGTGTTAATGGACCGATCATCGTCCAAGGTGCTTTTGGTGGACATAACTATACCACATGACGAGAACCTCGTGAAGGCCGAGACCGAAAAGCAACGCAAGTACTTGGACTTTGCACACGAGGTGACCGAAATGTGGGAAGTTGTGTCCACCGAAATCATCCCGGTTGTAATATCCGCAAACGGTTTGACCCCAGCCACTTTGGGCAGAAACCTTAAAAGGCTGGGATTCGGCGGTGTTTCGCTTCCAGCACGCATGCAAAAAGCATGCGTGCTGTAAGTGTTAGACGGTTTCTGTCCCTCTTGTCCTGATCCCCGACCGACTGGTCAAATTGTCGGGTCTTTCCGCCGAAAGATGTGTAGCTTTAAATGAGATAATAATAATAAAATTGTTTATTTAGATAACAGAGATTCATTATTGTTAGTAACAATTACTTATAAACTTTGTTAGTAAAACAGTTAGCTGAACAATTTAGTTCTTAATAAAAATATTTTATAAAATTATTAATGAAATTCAAACATAAAATCACAATTAAAACAAATTATAGTGCCTCTACATTCAAATTTACAATTAATCCCAATATCAAAACTATAATTACAATAAAAACAAAATTTTAATCGAGAAGTCAAAAATACAATTAAGCATTGTAATCAGTAAAATTTAAATTAAAGAAGTGTAATTAAATTAAATTAAATTAAATTGACACGTTTAAATAAATTATTAATGCTGTTGACTAGCACTCTCGCCCAATGGCGCCACATGAGACTGTCATATCTCCTTGCAAGAAAGAAAACTTGTCGTTTAACTTGTCTCTCAGTATGGCCTGCACTTAATCGTCTAATCGGTCAAGTAGGTATTATTTGTTCTTGATTGGTGAAAAATCTGCAGTTTTAATAAACTCATTAAATATGAGAAGTTCCAACTTACATACTAAATAATTATATATTTTTTGCACGACGCAGAATTTAAGTTCCTGTTATCTTGTGTCACGATAACTAAATGACAGTTCACTATTTCTGATGATAAGTGACAAGTTTGAATCACCCGGGCTTAAAACGTAACTAATAATAATGAAGCTTCATAAATAAGATTTGATTTTTCTACCGACTTCCAAAAAAGGAGGAGGTTCTCAATTCGTCTGTATGTTTATTTTTGTTGTGTCTTTCTTACACGATATTTCGGACAATTATGAATTGATTTTGAAAATTGTTGTTTCATATGATAGAAGATACCTCATAGGTGGTCCCATTTAAATTTCATCGAAATCGGTTGAGTACTTCATTGAAAATTTCAAACTTTTGAAAAAATATGTATGATTTCGGAGAATGCTTATGTTGATGACATTCTCAACTCAGCCAAAGTTTTGACGTGAAGTCGGTTTTTTTAATGCTCTCCATTCGTTGATTATCAGTAGTTACGTTTTAAACAAATAAAATTATCAAGAAGTCAGCATTTTGATTTGTTATTTCATTCTGACGCCTGTATTATTCAGCAAAACAATTAAATAATTTACGTTCCCAATCCCGACCACACAAATTGGTAACACGGGTAATTTGCATTTCAAATATTTTAATGTCCGCAAAAATACGCGCGAATCAATTCTGTAAATAATTTGGCAGGAATAATTTTATGTTTTAATATTATTAGGGCATTTTATTAATCAATTACGTGACAAAATTGAATTCACAAAAGTTTGTTTGTTTAATTGAAGGTTTCCATTTAGTTTTTAAATCTGAAGCCGAGCGATCGTCTACCTACTAAACTAAGTTTAGCTGAGCTCACATAGTTGAGCCAGTTTTTCATACATGTGCGCCCATTGCAAACTATGCTTATTTTTTTAGTGAAAGAACAACTTTAGTTTAGTTTAACTTAGTTTAAGCCGATCGGCCAACGCCAACTAAACTAAGTTAATGTAGCTTAGCGAGCCAGTTTTTCATCATTTTCGTAAAACAGATTTAGTTTGCGGTGGACGCACATGTATGAAAACCTGGTTCAACTATGCGAACTAAGGTAAAACACACTTACTTAAGTTGGCAGTGGACGATCGGTTTTATTTCCGAAAGTCATCGCAGGTAACTATAAGGCTTTCAAAGTTTCTTGTTAAAACTTAAACCTTTGATCAAAATATGTTCATCATTCATATTTATTTAATAAACTAAAATTAAATCTCACTCGCCATCACTTACTCTAATTACTCGACACGGCGTTCCTAACATTAAAACTCAGTCAAAATACTAAAAGGATCTATTGTCATGAGCCCAACATTTCAACAGAAAGGCTGATAATGGTAGCAATTAAAATGTATGGAGGCTTAACTGCACGGCCCTGCACCAAAATTAATTTATAGTCATACTGAAATACCCTGCTGGTGGAAAGGGGATTCGGTGTTACGGAGGTGCTTAGCTTGTCTGCGTTGTAAGATAGCCGTATACGTTTTAATATATCGTCTAGGTTATAATTTAGTCAAGGAAATTTAGTAAATTGAAACACTTCATGGGGGATGTAGTGAAACTAACTCGTAGCAAAGTGAGAATAGACTAATGTTAAGATGTTGAACTTCTGCATTGAAACGATTGAAAAACTTGACGGCCTTAGGATGCTTTGATCTGGTGTTCGACTGCGGTGTAAAAGAGTATGGGTATAAGCCCGATTCGGCACAGTTAAATAAACGTATTTTTTTATGAAATACCTTATTTTGGCAACTGTTTTAAAGGTATATATAGCTCGTTATAAGCTACAATCATGAAAAACAGACCGTTAATTCGAATGTCTTTAATTGTTCTCCCTTTCAAGAACCCTTAAAAGAGTTTAATCAAAACTTAATGACCACACATAACCACTTTTATCTCACATCATTAAACTAAAAATAACGCCACACGCTAGGGTCTAAAAGTTAAACGTCTCTAAAACGAGCTTATCCATTTATGTTCCCATAAATTTGTCTTTACTGTGGACCCTAACCTATTCAACCCATAACGTAGGGCAAACACGCCCATTCTCACCACTTGCGACGAAGAGGAACCTATAATTAAAGCTATTGTGAAATACGCCTCCACGGTAATATTCCTCGGTCAATATAAATTTATAGTTACCCTTAATCGATGTAAAGTGTAGTCGTGAAATGACATCGTTGGTTCCAATTAGTACGTGTCGTCAATGGGGCTCTAAATGTCTTAATGCTGGCCACATTCATGTTGAGTATCGATTAATTAGTAATAGGATTTAATATCGATAGTTTTTTAAATTTAAAGTAAATGAATGAAAAAGAGGAATTTACTAATTTTTAAAAGGGTTACTATTTATTTATAAGTTTAAACAAATTACCACGGTTGCCGGAATAATAATATTGTACCCGACGACACCGAAGTCATTGGGTTCAATATTATTTACAAGATAAAATTCAGTTGCGAAATGAACGCTGTAAATTCAGCCAATATCACTACTTTAAGCTCACCGAGAACAATCATATCCCAATGCCGTAATTAACACACAAGATTTGCTTCAGACGCTTAAGGAAGAGAATAAATAACTACAGTTTTCAGGAGCTGTGCAGGTTACTTGCTTACAAAAGTTAGACCTCTTTCATAAAGTCACAGCAAAACTGTTCCCATCTTATACATTATTGTCAACATTTTGGAGCGTCGCGTCTCGTAATTGCATAGGAGCATGTGTAACGTGGCAAAATTATTCTCATTATGTTCATTTTTACTTAAAACCCTACTCATTATGAAGATTTACGTCAAACTGTTTACATAGAACCAACGTTGGACTTTAAGGCAATATTACTCTGCTTTCAAGAAAATCCTTAAAGAATAGTTAGTCTGCCAAGCACATAACAAGTGGAGGAACTTTTACCTGAATATCCAAAACAGCTTACATGTGTAATTATTCACGCTATCAAATTTACAACAATAAACCGTAAAATATCATACATTTTACGATATGTCTGATTTTTATACATTCAATGCTAAACCAACCATTTTTGATAACGTCAAATGTTACAAAAGAAAGAATACAATACAACAATTCAATACCAGCATTATCGTAGTACAGTTGAACCATTGACGATTCCTATCTCCCTTTCATATATTACGTCAAATCACAAAAAGTAATGATAATTTTTTCTCTAGGTTTTTTTTTTCATGAAAAAAAAAATCTAAATGAACGCAAGTTGACTGGCAACACTCACGCTCAAACACTTAAAGATAAAAGTGCGTTGCCATTAAATTATTTAGGAATAAATATTTTCATAGCGAGCCAATTACGAGGATGCGGCAGATACTAACTGCGCAACAGATAGGGGCCACATTCTGAGGTACCGTAATTCTATTAAACGATTAAATAATTCAAACGAGTTCAAAGGAGATGTGCTTTCACAAGTAAAACGAAGCAAATAACTTTGTAAATAGGAATGGGGAGAAAGCGGCAACGCGTTCTATTAAATGGTTACATCGGAATACATTATTTTATCGATAACTTTTATAAGTTGTTGGTGACTTTAATTTGCGTTTTCCTTAATTTCACTTGATCGAATACGATTAACTAAAATATAGAGTGCGCGGCTCCAGGGAAAACTTCATGTAAGTATTAAGTAAAAAAATTCTACACAAAAATTCAAATTTTAGGTCTATACCTAAGAACGTTAGTCGGCCTGAAACTTGTTTATAACAGAACGAGATAAAATCGTAGAAATGGGGTAACTGATTCGATGCAAAATCAATTACAATGTTCAACTTTACATCCAGTTGCGATAGACGACATAAACATTTTACCATCTTCAAACCTCTGATTGATTAAAAATCATTTTATCACTAGATTTCATGATTTTTTATGGTGAATAACATAATTTTTGACCGTAAATTTACTATTACTTATTCCTATAGGAGAAATGTAAGAAGTAATTGAACGTGATAAAATCATGTCAATTTTTTATTTAAATAATCATCGTATTTATAAATATCCCTGGAAATAATTCTGCATTTGGGGTACTCTGAGTGCACATGAAAAACAGTAAGAAAAGAAAAAGCTCTTTACTGTATATCGGACTATTTATCATTATGATTAAAAAAAATACCGAAGAATTCCTTTTGCTGAATGACTTTCCTAATATTGATATTTAAATTCAATACGACGAATGTTAAGCTTTATAAAAAAAAACTCAGCTACGACGAAATAACCTGTTCATTCTACTTTATCGATACTTCCATATTACTTACTCGTACATCCCTAGTTAAAATCACTATGCAGTGACTTTAAAAAGGGTCTGCTGCAATAAGTTGCACAAATTAGAGCAATTTGACTTCTAAACGTGTCTTTTCCGACGGAATAAAAACTGAAGGAAATGGAATTGAATAGCCAATAAAAAACTCGGACTCGGCAGGCAACTTTCTAGTACATAGTTTACTACTGCAAGTTGCTTTTTATTTAATTTAAATTCTTGTTATGATACAAGAAACATACCAGCGTGTTGGTTACCTGATGGTAAATCTTTGAAACTACTAACGCTTCCATGTATTTATATCTATGTAACCTGTATTTTTGTAAAAGAAAATCCAGAACTATTTGTAACTAAAAAACAATATTGTACCTTCAATACAAGGTTTCCTAATAGATTATGCTTGCCTAATATATTAACCGATATTAGTAGAAGAAACAGTTACACAATGTCTGTAATAATTTATAATCGTTTACCGACCCAAGTTAAAGATTGACCACTTCGGATTTTTAAAAGTAAATTATTTAATTGGCTTTCAAATGAATGTTTTTATGATATAAATGAATATTTTAATAAAAAATGGGACATGTGATGACACAAATTTCTATTGTTATTGACATAAATGTAATATTGTTATTGACATAAATGTAATCCTGTAATTTTAATTTATTTTAGTTTATTATTAAAGTGTGGCATTTTATACTTACATTATAATTGGGCCCAATCTAATTCATTTCTATTTAATATTTGAAAAAAGAATATTTTACTAATTATGTTGTAACTAGATCTCTTTTAAGACGTTGCATGCTGTAAAACAGCTAAGTATGTAGAACTGCATTTATTATAAGAACTTTGTACCTACTTTACCATACTTATTGCAATAAAGGAATTTAAAGGAATTTTGATGGTTGGTAATCGCTACATCCCGTAGATGAGAGAATAGCCATACCGTCCCTGGGTAAGCATGTGGTAAAAAGAAATTAATCCCTGCTTGGTAGGACCCTCCAGAGTCCGTCTGGTCAGCAACCAGGCTTCATAAAAAATCTCCAAATATCACCGCTCTAGCGGTGTCCTACTCCGGCAATAATATAGTCTTAAGTTTTCGCGAGGTGATGATGTAAGTATAATCTGACGTCTGACACCTCAGTCCCTCGTGATCACGGGGTCTGCAGAGATACCGAAAAGTCGAGTTTAAATTTAAAATGTTTGAAGTTCTCTCGAATATTGTTCTCAGGTTTGGAACCCGCGTCACTCAGTGCATATTGATCGACTGGAAAGAGTACAAACTCGTTTGATGCGATATCTTCAATTTAAGTGCGGTAAACATGATATAAATTGTGAGAGTAGGTGCAGGCGGCATCATATTTCACCTCTCGAGCAACGGCGTCAAATAGCAGATATAACATTTTTTGTACAAATCGCTCAATCAAAAATCGATTCTCCTTATTTACTATCACAAATTAGTTTGAAAATTCCACTTCAGTCAGTGAGAAGTAACCTGTTAGGATATATCTTGCAAATTCCACAAAACGCAAGTAATTAAAGACAACGCTCCTTCTTCATTAGATCTCCTAAGTTTATAAATAGGATGGCTGACTATCCTGATTTCGATTTATTTATTACATCTCCAAATATGATTAAAAATAAACTTGCTGATCAGTGGCTGAATGCGTTTCTATAATAATATTCCAATATTTAATTGTGTTTAATTAAGTTAATTAAAAAAAAAATTTTTTTTCCTTCGTTATACCTTTTATCTTTCTTTTGGATTTAATTACTAATTTCATGTATCCACCTCGATGCAACTAACGCTTAGATTTTAAATGCAAAAACATTTAAATGGTGTTTAGTGATTGTTCTTGTTATTTGTATGTTATTGTGTTATTTGTATGTATTGTTTGTTTTTCAAATAAAATAAAATAAAAATGTAAATATACGCGATAAATTCGGTTAAAAATTGTTTTATTATAACTCCGGCAATATTTTTGAATAGCCAGTTTATTTCTAAGCCCTCGTCTTCTCACCTTCGACCGGATCTTCACTTACATCAGGTGAGATGATTACAAACGAGAGTTTTGTAATTAAAATGAAATTAAAAACACAGCAATGATTTATATGTAGATAATTATAACAATAACAAATATAAAATGACGAATATTTCGAGATTCATCAAAAGATTACTTTAAAGACAGTAAAAAAAATGGATATTTGAGTATATTACCTATTTCGTGTAATGTCAGCATAAAAGTGCTTTTATCGTGTTGTCCACCCCAGTGGACTATGCTTAGCAGTAAAAGTTTATTTAAGGGTTCGCTCCTCAAATAATTTCTGCCGTCAAATTCAACTATCAATCAATCAATGTACTTTTCAACACACTTGCTCGTAAAGTGAGCGTTATTCTATTGAATTTAGAACTATAAACTGGGCTATAAGTCACGCGTGCATAATATATTATACCCTAGTGCATAATATAATGAATCCTACAAAGTTGAATTCTACCTTTGTGCAAATTACATGCGAGTAAACAGAGCATATTTTATTGGTCCGGGTTATACATTAAATATTTTCAGAAACAACAAAGAGGTTTTATACCCCTTCAAATCCATATACATTTTTAAATATTTGCGCCTTATATTAGTAAAACAAATTTGTATATCAAACAAATTATTCACAATTTACACTAATTTGTTATATAATATTAAAATATTTGCATTTACCACTCCAAATTAAACATTTTCACTTAAAATAGGCTGTATATGCTATACAGACATTGACACATTTGGCGGAAAAAAAAACCTACGCGCATGCGCGAGGTTCGGCGCCATTTTTCAATCACAATTCGCAGCTTTGTTATCAAATGTGTTTGTTATTTTATGACCACGTATGTCTGTCTTTTACTCACAAGTGTGTTGGAAAACGTCGTATGTTACTCGTGAGCGTTGCTAATTACAGTCTCGGCTCATTATTAAGCCCTCGCCTGCGGCTCGGGCTCAAATCACAGCCTCGACTGTAATTAGCAACTTCGCTCACTTGTTACATAATATACTATTAGCGGTGTTGTATTGATAGCAATGCAGTGTTTCAGTATATGAAGCGTTTTGTAGGTATCAGTTACAAAAACAATTCATTTAATTTTACGATTGTTCTACAATATTAGCCTTGTTGTGGGTGATGGTATACTGCAAAAATCTTCAAAAGAATACGAGTTTTAAATGCCCACTTAGTAACATGGGAAATACAATTTTTTACAAGGAAATACCTTAAAACAATTACGAGGAGTTTTAATCAAAACACATAAGGAATATTAAAAAATACTTGTGCATCGTTAAATATATAATTATAATAAGGATAGAGTCGTTTGCAGAAGTATTACAGGATTAAATAAATCGAACCGCAGCTATTCAAGTCCCATCGAAATATTCTCGTGTTTAAAGCTACTTTTACGCATGCTCATTTCAAGCACGAAAGCATGCTTCAATTGAGTACTTGCTACGTACTAGCATGTGTCTCGGAATGTTGCTCAAAATTAGCATACTCATTTCGAGCACGCTTATTGAGCATGCTAGTATCGATCAGTCGTTTTTACTTAAATATATAAGCGTACTTAAAACTAGCAGGCCTATTGCTAGCAAATGTAAACTGCTCCTTGGCATCCTCGTATTGAGCATACGAAAAAGCAAATTTTAGAGCCATGCTGGACTGGGAGCGAAAGAAAAACATAGAATGTGCCAGCTGCTTCTCTTCCCGGTTATACTGTAAAAGCCAGTTAAGGAACAGAGGTTTTATTTGCGTTTTTGCGGGCGATAGACTGACTCTCTGTCACTGCAATAGTCTCTCACCATCATTATAATACCTCCAAATGTGACATTAGATGGTTTTACAGCCTTTGGTGTTCTGCCTACCCGATAAGGGATGCGGGCGTGAAGTTATGTATGTATGTTAGAGCAATTTTAGAGTTTTTTTTATTAGCATTAGTTTCAGTTAAAATTTCAAGCCATTTCAAAGGATACGTGTGTCAAATGTCTATTTACCTATCCGTCCTCATGATCTTGATCATCTCGATGATGCTCAGCGGGGCTAGCATGCGACCATCGACATCGATAAATCGGGCCTTAATATCGATGTTTTCTTATAATATGGCACTTAAAGTGTGTGTTTTTTTAGAATATGGCAGCTTTGAGTCTGTGGGCTTATGAATTGATTTTTTTTAATTAGCTACAGCTATATCTTACTTAATATCTAAGCGTTAAAAAAAGTTTCATAAGTTTTGATGTAAAATAATATCTTTGATATTTACATGCTACATAAACTTAAAAAAATAGCAACATTTTTAAGTGTAAAGAAATTGAAGACATATTTTAATACAGCTAATTTGTAAAACTTCCATTGGTTTTAGTGTGAAACCTGTTTGACAAAAGTTTCTGCCTATATTAGAATTTGCTTATGATAAAGAAGACTAATTTATGAAATCTGTATTGCTATAGTGAGGAAGATTAATTCCAAAAATCTTTTCAAGTAACAAACCAGTTACTCAACTATATAATTTAACACAATTTCATTCCATGGTAATAACAAATTTTAATTTCTGATTAACACCAAACATTATGTTCCCATGAACAAGACTGCATAATTAAACCACTCGGATCATCAAAAAGACCTTGTAAAACCAAATTATTTACTTCATTCATTTTAAATGAGGCAAAAACCACAAACCCTGAGGCAAGATTCCACAGTAATTAGGAAGATTTTTCTTTGAAATTTTACAGCAAACAACCTATTGAGTGAGGATAAAAGATTTTTATCTTCGGATCTTCGCTCGTTCATGTAAATAATGAACGTCTCTATAGATTGTTTTTATTAAAAGGAAGTTGAAAATATTTTTTCCTGGTTTTTCTAATTGGCGAGCTTTAGAATAATAAGATGTAAATTCTGTTGTTTACCTTTTAATAAGATTTTAATATCCAAAACAAAATTGTAAAAGCGTAGGTCGGTCTGTAAACATAAACAACGAATAAATTATTATTTATAGATAAATTAATTATACACGGTCACTGGTGGGTCACTTTTGATGTGATAGTTTGAAATCATACATGAAGAACAAAACTATATTAAAAAATAATTATTTACTGAGTAAACATAACCGACAGTTAAAGAATTGATTACGGAACGCATGGTAACACTATCGTTGGCAGCGATCCGCTTGCCAAGTCACGTGCCGCGATTGACTCTGGCATAAGTAAAGTAAATAGTAACAAAACTATATTTATTTATAGGGAATTCTAGTGAAAAATTAAGTAGCTACTATTATTGCATAATTATGACCAGAATCGAGTCTCTCCTACAGTATCTAAAATTTGTCACCAGTCACCCTGTATAAAAAGAAATCCTAGAAGACCAAAATAATACAATCATTAGTTTGTGTTATGAAGACCCTTGAATGGATCTAGATAGAATCTTAGTTTTCAAAACTGATCCGGTAGGATAACCAATACAGTGATTTCCAGAGACTTTGAAATCGGACATTTGGTGGGTGCGTAAACCGTTGCACCACCGAGACTCTCAAGCAAGGACTGCATATCGGTATAAAATTTTTAAATAGTACTAGTAAAATTTCAGTACCCTTATTAGTGTACTGCTTCATCAAACACAATAACTGTACAAGTTATTAAAATCTAAATTAATTATATCAGTACCCAAATAATGTATACCGGATTAATTTCTGTAGGTAGATGTTTTAAGTACAGAAATTTTTAACTTATTTAATTTCTGTACCGAAATGTATAGGTCAGCTAATGTGCCTACGCTTCATAGGCTTCAACTAAACTATCGAACATTCTACAGTTATTTAAAAATAAAATTTTAATATCAAAAATTGTAATATTAGTACCGGAAAATTTCAGTTAACTGAAAAAAAACTGTTATGCTACAATAATAAAAAAGGTACAAGAATTATTTGAGTATGAATTCTTGTTAAATACACCTAATTTAACGATATGACGTCATACAGAAAAATATGTACAGAAATTCGTACCGGTATACAGTCCTTGCTCTCAAGTATTATTTAAGTTTACAAGTCTTTAATGAACTCAACTTGGTTAAGATGACGTGTAAACATAGCAAATATTAATTAATTTACAAGTAATTTATCTGATCAGCAATTGAATTTGTATCCAGCTCAATCTATAGCAAAGGGAAAGGTTATGTTACGTACCAACAAAACCGCTGGTCAAAGTTGATTCAACAGCCCGTGAACTCAATAACGAAATTATAAAACTACTAGTAAAAACTTGCTTCCATGCTGGACTGAGAGCGAAAGAAATACATAGAATGTGCCAGCTGCTTCTCTTCCCGGGCATACTTTAAAAGTCAGTTAAGGGACAAAGGTTTTATTGGCGTTTTTGCGGGCGATAGGCTGACTCCCTGTCACTGCAATATTCTCTCTCCATCATTATAATACCTCGAAATTTGTCAATCGTGACATCAGATGGTTTGATGACCTCTGGTGTTCTGCCTACCCCATAAGGGATACAGGTGTGAAGTTATGTATGTATGTATGTAGTAAAAACATGCAGACGTTAAAACATCGACGTACGGTGGCTTATATCGCTTTACAGAACACATTTTAAAAATTACATGGATTTAAATAAAACTACTTTTTAACCGGATTAATCGCGTATAATTTATATTTTACATTTTAACTCGACGTTTCGGTGTCTTTGCAGACCCCGTGGTCACGAGCGACTGAGGTGTCAGGCGTCAGATTGATAGTGGAAAAAGTTATACATCATCTCCATCTATTGCTCAGTCTTCGAAGAAATTATGAATCGTGAAAACTTAAGACAATACTATTACATGGATTTCGCTCATTTTGAACAAGTCGAAGCCATACCCTTTTAACAAAGAACAACAAGATTCTACAACAAGATGCATGCGGAACAAGATGGAATAAATTATATAAATAATAATATTCGAATAAATTTTTCCTTTTTGGTATTAGTGGTAAATGTGTAACCTAATTTTATTGATTAATATTCATGAATAGACATGTAGGTTAAGCCTCTCTTGTCCTTTACACAGGGTACGCATATAATAGTCAATTATATTTTAATAGCAGATTAAGAATGATGAGTGGGTGTGAATTCGGTTATTTTTTTATATATTTTTAATAAATTAAAATTTCAAAATTCTTCTCAATGAGTAAAATTTAGGTTTAATCTTCATTTTATGACTACATACAATAATATGGAAACGTTTTAATTACTTGCTGTGTAGTCGTAAGCTTCAGATTAAACTCAAATTTTGATCACTTAGAAGAATTTTGAAACTTTAATTTATGAAAAACGATCAAAAAAATTTTTTTTTTAAATTCACACCCACTCATCATTCTTAATACATACATACATAACGTCACGCCTGTATCCCTTATGGGGTAGGCAGAACACCAGAGGTTACAAGACCATCTGATGTCACGTTTGACAAATTTGGAGGTTTTATAAAGATGGAGAGAGACTATTGTAGTGACAGGGGGTCAGCCTATCACCCATAAAAACGCCTTTAAAACCTCTGTCCCTTAACTGACTTTTACAGTATGCCCGGGAAGAGAAGTAACTGGCACATTCTATGTTTTTCTTTCGCTCCCAGTCCAGCATGGAAGCATATATCATATCATTCTTAATCTGCTATTAAAATATTATTGACTATTACGTGGCGACCCTTAGGTAATACGAGTACCTATTACAAAAAAACTACGCTACGCCTGAGAAGCGGCACTCGTAGTATAGTATCCATGTAGATCCATAGCATAGATCTATGCTGCTCATGATCTTATAGGAACACTCGTTGTGTTTCTCCCAAGACTCGACGACCTTAGTTCTCTAAAACAACAAAAGGCATAATTATGCGTAGATCTGTGAAACTTATGAAAATAATATCGAATACTCTTCGCAGTATCAAAATATAGGAAAGTACTCCAATGTAAGCTGAAGCACTTAAGTAATAAAAATTAAAAAACGATTTTAAGAACTTGTACACTAAAAGAGCCGAGCTAATTAATTAGTTAAGGTTTTGCAAGGTAGCGTCTAAATGAGGTTAAAAAACGTTATTTTTAATTAATGAAAGCATGAAATTTAAGTTATGAATACTCAAGTTACGTAGTTTATTTTGAAAGAAGAATTTAGATAGCTGCTTTTAACGGTTTAAAATAGTTTGCTTTAAAGATTTTTGGTAGTCATTTTGTAGTCTGTTCAATGAGGCAGGTTTTAAAATGGCGGAGATAAAATATCGTAGACGATTTTGAACTGTTTATGGTGGCTTTACAATATTAATTTTCAAATGGAGTAAAGATTATTTTCGTTCAAGTTTTGATGATACAGGATATTTTTAAAAAGCTTTGTTTAACGTACACATAAACAGGTCGATATTATCGTAAAAAACAAATAACTCCACCCAATAATATGAACTCAAAAGGTCGTTTACCTTATGGAATAATGATATCTCTATCTGAATTTGTTATATCTCCAAATTTCCTCTTACAATGCATAAGGTTTGCTTTATTTCCTAATATGTTTGCTTGATACCTGATTAAAAGCCAAAGTGAATGCAAGCACGATAAATACGTAAAGATTATTCAATTGGCTCTTGTAAATATTAGGACTGAAGAAACCATCTGTAAACCATCATCATAAAACCATATGTGACCATCACCATTTTCATCCGGTTCTTCTTGGCGACCTGTAATAAAAGGGATCCCCTGCAATATTCTACAAAAATCATAAATGTGAATATTGGAGAGGACGGATCGATGGGCTGACTGATAACATAACATAGAAAATTTTCCTCCTAATACACCCATAGAGGTTCGAAATTTACTCAGATGAAACAGATAGTATTAAATAAAACACCTTTTAACCGGATTTATCGCGTATATTTACATTTTAAATTTTAACTCGACGTTTCGTTGTCTTTGCAGACCCCGTAGTCACGAGCCACTGACTCGTGACAACGGGGTTTTCAAAGTCTTTTTTTATTTAATTATTTAATAGTATAATACTTTATTTATTTAATATTATAATCGCGAAAACTTAAGACAAATAGATAGTACATTGTTAACGTGTAAATTATGTGAGTGAATGCATGAACTAATGTTTTAACCATATATCACCATGTTTGACCGCAATATCCTGTCGGCACAAATTATATTTTATCTCTTTACTCTTTGAGGCAAATTCAAGATTTAATTTTAAGGATAAAGCCACTGTTGACCGCTAATAAGTGCGCATGATCAGCTATTGTATTTAACTTGTCCGCGAATTCGCGCACTGTCTGTGTATTGTATAGCATGTTGTTTCCCGTGCTTGATCCCAGGAAATTTTCTATCCACAATAGCCTATCCTATGGTTATTATAAGTATATTGTCCAAAATATATATTTTACCTAGGACGAAAAAGATTTATTATGAATCGTCAAAACTTAACGCAATAATATCATATGAAGTCTTTAATATATGACATCTAAAAAGAGCTTTAAATAGTTCATCATATCTTAATATTAAAAAATGATCCTAAAAATTGCATTAAATATGATATAAAAAGGCATGTTTTGATCCTGAAACATCACATTACTCGTAAATAGTTATGACATCTACATTGGTACATAAACTAGAAGGCTGTCTCCAAGTAACAAGGTTTGATTCCTCTAAGATTACTTCCAATGATAGGGTGACGTTATTGCCGAGGGGAGCGCCAGTTACAACTTAGGAAACTCATTAAATAGGCTCATTAATTAATGGGATTTACGAGCTGCTGTCTCTGTTTGTGAATAGTACGGTAAATGCCTTGCGGTAAGATTGAGAGTAGGTGTACAGGTTTACCTAATTTGGTTATGGATTGATAAATTTAGATCGGTTAATTAATGAAACTGCTAAAGGTAATCAAGTTTTAGAAAATTCCGGTGATAGATTTTAAGTGGTTTAGCAGTAATAACGCTGTCTTTGAGATTGACGTTCTGGGTGCAAGTTATATGTATGTATAGGGCTTGTTTGACAATAGATTTGTTAATTTTATATCTCTCGTATGTCAAATTAGGAGACGTCAAATTCTAAGGTTGTTTAGGAAAACTAATTTTTAAGCTTCTAGTTTTGACATAGATACCAAAATTTAGACAGTCAAATATGGTCCATTATTTCCCAAGTTATAAGTTGTCACGGCTTTTTGATTTCTTTTATTATATTTTATGAAAAGACGTCATAATGTCGAGTTAAAATACAAAATTTGCGAAAACAAAATACAATATAGTAAAAATTTTGTTGAATTTGAATTTTATTTAATTTTAAATGTAAATACATATTTTTCTTACCCATTGTCCAGGTTCTATAATATTTTTTTAGAAAACATAATTTCAATAACGTAGTGTGAAAAAAAAAGTTCTTATTGACGTAAAAAAATTCTTTGTAATTTAATTGTAAGTAATCCTTCCCATCAATCTTATACGAAATATACATTCATGTCTAAACTTTAAATAATGCTTCTCAAATAACTCTTCGGTATATCTGTATTCTGCACATTTGGAATCCAATATCTCTTTTATTTAATTTCAAGGCTTCTTAATTAAAAAAGGGAAATAATAAAACGAGCGACTAAAAAACAAATTTGGACTGGAAATAATAAAACGAGCGACTAAAAAACAAATTTGGACTGTCTTGAAAAATATATGAAAATGAACGGTTTTAAATATTAATATTGCGACTGAATTACTAAGTGAGCGACTAAAACACATAATATACATTGCGATGAAAGAGATAAGTTACGAGAAGGGCTCCCGCACCGGAAGGCGGAATCAGTACGGTTAGGTGCGACGACGAGCGCAGCGAGGAGGAGCATGTTAGGTTGCATATAGTTATACACGTGCGCGAGCCGAGCGAGCGAAGCGAGCGGTGCCGCGGCAGCGGCCGGCGAAGCGCCATAAACCTGGTCAGCTATTATAGTCAACCCTGGACAATCCCGACATGGTCAAAAGTGTTTTTAAGTCGCTGTTTCATTGATTCTTCGTCACTCGCTCTCAGTCGCTCACTTAATTAAAACAGTAAGCCAAATTCATTATTTTTGTCACCTAAAATTTTTATTTACAGTTACTCGATTAAATACTACCCATTAAAAAATCACCTTCAAATAATTTTGTAATGGAATGGGGACAAATTATTATTTTCATAGCTTCGTAAGATGTACGTATTCTGGAAACTTCGTTATCAATTATAATAAGCAAGGAAGATAAAATTTAAAAAAAAATCAGCATTCAGGTTTTTAGATTAAAAGCATTATTTAGATTGAACATAGGCCAAACAATGCAGAAGAAAGAAAGTTATAACTCTAAAAAGTTTTGGAGATAATCCAAAACCTGTTTAAAAGTAATTTTTACTACTGGCAATAAGTTTGCTGCCACACTACAATATCGAAATTCAAACAAAATCTTCAACTCAATATCGCAGTCTAGTAATTGTCAATATTTTATGGGTTATCTTAGTAACGGTCATAATCATAGGGATTTTTGGTGTAACATTGACCACTGGAATCAATATAAAAATATTATCGTAGTCCAGTATGATCATAGAGTGTATCATATTCAGGAAAAGAAAACTTAAATTACTTATTGACTGATTCTTGAACTACCTATTTAAGATCCATTAAAGCACGATAGTAATTTCACCATCATCATCATCATCAGCAGCAGCCTGTAGACGTCCACTGCTGGACAAAGGCCTCCAATTTAGTAATTTTTTTAATTATAAAACTTATATAAAAACCCTTAAAGGTACAAAGCTGACCAACATTACTTTAATAAATTTATTATTATTATTAAATCCTTTAATGCCAAAACTTATTGAAAACATTTCACAAAATGACGACTTTTGACGTCAATAGAGATATAATTAGATACGATAGTCAGCATTGGACCCCAAGCTCAAGTGATAGGTTTCATCAAAGGAAACCTCGACCCCGCCTTGTCTGTTGATTAATACCAGCGACCTCCTCTTAAGCCAGATTAAAAGTTTCCGAACCGATCCTCCAGGAATGCAGGCTTATTATTTGATAAATTATGAATACCTCGCTGTGATTGAAGAATTTCTTTGTTCTATGATTCGTATTTTGAATGCTTAGAATCGGATTGGAGAAGTCAATTAAAGATGGGGTGATTATTAGATTTATAAAGGTGGTACAGTCAGGAACACCTTTATTGTGGAAATCTTTTTTTTACGTGAAATTATGAACCGATTCAATAGTTCGTGAATGAACTCGTTGTATTTTTTAAATGCACATTGTTATCGAATTAGGCTTCCAATTCTTCCAACTTAAAAAAGTTAAATTTTAAACAGTCTCTTTACTAAGGACTGCAGAAAACAAATACATGTCAATTACAAAGTTAATTTTAAATACCAATTGGGTTACTGACACTTCCTTATAGTCAGTTTTAAAGTAATGTAATATTATTAAATAAAGCTTACAATTACAAGTACATTCCTACTTATACAGGGTGTTCTTGGTGTTTTTTTTATACTTTTTCTGTAAGCCTCATGGGTACTAGAATACATCCGTGAAGGTATTATATAGGGTTTGCGGGACACCCTGTATGAATCAAGCAAACGAACACCATTGTCTGTCTTCTTCTTCTTTATTTATATTTATCATTTATTATTAACATTTATTTAATTTTCATGTTACATACAGTACAATAAACCATTAAACCACAGAAATTATTTTTCTTTAACTTCTTTCATAATTCATGCAGTAGAGGGTTAAAGGCGGGCGGCCTCTACCTCTCTTTTTAGTACCTCCTTTTAAAACACCTCAGCACCCATGTGACTACACGTCCTCAATACATTTTAACGCGCTTATAAAAGTTAACACCGCATCAATGTTGCAATGTTTTCTCATAATACATAGTCGTTATCATGGAAAATTAAAATTGACAATTCGGCGGAAGGCCGAGTCCAACGCTGGCGTTCGCGACAATTTATTTTATTACCCGATTATAGGCTTACAACGGATTTCACGAAAACATAATAAAATATAATTTTAATCGACTTAACGTAGCGTCGGTGCGGCAACTGATAAAATGAAATTTTGGAAACTGATGTTTTCACGTAGAGTTTGTTAACAAAATTGTCAGTTGCAAATTTCGTAATTTTTTTACAATAACTTGAAATGTGTGACGGCGGTTTAAAATTTAAAATTAAATTTATCTTTTGCACGAACGATCATAATTTACAAGCATATTTTATAGTATAGACGCCGGATTTAAAACTACATTGTTCTTGAGATTGTAAACCGGAGACATTATAAACCGTATATTTAGGAACTTAACTAGGTATGTCAGATCTAAACATGCTATCCAAGATTTGATATTTTTTTCGTTTAGCTCCTGCAATGCAAATTGACATTCATTAAATTAAACTTAAGATTACTTTTTATCGAATTTCATAAGAATGTGGCCGCCGCCATTTTGCTATTCCAAGCGTCTTTATACACAATTAAAACTTATGGCTACTTAACTATTCACTGCACATCCCACCGATTTTACATAATTAATTACTTTAAGCATCGCGTTCGGATTGTACTGGATATATAAAATAATAACTTAATTGGGTAATTATTGATAAATGGGACTAATAAATAAAACCGCGGATAATGAAGTTGTTTAAATGGGAATTAATTGAATCATAATAATGATGCTTATATCGCAAATTGTTAGGGTATATAGACAATGCTTTTATTCAATTAATTGTGAAATTGACGTGCTTATGCTTTTAAAATGAATGGATTTTTCTGTATAGAGGTAAGTGAGAGATCCTTCTTTACAAAGTGACAATAACATAGGTCTGTCAATGTTTTTTTTTAAGTTTTATTGTAAGAACGTCATTTTTTTGCAATTTGTTACTGTGCCTAAATAAATAAATAAAATAAAAAAATAAAAATGATGAAGCCAATGATCTCAATTTATAAATGTTCGCATACTTAATTATCTAAGTTTAGTGATTATTGATATTATGTATTATTGTAGAAAGTTAATTTGGGCTAGACAATATACTATAAATTCGCTGTCCATTTTTACTTTCCTTCCATAAAGAAATGTAAATAATCAAACTTAGTAAGAGTTTTAATATGAGTAAGCTTTAATTAACTTAATGGTGTTTTATTCCTGAAATTCCACGCATTAACTCTTATCATCGATGTTCCTCAGTAACCTAAGTTGCAGCACTCTTTTTTCACAACACCGCCTAGAAACACCACAGAGACATTTAAGAGCATAATGTCGTCATATGTACAATGGCCACTGGTGAAATGAAGTAAGCCTTAAAGGGTTTAATAAGATTAACCATTCCCAATATTAACAAATAACTTTGGAAAATTAAATGTACCTACAATCGCTTTTCTTCTATCTTGGTTCTGATATGAATAAAATAAAATAATACGATAGATGCTACGCTAGTATTTAACATATCGTATATCCATGCTGGACAGGGAGCGAAGGAAAAACATAGAATGTTCCAGCTGCTTCTCTTCCCGGGCAAACTGTAAAAGTTAGTTAAGGGACACAGATTTTATTGGAGATTTTTTTGTGGGCGATAGGCTGACCCCCTGTCACTGCAATAGTCTCTCTCCATCATTATAACGCCTCAAAATTGGTCAAACGTGACATCAGATGGTTTAATAACCTCTGATGTTCTGCCTACCCCATAAGGGATACAGGCGTGACGTTATGTATGTATATCCGGCTTAGCCTACGTAGTCAAGCATGTATGGTGGTGACCTAGGCTAACAAATGCATGACTATGAAAATAGTATATGACTAGCCAGTTACTTCCAAAACTCTAAACTTTAGTCCAATAGGGTTTTCATAACCAGATCAAAAAGCAGTTTTAAGTATTTTGAGGTTTTTTCAATTCATAATGCTTCAAAATAAATATAAAAACAATAAAAATGCCCCGACCGGGATTGCCAGACCCTGTCAAAGGCTTTCGAAATGTCTAAGGATACAGCTTATTCTTTTCCATGACCCTACAAGGCATCAGTCTTTAAGTGCGTAGCATATACGAGAAGATCGCCGGTAGAACGTCCATTGTGTAAACCGTAAACCGTTTTCGCTTAGGAGTTCGTTAGTCTCGAGGTATGCCACATCAATTGTTCCTTGATTTTGCATAGTTTAGATTTGATGGAAACTTGTCGATAGTTGACACGATCAGCACGGCTCTCTTTTATCGGTACTGGTTGTATGTAAGCCAGCTTCCAGAAATTGGAGACCTTACCAGATACACTTCAAAATGTAGGACAACTCAGTGGGACAGAGAACCGTAAGAGTAACGCAGAGGCAGCAGCGGCGGGGGACAAGACTGCTTTTATAATTGTCGTCATGTTCAAGTCAATTGACCTTATTGAATTAAAAACTAAATTCTTCTCAATCCTTTTATTGGTTTAAACTGTATCATAATCCGTTCAGACGTTTTTGCGTCATCACCTGTAGACAGCTAACGCAGCGGTTGGGAATATGTTTTATTACGTCTTCGCTTAAGAAACCTATGCCTTATCACTACATAGTATAAAACAAAGTCGCTTTCTCTGTCCCTATGTCCCTTTGTATGCTTAAATCTTTGAAACTACGCAACGGATTTTGATGCGGTTTTTTTTAATAGATAGAGTGATTCAAGAGGAAGGTTTATATGTATAATAACATCCATTAAATAGTGGAGGAGTATGTTATTTTTAAGGTTTCTAATGTGATGTCGTAAATAATTTCATTTTTTCCGCTTACATTGCAAACGCAGGCTGAACCCTACGAGTTTTATCAAAATAATGTACTAAGTATTGTACGCATTGAAAAGGTCTACAGAAAAGTCCGTGATGGTATATGTCAATCTCTTATGGATAACCCACAATAACTTTTTTTTGTCATTTACTTTTTACGACAAATAATGGCTAATTTTTGAAGCGATTTTAACCAATACAGCATTAATCTTTAACCAATTAAATACCTTGAATACATTGTTCATTTAATATAGATCTATATGGCCCTTTACACCGTATGATTTAAGTGAATATTTTCGAAGATATTACAGATTTAAAAATTGCGGGACGTAGCGTTTGCGGCGGTACCGGCGGGCCGCCCGGTGCGGCAAGAGCGTGTATCAGCATTGCACCCGTGCGAAGCCGGGGCGGGTCGCTAGTGGGCTATATTATATATTATAACAGTATGTTATAAACAGTCGGTATTGTATTGTTCGGAATGTGCAATGCAAATTGGAGCAAATAATATAAATTGTGTTGGGAAATTTTGGGTATTAAATTTGAATGTTTAAAGAAAGTTCCCAACGATCGAGATTGTACAAAACAATTGTTCAAAATTTAAAATAGTAATACCTAATAACAAACACATAACCTCACAAAGGACATAAATTTAAGGCTCACAAACTCGTCACAGCTTTCCGAAACCGCGTGCTCGCCGATTACTCCGAACCAGCGATTTATAGCTTTGTACCGCGACTCGTAATTACGCGGACTGCGGTTGTCATTTGACAGCGCAATTAACTAGATACGCTAGTTGCATGAGCATATCGTTCTAAAGGATAGTTTGAATATAGGTTTAGGTTTAGAAACTTTATTAGTTATTTAATTTGACTTCACTTTTATAGTCGTCTCATGTCTTTTTCTGTTTAAACCACCATAATAGCCGCGTTCAAATGTACTTAGTTTTCTTTATAGATAAATATGGTCATAAATATTAAGAGTAGATTTGATCTGAACCGTTTATATATAAATCTAAATAGATTTTTTCATATTTTTTAAAACTATTAAGGATCTACAAGTGGCCTACTTACTTTAGCTGTTTAAATTATGTAAGCTGGTTCAACAATTAAGAAATTAAACCTACTACACCAGTTAATTATGAGCTAATTCAAGTCAAGCTTTGGACAGTCAATGCATTCCTAGTATCTATCCTATTTAAATTGTAAACTCATCTTGATGATTTTGAAAATATAAAATGTTTTTCCTTATTTATGAAACCAGCTTGTATAAAAATCTTTTTTTCATAAATTTTTGTTCCGTTCCTATAAGCTAATCCCGGCGGAAAATATGGTGTTTACACATAAAATAACATTCCGATAAATTCATTTTCCTTACAGAATTGTTATTTTTGTTTGTTTCACTTGTTGTTTCACTTACTTTTAATGCAATTTCAGGTGTTCTTAACGTTAACATTGTCAAAGTTGTCGTTTTAAAGCATTTTTTTTTTCAACTTTTTCCATAGTGTCAACGTGGATCATCTACTGTGACAAAAAAAGTATCGAACAATAGTAGCCCATACTCTTAAAAACTTGTCAAGTATATGTAGATTCTATAAAATATTAAAAACGCTTCCATCATTCTTTAGTGATATAAAGCAAATTTCAGAACTTCAGCAATATCATATGTATTTACGTCACCACACAAGAAATTGTCTTATGCAAAAAGATGCATCCCGTAGTAAAAAATATGTTTAAAGGTTCGGTATTATTTCCAGAGTCTACAAAGTAAGTCTATTTTCATTCGGGAAAGCCTAAAAAACATGTATCGATGTTATTTTAGGTTATGAATAAAAACTGCAATAACAAAACAGTATAATCAACAAATCACTTATGTTAGATTAAATTACATAGAAACTCAACAAATCAGTTGAAATGCTTTTTATCTTTATAAATAGCCCCGGCTTTAACTAGAGGAAGCAAGAAAATGAAGAATTGTGGATAAATAATCTAATTGTTTCGTTTTTATGACATCTTAGTACTCTAAAACAATGCAGACAAAATTCTGCCACTGTTCTTTGAAACCCATTGAAAATGACTGCTTATGTGCAAAGCTTGAAATACAAGAACGCTATGAGAGAGAACTAATGGAACGTGTACCAACTCATTCATTAGCGATCATATTTTAAGACGTAAATACTATTGTCGTGATAACTTAACACAGTACCTACCCAAAAAATTAAATTTTTATTCATGTACATTTTCCACTTTATACGCAAATATCAAATAAATGTATATAATAAATAACAGCACAAAGTTATTTATATGTTGAAAATGACATTGTTTTGCAAATACAGCATGACACGACAATCACATGGCTCGTTGGTTCAGATGTAGGTAATTAAATCAGAGCGCCGCGCGGAGCTAAGCTGTTTCACGATCCAAGTCAGTTGTGAAAATTGAAAATTTAAGTATAGTAATAATTCTATCAATTTCACAGTGATACTGTACCGTTTTTGTTTATGTTAGGTTCAATTTAGATATAATTGGAACTTAAATGAATCTGTACACATACGAGTTCAACAGTCTTGCAACACTTACAATACAAATCTTAGTTAATTTTTTGTGCATTGCCACCAAAAGCATGCCAGTCGCTAGGTTATTTTTTTCGGAAGTAAAGCTCGTTTACTGCGATTGTCTCTTTTAAGCCACATAGAGTCAGTCAAAAGTGACCTCAAATGGATCTGTATTTTACTGAACTTGTTTCTGACAATCTCTAACAACTAACGGTACTAATATAATAGTAATGGTAATTTTAACTCGACACACTAGTGTATAGAATCGAGTCTTGGGAGTGTCTCCGATTATGGAATTAAGTAATAGAACATATAAGAGAGTTTGAGATGCTAATAAAAAAAAGACGTGTGGCACTTGGAGACTGCCGCGATAAAGCTATTGCATAGCATTTTTTATCAACTTATGCAATAATAATTATTTATTTATTTTATTAATGCAGTAATGTTTGATCTAATATGAAGTTCCACAAGTTCCTAGTAGATGGCGCTGATTGTTTTATCAGTTATGAAATCAAAGTATCACCGCTGTGCCGGTCGGAGTGGGGGGTGTTAGGTTTTTTCTGGATTCGGAATTTCTGGATTCGGTCCCCACGCGAAAGGCCCGCGATAGAAGCTATGCAATAGCTTAATATAAAATAAATTTCATCTTCGCTCCTTACATTAAGAAATCCCCAAATAGAATTCCATTAACTTTACCCTATTATTCATTTAAACTAAGTTAGAGTAAGTCAAATACTAGGGTAGTCCGATGTGGTTTCTGTTTTACGGGTCTCATTGAGTATGTACACATGGAGTGGATGTGGTTGGGATTCGGACTCTCTTGTTTGTAAAGTATACACGGAAAGTACTTTTACTCTCTTGAACTGTGGAACGTTGTTAATTTTAAGTTTTGGCTGGGGTTATATGAGTTAGGTGTTTATTTCTATATATATTTATAATTGTAATTTATGAAATATTATACTAAAGTTAATAAGCTTAAAGTCCATTGATGTGTCTATAGTTTATCCATTCCATACGTTAGAAGTTTTTCTGCGATATTCTTAATCTTTATAACTGTGTGCAATAACTTTTATAGATAACTTACTTTAATACTCCAGAAGATCACCAACTCGTTCATTGGTCAATGTGTACGCTTTTATAATAAAATTCCAAAATATTTAAGATTAACCCTTCGATAGATTTAAGGATAAGTATAAAGTTTTATTATAAGATATTCGGATGCAAGAAGATTGTAAATTGTTATTGTTATTGTGTATTTTTAAAAGATGATTGCTGTTGAGTTTCTTGCCACTTCTTCTCAACAGATCGACTTTCCGAAGTGGTGGTAGATTCAGTTCAATTTGTAAATTGTGACTTATTTCAATTGTATTTAAATACTTACGAAATAAAGATTCTTTTGACTTTGACTTTGAATAGATAAATAAAGAAGGTTCTCTGATTTTACCGTCTCATAATATACTATATCGTTTGATATAGTAGTTATGTGACATTTGGCCCGTTATTGTAAAGAATGATGGTCATAAGTTACTTAAATACTTGATTCGGTCTCTGATGCAGCTCGTAATATTCATTACTTTAAAGTTTGTCAGAAGCAAAATCATCACCCTGAGAATTTTGAATTCCACTACCGGACTAGGTTTATTTATTATATTTATTTATTTACTGCTTATAAAAAAATACAGATAAACATTAAAGGATAACAATGTACAAAAGGCGGTTTTCTCGCTCTTGAGCAATCTCTACCAGACAACCTAAACAATATATAAAAAAAACTTATACTTATTACAAAAAAAATTAGAAACATGATATCATGAGTCAGTATACATATGGACTCAATAAAATAATAGATAATAGACATAATAAAGGATTCCATGCTGGACTGGGAGCGAAAGAAAAACATATAATGTGCCAGCTGCTTTTCTTCCCGGGCATACTGTAAAAGTCAGTTAAGGGACAGAGATTTTAAAGGCGGTTTTTTGGGCGATACGCTGATCATAATCTCCATCTTTATAATACCTCCAAATTTGTCAAACGTGACATCAGATGGTCTTGTAACCTCTGGTGTTCTGCCTACCCCATAAGGGATACAGGCGTGACGTTATGTTTGTACATAATAAAGTAAAATAAAATATATATAATAATAATAATAAAATTACATAATAATAAATAACAATCATATACAATAAATTAAAATAACTCGATATATCTAATACATAATGTACGATACAACATATACAGGGTTAAATAAGTATTATTTAAAGGAACGATTTTTGCCAAAAAAGTATTTACTTTTTTTACAAGGAAATTAATATATTCGCTAACGTATTAAGCAAAACATGGTCACTCTAAATTACCATTAAAATAATGTCGACTACGCGCTACTACAAAACATCTACGTCGTAGTATCAATGAAATGCCGCATCGTGGTAGCTATATTCATTAACAGGAACTATTTTTTGAAAAGTTTGTGGTTCTATATTTCTACTTTTTTGTATTGAGCGACGCTAAAATAAATATGCAGGTACGTTTATATTGTATCAAAGAAACTAACATTTAAATTTGGCTTAAACATAAACATAAATAACGAATACGGGCTTGATGGTATCAACTCTTCTGGGTTCGTATGGCTATCTGCCATCCTTGATGCAATATCTGCAGTCATATACGATGGTGTCCTTGGTGCAGCGGTTTAGACGCTACTGCGATAGCGGGTTTGATTCCCGGAAGGAACAAGGAAAAATCAATTTCCGGGTCTGGGCGTTTAGACACACCTTCACGCCTGTATCCCTTATGAGGTAGGAAGAACGCCAGAGGTTATAAAACCACCTGATGTCACGTTTCACAAATTTGCAGGTATAATGGTGAAGACCCATGTCCCTTCACTGATTTTTACAGTATGCCCTGAAAGAGAAGCAGCTGGCACATTCTATGTTTTTTCTTTGCTCTCAGTCCAGCATGGAAGTAATTTATTTTATTATATCACCGCAGTACAAATGATCATTTCCTGAAATATTTTATAAGGAATTCCATCTCCATTTTTTTTAAATTTATTAATTAATGAGGTACTTTAGCTTGTTACAATAAATAGCACAACTTAAATCTCTTAGATCACCTATCATCAAGTGAGATTGTTTCCAAGCGCTGGCTTAATCATCGTATAAATAAAACCCACAAATTTTCATCCTTTTTTTTTATAAGTGACTAAACCCGCGTTTGACCTCAATCTCACCTGATGGTAAGTGACGATGAGGTAGAAGATGGAAGCACACGGGTTTAGGAAGGAACTGGCTCTTTATACAATATTGCCGGAACACATTACCGCCGGAGCGGTAACATTTGGCGGCAGACTTTATATAAAGGGTGGTCGCTAGCCAGGCGGACCCAGATGGGATCCTTTTATGAACGCATAAACAGCGCCATATAGGGTTAAAATGAGGACATAACTCGTGTTACAGTATAGTATAGTTTAACCCCATAGCCGCATCGGTCGTCTAAAAAAATTATCACACGTATAGATTTTTAACTACTTATCTCATAAATTGTTCAAAGCGTGGTAAAGTTTGTAAACGGGCGAAATTTACTTCTCATACCTATAAATTCACATTTACTGAATGAATACGTGGTATTTCATCCGGGAAATATGCTACTGTGGAACGGTTTCGGAATATCATTTTCACTGTGTTTGACAGCTTCCGTGGTGTATAGAGTGGCTGCTGGGGCGTGAAAGATTCGGGGTTCGAATCTCAGCCAGGCCTATTTAGACAATATTTTTTTGTAAACTGACTTGGGTCTGGCTGTATAATAGGATACTATTTAGTTCCGCTGTATGTTCTTCATCACATAGGTTTATACAGGGTGGTCAAAAAAGTTATGTTTTCGTTTCTTTTTGTACTGATTCTTTTGGTAGTCGAATGCAGAAGACTGTAGTCGAGTCCAAAGTACTTCTTTGGGGCTTTATATTTGATGTGTCAGTTTGAGGAATATATTATTATTAAATTGATAATGCCTAAAGCAACACGCAATCTCAGGCGGAATGACCCGACATTGGGTGTTTTTTACCCGCTTTTTTGAAAGTCGCGAACATAAACCAAAACTCTTTTAAATCATAGTGTTTCAAATCATATTTAATATTTTGTAGTTATTTTAATTCATAAAAACGGGAAAATGGAAAAAAATGTAAAATTAATATCTGATATTAAGTTGACTATTTTGCCTAATTACCAAATATGACCGCTCACGATGTTAAAATATCACTACGTGATATTTTCGTAAAGCCAACCTGACTAAATCCGACATGTTGATGTGCAGGTTTCGTTCTCGCCCCGCCCATTGTCGTAAAACTTGGTTATGTTACGCTCGCGCAGGTAGCTATCTGCGCAGCTACATCGCAGTCCAGGCTTGTGACAGTTTTAGTTCCATAGTTAACACTCAGCGCTGCTGACGTTTGTTAGTTTTTTGTCACTGTCAAAAGTGTCAACCAGTTGACATCCAACAGAGCAATCAGTAAATCTGGTCAGCAACGGTCAATCGCTTGTTGTTTGTCATAGAGTAACTTATATACTGGTATAGAGTCGTCACTAACAAATTTGGCACTAGCGCGATCTAGCGAAAAACAACCGTACCTAGACATCCAAAACCCAGCTGCGCCGCTCTAGCTTGTATTCTCAACAATAACTTAAGACTTTGGAATAGCTAGTTAATCAGGGTTAATCAGGTTTCGTTAGATGAATCCAGCAGTTCAATCAAAGTCTATGTATTGAAGTAAATAAAAAACAATTTAGCAGTTGCGTGATTTATTAATTTTTCTTTTTTGGTGTCCTTGTAACTTGCGTAAGTCCAACGTTTTATGCGACGAATTCAGAGTCCGGGAGCTTGCCAAAGTTGTAGAAAATTTATAAAACACAATCCAGAATGAATGTACTCACGAGTCACGGGAGGAAACGGAATGAAAAAATTCATTCTTCACTCATGTCAGTCTCTCAATCACTTTCTTTTTGTCATTTTTTGCATCAACGTAGTAGAGCTGTCAATGTTTTGATACTAGTATTATATAGTAGTATTACAAAAAAAAAAAAATCCTAACTTTAAATCATTGCATAAAATCTATTTCATGTCACTATCCACTGTGGATTAAATAATGTATTGGGTATATTTTGCAGTCATAAAAAGATATTTTCATATACTCGGAACGAACCCAATTAGTTACTCTAACTTCGTAGAACGCACCCAATTAGAAAAATCTACGATTTTTTGTATTTATGATTCAATTTAAATATTAAATATATCATCTTATATAGCGGATAAAATAATATTAATTTTGTATCAACTACTTAAAGCACAATATATTTTTTCAGGAACCGTTGAGCAAAAGTGACATCTATTGGTTTAAATCTTTACCGTGTTGAGAATAATGCCATCTATCGGAAAGCATCAATACTTTTACCACAAGAGCGAATTCTAAGGAAAGGGAAATAATACTAAGTGAAAAAACACTGCTGTTTATTTCATAGATGAATATACTACATTGGTTGAAAAGTTCGCGGCCTGGCCATTAAAAAAAAACTTTTGTTATTTTTTCTGCCGTCATTTTGAACGGTCATTATTCAATTGTCAGCCCGCGAATTTTCAATTTGATATCTTGTTTAAATAAAATTTTACGACCAATATAAATACGTGTGTAGAACAAATTTTCACTAATGGAGAAATTTGAACAACGTGCTGTGATTAAATATTTGTTTAAAAAAAGATCAACACCAAAGGAGATCCATGATGACATGCAAACAACATTAGGGGAATCTGCCCCGTCTTATACCACTGTGAAAAAATGGGTTGCAGAATTTAAACGTGGACGAGAGAACATCGAAGATGACCCTCGCTCCGGCAGGGGGACGTCTACGACCGAAGAAAACATCAATAAAGTGTGTGATCTCATATTGAAAGACCGTAGATTGACTATCAGAGAAATTGCAGACACTATAGGCATCTCATATGAACGAACGCAAAACATCATTGTCCATGAACTCAGCTTTTCTAAGGTTTCGGCTAGGTGGGTCCCCAGATTGCTTTCAGTAGAGCAAAAGCGAATTCGACTCACGATTTCTCGCGACTGTTTGGAGATGTCCGAGGCTGATCCACAAGGTTTTCTTGACAGATTTGTGACAATGGATGAAACCTGTGTTCACCACTATACGCCAGAATCAAAACAACAATCCAAACAATGGAAAAAATCAGGTGAACCAACTCCGAAAAAAGCAAAGGCAATTCTGTCGGCTGGCAAGGTGATGGCATCGGTTTTTTGGGATGCTAAGGGTGTCATTATGGTGGACTACCTTCCAAAAGGCGAAACAATAAACTCTGCATACTATAGCACCCTTCTGCGCCGTTCACGTGAAGAAATTAAACAGAAACGCCCAGGATTACTGAGAAAGAAAGTGTTGTTTCACCAGGACAACGCCCGAGTCCACACGTCTGTCGAGTCTATGGCTCAAATTCGTGATTGTGGTTTCGAATTGTTGCCACATCCAGCTTATTCTCCTGATTTGGCATCTTCGGACTTTCATCTGTTTCCAAACCTGAAAAAACACCTCGGTGGGCAGAAATTTTTAACGAATGAAGAGGTCGAAGCCGCTGTTAACCTGTATTTTGAAGACCTTGAGGAATCTTTTTTTAAAACAGGCATGGAAGCTCTGGAAAGCAGATGGAAGAAGTGCATAGAGCTAAATGGAGATTACGTCGAAAAATAAAAATATTTTTGTATGTACTTTATTCTGTTTTCTTGACTAGGCCGTGAACTTTTCAATCCACCCTCGTAAGTACTAAAGTATAGATCACCGTCTCGTGGTTTTCGCACTTTAGCGCCTTACTGTATCCACTCCAGGAACATTTTTGACCAAAGCAACCCTAGAATGCAGCCCGGCCGTACCGCGCCACTTTCAAATTTTCAGAAATTCGTAGTACAAGTTATTACTATTGCTCAATTATAATTTGATTCGAGCAACGAGACAAATTTAAGCTGCGCAATACTAATAAGTTGAAATAAACTGCACAAAGCATGATGCTATGGGAATTGGGAGTTACTTGGGAGTTGGGAGAAAAATATACATCCCAGAATTTTTTTTTCTTAATTTTTTTTTTTTATTTTTACATTTGTGTTTGATATAATAATTATAGGCCATAGATTTATTTGGGTTTTCTTCGTCGAACTCAATGTTTTTGCCAGTCAAATTGTTCCCTCCTTGCACCAGTCATTCAAAATCAATACAATTCCCTTTCTTAACTCACTATCTCACTAGAAAGTCAGCATCCTATGTAAAAATATCACTTCACAATCATTTTCGATTCGAGATCGTAAAAACGCGAGGAGTGAACACTCTACTCAACGTACTTTGTAGAAAACACTAACAAAAGAATTCAGCCACAAAAACACACAGAAAAATAATTAAATGCAACGTGCGCAAAAACTTGATTGGTTGAATACTATACTATAGATACGCTGCCTGGTACTATAGATATATCGATATCGAACGCAGCAAAAAATACAAATAGTTCCAGTAATGCTCGGCGCGTAGCGCTAGTAGTAATATAATTTTGGTATTTGTAGGGAAGACAAACTAGCATGGTTTGTTTCTCGTGTTTAGTTGTAGTGCACCGGTTTATTTTGTTTGCTCCTTGGTTAATACTTTGAGTTAAGATCTTAAAAATCCATTTGATAGCTATCTACGAGTTACAGTGTAATTGTGTTAGTATTGTTTTCCAACTTGCAATTCCGATAGTGAAAGTCATCGCCTATTTTCCTTTCCAAGGAACAATAGATTGTGACAATTGTAGTTGTCTTTCATAATTATTATAATTTCATAATTATTAGTATCGACGAAACTATTTTAGATTTGGATACAGCGGAATAAAAGTAAAAAGAGTAAACATGTTTTGTTTTTAGTTTTTATTCTTTTATTTATGGCACAAAACAGTAAAAAGCAAACATTTTACATATTTTTTTAAAATTTCCATTATCTCCTTATTCCCACGACCCACAGATATGGACCCTATACCATTGTAAACTAGATTAAATTTCCTATTTACCAGCCCTAATTTTAATTTAATTCGCCGTAGGTAAGTGTCCCATACAAAGATGCCCAATGTCTTTTCCTCAAAGACATAACATATTTTTCTTCAACTATTAACAAATATAAAACATCCTGACAAGCTCAGATACTAGCCAATTTGTACCATAAGAAGGATGTATTATTACATTAAAGACTGTGTAACTTTTTCTGGTTTTCTAACCGGCATGGCAACAGTTAAGCTTCAAAGCACGTAATGCCGTCAGCGAAAAGCTCATTAAGCTCTTGTTTTACGTTTCTCTGACTTCTACTAAGAATGCTTGATATAAACTTGTGGTTACTTAGGTAAAGATTTTCTCAGGGTAATTTCTGGTTTTGTAAGAATTTAATTTCAATTTTATATTGTTTTTGAGTTGAATAATTAATTAATTACCAAATTGACATCAATTAATTTGTGTTATTTTTTCTTTGTGGAAACCTTTGACATGCTTGTTTTTATTGTTTATCTCTCGGATCTCTACATTATCTTTTCTATTTGATATCAAATATCAAAAACATACTGTAATATTTTTTGTCTCTTCAATATTTACGATATAGAATACCATTTGTATATACATATATCATAAATAATATTAGAAAGTAGAAAACAGTTTATTATTCACAACAAATATGTTTATTACAATAAACTTTAGTAACATACAAGACGTATTTCTCAAAAAGCCACAATTAATCATAATTAAAATAATACAAGGTGACTGGTGACAAATTTTAGATACTGAAGGAGAGCACTCTGTATTCTTCTATTCTGATCATAAATATGAAATAAAAGTAGGAAAAGTAGGTACATAATTTTTCACTAGAATTCCATATAAATAAATACTACTATGTTACTTATTTTTTTATTTTTTTATCAGTCACAAAATGGTGACTGATAAATAAATAATAATTATAGTAAATTATTGAACTACTATCACAGAATAAGTAATAGTTGGTACAGAAGAATTACTCCGCAAGAAGATCTAAATAAATTCGAGTCTTGCTACGACGCGATACGGTGGAATTCAGCTCGCACAGCATTACGTACCTGCAAATTTATATACCTAGAAGTTTTGTCTCTTTCTATCGCATGCCTCTTATCTTTTCTTACGCTGTTAGGGTTGCTGCCTAGTGAAGAATAATTAATCTGCTTATTTGTAATTAAGTATCTACCGATGTAGGTATTACTGTTATTCTACCTTTGTAAAAAATATTGTTTCAACTTACCTAAAGTACAAAATGAAAAAAAAGTTACGACAAATACTTAGTAATACTACCTATGTTTTGTTTGCTAAATTGAACATAATCAAATCTAAACATAATCTAATTGAATATTTGTTTCCTTTTATGTTCATTTTTAAATACTATTTGCGACCTCGATCATAGAATTACTGTGAGTGCTATTAGGTAGGTAGGTATCTACAACGTCCCGACGGGCGCGCGCGTGATACACGACCCATTCGAAATGCGCCGGCGGAGCGCTTCGCTGTAGGTAAATAACGGATGTACCGCGCGGAGTGAGCCAGGCCTGCTACTATTTACTTTACTTACGCCTGAGTCAATCGCGGCACGTGACCGGATTGTTGTGCCAACGCTAGCAAAACTATGCGTTGCGTAATGAATTCTTTAACTTTCGGTTAAGTTTACTCAGTAAATAATGAAAATTTATTTAATCATATTTTTTCTCTTCATGTATGATCTCAAACTATCACGTCCTTGAATTTCAAAAGTGACCTACCAGTCACCCTGCATAAATTAAACATTCAAAATCTAAAATTAATACTACTTAAACTTGAATAAAACACAACATTCTCTCACAACATAATGGCAACACAAATCTGTAGAATTAAACAACATTAATCCACGCTCTATCCGCGAAGCAAATCAAACAGAGAAAATGTATCCAATTAAACAAATTGATAGATCGCCTCGTATTGAATCGATGTTGATAGGGAATTCTCTGCTTTCCTTTGAAAACCTTTGCTTCTATCGGATTTGGTTTCACAAAAGGTTTTAAAAATCTACTATCGGCAATCTTCGAGTTTCTATTTGTTTTTTCTGATTTGTGAATTTTGTTAAATGGTTGGTTTTTCTAAATGAGTGTCAAAATATTGTGTTTATTTTAAAATTAATAGGAAGTTTATGTTTCAGTTTGCTTCAGATATTTTACATTTGGAGTGAGGTGCTACCCATTCGAATGGCACTACTACATCTTTTTTATGGGTGTCTGTAAGTCAGAGACAACAAACTGGAACATGAGCAGCCGCGTCTTTCTGTGGAGATAAGTAACGTGTTGCGATTGCAAATACACTATTAAGGCAAGACTCGATTCGTCATTAAATTCACTAATTTTAAGTCTCTCCAATGTCAGATTAGGAGACTTCAAATTCAAAAGTTGTAAACAAGAATTGATTTTGAAGCTTCTTAATTTGTCAGTTTTTGCCCACCACTATCCCCATCTCCATAAACATTATCTGTATTCTCTCTCACCTCTATCATATCGCTACGTCTATCTCTGCTTCTACGTTTCTGTCTAGTACTTGCCTATTGTATAAATATAATAGTAGATTCCAGAAGATCAACTCGTTCATGGGTCGATGTGTACGCTTTATTTTATAATAAAATTCCAAAATATTTAAGATTAACCCTTCGATAGATATAAGGATAAGTGTTATGTGAATAGGTTTACTATAAGATATCCGGAAGCAAGAAGATGGGATTCCCTGGCTTTAAATTTTTATTGTGTATTTTTTTTCTCTTATTTTTAAAAGGTGATTGCTGTTGAGTTTCTTGCCACTTCTTCTCAACAGATCGACTTTCCAAAGTGGTGGTAGATTCAGTTCAATTTGTAAATTGTTTGACTTATTTCAAATGTATTTTAATACTTACGAAATATAGAATATTTGAGTTTGAGTTTGACATTAGTGAGACATAAAATCAGAGATGATAATGTCAAATACGGCCCACAGTCTCCTTGTTACTGCATTTTTAAAGGGTTTATGGGCGTGGATCCTTCTCTACGGCGCCGCGCCGTGCCCCGCCGTGCACGGTGCACGGGGCGCCGTCACAACTTTCCACGGCGCACCGCTCAGCGCTTCATATTAGCTCTTAAAATTATCTCTATCATGGTTCATTATAGAAAAGGCACGGCATACTGCGCCATACCATAAAGATGGATCCACGCCCTATAAGTCACAGGGTCAAATCGGATTCCTCTGACTACAAGCAGTAATTTCGTATTTCGTTTATTTTATGATATCAGAAATGGTTTGTATTTTTGATATTTATAGCTACGAGTACTATAACTACAGTCTATGTAAACTTTTTTCCAAAGGATGCTGGACTGGGAGTTGCCAGTTGCTTCTCTTCCCGAGCATACTGTAAAAGTCAGTTAAGGGACAGAAGTTTTAGTGGAGGTTTTTTTGTGGGCGATAAGCTGACCCCCTGTCACGGCAATAGCATCTCTCCACCATCATAATGCCTTCAAATTTGTCGAATGTGACAACAGATGGCTTTGTAACCTCTGGTTTTCTGCCTACCCCATAAGGGATACAGGCGTGAAGTTATGTATGTATGATGCATATAAGCTTGTAGTATATAAGCTTCTACGGTTATGTCTAGGCTTAAGGGAAAATCATTGTCTATACTAAGAGAGTAAATATATTAATCAATTTAATTTGGTGCCGTTAGAACTTCGCGGACAATTAGGATTCTACTGACTGTTTCATGAGAGTCTTGGAGAAAATTTGGAATTTCATTTGAAACTAACTGAATCCTAACATTTGCAAATAATAAAACCCATTCATTACAATCTTCATTCCCATAATACCTATCGCCCATTTCGCAAAACCTTTCCGTAATATACCATTCAACAAATATCGACCAGTTCCGAAAACTATTTTCATCCCAAATTTATTTCCAAAAAGGTCATTTAGTACGAAGTTGGGGGCGTAAATCGTTTACGAACGGGACGAGATTGAAAAATACACTGAAACATCTGTCGGGCGTAATATTATCAAAATTACCTTCTCTGGGTGCTGAGGCAACGATACGTGATCCTAGCGAGATGGAAGCAACTGTGGCTCGCTAAGCTGAATAGGATTTTTGGTGAGTGTTCTGTATGGTGTCATTGAAATAATTTTAAACACAGGTTTATAATCTATTTATCGAATATGAAATCTAATGAGGTGTTTCTGATAAACAGCCTACGTTTAATAATGAACTCACGGATTATTCAATGATACTGTGAAATAAGTATTATTTATCTACATGTCATGAAAGATTGTAATAAACATTGTTGACAATGTATAAATTTATGTACCTAATGTGAATTAGATTCAGGGTTGTTTTAGATAAATTGACTGGAACATCTCTTTATTATCGCATAAATGTTTTAATTAATTTATGTTTCATACATGAAAATCATTAGTTTTAATTGCATTGAGAAAACCACGAGTGTCTCTCTAGTATAAAAACATACATACATAACTTCACGCCGGTATCCCTAATGGGGTAGGCAGAACACCAGGCTATCAAACCATCTAATATCACGTTTGACAAATTTGGAGGAATTATTATCATGGAGAGAGACTGTAGCAGTGACAGGGGATCGGCTTGTCGCCCGCAAAAACGCCAATATCCGTCCCATAACTGACTTTTACAGTATGCCCGGGAAGAGAAGCAGCTGGTACATTCTATGATTTTCTTTCGCTTCCAGTCCAGCATCATCAATTCTATCGAAATCATAATTTGTATGTAGAACTATAAATCCTCATAAAACCACTACGTTTAATGTATCTAAAAAACCAACACTAATATTTTTTTCTTATAATTATTCCAAATGCCAAACAACAGGAAGCTAGCTTGGTGGTTTATGGTCAAAACCTCCTCTTCACTCAGGGGAGATACCCACAGCTCTGCAGTGGGCTTATTACAAATGGTAGCGAATGAATGAATAAATTCCAAATACGCTTCTGTGTTAACTCTTTCACTGCCGCTTTCCACCAGGATCAAGCAACCCTAAAACTGAAGAAAAACGCTTCCAACTAACAGCAGCGCTCACACACGTGTCGATGCGATAATGTTTTCCTATTCAGCGAATCGACGAGCGCTAACAAGCGACTGTACGAGGTGTGAAATAAAAATAAGTGTTAACGTGTTAAAATTGGATAAATCTATTTGAATTTACTTGTGGCAATAAAATCTATTCGAGAAGTATTAGACTATGAAAATCAAAAAAACTTACTCATTATTAATTGGCGCTGAACTTCTTCAGTAAGGTGAAGGGTACTATGCATAATAATTGGGTAGAAAACTGCCTTCTTATTCCACTAGAGGCACTGATTACGCTTGACCCATAACAACTGTCAAATACCATAGTAAAAGTCAATTTTATAGTGATTTTGATCAAAAAATTAGAAATGCATCATTGTGTAGTCATGAGTTTTATAGAAAATGGATACCACAGTTTCTCTAAGGATATACACATGCGGAACTTGTGGATGTTACTTGATTTAAACTTTTGTGGAAATGTACAGATTACGGTCCACATTTTTCATATTTTGATATATATGCTTACATTATTTTATAGGTTTACCCCAAAATAGAACACAGAACAAGCAATTTCGATTACAACTTGTTCATTTGATAGTTTGTTATATGTCAAGCGTATGAAGTGACACCTATTTAGAGCTTTTCGTTTTCTTCTCCGTTAGGACAGTTGCTGTACAAAAATTACATACATACATAACTTCACGCCTGCATCCCTTAGTTATGGGGTAGGCAGAACATCAAAGGCTTTTGAGGTAGGCTGAAACCATCTGCTGTCACGTTTGATACGTTTAGATGAATTATAAAGATGAAGAGAGACAATTAAAGTGACAGCCTATCGCCTACAAAAACGTCAATAAAACTCATTACTGACTTTTACAGTACGCCCGGAAAGAAAAGCAGCTGGTACATTCTATGTATTTTTTTCGCTCCCAGTCCAGTTTTTGTATAGTTGCCGTACAAAAAGTAATTGCTTCCATTTTACCTATGCTTGGAAAAGGAACTAGGACATTATTATAAATCATTGCAGTGTGACGATATTTGGCATTAGATTTTGTTCGAAACTTTATCGCTAGTCCAGCGGATATTATAGGGGATTTATCTCTAGCAGTACTTTAATTTAGATTATTCATCTAGTATAAGTACCGTCCTGGTTATTTTCACAGCCAAACAGCGTTTTGTATTGAAAAGCAAAATAGACTGAAATCGTGCTGTAAAATAGACTTTCTGGCTTCAGGACTTACAACTCATGCGTCAGTGTTTGCACCGCATTTTGATTTTTGATTGCTTAACTTTAGGTACCTCGATCATAAAAAGAGTGTGATGTCCTCAGACGTGACCCACAGAGATTGAATATATTATTATCTATTCAATCTCTGTGGGTCATGCCTGAGTACGCCACAAAGAGTATATCATCATCATCATCACAACTCTTTGTAATGACCCCACTGCAGGGCATGAGTCTCTCCCCTGGGTGAAGAGGAGGTATAGGCCATAATCCACCAAGCTGGCCCAGTTCTGGGTGGTGGATGCCAGAATTTTCAGGGCGCCTAGATGGCTTCTGACATACCCTAACGACTACTGTATACAAGTATACAGCACCCGGGACCGACTGCTTAACGTGTCCTCCGAAGCACGGAAGTCGTCGTGAGAAATTTATTTATGGTTGGCGGTCACCCATCCAAGTACCGACCGCGCCGAACGTTCCTTACCTGCGATATCGTATGATACACACAGTAACCACGGTGCCACGACGACTTCAAAAGAGTGTATACCTACTTATTTTTAGATCACAGCATAATCTAAATTTCTTAGATCTTTCAACTAATACAAGTAATCCAGTTTCCTCAATTTTAAAACACTCACTTCCAAAAGTTGAAGTGACCTTTTCTTTTTTGCAAAAATGTAAAACGTTTCGCGAACATCCATCTTGGGTAAAAGGAAAACTTTGTAATTTGAGGTCAGACTTCCCGCCAAATGCTGTCGAACGTTCGAAATTTAAACATTCTCAGATGGAGAGTGAAGCTTCTCGAAGTTTTATAAATGCTTTTAAGATTTATTTTTGGGCCTTTTTGAATTGGATTAAATTGTTGTGAGGTGACTGTAGCGGTGTGATTATGAAAGTCAAAACGGAATTGAGAAAATGCTGGTAAATTTGAACTAGTTTTTTTAATATTGAAAATGAGATAACGTTTGTTTATCAAAGTGATGTAAATAGTAATATTTACTTTTTTTTACGAAATCCGACAAACGTTTTGATTATTTGAATTTTCTAATTTGCATTGGTGATAAATATCTGATGGCTTATTGCATTAAAATCCATGGATATCATTTGTTATATGGTAGAAAATTTTATTACCGGCCCAAATACTATTGTTACTGGCACTTGTTTACAAAAATCACTAGCTACAAATTTTCCGCTTTCATTTTGTGAAACAAACTTCGGCCAAAATTTGAAACAAAACACTAAATAATTACTCAAAATGACATAAAAACCATGTTATCTCAAAATAAGCTAAAAAGAACAAGAAACATTTTGTTTTTACATAAATTAGAATTTAAAAAAGCAAATATAAAAGTACAACTGATAATCATTACATATCAGAAGTAACATATTCCAAAATATTAAAAAAAAAAATTAGGTTAAATAGCAACATTTGAATAAAAGGCTCTACATTTATTTTCATTTTCCAAAACCTAAATGAAAAACATAATTCCTTTTCCAAACTTCATAATCTTATGGGATTTCTTTTCAGAAAGTTTCTCTGTAGAACGATACATCAATCTAGCCGACAGCTAATTTTGGCAAACAATAACTGGCTCCTGTATCCAAAAGGCCTTTCTTTGTTCAGCCGATAAAGGAGTTCGGGTATTGTGCTTCATCTGTTTACAATTATTTAACGTCTTCTCGTTTATTCTGAAAGAAGATTCGTAAGAAAATACACGTGAATTAGAGTTTATATAGTAAAGTAAAAAAGTAAAAATCGGTTTATTGTGACAGCAGTATTTACACATAAAAGTAACAATAATAAAAAAAGAACATATAGTAAAAAAAAAGTGTACAAAAATACATATATATCAAACAAAACTTAAAATAAACAAGAGCTTGTCAAATAAAAAATAATAATAATAAATTTAATATAGAATACTGCTGAAACAAAGGCACACAACTCAGCATGTCCTAATATTCCTAATATTTGGTGACTGTCCTCAGAAAAATTAAATAATAAATGTAAAAAATTAATAAAGTAATTAATATAATATAATATAGTGATAAATCATAACATATAAAGACAAATTTATACATATATAATTGACAAAAATAATACATATATTACAAATCAAACACAAAATCAAACCTCCCAAACACACAACACAATATAGATTGTCGGCGTTAAAAACTAACAATGAGCTTTGATGTAGTCTGGTTCCTAAACCTCATAATTGTAGCTGTAAAAGTGCACAAAAATGACTTGAGGGGCTGATTTCGAATTTCGCACACATACCTGTAAGGAATAGAACAACATAGTATAACACGAAACGTACTTTTAATTCGATATTTTAACTGAATTAGGATTTATTTGGTTAAACAATGTAAAAGAAAAAAACAAAATTGGCATAGCAACAATGTTGTCCGGAAGCAAACTTAAATAAAATGGTGTTATGAGGACCAGACTTTAGTAGGAGTGCTATCCCTAGATAAAAAACCCAAATACAGGATACTCGTCCTGGATGTAACAAAAGCCAAAGCAGCAGTTTGTTATTAAAACAACATAGGTCTTTAATCGGATATCATGGTATTTAAATTATACCTTAGGGTTTCAGTTTTGGTGTCTTTTCAGACAGCCTGGTCACGTGATTACCGGGGCTACCAATATTCACTGGAATTATAGAAGTTTAGTCGATTGTTTGATTGCGATGTGAGAGAGCCTCTTAGGGAACGTTTAAGCTCAGGCTAACCGAGCCAGTTAAGGCTTGTACATGCGCCAACAACCTTGAGAGTTTTAAACCTCTTCCCCGCACCTGCCGCTTTCAAAAAATCTTCACAGTATATTATTACGAACTAAATAAAACGTCCTTTCGCGGCGGTTCTCAGATATTATTATTTTACAAATCTAGTGGTGTCTTTTCACAATGCAATGTACAAATAAAATAAATCGTCCTTTTGCTGTTTTTCTAACCAGAAACTAATAATTTCACCGACTCGATTATTTCAATGCAGAGCGACAACGGACACAGGTTACCCGTACGAGAGCCGGAGGCCGTATGCCGCCCGTCGCCCGCGCAGAGCGCCGCGGTCACCAAAATATTAACAAAACAGGAAATCGATAATTAAAAAACTCACAATGAGTCAAATGAAAATTCCTCGTGAGCGATTGTAGTGCAATTTAAGTTGTATTATATAAAAAAATGTATTCATGTAAGCCGCGTAGTTACGTAGTTTATCCATATTTTGCAGTAAAATCGATGTCCACGGTAATTTTTTTTTCTAATGAACTAGAAACTTTGCAAAAAAATCCTCGTAAGCAATTAAAGAATGAAGATTAATCTATAATATATATTTTTTTCGGTATTGTGTTTCAACGTTTTCCCGTACTTTATAGAGGTTGAACATACCCCAATTTCGCCAAATCGCCCCGGGTGTCACCTTAAGGAAACGACCCTTTCTGTTTAAAATTTTTATTTTTTTTGCGACAAAATATTTTATTTTATTTTACTTTTGGAACTTAAACATTATACATAAATAATAATATAAAAGAACTAAGGCTAATACGTCTCAACCAATAGTAAAACTTTCAATGAAAAACGTTTAAAGGTTTTCTTGTATGAAAACCAGAAGTTTTGTTAATTTGGTACCATTTTTTACAATGCAGTTTATTTTGGTTTGTTTCAAGCAGTCATGATTAAACGGAATCATTTAATTTTTGCTCTAATTACGCAAATTCTTGTGTTCTCAGTGGATCTATCGAAATAAATTGTTTATCCTCCCAATAAATAAGAGTACTTTGGTTAGCTAATGTATCGTTAACGCTAGCAATAAACAGGAACTGCTCTACGTTTTTAAAATTTAGTTTTTAGTAAATATTTTGTTATGTAAATGAATATAGACATTTGATTATGCTTAAGTTAACATTATTTTTGTAACTAATCAGTTACTACTTTAACTTTATAAAAATAGCAATTTTCAATATATGGAATTTAGCAGAGAGCCTTAATGATATCGCTGCGTCACGCGTTCGAACACGCGTTTCATACAAAACTGCAACATACGTATCGCAGGCGCGTTCGATAGGGACGTTCGGAATGCGCCAAGCGGAAATGAATTATGTACGGAAAATGTTTTGAAAATTTGTATGTTTGATTCTCTCTTAGTAGGTTTTATATAAATCTACGGGTAGATGTGCCTATTTGAAGATACGGACGTACGGTACGCGCGTTCGAACGCGTAACGCAGCGTTGCCACTTATTTAAAACACACTTACAAGTGACATGACAATTTTATTTATTTGTTTGTTTACACTTCAGCGCACACAGTAAAACAGTAAGAAATAAAATAAAAATACAGTGAGTTTAGTTATTTTTATTTTCATATTAAAAATTTTGCCCGTCTTATCACTGATGGTTTAGCCCTCGATGCCTTGTACATACGTGGCACCTGGGTGGCGATAAACGAGCAGTATTATCTTTTGTTAGGCTTTGGCCGCGGCTTGTCAGCACCCACTGGACAAAACCATGCCGCTAAGTGACCTAGTCGCATTCCGGCATGATATCTAGTTGAGGAGGATAGGTCTGAGTAATCGTGTTGCATCGGAGAACTCTTTTCTCGCTCTCTGAACAGTTTTCTGAGAACAAAACGTGCTCTAAAAATACTTCTTGATCACTGTATTAAAAACTAGTGACATAGTTCATAATGTAGCTACATGATAATGGGTATTAAGTAAACAAATTCATAAATTCGTTTTACGTTAAAGAATAACTAAATTGTACATACACGTCCTGAAAAAATATATTGTCAGCGATGAAATAAATGTATTGCAGTTATTACCATTTGTTTCAAAGTTCTTGAAAAGTACTGTTAATTCAACCCTCACTTCACATGCTCAACAAAATTCATTAAATATTAGCCCCATCCTCTTCAAAACTAAAAGGTAAACAAACATTTTATTCCTCTCCTCTCTAATGAGTTTCGCAAGGTTTTACAACATGGCAACTCATCCCACATGGTGTTCCCACATTTATGGGAAAACTAAACCGGAAGTAGATTAAGAAAGTTTCCGCTCGAATTTCGTTCAATGTAATGAGGTTTCCTTTATTTAAATTGAAGATGCGGATTAAGTTTTCGACTTGGTGAATACAGTTTGTATCTATTGTGGCTCAACTGGTTTCTGCCGTGGTAAGGCTTGCCTGGGGCTTGTTGCTATGTGAAAGTTTTAATTATGAAACGTGTTGGTTAATGGGGTGAGGATTTTTGTGAATCTAACTATAACTGTTTATACTTTCTGAAGGTTGTTTTCTAGTATTATTACCTACCATTAATCTTACTAATATTATAAATGTGAAAGTTTAGATATTTTTTTTTTATATTGTAAGGATAGGACGTTTGTCTTCCATGCCACCTGATGGAAAGTGCGCATGAAGACTATGGTGTTACACGTCCATCCACGAGAAACCTATTCACTCGACACTTAAAAGTTCCAGGTCCTTAGTAGTCAGGAAAAACAGACGCAGGCAGATTGTTCCACTCCTTGGCAATCCGTACCAAAAAGGAACTATCGAAGCGTTTTGTTCGACTTCTTGGTAAATCCACTATATAGGGATGGAAGTTCTGTCTACGTCTTGTAGTCCGGTGGTAAAAAGGGGTGGGTTCAATTTGGTCAAAAAGAGCACTCGCACACTCACCAAAATGTAGCCGATAAAATACTGTCAAACAAGCAACCTTACGACGATGCTCCAGCGTCTGCAATTTTTTATTTGTTATGGATGTTTGTTCCTCAATCACGGGAGAAAGGCTCAATGGATTTAGCTGAAATTTAGCATAGTGATAGTGTACACTGTACAGTCTAGAATAGCATGGAATACACATGGAATAGCTACTTTTTATCCCAATAATCCCGTGGGATACAAAATTGCGCGGGAAAAACCACGCGCAATAGCTAGTGCATACTAACTTTTAATTGCAAAGGGCAATGATATAATAATGGTCAGGTGAATGGTCAAGTGAATAATGGTCAAGGTTGCTGGTAAATGCTAGATGAGGGCGGCGGTGGAGAAAGTGACGTGGAAACCTTGGGGAAATAATTATGGCTGTATTTGTCCCATTAAGTTTTTAAATAAAATAACGGCTCTAGAGAGCAAACAACTAACATTTATTCAGTCTGTAATATTTTTTTGTCTAAAACATAAATTCCATAGTCAATCTTTCTTTGAAAGTCTCTACGAAGTTATTTGTTATCTATAAGATGGATTAAGTGCACCAAAAAGTTCTCTTCTTAGTTCCTTATGTACTTTTCCATCCCACTAAAAAAAAAACATAGTCTTTGCTGCCCGTTTGATTTGTAAATACATAGTTTCAAAATCAAAAATTGACATGGGTCTCCAATAATCTCAGTTCAACATCTAATTTGTGCGGTATATTATCAAAGTATGTAAAACAATTTTCGAATCTTAAATGTTCTTATAAATTAATTGAAATAAATTATCTTATTAAAGATCCCCGAAGATGCTTATTTTGTTTTGTTTACAAAATAATGTATCTTAACAAATAACTAAGACTTTCAAAAAAAAAGTTTATGAATATTATGATGCTTTGAAAATTTACCTAATAATAAAAAACAAAATAAAAATTTTGAAAAACCCACGACGTGACGTTTAAAAAGTAATTGAAAAAGAAAAAAATAATTTAAAATCCCCCAACTAAAATAATTTATGTGACGAGAGATAATTAACGTGAAAAGCTTTTTTAAAAGTTCACTTGATCTCACACAGAGTCGGCCATATTATGAACAACATACAATTCGCTTTCATAGCACTTCCCTACGCTTGCCTATTCGGTTCTCGAAGATGTAGATGTCGCAATAACATAGGTATTCAACTCCCTATGACCTTTATAAAAAGAGCAAGAAAATCCGTCGAGGGCTGCCATCAATATTTTAAAGGAAACTGAGTAAGCCTGGGCCACAGGGTTAACAGGTTGACTTTGGTCTAAAAAAATTGCTTATTTTGTCCTTATTCAAAATACATAAAACCCCTAAAAATGTAGTGAGGGGGAAACAAGTTAACTCAAGATATGGAAATCGCTGTCATGGGTTTTCAGTGTGGATGAATAACTCATAATATAATTGAAACTACGCGGAGTAAAATTAATGAAATATTAATGAGAATCATTATAAGGTTAAATGAATGTAAACTAACCGCGTTACTTTTATTTTAAATAATTATTTTGTAATTAAAATAGGCGAAATTCTTTATTAGGTTTGGCAATACTGAGTGAATGAAGAACGAAACTATGGTAATTGACTCGTTCAGTAAGTCAATCGATCTATTTGTTCACTCGTTTGTTTGGTTTCTTTCCTTGCGCTTGAGTATTCATACGGACTTCACGATTCTTCTATAAACGACTATTTTGTGCTTGCCTACTGGATCCCGAGAACCCGCATTACACGACGATTTTTGGTTTTTGTCATTGGACTTCTGATTTTGCATTTCGACATGGATCGCTGTATTAATTGTGGCATTGCGTTTGGTCGCTGTGCAGCTTTAGGCAGACGAGCTTTAGATGAAGAAACGCGTAATGTTATTCGTCAATGGCGTACACCCGATATGGTAAGTATCTTCCTGTTTGTATCTTTTAGTTCTTCTCTGACAAAATGTTTCATGTTAATTAATCTGCATAAATAATCATTTGAGTGAAATATTAACTTTTTTGCTGTTCGCTCTATTTGGGATATTATAGATCTCAACAATAAGAAAAAGAATAGCTTTCCAAAGTGATTCTAAGCTCACTTAACTTCTGTGTACACCTATAGACAAAATTATGGATATCTCAATTCCTCAACACTGGTTTGTCTTGAAAATTTCGGTGATGAAACATGATTATATTTTAAATAAAAAAAAGCAAATGTCAAGTTGTTAACACCGTGGCCCAGAAATGTATGGAGCAGGTTCTGTCTCCTTTCAATATTAAACTACAAAACGAATTCATTCAATGGCAGCCCCAGACGGATTTTTTTGCTCTTCTTGGTTTAAAATGGTTTGCAAACAAATATTTACTGCAGCGCCCCCTGGTGAGTTGTTACCGTAACACCTATCTCAGAACATGCGCTAATCAAATCCAAAGTGATCACTGAAAACAGCATTTAAATCGGACCAATGGTTTTGCAGATAAACGGTAACATTGGCTTTTACAAACAAATGTTTACTGCAGCATCCCCTGGTGAGTTGTTACCGCTACACCTATTTAAGAACATGCACCAATCAAATCCAAAGCGATTACTAAAAACCGCATTAAAATCGGGCCAGTGGTTCTGGAGATAAATGGTAACATTGGTTTGCACAAACACCCTCTCACCCCAAACGCATATACCGTCTCCGTTCCGTCGTGGGTAAAAATAATTACTTACATGCCATTTTAATCCGCTTGAAACTATATACGACGATATAAATTTCCTTAAAGCGAGCCTGACCGAGGTCCAATTAAAATTAGAAGCGACGGAAAATACGGTCAGCGGGCTACGTGATGAAGTTTTATCAATGCGTAAGGCTCGTTCGACAAGTAGGTCACCCGTGGCTTCTTATGTTAATATTCGTCGCGAAGCACATAATGCTTCAGTAGTAAGTTTTGAGTCAGCGAAAGTTGCTGACGTGAATGCGTCACCGTTCGTCGACGCTCGCTACCGGCGCGGGCGCAAGCGCTGCATTGACCGCCCCCCGCTCGCCACGCACCCCTCCCCGCCACCCCGCACTGCACGTGTGGCTGCTCCCGCCATAGAGATGTCGTCCCGCCCTTGCCCCGCGGGCCAACGCTCCTGCTTCTCAGCGCTGCCACGCTGACGCTGCGGCTAGTCAACCGGCAACGAAAATCGCAACGAAGAAACAGATAGACAAGGATAGCTTTATTAAAGTGGAACAATGGAAGAAAAAGCCGACCTCTCAGAATAAGTGCGGTACAGCACCGAACGGCAAAAATCTCCTGCTGCGCTCTGAGGTACCTACGACGCAATTGTACGTATTTCACGTGCACCACGCTTTCAAGGCTGAAGACGCGGTGGAATACGTACACGCGAAGACTGGACTAAACATGAGGGTCGAGTAGTTGGAGTCCCGCCACAAAGTCAGTTTCAAGTCCTTTGTGGTAAAAGTACCGACCGAAAATCTGTCAACCTGCATGAGAGAAGATTTCGTGTTTCGTGGTGTTTCAGGGTGTCGTGTTTCGTCGCTTCAGAGGACGTATACTCGACACAAAGACGCAGTCTATACGTTTTCAATTGTTACAGATCTCATTGTAAATATTGCCTGAAATAAATGAATTTATTTATTGATTATTATTATGTAGGTATGTATCTTTAAAGGCAACTAATCAAGGAGGTAATCTATTTCGGGCTCGCCTGACTAGTGATCATGCTTCATGAATATGTACGGGAGTTAAAAATCTAGTGATTCACATTTTCGAGGTTTCTTACAATCAATCAAAGTAAATGAATCCCTTAATATATAAAACAAATCTGTTGAAATTAATTATAGGTAAAGGGGGGGCAATTAATTATAGGCACGATCAAAGTACTTTGAAAAAAAATGTCCTAGATAGGGCTAGTTTTCCCCATTCGAATACTGAAAACCGTTTTTTATTTTGATTCATAGTTTTTCTACAAAAAATCTTAACATGTAAGAGAAAGCGTGCGCGTGACTTTTCACACTTCCAAAACGTGTGCGTCTAACGATCAGCCGAGAGATATAATAGATAAAAATAAACTTAGTAATATCATGCAACATAGATACTAAGTTGCATGATCTTGTGCGAGTTTTTGTCGATTCCTGGAATTATCTTTTCATTTCAACAGTTTCAGCAAGAAACATCAGCTATCTGGACAGTCTCGATTTACATGGGTGTTTCCACTACTTAATTCACAAACTCAAGCCTATTTAAAAATGATTTAGCGTGTTAGTTAAGGAAAATGCATATGGTAAGGAAAAACGTACGCGTGACGCGTGCGATGCATGCTTCAATCCACTCAAAGTAGTAAAACATTGCAATATACTGTTTCTGTCATACTCAGGGGTGCTTACGCGGTAATGCGTTCTTTTTTATCCTAAAACACGACGTAGAGACTTATGTGTTGCTAATATCTAACTTACTCTGTGTAGCGGCATGGCTTTCTTGAGCAATACCTCCTAGCGGAAAAGGTCGCGCGCTCGCTCTTCTTGAAATATTTAGAATTTCTTTATGGATAAAATGTAAATCCAAATAAAAAAAAATTTTAAGTTAAACGGGGAAAACTAGCTCTCTCTGGAATATTTTTCTTCAAAGTACTTTTTAGCACCCTGTATAAACTATTCAATTGATATACATCTTCAACACGATATACATTTTTGTTTATATACTGCGTTTATTAGATAAAAAAGCGAGTTAATTTATAAAAGTGTGTATTCAATACAAAAATACACGTTAAAGGTGATGAAAAATTTACTCAAACGCAGACAAATACAGTGCGCAAACTTTCAGTTAAAAAATTATTTATTTTTGCAGACTCAACAAATATTTTTACCATCGTATACTTTACCAATTCAATTAAGTATTGCCAGTATAAAAACAAGCCATTGTAAAATAAACCTTTGATGTTCGACGTCGGGTAACATGCTGGTTAAAAATACCGGTAAAATACCGGTATTGACATATTCAGTGGATATGCCTCGGGGTTTATTATTTGAACCAGCCGGCAGTAACGATAACATTTTTTTTATAGTAATTGTATTAAATAAAGGTTTTATTTTTAAAGAAAAATACTTGGTAAGAGAATTAGGTATAATAAATGTTTTTCTTGAAATAGAACAACGAAACTTAAACGAACGTAATAATTTTTTTCATAATCGAACGACCTAAGTCTAATATATGGCTATGAATATATTTATATGTTATTAAACAGGTACATTTGTACTATCGAACCAACTGAATCATGACCCACAACAAGCTCATTTTGGCAAATCGCCTATATGCTAAAATTAAAAAAGTTTTATTCATCTTAGGAATTTCACAAAACACTTGATGAAGTCAGTCATCACATACTTCGGCTTTAACTAGTTGTTGATAGTTCTTAAATAAGATATTACAGTAGAACAAGAGACGAAAACAGCCGGCGGAAAAAAAAACTCTTGGCATTCTTTTCCAGTCAGAGTTATTAAAGTAATACAAATAGGTACAGTACAAATTGACCGAGACATAAAAAGAAAAACAAACACAAGACAGCTAATTGTGAGAGCCAATGTAATGCCACAACCAAATTGCTCACGTAGTAGGTGCAATGAGCTATGGATGCACAATACGAACATGACAAACTGGGACCAGAGTATTTGAACAAGAATGGAATTAAATAGTCATAGTTCTACTTCGAGTAGGTCGAAATTCGCTTGAAGATAAGTTTGCTTGGTGACGAACTTGTTACCATTACTTTCAACACTGCCATATTAAATTACATAACAGTACCATATTGATGTACAGAATTCGTAAAGTATCTAAAAAGTCATAAGTGCATTATACGCGATAGACCTTACAAGTTTGTCAGTTTCAAACGAATTTTTAGCGAAATGGGTCATGATTCAGTTTGCTCGTTGGTACATGGCCAACGTGCGGGTTTACGGGATACCGAAATCTATGATATACCGTATTATTTCTCAGTACACGTTAGGTATATGCATATTGTGTTGTGTACAATATTATTATGATTTGTTATCATCTGCCACACATCTTAATTAATATGATTACTAAAAGTAGGCCTTACCTAGTTCGTTCTCTATTAATTTTGCATCAAATAAAATATGTTAAAAATGTATTAGATTGATTAAATGCAATATTGTCTTAAGTTTTCGCGATTCATACTATTAAATAAAATACTTTTTAACCGGATTTATTGCGTATATTTACATTTTAAATTTTGACTCGACGTTTCGGTGTCTTTGTCTTTGGTGTCTGACCACGGGGTCTGCAAAGACACCGAAACGTCGAGTCAAAATCTAAAATGTAAATATACGCGATGAATCCGGTTAAAAAGAGTTTTATTTGATTTAATGCATTTATCCAAATACTTGCTATTGAAGTATAAAATTTATTTTCAATAAGAGCTTTTAATACATACTTACATACTTAAATAAAACTTACAACCGAAAAACAAATACTTTATTACGTCTTACTTAAAACGCAGCCTCTCTATATACCATTAAGCCTCCAGGAACGGCTCATAAAGCCTGAACAATAGTATCTAATAGCTAACATTAACATCTGCCCATTTACTAACATTTTACTAACGGGAGTACACGAGAAACTAAATTTTACCGCAGGCCAAATGGACTGGGCGCACGGCGCGGTCAAAAGCCACGGTTTTAGGGTATGTTTTGTTTACAAATGAATTTCCTAGTACCTATTGTTTGAATAATGTTATTTGATAGCTACTTTTGTAAATTATTTTAGTATTTGCTACGAAATAAAATGATGTTGCCAGATTCACTCGCATTTAAATATGACTGCGGTGATGTCGAATCTATAATAGAATCGATTTGTTAATGAATCGTTCGGATTACCTCCTCATTAGGATCAGAGACACGGTGCTTTCACTAAATTTCGTTAGTATCACTAAGATATAGATGGCGCCGTTTATCAATATATATAAAACTGTTCCGTTACTGACTGAGTGACTGAGGTACTGAGTGACTGAGTGACTGAGTGACTGAGTGACTGACAGACAACGTACAGCCGTAACTACTGGGCGTAGAGAGCTGAAATTTGGAACATACATTCTTTAGGGGATGTAGGGGTGCACTAAGGAAGGAATTCCCGAAATTCCCACGGGAACGGGAATAATTGGACTTTTTAGTTTGTATGAAAAATCTTATTCCTTGAGTGCACGGATATGATACTTGGCATAAAAGTTCTTCAAAAATAGACTGGTAGTGCTATGAAAGGAATTCCCGAAATTCCCACGGGAACGGGAAATATATGATGTTTTAGTTTGTATGATAAAATCTTATTCTTTGAGTGTGCGGATGTGATACTTGGTATAAAGGTTCCTCAATAAGTGTCTGTTTGTATGATGGAAGGAATTCCCGGAATTCCCACGGGAACGGAAAATAGGACTTTTGAGTTTATGCGTGTACGAAGTCGCGGGCAAACGCTCATGGATCAATAATAGTCAATAGCAATGGCAACATGATTGTATCTTTGGATCGATAGCGATACCCAACATCGGCATTGATTTTTGCTTTTTCTTCAAACACATTTGTGTTGTTTTTAATGATGTATTTTGATTATTTATAAAAAGTTATAAGTTGTGCAAATAAAACCAATAATTAAAAACATAAAATATATTATTTACTTACAAAGAAATGAACATTTACAATATCTTTTATTTATTTTTTTACAAATAAAATAAAGACAATTAGTTAAATAAATCAACACTGCAGTTCTGAAACCGTTCAGTATTATACCTAAAAAAAATATATGAAATTTCCTTATAGGACAAATAAATATTATACCTCGGTAACTGTTCTGTGTTATCAAATACTAAAATAATATATTTCTACTTTGAAGAATAATAATTTTCTGCAGAGAAAACCACCATGCTACTTATATTGTAACGCGTAAGACCAAAAAGTTCTACAGTAAATAACACTTATAAGGATTTTCTTTTAGTTATTCGAAATTTAATGGTTTTTGATATCTAAGACAGCCACTCGATCACTGTTATATCACTCTGAGTAGCGAACCACTCACTAACCAATCTTGACCGGTGCACAGAACAATTATCTTTAATAAAATATATTTGTCCCTCTGGATAAACATTTCGAGCTGTTGGAATCATGACCTCTTGTAAAATTTCCAAATATTTTTCTGTTTTCATACGTCCGCCTTATTTGACTAGTTCTCCTGGGCCCATTGACGACATCCAGCCCCAATAAACTTTAAAATAAAATTACATAAGCTTAATTTACTCTGCATAATAAATTATAAAATAATATTTTAAATCATTATTAAATAACTAACCTAATGTGCTTCTACCACTGGTTCTCAGGGGTAAAACATTTTGAGGGTTATATTTTTCGCCAGGTCTTCTACTAGGGCGAATCAAAAAAGTTCTTAGTATGAATACAAAAAAAAAAAAAAAATTTCTACGTTTACTCCTTCTAATCTAATACACTTAGAATACCGCATCTCCAACTTTCTTATTCCTTCCGCAAAAAAAAACATTTTCTCGACTATTAAAAAACTCCTCTACGGCAGTCATAACCGCGTCATCATCGTCAAATTTAGTTCCACGAATATACACTCGGGCTAAGTCAGGAGAATATGGTGGGTGATCAAGGACTTCGAAGCCAGTCTTTCAGTCAGTATTTATACAGTACAGTATTTTTCGTTCATCATGTCCGATTGAAAACTTTTCTCGTCACTAAAAATCACAATATTGTTTTCCACTTAAAATTTAAATAATTTGATGCAAATCTAATCATTGATTGACGATGAGGCTTCACTTAGGACAATTTTTTTGGCTGGCTTATAATGATGAATCCCAGCTAGAGGTGATGCGTTAATGAAAATTAACCCTGTATAAATACTGCTATATTTTAACAGATACGTTTTTTTATAAATAAACTTTACAATTTGCGACTGCTATGGGTATTGTTACCGCAATCACATGTTTGCATGAATATGTTTACTTGCATATACCTGGGTGTATTTTGTGTGATATGTAAATACGCATTTTCAAATAAAATATAGTAGGTAAATATGCATGTCCGTTGTTTGGGGCTATGTGGCGTTGGATAAATTGATGCCAAACAAATTGTAAAAAGCCTTTTTCATATGGGTACAGAAGGCAGTAGATCAAGCGTTCCAAACCTGTAAAAAAATTGAAATTGAATCTGAACTCTATGCTCAGGATATTAAGTTGAAAATTGATTGGGGAAATTTGACAGGTTGGTGACACTTGATCTGCGGGTTTCTGTGCCTTACTAAATGTGGTCGATGTTAATGCGCTGGCTTAGGAAAGCAATAGCTTTAAATTAAACTTGTTTTTTCGCGCGGTTTTACCCGCGCAATTTTCAATCCCGCGGGAATATCGAGATAAAAAGTAGCCTATGTGCTATTCCAAACTGTACACTGTCACTATGCCAAATTTCATCCAAATCTATTAATCCATTCTGCCGTGATTGAGGAACAAACATCCATACATCGATCCATCGAAACATTCACATTTATAATAGGGGAACCTGTTGTACCTTGACACCCTTTGTACCTAGAGCCACTAAGATTTTTTTAATGTTCGCGACTTTTTTTCGTCTCTTTGTCTATGGCATAGTGAACTTTGACAAGACTAATCAAAATAAGGTTAGTTGCAGGCGGCCATTGCATCGCGTTTGCGTGGGAGATCAGTTTAACGTTTTCGCCGCCAAAAAGTAAGTTATTTAATATTTTTCATTTCTTTTATTACTTCTGTTATTTACTACATATATTTTTTAAACCATTTGATTTAAACAAGTACTTTAGCCAAGTTTAGAATGTAGTATGCTTATTTGAGTTAATTATAATCTCCATATTTACATGTGCGAATAAACATAAAAGGGTAAGGGTGTTGTACCTTGACCATAGTAAAGGAGTTGTACCTTGGTCATATGGTCAAGGTAGATACATTCAAATGTGTCCTTGGTAATTATGTTTAAGAATGGACATATTTATTATTTTGTTGTTTTTTATACAGGTAAAATGCCCCGTAGCAAAAACAACATCAAACGGACTCCTATTTCTAAAACAGTACTTTCTAGTGCTATTAATCTAATTAAAGAAAAAAAATTCTCATTAAGAGGGGCTGCAAAACATTTTAACTTGTCAAGGTCTACTTTAAAGAGGCATTATGAAGACTGCTTGAGGACTGGTAAAAATGCGAGCGACCTTCATGATAATTTAGCCGTGAAAAAAGTTTTTACATGTGACGAAGAGCGCTTGCTTGTGGATTACATACAAGAAGCAGCAAAGTTACAATATGGGCTTACTCTAAAAGGCGTAAAGAGGTTAGCATATGAGTTCGCGACGAAAAACAATAAAAAATATCCAGCACAATGGGACAAAGACCAAATGGCTGGGGAGTTCTGGTTACGTCTTTTCCGTAAACGACATCAAAATCAATTAGCTTTACGCAAGCCTGAAGCCACTAGCCTTGCCCGTTCTACAGCATTTAATAAACAAAATGTGCAATTGACTTTTGAAAATTACAAAAAAGCTTTGTCCAAATGCCCACAATTAAGAGCGATTGATATTTGGAATGTGGATGAATGTGGCATTTCAACAGTCCATGTTCCACCAAAAATATTAGCAGCCAAAGGTGTCAAACAAGTTGGTGCAATGACAAGCGGAGAAAAAGGGAATACCGTGACAATGATAGCTGCAATAAATGCAGGAGGTGGATTCATTCCTCCTATGCTCATATTTCCGCGGGTAAATTTCAAGGATTTTATGCTTGTTGGAGCTCCTGATGGAACTGTTGGTGGAGCTAATCCTTCTGGATGGTCTAATGAAGCGTTGTTTCTACAATTTTTCAAACACTTTGTTCAATATGTAAAACCATCAAAAGATTATCCAACCATTTTACTACTTGACAATCATGAAAGTCACATTCAAATACCAGTTATTGAATTAGCCAGAGAAAATAGCGTTATCCTTGTAACTTTCCATCCACATACGAGTCATAAATTTCAACCTTTGGATAAGACTGTATTCGGTCCTTTTAAGAAATACTTTAACAATGCAGCAAATGAATTAATGTTCACACCCGGTCATGTGGGTAAACCACTGACAATTTATGATATTGCCGGTCTTGTTGGAAAAGCTTTTCCACAATCTTTTACTCCCTCAAATATTATTCAGGGTTTTAGAAGTACAGGATTACACCCACTAAATGAAAATATATTTGGAGAACATGAGTTTATGCCATCAAACGTGACTGGTCGACCCTATCTTGTAAGCGAAAACGAGCCTCATGCTGGGACCTCATCTGAAAAAGCAATTGAAATTCTTGAACAGCCAGATTTTAACGGACAACATCTTCCTGGAGAATCCACTCAAAAATGCAAAGAAATTCTTGAAACCTCGTTGCAAAAAAACACATCAGGATGTTCCAATGTTGTAACGCCATCTATGATTAGACCACACCCAAAAGCTGAACCAAGAAAAGAAGTTCGAAAAGGCAGACAGAAAGGAAAGTCAAGGATTCTAACTGACACTCCGGAAAAAAATGAAATAGAAAGAATAAAGGCAGCAAGACAAAATAAAAAACTTAAAATAGATAAGAAACTAAAAGTCAAGAAAAAAATTTTGAAAGAAGAATCAGAAACATCAGAAGATGAAAACGAAAGCTTTTCTGTGCGAGATTCAGATGCTTCAGAAGGGTTTTTATCTTCTGAGGAAGAACCATTAAGCAATTATTTTGAGGGAAATAAAGAGAATAGTCACGCAAACAATTTTGAAGATGGTGATTACGTTATATTTATATACGAAGGTGAATACTTTGTTGGCCAAATAGTGTCCGGCAGTAAAGAGGGTGCTCTTATAAAATCCATGAAGAGATCGCTAAAAAACTGGAAATGGCCAGAAAAAGATGATCTAAACTTATATCAATGGTTAGATATTAAGGAAAAAATAAAAAGTCCAAAAAAAACTAATTCCAAGAGGGAATATTACTCAGTTCCTGAAATGAATAGATACTCGGAGTTTATTGATTAATTAAGAAACGCTTAGTCCAAATAATAGTCATTACAAAGAGAATAAAGACTTGTTGCCAATGTGATTAAAATGTTTAAGTTAGGTGTTACGAAAAATACTGATGTTATTGATATATATTTTGTTAATTGATTTGTCATAGATATTAGATAAGCTTAAAAAGATAATTATAGATGTGTTCAACCTTTAAATAATAAAAATGTTTGCTATTTGTCGAGAAATATGGATTTTATTTGATGAGTTCTAACTATGACCAAGGTACAACAAAGGCGGATCTAGGTACATCACCACTGTTGTACCTTGATCAACATTCCAATATTTTTTTTAGTTTATGTAAAACCTGTAAAATTATGATTTATGCTTTTGTTTAATTTTTATTTATTAAAACATTAGTACGTCTAACAGCTTAAATTTGTGTTATCGCAATAGCTGTGACCGTTTTTTTTTTTTAAATCGTTAAGTGAAAAAGTGTCCAAGGTACAACAGGTTCCCCTATACTTAATATAATATTTAATACTAAAATACATTACTGCTGGATCAGTAATATTAGGCTGCAGACCTTATAGAGAAGGTAGTCAAAAAAAAACAAAAAATGAAGCGGATGTATTTTCCAGCGTCACTCGGATTAGTTCCCTTCATAAAAACCCATATCCAATGGTAATCTTCCATGCTGGATTGGGAGCGAAAGAAAAACATAGAATGTACCAGCTGCTTCTCTTCCCGGGCATACTGTAAAAGTCAGTTAAGGGACAGAGGTTTTGTTGGCGTTTTTGCGGGCGACAGGCTGACTCCCTGTCACTGCAATAGTCTCTTCCCATCATTGTAAAACCTCCAAAGTCGAACGTAACAACAGATGGTCTTATAACCTCTGGTGTTCTGCCTTCCCCATAAGGAATACAGGCGTGAAGTTATGTATGTATGTATGTAAAGAGTTATTCTAAGTTGATCCTACACGAAAAGAAAATTGCTGGTTTTCATCAGATAAAAATATCGGTCTGTAAAACTTCTATGCTGGACTGGGAGCGAAAGAAAAATACAGAATGTGCCAGCTGCTTCTCTTCCCGAGCATACTGTAAAAGTAAGTTAGGGACAGAGGTTTTATTAGAGGTTTTTTTTTGGTAGGCGATAGGCTGACTGTCACTGCAATAGTCTCTCTCCACCATTAAAATGCCGCCAAATTCTTCAAACGTGACATCAGATGGCTTGATAGCCTCTGGTGTTCTGCTTACCCTTTAAGAGATACAGGCGTGAAGTAATGTACTTATGTATGTAAAACTTAATAGTACGAGATCGAATGAAAGACATTGTTACCGTTTCATTATGCAACCATCAATCACTGTTCCGTTACTGACCGAGTTACTGAGTGACTGACAGACAACGTACAGCCGTAACTACTGGGCGTAGAGAGCTGAAGTTTGGAACATACATTCTTTAGAGGATGTAGGGGTGCACTAAGGAAGGAATTTCCGAAACTCCCACGGGAACGGGAAATATAGGACTTTTTAGTTTGTATGAAAAATTTTATTCCTTGAGTGCACGGATACGATACTTGGCATAAAGGTTCTTCAAAAAGTGACTGGTTGTTTTATGAAAGGAATTCCCGAAATTCCCACGGTAACGGGAACTATATGATGTTTTAGTTTGTATGATAAAATCTTATTCTTTGAGTTCACGAACGTAATACTTGGTATAAAGGTTTTTCAATAAGTGTCTGTTTGTATAATGGAAAGAATTCCCGGAGTTCCCACGGGAACGGAAAATAGGACTTTTGAGTTTATGCGTGTACGAAGTCGCGGGCAAACGCTCGTTTTTAATAAAACTGAACATCGCATTACATGACACAATAGTTAAGTATTTTTGTAATTTAGTTTTTATCATTAATTTAAATTGTAAACACTACAGAGTTTACCTTATTAATTTAAATGTACCTATGGGAGCTTATCCGACATACCTAAATATCCGAACTAAAAACATTAGTAAGGCAAAAATTAGAAAGTTTATTTGAAAGTATGTAATAGTTTTACTTTGTTTCAATTTAAATCAAAAGGCATGCTGTGTAATCACAGTGTTTTATTTAGTTGCATAATAAGCCTACAATCGTTTAAAATTATTATTTATTATTTTATACTTTATTACACACAATAACATTAGTATAAACTTTATTTTTATTCCTTCCATGCTGGACTGGGAGCGAAGGAAAAACACAAAATGTGCCAGCTGCTTCTCTTCCCGGGCATAATGTAAAAGTCAGTTAAGGGACAGAGGTTTTATTAGAGGTTTTTTTTTGTAGGCGATAGGCTGACTGTCACTCCAATAGTCTCTCTCCATCATTATAATGCCGCCAAATTTGTCAAACGTGACATCAGATGGTTTCATAAACTCTGGTGTCCTGCCTATCCCTTACGGGATAAAGGCGTGAACTTATGTATGTATGTATTTTTATTAAAGATGAAGCCCGCTTTTGACCTCAAGTAAGATGAGGAAGTAAGTGAGGTTGAGGTTGATAATGAAAGCACACGGGCCTAGGAAAGAACTGGCTCTTCATAAAATATTGCCGGAACACATCACCACCGGAGCGGTAACATAAGGCGGCAGATTTTATATAGATATAAAGTCAGCCAGTCGGACTAATAAATAAATAATTTATTTAGTTGTTTTTTTTAATACGACACTTTCTAGAACAAACAGTTTTTCACTTTGAATTTCATATTTTAGTTAAACAAAACGCATGAAAAGCAAAACTCATTAATTATTTAAAATAAAAACCACCTTAAAACACAGAGTTTTCGAGCACACCTATCTTTTTGCGACCTATTTAACTTGAAAAGCATAATTAACAAAGTCCGTAAGTCACTCTAATCTCATAACGGCCCTTTACTCCTTTCAATTCAAAATGCGCAAGCATACCGACGAATGAAACATTTATAACGATGATCATTCATAATGTTACCCTTCCGTCACTCTCACTGGTACAGTCAGCCATAATATGGTGCACCACTCTAAGGTAAATTTCCACTTCCAGATTCATATATGTAGTGCCTCTCCTGGGCTACGGGTTCACTGGCTCACTGTCACGCCAAGCACCAGGTAATGTCAGACTGACCGTTCCACGCTACCCACACGGACATGAGACAGTGTACAGTATCTACTTAGCAGATACACAAACACTACAATATAGATAAATAGTTACTTACCGCATATTAATATCAAGAAAACTGTTCGTGTTGCCTACGGACAGTAGAATTAGCTTCATGACGTAGCTGAAATGCGTTTCAAACATCAACCTCTTGTCATTTAAAGTACTATGAACTATTATTTTACTTTTCGTTGGTCGTATCGGTTACTCATAACAGTCCGTTGAATATTAAAACCCACCATAAGTATTTAACTGACAACTTATTGCCATCTTTTAATCCAATGAACAAAATGATTATTGTTAGATAATTAAAATGTTCTATTTCTTTATATTGTTGTCTATTTGTCAGGTACGATTTAAACCACTGGTGAGTGGTGCCTCAAACGCCTATGCTATACAATTTATTAAGCAGTATATTATATTGAACTTTATCATACGCTTTTGTCATGTAAAGTAGGATACCTATTGCATAGTCTTTGTTATTTATTATGTTTAGAGCTTCTTGAATATATTTAAGTAACGTTTCAATACTTATTAATTAGGCTTTATTCTTTATGATACGTCTCTTTCAGAGATATCTATTGTGTACCGTATTGTAAATTTCAATGACAAAAAAAATAAAACAAAACTGGTTAACTACTTTCTTGGCTCACTGTACCTCACTGGTGCCTACCGCTTCATTACAAATCCAAAACTTTAGCAACCTACTACTTAAATGATTAATACGAAAGGACAAAGGGAGTCCGAAGCGTTATCTACAGGAACAAAGAAAGGGCATGTCTATTCATATATCATAAGCAGGTTTGACCCTTCCTTTAGTTTATCTTCCTCAGTGCGAGTGACGTTTTTTGGTGGAAGTGTATTTACTGGTATGGAAAGGAAACTCGTAATTTAATGATTATTTTGTGGTGATATCAACGCGTGTTCGACACCTACTTATTAAAGTAAAGACGAATATTTGTTTAAAAAATGAATAACATGACTTCTTTGTCTTTGTATCAAATTACTGCACGTTAATATTGATGTTTTGAACAATATTTTAGAATTGATTCCGCCAATTCGATTCTTAGATTCACATCACTTACGTGACATCTCATACTTTATACAATTCGTATTAGCGCTTTTATTAAAAAAAATTAAGACATGCTGAAATCAATTCTTAGTTGAAGTTTTTCCTTTAAAATAGCAAACTGTTTAAACATGATAGTTAAAGCAAACTAACTCAAATACTAACACAAAATAAACTTTCTAAAATTGTAACAAACATAGCTTCCAGGGTTTATTTTGTACAATAAAGTATCTTAAATCTAACTGACAGTATTCTTCCTGTATTCCTAACAGGTACAACTCTTCCCTTAAACTAAGTACAGGGCTTTATAAACTTCACCTCTTTGGCTCGCAGAGTTTGACGCCTCGAGCCATAAAAGAAACAAGCACAACAGAACTTGGTGGTTTTCCTAGGAAACAAAGAACAACTGAAATTAAATATTCTCAAGTAAAAGAAGCGAAAGAACACTATAGAAAAAGTTTACGTTAAATAAGTGGTCTGATATATTGTATCCTAGAAGTGTGAAGTTTTATTTTTCATTTTATACCTTTGTCTAACTGGATTTATCGCATTTTAATTTGGTGCTGAATAGCTTAAGCAGGATGGAGAGCAAAATGTTTTTTGCCGAAAATATTATATTTAAAATAGAATCATATTAAATAGGTATAGAAACAATACTTTTAAAACTTTTAAATTGACGACCACTTTGGCGATGGGGTAAACCTATCTGCCTCAGACGCTAGTGGTTGCGGGTTCGATTCCCGCACGGAACAAGAAAAAAAAAAATGTTCCGTGTCTGGGTGTTTATCTATTTATGTATTTATATTCTAGGTTCCCCCCTAGTTCGCTATATGGTATCCCATAACACAAGCTATGCTTACTTTGGGGCCGTGTAGTTGGTGTGATTGTCTGGGGATTTTTTTTTAAATTTATAATTACAAAGACTTGTGTTATGGATCCTTGACAGCGAATAAAGAAACTAAGGAAATATATGGTCAAATGAAAAATAATTAGCTTCCATGCTGGACTGGGAGCGAAAGTAAAACGTAGAATGTGCTAGATGCTTCTCTTCCCGGGCATATTGTAAAAGTCAGTTAAGGGACGGAGGTTTTAAAGGCGATTTGTGGGCGTTAGACTGACCCCCTGTCACTACAATAGTCTTTCTCCATCTTTATGTTTCTATGCATCTCCATCCATCATCTAATACCTTCAAATTTGTCAAACGTGACATCAGATGGTCCTATAACCTCTGGTGTTCCGCCTACCCCATTAGGGATACAGGCGTGACGTTATGTATGTATGTATGAAAAATAAATTTAAATAAACATAAAACATTCACGATTTAACGGCTAATATCTGTCTTTACCACACAACTACCACTAAGTTTCAAACCCAGGTATAGATTTCAACGTTTTCACCAATCACCATATTCTACAAACAAAAATCCCAAAACGAATTCACAAAAACGTAATTTCCGAAACTGCAGTAGCAATTCAAAATAGCCATTGGCAATTCACAGCCATTGTAAAACCTTTTGCCGAAATTCAAGTCACGGAATTCTGGATGAGCCGTGTCCAATAGATGACTGCTCATCCCGGATCAATCGCCGAACGGAGGTATTCTTAATGGAGATTTTACACGTGATTTCCGGATACTCGTAGTACCTGGTTGAACGGATATGGTTACCGACAACGCACCTGTTTACTGGTGCCATTAGGCGAATTAGATCAACCTTTTTGCGGTTGGACGGTGGAATTACGGTGTCAATTGGGCTTTTTAAGGGTAAATTGATGGTTAGTTAAATGGTTCTTTATGGTATATATAATTTATTTATATATTTTTTTAATAGGATTTAACTGTTTGCATTTTGACAATTTTCTTAATTTTCTGATGGGATCAAAAGCAAGTAAACACACGCTAATTTACTCGATGATATTTTAACAGAAATATTTTATCTTAATAAATATATGCATGTTCCATTTTTAAAATGGGACGCGAATAAGTGAACTAGATACCGCAATCTGCAGAAAAACACAGCAGATACTTTTATTCTAATATTAGCATGTGGCCATATACGTGATCTTTCTAGTATTCAAAAATGTATATTTTGTTTTTGAAAATGTATGCATGTATATTTGTTACTCTCTGACTCTAACACCGTAAAGGTAACAAATTATAGGAAATATTATAAACAGCGTAAAATAATACATAAATACTTTTTATTTCGATATTGCATGAAGGTAGGGATACAAATAAACTATTTTTCAACCGACTTCTAAAAAGCAGGAGGTTCTCAATTCGTCTGTTTTTTTTTGTGTCTTCGTTACACGATATTTCGGACAATTATGAATCGATTTTAAAAATTCTTGTTTTATATGATAGCGAATACTTCATAGTTGGTCCCATATAAATTTTATCGAAATCGGTTTAGTGCTTAATTGATAATTTGAAATTTTTGAAAAAATATTTATGATTTCGGAGAATGTTTACATTTTGCCAAAGTTTTGACGTGAAGTCGGTTTTTTAATGCCCTGCATTCGTTGATTATCAAATGTAAATGTATGTAATTATTAATGCCCCAAGTATGTATAAGACCTGAACTGTGATTTCACAGCAGGCAAATCTTAGTGATTTAAGATGTGTTATGGACTGTGATTACATTAAGTGTTTTTAAATACATACATACGTAACTTAAAGCTTGTATTTCTTATGGGGTAGGCAGAACAGCAGAGGCTATAAAACCATCTGATGTCACTTTTGACACGTTAAGAGGATTCTTTATGATGGAGAGAGACTATTGCAGTGATAGGTGGTCAACCTATCGTCCACAAAAATGCCAATAAAACCTCTGTCCCTTAACTGACTTTTACAGTATGCCCAGGAAGAGAAGCACCTGGCACATTCTATGTTTTTCTTACGCTCCCAGTCCAGCATGGAAGCAGTGTTTTTAAAATAAATAAAAATGTAAACCAAAGATTATTTATTGGCATAATTTATAAAGAAAACCGTTTCATATCATAACTGCTATAATTAATTTAAAGTTGCAAGCTAAAACACGAAACAATTCATTGAAAATTTTGCTCAGAAATATCATTATGCGAAAATCTGCCACGTCAGTGCTAGGGCTAAACATGAATGACGTTATTCGCTTTCTCTAGCCGGACAGGCGGAGATTTCCCGCTTTTTTTCTTTTAACAGGTGATGGATTACTTGGTGTTTTCTTGTGTAATTTCCGGGACACTAATTGCCCCGGGCATCCGTCACGTTCCCGGGGAAAAAAAGAAAAACTCGCTGAGTTTCAGTGTGTTTTAGTTGCGAGGTTTTCATGGAGAACTTATTCTTTTACGTTGTTGTTAGGTGTTTTGTATTAATTAGTGATGTTGTGGGAGTATTTAAGGTTAAATGAAGAAAAAGTTTATTTGGTCTTTGTTTACGGGTATTCATTTGTGTTATTTGTTTTGTTTATACTCATTTGAAATTAACTCAAATGGGAGATAAAAATAATCAATCTTTGTGTAGAGTATGTGACAGCTGAAGCTTGTGTTATGATAATCGCGAAATATATCCCGTTATTAAAAAATATGAGGTTTTAAAGGCGTTTTTGTGGGCGATAGGCTGACCCCCTGTCACTACAATAGTCTCTCTCCATCTTTATCATACCTCCAAATTTGTCAAACGTGACATCAGATGGTCCTGTAACCTCTGGTGTTCTGACTAACCCATAAGAGATAAAGGCGTGACGTTATGTATGTATGTATGTATAAAATATGTGTAAAAAATTTATAAGAAAGTTACAAATTCACTTAAGACTTCAATTAAGACTTGAAACTTAAAATTACTTTTCATAAAATTCAATGTTCCAGCATCAATTTAAAAATATTTTTTATAAGACCTAATGAAAAGTCACCTTTGGAAGCCAGACGTAGTTTCTAGACCAAAATTTGCATGAACTGATAATAAATTTGCACATTACTTATTCAGCTCGCTTAGGTTGATCCATGAAAAATTCGGTGCCAGCGATTTAAATATTGGTATTTTAAGTTGCTTTGATCGAATATTCGATTTTTGAAATTATAAGCAGGTAATGTAGTAAAAAATATACAGTGCCATAATAAAATATACAGGGTTGAATTTTTGAATGCCCCCTGGAGGGAAGGCACTAGAAACATTATGTATAGCAAATTTTACTTCAAAGAAACATTCCTATCTTGCTTTTTCATTTATTGAAAGCTCAAGTACCACAGAAACCCCAGAAACTTTAAAAACTGATTTTAAGATGGTTACCATGAATGCTATTACATGTTGAAGCAGTGGTTATGTGACGAGTTTATAAACTTGTGGTGCGTTTTTGGAGAACGCTACCGTACGACAAATGCAGTGGAAGCGTGCCATACAACAAGCTTAACAAAACAATAAAAAAAGCAGCCTAATATTATAAATAAATAAATATTTCTGACACTCACACAACATTATCTAGCCCAAATTAAGTTTCTTAAAGAACTTGTGTTATGGATACTAGATAACTGATTTATTTAAGAAATATATAAACATACATATTGAATAAATACATATTATTTATTAGAATAAACTTAAATATATAAACATCCATGACTTGACGACTAATACCTGTGTTCATCACACAAATGACCGTCGCCGCCGGGATTCGAACCCAGGACCTCTGGCATAGAAGGCAATTTATGTTACCGCTACACCAGCCGGTCGTCATATTATCGAGTTGTTAAAAGTGCTATATATACTGACGCCTCTTATTTCAAAATAAGATCATAAAATTGAAAATGAGAAACGAAGTACTCGACGTCATTCAAAGGAGGCCATGCTTCGAGAAGATTTTTTTCAGGACGCAACCATGGAGGTAGTGACCGGCCAAATAACTGTTGGTAATTTTTTAGAAATTATTATTTTTTATTAAACTACTCAACTACATTCTGTGATTCAACATTTGTGATATAGGACTACATGGTCGCTTCCGTGTACCAAGTCCATTAAAAGATTAAAAAAAAAAACATTTGCGATATACTTATAAAAATATTTTTTTAGTATTGTCGATAAGAGATTAGTTATTGCGATAAAGTATTCTGAAATTATTGATCTTTTTAAAAATATTTATCAATCCTGAAGAAAGTTTTAAAATTGATTTTTGTATACTAAGCAGTTTAATTTATAATTTCAATCACTTTCATAGATACACGTAGTTAGTATTTTAAATATTACGGGGCGTATCCTCCATTTTTCATTACCGAGGACGATGGCACTTGATTTGTGTCATCTGGCCCGTTAAACATATCACCGGGCCAGTTAAAACTTTTTTCTTCGATGTGGCCCAGTGCCGGGCTAAGCCACCGGGCCAGATGGTATACACTCATTGAAAGTATAATTTCATGAAAAATGTCAAGAATGCGTAATTTCGTTAAAATTAAAGTTTACTTTTATTTCTCATAAGAACGAATGATTTTGTTAATTTCAAAATTAGATACATTTGTACAAATAAATATTTTGGGTGTTATTGACCCTTTGCTGGTTAACAAACGGTTTTGTTTATTGTATAGTTATATCAAAACTTTATAATAAATCAAAAAGTGAAAGTCTGAATGGATGGATGTATGGATGTTTTTTTCTTAATCACGGCAAAACCTTTGGATTTGGATGAAATTTGGCACTGTGATAGTGTACTATCTGGAATAGCACATAGGCTACGTTTTATTCCAAAATTCCTGCAGGATTTGAAATTGCGCGATTAACCCGCGCGAAACAACTTGTATAATATAAAACTGACCTACGGAAGGTATGGCCGAAGGTATATAGTTGCATGTAAAGATAAAATCCTCAGACAATGACACTAATTTCATGATTTCAAATCAAGCAAAGCTTGTGATATACGATACCACAATATACAGGGTTAATTTTTAGCGCACGATCTCTTGCAGGCAGCCTCTCCACGTCAATCCCAACAACATTTGTTCTTCGAATATTAAAAAAAAAACTGCGCCTTACCGTAATTCCTCTCTTTGGCGACGGAGTAACACTGTCAGCCTTTAAGCTCCGGTAGTCGTGGTTACGAACCCCGCACAGTACTAATATTTGTGTACACGAATACGTTTGTTTGCTTTGGTCTGGGTGTATTGTACAGGCTTTTTTTGTAAATCGCGAGCCAAATTTAAATATTATTTTCTTTGATACGATATAAAGGTATATTGTATACATACATACATAACTTCACGCCTGTATCCCGTCTGTATTCCGGGGCAGGCAGAACACCAGTGGTTATAAGACCGTCTGATGTCACGTTTGACAAATGAGGTATTATAATGATGGAGAGAGGCTATTGCAGTGGCAGGGGGTGAGCCTATCGCCCACAAAAATGCCAATAAAACCTCTGTCCCTTAACTGACTTTTACAGTATGCCCGGGAAGAGAAGCATTCTATGTACCAGCATGTTTTTCTTTTGCATATTTATTTAAAAAAATAAAGTGATTGCACCACAACCTTTTTACATATAGTCGCTGTTGATGAACGCATCTACTACAAAGCGACATTTCATTTGTAAAACTACGACGTAGTATTACAAGACGTTTTGTAGTAGCGCGTAGTCGTTTTTGTAATGGTATGAATTCATAATTTAGAGTGACTATGCTTAAGCAGCCCTGTATGCACGTAGTTACGAAAAAATAATTAGGTACAGTATGAGTATGAGTATGTTAGCTCAAAGCATACAATGATAACTTCAAAGAAAGATAGATAATAATCAACGAATGCACAGCATTAAAAAAACCGACTTTACGTCAAAAATTTGGCTGAATTATGTCATCAACGTAAACATTCTCCGAAACCATACATATTTAAAAAAAATTAGAAGTTTACAATGTACTCAACTAGAAGATACTTTAAAGTACATTTGAGTACTTTAAAGTATCTTCTATGATATGAAATAAGAATTTTCAAAATCGTGTAACAAAGACACGAAAAAAACATAGAGACGAATTGAGAACCTCGGTTGAAAATACCAAATAAAATCGATTCTGTCGATAAAATACAAAAAAATTGCGGCCATGACGATTTTTTTTATATCTGACTATGCCAAGATTATGTAAAAATTTAAAGTCGATTCCCAAAACCAAAAATGTGTAAAAGATATGGTTAAAAAGTTATAAGGGTTTGAACGTGGCTGTGCCATTGAAACACGGCGAACCGCGCGGCCACGTAGATCTTTAAAAATAGAAGTGATCTCAAAATCAGACAGTAAAGAATAATTAACAATAAAAACCAAACTATACACCCATGTAGACACACGCAAACACACACTCACGCACAAACTCATGTACATGCTCGAACTCACATCCTGATTCAATTATTTATATACAATAGTTAGTTACTTACGTTTTCGCACTTCCCGTTTGCGTTCGCTCCCGAACGGTCGTGTCTGCGGCCGCTCCCGAGTGTTCGTATTGCGCTGCCCTTGTTTCCTCCCCCGCACTTGTGCGGGTCAGGTGCCAAGTTAAGCTCTTTCGGAAAGTTTTCTCTTGTGGAGGCTGTGTGGTGTCGGGGCTAATTCATCTGCCCTTTTCAGGGCGGACCCGACTGCTGCCGGCCGAAGCATCGCTGGTCAGGTGGATACGTAACCGTGCCAACGAAGCCTGATCGTCCGCCGTTCACCGGCAATAGGTCCGTTTTAGGTTGATCTCTTTTACAGCACAGTTTGTGCAGCCGTCTTGCCGTTCACCGGCACAAAGCTCTGTCTGGTTTCGATAGACTTTCTTCTTTCAGCTCAGCATTATGCCTCGTCACACTCAGTGTAACGATGCTAATTGCGCAAACTCCCGTCGTTTGTTGATGGCCTTCGAAGGCCTCAAATCAACTTATTCAGCCGCCGCAGGCCGTCTCGAGGACCAAATCGAGTCCTTAAAGCAGCAGAACGCGTCCTTGCAGCAGCAGTACGAGTCCTTGCAGCAGTCCTTTCAGCAGCAACCAGCCGCTCGTCCCCCTTCCCATTCGTCTAAAATCACACAATTGGAAGCACAACATGCATCTGAGAAGGATGCCCTTCTCACTCAAATCATTTCCTTGCAGGAGCAATTATCTGCTCGTCCCTCGTCTTCAGAATTCAGTCAGTTGTCTTCAGATTTCAGCCAGATGTCCAGCGATAAACAATCACGGGAAGCCCAATATGCAGCCGAGAAGGAAGCTCTTCTCGCTCAAATCGAGTCCTTGCGAAAGCAATCGTCAGCTCGTCCTCAGGTCGCCTCTCTTTCACAGGGGTTTCAAACCGATTCTCCGGCGTCTCCAGATCCATCCGAGTACGTCGACCCCTTTACAAACTGCATGTCGGTAGATACCACCGCATGCAAACGGAAAACTACCCCGCCAGGTAGTGATTCCAACTCTGCTCATTTAGTTCCAGAATCTCCTGCTCCGTTCACCGAGGTTCGCAAAAAGTCCAAGTCTAAGAAGAAGAAGCAAGATGCTTCTTCGACTTTATCTCCATCCGTTTCAGCTGCTCCAGCCGCTGTTACTGCTCCGCAAAATGTCGCACCGGCGTCTGCTCCTGCGCCTTTTGTTTCAGCGATCCCGGCGTCACAGCCTGCGTCGCAATCAGATTCGGCTCCATCGATAGTCAAGTCTCCGCCCCCCGTCTTCCTACGGGACAAGAGCCGCTGGACCGAGGTCTCAGCTCTCTGCGGAACGCACTCCCCGAAGATCCAGTATAGTAAGGCATCCAATGTGGGTGACTCTATTAAGGTCGTTGTCTGCTCAATTTCTGATTTCAGGAATTTCACTCGGCTTCTTGCTGACAAGAAGCTCGAGTACCACACTTACGCCCTTCCTGAGGAGCGTAAGATTCGTGCCGTCCTCAGGAATGTGCCGTTCGAGCTCTCGAACGAGCAAATCCAAGAGGACTTGTCTTCTCAAGGCTTCCCCGTCGAATCTGTGCACAAAATGCATAGCCGCCGAGGCAAGCAGTTCCCACTTGCGTTAGTAATCCTAGCGAAGAGCCCGCAATGGCAGTCCATTTTCAGAGGCAAGCTCTCCGTGTGCGGTCTCTCCAACATCCGCGTCGAAGCACCACACAAGCGTGGTTTCCCAGGTCAGTGCCACCGCTGCCAATTGTATGGTCATGCGGCGGCAAACTGTTTTGCTTCCCCTAGGTGCGTCAAGTGCCTAGATCCGCATGGGACTAAGGAGTGCTCTCGCACTCCCGAATCGCCCACAGCTCCGTCCTACGTCTTGTGCGGCCAGTCTGGCCACACAGCAAACTTTCGCGGCTGCCCCAAGGCACCGCGTGCTGCCAGGGCTACCGTGAAGCCCATCGAGAACTGGAGAGAGCGACCGCAGCCTAGCTCGGACGCTCCTCCAGTCAGTTCAAAGGCCCCCAAGGCCTTCACCTCTTTCGTTTCAGGTCAGCGCAGCCGACTCAATCGCAACCGGTCGCCAAATCGGCTTCCCAGTGCCAGAACGCAAAAGGTTCTCAAGACCGCATGGCGTTCTGGATCCAGCTCGCTCCCATCGACGAGATCCTGGCTTTCGGCGCCGCTCTCGACGCCAGCCCAGAGGGTTTCAACGGTGCTCTTCCGGTCCTAACCAAGTTCGCTCCCCTTATCAGGAAACTCCAGCAAGCTCAACGTTTCTAAACGTAGTCCTTCTTTCCAGCATTCCTAATGTGTCTATAATAATAATAAATATCTAATAGAATAATAATCTCTTAGTTTCAGTTTAGTCATTCTGTTAGTCTTAGTTTTGTTTTTTCTCGCTTTCAGTTCCTTTTGGTGGCAGCCGTCTGGATGCCGCTCACTACGCAGCCTCTCGCTCCAATTGGCTGTCGTTCCGACGATGACTAAGGACCTTAATCAAGGTGAGTCAAAAGGGGGATGTTTAGTGGGTATGCTCAGCCTATCTGAGAGAGTCTCCACACTGTCTGGGCATTCTATTTGCCATTAGCCACTTGGGTTAACAGCTTATAGAATGCCCATTCGTCCGTAATAGGATTCATCCTCCTCCCGCTAAAGCTAGCTTTACTGGTTAAAGCTGGTTTTAGTGGGTGCCAAACGACTTTCCTTGGCGGAAAAACAAAAAAAAAAAAACTTACGTTTTTATCTTAATATTTTCTATCAAACCATGTAATAGAAGTTGAGATGATCTGTATATAATATGTATTTTTTTTATTTCTTTCCTTTCTTTTAGAACAAATCAATAAACAAAAATTTGTATAAATTCTTTGTATGACAGATATATCAAGCTCTCTAGTTTTTAATAATAAACTGTAAATCCGTTATTAGACGTAAGCTTCTTACCACTTATGTGAACTATTCAATTATATTTAAGGTCTGTGGATTTTGTTTTTGATATCATCATCATCATAACTTCACGCCTGTATCCCTTACGCGGTAGGCAGAACACCAGAGCTTATAAAACTATCTGATGTCACATTTGACAAATTTGGAGGCATTATAATGATGGAGAGAGACTATTGCAGTGACAGGGGGTCAGCCTATCGCCCACAAAAAAAAAGCCTCCAATAAAACTCCCGTCCCTTAACTGACTTTTACCGTATGCCCGGGAAGAGAAGCAGCTGGCACATTCTATGTTTTTTGTTCGCTCCCAGTCCAGCATGGAAGGATGTTTTTGATAATAAATAAATAAATAGTAAGAATAGGTTTATAGACTGTAATTTTTTTAATAAGCTTCATATTAATATTTGCAGTTTGCATACTGTAAAACAGTAAAAAATATGTTAAATCATAAATCTTATTGAGAACTATTTCGCAAATAAAATAAATTGGCACACCGGATAGAGACAGTGTTAATAGGATTAAATTAGTTTAGGGAAGCACTGGTACTATATCTAGACATTGTCTTGTTCCATGACTTTATCAAATAAATTACTTATTAGTCTCAAAAGTAAAATTGCCCAGAGAAACCCGCTTATATTTATCAGGATAAACTTTGATATAAACATGAGTTGAGTTTCAGCGGCCAGGATTTTAAATATGAATATAAATTGAGAAAGTTATGGGCTGCTCAAATCCGAAAAAAGTGATAAACATAATTTCATGGTCATTAATCGTTCTAAATATGTCTTTTCAAATAATATAGAATATTTATTATTAGTGGTAAAGTAGATTAGATACCTTTGTAGATCCCCAGATAATCACACTAACTACATGGCCCCAAAGTAAGCATAGCTTGTGTTATGGGATACCATGTAGCGAACTAGGGGGGAACCTAGAACATAAATACATAAATAGATAAACACCCAGACACGGGACTTTTTTTTCTTGTTCCATGCGGGAATCGAACCCACAACCATTGGCGTCAATTATTAATTGTACACCAACAGCATATGTATCATGATGTCACTTATGCTGTTGGTGTAGAATTAATAATAATACTTATTATTAACTTAAAATTTAATAATAAATACCTACTTTTAGAGGATAATTCGACTATATAGTACAATAAACCATATTATGCATTTAGCCTAGTCTTTTTTTGGATGCAGTCGTATCGAAGTAATGTTTTTCTCATCAAAGATCCCATTCTACCTATACTGGTCTAAAGGCAGTTTATTATACAACCTTGAATGTAGATGTACGCAGAGAATATTTCTTGTCTCACATACGTTTATTTTCAACGTCTCGTCTGCTTAAAAGATTTATATTGGAAAATACCTCAACAAAGAGGTTCTGAAACTTGACAACCCGTGGACCACAGCTAGTGAATAAGTAAATACCATCTGCCAGAATACAAGCAGTGTCCATCTCAATTGTTTGAATAAACCTTCAGTTTTCACAATATAGTTAATCCGGATTTTTGTTGAACACGTCTCAAGATTTACTGAAATCTTTACGAGATCACGTTTGTGTACACTGCTGGGGCAGAATTTGTTTTATTTTAGGAAATGTGACATCTGGGTAAAAGTACAATCGGCTTAAACTGTACACTTTCAAAAGAATTTTATTTGTTTTCATTCTTGTGTACAAAAATAGTTGATATTGATTCAGATGCTCTCGTAAAAGATTTATTGTGATACAAGAGTCAATTTCTAGTGTTGCTTACATTTTTTTCCCGACTGTTTCAAATCGAAGCTGTATAGATATCAAGGTTCTAACTACTACTCGTTGATGACAGTTCTACAATACACTTGTCATAATCATAATTCAATATATTTTAAAATTACAAAAAAAAATGTGTTATCTTTTAAACAAAAACAGTATACGCATGTACAGAAGGCAGCACATCAAGCGTTACAAATCTGTCAATTTTTTTTACTTGAATTTGAACTCTATGCCCTCGACATTAAGTTAAAGTAGTTTAAGGAAATTTGACAGGTAATGTAACGCTTGAGCTCCTGCCTTGTGTACAATAATTATAATACAATTTAATTGCAGTTGAAAACTTAAGTTCTTTGTTTTATTTTTATTGAACTGGTTAATAAAGCTAGACTTCTGCACTTCTAAATTTAGATCAAACTATCACGTAGTTCATTGACATTTCCATGCTAAATTCGCACATCGTAACCCAATCACTTAAATAACACAATTTATCTTCACTAGCTATCTGTACCTTCAGATTTCTCTATCCTACTTGCTAGAGAAGAAAAAAGCCCTAACTTTAACTCCATATTCCAAACACGTACAGACGTACATGCGACGAATCGACACTGTAGAACATTGAGAATTTATTTGAATTTGCAATCAACGTTTTCAAGACAAAGCGTTTTCTAGGATTTTTCAAAAATTTTACTGTAAGGAAACCTATGCATTTGTTTTCAGATAACTTCACGTGAAAATCCCCTTAAGTTTTAAAGCTTGAATTTTCAAGTAATGTTTTATTAGATTTTGTTCGTGTTCTATGTTTTAGTTTACACAAGGAAAACATAAGGAACGAAACGGAGTTTAATATTTTTATAACGTTTTTTGATTTCTTTGTAGAAGAGTTGTTTTTTTACATTCTATTTAGATTCGTCTGTAGGCCAAAAGGAAGAAAGTACTATCGTTATGTAGTGTTTTTGTTCGCTTTTGTTCTGCGTCTTATGTTGAGGTATAAGGGTATATTATTTACTTATTTATGGGTTCACTCAGCGTTGAAGTACGTTGATAAGGGGATCCCCCTTTCTGTACCTCGTTTGGGACACTATGAATATAGGATTAAAATTAATAAATTGGTGTTAAGAATAAATGTTATATTCTTCTATTCTTAGTATTTTTTATTTCTCTGTATAAGTAATCATGATAGTCCAGTTCTGCAGTGCGAGCACAGAACTTTATCGACCCGTATTGTTATGAATGTTCGTATAGTATGGAGATGGTTTGTAATGGTGTGTAAAGATTGCTAGTAATGCAACTAGTAATGTAACATTCTGCGCACGTTCCGTATTTGGAAGTGGGGTGCGCAGAATGTTACATTACAAGTTCCATTACAGCAATCTGTACGCACCATTAGCAATGGTTGAAATCTATCCATTGCCGCACGGCCAGCTTAAATAAATGTGTGCATTGTTAATTTCGAATGTTTGTAAACATGTTGTACTCTTAAATACCTGTAAAATAAAAAATTACCATGTTACTAAAAACTTCTAACCGACTCCATATTATACGAGCTTTCATAAACATACGAGTCGACAAAGTTCTGTGCTCGCATCGCAGGGTAGCCAGTGTGAAGGTGAATATAATTGCTTAAGTACCAATGTTGTGTTCTAGTATGTAATTTGATAATTACATTGTTTTTTAATGATTATCAAATTACAACTATCTATTTAGATAATCATTAAAAAACAATGTTATAAATAAGGTAAAAATATCCTTAACTTTTTTGAAATTTATCCTAAATCCATTACAGCTTTGACCTTTTCATCTCAAAAATAGAAAGGTATCCTAAAAGGTTGAAGTTCAAAAGCCATAAACAAAATGTAGACAATACGATAAATCAGAATTAAATCTCTAAAGAGTTACGATCAAAAGCCCACGCCATTTTGTATCGTAATGAGGCACTTTATCCAAAATGGCCTCATTCCTGTTTGATGTAAAGGTAGATAATAAAATTAAGGCCAATATTTGCAATGGAAACAACACTAAAAGTACTTCACACAACTTTTGATGGGAAACCTTGTTTGGATATAATAATGGCGGCTGTTAATACCTTTGTAAAGGGTTGATTAAGTTAAGGTAATTGCTAGTTAACTAAATAAGAGTTTTCTAAAAGACTTTATCTTTAATCATATAAGTACTGCTAACAATAGTACACCCTCAGGGGCACGGAATTTGTAGTAAGACATAACTCATAAGCTATCCCTTTACTGACCGGACGGAACGTTTCTTATTAAGTAGTATGAATAAATAGCAATTGATTGTTAGTAGCTATAAAGATATTTTAAGCTTTTATAGTCAACAGGAATTTTATAGCTATCAAGATAATAACATAAAGTAAATATTCGTAAAATCCAAAATAAGGAGATAGTCTATAAGTTTATTTCATGGTTTCTTAAAATTCTTCAATCTTGTGCACAATGCGAAATTTTCTGACAGCTCATTAAAGTACAAAACGGTACAAAATGGTACAAAAGGCTTCTATAGATGGCGCTTTACAAAAGGCAAAGTCATGTCTGTCATATAGCCATTTATTCCACACTTCGTTTTTAAAAGTATAATTAATTAATTAACGTCTATGTCAGAAATTGAACTTATAAATAATAGATGATAGATACCACTTACCTACATTATAGTATACAGAACTAACGCCTTCGGCTTTTTAAAAGTGCCATCTATGGAGGATTTTTGAACTAATCTTCATGAGCCGTCAGAAAATTCCTCATTAGATCCTTCTATCTTTAAAAACAGGACCTATCATTTAAGACACACGAAGTAATTTTATTTTAAAATATCCTTAAACGTTTGCAAATCTCACTTAAACAAAAACGATTTGATCCTTAATAGGATTACCGATTTTATTACTTACAGCTGAATGTCGTTATAGAAGCAATTTTGGCACCAGATATTGGCTATTAGCGATCCCTATAAGCCTTCTCGATATTCATATGTAGGCAGTTTCTAAATCGACCCTTTACTTAAGCATATTTGTGGCGCGATCCCGTAGATTGTGGATTAAATAAACAACATATTTTACAAATTTTGAGCTTTAGTTTCGTGTTAATAATAAGCTATTTTCAGATTAGGGTTAGAGGTTAATGTTCGGAAATTCTTAGGTTAATGGTTATCGGCAAATTATTATATGGTTTGATGGTATTTGTGCCTAAATCACAACATTGTTAAATAAACGACAACTAGAAAGTAATAGGCGTGATTTTAGAACACAGCAAACATGTCTGCGATATAAACAGTATTAACATTTAGTAAAAGACAACTTGGTTTGACATCTGTGTCATGCTAGTTTGTCTTCCATACAATTGGGAAATTCTGATATAAACTAACGCCACCATACCCTTGGGCTCGGAACTATTATGAATAGAAAAAATGCGTTCAAACCAGAGATTTAAATCTTTGGTTCAAACCATAAGTTACACACGTCTTTTATCAAATTCAGGTAAAACAATTTGGAAATAATTGACAAAATATATGAATAATTTCGCGAGTACATCCGTTTCTTTTATCATTAATATAAATATAAATTGTTTTATATTTTTTGTACAAACTGAACGTTTCCTTAAGAAATACTTGCGATTATAGAGCAGCCACTCAAAAAAAGTAACAATTAATAGTAGATTTAATAACACACTATTAAGCTATTCACTTTAATTCAAATAAACCTATTGTAGCTTGCCTAATGCAAAACACGTATTATTACTCACCTATTTTATTGAGTAGGTAATATTTGTTTTATTAAAAACTTGAATAAGCATATCTATGGCTACAATTTTACAGATCAACATGGTCTGAGTTGTCCCTTAGAAATTCAAACTTTGGTGTTTTTTCATATGTTTCTTGTAACAACTTTTTGTGAGCAAATAAAAAAAACTACTAAACTGAATGAGTATAAATAGCTGCGAGGAATACTTTTTTAAATCCTGGCAACACAAATGTTGTGTTGTACGTACTATACGATTCAAAAATGTTGTATCACTAAGAATCCGTTGGTTTTCAAGTGAAATACGTTTGCGTTTTCAACTTTTTACCAATTTAGATTTTTTGTTGTTCGAGGATAAATTTATTCTTAAGTTCGAGGATTATTTCCGTTTAGCCTGAAGTTCTGCAAGTAGTTTTAAAACTTTCTTCAATATTTTAGATCAAGCATCTCCCGCCCGCACACCCTTTCCCCGCTTTTTAGTTCCGGTCCCGGGGCCTAGTTGGCGCCCTAGTGCAAAATCGGCGAGACGGCCATCTATACTTTAGTACTTATTTTCATCTATGATCTGTGTAACAACTGATCCTTACTCGGTAGGCGCCATTCGTCCAAAAAATATTAAACAATATTGCCAATGAGGAGTTTTCTGACAGCTCATAAAGATTAGTTCAAAAAACCTCTATAGATGGCACTTTTAAAAAGCCGAAGGCGTAACATCTGTATACTATAACATTACAGACACAGACGTCAATTAATTTATTTTACTTTTAAAAACGCAGTGTGGAATAAATGGCTATATGACAGACAAGACTTTGCCTTTTGTAAAGCGCCACCTATCGAAATCTTTTGTACCATTTTTGTACTGTGTTTTTTTTATGAGCTGTCAGAAAACCTCTTATTATGCGATAATTATTCTTTTCTAAGCCGATAATAAGCTGCAAGATATGTTGTACTAACCAAAACCTACGCTCAGATAAATGATCTGAAAGGTTAAAGTATGAAACGGTTCTATATGTAGTGCAGAAGGATTATTCTTAGCTTAGATTTTGGCGCTTTTGTTTTTCCGATCAATACTTCTAAAGTAACCTTCATTTATATAGTCTCGGCACGGCGCAGATTAAAATCCTGTTCGTTTGGTGTTCACAAATTTTCAATACAGTTTTTTTGTATCTATTAAAGCAACAAAATATTTCCTAAGCTTTTTAACATTTATAATTATCTAAGAGCCTGTCAAACTACTTAACTTATTTACTGGGTACGGATTAATTGAATTTGTATCTTTCTAACTTAATAACTTTCTTTCTTACGTAAGTTAAGGAGTTTTATTTTCTATTTTTTTATTGATTACACAGTAAGGAGGTCAGGTAACGGTCTATTAACATCGTAATTAAGAACCTTTACGTGACTGTTTTAGCAATTTTTGCGGATAGCTTCTCCGATAATGACGAAAAATGTCCCTGCTAAATGTGCTTTGTTTGTTAGTAAAAGAGGAGAATAAGTGTACTCTTATAACACTAACAGAAGAATCTGTTTTGTGCATCATATTTGGTCCAGTTAACAATTTACTTACCGAATTAAAAGATATATTGGCTATCACTAAAGAGCTCGTTAGTTTCAAGGTTTATCACAAGTTATTTGTCTATTCCATGTTGTTTTTGTTTTGTTGTTGTTGTTTTGCTTCCATGCTGGACTGGGAGCGAAAGAAAAACATAGAATGTGCCAGCTGCTTCTCTTCCCGGGCATACTGTAAAAGTCAGTTAAGGGACAGAGGTTTTAAAGGCGTTTTTGTGGGCGATAGGCTGTCCCCCTGTCTACTTGCTAGAGAAGAAAAAAGCCCTAACTTTAACTCCATATTCCAAACACGTACAGACGTACATGCGACGAATCGACACTGTAGAACATTGAGAATTTATTTGAATTTGCAATCAACGTTTTCAAGACAAAGCGTTTTCTAGGATTTTTCAAAAATTTTACTGTAAGGAAACCTATGCATTTGTTTTCAGATAACTTCACGTGAAAATCCCCTTAAGTTTTAAAGCTTGAATTTTCAAGTAATGTTTTATTACATTTTGTTCGTGTTCTATGTTTTAGTTTACACAAGGAAAACATAAGGAACGAAACGGAGTTTTATATTTTTATAACGTTTTTTATAAAAGGCCAAAAGGAAGAAATTACTATCGTTATGTAGTGTTTTTGTTCGCTTTTATTCTGCGCCTTATGTTGTGGTATAAGGGTATATTATTTACTTATTTATGGGTTCACTCAGCGTTGAAGTACGTTGATGAGGAGATCCCCCTTTCTGTTCCTTGATTGGGACACTATGAATATAGGATTAAATAAATTTTTGGTGTTAAGAATAAATGTTATGTTCTTCTATTCTGAGTATTTGTTATTTATCTGTACAAGTAGTCATGATAGTCCAGTTCTGCAGTGCGAGCACAGAACTTTATCGACCCGTATTGTTATGAATGTTCGTATAGTAGGGAGACAGTTTGTTATCAATAATTGAAATCTATCCATTGCCGCACGGCCAGCTTAAATAAATGTGTGCATTGGTAATTTTGAATGTGTGTTGTACAATTAAATACCTGTAAAATAAAAAATTACCATGTTACTAAAAGCTCTCATCCGACTTCATATTATACGAACATTCATAAACATACGAGTCGACAAAGTTCTGTGCTCGCACCGCTGGGTAGCCAATGTGAAGGCGAATATAACGCTTAAGTACCAATGTTGTGTTCTGGTATGTAATCTATTAACTATCTATTTTGATAATCATTAAAAAACAATGTAATAAAATTAGGTTAAAATATCCTTAACTTTTTTCAAATTTATCCTAAATCCATTACAGCTTTGACCTTTTCATCTCAAAAATAGGAAGGTACCTATCCTAAAAGGTTGAAGTTCAAAAGCCATAAACAAAATGTAGACAATACAATAAATCAGAATTAAATCTCTAAAGAGTTACGATCAAAATCCCACGCCATTTTGTATCGTAATGAGGCACTTTATCCAAAATGGCCTCATTCCTGTTTGATGTAAAGGTAGATAATAAAATTAAGGCCAATATTTGCAATGGAAACAACACTAAAAGTACTTCACACAACTTTTGATGGGAAACCTTGTTTGGATATAATAATGGCGGCTGTTAATACCTTTGTAAAGGGTTGATTAAGTTAAGGTAATTGCTAGTTAACGAAATAAGAGTTTTCTAAAAGACTTTATCTTTAATCATTTAAGTACTGCTAACAATAGTACACCCTCTGGGACACGGAATTTGTCGTAAGAGCTATCCCTTTACTGACCGGACGGAACGTTTCTTATTAAGTAGTATGAATAAATAGCAATTGATTGTTAGTAGCTTTAAAGATATTTTAAGCTTTTACAGTCAACAGGAATTTTATAGCTATCAAGATAATAACATAAAGTAAATATTCGTAAAATCTAAAATAAGAAGAAATCAAAGTATAAAAGTTTATTTTATGGTTTCTTAAAATGCTTCAATCTTGAGCACAATGCGAAATTTTCTGACAGCTCATTAAAAATACAAAACGGTACAAAAAGGTACAAAAGGCTTCTATAGATGGCATGAAAGGCAAAGTCATGTCTGACATATAGCCATTTATTCCACACTTCGTTTTTAAAAGTATAATTAATTAATTAACGTCTATGTCAGAAATTGAACTTATAAATAATAGATGATAGATACCACTTACCTACATTATAGTATACAGACTTAACGCCTTCGGCTTTTTAAAAGTGCCATGTATAGAGGTTTTTTGAACTAATCTTTATGAGCTATCAGAAAATTCCTCATTAGATCCTTCTCTCTTTAAAAACAGGACCTATTATTTAAGACTATTACACACGAAGTAATTTTATTTAAAAATATCCTTAAACGTTTGCAAATCTCACTTAAACAAAAACGATTTGATCCTTAATAGGATTACCGATTTTATTACTTACAGCTGAATGTCGTTATACCAGGGTGGTCTGAAAAGTTTCCGACCTTAACGCAAAGATGGCGCCACTCGTCAACAAAAGCTAGTGAATGTAGTTGTGCATCTTTTGACAGGTTACTCACCAAAGTTTCGGCCATTTTGGACGCGCAGTTTTTAGTTGACAGTCGTTTGAGTGAGTACATGTGAGTGTTTTTGTGAAAATGGAAAAAATTGAGTATCGAGCTGTTATTAAATATTTGTTTTTGAAAGGCAATACGCCTACGCAAATCAAAAATGAGTTGGACTCTGTGTATGGGGACTCTGCACCATCATTTACCACAGTGAAATTTTGGGCAGCTGAATTTAAACGTGGCCGTAAGAGCTTGGGAGACGATGAACGTTCGGGACGTCCAAAAACTGCAACTACTGACGATAACATTGCTAAAGTTCACGAAATGGTGTTAGACGACCGCCGAATTAAAGTGAGAGAGATAGCAGAGGTTATGAAAATGTCCAAAGAACGTGTTTGTCACATATTAAAACAAGATTTAGACATGAGAAAGCTGTCCGCGCGTTGGGTGCCGCGTTTGCTCACGTTAGAACAAAAACGTGTTCGAATGAACATTTCCAAGGCTCTGTTGGCGCAGTTTAGGCGCAATAAATCCGAGTTTTGGCGCCGATTAATTACTGTAGATGAAACTTGGATACACCATTATACGCCCGAAACAAAACTACAGTCAAAACAGTGGACTGCAAGGGGGGAACCAGCTCCAAAAAAAGCAAAAACTGTTTTTTCGGCTGGGAAAGTGATGGCGACTGTTTTTTGGGATAGTCATGGAGTTATCTTAATCGATTATCTTCAAAAAGGAAAAACCATTACAGGAGCATACTACGCATCATTACTTGACGAGCTGAAGGCACAAATTGCGGAAAAACGGCCACATTTGCAGAAAAAGAAAATCCTGTTTCACCAAGACAACGCGCCGTCTCACACCTCAGCGGTTGCCATGGCAAAAATCCACGAGTTACGGTTTGAACTGCTTGACCATCCGCCTTACTCACCAGATCTGGCCCCAAGCGACTTCTTTTTGTTCCCTCATCTAAAAACTGCGCTCGGAGGACAAAGATTTTCGTCAAATGAGGAGGCAATCACCTTTGTGAACAATTATTTTGCAGAGAAAAACGCCGAGTACTATTTGGACGGGTTACAGAGATGGGAGCATCGCTGGGAGAAGTGTGTAGACTTACAAGGAGACTATGTAGAAAAATAAATAAAAAAATTAAGAAAAAAAATCTTGTATCATTGTTAGGTTGGAAACTTTTCAGACCACCCACGTAGAAGCAATTTTGGCACCAGATATTGGCTATTAGCGATCCCTATAAGCCTTCTCGATATTCATATGTAGGCAGTTTCTAAATCGACCCTTTACTTAAGCATATTTGTGGCTCGATCCCGTAGATTGTGGATTAAATAAGCAACATATTTTACAAATTTTGAGCTTTAGTTTCGTGTTAATAATAAGCTATTTTCAGATTAGGGTCAGAGGTTAATGTTCGAAAATTCTTAGGTTAATGGTTATCGGCAAATTATTATATGGTTTGATGGTATTTGTGCCTAAATCACAACATTGTTAAATAAACGACAACTAGAAAGTAATAGGCGTGATTTTAGAACACAGTAAACATGTCTGCGATATAAACAGAACATTTAGTAAACGACAACTTGGTTTGACATCTGTGTCATGCTAGTTTGTCTTCCATAAAATTGGGAAATTCTGATATAAACTAACGCCACCATACCCTTGGGCTCGGAACTATTACGAATAGAAAAAATGCATTCAAACCATAATTTACACACGTCTTTTATCAAATTCAGATAAAACAATTTGGAAATAGTTGACAAAAAATATGAATAATTTCGCGAGTACATCCGTTTCTTTTATCATTAATTTTTTTTTTTATATTTTTTGTACTAACTGAACGTTTCCTTACGAAATACTTGCGATTATAGAGCTGCCACTCAAAAAAAGTAACAATTAATAGTAGATTTAATAACACACTATTAAGCTATTCACTTTAATTCAAATTAACCTATTGTAGCTTGCCTAATGCAAAACACGTATTATTACTCACCTAATTATTGAGTAGGTAATAGGTATTTGTTTTATTAAAAACTTGAATAAGCATATCTATAGGCATGGCTACAATTTTACAGATCAACATGGTCTGAGTTGTCCCTTAGAAATTCAAACTTTGGTGTTTTTTCATATGTTTCTTGTAACAACTTTTTGTGAGCAAATAAAAAAAACTACTAAACTGAATGAGTATAAATAGCTGCGAGGAATACTTTTTTAAATCCTGGCAACACAAATGTTGTGTTGTACGTACTATACGATTCAAAAATGTTGTATCACTAAGAATCCGTTGGTTTTCAAGTGAAATACGTTTGCGTTTTCAACTTTTTACCAATTTAGATTTTTTGTTGTTCGAGGATAAATTTATTCTTAAGTTCGAGGATTATTTCCGTTTAGCCTGAAGTTCTGCAAGTAGTTTTAAAACTTTCTTCAATATTTTAGATCAAGCATCTCCCGCCCGCACACCCTTTCCCCGCTTTTTAGTTCCGGTCCCGGGGCCTAGTTGGCGCCCTAGTGCAAAATCGGCGAGACGGCCATCTATACTTTAGTACTTATTTTCATCTATGATCTGTGTAACAACTGATCCTTACTCGGTAGGCGCCATTCGTCCAAAAATATTGAATAATATTGCCAATGAGGAGTTTTCTGACAGCTTATAAAGATTAGTTCAAAAAACCTCTATAGATGGCACTTTTAAAAAGCCGAAGGCGTTAAGTCTGTATACTATAACATTACAGACAAAGACGTCAATTAATTTATTTTACTTTTAAAAACGCAGTGTGGAATAAATGGCTATATGACAGACAAGACTTCGCCTTTTGTAAAGCGCCACCTATCGAAATCTTTTGTACCATTTTTGTACCATTTTTGTACTGTTTGTTTTTTTAATGAGCTGTCAGAAAACCTCTCATTTTGCGATAATTATTATTTCCTAAGCCGATAATAAGCTGCAAGATATGTAGTCCTAACCAAAACCTACGCGCAGATAAATGATCTGAAAGGTTAAAGTATGAAACGGTTCTATATGTAGTGCAGAAGTTATTCTTAGCTTAGATTTTGGCGCTTTTGTTTTTCCGATCAATACTTCTAAAAGTAACCTTCAGTTATATAGCGTCTCGGCACGAAGATTAAAATCCTGTTCGTTTGGTGTTCACAAATTTTCAATACAGTTTTTTTGTATCTATGCAACAAAATATTTCCTAAGCTTTTTAACATTTATAATTATCTAAGAACCTGCCAAACTACTTAACTTATTTACTGGGTACAGATTAATTGAATTTGTATCTTTCTAACTTAATAACTTTCTTTCTTACGTAAGTTAAGGAGTTTTATTTTGTATTATTTTATTGATTACACAGTGAGGAGGTCAGGTAACGGTCTATTAACATCTTAATTAAGAACCTTTACGTGACTGTTTTAGCAATTTTTGTGGATAGCTTCTCCGATAATGACGAAAAATGGTCCTGTAAAATGTGCTTTGTTTGTAAGTAAAAGAGGATAATAGGTACCTATAGCAGAAGAATCTGTTTTGTGTATCATATTTGGTCCAGTAAACTATTTACTTACCAAATTAAAAACTATATTGGCTATCACTAAAGAGCTCGTTAGTTTCAAGGTATACCACAAGTTAGTTGTTTATTCGTAGTCATAGGACTAATGTTGTTGGGATTGATGTAGAGAAGTTGCCTGCAAGAGGTAATGCGCTAATTAAAATTTATCCTATGTAATATTATTTTAATAAAGTTTTCGAGCATTATTTTATTAGAAAATATTTACTTTACAGTAAGGCCAAATTGTGTTTCCCGTACTTTTTCAAATAATTGCAATTTATATTTAAATCATAATGGCTCCATAGATCTACATTTTAAAATAAATGTATAATTAATAAGCAGTAAAATGCAATATTGGATTGTGGTAAAAAGCTTTGCAGTCTATAAACTCCTTGGTGAATTGAAAAAATATCAATTAATGCAATTGAAATAACGAATAAAAGCCTCTGTTGGAATTAATTAGTTAGATACGCCAATGACACGCTCCGCCGAGGCAGGAGTTTAATCTGTTCGGTCTAGTGGGATTGGGGACTATTTCATCGTAAATTTTCAGACTCACTGCTATACAACATCGTACTATTTCTAAAGGCACATACATATTTATTTGAAAACAAAATGGTTTGCTGATAAAGTGACATAGTATGTAATTCTTATCAAATGAAATACTTTGTAACCGAATATTATACAGGGTGACTGGTGAAAAATTTTGGATACTGAAGTAGAGCACTCTGAACTCGATTCTTATCATAATTATGTAATAAAAGTAGGTACTTAATTTTTCACCAGAATTCCCAATAGATAAATAAAGAAACATCACTACACTTTTCTCGACGCGCCGCCTCAGTCAACACGCACACAGAAGTGTTCCCACCATACGCACACCACCATCCGCTAAGTATCCATTGTATTACGCTTGTGTAACCATGCGTTGCGTAATTAATGCTTTAAATTTCGGTCAAGTTTGCTCAGTCAATATTTATTATTAAAATTCAAAGAGCTTTAAAAAAGATTTTTATTGAAACTTTAGATAGTAAGTATTATGCATTTGAAATTATTTAATGCTAGTTGATAAGCGTATCGCTTGAGAACAGCTCCAGATCGTTTTTGAGAAGGAGATGAGGAAGGTCTAATGTCTAGCTCAACGTATTACTTCACACTGATTTGTGATTGATTTTCATTTAGCTTATTTGAGGTAATAGATCAAAATGTTCCACATTAATCTTGGAAGTTATTAATTCAATTGAGTTGCAGTTTCTAGAGACTTAACCTCAAAGCTCCTGACTCCGTTGAATTTTTGATAAAATGTTTCATAACACCTGCCTATGGAAAATAACCTTACAGCTTAGCTATGCCACGTAGCAGACCACGCACGCGGCATGTCAGGTTGTAATTGCGACGCGAATTCTGCGGTGCTCCGACGCTGTCCAATCAGTTATGGTAATGTGGAGGGCGTATCACTGCACGGGATGGTGGCTTTCATAGCAAACAGTTGGCCTTTTATTTAGATTTAAATTTCGAATGTCTAGCCTAGTTGAAATCGATAATGATCTTGTATTTGCATGTCTTGTTAATGAGTTTGGTGGTTCCGTGCGGTAATAATTACGTGATTGCCTGTGGTATGAGAGCAGATAAAAATGTAATTTTATGAACTAGCTCTAACCTGGATAGTTTCTGAAGTAACTATAATAATAATCACGGTTTGACCCCAGCCACTTTGGTCAGAAACCTTGAAAGGCTGGGATTCGGTGGCGGTTCGCTTCCAGCACACATGCAAAAAGTGGTTTTGCTCGAGACTGCCCGAATCGTTCGCAGGTTTCTGTCTCTCTTGCCCTGATCCCCGACAGACCGGTCCGATTGTCGGGTCTTTCCCGCCAAAAGGCGTGTAGCTGTAAGCATACGTAATAATAATCATTTATTTTATTATCAAAAAGCACGTTTGAAAATATGGGACAAGAGCCTCCTTTTAAGCTCGAAGAGCCTGTGCCAGGAGACCCCGACCTTCCATAGCATATTTCATAGATTACAGTTTGAAATGAGAAGTGAATTTAGTAATTCTATCTATAATTAAACATCTTTATATACATATTTTTTTTAAATACTGTAGCTAAGCATATGTTTTATTTACAAAAAGATACTGCTATCTGAGCTATATGTGTGGAAAAAAATTATTACTTACAATTCAGTTTTATAATCAATTTTAGACATAAAAAGAATTAGAAATTAAGAATTATACATTTATTTATTTTATTATGCAAATTAAGTTAAAATATTTTTATGCTAGATACACCTAAATATAAAATTGATTTTATGATACACAAATTACATTAAATTAAATTGATTACTAAATTATACCAAAATTACAATTATAATAGGGAACAAGATTCCTTATACAGCTGCATATTAGATTTCTGAATATTCAGTTATCAACTGTAGTCTCCATGACTGATATGTTAAATTCAGTCAGGTAACGTCCACTGCTGGACATAGGCCTGCACCAAAGTTCTCCACATAGGTCGGTTCTGCGCTGCCCTCATTCAGCGTTTACCGGCGACCTGACCACATCATCGGTCCACCTTTTTAACTTATTCATTAATAAGTTTACAAAAAAAATTTATTTCTAAAAAATACTCCCGCAAAACAGTTTGAACAGAACTTGCCGGGGTTCTCCACTCGAGAATCTTTTGTTATGTTATGTTAAGAATAGCAGTAGGTACACCCAAGTTATCTTGATAACTTGGTACTGGTCGGATTTGAAAAATATTTTTGCATTCGATAGTCCAGCTCTTGGGGAGGGTTAAAAGTCATAAAAATATAGGTACTTCAATGGCAAAACCAAGCAAAGCTGCTAGTGATCAAAAGGTTACCCACAACGCTGCAATAAAACCATCTCCATCGTTTGTAGTTTGAGAACAAGATACTAACACCTTAATCAGTATAACCCTGGTAGAACTAAAACGAAAGCACAAGAAGTACTTACCTGTATCAGACGTTTATTTGACAAATAAACATGTCAAATAAATATTTCGCATAACATACCTAAAGTTATCACACGAATCGTTGAGTTCGCGCTAATGAAATTAACCCTCTTTTGGCTTGGAACGAATGTTGCTACGAAATAACTTACTACGATTCTGTAGTAAACGTTTAGTTTTATTTTTCAGGTTGTGTAGTAAACGTATGATGATAGTAATATGGGCAATATTGGAGCTTTTTTGTACAATGCGTAGAATAATGGCTTTTACTAACGCTTTTGAGAATGTGCAGCGGCCTTTAGGTCTATAGACAATAAAACAATAAAAATTCTATCGTGCCTGGTTTACTGCGCTACAAAGTGTAAAACATCCAAAAAATGCCTTCGGCATAACAAATATTTATATACATTGTAGATATTTGTCTCCGTATTTTTTGTATGTATTTTCTGTACTATATATAGCTACGACTGTAGAGATACCAAAAAATTCAAATATTGCACATCACTATTATTTATATGGCAGCTAATTAGTAAAGTAATATTAAATAAAACACTTTTTTTTTTAAAAAAAAAACACTTTTTTTTTTAATAAATCACAGGATTTATGCGGGATTATGCGTGGTCACGAGTGTCTGACCAGTCTGCAAAGACACCGAAACGTCGATTTAAAATTTAAAATGTAAATATAAATCCGGTTAAAAAGTGTTTTATTTAATAGTATGAATCGCGAAAACTTAAGACAATATTAAATAAAGTAGTAATTTCCGAGATAGTTGTTAAAATAATAGTGAGAATGATGCACTCGTTCGTGATTCAATGGAATCAGTAAGATCATATGTAATTGTATATATTTACGCAATTGCTGTTGAGTTTCTTCCATCATCTTCTTTTACTTGATCGACTTTCCAAAGTGATGGTATCTTCAGGTCAATTTGTAATTAATTTGACAACTTGAAGTGTAGGTATTTATGCACCTACGAAGCAAATAATTATTTGACTTTGACTTTGACTTATTCTTCATGCTAAATGATTGGTAATCCGAAAACTATGCCAAAATTTTACGTATTAAAATGTATTGCATGTAACTTAACTACGTGACTCAACTTACTATAGTATATTTTTACTCGTTGAGTCTCGTAGTAAGTGGTCGACAATAAGGACTTCCTACACTAACTACATGTGTCGTATTAACTCCAAATGACATGCCGTGCAGATAGCTGGGATAAAAACATTAATGAACTACTAGCCTTTCTGTGGGTCGGTTAAGTATAACAGTTTCGTTCAATTAACGTTTTTGATGTCGTCATTCTTAGTTTTCGAATGATAAATTTAGGTTTAAATGATCTTGCTTACAAATTTCTTCTCTAATTAATTTATTAAATGAAATTAATTGAGATAAATTAAGTTATGAATGAGAAAGAGAGAGAGACTAAATAGCCCTGCAGTGGGATCATTACAAAGAGTTGTGATGATGATGATGAATTTATTAATAAATTTTTGTATTTTTTCTTCGATAATACAGCATTGTTTACTCTTTAACTCGACGTTTTTGTGGTCGTGCCGTATAGTCCTAACCTAAAACGTTTGCGTTAATTTTTGAATGAAATTAATTCTTGAAATTAACCTTTAACTATGGACGTTATTTTTTTATAACACTACTATCGACGTGGGCTCTTTGAGGCCCCCGTACATAACGGTCTTGGTATACGCGTTTTCTTTAGAGAAACTGCTTTTTTGCCTAAGTTTAAATAAATAGACTTAAATCAAACTAAAATAACATAAATTAAATAACATTTTTATCAAACTTTACTTATAACAACGAGTTAATGAACTTCTAATTACATTTTTTACCATGATAGGATTCATATGAAAACAATTCTATAAAAACAGAGCAATTTAAAATGAAACTATTTTCTAAGAGTGGTTATTTTGGAAATTCTTAGAACGGGTAGGGCCTCTGAGACCCCATGTCTATAGTTAAAGGTTAATAAAAGTAATAGAGTTTAAAAATACGAGGGTGGATTGAAAAGTTCGCGGCCTAGTCAAGAAAACAGAATAAAGTACATACAAAAATATTTTTATTTTTCGACGTAATCTCCATTTAGCTCTATGCACTTCTTCCTTCTGCTTTCCAGAGCTTCCATACCTGTTTTAAAAAAAGATTCCTCAAGGTCTTCAAAATACATGTTAACAGCGGCTTCGACCTCTTCATTCGTTAAAAATTTCTGCCCACCGAGGTGTTTTTTCAGGTTTGGAAACAGATGAAAGTCCGAAGGTGCCAAACCAGGAGAATAAGCTGGATGTGGCAACAATTCGAAACCACAATCACGAATTTGAGCCATAGACTCGACAGACGTGTGGACTCGGGCGTTGTCCTGGTGAAACAACACTTTCTTTCTCAGTAATCCTGGGCGTTTCTGTTTAATTTCTTCACGTAAACGGCGCAGAAGGGTGCTATAGTACGCAGAGTTTATTGTTTCGCCTTTTGGAAGGTAGTCCACCATAATGACACCCTTAGCATCCCAAAAAACCGATGCCATCACCTTGCCAGCCGACAGAATTGCCTTTGCTTTTTTCGGAGTTGGTTCACCTGATTTTTTCCATTGTTTGGATTGTTGTTTTGATTCTGGGGTATAGTGGTGAACCCAGGTTTCATCCATTGTCACAAATCTGTCAAGAAAACCTTGTGGATCATCCTCGAACATCTCCAAACAGTCGCGAGAAATCGTGAGTCGAATTCGCTTTTGCTCTACTGAAAGCAATCTAGGGACCCACCTAGCCGAAACCTTAGAAAAGCCGAGTTCATGGACAATGATGTTTTGCGTTCGTTCATATGAGATGCCTATAGTGTCTGCAATTTCTCTGATAGTCAATCTACGGTCTTTCAATATGAGATCACACACTTTATTGATGTTTTCTTCGGTCGTAGACGTCATTGGCCTGCCGGAGCGAGGGTCATCTTTGATGTTCTCTCGTCCACGTTTAAATTCTGCAACCCATTTTTTCACAGTGGTATAAGACGGGGCAGATTCCCCTAATGTTGTTTGCATGTCATCATGGATCTCCTTTGGTGTTAATCTTTTTTTAAACAAATATTTAATCACAGCACGTTGTTCAAATTTCTCCATTAGTGAAAATTTGTTCTACACACGTATTTATATTGTTCGTAAAATTTTATTTAAACAAGATATCAAATTGAAAATTCGCGGGCTGACAATTGAATAATGACAGTTCAAAATGACGGCAGAAAAATAACAAAAGTTTTTTTTTTAATGGCCAGGCCGCGAACTTTTCAACCAATTTAGTATAACTTATAAATTAATAAACGTCTACTAATTATTGCACTTTTAAAAGTATGAAACAAAAAAATATTCTTCTCTGAAATGATGATGTAAAATAGATTTACAAGTATCATACCTTACAGCCCGTTCACACATGATCCGTTTTACTGGATAGGTACCTTTTTTGTATCGTAAATACGTATACTGAATACTGTGCCATATGTGAAGTCGCTCATAAAACTCCATGCACCATCGATGAAAAAAAACGTATCCGGTAAAACGTATCCAGTAAAACGGACCATGTGTGAACGGGCTGTTAGGTGAGTTACAATAACGATATACTAAGGATATAAAGGTAAGATTTCTAATAGGTTATAGCGATACTGTTGACTTTACTCGGTTGTAGAATAATCTGTACTAAGGGACTTAGGTCCTTCTTATAGGTGCCCCGTGGGTGTCCCTTTTGCATTGTTCGTGATAGATACAATCTCTTGGAGTTGATTAATTTATTTTATAAATATTTTATATTTGCTTTATTTGTTTTTATGGATGGCATCTTGCCATCTATGAATGAGGGCTGATGTTCAGGGGCTCGACGCTATATTCCTTCCGGTAAATTTATAGCTTCTATACCGGCTTTAAGAGAAGTGAAGAAAAAAAATTAAACATTTATGAATATTTATTTTGAGCTCCTGTAAATATATTTAAATTTTTTGCAGATAAATTATTTTCGTGAATTCCGGAAAGATAGTCCCCAGAGATGGTAGCAGATATGCCACACCCCACCATTTTATACGTAAAAGTTAATTTATACTATTCCCAGTTGTAACGAAATTTTCACCTTTTTTTGAATTTCCGTGATCTAATGTAATTTACGTTTGTATGAAATTTATGATTGTTATTCTCTGGTTGTCTTTTGTTCGGTTAATAATACTTTTTTGATTATTATGAAAGTAAAATGTGGACTGAGTTTGTGGTGAGAGTACTTTTAGTGGTGATAGTGGTTTTGTGTGTTGGCAGATTATCCGAATTATGAAACGTCTGCGTAAGGGCGTGGATCAATATCTACGGTTTCACGGCGTCAATTTTAGGAGCTAATATGAAGCGCTGAGCGATGCGCCGTGCACGACGACGTTGCTGTAGAGATGGGTCCACGCCCATAGTTGTGCGTAATTCTCCAAAAAAACTGTGTTCTGGATTAGTGTAATATCTGGCGATACAGACTTCCATAATTACCTACATACTCATTTACACCTTAAAAATTGAGCTGAATATATTAATCGTTAAGGTTTAACAAGAGCCAATTTAGCGCTCTAAATTTTCTTACATCCAGCACCATCCAACCAGCACTGGGTCAGCTTGGTGTTTTATGGACTAAACCTCCTCGTCAACCAGGGGAGAGACTCATTAGCCCCGAAGCGGAGCTTTTTGTTCCTAGCCGACGGATGAGATTGAGGAAATGGAGGTTTCATGAGCAAACCTTATGTTCCTTCATTTAAGTTTTGTGTAAATTGGCTGATGATTGTTACATATTATGTTGTAGACATATTGGTTTGGAGTTTCACTATTCTACCAGGGCATAAGTGTACATTTACCATTGATGGCCCAACTTAAAATTAATACCAATTATATTTTTTCAAAAAAATTCTTGAAAACATCAAACGACACACGCCATTTATTTCAACAAATAAGATCCAAAAACAAATATTCATTCTTCATTAACACATTAAAAATAGCACTTCCCATAAATTTTGCTCAACTTTTACAATGTGCACAAAAATAAAATCTTTCATTACGGCTTTTTCAAAATTAACATCACCTTATTTTCTTTTTCTTGTCATCTCACAATTCAGATCCATTAGGTAGGTGCTTTCTAATTTTCTTTTCTGCAGCCCGCCTATTGATTCGACGACGGCAAAAGTAATAAAGTAATGGATTGAACACGAGAAAAAAACACATTATTATTTGAGAAAACTTCCAGGCGAGTTTGGTAATACTAGTAATGCCTTGTTTGATTAAAATGGTGTGATGAAGTGCAGGGGGACTTATTTGTAAATCTTTCCTTTTGGAAAAAGTTTATGATCAAATTTTACTTTCTGTTTTCGATTTTTTTCTGATTGGCATATCAAATATAGTCACTATATTTTGTTTTGAGGTCTTTCCCCTTCTAAAGTTTACCTAATATTAATCACTTTTACATAAACAACTAAATTGATAAATACATAGTTTCACTTCACTTCCATGCTGGAGTGGGAGCGAAAGAAAAACGTAGAATGCACCAGCTGCTTCTCTTCCCGGGAATCCTGTAAAAGTCAGTTAAGGTTATATGATGAAAAAACATACAATCATAGTGAAAATTTTAAGGAGTATGTTAAGAAATACTCCAAAATGTTCAAAAGTGTATGTAGTATTGCAAAATCAAATTTTATTAATAATAAAATTCAAAATAGTATTAATATTCCTAAAACTACTTGGCAAATTATTAACAGCGAAACTGGAAAGTCAAACATAAGAAACGCGGAATATAAACTGAAAATTGGTGATCGACTGTTGACATCAGATACAGAAGTTGCTGAAGCTTTTGAAAAATTCTTTGCAGACATTCCAGTTTCGACTACGAATACATTAAATTCATCAGTCAAAGCTGCACAGTCTTTTCTTGAAAATAATGTAAATAAGTGTAAAACTAACTTTACTTTCAGGCATGTTACTGAAAGTGAGGTATTGAAAGCTTTTAAAAGTATAACAATTAAGAACACTGCTGATCTGGATGGTATTTCTGTTAAAATCATCCAATCTATCATTGACGGTATTGCACCTCATTTAGCCAGTATATTTAATAATTGTGTTGATAATGGTGTGTTTCCGGATTTAATGAAACTAAGTAAAATTATTCCCGTATTTAAAGCAGGAAGCATGACTGACCCCTGTAACTTTAGACCGATTTATATATTACCAACACTCAGCAAAATTTTTGAAAAACTTATTTTAAATCAACTAGTTGTACATTTCTATAGCAATAATATAATGAATCCGAATCAATTTGGTTTCACACGGGGTCGCTCAACAACTGACGCCGGTGTTGAGCTTATCAAACATATATTTGATGCCTGGGAGGAGTCACAGGATGCCTTTGGTGTCTTCTGTGATCTGTCCAAGGCTTTTGACTGTGTTCACTACGATACACTCCTCATGAAGCTTCACCACTATGGAATCAATGATAGGGCACTTGATTTTATGAAATCCTATTTATGCAATAGAATGCAAAGAGTTGATATTAATGGAAAGAGATCATCGGGATCAGCAGTACATATGGGAGTGCCCCAGGTATCGATTCTTGGGCCTTTCTTATTCTTAGTTTATATAAATGATTTGCCATTTATGGTAAAAGACAAGTGTGAGGTCATATTGTTTGCTGATGATACCTCTTTTCTTTTTAAAGTGAGTAGGCAATTAAAGCATTGCTTTGAAGTAAACAATTGTATTGATATCGTGGAGAATTGGTTTTCAGCCAATAACTCCTGAATGAAAATAAAACTAAATTTTTAAAATTCTCATTGCCTAATGTCCGGCATGTAAATACTAATTTATTTGTAAAAGGACAAGAATTGAGCCCTGTAAACTCAGCAGTGTTCCTTGGCATAGCCCTAGACGCTCAACTACAATGGGGACCACACATAGAAGGATTGGCGAAGAGACTTAGTTCTGCAGCATATGCCGTCAAAAAGATGCGAAATATTTCTAATGAAGCTACTGCGCGATTGGTTTATTTTGGTTATTTTCATAGCTTAATGACATACGGCATTCTCCTTTGGGGAAATGCCGCCGATATTAAAACTATCTTTGTACTGCAGAAACGGGCTATTCGCGCAATCTACAAACTTAATTCCAGAGCGACACTTAGAAATAAGTTTAAGGTAATAAATATTCTCACGTTTGCGTCACAATATATCTTTGAAAATCTTGTGTTTGTAAAAAAGAACTTAAACATGTTCCGTAGAAAATGTGACTTACATAATGTTAATACTAGAAATAAGTATAAACTAGCCGGCTATGATAGTAGACTTCATAAAGTCACTAACTCATTTATGGGTCAATGCATACGTTTTTATAATAAGGTTCCCACAAATATTCAAGACTTACCGCTTGATAAATTTAAAGAAACTATTAAACAAAAATTGTGTAATAAAGGCTTTTATACAATATCTGAATATATGGACGATAAAAGTCCTTGGTTGTAAATTGTTTTTCTAAAGTGCTCAATCTCCAACTCCATTTCCAACTCCATTTCCAACTCCATTTCCAACTCCATCTCCTTCTTATCCAACACCATCACCATCTCCTTCTTGTCCATACAACAGCAAGAACGTCATGCTCCCTCAGGCGGCAAGGCTAGCGGTAGCGTCGGGTGTCGGGTCACCCTTTTCCCTAAAATAGGGTTGAGGAGGGTGATGGCTGGTGCTTGCGTTATACTCGTGAACGGGTGCTGCTAGTGGTGCCAGGTCGTTTTGCTGATGACTTTATGACTTTTTTTCAACTTGACTCCGACCTCCCCATTTCCATGTCCACATCCTGTCTTTGTCCACGACTATCCTCATCCCCATCCACATTATCTGTATTCTCTCTCACCTCTATCGCTACGTCTATCTCTGCTTCTATCTTTACCTCTATATCTATGTCTACGTTTCTGTCTAGTACTTGATTGCCTATTGTATAAATATAATAGTAGACTCCAGAAGATCAACTCGTTCATGGGTCAATGTGTACGCTTCATTTTATAATAAAATCCTAAAATATTTAAGATTAACCCTTTGGTAGATTTAAGGATAAGTGTTGATGTGAAAAGTGATATCCGGATGCAAGAAGATGATTTCTCTTATTTTTAAAAGATGATTGCTGTTGAGTTTCTTGCCACTTCTTCTCAACAGATCGACTTTCCGAAGTGGTGGTAGATTCAGTTCAATTTTTAAATTATTTGACTTATTTCAAATGTATTTAAATACTAACGAAATAAAGAATTTTTGAGTTGAGTTGAGGGACAGAGGTTTTATTGACGTTTTTGTGGGCGATAGGCTGACCCCCTGTCACTGCAATGGTCTCTATATCCATCATTATAATATCTCCAAAGTCAAACGTGACATCAGATGATCTTATAACCTCTGGTGTTCTGCCTACCCCATAAGGGATACTGGCGTGAAGCTATGTATGTATGTACATAAATTCAAAGTGTTTCTCTGAATATCGACATAATAAAAAAGGGTGTGTTAAAAACTTTTTTATGCGTACATCAAAAATCATAATACGTAAGTTCTAATATTTTTCAATGTAGCTAGTTCTTATAGAGCTACTTGTAAGTACTTATGTACTGTAATAAAAATCGTAATACATTTTGTATCTTAACTTGTAATAATTAAAGTGAATTTTCATAAATATTTTTTTGGTAAAAAATATTTCGAACTAAGCTATGAAGGAGACAGGTGACAACAAAATTTCTCAACAAAATTATTTCTTAAAAATGGCTCAGAACTTCGCCGTTATTTTGTCAAGCAGCATCGACAGCATTAAATATTTCTGCACTAATAGCCTTTAACACAGAGCAAGGACATTAAACTTAGAGGTCCTGAGGTATGTTTTGTAAAATTCTAAAATGCTTTAGACTTAATAAATTAATTATACTATTATGATTTATACAGGGCTATTTTTTGTCAGTGGCCAATTTTTTTTTACACAATATGTTTCATTTATAGAAAACATTTATAACTCTGAAAATTATTTAGAACTTTGTTTTGTATCCTCAATAAAATACTTTTATCTGATTTATCGCGTTTATATTTCACATCATGTATGAAAAGATTGATGAACGTGGAAGAAGCGAAAGAGGTATGTCTGGATCGCAGCAGTTGGTGTTCCCTTGTCTCTGCCTAACCCAAGGGGAGACAGGCGTGAGGTTATGTATGTATGTATGTATATTTCACATTTTTTCATAACTACTGATCACAGGTGACTGATACAAATACGCGATAAATCCAGTCAAAAGTGTTTTATTGATTGTGTATTAAGTATGTAGATAGATAGATACATAAATCATTTATTCACCAAGCACAGGTTAAAAAAAACATTTTTACATATTTTAAATTAATTATGAAATAAGATTATATATAAAAAAGATATTAAAGGTAAAGAAAGTAAGAATAATACAAAAAATAATTATGTAAATAAAGAAAAAAAAATCACAAGCAATAAACATTTAGAAAAATTACAAAAAAAAACACACAAAAAACTAAAATAAAGTATAGAGGCTTGGTGAAAAGGCACTGACTCAGCATGAATGTTGCGAACGTTGCAACGCTGGTCTTCCGTCAGCACCCGAGTATTTTTTCGTACTTTAAGATTGCGAATCGTGAAAATTTAAAACAATATTTGTTTTGAATTATCTGAAACTAATATCTAGCTTTCATTTACCGAGTCACTTATGATCTAAGTAACAATTCCTTGCTCTGTGACCAGCCTCGAAGCAAACTTGTCTTCTTACGGAACTTCACTAGGTACTTCGGCTACACAAAGACTGTCATAGTTCACTAAGTACCCATAGAGAGCATTACGGTCCTACCACAAAGCGAAGAAGCTAAAATACAAATAAGAGGCAAGTTTTTAATGAGCGAGTTTTTGGTTCTCTTGAAAGGTCTTAAATAAATTTGTATTTTAAGTTTTGTGTTGGTGTAAGAAGGTATTTTAGCTCGTTTTACTATTTATACTCATATGATATACAGGCAATTAACTATAAGTATTTTAGAGTAAAAATGGTTGAGCTTTAGTAACTATCCAATTTAGTAAGTAAGTAAGTAAAACGTTTATTTGGTACAAAAATCTGTTGTTTACAAAAGAAAAAAATTATAATTCTACTTATATCTATAGACAACAAAAAATAAACTTAACAAAAAAAACATTAATGTACAAAAATGGCATTCACTCAGCATATTCTGCAGTGCCCATGGGACCGCAACGTTGATTATCAGATTAATTTAGTAACTAATATTTTGCTAATTAGTTTTTATATGACACAATGATTTTGCCATGTACTATACAAAAGTAATGTTTATTTTAGTATATTTTGTTATATACAACCCGTTCATTAATTATATAATGTGCAACATATTATACGCAAACGGTAAAAGTTGTTTGTTAAAATCAGATTCATTATAATATATTTATTGACAATCGTTCACTGTTAAGTTACTTGGCTCTAAGTATCAAGAAACTTTTGAAATAAATACCTAAGACATGATTTCCTTGCATAAATGCTTGCATGAATCTGAGCCGAAATCTTTTCGGTGTTTTCACAAACATTTCTAAAATTTCATTTCTTCTTGTACTATCAAAACAATTGAATCATGACCCACCATAAGCTTATTATTGACTTTATTGTCTAAATGATAGTAGGTCGAAATTCACTTGAAGATAGGTTTCCTTGGTGACGAACTTGTTATCATTTCAATCGACACTGACACTTAGTGAGTACAGAATTCGTATAGTATCTAAAACGTCCTAAAGATTTTAAAAAGTTAAATAAAAAATGAAGGTCTGTAGTAATACTTGATATTATAAATTCAAATGTAATTAAAACAAAGCAAGAATCAGTTTGTTTTCTTACAACTTCCTCAAAACGTTGAAAAGGGAGGCTCGATAAGATTGTCGGATCCATGCTGGAGCCCTTTGAGTCGATAATATCGTTTCAGTTTCAGATCTACGAATGTGGATTTCGTGGAAGAGGGTTTATTCTCAACGTTTCGCTTTACTTAGATATTTCTCGAATGAGCGATCGCAAGATTCAAGGATCATTTACTAAAAAACTATTACAATATTTTATCTGTTATTTGGACTTGGTATCACAAACTTCGCTTACTCTCGTTTAGGTAAAGATAAATTCTATTAAACTATAATCATTTAGGATGATCGTTATGTTATTTTATTCTTAAATAAAAAAAAAACAAGAATATTCTGATTTCATCCTAATGAAAAGTCCTTTAAGTATATAGGTACCCATATTAGTAATACCTAAAAAAAAAATTTTCTGGAGGAAAACTTGCAGTCACGTCCCCGAACGCCCAAGGGGGAACGGCGGGGTATGTGGGGATGATCTGGCAGAGGGCTGGACCTACCCACTAAAATCCTCCAGGTGTATCTCATCCGCCATAGATGGAGCGCACGGTACCGCCATTGGCATTACCCGCGAGCTCCGGCGGGTTGCGCTCAGTCTGAACCGAGCGCCCCCACGTAGGAAATGGTCCTGTACATGAGACTATTTCTGGCTTCGTGAATCGGTGCGGACGGCATCAAGCGTGTATGACTTCACGGCATCACTTCACGCCTAACTTCACGCCTAACTTCACGCCTGTTTCCCTTATGGGGTAGACAGAAAACCTGCAGATGCTATAAAAGCATCTGAAGTCACGTTTGACAAATTCATTCAAAATTGGGTTGCCTTTAAAACACTCTCTAACCGGATTTATTGAGTTTTTTATATAAACGTGTTATTTTTCGTCATCTTCGCAGACACCGTGAACCCCGAAAAATCCGGTAAGAAAGTATTTATTTATTTCACAATTTATGTACATACTTGTAATGATTAACATAGGTAAGTATATAAACTTAGTATAGAAAAATGGGTACAAAGGTACAGCTTATTTCTATAGAAATTTCTACCAGCAGACCTGATGAATGGAGAATTCGATAAAAAATACAATTTAAGTATGTATACTATTTTTGTATTGTTTTTGTAAGTATTTGATTTAAGATTGTGAATCTCGAAGACAATTCAAAGCTATAAATCATGACCAGGAATATCGAATTTCTTATAATAGCAACAAAGGGCAGCCTTGCCCCGGGATATGAACCCACAGCCTTTGTTCCGGGATTAACCAGTTTGTCTTATCTTGTGAAGTTTACCTTTACCTTTGACCACGAAGACTAACTTTGTTGTTTTATGTTATCAAAGAGTAATGGTATAGCTAAGGGCCCTTCTTAAACACTAACATCTGCAGTTTTGATTCCTTTACAATGATGTTGAAAAAACATACAAATAATGTACATAAAACCTCATTATTATAGAATCATCAGGAGAACTTCTGTGTGTAAACCCTTCTTTCTTTTAATTTTAAGTTAGACGCAACGCCAGGATGAAACATTAACTGCCAGGATATGTTTTTAGAGATAGTCATAATCCTGAATGTTTCAAGAGCAGGGTGAACGGGGTTCTGTTTAATAATCGTTACAACTATGTAATAAGTGTCGCAAAAAGAATGTCACATATGAAAATATAGCAAATGTTGTTGAATACACGTTTACAATACCCCGCAGATGTGGTTCATCTTAGTCAACACTTTGCAGCAGCTTTAAGCTCACATTTTTTATAAACAAACTATTTTTTTTAGTAATCCAAACGACCACACAAACTACTTACCCTTATCATCATTAATTTTGTTCCCTTTTTGAAGAGCCCGATGCCTCATGATCATGGCCTCTACGTTCCTCACCAGAGGGTTTTCCATACCATCATCATCATCATCATCACGACTTTTTGTAATGAGACCACTGCAGGGCTATGAGTCTCTCCCCTGGGTGACGAGGAGGTATAGGCCATAATCTACCAAGCTGGCCCAGTGCTGGGTGGTGGATGTCAGAATTTTCAGGGCGCCGAAAATGGCTTCTGACAAACCCTAACGACTACTGTATACAAGTATACAGCACCCGAGACCGACTGCTTAACGTGCCCTCCGAAGCACGGACATACCATACCTGGTGGAAAATGAACTAGAAGACAAAAGTTGATACACAACCATCCACGAGAAACCTATTCACTCTTAACTTAAAATTACCAGGACTGTAGAGGTCAGGGAGAACTGATGCAAGCAGTTCGTTCCACGCTTTGGCGATCCGTATCAAAAGGAAACAGTTGAAGTACTACACAATAATTCTTAAATAACTGAAAAAAAAAATATTCAAAACGTTATTCTATTCTATTCTATTCTTTTATTCTTTTTCTGACACTCACACAACATTATCTAGCCCAAATTAAGTTTCTTAAAGAACCTATGTTATGGATACTAGATAATTGATATACTTAAGAAATATATAAACATACATATTGAATAAATACATATTTTTTATTAGAATAAACTTATATAAACATCCATGACTTGACGACTAATATCTATGTTCATCACACAAATATCCGCCGCCACCGGGATTCGAACCCAGGACCTCTGGCATAGAAGGCACTGTATGTTACCGCTACACCAGCCGGTCGTCAAATTATTTTATCGTCAAACTATTACTATACAATATCAATATCTCAAATGTGAACTGTCCATAACGAATACTTATTGAAATTCACGTGCTTGGATTTCACACTTTAGGCTACTTATAATTTTATTATAACAGCTAAGTCTTAAAACAAGTAAGCATAAAATATACCTTCAAAAATTACTGCTTACTCACTCGATGTTGGCAGTAATTTTAAAAGATGAGAGAGAAATCTTTTCATATTGCCGAAAAATGCTAATGTAATTTGTACCAAAACGAACTTATACAAAGTTTTAAGGCTCATTTCTGACAACGAGGTCCCTATAGTAAAACAATGTCTCAATTACAGCCACTGTCTGGATGAAACCTTCTCATAATGTACACACAGCGGATGAAATTGAAACCGTTATAACAAAGGCAAAAACTAAAGATATGAGTAACGTACAATCAGGTAACTGAAACTAGAATTAATAAAATCATATAAAAGATTGAAAATCTTCTAGAGTTATATGAAATTACATTGGAATGGGGTAAACCTGTCTGCCTCAGACGCCAGTGGTTGCGGGATCGATTCCCACACAGAACAAGAAAAAAAATAGTTTCCGTGTCTGGGTGTATATCTATTTATGTATTTATGCTCTAGGTTCCCCCCTGGTTTGCTACATGGTATCCCATAACACAAGCTATGCTTACTTTGGGGCCATGTAGTTGGTGTGATTGTTTGGGGATTTTATTATTATTATTAATTGCATTTTTTTATAAATAAATAAACCCGCGTTTGACCTCATCATCATCACAACTCCGTGTTATGAGCCCACTGCAGGGCTATGAGTCTCTCCTCTGGGTGACGAGGAGGTTTAGGCCGTGATCCACCAAGCTGGCTCAGTGCTGTTTGGTGGATGTCAGATATTTCGGGGTGCTGAAATGGCTTCTGACAAACCCTAACGACTACTGTATACAAGTATACAGCACCCGGGACCGACTGCTTAACGTGCCCTCCGAAGCACGGAAGTCGTCGTGAGAAATGAATGGTCGGCGGTCACCCATCCTAATACATGCCACACCGAGCGCGCTTAACCTGCGATATCGTTTGATATGCACAGTAACCACGGCGCCACGACGATCTCAATCTCATCTAATAATAGGTAATGAGGTCCGTCTTCATACAACATTGCCGGAACACGCTGTTTTTTGGTGGTAGATTTTATGCGAAGGTGGTTCTCTGAAGGGGTCCTACCACTACCTAATTGGGGGTAACTCAGGTTTGTCGCCTTTTACGACACACTCATCCACGGGCAGCAGGGCTGTTCTAAGTCGGTGTTACGCAGCTGCATATCTTTGTTCAACTGTTTCCATTGTTTGTTTACGTAGCGCAAGCCGAGAACACAGATAATTTTTAATGAAAACCTGTATGGGTATTTCAAAGAGCAGAACGGAACTCTTCAATGATTTGGTTTTTGTACGGATCCCCAAAATAAACTAAACTATTAGCGTCCATTTTTCCTGACCACTAAAATCCTGATTTTTTTAAACTGTCAATTGAATAGGTATCTGGATTGAGGTTTAAAGCATTTGAATTTGTCGTTCACCTTTAATCTGTCGAATTAAAAAAAGACGACCATCATATTATTCTTTTTTTAAATAACGAGGCAGACAAAAACCCAACCGCATCAACGCAAAGCTCTGAATGTACTTTTAACATAGAACCCACCATTTGTACAGCACACTTGCTCAAACCGAGCATCCACAAACAGGCCATAAATCATAAGACTGCGGTTTCCCAAACAGTTTCAATTTAACTTGGAAACCTAAACTCTGTAGGTGCTAGTGTGATGAAGTTTCACTGCGTATACAGATGCTGCGTCTCCCAAATACAAACTTGTTAAAGGTCCTTAGTATAGTTTTTGATACTGTCATGATTTAAGACAGGTTTCGTGCAATTTATTGCTTGTTTACTTTAAAACTGTAAGTACAGTTTTGTTTTATGTGACTGGAAAATTCCTTGAAAAATTATGTGCAGGTTTGAGGAAGCGAATTTTTGAATTTCGAATGTAAACTTTTTTTTATAGAGGATTATTTTTTTGTTATTATGGTGCTGACTACAGGAGCTAAAACAACATATGACTGGATAATGGTAGATATTCGACCACAAGGTAGGTGTTTATATAACACAGAGTAATAGGCTGGTTGTAACGTAATTAGCTATAAAATAATGGAAAAGTTTAGTATAATATTTTTAAGAACTAGGGTTGAACATGATCAATTGATTTTTAACAATGTTAAATCACACTTCGGATTTTACTCGAAACGAGCGTTTGCCCGCGACTTCGTACACGCATAAACTCAAAAGTCCTATTTTCCGTTCTCGTGGGAATTCCTTCCATCATACAAATAGACACTTATTGAGGAACCTTTATACCAAGCATGCACTCAAAGAATGAGATTTTATAACACAAACTAAAACATCATATATTTCCCGTTTCCGTGGGAAATTCGGGAATTTCTTTCATAACACAACTAGTCTCTTTTTGAAGAACTTTTATGCCAAGTATCATATCCGTGCACTCAAGGAAGATTTTTCATACAAACTAAAAAGTCCAATAATTCCCGTTCCCGTGGGAATTTCGGGAATTCCTTCCTTAGTGCACCTCTACATCCCCTAAAGAATGTATGTTCCAAATTTCAGCTCTGTACGCCCAGCAGTTACGGCTGTGCGTTGTCTGTCAGTCACTCAGTAACTCAGTCAGTAACGGAACAGTTTTATATATATTGATAAGAATTTAATCTCTAAACCACGCCCTAGTTATACAAAAAAACTACTATCGTCAAAAAATCCAGCCATTAAACCCAACTACCATTTAAGCGAACAAGTCAATTACAATTTGACAGGCTCATTGACGACTCGAATAATTAAATCACTAACTAATTACTCTCGTCCAAATAGTCCATAACATTTTCCGAAATAAACCAAAAATACATTAGTGGACGAGGATTTATAGCTCGTGACATAGCCGGACAGGACCGGTAGGCAAACAATGCCTAAAAGCAGAAAGCCACATCAGAATTAAGGCCATTACGGTGTAACCACAGCAATCAGCCAACGTTTTCATGCTGTGTATCCTGGATTACTAATATGAGAGGTTGTGATTTTTGACATGAGATTCGGCTTTTAAAAAGTTGTTTGTTATTTTTTTACAAGTCGATGTTAAATCAGTTACAATGGATTGTCAAATTTAATTTGAGAATGTATTAATGTTGCCTTTTAAAGTACATTGATTGAAAAATATTCATTAACTTCTAGATAAGCTGCTTTAAATATAACTATGACCGCTACTTGGACCATGTCCCAATTGTTTTTGAAAACTTTATACTAAGCTTAATTTTGCAAATTATTCCTTTTTCATAAATAATGTTTAATAGATGCCAGACGTGAAACTTGTGCCTTGTTTAATAATAAGTTATAATATACATGCAATATTATGTATATCATTTGAGTCTAAATGAAGTCAAATTAAGGCCGTGATTCAAAGATAAAAATGCAAATCTACTGAGTTCTGATTACTGTATTGATTTCATATATTACTTCCGGAATATTTAGGAAAGCATTTTTTTGCTATTTCTGTAAAGGCTCATCAAGAATAGAAACAAAATAGACACGTTACGGTGTGTGAACATACATTATCATGCATATATTGATAAGGTCCACTGGGTACTTCCTCCATTTTAATATCTCGACCATTACTGTCTCACTCGTAGTCTTTTAAACTAAAGACCGTTTCGCTTGGTATTCCGTACATGGCCTTACTCGTGTGACATAGAGATTTAGGAGAAAAATAAATACTTAAATATCATTTTTACTAACATTATTCAATTGAAGTGGAACAATCAATAGAAATACATTGATTTGTTAAAATAGTCCAAATGCTATTTACGTCATTATCGTTATCATCATTATATAGGGTTGATTTATCGTCCCCGGCCAAATTTTTTTTACACAATATGTATGATTTATCGAAACGGTTTTTGCAAAAAGAAAGTATATATTTTTTTACAAAGAAATAAATAAATCCGCTAACATATTAAGCAACCATGGTCACTCTAAATTACCATTAAAAGAAAGACAACTACGCGCTACTACAAAACATTTACAGTACTACGTCGTAGTATTATCAAAGAAATGCCGCGTCGTAGTAGCTTTGTTCATCAACAGCGACTATTTGCATAAAAGTTTGTGGTGCCATATCTTAATTTTTTTGTACTGAGCTATACTAAAATAAAAATGCAGGTACGTTTATATTGTAACAAAGAAACTAACAATTAAATTTGGCTGGTGACTACAAATCAACCCTGTATATCATTATAATATTATCTTTGCAAGACAAAGAGCGTTTTAAGGTTCTCCACATCATCAATAATAGTATATTATGTAACAAGTGAGCGAAGTTGCTAATTACAGTCGAGGCTGTAATAATGAGCCTCGACTGTAATTAGCAACGCTCACGAGTTATATACGACGTTTTTCAACACACTTGTGAGTAAAAGACAGACAAAGAAAGACGTGGTCATAAAATAACAAACACACTTGATAACAAAGCTGTGAATTGTGATTGAAAAATGGCGCCGAACTTCGCGCATGCGCGTAGGTTTTTTTTTCCGCCAAATGTGTCAATGGCTGTATAGCATATACAGCCTATTTTACATGAAAATATTTAATTTGGAGTGATAAATCCAAATATTTTAATATTTTGTAACAAATTATTGTAAATTGTGAATAATTTGTTTGATATACAATTTTGTTTAACTAATATAAGGCGTAAACATTTAAAAATGTATATGGATTTGAAGTGGTATAAAACCTCTTTGTTGTTTCTGAAAAAAATTAATGTATAACCCGGATCAATAAAATATGCTCTGTTTACTCGCATTTAATTTGCACAAAGGTACAATTCAACTTTGTAGGATTCATTATATTATGCACTAGGGCATAATATATTATGCACGCGTGACTTATAGCCCAGTTTATAGTTCTTAATTCAATAGAATAAGGCTTACTTTACGAGCAAGTGTGTTGAAAAATATAATTGCATTGCATCATGGAACAGCTGTTTGTATGAATTCTATTCCATATCAAAACCAACATTTTACAGAAACGCATTCTGAAATGTCCGTAACTATTCCATCCATGACTACGATCCCTGAAATCAAATAACAATCAAAACAACGGATAGGCTAATACAAGAATCATCCGGTTTTATTGATCCGCCGGGTGTGTACTAAATATAAAGTTCAATAAAAATCCCCCGATGAACAGGAAGACCCGGATTTATCGTACTAACCCCATATAAATAAATAAAGTACAGGCGTATGCATTTCTTATGAGCGAGGTAGCCGCGACGCAGGGCGGTTACAAAAACTATCGATTCATGTATGATATTGTTACTGATTTTATTGAGATGTTCCACTTTTTTATGTTTTCAGACAATACTCTTTTACGTTCCAATAACAAACTTCAAGGTTCTGTAGTTGTGATAGTTTTTTGACGTTTTAAACAAAAGTTTTGTTTATTTTTCTTAAAATTTGTTTGATGAGATGTTTTTTTTTCTAAGACTTTTTTTATATTGTAAGGATAGGAAGTTTGTCTTCCATGCCACCTGATGGAAAGTGCGCATGAAGACTATGGTGTTACACGTCCATCCACGAGAAACCTATTCACTCGACACTTAAAAGTTCCAGGACTGTAGTGGTCAGGAAAAACAGACGCAGGCAGATTGTTCCACACCTTGGCAATCCGTACCAAAAAGGAACTATCGAAGCGTTTTGTTCGACTTCTTGGTAAATCCACTATATAGGGGTGGAAGTTCTGTCTGCGTCTGGTAGTCTGGTGGTAAAAAGAAGTGGGTACGATTTGGTCAAAAAGAGCACTCGCACACTCACCACAATGTAGCCGATAAAATACTGTCAAATGAGATATAATATTCTGAAATTTCAAAAAGCAGAAAAGATGAAAATTTATTTCCTGACTATTTAATTACGCCATATTCATCAAACTAACATATTGTGGTAGAATCCTGTGTAACTATTCCAGACTCTCCTGTACATAAATAAAAATAGGTCGGTTTAGAATAGCGCCCCATGATAAGTGTGCCATAAAAAGCGACTGATCCGAGTAACAATCGCTTCAGTATTATGTTATTCTAGCTGTTTCGCGCGGTTTTACCCGCGCCATTTCAAATCCCGCGGGAATATCGAGATAAAAAGTAGCCTATTCGCTATTCCAGACTGTAAACTATCACTGTGTTAAATTTCATCCAAATCCATTAAGCCGTTTTGCCGTGATAGAGTTACAAACATCCAGACATGCATACATCCATCCATCCAAATTTCTCATTCATTTATAATATACAAAATTTTAGTTTGCTTTTATTAAATAGTAGTCGCTGTACGTCGTCGATTAAATCGCAAAAAAAGAGTTATAAATAACTTAGCTATATTTACGTTGTAGAGTACCTATATTCGTCCTCACTTTCACAATTATAATATTAGTAGGAAGGATAATATTATCAGGATTATAATATTAGAAGGATGGAAGTTTAAATATCACTGCTTCGCTGTCATTGATGATATCTTGATCGATACGATATCACAGATCTCAAAGATGGAGCAATGCTTATTTGTTGGCTTATTGAAAAATTTTATGAATTCATGGCCATGGCCTAAAAGACAGTTATAAATTATTGTTAGTATTAAGTAGATTTGTATTCAAACGAAAAGTTATTTAAGACCTTTAAGCCCGTCTATCTCGTAGCTCGCCCAACTTAAATTCAATTGTACCTAACTCAAGAGTTTAAAATTTTAAATCCACGGTAGCAATTTATCTGAGCGTAAGTTCGATCAGATTAAAGTACATTTAACTGTCGGTAAAAGTTCAATTTGGGGAAACCGGAAAAGAAATATGGCGTCAGGTAGAAAGGATTCAATTCAATCAGCTCCCTTGGTACCTTCCGCTGCCTTGATTTGATGGGATTGTTAAAAATCAGTATTGGTTGTGAAGAAAAAACTCCCGTCAATGTTGCCATGTCTAATGGAAATAACATGTTGGTTTTGGAGAAATAGCTGTTTAGTTGAATACAATCTTATTTTTCATCCTGAAAATGTTGATCACGGTGATTTATTAAATGTAAGTCGTTCGTGATTTTTATTTGATTAAAGCATGAAAGGATTAGTTCATTTATAACTGTCACGGAATAATTGAAATTCGAACGCTTGTATTTTCAGGATTCTGATTTACTTATGTCTTGGCTATTCAGTCGTATAAAATGTTTGCTTCTAAATTTAATGGCTGGACTTGAATTTGTGAATTGTAACTACTAGTATTAACAGTAAGCTCTGGGTTTAGTTAGATATCCCAATGATGTAAAAGTACAGTCGTTGAATTCTGTACGATGTCAGTTTTATTTCTCAATACTCTGAAATTGTTTTTATTATTTTACATAACATACAGAAAGATACAAAATTATATTATTCTTTTGCAAATTTATTGAATACTTAGGTGATTTGATTTTATTATCATTTAAATAGAATTTTGCCGGGTCATGAGTCCATCCCCTTAGTGACGAAAAGGTTAAGATCCAAGCAAAAATTGGCCTGAGTTGGGTTTTTAAATATTTTTGCTAAAACTCTTGCTGTCGAAATAAAATAGTTACATTATTACAAAATTTAAACAAACACAAAGTTTTGAATCAATAAACAACCTATAAATGGAAGAATTAATTCCAAAAAGTTACCTCCTTTTGCGAATCGTAACTAAATAATTTATGATCTGTTTAGACTCAGAATAAAATGTGGCATCGTTTGATATCGTGGCAGTAGATCGAACAGTGAAGAGGCGGCGCTTACTACCAATGAAAATTTGTCAACTTCATAGAAAACCATTGCGGTATACGTTAAATAAATTGCCAGTAACAAATAAAGAGGATTATTTCAATTGTTTTTCTAAAATTTGTGAATGAGGTTTGAGTAATATTTTGAATAGGATTTAAATATAGAACGATTAAAATTAGGGTGAAGTGAACTGTTTGAGGAGATTCAATGAAAATTGATAGTGTAGGAAAAACGTTGTTTTTTCGTAGATTAAGTCTCGTTATTGAAACAAGTGCCTTGTGTGAAACTTTTAAACGATACTTAGTGTCAAAAAGGATAACAAGTGACACATTTAGGTACTCTCTCTTTATGATTTCCTTAGTTAAATTCCATTAATTGTTATATACATGCAGTTTTGATATGTAATAATTAAAGATTGCATAAACAAAGCAAAATAAGTCACTAGTGAAATATAAATAAGGACGTTATTAGTCTACCTCTTTTCAGATGATTCAGTTTCAAAATACATATACATAATGTTGGCGTCTCGATGGAATGATCTCTTTACAACTAGATAACGACATATTGTATATTGTACACTGTGCAAACATATGCATCGCTCAAGACAGATCATTATCATAATGTATGAGTTTATCAATAAACTTTCTGATAACATAAGTAAAATAACACATTATTTTCCCAAACAAACTTTTCAGCAACTTAACGAAGCGGTTAACTACATTTATCACTCCGAATAATACAATCAACCCAAAATAAACAAGATATGAGTTCATATTTAACGCATTCCGGACACGAGCAAGGGTCTACTACTATACAGCCCCGGGGGTCGCTACGTGGTCTAAATGTTTCAGCCCTGAATTTACATCCATACACCCTGTATAAGGGTACATACGGAATTTATTTAACCGTTGTCATGGTAACTGCTTTGGAGATTTGTCAGCAGCCGGGTGCAGATGGGTTTTATTTGAAAGGGTATGGAGTGGTTAAATTTTAAATGGTAATGTTTGTGGCGAAATCTTTAAATTATTTAACTGTTTCTTGAAGATTCGGAAAGACTGCTTTAAGATCTGTTAAAGATTTTACTTCGTCAACACAAATCGATTGACACGCAAAAGAGATTCGTAATGATATAAACCTATAGAACAGAGAATGGGCATTACTAACCGTTCACATAATGGTTGAATTAATATTTCGATTACAAATATACAGGAAGCAATATTCCCGTATTCACGTTATTCGCATTTCGAATATTTGACGCAGGCTGTAGTGAAACGTTTTCCCATTTCATTTAGAAGTGACGAGTGGTTTGGAACATTTGACACGCACAAGTTTTTCAAAAATATCAACTAAAGATTATTTCGACGATAAAGTGTAAGAACAAGTATACAATAAGAAACTTATTCGCTTGACATAAGGTTCAAATCTTAATGAAAATGTATACATGTTATTAAAAGTGACTGTACACAGTAGTCGTTAATTTTTGTCAGAAGACATTTTGACTCCCTGAATAATCTGACATCCGCCGACCATCCCTGGGCCAGCTTGATGGTTTAAGTCCTTAACTTCCTCGTCACTAAGGGTCCTGGAAGGTCCTGGTCCTTAAAAAGAGCCTATAATGATGAATATTTCTATTCCAAATAACATATTTCGTGTTTTGAGTGACTTATGATTCAGTTATGCTTTTTATTATTTAAAATATACAGGGTGTCCCAGACCTCAACGTCAAGTCGAAACGGGGTGACGAGATTGACTTTTTTTTCCACCAAGGAAAATTCTTTGGCTCCCACTAAAGCAAGCTTTAGCAAGAGGAGGATGAATCCTGTTACGGACGAAAGGGAATTCTAAAGAGCTGCTAACCTCAGTGGCTAACAGATATAGAGTACCCAGACAGTGTGGGAACCGCAAGACCGGCCACGAGACTCCTCAGAACACCTGAGTATACCCACTAAAGATCCCCCTTTAATGATCAGCCTTAACAAAGGCTACTGATCATAATCGGAGCGACAGCAAATTGGTAGTAGAGGCTGCTGAAAAAAACGGTTCCTAGCATGCGGGCCCTATGGCATGCATTTCAAAAATCTTGACCAATGAAAACGGTTCCCGGCGTGCGGACTCTATGGCATGCGTTTCGGAAATCTAGCGACCGCCGCATGCGGTTATAACAATGAAAATGTATAAAGTATGCCTTAAGGTATAACCAAGGTATAATCAATATTTTTTTCAATTATATCTTCTTAAGGGTGAAATAAAATATTTATAAAAATACACGAAACCTTTCCTGCTAACTAGTGTACATAAAATATAGGCACAAATCTTTTATCCCAATCTGTATATTAGCTTATGGAACCTTATGTTATGTTTTGCCGTTTATTTTTCGGAAATAATTGAATAAATTTTTCTTTCAATTTTACAGGCTTTAACCACACTTTAATTCGTTGCACTTTTTATGACGGTAGTCACCAATGTGAAGACATGTATAATATAATATAAATATAAATAAGCGCGGTAAAATCCGATGAAAACCTCAAAGTTAACATCATTAGGATAGCATTATCAGCACAGATATAGCAAACCTGAATGTGAATAAGCAAACAGTGTTTTTATTAAGACAAGCCACATTTAAAAGGCAGTACGACCCAGATCGGGACATTGTGCTCATGGGTGTACTCTTGTGAATACAAATGGACCAACATAAAGTAAGCGGGCGGACGAAATAACGACGCTTACGGGACAAAATGATGACCGAAATCTCTGGATATGAGATGTTATTTGCGGGAAATGGGTTGTTTCTTTGCTTAGAGTAAGAAATTTTGTGTGTTTATACTAATTTTGTTACATAAATTACATATTTTTATTGTTTGTTTCCCTTTGTTACTTGAAATGAAATAAAATGAAAACTTTTTATTCGTGGAAAGGTAATTTTATACACTTTACGAACGTCAAAGCTGGAAGAGGGCGGCGCGGGTCCGGACGACATGACGAATCCTGGGGGAGACCTCCGTCGAGAAGTGTGCGTCTCTCGGCTTATGAAGATAATGATCGCCCATTATCCACCAATGTCTTGGTGTTGTTTACTACTACTTGGATAAAAATTTTGAAAATCTGCAATGGTTCGTGATCTCGATTGCGATGGAGAAATTGCGTTCGTATTCCAGATTCAACAATTTACCTTATGTTCATTATATGATACTCCCCAAATCTGCGATGTATGGCCTCCATTATCATAATTTTGGGATAACATACTTAATTTGTCATTTCGGAAAAGTACTATTTTTAATTCCCAATAATGTTCTAATTTATCCGAACTTGGTGCTTCAGAGAATGTAGTTTTTAAGTACATACGTAAGGCTGAATAAAAGCACCCACTTGTTTAAAAAAAAGTAAAGGTGAATTCACCTTATTTCCTGGGGACGACGAGTTCAGGACCTATTTTTTAGCCAGTACTCATCCGAATCTATGTGATCAATCTTTAATCTTTTCACCACATACCGCAAATAACCAATACAAAATTCTGCTATTATTGCGTATGTAGGTAATTATAGTAGCTACATCCCTTTTCGTTGTAAAAAGGCTTTTAACCAGCCGCGGTGGGCGTAATTGATGAAGCATCAAAAATAATTACTTTTGCATCCCACTCATAAGTACTACACTACTTTTATTTTATAAACCTCTATAAAGGTCGATCCTTTTAGTTTACTCCAAATCATACTCTCAAAATTATCAAATAGTTTAGGGTAAACCCACATTAATGGATTACCAGTAAAAGCTTTCTGATCTACAGGCCAATAATCGGCTTTTTGACCTTTTCAAATAAAACGAGTATACTCTTTGAGATGGTGTGAATGTTGAAGGATTTTCACATTTAAAATATAGTTTCGGACCAGTTTTTGCAATATGTAGAAACAGTGCTAAAAACTTTGCAATTTTCTATTAGAGGTAATTATGATAGAATATACACTGGTTAGCATTTTAACGCTTCAATGTATAAGTTGTAAAATAAACAGATTTTCAAGTGAAATTGTAATATTGCAATGACACGACGTTTGAAACATATTGTATCGTTAAATTATATCATGCATAATCTTATGACTACAGAGCTTGAAAAGCATGAAACGTCGAGTTAAAAATAGTTACGACTAGAGGTAAAATTGAAAGAATACATAGAATTGAAAACTATAAATTACATATACTTCAGTCGCACGGTACCTGTGATGTGGCATTTCATTTGATAATACTACGACGTAGTACTACATGTCGTATTGTAGTAGCGCGTAGTCGTCTTTATTTTAAATGGTATTTCATGATTAAGATTGACCATGCTATGCATAATACGTTAACGAATATACTAATTTCCTAGTTAAAAAAGCTACATATATTTTTTTGAAAAAATGGTTTCTAATAACAATACTTGATTAAAAACTAGCCATGTACTTACATAAAGGGTTTTTACTAGCCCTACAGTCTACAGACAATAAAAGGGTCTTAATTAAAGAAAAGCAGACATAGTGCAGTCTTCGGTTTCACCCACTTTAGATTAATCAAATAATTTATCCTACTATCCTATTAATATGATAATAATAAATGAAATCGCCAGATCACACGAAGTTCATGGTCCCAAAGTAAGCATAGCTTGTGATATTGGATACATCATACTAGAAAATATAATGGATACGCACCAGACATGCAACATTTCTTTAAAATGCGAATGTCTAATCATGGCGGAACGTAGGCTACTTTTTATTCAGAAAATTAGTGTTCCCCAAGGGATAGAGTCTTTTTCCTGCAGGGCTAGCATGCAACCATCGATAAATAGTCGAATCGACAAGATAAATATTATTTTGTTAGTTTATCCTATTATTTTAGCTAATATGCGCACTATAATAGATAGAATTACTCGATTTGATACCATGATTAAGACCACAGAACCAAATATGTCATAATCTTAATAAATTACATACACTAAATACCATATTCTAAGAAAATATCGATAAAAGGCCCGATTTATCGTTGTCGACGATAGCATGTTAGCCCCGCTGGAAGAATATGATAACGCTTTGACACTTGATGGCGCTGTAGTATTTTAAATTGCGCTATAATCTTGATCCTTTAGAGAATGAAAAATAACAACTCATCTCATAGTAAATCTTATATTTGTACATTCTATTCATTCATACGTAAATGGTGACGTAACCCATACACTTTGACAACATACAACAAATAAAACGGAAAACTTTAAAGTTAACCTACCGAAAATTAAAAACACATTAAAATAATATCAACAAAGATTTCATACTGCTGTTAAAATATTAAATAAAAACTGAATTAACGAGTTGTTTTAAGAGGAAATTCTGAGATTTTTAAAAATAACTTTTACATCAGCTCGGGTCTGCGAGCAAACTTAAAAGCTAGTTAGTTAGGAAATATACGGTTTCAGAATGTGTACAACTTGAGTTTCATATAAGATTTTTTATTTTATTTTTTTAGATTAGCAGTTTTCCTCTGAAACTCGGTATTTTCTAATTGCTTAAGAGTTTAGGCGAAAAGGAAAAGGACAAAATTTATATGAAATGGGATACACAATATATTTGTGCCTTAAATTTTTTTTAATAATTTTTTTTGGTGACTACTCCTCGAACTCGCATTTGACCTCAATCTCACCTGATACCATGAAAATGAGGTCGAAAATGATAGTACCCGGGCTTAGGAAGGATCTGATTTTTCATAAAATATTGCCGCAACTTATCAACGACTGGTGATATTTGGCGGCAAATTTTATATAAAGGGTGGCTGTAATTTGGTGAGCTTAACCGCCATTTATGACAGGTTTTTTCAGGGATAGTAGGGGTAGTCTAAACTGACCCGACACAGGAAAAATAAAGTTCTTATTGTAGTTATCATTAAAGTACTTATTGCAGTGTGCTGGGTTATTGCAATAGATGCAGTTTATGTTAAAACAAAAGAGCTTTATTTAAATGTTTACTTTAATAACCATATGGTGAGATTGTGATTATTCATGAGTAAAAATAATTGCTAAATTAATTCCATGCTGGACTGGGAGCGAAAAAAAACATAGAATGTGCCAACTGCTTCTCTTCCCGGGCATAGTGTAAAAGTCACTTAAGGGACAGAGGTTTTAAAGACGTTTTTGTGGGCGATAGGCTGACCCCCTGTCACTGCAATAGTCTCTCTCCATCTTTATAATACTTACCTACAAATTTGTCAATCTTGACATCAGATGGTTTTGTAACCTCTGGTGTTCTGCCTACCCCATAAGGGATACAGGCGTGACGTTATGTATGTATGTAAATATAATTGTATCAAAGACCTTTATTTGTTTAACGTTTTATTTGTATCTTACCTATTAATTTATTCACTTTGCAGCCGCTAAAGCTGCTCGACCTAATTGTCATCCATATATTTCCACAAAGACTGACATCAGAACACCTCGGCAGGCACTCCAGTGAAATTGGTAGGGAAAATAAACACAAAACTTCACGTACAAGACTATACCTGAAAAGTAGTTTTAAACATCATTTTGGCAAGATGCTGTATCTAGAGAACAGCAAAATTGGTGTTCAGAAGCAAGTTAAAAAATACAACAGAACAAGAAGAATCTTGTAGCTGCAGATATTGCATGGAGTTAAGTTTTGAATGTTTCAAGTGTTAATTTAAGTTAGTTTAAATATTAGTTGTAGAATATTGAAATAGCATAAAAGCGCAAATGAGAAATAAGTGTAAATCTGAAATGAAAGGTTATTATTTTTTTGACAGTATTCGTTTATTTTTTGCATTAAAACGAAGATATCTTTTAAGTACGTAGGTACCGTAAGGCTTTTGTGCAACCTTACGGCAGATGTAAGAATTGATGCGAGTTGTCCGTCAGATAGTTTTTACTTTCTAAAGTTTGTTTTGCCTCTGAAAGTAGAAGGATCCCGAGATCCAGCTACCCCCCACTGCCACGCCTTTTAAATAGACGTGCAAAAATGTATTATAAGTGATCATTTTAAGTAAAATATAAATAAATACTAATTTCTGAATAACTGAATTTCTATTACCTACTATTTAATAAAAGGTACTAAGAAATAGATTGCTGGTATTAGAATTCTATACTAACAAACCTTGAAAAATAATTAATTTGGTCCGGCCATTCTGACGGATACGAATGGTATCAAAATGGTACGTTTGTATGAATGGCGTGACCATTCCATTGGCGGCTGATGTAAATAGTATTACTCCAGTGCTCTATAAATTCAATTTATCGCTGCTTCAATTAATACATATTTATACCTAATACCTTTTTTATCTATGCCTTCTTCACAAAGCAGATAAAAAAATGACTTAGTTGACTAGATGTCGCTTTTAAAAATTAATTGTAATACTCATTTATTGAGTAACACATTTTTTTTCAACCGGCTGTCAATTAAAAATATGGAGAAAAAGTAAAAAAAATCTGGGAAATATGTGGTCGGTTAGGGGAAGAGATATATTTTGGAACGTTAATGTTACGCGAAAGCGCTTTTTCGGTTTTTCGTTCCTTATCGTTACTTTTCGTTGATCACATTTTTAGCTCCTTATTGTTACTTTCCGTCAGATGCGATTAAAACGAGTCAATAATATAATAACTAAAAAAAAATATTAAAAGGACTTAAAGTTAAAAGTACTGTTACTGTTCCTAATTTACCTTGTAAACTAGAGAAATCTTCAAAATCAAAAAGAGAAAAAAAGAACAAAATTTCGCAAAACGCAAAACTTTAAATCTAATTTTAAAGTCAAAACTAAGTCCACTTCATAATACAAAACAGCTCATGCTATACTGTGACAATTATAAACCACCAGCGCAGCGTCATGGGCAGAGTCGAGTATCCAACGTATACATCACTTCTAAGGTAGCCAGTTTCCGTCCACCGCGGAATGATGAAGGCTCGTAATTTACTGTCCCCATTCCCACTTGACAGATGGTCACTGCTGTCACGCATTGGGACGTTTACCCTGATGTAGGTTTTGTGGAAGTGTCAGCGGGGTTTAGAAGGATTTTTAATTTTTAAAGGGATGTTTTGTCTTACGATTATAGTAAATGTTTCTTTTAATATAAACGTGATAAGTATATGAAATTAAATTTAATATAGTTTGGAATATTTTTTTTATGCTCAAATATTCCAAAACAAAAAAGATACTAGTATTTTTGTTGTTCTGTGCATATGTGAGTTGTGTTTTCATTATAAAGCTTCTTTCAGAATACCTCCTATGTATTAAAGAATTTCATTTCATTTAAATTTTTTGCATCACAAAAATAAATCCTTGTACGTAAGATTGTTTTCTTGATAATATTCAAAGCCCATAGCAGCACAATATGAGTTATTATTATTATTTGTGTTACGGGACTGTATGAGCAGTCTTGTCCGCTCGTCACACTGCAACCTAGAAGATCTATTGTGTGAGTTCTCAATTACAAATCGCCGTACACTCCAATGGAGTCAAGGAAGTTATAGATTTTCCTTACGGCGATGCTCCTAATCGCTTTTGGATCCAGTTCATGTTTATCCAGGTAAACTGCGGGGCAGAGGCACAGTAGGTGTGGAGGAGTTTCCACGGCGCTTTTTCAGTACCTGCAGAGTGCCGTGTCAGTGAGACCCAGGTTGGACATATGCTTGTTTTGTTTGCAGTGTCCTGTTAGTGATTTTACCACTGCACGTAGTTGGGGTTTGTTAAGAGATACTGCCGCTTCTGTGTAGGATTTGGAGTAACCCTCTATCAGTACCCTTCAATGTTTCATGCCTAATGAAAGTTCCCACATGCTTTTGATTTCTGAGAGGCACTGGGTGGTGAGTATTAAATGCGTCAGTATTAGACAACAATATTTCTGTGAACGTATCCCTAAATACATTATAGGTAAGGATTAAATAACAAAAAAAACTCAATTTTTAAAATTAATGTCTTCGCTTTACTTATCCAGTTTCTATTTCGTCGTAGATGGTGTGGTGGGCTCATTTACTGAAATATCCGGGCCATCTGCGACCTCGTGACTATTTTGGGAGATTTATGGTTTTAGGTGTTATGTTAAATTGTTTTAATTACTTAAGCCCAGATTTTAGGAGTGATTACGAAACTTTTAAAGCTATCTGTTACGTTTATAGTTACTTGTATAGTTATAACTCAAAATATTTTATTAGGAAACTCAATGGGTCCGACCCCGGCGTGCCCGGCGTAAGGTTAAAACATGTTTTGGTAAAGGATTCGATAAAAAACAACAAGTAAATTAACTGGCTTATCATATTAAAAGTCGCCTTTTAAATTCCTTAAGAACTGAAACTTTAACATACAATTACAATCGCATTAATTCTGGAAGCGTAAGTTCATCATAACATAATGTCAAACATATGTAATTTCAAATGATTTCAACTAAAATAAAAAACTTTTTAAAACGATTTTAATGGCATTTTGATTCAACGATAGGCCTTTGTAAATGCGAATGTGGTGACAGATGCCAAGTTGACAGTAACAAAAGTGAGTCATCATTACCTCAATTTGTTTCTAAGTCTATAAGACGTGACATCTTAAAACGGTTCTTACCTAGAAGTTTGTAAACGACTTGATACTAAAAATTATAACCCATTCCCCATACCAGAGACTAGTAATATTCTCTACATAAATAACTTCACACCTGATGAGGTAGGCAGAACACCAGAGGTTATAAAACCATCTGACGTCACGTTTGACAAATTTGGAGGCTAATGGATGATGCTGGTGGTGGAGGGAGACTCTTCCCCACAGACTTAAATCCCCAAGACTTTTATATTTTTTCATTAAAAACATCTTTATGTTCTTTTTTTCTGCAACTCCCTCTCTTTTACACCCTGTATGTCCCTCGTTTGCCTACAACCACGGCATTGACAATCAAAGCATTTTATTCATTTTCAAGAGTTTGGCCATAGCTCTATTTTAACGTTTGGTGGCGCCACTTATTACTGGCAATAACAACTTGATATGAGTAAATTGAGTGAGTGATAGACAATCATTCGCCATTTGATCACAAAACAAAACAAAGTCCTACGCATATCTGTTGTAAGCTGCACATATCTGCTGTGTCTGTTTAATTTCGTGCAAACTCAGATGTAGCGTCAAGTGACCTATAGTTTATCATTTATGTAACTGAAATGTTGTGATACTTGATAGACTTCATGATTCACTTATTTTCACGAATAACTTTATAACTATCAAACATGCTAGCTAGTGTTGGTTTTTGATTATTTTAGTTAGTTAGTTACCATTATAATGTAAATTAGCATCCTTTGTTTCAACTATAGTGGAACCACTATAGTGCATAGTCCACCCAAAAAACCTCAAGCATATAAGCGCCGCCAAGCGGCAAAAAAGCTTGCATTCCAAACTTCCTATAATATTGATGTGCCTATCTGTACTTGTACATAATGCTTTCTAATCTGTGCCTACAACTCTTAGCTAGGAGGTAATCCAATTAATCTTCAATTACTGAATGAATAAAGATTACGGATGCGTTCACTAATTGTGCATGGTTGCATACAAAATCCGGTTTATCTCGTCGTCTCACGCGCTGTTCCTGCGAGCCTTCGATGACTGTAATGAAAATTTAAGCCTACGAAGGCTGTCTGCAAATATTCTTAATTAAGCCCTAATCAGTTGATCCTTTTAAATGAAAATGTAAAATTATGACAATTTATAGCATTTCTGAAATATTTGTAGGTAGTTGCTAATAACATGTGATATTAACACGTCAATGGTTTGTTTAAAATAAATTCTTCAATTAAAATCTTTGCGAAGAGGTCAATTTAGAACTAAGTATAATGTTTAATTATGCTTATTAGAAATAGGATGGATTTTTTTACATTGACTAAACTCGCGTTTTACCTCAATCTAACCTGATGCAAAGTAAATAGGTTCAAGATGACAAGCATAATAAATTAAACTGGCTCAAATAACCGAAAAAATGTGATAAATAAAAAAAAACATTAAAAAACGTTATTAAACGTTGCAATGCTTCACTTTAACTGGGATTCACAATTTCTGAAAAGAAATTGGTCTCGGGTGGTCTTAGCTGCAAAGCTTATACCATTACTACATTGGTTGAAAAGTTCGCGGCCTGGCCTTTAAAAAAAAAAACTTTTGTTATTTTTTCTGCCGTCATTTTGAACTGGCATTTTTCAATTGTCAGCCCGCGATTTTCAATTTGATATCTTGTTTAAATAAAATTTTACGAACAATATAAATACGTGTGTAGAACAAATTTTCACTAATGGAGAAATTTGAACAACGTGCTGTGATTAAATATTTGTTTAAAAAAAGATTAACACCAAAGGAGATCCATGATGACATGCAAACAACATTAGGGGAATCTGCCCCGTCTTATACCACTGTGAAAAAATGGGTTGCAGAATTTAAACGTGGACGAGAGAACATCGAAGATGACCCTCGCTCCGGCAGGCCAATGACGTCTACGACCGAATAAAACATCAATAAAGTGTGTGATCTCATATTGAAAGACCGTAGATTGACTATCAGAGAAATTGCAGACACTATAGGCATCTCATATGAACGAACGCCAAACATCATTGTCCATGAACTCGGCTTTTCTAAGGTTTCGGCTAGGTGGGTTCCCAGATTGCTTTCAGTAGAGCAAAAGCGAATTCGACTCACGGTTTCTCGCGACTGTTTGGAGATGTTCGAGGCTGATCCACAAGGTTTTCTTGACAGATTTGTGACAATGGATGAAACCTGGGTTCACCACTATACCCCAGAATCAAAACAAAAATCCAAACAATGGAAAAAATCAGGTGAACCAACTCCGAAAAAAGCAAAGGCAATTCTGTCGGCTGGCAAGGTGATGGTATCAGTTTTTTGGGATGCTAAGGGTGTCATTATGGTGGACTACCTTCCAAAAGGCGAAACAATAAACTCTGCGTACTATAGCACCCTTCTGCGCCGTTTACGTGAAGAAATTAAACAGAAACGCCCAGGATTACTGAGAAAGAAAGTGTTGTTTCACCAGGACAACGCCCGAGCCCACACGTCTGTCGAGTCTATGGCTCAAAGTCGTGATTGTGGTTTCGATTTGTTGCCACATCCAGCTTATTCTCCTGATTTGGCACCTTCGGACTTTCATCTGTTTCCAAACCTGAAAAAACACCTCGGTGGGCAGAAATTTTTAACGAATGAAGAGGTCGAAGCCGCTGTTAACCTGTATTTTGAAGACGTTGAGGAATCTTTTTTTAAAACAGGTATGGAAGCTCTGGAAAGCAGATGGAAGGAGTGCATAGAGCTAAATGGAGATTACGTCGAAAAATAAAAATATTTTTGTATGTACTTTATTCTGTTTTCATGACTAGGCCGCGAACTTTTCAATCCACCCTCGTAGATGGAGCTATGTTAGCAATATAACGTAAAAATAAAAATGTGGTAAGTAATTTCGAGGCGTACCACCAGGCCCCGGTAGCTCAGTGGAAGAGCACTCGTCTGGCAAACGAGGGGTCCCAGGTTCGAGTCCTGGCCGGGTAATTTTTATTTATCACATTTTTTCGGTTATTTTAGAATAATTGAGCATTATAAATGCAAAAACTTAAAAACATTATTAAACTGGCTCTTCAAAAAATATAACTGGAACTCATCACCGTCATACTGATGATATTTGGATGTATATTTTATTCGAGGGATGGTCGCTATCCAGTTTTCAACTCATTACACTCAGGTGTGCACTGGTCAGAGGTTTGACTGCAATATATCTTGATGGTACTAACGATAAAGTAAAAAAAGCATGGATTCAGAATGTAAATGGGTCTTAAGCAAATACTTCCAAAACACCTCAGTGATAGAGAGATGATTTAGCAGCTGATTATGTAGGTATGCACTGTATTCAACCAGTCAATGTTGACATTTACTAATTAAAAGGAAGATTTCACATCTTTTCATAGTCCAGAGTGGTCAATAGCCTTACTACTACTAAAAAACCAACCCGATCTCAATAGGGTGACTGGTGACAAATTTTAGATACTGAAGGAGAGCACTCTGAACTCGATTCTGATCATAATTATGTTATAAAAGAAGGTATTTAATTTTTCACCAGAAATCCCTATGAATAAATAAAGATACCTTACTACACTTTTCCCGACGCGCTGCCTCAGTCAACACGCACACAGTAGTGTCCCCGCTACACGCACACCACCACCCGCTAAGTATCTATTACATTACGCTTATGTAACCAATCACCCTGTATAATCTGGTAGTTTAATCTGAAAAAAATATTTGTTGCGATTTATTCAATACAGCCTGAAATAAACCGCTAATCTTATTAGCTAGAATAGGAATAAGCCGGGCTCAGACGTCTTCTTCACAAATAATCCCATCACCCGTTAAGTCTGTATTGAGAATCACTCAAATTAAATTATTACAAAGGCAGATTTTGATACAAATTTTCTTAGCAATACTCATACAAAATTTTGTGACTAGGAAATAAAAATATATGATAATTTTCTTATGAAACTAAGTTTATAAGTTATAAAATTTTAAGGTGATCTGTTTTTAAGTAAAAGCATGTACGAATAAAAAGGAATCGGTTTCAATAAACCCTTTCATCGGTTTTAAACTTCATTATTCCTATGTATTGCAATTCTATTTATATTTTCTTAACTTACAATATAACTACATGAAATAAAAGACGTTCATGAGCGACTGTCGGTGTATCTGCAAAGACACCAAAACCTCTATACAAAATGTAAGTACAGTTAAAAAAAGAAACACAATAATATTGAATGAAGAACAAAAAAAATGGTAAGGTATCCAAGTAACATAATTTAGACCACACTTGCTCCGCTAAATAACATTGCTATATTTAATCATGGGGACTCCGTTAAATGTCCATCTCAAAGCAAGATTTCCGTTTCAAACTCACGTCTTACTTAGCATTTAACTCAAAAACCTACTATACCCTGGCTGGCCAATAATTCAATGCAGTAAAATGACAGTTCCAGTGTGCCCACTTTTGGAAGAAAAAAAATAATAATGTGGTTTAAGGGAATGAATGTAATTACTTTTTAACAATTTCTTAAAATATCGTAATGAATAAGAAAAAAAAATTCATGTGATTCTTTTCGCAAAGGTCAACTATTCTATAAATTTCATTTAACGACAAAAAGAGTTTAAAACTAAAGAAGTTATCAAGTCAATTTTACTTCTACTGTAACCGTTTTAAAGCACAAGGTATGTTTGGTAATTATTATTTTCATTAAAGTTACTTGAAAGATAGACTCCTCAAATTCTATTATTTATTAGTTGCTTTAAAATTTTATGTAAAACGAAACGAACAAAGACTCATTCATTTTCAATCATTCTCATTCAGTACTTACACTAACGAAAGTTAAAAATACTATCAGGCCTGGCTCACTCCGCGCGGTACATCCGTTATTTACCTACAGCGAAGCGCACCGCCGGCGCTACTCGAATGGGTCGTGTATCACGCGCGCGCCCATCGGGACGTTGTAGATACCTACCTACCTAATAGCACTCACAGTAATTCTATGATCGAGATCGCAAATAGTATTTAAAAATGGACATAAAAAGAAACAAATATTCAATTAGATTATGTTTGGATTTGATTATGTTCAATTTAGCAAACAAAACATATGTAGTATTACTAATTATTCGTCGTCACTTTTTTTTCATTTTGTACTGTAGGTAAGTTTAAACAATATTTTTTACAAAGGTAGAATAACAGTAATACCTACATCGGTAGATACTTAATTACAAATAAGGAGATTAATTATTCTTCACTAGGCAGCAACCCTAACAGCGTAAGAAAAGATAAGAGGCATGCGATAGAAAGAGACAAAACTTCTAGGTATATAAATTTGCAGGTACGTAATGCTGTGCGAGCTGAATTCCAGCGTATCGCGTCGTAGCAAGACTCGAATTTATTTAGATCTTCTTGCGGAGTAATTCTTCTGTACCAACTATTACTTATTCTGTGATACTATCGTGTTTAACTGGTATCATTATTTTCCTATTCGACATTTCGAACTGTCAGTTTACTGCATTGAATTATTTGCCAGAGTATACAGGGTGTCCCGCTTACCCTGTATAATACCTTCTCGGAGGTATTCTATTACCCATAAGGATTACAGAAAAATATGAAAAAAGAAAACTTCAAAATTTATATTTCAATTTTAGTATGAAAGAAAATGTCGAAATTTATTGCTGACATACAAAAATTGAAAAATTAATTTTGAAGTTTTTTTTTATATTTTTTCTGTTATGCTTATGTATGGATAATAGAATACCTCCGAGAAGGCATTATATAGGTTAAGCGAGACACCCTGTATAATAATCAGTTAGCGATACAAGTTTGGACTTCTATGGAGTAAGGAATTAGAGGTACGTACAACGTGACACGATTCCCCTAATCCTGGGGGCTCGTTAACGAATAAAACATTCACAGGTTTCAGGACAGGGTTGTACATGAATATTAATAAATGTTCTCACCTAGAGCCTTATTCTGTAAATTAATTTATAAGTTCTTAAGTGTTTAGTTTATAGTTTATTAGTTAAATGTGTGGCGCACTTTATTATCTTGACCGAGAGGTAACATACCAAATTAATAATAAATCTTAAACTGATATTGTCCGTTCATCGTAAGATGTCCCCTGCCGTTATGTTGGCACTATTGCTTGTCAAGCTGTTTTCGTTATCTGGGATAGTGAATTAATCCTTTTTATTGATTACTTGCCAAAAGGGCAAACGATAACTGGATCCTATTATGCAAACTTAATCCCGAAATTACGTGAAGCGATTAAAGAAAAACGTCGTGGGAAATTGTCATTGGGCGTGTTGTTTCTCCAGGATAACGCTCCACATCATCGTTCGGAAGTTGTACTCACCGCAATCCGCAGTGCTGGCTTCGAAGTCCTTGATCATGCACCATATTCTCCTGACTTAGTACCGAGTGATTTTCACTTATTTCCAAAATTAAAGGAGCATATTCGTGGAACTAAATTTGACGATGATTACGCGGTTATGACTGCCGCAGAGGAGTTTTTTAATAGTCGAGAAAATGATTTTTTTGCGGAAGGAATAAGAAAGTTGGAGATGCGGTATTCTAAGTGTATTAGATTAGAAGGAGATTACGTAGAAAAATAAAATATTCTTGTTTAATTTTTTTTTATTGTATTAATTCTAAGAATTTTTTGATTCGCCCTCGTATAATATAAATTGTGTCGTCATTCAAAACCTCCCTAGTCTTATAGTTGTTTATTATTTACAAATCAGAAAATTAAACATATATTTATTCGTGGTAGGTATAAACAAAGTTAGATTACGGGGTTAAAATGGACACATATTATTGGTAACACTGCTGCCACAATGCTGCCAACAACAGCAGGTAGGGGACATCTTTTAGTGAACGGTCTGTACACGCCGTTGCTTTTGCTTGCATTTTATTGTAGTGCTAATTACTAAAGTTTTGTTGGAAGATAATCTAAACCATCTTTTCCCATATTTGGTGACCCCGACGTGATCTGAACACGCAACCTTCTGAGTGACTAAATGCTTGAAGAAAAGAGAGCGTGAAGGTTGTGAGAAAAGTTCTAAAATACCTATTTTGATTTACAAAAAATACGATAAACGTTAAAATATTGGTGATGAGCTTTGTTGCACGTTCATAATATACGCAAGAAGGTTCTGAGTTCAATCATGTATTTTTTTGTATAAAATATTCGACAATTGACTCAAAATGTTTCCAAAAGTCCCTCCCTAAACTCGTACTATCAAAGGAAATCTCAAGAGTAAACGTGGGTTTAATTGAGAAAAACATAAAATCCTGTGTTATTTCATAGATCTAAAATTACCAATAATATTTTTTTATTATGCTTTGTAACTTTAGTTTTGATGAAATTAAAAGTAATAGCAAAAGTCCCTTCATTTATTTATACTTAATCAATATTACGTATAAAAATGTCTCGTTTGTATTATACTTTGCAACCAATTAGTCACTTGTAGCATAAAAACAAAACATTCAGTTGAAATGCTATATGTTTATGGACATCCTCTAGAATAAGGCTTTTCAAGCGAGGTAATTTGATTACTAAAATTATATGCAACGAGTTATGAAATGTGTTGTATGATTATAAATTAACTTGGTATCTGAAAGGTGAGAGAAGAGGAGATTTGTTTTAATGTATAAAAAAATAAAAGGAGCAGATTATCTTTTTTATTCCTATCTTTAATTCGTTAAAGATTATATAAAGGTCGCGGAGGCTCAGCTTCGGAAAGCCCTTGGATGAGGGTGTCTTAAAAGGCAAAAAATCCAAGTGGAAACCCGCTTGGTAATAGGATTCCTTCAGGTCCATTCAGGACCCTCTAGCCACCACCGTATTCGTATAAAATCTGCCACCACTCTAGCCACCACCGTATTCGTATAAAATCTGCCACCACTCTAGCCACCACCGTATTCGTATAAAATCTGTCTCCAAATATAACCAAACCCGCGCTGGTGTGTTCCGATACTATTTTATGAAGAGGTAGGTCCTTCCAACACCCAACACCTCATTTTGTAGTGTTTTAAATCTGAGATCAACGTCAAAGATAAAATAATGAATTCCAGCTGTAGTCACCTATAAATAAATAAAATCTCCAGACAATCACCCTACTACATGGCCTAAAAGTGATAAAAGCTTGTGTTACGAGGTAGTGAACTAGGGGGGAACCTAAAATATAAATACATATAATATAGATAAACGCTAGACCCTGAACATATTTTTCTTTTCTTGTTCCGTGAAAGAATCGAACCCGCAACCACTGGCGTCTGAGGCGGATTGGGTTACCCCATCGCCAAAGTGGTCGACCAATATTCGTCCAATATTCTTGGGTTAGAAATTAAAAGAGGTATAGACATTAGTTTTCTCTTTTGGGGACTGAAAACAGCTCGCAACCGCAAGGTTTAGCCCTCGATGCCTTGTACGTGGTCCCTGGGTGGTGCTAAACGAGCAGTAAAATCTGGTGGTAGGCTTCGGCCGTGGCTTGTCACCACCCACTAGACAAAACCATGCCACCAAGTAACCTGGTTGCGTTCCGGCATGATGTCTAGTGTAGCCATTGAGGAGGATAGGTCTGAGTAATCGTGCTGCATCGGAGAACTGTTTTCAACTCGTAGGATAATGACTCACTAGGTGACCCGTTTTGGAGGGTAGCGGGATCCGAAGCACGGTGCACCGCTGGCCGACCGCAGGTAGTAGGGGACCCAAATAGCATGCCAGCCACATGCAAAAGGCTGCCCCGCCACCTCGCGAAAAATCCCGGGAGGCTCTACCGTGCCGGCTGGCGACCGGTTTGAGAGGACCCGATGGCAAACTCGGGGGGGTTCGGGCGTCCCCGCAGTCTCCAAGCGAGTTTCCCAAAGGTGCGTAACCCCTATCGAGTTGCTTGGTTCCATTTGCAGCACTTCACTCAACTTCTGTTCTCCTCCCTATTCACTCCACTCCAAAACTAATTAAAGGTCCAAAGAAGAGTAAGGTAACACAGCGGTTGCACTTCCTCTTGTTTGAAGTGCATTTCTGTAACATCCGAGGAGTGCACTCCAATCTCAATGATGTCCACCACCATCTCGAGACGGAGAGACCCCACCTACTCTTCCTAACGGAGACGCAGATCTGTGATCCGTCAGAGTCGGCATACCTTTGTTATCCAGGTTACATCCTGGAATCCAAATTCCACCCGCACGCCGGGGTGTGCATGTATGCCAGTGACAAGATCTGTTGTCAGCGTCTCCGTTACTTAGAAGTGCCGGACCTCTCAGTTATGTGGGTTCACATAGATACCGGCCTAGACCAAATGGTATACGCTGGTATTTATCGGTCACACAGCGGAGATCGGGAGACAACAAGGCTTATGGACTATCTCAGTAGTACAGCGGACAAGGTTCAGCAACGTTTTCCCACAGCGCAGTTAGTGTTCCTCGGGGATTTTAACGCACACTACGGACAGTGGTTATACCCGTTTCAGGACACTGACCATGCCGGTAGAGAGGCTTTTAAGTTTTCGCTCACTCATGGCCTCTCTCAGCTTGTTGACGAGCCTACGCGCATCCCAGACGTTGCTGGCCACACTGCTTACTGCCTGTACCTTCTGCTGACAACCGATCCTGACAGATATTCGGTGTCCGTCACTGCACCCTTAGGGATATCCGATCACTGTCTGGTGAAATCTGTATCGCAGTACTCGCCACATGACACCCGACCAAGTGGTTCTAGGCGAGTATGGCGTTACAAGTCGGCAGATTGGGATGAAATGCGATATTTCTTCGCATCTTATCCGTGGCGGCAAGCTTGTTTTACATCAACCGATCCATCGTGTTGCGCTGATGCAGTCTCAAGTGTGATAGGTCAAGCAATGGAGTTCTTCATTCCCTACGCTGATTTATCCCTTGAAACCAAAGCTCGCCCATGGTTTAGTGCTGAATGCTTTTCCGCTGAAAAGCGTAAGCGAGAAGCGTACAAAGCCTGGGCAACCTCTCGCAGAAGCAATGCCGTGGATTCGCATGAACACAAGAAGAGGTACAATGCTGCCGCCAAGTCCTGCAAGAAGGTGATCAAAAGAGCTCGTTTCGCCCACATAGGCTGTATTGGAGACAGAATAGCGTCATACCCCTCGGGAAGCAAAGCTTTCTGGTCCCTCGCCAAGTCGGTCGAAACGAACTTTTGTCGCCCATCGCTGCCGCCACTGCGGAAACCTGACGGTTCTCTGGCCCACACCGCTAAGGAAAAGGCGGATTTATTTGCCAGTATCTTTGCGGAAAATTCTCGTCTAGATAGCCAAGGAAAAATCCCACCTCAATTACCTCAGTTCGGTCCTACAATGGGTACCGTTCATATTCGCCAAAAGGAGGTTCTTGGGCGGTACACAGCCCAAGTGAGGTCGTGCATGGAGTACTGTAGTCACCTTTGGGATGGTTCTGCCAAATACCAGCTCGAAGCGCTAGACTCTGTTGACCGAAGAGCCCGTAAAATCATAAATAACAACAATTATTGAGAGCAATCAACTCAATCGACTCAAATGCCGTCGGGTCTGATAGCATCAACCGAAAAATGATTGTTATCTTAATCGATTTCCTCCTACCTATCATTACCAACATCTTAAACCACTCCATCAGCACCTGTCACTTTCCCTCGTTATGGAAAGACGCACACATTACCCCACTTCCTAAAAAACCTTCTCCTACATCCTTTCAAGACCTTCGACCAATATCTATCCTCCCGTTCCTATCCAAAGTCCTTGAGCACCTAGTTCATAAGCAACTAAATAATTTCCTGCAAAAAAATGAATTGCTCAATCCGCTGCAGTCTGGTTTTCGGCCAGGTCATAGTACCACCACGGCGTTAGTTAAAATATCCGACGATATTCGCCACGGCATGGAACATAAAAAGCTAACAGTGTTAACATTGCTTGATTTCAGCAATGCCTTTAACACTGTTGACTTCGCTATCTTGTTACAGATGCTTCGCTCTCTTAACATATCTCCATTCGTGGTTGATTGGTTTCATACTTACTTGAGCGGACGTCGGCAACGTATAAGTATCGAACAATCCTGCTCAGACTGGACCGATATCACAGCCGGCGTCCCTCAAGGTGGCGTGCTATCTCCTCTTCTTTTTTCTGTTTTTATAAACTCAATTTCGAATAATTTAACTTCTTCCTACCACATGTATGCAGACGATCTCCAAATTTATCTTCACACGGACCTGCTGGAGCTACCGCAGGCAATAACAACCTTGAACAATGATCTTGAGAAAATTCTATCTTGGAGCCAACAGCATGGCTTGACTGTAAACCCATCAAAAACTCAAGCTATCATTATGGGGAGCTCAAAGCTCGTTGATAGAATTGATTGGAACTTATGCCCCAAAATTGTTTTTAATAATGTAATGATCGAATATAGCAAAACTGTTAAAAATCTGGGAGTCCTATTCGATAACAATCTTTCTTGGAAAGCACAAATAGATGAAGTCAGCCGAAAAATGTTTGCTGCCACAAATTCTTTGAAACGTTTGCGCAATTTACTGCCAATACCTACTAAAATTTCTATTGCACAGTCCCTTTTCCTACCAATTCTTGACTACGGTGCTGCCTGCTATCTGCATATCTCCGAAGACCAATTGAATAAACTTGAGCGCCTTCAAAACTTATGCATAAGATTCATATTTGGATTACGCAAATATGACCATGTTTCAGAATATCGCGCTAAGCTCAAGTGGCTTCCGATTCGTTTTCGCCGGAATACTCAAATTCTTTGTCTGCTGTATCGCTTGCTGTTCAATCCTGCCTCGCCGGAGTATTTAAAAACCAGATTTAATTATAGACACTCTCAGCACCTACGAGAGTTACGTTCTGCTGACAATTTAATGTTATCGACGCCCTCACATAAAAGTGACTTTTATGGGAAATCCTTTACAGTCCATGCTGTATCACTTTGGAATAAACTGCCACTCGAAGTCAAGTCTGCCCAAACTATTACAACATTTAAAAAACTGGTCAAGCAATATTTCTTTTCTAAAGTCACGACGTTATAGTACAAGTTAATTAGTTACAATGTTTATATTTATTTTTATTTAGAGTCGTATATATAAATATATATTAAGTATATTGTATTGCGTATATTATATAAGTATGTGTATTTAATTATATTGTTGTGTATTATTCGTATGTAACTGCTTTATATTTATGTATATACCTAATTGTTTTAATTTTAATGTAGTACATGTATGCCAAGACACCCTATAACTTGGAATCCAACTTCTCACCCAAAGGTTGTCTGGAAGAAATAGCTTATTAGCTATAAGGCCTCCCTTTGTACATTTATTTTGTATTTCTTTGTTTTTAATTGTTTTTTAATTGGTGTACAATAAAGTGTGTTAATAATAATAATAACCTTACAAATAAAAAATTGCAGACGCTGGAGCATCGTCGTAAGGTTGCCTGTGTTTTATCGGCTACATTTTGGTGAGTGTGCGAGTGCTCTTTTTGACCAAATTGAACCCACCCCTTTTACCACCGGACTACCAGACGCAGACAGAACTTCCATCCCTATATAGTGGATTTACCAAGAAGTCGAACAAAACGCTTCGATAGTTCCTTTTTGGTACGGATTGCCAAGGAGTGGAACAATCTGCCTGCGTCTGTTTTTCCTGACCACTACAGTCCTGGAACTTTTAAGTGTCGAGTGAATAGGTTTCTCGTGGATGGACGTGTAACACCATAGTCTTCATGCGCACTTTCCATCAGATGGCATGGAAGACAAACGTCCTATCCTTACAATATTTAAAAAAAAAAGTCTACTCTGGTATCTTATAAAAACTGGGTCCGTATTCTTTTAAGATGTTAGTGATGAATACGGACAGATATTTTCTGTAAGACGACACCAAATTATGAACGTTTAAACGTTAATTTCTTAATATTTATATATTTCATAGTTTATTAACCCATTATGTAGTATCATTAAAAAACAGAAGTTCTTTAAATGAAAGCCTTTGGACCGGAAAATGTGATGTGTATGCTATTTTATATTTTTTTAAATGATTATATTAATACTTACTATTCCAATTATCAGTATTTTTTTCAATAAACGTAACTTGGGCTAGATAATATAATAAAATATATTATAATTATGTCTACTAAAACTAAATCACAAATCTTCTCTGCCTTATTGAAATACTAATTCGATTTAACAACAAAAGCTATTACTAAGAATCACAAGAGTTTAGTGTCATGGCGTTTGCTCTAATAAGGTGTAATTAAAGACCTCGTTGGGGCGTGCAATGTGAGTTAAAGCGATAACGCTTACATCGTACGTTGTATACATTAATAGTTGCATTTTGTAAACAATTTAAGCAGCGCAAATTTTGATGTATTTACTCTGTTTCAAAGCTTGTTTTTTTTTTATTGAATCAAAACGTGTTGTTTCTATTTATTTTCTAGCTGTTTTATTATTTGTTTTCTTCTTAATTTTTAAGTATATTGCGTCTAAGGTAAAGTTTGAAAAATTTTAGTAATTTTTGTAAATTGTTGTAGAATTATAGTTAAAGAAGACTAAGATCTCAAGGACCATTTTAGTCCACAGTAGGAAAAACTGTTTCGATCTCTTCTAGGCAGATTTTGGATGAAGGGTTCTATCAAAGTAAAACGGTGTCATATTATACAATATTCCTTAGTATGCATAAAATAATATCAATTTGTAGGTTACGTATAGAACAGCGTAGTTTATTTAAAAAAATTAATGCTTTCTATATTAACGTCTATCTAAAACCAGTGAACAATTGCATAAGCACTTCAGTGCATATGTGCTATAGATTCTATCAATTTATAACCACCTAGCTTGCATTTCCTTAATAAGTTTATTTCGTTTGTCACTAAATAACATTTGAATATAAAAAAATACACTTTATTGCCAGTCTAACAAATACAAAAAGTAAAAAAAAAACATAAATCTAGGAAAATTTGGGCGGCCTTTCTACCATTTTCGTCATTTCTTCTAGGTTTGACTCAATGATAATTGTACATACCTATAATAAGGAGGAACACTTCATACTTAGAATGATGAAAGGTAATAAAATAAAAATAAAAACTTCCTGATATCAACAGAGGCGATGGTTGGGATTATCATCTGCATAAGACCCTATACTTAAAAATATAAAATCCAACATCCAACAATCGCGCTGCAGACGCGTGGCTTATTTGAAGGCACACTTAAAAACTGTCAGCTCATTTTGTGAGAATCCACTAGTTAATCCAGAACACTTCGCCCATAGACTGAGAAACAGATGGCAGTAATAATTGATAACTCTGTAATTGTCAGCCTGACTTCTACCACCTCAGTTCCTCGCGATCACGCTGGGTGTGAATATACCGAAACGTCGAGTTAAAACGTAAAATATGAAAAAAAAAAAGCTTAATCTATTGTTACGAATTGTGAAACTTAAGATAATATTTAAAAATAATTCATCATCATCATCACAACTCGTTGTAATGAGCCCACTGCAGGGCATCAGTCTCTCCCCTGGGTGACGAGGAGGTATAGGCCATAATCTACCAAGCTGGCCCAGTGCTGGGTGGTGGATGTCAGAATTTTCAGGGCGCCAAAGTGACAAGCCCTAACGACTACTGTATACAAGTACACAGCACCCGTGACCGATTGCCTAACGTGCCTTCCGAAGCACGGAAGTCATCGTGAGAAATGAATGGTCGGCGGTCACCCATCGAAGCACCGACCGCACCAAACGTTGCTTAATCTGTGATATCGTATGAGACACACAATAACCACGGCGCCACGACGACTTCTAAAAAATAACTCAATAAAAAATAATTCAGTAGGTACTAATAAAAAAGGAACGTTAGTAAGAAACTAAAAACCATCTATCCGTATTCCAACAATTCTTTCCCTGCTGCGCTCCCAGTTACCTAGCTTTTCTATACAATAGTGCACATAAGTGAAGACAGAACGAGGGTGTGGTGAATATGCATATTGTCTGTCACGGGGTACTGAGAGCTCTTAGCTCTCATGCGAGCCTAGTAACAATAGACCAGGAGTAATTCCGAGTTTATATAGCAGCGGGCGAGCTTTCCTTAGATAAATTGCGTTTTTACTGAACGCTTGAAGCGATTCAAAATGAAATGTGAGGCCTAGTAAGTACAAGACGAGATGAAGTTAATAGGTTGTTATCTGTTTTCTAATAAGATGGCTTGTTATTTTTAGTTTGAAGTTTGTTGTTGAGGTTTTTAGACTTTATATTAATTTATTTCATAGGTACTTAGTAGGTTTATTTAATAATTTTTAGACCTTACGCTTTTAGATAAGTGAAACATAAAAGTCGACTAATTCGTGTAGTGGTAGGATCCCGCCAGGGCCCGCGAGCACCTTTCATATAAAATCTGCCGGAAAATTTCCTGTTTCGGCGGTGATGTGTTTCGGCAATATTTAATGAGAAACTTGTTCCTTCTTATACCTGTGTATAGCTTCACTTACCATCAGGTGAGATTGAAGTCGAAAGTGGGCTTAGTCTCTATATAAAAATAATTGATAGATAATCTTCCGCAAATATTTAAGTTTGATAGGTACATAAATCTTGGCATCAGAAAATATGCTAGCTAGCCAGTAATGCCGCGGCTTCTACGTCGTAAATCTGAGTAAATCATAAGTAATAGAGTATGCTTTACCTGCCTGTATTTATTTTCAACCGACTTCCGCAAAAAGGAGGAGGTTCTCAATTTGTCTGTATGTTTTTTTTTGTGTCTTTGTTACATGATATTTCGGACAATTATGAATTGATTTTGAAAATTGTTGTTTCATATGATAGAGGATACCTCATAGTTGGTCCCATTTAAATTTCATCGAAATCGGTTGAGGACTTCATTGAAAATTTCAAACTTTTGAAAAAATATGTATGATTTCGGAGAATGTTTACGTTGATGGCATTCTCAACTCAGCCAAAGTTTTGACGTGAAGTCGGTTTTTGTAATGCTCTGCATTCGTTGATTATTACTCAATCCGTCAAGCTATTTCATCTCATCAGTAGGGAGACGCTCTACATATCAATGCCATCCGTCAAAAAACAATTGTTTTATTATAATTGTTTGATAAAAATACGATATTCATGTGCCTATAATGATCATATTCTCTTCATATACGACCATAATATGAAATATTCAGTTCCTTTTTATCAAAAAATACATATATCATACCCTAGGCAGAACACCAGAGGTTGGAAAAACCTACTGATATCACGTTTGACTTTGGAGGCAAGGTAATGATGGAGAGACACTATTGCAGTGACAGGGGGACCGCCTATCGCCCACAAAAAAATCTCCAATAAAACCTCTGTCCCTTAACTGACTTTTACAGTATGCGCGGGAAGAGAAGCAGCTGGCACATTCTATGTTTTCCCTTCGCTCCCAGTCCAGCATGGAAGTATCAACAAAATACTTATAATTTTTATTTCAAAGAAAAATACTGTTTTTCTACCCTCTGGAATTTGAGGACTTTCATAATAGCAACGAGATCCCAAAATGCGATATGGAAATACCTAAGCAACCTCTATGTTTTGGATGACTGTAGATTTCGTAAGGAATGCAAATGCTCGGCGATATGAATATAAAGGGGCGTTTAGCGTGAAAGGAGAAGCAGATTCTTACCGTTATAGCTGGTTATGTATTCGCCTCTTTTACTATAGATTTTTGTCAAACTACTGAAAAAGAAATAACTGGAGAGAGATTATGATTCATTTTTTATGAAATAGTCGATACATGTAATTATTAATAGAAAGTCACGTCACATTGCCTGCGGTTAAACATGGCTGATAAAAAACAATAGTTGTACCTACATAAGAAGTATTTATATAAGGTATAATACACACAATATATAAATAATAAGCACAAAATCTCGACGGTTACTCGCGCACGCTACTGTTGTAGAAATAATCTTTTGAAGCCACACAATTACAAGTTTAACGTAATAATAAATAGTAGAACGAGTAGGTTAGAACATGTGTAAAGGAACTCTTGATACCAGAACACAGAACTGCTGCTTTTCGCGGTAGTTTCAGATACCATGCCACCAATTTTTAATTTATATACATTTAAGAAATTATATAAAGACTTAATAATGTTTTTAAGTTTTTTTTTTGCATTTAAAATGCTCAATTATTCTTCAATAAATGAAAAATGTGATAAATAAAAATTACCCGACCAGGATTCGAACCTGGGACCTCTCGTTTGCCGGACGAGTGCTCTTCCAACTGAGCTACCGGGGCCTGGCGCTACGCCTTGAAATTACTTACCACATTTTTGTTTTTACGTTATATTGCTAACGTAGCTCCATCTAATGGTATAAGCTTCGCAGCTAAGACCACCCGAGATCAATTTCTTTACAGAAATTGTGAATCCAAGTAAATTTTTTTATTTTTATTTTTTATTTATCACATTTTTCATTTATTTATTTAAAGACTTTTTATCGCACCAGCAAAAAGTGGCAGGGTGTCTGAGCTATGGCGACTCTTGGTCTCAGTGATTTTTTGTTTTATTTATTTCTCTTATTGCTTTATGATTTAATTTACTTTTTTTATTTTATTTCTACAGTGTATAGTTGTTGCTTAGTTTGAACTTATATATATTATTACATGATAGGTTCTTTTTGGTTTTGAATGTTTTATTTGTAATTATTCAATCTTATATTTTATTTTGTATGTTTTTTATCTTATCTATTTCAAGTAACATTAGTTTACAATTTGCGAGGCGGAATTATCTTCTGTTTAGGCTCTGACAGAATAACAGCGTTGTTACTGAACTCGTTTCGGTATTCAACATTATGCTGAGTCCAGGCCTTTTGGCTTACATGACCTATTTGTTAAATCTGTTTTATTTTGTGTTTTCATTTGTATTTCTTTTGTAAGTAAATAAAGTTTTTATTACTATTATTATTAGGTAACGGCGGGTTAAAAGATAAAAAAGCATTATCAATTTTAGTTTGGATGATAATTCTACCCTGTCAAAATAATTCTGACTAAACTTGACTATTGTTTTTGGCTAACTACGAGATACAGATATCATCATCATCATCATCTCAGCCCGCGCTACTCCACTGTTGGACGTAGGCCTCTCCCAACGCGCGCCACCGAATAGATACAGATATATAACTCTCTAACTTCTATTCTATATATTGGCTAGGAAAATGTTTCTCTATTATATTACAGGCCTCGTTTGAACTAAAAGCAACAAAACATAAAGGTAATCCGCTAGCACTTATAAGGGCTCGCTCACACTGTAACAAATAAATATTAACTAAATATTTCAATTTAATATAATACAAAATGTACATACATTGAATTTAAAAATGATTGGTGAGTCATATTAAACTAATGTTTAAATCGCAGCTTTTACTCACATTTATTGTCGGAGTAGTTCGACGCGCGCGCTCGCTGAGTTCGGGTGGGCGCTCGTGTCTACTCGGGGGCGGCTTCGGAGACTGCGCATGTGCGGCGGTTGGTAACGGCATAAAAAATTGTACATACATACAAAATTGGAGGTTGTGATTGTCTGGGGGATTTAAATCAATCGATAGTTTTTACTAGGCCAATCTGATCAAAAAAACAGATCTACGTCGAACAACGAAGATTGATTGGTGTGGTACCTTACATACATTTAAAATGAATTGTATTAAGACGGCCCGGACGCCGAAGCAATCCAAGACCGCCGATCCCAGAGCATCTGGTGCACCATCACAGCTCGCGCTGCCTCTGTGTCCTCATCGGTCCACTCTGCTAATCAGAGAGGCCCTGAGAAAGCTTTATTGAGGTAGCTTTATTTATTCTGAGCGTAGGTATGCCACGCACCTTGCGTTCAATCGCTTTGAAATAATAATAAGCACTTTTTACAAAATGTAGAGTTAGGAGAAAACGCTCTTTTTTTAATGTGTTTCAATTTTTTGTAAGGCATACAATAAAGTGTAAATAAATAAACGCCTTCCTTTTTTTTAATTTTTGTGTTATTTATCAAGATTTATAAAAAGTCGTAGGACAAATGTTTTCGGGATTTATGTCGCCTGCATAAGGTTAAGGTGAAAAATTAACCCTGTATATTACTCGAGCTTTGTTAAAGGGTAGTTGGTCATGTATGTAGGTGGTATTATCAATAGCAGCTTTGATTTTACACATCTTTCGATTTCGTTATTTTTATTAATTAATTATAGTGGTAGTTAAAAATATAAAATAAAAGTATCCAAGTAGTCCAGTATGAACAAAGCTTTATAAAAGTTGGCGATAATAGTATTACTACAATATAAGTTACACAGAAAACAACGTTAGAGAAGCAATTTCGGGATCGCATATTGGCTATTAACAAGTACTTTTTCATATCTTTTTCCTATGAAAGCAATAGGGATATTTTAGGAAAATTGTCGGCCTGCAGAGTTTTCCAATGGTATGTAATATTCTCTTTCGTTCTTTATTATCTATCTGATATGAAAACGAAAATAGCTTTTGTTATTTTTGATAGTTTTGTTTTTCGTGATGTTTATTACTTTCTCTTGTTTAAGTCCTCTCTAACTTATATTTTTAGTTCTGTTTGGTATATTAAATTTATTTTCACATATTATTATATATATTTACACATTCATTTATTTTAATACCTTAAGTTGATTTAAATAAGAGGAAAATCATGGCTCGAAAGCTCAACGAAATACATTTGAGTACCTCCGGAAATTTTGCATGTCTAGTTAATTGTAATAATTTGTGTGTCTGTGTTCGCTCTTTTAGCATGTCTATTCACTAACGCCAGCTGACTTTTTTTCCAGGTCTCTGAAGCGATAGTGCCAAACAATAGGTGCTCATATTATTTACCTTAACTTGGTCAGGATAAGCTAACTAAAAAAGGTTTCTTGAGGTATGTTTAAGCTGATCTAACATGAACAATTTATATAAATATATTATAATTTATCGATTTCGCTGAAGTTTTTTCACGCGGTTTTTTACAAATACTCAAAGAACGGAGAGGCTTTTTTCTATTATGCCCCCGAAATAATGAGGTCGCGAGAACAGCTTCAATTCAATATCGAATAATATATCGCACTATATATAAATCTTTTAAAAATACAGTAATTTAGTGAGCTTTAATCCTTCTAAGATTCAATTATTAACCAACGGGTGTGATAATATCCCACTACGATACATCACACACATTGAGTCATATTCAAGAATGTTCAAACTAAAACTAAAATCCATTACAAAAACTTCTTTCAGACATAAATTTTCTCGCGTACAATTCGTCCCAACTCAATTTCCCGACGAAAATATGGCAACTTAGCAAATCGCTCGAACACCTGCGCAAGAGAAACGTATCCCATTTCACTCTAATAACTTTAATAAATCTTAGATAAGTCGAGAACATTCGAGCAAAATTATTAAAACTCGTATTTTATTGTCATTTTACCAAAAAAGTTACGCAGGTAAATTGAGGATGAGACGCGGTAAAATATGTATCTCGGTTACTGAAATTATACTGTTTGTAAAAGTTTTGTAGGTGTGTAATATTGGTTTTTGAAATGTTTTTAAATAAGACAGCCATTCTTTTAAACTTATAAAATAATGCGACTTGGCCGTAAGACAAATTGAAGAATAAACATTTTGCTTAGACAACAAAAATTAGAAACGAGTTTATAGACTACGGTTATGCCCAACTCCAATAATACCCAATCACCAACTCGTTCATGGGTCAAAGTGTACGCTTTATTTTGATATACGGATGCAAGAAGATGGGATTCCCTGGCTGTAAATTGTTATTGTGTATTTTTTTTTCTTATTTTGAAAAGACGATTGCTGTTGAGTTTCTTGCCACTTCTTCTCAACAGATCGACTTTCCGAAGTGGTGGTAGATTCAGTTAAATTTGTAAATTGATTGACTTATTTCAAATGTATTGAAATACTTACGAAATAAAGAATATTTGAGTTTGAGTTTGACCCACTGCTCTTCGTACTCACAAGTTAAATTGTCAACAAATATATTGAGATACTATTTTTAAAAGGCGAGATTTGTGTTACTGTACAAAAACTACGTAACATCATTAAATTATCGTCCATTCATGATAGACTCGAGTGTCAGTTAATAACATGTGAGTGTTGACTATCCTTTTTTTATCATAACTATTAAAAACTCATTAGAGCTTTATTCATGATTATATGAAGATGGGCCACACAAAAAATATACAGGGTGGTGTTTTAGAATGCTCACTTAAGGGAAAGTACTCTAAATAATGGAGATAGTAAATTTTACTCCAAAGACACATTCCTTTATTTTGGAGAAGAAATAAAACTGCATTCAAAGATTTTCGAAAATTCGCTCGCTTCACCAGGTAATCGAACCGCCTAAAATCTGTAAAAATGTCACCCTGTAATTTTATTGCATCGATCGTTAGGGTCAATCATAAGAATGAAATCTCTCTAAAACTGGTATTAGTTCAGATACTACTTACTCATATTTGCTCTCTATCCTTTGTAAGAAATTATATAAAATATATTGTTATCGGAATTTAACTAATTAAGACCTCATTTGAAGTGTTTGCTGTCTTATTATTTTACGTGCGCATGAAAGTAAAAGCCGCGTAGGCTAGAACGGGTATGGTAGTGACACAGGTTGGATGTCACAACTGCCATAAAATAACCGCGGATGAAGCGCAGGAGCGACACCTCCCTCTCCGCTTTGAGTATCTGAGTATCTGAAGTGAAGCGATCTTGCGTTTCTTCGGCGCTTGCACTGAAAAAATGAGGAGTTAGCAAAGTACCTTTTTGGCTTTGTTAAAAGGATCTTGTTTATTTTTAATCAAGACTCGTGGAAAATGATGGAAGTAAACTTGGTAAATAATATATACGTAAACATGGCTAAATTCACTTGTTTATTAACACCATACTGCTCATTAAATACAAATAACTCAATCTACAAATTTTACAGTTTACAAAATTGTTTAAATTTTAATAAGTTCACTCAATAAGCTTTAACAGAGTAATTCGTGTAATATTAACCGTTACCACTCACGGTTAAACTTAAATAACCAGTACTTGACTACTAATAACCACTTAGCTTTGCTAATACAAAAGAACACTCATTAGTATTTAACCGAGTACACTTATTTATTGGTAGCAGGGTGGAGTTAGCTATTTTGTTTGCTATTTAGTTAGTTATTTTTAACAGAGTACTTGTTTAAATATTCATAAGTAAATATTCTGGCTGCCGGTGGAGCCGCCGATGCGCAGATATCCCCTCCACGTTTCGGTCAGCGCTAGAGTTATGTGCGTGCCGCAAACTAACAGTCTTTCGTTCGAACGTTTAATTTAATTAAGTGAGTGCGACGACGCATAAAGGAGTGTGTTACCTATAAAACGTAGTTGATTGATTAGGTACCACTATGCTATTGCTTTGTGCCTGAACCTACTGTTTATTCCTAAAGACGCTGCCGGCGGCGGCCCCGACAGCGTCGTATTTTTTTATAGTCAGGTGATTTAATGTAAATGGATGAAGAAGTACAAAATCTGCTGAAAGCCTTGAGTCTGGAAGAATATATAGAAGTGGTCAAAGGTAAGTTCGATTATGTATTTAATTTTTATCTTATATATTTTATTAGACAGAGACCGTACAATCGCACACCAGTGACCAGTGAACGCGTGATCTTGAGCCAAGGTAGCGCCGCCGTAGAGGGTTTCAATACCTTCTATGTGAGACTAGCTTATACTGGTTTATTGCCACTGATATGCCGTTGTGTCTTTAATTTACAGCTGAGTAGCGGCTTTGCGCGGTTTGACCCGCGTAGCTCTTGATCCCGTGGGAGTTTCTTAGCAAAATATGTTACTTCTGGTTAATGTAGCCATCTAATGGTGAAAGAATCTTTGAATCATTCTAGTAGTTTTTGAGTTTATTCATTACAAACATACAAAAATACAAATCTTTCCTCTTTATAATATTAGTAAAGACTTCAAAAAAGAGGAGGAAAGTAGTTTTTATTAATATACATTTGAACTATACATTTTGTTTATTTGATACATTTGATGATCATTTTTCTTAAATCAGTTATTTAATTACAGAAAATGCAATTACATCTCTATCACTTCCACTACTCCAGGAATCTGACCTAAAGGAGCTATTTCCTAAAATTGGCCATCATGCCATATTCTCAAAAAAATTAGAAATACATAAAAAGACTATGCATCCTATTACCGATGATAAGTAAGTCACTAACAATTCAAAAATTTAATCTGCTTTAATTATCTGTATACTGTTGTCTTAATTAATCCTTCAATTTACAGGCGTGTGATGTTTCAAGCTTTAACTTATCTATGTCTGACTTGCTGACATATCCGGTTGACCCTGATGCACGTCCTCAAGCTTCAAGCTCACCCGCACCCAAGACACCTATCACAATAACCATTCCATCAGAGAACAAAATTAACATTATCGTATGTATTGTAATATTTCTTCAGAGCTATAATTAGGTACTATGTATACATATATCTCTATTTATCATCATTCATACAAGATGTAAAAAGTCAATTAAAATAAATGATGCCACTTTGAATCAACTTTGAATCCTGAAAAAAATCTACTGTTCCATATTTGTGAAAAAAAAATTAAACAGATTTTTCTTATATACAGGGTGTCACGTAAGTCATGGATTAACGGATCTATTGTACCAAAATAATATAACATATACAACAGTTTACAAGTTAGATGTTACAAAAAGTTGTGTCAAGTTATACAATCTGCAGCCGAACCAGGTTAGATGCCTGTATGTCGGCAGACAGTGCCTCGTTTAGAATAGAAAAATTATTATAAAATAGGTAGAAAGAGTAGAAATTATAATTTATTTATTTCTGTTTTTCAGGATTTACCGTTACTTTTAAATAGTACCCTTGAAGGAAGAGGTTTATTAAATTTAGATACACATATTCTGTTGGATAATACGGCAAGAATAAGATTGGTAAGGCTCATCGGAACCTACATTTTGAGCAATCATCCGTCAAATGCAATAAGGAGTACCATTTATGCAAATTGGGTACACGAAATTATTAGAGTATTCCCAGAAGAAAAGGCATCGGTGTACTTCCATAGCAAGATTGTGGAATCTTCACGAGGTTTAATCACCGGGTTGGCAGGAAAGTTGCCTGATCAAATCCTGTGTGCCTACTGTGCCTATGCTGCTGTACTGTGCTAATGCTGACTGTGCCTACTTTGTAATTTGGGTTTAGTATTGTAAACTTTGAGACTGTTCTTTTGTGATTTTCAGATATATGACAATAAATAATAAGTGAACAATAACAGTATTTTTTTAGTTTTTTTTTACCCACATTGCAGAGAAAGTCTGCTATGGCTACAGAGTTAAATGACTCGCATTGCAGAGAAAGTCTGTTGTGGCTACCTAGCAAAACGATTGCAGATACCAAGTAGGTTGGCTGTGGCTACAGAGTTAAGTGACTCGCATTGCAGAGAAAGTCTGTTGTGGCTACCTAGCAAAATAATTGCAGATACCAAGTAGGTTGGCTGTGGCTACAGAGTTAAATGACTAACATTGCAGAGAAAGTCTGTTGTGGCTACCTAGCAAAACGGTTGCAGATACCAAGTAGGTTGGCTGTGGCTACAGAGTTAAACAACTCACATTGCAGAGAAAGTCTGTTGTGGCTACCTAGCAAAACGGTTACAAATACCAAGAAGGTTGGCTATAACTATCCAAGAAAGTTTGTCAATATAAACAGTAAAGTTGGCTACGTTTGCAAACATTTTGTTTGTAATAATAATCAAGCTTACTTTGTTATTTCTAAGCAAACAATTTTAACCGATTTACTCGGTTGATTCTGATCAAGTAAGAATAGCAAACTTGACTTATTTATTTTTAGCAACAAACTTTGCAGGTTGTATATTGACAAACACGCTTTGTTAAAATCAACCGAAACTTAGTTATTTTTACATGCGAAATTTTTTCAGTGTGTTATTGAAATATTCATTCGTTCAGTTTTGTTTTAAACCCCAGCCAGACTGTTGAAAACCAATGCTTCCAACCAAGGTTAAGGAAGGTTAAGTTGTTGACAACCAATTCCGAGTCATCCACACTGTTACAAACGGTGGTTGCAAACAAGGAGACAAACAGGAACACAAGCCAAGATCACGCTAGGCCACGCCCCAAATCGTCAGTGCGCTTTATTCTCTCGCGTTGGCAACATCTTGGCGATGGCAGTTTTGTATGCAATTGAGGATAAAGGTTGAAACGCAGGCTAAAAAGCTACAAAACTTGATTCATTTATAGTTATAGTTACAAAGTAAAATATACAATAACAAGCGTACGCTTTTGTACGGTTTTGTAGCTATTTAGCCTGCGTTTCAACCTTTATCCTCAATTGCATACAAAACTGCCATCGCCAAGATGTTGCCACTGTCCTAAACACAGACATACATCTACATGGCTAACGCAAATGCATGTTCTTTGCGTGTCCGAACCCCGAACAAGCGTCAAGGTTGGTCACCTCTAGATTTAATCCGCGTGTATGTCCGTTAGAAAATCTAGTCCACAATATCAATATCGTTCTTAATAATCGAATTCATCGGCGGCATCGGTGTCTCTGAATCTTTTTGTATTTCTCAGTAATAAATATCAGCTGTGACGTCACAATAGGTCTTAAAAAGTCGGCACGCTTGGTTCCAATACAAATCGTGGCACTTGCGTTGTCTACGTAGATGAATGTCTGTGTTTCTAAACACCACCGTTTACAACCTGCCAAGGTCATGTAATTTGGTTGTCAACAGCCGTCTTCACTGTTGTAAACACGTTGTAAACTAACAAGGTCACCTTGGTTTGATATTTTATTTCCAACAGTCTAGCTGGGGTCTTATGACAATTGTGACAACCAACTCCTGAGACAACCATACCCGTTCTTCCCAACTAGACATGTCTATATTATCTATTATTTATTACCATCAAAAGAGATTGAGCGCAAAAGTGGATTTAGCCACCGGTAAAAAATAAATAATAAAAATATAAGATATTATCAATACATGAAAAGTACTAAATATGAACAAGTTCTTATAGTATGTGTGTGCCCTTAATTAACGATACCGCAACAACTAACGAATGAAAAATATTCTCAGAACAATAGTTGAACAACTGTTATAAAACATAAAAGCTTGGCAAAAAGTGAGTTACTAACTCAAAATTTAGTACCTTGTTTCATATATCCTAAAACAAAGCGAGCTAAAGAAAATAAAAAAGCTGTTCATACATTCATCGCATGATATTTTTATGCTGAATGGAAAAAATCCCATTCCGGTATTCTTTTGTTCGTGAGCTTATGTAAGTTTACTTTTCTCGGTATGAAAACTGGCCTTTTTCTGCCGGTCGCGAGTGATACGATCATTTTTGTGGCCATATTCCAATTTCGAGTTGATATTTTTTTGGGCGGGTTATTTTAACTGTGTGGTATGTGGGTACGTTATGATTTGATTGTAGGAATATCTGTAATGGAGGAACGATGTATTTATTTTGCAACCTTATTTTAAATGGGTTAGTATTTGCTTGTTTCATGAGTTTTGTTTACTTCTAGTTTTTAAATTGTTAGCTATGCCTGTGGCAACATTTGGGGTAAAATAATATACGATATCATTTTTATGTTTATGGTGTAAGTTATACAGGGTTGTTTTTCAATCATCAGCCAAATAAGTATAATTTATAGAAAGATTTTTATTTTTTTACAAGAAAATAAATATTTTCGCTAAAATATCACCAAAGTATGGTCACTCTAAGTTATGAATGAATATCATTAAAATAAAGACGACTACGCGCTACTACAGTACTAAAAGACGTTATCAATGAAATGCCACGTCGTAGTAGCTAAGTTCATTACAGCGACTATTTGTAAAAAAGTTTACAGTGCCATATTTTTATTTTTTTGTCCTGAGTATTAGTATTAAGTGTCTTAAATAAATATGCAGATTTGTTGTATCATATCAAAGAAAATAACATTTAAACAAATGAAATGTGATAAATAAAAATTACCCGACCAGGATTCGAACCTGGGACTTCTCGTTTGCCGGACTAGTGCTCTTCCGCTGAGCTACCGGGGCCTGGCGGAACGTCTCGAAATTACCTACCACATTTTTGTTTTTACGTTATATTGCTAACGTAGCTCCAGGTATAGCTTTGCAGCTAAGACCACCCGAGACCAATTTCTTTACAGAAATTGTGAATCCCAGTTAAAGTGAAGCATTGCAATGTTTTAATAATGTTTTTAAGTTTTTGCATTTAAAATGCTCAATTATTCTTAAATAAATAAAAAATGTCATAAATAAAAATTACTTAAAAATTAAGTAGTAATTAATTTTTATTTATCACAGTTTTCATTTATTTAAGTATATTTGAGCATTTTAAATGCAAAACTTAAAAACATTATTAAATATCATTTGAATTTGGCTGGTGCCTAAAAATTACCCTGTATAATAAAGAATGTCGATTTTGGTGTTCCAAGTAGTATTTTATAATACCATCAATTTAAATGATTACAACTATATTTACAATTTAATCAAAGTTTAACTATAACTCTAAATAAATACTTGTCATGGCATTGTAAGCAAGCCATTTTATTGTGCTACGCGCTACGCTGCTACGAAACAAACATCTTTGCTATTAGGAATATACAAACAAATTTTTTCTAGCACATTTAAAATAAATTCCTTGAAATTTAATAATCAGGGCGTCCTTAACTATGTTACTTATAAAATTTATTATTAAAGTTAGCAGATAAATAAATTGTTGGATGTATTTTCAATACTACAAGTAGGCAAAAGCTTCGTTCTTCGTACGAATGTAATAAAAAATACTTTTATTTGCACATACTTCAGGCCTGTATCCCTAATGGGGTAGGCAGAACACCATAATTCTCTTCATGTATGATCTCAAACTATCACGTCCTAGAATTTCAAAAGTGTCCCACCAGTCACCCTGTATTTCTTTTTTTTTACACAAAATACGAACAGATAAAGTGACTTACAAATGTGAAATTAAATTTCAAGTCAGCAGTCATGTTAATAGTCACAGTCAAAACTATTGTTACGTTTAAAGTTAGCTCAAAACTTTTTACAATTACAAAGACATGTTCTATCTATTCTCAAGTCTTATAATGAAAATAAATGAAATAGTTTCAATTATGTTTTATTCCACTTCCTCAACAGCTTAATCATTCAAAAGTTATTACGTAACACAATCACCACGTGTCACATTAATCAAATCCACTTTTTACGGCAAAGGGTGCTTTTCAATAGAACCCCTTTTCAAATATTGGTTTTTGCTGAGTCCCAATGTCATAGGCCAGTAAGAGCAAAACCGTGTTTTTCCATAAATAACTGTACGCACGTATGCGATATCTTTGAATTCGGATGTATAGAGCTTTACTATGACGTTTTATAGTGCTAAGTCATTAAGCTCTGAATATAAAGCGAGGCAATGACAAAACATGAATTAATTTGAGATATGTCGTACGGTACAATGCACACCCTTATAGGTCGGACTCTCGGATGCTAAACTTGGGGAGCTAAATAAGCACTTATATTTTAATAATAATAATAAATTTCTTTATTGTGGCAACTAGGCCCACTGATTAATTTTACAACTTAAAATTAGATTAGTGAAACAAGAATTATTAATCTAATATATAAAATTCTCGTGTCACAGTTTTCGTTGCCATACTGCTCCGAAACGGCTTGACCGATTTTGATGAAATTTTGTGTGCTTATCCGGTATCTATGAGAATCGGCCAACATCTATTTTTTTTTTATTTATATGGAAAACAACGTTTGCCGGGTCAGCTAGTAATTAATATATTCATAACACTACTGATCACTTACTATTACTATTTCACCGTATAAAATAAAAATAAAAATAGCCCCGTTATATATTACATAAAGTAGATTTTAGGTAAGTATACGATAAATTTTTAAATTGATGATTTTTAAGATATAACAAAGTAGATTATACAAATGAATTACAATAAAATTAAATTACAAAATAATTAAAACATGTCAAATATCAAAATGTACATTGCCATCAAAGATTTTGAAAATATATAAAAATAATCTTTAAACGTATAAAGTATTCATAATTTATTGACATCACATAAGATATTATGTGATTTTATATTACTAAGCTTTCTTGCAGTATGAGACACATTAGTTTCGGGTCAGTTTACGAAAAGAGTGTAGTGTAAGTTTCCTGCTAGTTGACGGTGTATTCTCATAAACAGTTACCTTAAGGCTTTAAGTTACTGTTTACCAAGGTATGATTATAAAACATATTTTTCCTACTTAGAAGTTTTGGTGTCTTTTTAAATGCTCCGATTACAACGATGCTCAAATATCTCCCCCATAATAGATAATATTATAATGAAACGCGTAAGTAAGTAAGGAAGTTTCTTCCATGCTGGACTGGGAGCGAAAAAAAAACATAGAATGTGCCAGTTGCTTCTCTTCCCGGGCAAACTGTAAAAGTCAGTTAACAGATGGAGGTTTTATTGGCGTTTTTGCGGGCGATAGGCTGACCCCCTGTCACTGCAATAGTCTCTCTTCATCATAATAATACCTCCAAATGTGTCAAACGTGACTTCAGATGGTTTTATAGCCTCTGATGTTCTGCCTACCCCATTAGGGATACAGGCGTGATGTTATGTATGTATGTATGTAAACGCGTAAGTATTTTTTTGTTTGAGAAATGTCAAGAAATTTTAAAATTTAAGTTCGAATGTTGTCATGAATCCAAACAATTATTTATAAAGGATCCCCGTATAAGTGGTGCATTTGAGGAACCGAGGTACACTCTGTGGTTTATAATACTTTTGATTCCACTAAAGAAAACTGTACTAAAACAGTTTAGATCTAAACTGAACTTTAAACTAAGAAAAAAAATCTTACTCGTGGTAAAAAAAATGGTAAAAAAAATCACAAGCCATATTGCTGTACTTTGCAGTAAAAAGACTGCTTTCCATGCCAATAAAATGCCTACCGTAAAAAGGAATTAATATAAATGTTAAACTGACAGTTTGATTCTGTGGTTTATTTATTTATTGGAATAACGACCTGATTTGAATGAATAACGGAGTGGTGCCATCCTGTCATTATAGACATTTGCTGACATAATATGTCAAGATATAATGAACTTACGTTTCGAGACGGCATTTTCTTACAACTTATATTATTTATTTTACTACATTTAATAATGAACAGGTAAATATGTCCTATATTTTACAGTTTCTCGGTTTATGCCCTAAAATTTGGTATCCTGTACCTCGCGGTACACATATGGGCCAAATTGTATGAAGATAAGATCTTGTCCTTTAGTTTTGAATCGGACGTTCAAATATTATATTAGGCAAAAATGTACAATCAAGTAGTACATCAATTCATGCAAATAAGTAGATATATAGGGTCCTCCTATAATAGTCAATTTAATTTTAATAGCAGATTAAGAATGATGAGTGGGCCTAAATTACGGAAGAAAAAAAAAATTTACAAATAGGTATTTTTCATTCCATTTTTTTTGAATTGATCCAAATTTCAGTTTAATCTTTTGTTTATGACTACACAACAATAAAACGTTAATAAATCGTTTCAATCTAATTTTATGTAGTCATAAAATGTAGATTAAACATAAATTTTACTCAATAAGAAGAATTTTAAAATATTAAATTACGAAAAATATTAAAAAAAATTTTTTTTTATTGAGTTTCATTGTTCTTAATCTGCTATTAAAATAGAATTGACTATTATAAATGGACCCTGTATTTAACAACTGCTCGTTTTACCACTATTTCATAAAGCTTGTCAATCTTAATGCCTGTATGTGCGGCTCTAATCTTTCAATACCAGCGCCCTCTGCGTGAAAAGTGAGGAAATTCGCCCAATTATGTCTCCCCAAATGTATAGGCTCTTTATCTTAGTATCTAAGATCCAGGGTAGATAAAACTACCTCAATATCAACAATTCAAATATTTTTCCCGCATATTCATCGAAATTAATGAAATAGAAGGCCTTGAATTTAAAGGTGTGATTTGTAATCGCTAATTTATGGAATTAATTGTGGTTAATTTTGTAAGGGTGTTCAGACGTTTTAAACGAATTATGTTTTAATTTGCCTAATTCATTTATCGAATGATATTTCTGATTGGAGTAAAATTAAGAGACTCTGAATTCGCTTAACCTACGTTTTTTTGTATGTTCATTATGCAAAGTTGCCCTTTAATGCTTAGCATTATTTATTTACGTAAAAAAAAGAATATTCATTAGGTAGTTGTTAACTTTTACAAGTACAGCTTATAGCTTTATGTCCTCAAACTTTAAAACTGCCTCCAAACCACAGGATACCTTTATTTAATAAGAAATTTTAACTTAATTGATTTTCGGAAATCAACTCGGAAACGTCCAATTTTCCAGACAAACATAGTTTTCTTTATAAAATTAGCGTTCAAAGCAATTTAATAAAAAAAAAAAAACACTTTTTTACTACTCAAACTACCATATTAAATTATCATTTTCCGACATGAATTTCTACTCTGCTAAAACATAGCACCCCACTCGAAACCTACGTAGTTCCACAAGGCAGTGCTATCGGTCGCGTGTTAGTCGCGTGGCGCGGGACGAGCGACTCATTAGCTTTAGAAAACGCTCTCTGGAGACTCGTAGGTTGTTGAGCTATGATTTATACCGTGGAAGCGATAAGCGGAAGCGTGCGTAACTGATTTGAAACGCTTGGGAAATTTGTAAAGATTATTTACTGGTTTTAAAGTTGAAGAAGTAATTAAATTTGTCGTTGTTTACTGTTTAATTTTATGTGCTAACTTCCTACTCATATTAAAATCAACGTAAATAATTAAGAGTTTTGATTAATATTGAAAATGCCCTTTCTGTAAAATCCTTGTGAATTAAGCTGAAATTCGCACAAAGATAAGGCATAGTCTTGACTAAAATATGCCATTATTTTATCCTTATACTTCCAAGAAGTCATCAACAAGTGTTCAAGTCGCCTAGTGCACTAAAGCGTTAGGATTGTTCTATAAAAATACATGTTTAAAGCCAGTGAACAATGGTTGAGTCTTATTTTTCAATTTTATGAGAAGTATATTTTGACGACCGGCTGGTGTAGCGGTAACATACATTGCCTTCTATGCCAGAGGTCTTGGGTTCGAATCCCGGCGGCGGCGGATATTTGTGTGATGAATACAGATATTAGTCGTCAAGTCATGGATGTTTGTATGTTTATTTAAGTTTATTCTAATAAAAAATATGTATTTATTCAATATGTATGTTTATATATTTCTTAAGTATATTAGTTATCTAGTATCCATAACACAAGTTCTTTAAGAAACTTAATTTGGGCTAGATAATGTTGTGTGAGTGTCAGAATAAAAAAAAAATATTCCGTAGTAATTCAAACAACAGCTAACTTTTATAAGCAAATAGGAACTACATAGTTACTACTTAAGTTTTAAATAGAGCTAACATTTTCTGTTACTTAGGATCAACAAAACTACGTGGCTTTCTCACTGAAATACAGTTTTAGCAACCAATAAAACACTGTTCTTATGACTTGACGCCATCGCAGCAAAGTTTCAAGAGCAAAGCGAGAGTATTATTACTCTTGTCATTTGAATAACTAATTTGGTTGCAATTCGAATATTTTACACTTAGCTTCGATTCTTAATTAGTAAAGGGTCCAAAGGTAAACTTTCGGCAATTAGTCCTTTTTCAAGTAATTGAGTGAGGAGAAATTTGGAATAAAGTACCTCGTTCTTATTAATTGGTTTGCATTGTTATTTAAATCATTGATATATTTATATTTGATTTTGTAATAACTTCGATTGAATTTTATTAAAAGATCTATGTAAATAATCAACGAATGCAGAGCATTAAACTTTGGCTGAGTTACAATGTCATCAACGTAAACATTCTCCGAAATAATACATATTTTTTCAAAAATTTGAAATTTTCGATTACGTACTCAACCGATTTCGATGAAATTTATATGGGACCAACTATGAAGTATCCTTTATCATATAAATAATAAATAAAATCCCCAGACAATCACACCAACTACATGGCCCCAAAGTAAGCATAGCTTGTGTTATGGGATACCATATAGTGAACTAGGGGGGAACCTAGAATATAAATACATAAATAGATAAACACCCAGACACGGAACTTTTTTTTTTTTATGGTTCCGTGCGGGGATCGAACCCGCAACCACTGGCGTCTGAGGCAGATAGGTTTACCCCAACGCCAAAGTGGTCGTTAGTATGTTTTTTTTGTGTCTTTTCGATTTGAAATTTTAAAATCGAAAAGACACAAAAAAAACATACAGAGGAATTGAGAACCACCTCCTTTTTTGAAAGTCGGTTGAAAAATATGCGTAAAACACATTTAAGCCTTAAATGAGATTTCATCGCGATAATTTTATTTTTGTGTTTAAGTTCGATATTTTCATGCTGGTTCAGAACCCGTGCCGATGAACTGATGACTAAGTATTAAAAACTGGCTCACCAAATACAAGACAACGTATTTTGTGTTATTAGTATTAAATGCCGTATGAAAAAATCTGTTACGTACGTATAAAAATACACTTCTATGAACCCCTAAACAATTTATCAACCTGCATATCACAACACGAATCTTCACAGAAATTATTCAGATGACTTGCTGAGAGATAGTTTTTCATCTCCAGACATAATGCACGATTAACACTCCATAACGGTCAACCGGAAGTATAGCCGCCATGTTGGCGGCGCGATAGCGGAAATATATTGGCGGAAGTCAGCCTCCATTATTTAGGAAAGGTTCTGTCACTTGGTTTCTCTTTTGGAGTGTGTGGGGTTGTGTTGGGTTTCATTATTAGTGGGTTGGATTATGAATGAAGGTACAGCTTAATCAATTAGAATTATAATATAGTAATTGATAGGTAAGGTAACATATCCTGTAGAAATTATAGACGAAATAGTTTTTGAGGAATGTTTTTTTAACCTCATTCTCACCTGAGTTTTGAATGGACTTAGCTCTTTATAAAATAACACACAATACCCCAAAAGCGGTAGTATTTGGCGGCAGATTTTATATAAAGGGTGCTCGTTAGCCAGATAAGCGACTGAATCTAAAAAGACACCGAAACGTCGAGTTTAATTGTAAAATATAATTCGCGTTACATCCGGTTACCAAGTGCTATGGATTTAAATGATTATTTTTATTCATGTAAGATTCTTTTTCTGTTTAATCATAGTTGTTGACTGTTGATTACACTGTATAACTTTTATGTAAATGTTTATATGTCACGACTAGAGTCTGGCTAACGAAAGTAGACACTGGGGATTTTTGCAAACTTTTCATATGGCAGTACTAGCATAAATGTCAATGTCGTTATTCTAGTGTCACTGTTATCAATGTAGGAAACAGCGATACCAGTGACTCTGACGATTCAATCCATGTATTTCGTACTACTGATGCTATTTTTTTTAATTCGCACCTTTTTCCAGTCTCTACTTTCATTAGCCAGACTATAATATAACCTTTAGATTTAATGAATTACTGTCGCATTGTGTAGAATTAACATTCAACTGTAAAACATAAATATTAGCGCTTGTATCTCGTTATTTGTATATTGGAAAACTCATTATTTAATGTTTACAATTGTACAAACATTCTGGAAATTTTACGATTATTAAAATTATATTTTAAGATGAATCAGCAATAGTATGTTAATTCTTCCAAGTCGGACGAAAAAAATTTAAAATTAACTGAAAAAGTTTATGTAGGAATTGGGAATTATTAAGGTTTATGAATAAGGTCACGTTATAAGACATAATGTTGCTTCTCAGATTTTCTTAAAAGAATGATGATACATTATTATTTTGAACATTACTCTAACATACTCATATTAAGGTGTAGTGATAATTCCAGATTATATTACTTTCACATAATATTGGGTTACACGACTGTATTTACGTAAATAGACGAAATCCTCGCCATAAAGGTTGTATTACCAGACACCATTGTTCTTCAAACTTGTCCAGATGCTTTTGTATTCAAAGCTGACTTATAGACAAAAGGAGTCAGGAACACAATAGGTTAATTAGAAAAGATGCTGCGGAAAAATCGGAGAGTAATCCAGTGTTCCTCTCTGTAAATGCAAACAAAATATTAAGCTTTCTCTTGTCGTTTTATTAGTAGAATAAGCTATTATAGAAAAAAGTGGTTTAATATGCGTATATTCTACATTTAAGTTAGTTTTACTTCGTTTACGTATGGTAGTATGGTAGGCTAACTATATGATGCTTATGATAATTCGAAATACACTCCTCTTGTTGAAGGACACCCTTTGTACACTCACCCTTTATATGAAATTGGTTGCTAAGTCTCGTAAGTCGTAGCTCATGGAGAGCGCTCATAGAGCTAGCCCTCTTCCGAACCAGTGCTTTAAAGTGTTCAAAGAAAACTTACACGAGTACCTATATACGTAAGTTTATGTTATGGATACTACCTTACTGTCTACCGGACTGTTATCGCAATAATTATGGCATTAAATTACCGTTTAAATTACTGCATGAACTGGTGTGGTAACACTAGAGTTTACCTAGATATGTCAATAAATTTGGCGGAAAATATCACTTTTTCAAGATGGAGGTCGAAGCTGCAGCGGTGTTGTGTTTTATGAATGACAATTATTTTTACATGAATCTTTTAAATTTCAACAAAGCTAAAATTAGACATAAAGGGTATCCCAAAGAGATGGTTCGGATTGGAATAATTCTAAAAACTCGAGCGCTTTTTCATTCGACCACTCCATGTCGGTCGATACGTGCGTCGCCGGTGAGCTCATATTGCACACTGGACAAACGGTAGTGTGGCCACAAACGCAATAATTACTGCGGTAATCTTCTTTGATGTGCGAAAAAAGACCGCTGCCGGAGCTATTGCCTACCGCCATTTGCCATATTGATTGGGATTGTAAAATTATGGCAAAAATTATTGGCATATCACGGTAGTGTAGCCTAAGCAAAAGACTACGCGGCCGAACTTATGTATACTAATATATATCTGGGTAGGGTCCGCTTCGAATAGGCTTGCCACCCCTGGATAAGTGTGTCTTAAAAGGCGACTAATCTGAGTGGCTCAGCCCTTTATCGACGACCACCCTGTATATAAAATCTGCCGCCAAGTATTACCGCTCCTGCGGTGATGTGTTCCGGCAATATTTTATGAAGAGTCAGTTCCTTCTATACCCATGAGCTGTCATTATCGACCTCATGCGCACTTACCAACAGTTGAGATTCAGTTCTAACGTAGGTTTAGACACCAATAAAAATAATCTTTAGGGTTTCAGGTCCAAATCAATTTAAAGTTAAGTTAAAAAAAAATGAGTAAATAACATAAACGATAGGTTAATTAAACTGGTACATGATCTTGTAAAGTTTTTTTTTTTATATTAATATGTTTTTAAAAACTTAACTATTAAAATTCCTAGCCGTTTTGCAGAATATATAAAACCTTGTAGTTAAGTAGCTCTTAACTGCTAATTGCGTATTATTTTCTGGAATCTATCAATCTAGTCTGTGATACCTACGGCAACCTTAACTATGAGTTTAGAGCCTAGAATAATGGAAAAACGACACTTAAATATACTTAGGTTCTCGAAGCAAAAAGCATGTAGAGTATTAAAAAAGTCTGATTTATAACAGATCTCTATAAATTTCGAAATAGACTGGAAAAACTTGGCAAATTTAAAAAAATACCATCATGGTTACCTCCACAATAGTACGAAATGCATGGATTAAACAAAGTTGATACTTGATTAGTTTTTTTATAAAAGTATCGTAAAAAATAACAAAATTGAGACATATTTTTTAATGTGAAGTATACTATTAAAATGATAAGCAACTAGTATTGATCAGTTTTAAAATTAAAACAAAAAAATACAATAATTATTTTTATTCATTGTAATCAAAATCTAAATCCAGCAATTCTATATGGAATAAATCGACAGTCACTGGTATCGTTGTTTCCTACATTGATTATGAAACTATCTAAATTTCCATTTTTCATTAATTTTCAAATATGAAAATTCAAAATCTCAATTACCAAAACCACCAACAACCGTTCGATTGACTTCGATTCATGCTAGTACTGCCATATAAATAGGTTGCAAAAATCCCCAGTGTCTATTTTCTTTAGCCAGACTCTAACAATGCATTACAGTAGCGTCTATTCCATTTTCAAATGAAATTTCGCATTATCAAGTATGTACTTTAATAGAGAGGCCAATGATCGCTCAAAACACCAAATTACTACCATCAACCACGCCAAAAGGGTGCAAAGCTGTGTTCAAAATGTTCAATGTGTTATGAATTTCAGCATTACTTTCTTGCACTGACATTAATGCTCTATATGATAGATAGTCGCGGAATTTAAGGTCGTTCAACTATAATTGGTAGCTGAGACAAAGAGTGCAATTTCACATATGCCATGGTTATGCGATGGACTGTATTCTAATCAATTACATAGACGTTTGCTCTGTAATTTTTTTCCCATTACCGTAGCAATAGAGTCTTGTTTTCTCTGATTCATAATCCGTTTTTCCATTGTCTAACTGTATTTAATCAGTGGTTGTTATTTTTATTCTAGGATTTGATTTAAAAGGTAGTTATGCTGCTTTATTTTAAGCTTATGAGTATAGGTTTCGTTAAAACGTCTTTATTTTTTTATGTCTCGTACCTTTTTGAAAATAGAATGGAAAAAGTAAGGGAGTTCGACAGAACGACAACCCTTATAAACTTCTAATAGCTCAATTGTGATTGATGTGGTTATTAAGGAAGAAACGTATTATTAGTAAATACGAAATTATATGATTGAAGACAAGTAGGAACTAGACCACAATACAACAAAGATTTTCAAAGCAAAGTATGAAACTGAAATTGAATTTTGTTATTGTGGTACTACTTACTTAAAATATTTACCTCTTTTCATCATCAAAGTCAGTGAAAAAAGTATTTTTTTTATCTTTATTAAATTTTGGGTTTTTTTTTCTATTTAAACATGCCAACCTCATCGTAACTTTACCTATTTTTAGGCTTAATACTAATACAATTTTTAATACTATAAACTAATAATAATACTATTTTCTAATACTATATAAAATACAAATTTAAACAACTATAAATATTTTTCTTATGGTGATGACAGATAAATGAAACATATCTTATACAATTCTTCAGCAATTTTTGAGGTTGGGATGCTAAGACAGCTTTGCGCACAACCCACTTCCAACATATTTATATTAAAACGCTTAAACATAATTTTCGTTTCATTTCGATTCTTGACACATTCCATCAAAACATGCTGCACTTCGTCCACTTTATCGCTAGCATCACAGTTTGGAGAATCTGTTTGAAAAAAGTTAGATTTACGATCACCAGTCACAAACTATTAACAAATAATCTGCATCAGTATTTTATTTACAGCTTTCAAAGTCAAGTGCACAGAAACATCTCAAAAATTAACATGCTCAAAAAATGTAACTCTACTTAATATACTAGATTAGTACTTTTAAATCTTGTTTCTAGTGTTATGATGACTGAACCCTTTACCCAAATCTCCACTGCCGCAGACGATCAATCAAGTGATTGAGATTTATTTTAATAATATTTTTACATGTTAGAATATTCTATTTTTAATGAAATTAAAACATGTTGACATGTGAAAAGGGATTCTATTATGCCTTTGTATATTTAGGACTCAAGTCCTGATTGTTTTAACCGAGTATATTGTGCAAGACTTTGAAAATACACCTTTTTTAATTATTATCAAGTTATAATAATTGAAAATGCTTGTAATAAAATTATTTAAAACATAAAACAGTATTTTCTGTTCTGGTTTTTGTTTATGAACTAATTGTGTTTATATATTTTATTAAGGGATAGGAATGGAATCGAGTTTCAATGTGTAATTTAAGGGTGTGTGATAAAAATCCTGTAATTTTTCTTCTTATTATCAATTTACCATTACCCCATGCGCTACCTTAATTTTTGTACGCAAGAGTTCTACCTGTTCTTTGAATTTTAAACCGACTTCTAAAAGGAGGTTCCCAATTCGTATGATGCTTTTTTATGTTTTCTATGCGATTATTTTGATGATACGTGGTTCATTTGATAGGAGATATTTCAGAGGTGGTCGCACATAAATTTCATGAAATTCGAAAAAATAATTTTTTACTTGTAGGTGTTATCTATGATAAATTCTAATAATGTTTTTTAAGTTTTTTTTTGCATTTAAAATGCTCAATTATTCTTAAATAAATGAAAAATGTGATAAATAAAAATTAGCCGACCAGGATTCGAACCTGGGACATCTCGTTACTAATATAACGGAGCTACGTTAGCAATATAACGTAAAAACAAAAATGTGGTAAGTAATTTCGAGGCGTAGCGCCAGGCCCCGGTAGCTCACTTGGAAGAGCACTCGTCCGGCAAACGAGAGGTCCCAGGTTCGAATCCTAGTCGGGTAATTTTTATTTATCACATTTTTCATTTATTAAAGAATAATTGGGCATTTTAATTTCAAAAAAAAAAAACTTAAAAAACATTATTAAAACATTGCAATGCTTCACTTTAACTGGGATTCACAATTTCTGTAAAGAAATTGATCTCGGGTTGTCTTAGCTGCAAAGCTTATACCATTAGATGGAGCTACGTTACCAATATAACGTAAAAACAAAAATGTGGTAAGTAATTTCGAGGCGTAGCGCCAGGCCCCGGTAGCTCAGTTGGAAGAGCACTCGTCCGGCAAACGAGAGGTCCCAGGTTCGAATCCTAGTCGGGTCATTTTTATTTATCACATTTTTCATTTATTTTATAAATTCTAATGCTTGTTAAAATTTCTTATGGAACTAAATATGAACACCTAGAGTTTTCGCAATGAGAACGGCCAAACTTTGACAAGTTTTTGAAAGCCAATTCCACTATTTGAATTCAAGTTTGCATTGATAAGGTAGTAGGTAAAAAAAGATGTCTTACAAGAAAGCTCGTTTCTCTTCTTACAAGAAAAAAACAATGATGAAAAATAATCTTGCGCGTTAACGATTGCGTCAAATATTACAATATCATATTAGATTTTATTTTAACGCAGCAAAATACCCAGTCACCCAACCGGGCGAGGTTTTTCTATGTTTGGCCATGTGTTTGTTCCCAAAGGGGAGTGACATGGCTCTACGCAATTATGCTAATTGCAAGCACATAGTTATTGTAGGAAACTCTTGTATGCGAGGGTACTCGGTAATTTAATTTACCGTTTAAAAATTACTGTCAGAGTTTGAAGTTAATATAGAATACTGAGAATTAAGAACAATGCGACAATGTTATTTCTGAATCGCGTCAAACTTGTTGTTGAAAGGTCAATTTGCCGTCATACAAGCTGGCCCATTTTAGTACCGTGAGGTACATGGGCACCAAATTGTAGGGGAAGACTAAAGGAACTCGTAAATATGCAAATATTTGCAAAAGAGAGGATTTACTTTATGAAATAAATTATTGAAAGTTGTAACAAACTAAGGAAACAATCACGGAGAACATGAACACAGCTCAGAAAAAACGGTTTTGACACTGACGTTTTGTCCTTCTGTTGGCAAATATCAAAATGGCGGCTATCTGTTATCACTGACCTCTATATTTACCACTGGACTGGTGGCTGTCAAAGTGCTTTTGTGCCCGTTTGATAATCGCCATTTTGGCGCTGTCGGACGTAGCGAGTGTCCGTGGTACTAAAACTAGTCGCTTACAATATACACATGTCCTCATTCTTGATAACTTTTATATAATGCTTATAACAATAACAACATAAAATTCGAATTTATATTAAAAAAATATAAAATCACTTAACAATAAGCAAGCACTTCTCTGGCGGCCACTTGCAATATACGTCAAAATTAGTTCTGGGGACACTCGCTACTCGCTAGTGGCGCTTCAAATAGGCACAAAAAAATAGCTGTCAAACTTACGGAACAGCCAGTCCAGTGGTAAATATAGAGGTCAGTGTCTGTTATTCAAAGAAATGTTTTTTCCGTTCGTTTCTGCGTTCCGGGGTGATCTCTTTTCGTTTGCTGTGCTGTGTTTTCCTGATTTATTTATTAAAAAGATGAAATCCATAATCTTTTTAATATATACTTAACGAATAATTAATAATAACAAAGCAACAACAAAAATAAAGTAAATGTCGAGTCGAGTATCATCACACAAAGTTGACAGTTCAACTTGACAGTTAAAGATAACATATTAGAGAGAAAATGGCTTGCGCGTGAAGCCTACAAAAATATTTTTTTCGGCTCAAACTTCATCTTTTACCAAAACTGTAAATGCAGTTGTACTCAGTGGTCAGCACGGTGTTATAAACGTTATAACCTCGGTACCAAAATGGGCCACCCGTAATGACCTTCTTTAGTTTTGTTTTTTCGATTATGCAAAGTCAAAGTCAAAGTTTACTTCGACTTCGAAAGAAAGTTTTCAGACAGTTAAGTTGCTGTATAGTAGTTTTATGATTTAAATTGTAATCGAAAGTGACTAGGTGTTCACTAAAGTGACGGATATCTTAATAATATTGTCTTAAGTTTTCGCGATTCATACTATTAAATAAAACACTTTTTAACCGGATTTATCGCGTATATTTACATTTTAAATTTTTGACTCGACGTTTCGGTGTCTTTGCAGACCCCGTGGTCACGAGCGACTGAACTAATTGTGTTTATACATTTTCAACACACTTGCTCGTAAAGTGAGCGTTATTCTATTGAATTTAGAACTATAAACTGGGCTATAAGTCACGCATGCATAATATATTATACCCTAGTGCATAATATAATGAATCCTACAAAGTTGAATTGTACCTTTGTGCAAATTAAATGCGAGTAAACAGAGCATATTTTATTGATCCGGGTTATACATTAATTTTTTTCAGAAACAACAATACATTTTTAAATGTTTACGCCTTATATTAGTTAAACAAAATTGTATATCAAACAAATTATTCACAATTTACAATAATTTGTAACAAAATATTAAAATATTTGGATTTACCACTCCAAATTAAATATTTTCATGTAAAATAGGCTGTATATACTATACAGCCATTGACACATTTGGCGGAAAAAAAAAACCTACGCGCATGCGCGAAGTTCGGCGCCATTTTTCAATCACAATTCACAGCTTTGTTATCAAGTGTGTTTGTTATTTTATGACCACGTTTGTCTGTCTTTTACTCACAAGTGTGTTGAAAAACGTCGTATATAACTCGTGAGCGTTGCTAATTACAGTCTCGGCTCATTATTAAGCCCTCGCCTGCGGCTCGGGCTCAAATCACAGCCTAGACTGTAATTAGCAACTTCGCTCACTTGTTACATAATATAATAATAATAATAATAATAAAAGGCGTGTAGTTATAAGTATACAAAATAATAATAATAATACTCTTTATTGCCAAATAAAATACAATTTTACAATTACTATAAATAATACAGATAATGACAATGAGGCGGCCTTATCGCTACAAGCGATTTCTACCAGGCAACCAACAAAAGGAATCCATTTAGAATTAAATTTACAAAAAGAAACAACATAAAAGAAAAATAAACAGAAATCTTTGGGCAGAGTATTTTGACGGTAAAACGTTAATCGTATACATTACATAATTAATAGTATAAAATATAAATTATCAATATAATAAAAAATAAACTTAAATAAATATAAATTATATATACCTATATAATAAAATATATATACATATATATACACAAATACATATATATATAAATTTATATAAAAAAAAAATAGATAAGTAATTGTTTAATGCAGGAAAAGTATTTCAATGCGTTAATGACGTAGTTGGCGTAAATCTTTGATTGATCTCTTTCAGATTGCGTTTGAACGAGTGGATAGTTTTAGCTGAAAGTATAGATGGAGGTACAGAGTTCCACAAGCATGCTGCGCGGACGGTAAATGACCTGTGAAATGCTTCCGAAGAGTGTTGTGGTGTGGATAGCAACAAGTTGTTACAAGACCGTAGGTTTCGGTCGTGACCTTCGTGTCGAAACCTAAAGCACCTCCTTAAGTACTCTGGTAGGCATGGGTTGAAGAGTGTTTTATAAAGGAGAGAAAGAACGTGTGTATTCCTGCGAAGGCGAATCGGAAGCCACTTGAGCTTATCGCGAAATTCTGAAATGTGGTCGTATTTTCGTAATGAAAATATGAACCGTATGCACAAATTTTGAAGGCGCTCAAGTTTATCAAGTTGCTCCTCGGACAAATCGAGATAGCTGACATCGGCATAATCCAGTATTGGGAGGAGAAGAGACTGTGCTAACGCAATTTTTGTTGGTATGGGTAAAAAGTTCTGTAGACGCCTTAATGATCCAGCTGCAGCGAACATCTTTCTACGCACAGTATCAACATGGTGTTTCCATGACAAGGTAGTGTCAAAATATACACCAAGGTTTTTAACTATATTGGCATAAGGAATATGCACACCGTCAAATTCAATATGTGGTAGCGAATTTACATTAATTTTACCTAGCAGTTTCGGACTACCTATCAATATGATTTGAGTTTTGACTGGGTTTACTTTTATGCCGTAATGTTGACTCCATTCCAATATTTTATTCAAGTCGCTGTTCATCGTATGGATTGCCATGTGAATGTGATTAGGGTGAGCTTGAGTATATATCTGGAGATCATCTGCAAATAAGTGGTAGGAAGAAGCTAAGGAATTTGTGATAGAATTTATAAAAATAGAAAATAAAAGAGGAGATAGCACGCCGCCTTGAGGGACACCAGCATTAGTGGTACACCAATCGGATACACAATCCTCTAAGCGTATTCTTTGCCGGCGTCCTTGTAGATAACTACGAAACCAGTCAATTGTCGTCGGAGATATGTTAAGTGAATGTAAAACACCAAGAAGAATATCAAAATCCACCGTATTAAAAGCGTTACTAAAATCGAGCAGGGTTAACAAGGTTAACTGTTTGTTTTCCATGTTAACTCGCACATCATCAGTTATTTTTACAAGGGCAGTAACCGTGCTATGACCAGGACGGAATCCGGATTGTAAGGGATTTAACAGTTTATTGTTGTTTAGGAAAAGTTGGAGCTGATGGTGGATAAGGCGTTCTAGGACCTTCGAAAGGAAAGGAAGAATAGATATCGGACGAAAGTCGGAAAAGGATTCAGGGTTGCACTTTTTAGGTAAAGGAACTACATTGGAGTTTTTCCAGGAATCAGGGAAAGTGGCCGAGGAAATAGAGTAATTAAATATTTTCGCAATAACAGGGGAAATAATGTCGAGTAAAGGAATAATCATAGCACGACTAATGCTGTCATGTCCTACGGCATTGGAAGTCATGGATAGGATATTTTTCTTTACATCACAAACCGAAAATTGACTAAACTGAAATTTAGGATAATCTGGACATGGCAAAGATGAAAGATGTTGAATGGTTTGATATTTATCTGATCTATCCATTAGAGTACTTGAGGAAAAATGCTTATTCAGGGCATTTAAATCTATTTTAGGATTAATACATGCAGGAGACTTGCCAATGCCCAATGTCTTTAAAAATTTCCAGACTTTTCCTGGAGTTTCATTTTGAACTGAATTATGAATGTGGCGGCGTTGTGCATCCCTACACATCTTATTGCAGAGATTCCTAATAGTTTTATATCGCTGTTGATTCTTATTACTCGGATCTATTTTGTATTTCGAGCGTGCAGAGTTCTTTTTCTTAATGAGAATTTTTATTTCATCAGTAAGCCAAGGAGCAGGCAGATGCTTTACTTTTACAGGTCGAATTGGAGCGTGGCGGTCGTAAAGATCTATCAGAAAGTTATTCAACAAATCTACCTGTTCACTTACACTTGTTAAGCGTTCGATAGATGACCAATCTATTGTAGCTGCATCCGCACAGAGTTTATCTTTATCCATACCAGCAAAATTACGTCAAAGGAGGACTCGGGGCTTGATTTTAGGAGAACGGATCTTATATGATAAATACAAAAGGTCATGGAACGAGAAAGCATCAGCAGTGTGCTGGCCATGTTTGGCAATATGATTGAGAGAAGAAACGATTATCAAATCTAAAAGTGATGGAGCACAGTTAGGAAAGAAATGCGTAGCATTCAAAGGGGCTAATTGAAGATTACTGGATTGCACAGTTGATTTGAGCTTAATAGCTCGATGGTCGTTTTTTAACAGACAGGTGTTAAAATCTCCCATTATGATGGTGTGGCTATATTGAGAAGTGATGTCTTCTAGGAGCTTTTCAAACTCCACGAAATAATTGATTTGGAGTGAGGGGCTGTAAATAACTCCTAAAAGAAACTTAGTGTGAGTAAGAGCAACCTCAATAAACAGATACTCCAAACCTGAGCCTGAAGCCTCGTTAGACTGGCAAACAATATTAAATTTCATCCCCAATCTCAAATATATAGCCACGCCACCACCTGTTCTACTGGCTCTGTCATTCCGTATCAGCTGAAACCCAGGTATTGAATATAAAGTGGAGGGAAGACAAGGTTTAAGCCAGGATTCAGATACGAGAATGGCGTGGAGGTACTTAAAGTTGAAGGAATCAAGCATATCTACATGATGAGCAGGAATACTTTGTGCGTTTATGTGAACTACGTTAAAGTTATGCGGAACATCCGAATACTGTGACTGTAAAAAATCTCCAAGTGTTTGAGAGGTACTAAAAGAGCTCAAGTCACTATCACCTGAACAAGGTTCGAAGCTAGAACTATCGCTCTTACTATCATTCATATGCAGCAAACTAAAATACTAAAATAGGAACAAAAATATGTAATATATAATAATAATTAGTATATATAATTAAAAGATGTTTAAATAAATAAGTCTAAATACGATAAATACTATATCAAGATTAAGATTTACGTTTCCATTCAAATACCTGCCAGCATAAAAACTATGTATGAATAACATTAATAAATACTACTATAAACATAAAATTAAAATCAAAACAAAAAGTTAACAAACAAAAAAAAAGAAGAAAATATAATGATGGACCGAAAGTGGACCGGGACATAACTAGCTGATGACATATGTCAACGACATTTGCAACTCTCAAATTTATCACGATTGATCTGAATTCTGAAATCACTTTGACTTTGACAGTCCCATGTTTATGCATAATCAATCAGTCAGATACTACAAAAAGTAAATAATTTCTAGAATCTTCCAAACACTCAATTTAGGATTTACCTTCAAAATTTTAATTATTAGAAGTAACTTGAATTTAGATTAATATACTATTAACGGATATCTTAAATTAAAAAGTGAGTCAATTGTCGTGCAAGAAATTATAACCCTATTTGCAATGTGACAATATGACTCCACTTTTGAATTGGATCGTATTTTGATCTAGCATTAATATACCTGTATGGTAATTTGATGAAATACATGTTTTTATCTACAAGTAGCTATTTACCTAACTATTGTAAGTTAATTCATTACACTTTGTCTACTTATCACTAATTGGTGACTATTTAATTACAGCTTACACCATTTCAAATTGAAACCGTTTGGGCATTTATGTGTTGCTTTACATTTTCAACAACGTTAATAACATAGGTTCCCCATGATTTTACTCGTATAAGTCCTGATTCTGGGAAGAATTAAAAATTTAAATCCTCACACAATCACACCAACTACATGGCCTCAAAGTAAGTAAATCTTGTGTTATGAGATACCATGTAGAGAACTGGGGGGGAACCTTGAATATGTCTAAGGATTTTATTTTATTTATTTTATAAAATACATACATATATAGATAAACGCTCAGAGCCGGAATGTTTTTTTTCTTGTTTCGTGCGGGAATCGAACCCGCATCCACTGACGTCCGAGGCAGATAGGTTTGCCCCATCGCCAAAATGGTCGTCAAATAGAATATCGGTATTCCTTTTGTTATTCTAAACTTTACTTATATTACTTACATCAATAGAAGAACATCTTCTTGTGAGCGAAATTTCGACGTATTCATTCAAGCCAAGAATATAACAAGATACAATTATAGTAAGTCTGGTTCGTTGCAATTGGCTTTCCCTTGTCTCTGCCTACCCCAAAAAGAGACAGGCGTGAAGTTATGTATGTATGTACTTTAGTAAGTAGGTAAATGGGTTAAAATGTGTTCGTCTTCAACCCCACCTTATGTAAGTGAAAACATAGTCAAAGATTACATGGGTCAAGGAAGGAATTGGCTGCAAATATAACCGCTGGTGCATATTCGGCGGCATACTTAATATCAAGGGCGGTCCCGAGCAAATCTTTTCTGGAAATGGTTTATCTACCAAGTGGATGTACCCTCGGATTAATTGCTTGCTATAAAACGCTTATTAAGAGAAGGGCTTTTCTAAGCCAACCCTACTTGGACACTACGTAAAACTTAGAGTTTACTACGTAGGAGTTGATTATATAAAAAAATACACCAAATCTTTCAATTATGCCTTCTCTCTCAGCATATGCAACCTAACGTTTCCTGGCTATATCTTCTAATATATAAAATTCTCGTGTCACAGTTTTCGTTGCCATACTCCTCCGAAACGGCTTGACCGATTTTGATGAAATTTTTTGTGCTTATCCGGTATCTATGAGAATCGGCCAACATCTATTTTTTTATTTTTTATTTATATGTCAAAACAACGTTTGCCGGGTCAGCTAGTAATAGGTATAATACACTTTAGTTATTATTTTACAAATGAAGGTATTTAATTTGTATCTCCATGCTTAGCAATCTTATTTCTCCAATTCATTAACGGATTCCTTGATCTTTATTTTTTGTATTATCTTCTGATTACTCCAAGTTTTTTTTTTTAATCAATGTCGAGTTCTCGCTATTAGGGTTCGGAGTTAATTCATCAAATCCTCCTAGATAGTGATCGGGATGAGGGAGGGTATCTTAGCAACATCTTGGCATCGCCGTCATGATTATTTGAAGAGGAGAAGGTCTCTGTGCAGTCCTTTTCTTGATGTGCGGTCTGTGGTATGAGATATAGCGTTTAATGATAAGTTGTGATTTAAGTAAGGATAGGCATTTAAAGTCATCAAGTAAAGGAAAGAAAAATTACACAAGTTTGAAAAATATGTAACTATCAAAATCATAATGAAATTTCATATATTGTTGTTTATTGCACTTATTACAATGTTATTATAGTGTAAAGCAAAACAATAAATATAATTATAATGATGAGTTTTTTTTTATTTTCACTAATACTATAAAATAATGAAAGTGATAATAATTGACTACGGAAGTCGCAGCTGAAAGTTTTAAAACCCCGAAATTTAAAATATAACATATACTTACAAGATAAATAAAAAAAATATCACATTTATAAGAAAATCAAATGCAATCAACTTGTCCAATAGAATCAAATAGAAAAAAGAAAAATCAGTAGAACGATTATAAAATTATCAAAAAAGTAATTTCTAAATTAGGTTCAAATTTTGGAAATTTATTCCTCAAGGTAAAATAATGTAATTTGGTTTAAACTAATTCGTCACAGATGTTTATCAAAAAACGTCTTACAACGCTACCACCCTCAAGTTACACCATCCACAAAGCTTCCGATTGTTCCAAGGGTGCATCTCGGTAGCGTCTCATTTGCCAACAGACAGCGAAGAGGCGGTCCACACCTGTCACCATTCCGCCACTCTTTGCCATATTTACGATAATTATTGACGAGCTACGATCTTCATTTATTTTTGGAAATCGCTGAACCAGCGAACTTCGATTGATGATGTAATAAAATTGTTTTTGCTGAGCTTGATTATTTAAATTGCTATCTTAAAACTTATATGCCCTTAAGTAAAACACTATTTTTTATATAATATATAAAACACGGATACGTGATAAATAATTTAAATTTTAACTCGATGTGTCGGTGTTATAACAACCCCTTAATCACCTTGTGGTCACTGTATCCCTTATGGGGTGGGCAGAACACCAGAAGTTATAAAATCATCTGATGTCACTTTTGACGAATTTGGAGCCAACTAAGAGTTTGAGTCGAGACACCGAAAAGTCAACAGTTTCGTTATTAAATCAACCGAAATAGTATATTATGTAACAAGTGAGCGAAGTTGCTAATTACAGTCGAGGCTGTGATTTGAGCCCGAGCCGCAGGCGAGGGCTTAATAATGAGCCGAGAATGTAATTAGCAACGCTCACGAGTTACATACGACGTTTTTCAACACACTTGTGAGTAAAAGATAGACATACGTGGTCATAAAATAACAAACACACTTGATAACAAAGCTGTGAATTGTGATTGAAAAATGGCGCCGAACCTCGCGCATGCGCGTAGGTTTTTTTTTCCGTCAAATGTGTCAATGTCTGTATAGCATATACAGCCTATTTTAAGTGAAAATGTTTAATTTGGAGTGGTAAATGCAAATATTTTAATATTTTATGACAAATGATTGTAAATTGTGAATAATTTGTTTAATATACAAATTTATTTTACTAATATAAGGCGCAAACTTTTTTGCTTGGTGGTAGGATCCCTTCTGGGTCCGCCTGGCTAGCGACCACCCTTTATATAAAGTCTGCCGCCAAATGTTACCGCTCCGGCGGTAATGTGTTCCGGCAATATTGTATAAAGAGCCAGTTCCTTCCTAAACCCGTGTGCTTTCATCTTCGACCTCATCTTCACTTACCATCAGGTGAGATTGAGGTCAAACGCGGGTTTAGTCACTTATAAAAAAAAAAAAAAAAAACATTTAAAAATATATATGGATTTGAAGTGGTATAAAACCTCTTTGTTGTTTCTGAAAATATTTAGTGTATAACCCGGACCAATAAAATATGCTCTGTTTTCTCGCATGTTATTTGCACAAAGGTACAATTCAACTTTGTAGGATTCATTATATTATGCACTAGGGTATAATATATTATGCACGCGTGGCTTATAGCCCAGTTTATAGTTCTAAATTCAATAGAATAACGCTCACTTTACGAGCAAGTGTGTTGAAAAATCTATAAGTATATAAAATATATAGCAATCAAACTAAAAATCTTTTAAATAAATGAAAAATGTGATAAATAAAAATTATTCGACCAGGATTGGAACCTGGGACCCGGGGGGGGGTCCCGGTAGCTCAGTGGAAGAGCACTCGTCCGGCAAACGAGAGGTCCCAGGTTCGAATATTGGTCGGGTAATTTTTATTTATCACATTTGTCATTTATTTAAGAATAATTGAGCATTTTAAATGCAAAAAACTTAAAAACATAATAAAAATCTTTTTTCACACGTAACTATAATATTCTACGTCCAAAAATTTATTGTTCAATATTTGACAAATCACTGCGCAACTAGTATTTCACACGTCGATTCATCGCCGATATTACTAAAATATGTATCTTTTTTGACACTAGCATCCGCGTTGTACATGTTTTCACTTGTAGGGCTTTTATGTTTTGCCCGTTTCTATTTACCATAACATTCTTATTAGTGTTAAGTAAAAGTTATATCACTTTTGAACCAAACTTTCCTGTCTCGGTGAATTCAATTTATTTATCAACTGTTATTAATTGTGGTAAAAGCGGCAATCTTATACTCATTTTATTAACCGACTTCAAAAAAAGGAGGTTGTCAGTTCAATGCGTATGTATGTAATATGTTCAGAACTGCCCAGTTTTTGCATATGTTAGTGTATCAGCGTCTGAACAAATGCGCCCAATTTCGAAATTGTATGTATATTTGTATGTTTTTATATTTGAGTTCGCATATAGTTCGCAGTAATTCTTTTTTTTTATACAAGGTATTATTTAACTTAGGGAAAACTGTGTGTTTCATCAAAATTGATTTAGTGGTTTTTGAGATAGGGAATTTCAACCGACCAAAGAAAAATATACAGGGTGACTGGTGGGTCATTTTCGAAATTCCAGGACGTGATAGTTTGAGATCATACATGAAAAGAAAAAATTAAATAAAAAATGAATATTAATTATTAACTGAGTAAACTTAACCGAAAGGTAAAGAATTAATTACGCAACGCATGGTTACATAAGCGTTAAGCAATATACATACGTATTAGTGGGTGGTGGTGTGCGTGTGGCGGGAACACTGCTGTGTGCGTTTTGACTGAGGCAGCGCGTCGGGAAAAGTGTAGTAAGGTCTCTTTATTTATTCATAGGGATTTCTGGTGAAAAATTAAATACCTACTTTGATTGCATAATTACGATCAGTATAGAGTTCAGAGTGCACTCCTTTAATATCTAAAATTTGTTACCAGTCATCCTGTATATCTTCCTACAATATACCAAATGCATGCATACTTTTATGGACTTACCTAGTTTACCCTACAACTTCAGTTAAAAAGAGAAGAAATAAAAATATTCTGAAAAAATAAAACCGTCTTCAAAATTGAACTAAAAATAAAAACAAAAACTTCTGTCTTAAATAAACTCAGTTCAATATTCCAACTAAGTAGATATTCTTTGAAGTCGGTGCCGTTTAACGATTAATTTGTATGCTTTAATTGCATACTCTTACTTTAATTCGGGCAAGCGCTCGGTTTTATTTTTTCAGTTTTTTTTTTTTATAAAGAGTCATAGATATTCTTTTAAGTCACTATCAATGGTTATTTTTGTAATGATTGAACTCACGTAACTTACTCTGTCAGCAGCGTATGGTAAAGCCAAGTGTTCTGGTATTGTTCAAAACGAAGGTCTAGTCGAGAATATCTTTATCTGCACTAGTGTCTTGTGCAAATTGTGGCAGACTTGCATGATTTTAATTAAATTACGCATAGTATTTAAACGTTGCTTGCACCTTACATTGAATGAATCCACGTTGACTGGATTAAACTCACCCGATGGATGGTGATGATACAGTCTGCGATGGAGGCAAAACTGATTAAGTAGTATCTTGATCTTGCAAGTAAACACCACTGCCAGAGTCGTAAAATTTGGCGGTAGACTGTCCTCGAAGGATAATCGCTAGCCAAGAGCCCTACCAACTGAAACAAGACGTACTTATTCAGCTACTCTACCTAGATAAGCGTGACCTAAGAGGTAATTGATTTTATGGGACCCAGTTTGGGATCTCTTGAGCAGGTTCTTCGCCTAACGATTACTCTTTGTAAAAAGACTTTGCCCATATACTCATACAATCACCCGGGCAAAGGCGTTTTGACAATATTTTGGGTAGCTCTAACTTAAACTGGTCGCTCAGTAGTCAATCGAAATAGATAATGGTTAAAATCATGTTAGGTTAGTAAAAACGCCATTTTCCCTTATGCTGAAAAAATCTAACAGGAATAAAGAAATCAAGTGGTAACACACTTGTATTATTTATCTTTCTTTACTAGCTGCCGTATACAGGGTGACTGGTGACAAATTTTAGATATTGAAGTAGAGCACTCTGTACGCAATTCTGATCATAATTACGTAATAAAAGTAGATACTTAAGTTTTCACCAGAATTCCCTTTAAATAACTAAAGAGTCGTTTCTACACTTTTTCCGACGCCCCGCCTCAGTCAACACGCACGCAGCAGTGTTCCCGCCACACGCACACCAACATCCACTAAGTATATATTGTATTGCGCTTATGTAATCATGCGTTACGTAATTAATTCTTTAAGTATCGGTTAAGTTTACTCAGTATATATATTTTTTATTTTATTTTATTTTATTATTTCTCTTCAAGTATGATCTCAAACTATCACGTCCTTGAATTTCGAAAGTGACTCACCAGTCATCCTGTATAGATAAATCGTCACAAACACAATCGTATTTCTATTACGTACAAAAACTTAAAGGACGGGCAATATTTCTCAGCCCCCAAAATATGATATTATTACTGAACAAGTCAAGCTAGGAGGGCCGGTGGCGGTCACGCGAATTCAGTCGCTTTTTTATTTGAAAAGTAAAACTTTCCGGTACCGTGAGGGGGCTTGTCTCATATATGAGTTTTGCTGAATTGGACGGTAAATACACTGTGATGTATAAGTTAATAGAAACTTTTAAATGAGTAAAAAAAAAGTTTACCTTTGACAGAATGTGATTCAAGTTTTTAGGTACCTAAAAAGTTTAGTTGTATTATTTTTCAATAAATTAAAGCATTATGTTTATGTCATGTTTAAAAGGTTCACTTGCACAAAGTTTATTTAAATGTTTATTTTTCTGATAAATTTGCTAAGAGCGATTAGCGAAGTCGTCATGGCGCCGTGGTTACTGTGCATATCAGACGATATCGCAGGTTCAGCAACGTTCGGCGCGGTCGGTACTTGGATGGGTGACCACCGACCATACATTTCTCACGACGACTTCCGTGCTGCGGAGGGGACGTTGAGCAGTCGGTCCCAGGTGCATTGTACTTGTATAAAGTAGTTGTAAGGGTTTGTCAGAAGCCACTTCGGCGTCCTAAAAATTCTAACATCCACCACACAGCACTGGGCCTGCTTGTTGGATTATGGCTAATACCTCCTTGTCACCCAGTGGCGAGACACATAGCCCTGCAGTGGGCTCATTACAAAGAGTTGTGTTGATGATAGTAAGCGGCTACTGTGGCTAGTATGTTGAGTTTCCCTAAGTTACCTCTTTTCCCTAAGTAACTTATACTTAACATATTTATAGGCTTAAGTCCTTAATTACATTTCAGGATTATTGCGCAAGTCGCCTTAAGTGTGTCACAAATTATGGTTTTTGTCCTAGTTTTTAATAATTTAAGTTTTGCAGTAAAGTTTTGCAAGCGTGCATGCGGTGTAAACGGTGCTCATTATTAAAATAACCGTACCTAATTAGTATTTTAGCTGTGCTGATAAATGGAATGACCATTTGAAACGATTTGAAAATACGAGTGTATGCAAATAGTCACACTAACAATTAGAAATTCCACCATAAGATATTAAGGATGTAACATAATATTCCATATAATATTCCATAAGGAACCTTGTGGTCCTTGTGAACCTAACATTCATGTTTATATTTATTTATTCATTCTTCATTGTACTCATGGAGTAAGACATAAAAATATAATAGGTACAGTGCACAATAGGCGGCCTTATCATCTACAGACAATCTCTTCCAGACAACCCTGTCTTCATTCAACCTTATATCTTTCATTCATCGTCATTACAGCTTATTAATATAATTTATTTAGTATAAATGTTCCTTTCTATAGTTTTTCACATGTCATCAATGCTTAGAGACGCAGATAGTAAAAAAGTTTTCAAAAAAAAATTATTAGACTTAATTTGGTGTGAAAATTTTAACAGGTTTTTTGTAATGAATCAAAACTAATATTTTTATTATACATCAATATTATTTACTTTGTATCTATTTCATAGCACGCAGACTTCAAAAGGCAACCATAGTGGATCTTCCTACCTACAAATTTGATCATAAGCTTTGTTTCGATACAAAACAGAATTCTTAATAAAATATTTGTTTCAAAACACAGGGATTTTGTTCTTTTTATCATTGAATAAAAAGCTTTTTAGCTTTCAAATTAAATTCCGGGCCGGTCTTCCTTTCGCATCGCATGTCAGTAATTTTTCGCATTGCTAAATATAATTTCAATATAAAATTTTCTTTTTCTTTTGCTAGAGAGGTTAATGGAATTTTATAAATATATTTAGCCAACGTGCTGTAAAAAATTGTTTAGATTTGTTATTGTATTATTTGATTATTTTTGTGTAGAAATGTGTTATGTGTGTTATTTGTCATAATTTCATGCAAAAGTACTTGTGATTAGGTAAATAGACGATACAGGTATTTCCTCAGAGACAATTTTTTTTAATGTCTTTGGGTTTATTTCTGTAAGTCATCATCATCATCATCACAACTCTTTGTAATGAGCCCACTGCAAGGCTATGAGTCTCTCCCCTGGGTGACGAGGAGGTATAGTTTTAAGTATATTTTATATATGTTAGTTTAAGGTATTTATCTATGGGCCCTTTGTTTCGTATATACCATCTTTATAAACTCTGTGTTGCCTGAAATAAACGATTATTATATTATTATATTATAGGCCATAATCCACTAAGCTGGCCCAGTGCTGGGTGGTGGATGTCAGAATTTTCAGGGCGCCAAAGTGGCTTCTGACAAGCCCTAACGACTACTGGATACAAGTATACAGCACCCGGGACCGACTGCTTAACGTGCCCTCCGAAGCACGGAAGTCGTCATGAGAAATGAATGATCGGCGGTCACCCATCTAAGCACCGACCGCACCAAACGTTGCTTAATCTGTGATATCGTATGATACACACAGTAACCACGGCGCCACGACGACTTCCGACTTTTGTAACTAACCAACATAAATGGATGAAACTCGAATATAACCAAACCGTTAGGTTAGGCTTCTATCGCTGTATGTTTTTACATGAAAGTCTTTTTCATCTTTGTTTGAAGTAAGTGTCGATTACGGGGCTAACAATACTATTACTAACCAACCTGCTCTACAAATGTGATAAGTCTTTCTACCTTGAAACAATTGTGCGCGATAAAATTTAGTTCAAAAGTTTTTTTAATGTGAATTGTTTCTACTGAAAATATTATTCTCATTTCTATTTTATAAGCTTAGGTTATTCAAATCTGTCCATATAATTAAAGAGCCAATCGGTAACAAGTATTTAAAAGACCTAATGTATATTTCAATATTTTAATATTTTTCTGATAGCAAAAAACTACGAAGCAGTTGACTGAGCTAAATGACCAACAACAACTGCGAGGATGACCTTTAAATTAAGTATCGTAAAAAAAGGCGCATAGCATGAAGATTACTCAAAGAGCTTTAAAAAGGTATCAATATGTATTCTTATTAGTTTCCGTCAAGGAAGTTATGAAACACTTTTTGTCAAAACATGATTGTATCACTTGAATATATATTTAATAAACAAAATTATTACATACTCCATAAGACAAGATCTGTAAGATATGAAAATTGAAGACACTGAAATGAATAACTAAACTCAAAACATCCACGTTTTCACGAAACTCTTGGAAAATAACTAATCCGCTTGAACTTTAAAAGCTATCTTTTATATTTCTTAATTATTTTACCACTTACTACTTATTCCTTTTTTCCTTTCTACATAAATTAATCATTTTTTTAAGTTTTTATTTAAAAAAATTATGTTAATAACTTGTTAACATTTGTTGATAGAAACTTTGATTCACCCAAGACTATATTTAACTTATTTCGTGAAACGAAATTTCCTGTTCCTTCCTCTAGAAAAAATAAACTTTTAGTCTCAGAAACTGTGCTATTATAATTGTGAATTTTGGTACGCGCTGTCGCTGTTTGAATATTTATAACAAATTTGTTATTCGAAGTCTTGTTACTAGTCTTAGTCGTATTGATTACTCGCCACCACGCGCGGTTTTACCCGCGTAACTTTTGATCCCGTGGGAATTTCGGGATAAATATTAGTATAGGTTAGGTATTATTATTAAGAGGGTTTTTATTCAGCCACGGCATGAATGCTTTTATGCACGAAAGGGTATTTAAATATCTATGCCCGAAGGTAAGCAGCAATAGAACAGTGCAGTAAAGGTTGTACCATTAAAGTGGGCATAATTTGTCTTTTGTTATAGACGTAGCTCACGTAGAAAATATTAATACTTGGTTAAAATTTTTTTGTTTCACTAGTGCACGCCAAAATAAATAAATTGCTTGTTATAAATCAAATTTAAACTGATATGGAGTTAACTTTATACTATTCGCAATATTAAAATAAGCCTATGTGTTTTTCGAAGCTGTATACTATCACTATACCAAATTTCATGCAAAATCAGTTAAGCCGTTCTAAAGTGATCGAGGAACATTACCATCCATTTCCATCGATCCAAACTTTCGTTTGTGACCAAGTAATTACACTTTCTGATTTTACTCCAATAAATCTGGTTCAACGCGTGATATTTAGTCGAGAATTTAAGAACAACATCAAGTAATGCTGAACGCTGAAACAGTCATTTAATAATCAACGAATGCACAGCGTTCAAAAATCCGACTTCACGTCAAAACTTTGGGTGAGTTAGAATGTTATCAACGAAATCATACATATTCTTTTGAAAATTTGAAATTTTCAATAAAGTACTCAACCGATTTCGATGAAATTTATATGGAACTAACTATGAAATATCTTCTATCATATGAAACAATAGTTTTTAAAATTATTTCATAATTGTCCGAAATATCGCGTAACAAAGACACAAAAAAAAACATACAGACGAATTGAGAACCTCCTCCTTTTTTGAAAGTCGGTTGAAAACAAAAGCAATCTCAAAAATAATCATAACAAAGATGAGAAAGCTGCACATAACAAATTCTAACATCAAAAAGCCTGTTTTGCTTCATCACTACATAATCTCGTTTTGATCTATATCCATGAAATGTTAAATGAATGTTGACCTGCTTCTCGAAGAACTGAATTTTGCTCGGCTGGCTTTCCTCCTTCTACATATTTATGAGTTAGCTCAGATCGCTGGCCCTGGAGAGAGTCAAACATTAATGAACGTTTAAATATTCGCTACATGTAAATAAAAATTCGATATCTTATTTATTATTCAAGAGTTCTGAAAACAGCAACGGGGGATGCGTGCTTGCGATTTGGTTGGAGTGATTTACGATTGTTTTTGAGAAGACTTTCTTTGATTTGATAATAGAGCTAATTAAATTTTCGAGATTTTAAATTTGGAGAGCTTTATGAGAAAAAATTAACCAATAAATCTTGATAAGTATTTTTTCCACTTATTTTTTTTTTCTTAAGAAAAGCGTGTTCCGACATAACTACATAACGCAACAAAAACTACAAAAAAATTTAAGTTAGTTCAACAATAAAAAAATGGCAAAAACTTTGAGCAAAAGTAGTATGGCAAGTATCTATACATATAATAAAATGGTAGGAAAGTCAAAACTGTACATTGAATATTTTTTTAAAAGAATACTTGGGGTATGATCTACAATCGAAACAGAAACAAAAAATATAGTTTTTAGAATTTTTGTCTGTTTGTCTGTTTGTCTTTCCGGGATAAACTCAAAAAGTACTGCATGGATTTACTTCAAATTTGGCATGAAGATAGTTAAGAAGTCGGGTCAACATATAGGCTAGATATTATCACGCTAGCAGTGTTATAATCGTAGGTGCGTTTGGTGCTGCATAGCGTTCACGCAGACGACGTCGCGGGCAGCAGCTAGTCTAATATAAATCAAAAAAATGCAAAAGGGTATTTGCATTATGACAGGTTCCACAACAAGACTGTCTCAATAGCATCGTCTAAAATAGAAAATTCATCAAAACCGAAGTTATTGTCAGCATATCGCCTAGATTACAATGAATAACTGCTAAACAAGCCGCTACCCCCTCATATTGGTGGGTCCCATTACTGCTGAAGCACCGTAACCTCAAATAATATTTAAATATCTTCATTGGACTTTGAACTTAATTACAACCGAATAAGATGCTAAGTGTATACAGATTATTGGACGTGACTGTAAACTGGATACGCATTCTCCGGAACCGGTCACCCATAATTCAAAGACCGAGTATCCGAGTGCACGATACCTATGGTAACCTATTCGACGCTATTTAGAGTCTGATTCCATTAATCAGTAACTTAAAAGGGAATATATTTATGTACTGATATATAAAAGCTAATGAGTTCGTTCGTTTAAACGCGTTTGTTTAAGAAAAAATCTAGTTTACTTCCATTTTGGACTGGGAGCGAAATAATGTGCCAGCTGCTTCTCTTCCCGGGCATACTGTAAAAGTCAGTTAAGGGACAGAGATTTTATTGGAGGTTTTTTTTTTTGTGGGCGATAGGCGGACCCCCTGTCCCTGCGATAGTTTCTCTCCGCCATCATAATTCCTCGAAATTTGTCAAACGTGACAACAGATGGTTTTTTATAACCTCTGGTGTTCTGCCTACCTCGCAAGGGATACAGGCGTGAAGTTATGTATGTATGTATGTACTAGTTTTTGTTAATTAGAGCAGTCTAAAATATTTTGCATTTTATATGTATATACCTCTAGATGTATTTGAGAATGTTTATAGGTTGTATTTTATCAAGAAATTCCAAAGGGACAAAAAAATTAAAATATTGTATTTTACCGGTTTCAAAGAATCGCAGATTTCTCTTCACTCAATTGATGCGACTGCTATTTCATATAGTGTATTTGATTCAGCAATATTCAGCGTATCTAAAATTACTATCCAACATTGTAGATATCAAAAACTTGATACAAAAACATAATAAGGTCACGAAACATACCACTTTGTCACTTGCCGTGATAAATGCGCTACGTGACAGAGGTGTAAAAACTTCAGTTTTGATCTCGCTCAACTTAATAAAACTACGTGCGCAAGATCACTATCATAATGTTATTATACAAAGTCGCTTACAGTGTCTGCCTGTCTCATCTCTGTACGCTATAAAATACTGAATAGTTTCTCATAGAGTTTACAGTAACGAATGATTGAATCATACATGAGAATGGTTGAGGTGTAGAATTTATAAGGCTGCAAACTAGACGGCAGCGACAGTTTGAGCGACAGCGACGCGGGCAGCGATTTTCGCAACACGATATTAAGTATTTGAGTTTGTATGAAACCACGACAAATCACTCGAGCGCCCACTGGCGTCGAGAACGGGCCAGATTCCCCGCGTCATTGCCCGCGCCGCTGTCGCTGCCGTCCAGTTTGCAGCCTTAATGTTTCGTATTATGTCTGAAAGCAACGATTATAACTGGCGATATTGTAAAACCTGTTCAGAGCTAAGCGGAGACAAGTTTGTCAATTGAATAGGTAACTTTTGGATAATAATTATAAAATACGATTAAAATATATCACTATAATGTATAAATATACGTGGCTAAGTAGATAGTCGATGCTAAAAAACTTCCACTACATTCGCTCTCTATCGCTGGCACAATCGATTTGAGTACACTGCCCGCCAGAAACACTTAACTCAGTGCGAATGGGGAGAAAATCAAATGTTAAATATTGAATTAACCTGCGCATTATGAATGCTTTCCAAAATTAGTGAACAAGATAAGGAACAATAGTGTAAATGTATTGTATTTGTGAAGAATAACTAGAAGCTATGTTATTAAATTTAAAAGTTCTTTAAACATTTTGAGGAAAAGTCTCATGAAACAAGATTGTTTTATCTTTGACAAACTTTATTGTGCTGGGGGAAATTTATCTGAAACAGATGCTTGTATTCGCGGGTTCGACCCCGGGAGCAACCTAATAATTTATTTGATAATCATATGTGTAATAATGTTTCTTTTCTTACTCATAAATAGATAGCTTCACGGCTGTATCCCTTATAGGGTATGCAGAACACCAGAGGCTATAAAACCATCTGATTTCACATTTGACAAATTTGGAGGTATTATGATGATCTATAGCGGTAACAGAGAGTCAGCCACAAATCGCCCACAAAAACGCCAGCAGAACCACTGTCCCTTATCTGAATTTTACAGTATGTCCGGGAAGAGAAGCAGCTGGAACATTGTATGTTTTTTTTTGCTCCCGGTCCAGCATTAATTTTACAGTAATTATAAACACAGCCTTATTAGATAGCGAAGATAAGGGTTAGGTAACCTTGCGTACACACAAAAAGTCCAAAGCAAATTGGTAATCCAAAACAGATTTACGCAAAACAGCAATAAATCTAATTTTAGAACGTTGCCGAGAAATAAAATGTTAATTCCATCCACGTTTTATTACATTAAAAAAATGCAGATACAAATTTTCTTTTTTACTGTTTCTAAATAATTAGCTACGTGCAAGCTGACCCTTGTTTCTTTGCGAAAAACAGAACCAGAATGACTCCGTGCGTAACAGCTTGTAGGCACAGTTATTTATGAATCCTCGAGATTTTCGGCAGTTTAAAAAGTTTTTCCATTAGAAAACTTGACCGGAACACTGTAGGTAGCGTTACATGAATAATAATTAACGAGAAGTTTAATCTCATTTTGAAGTTAGGAGTTATTAAAATTAGGTGAGAGTTAGGAATTTAGTATCTTTTTTGGTTTGGTGGAAATTCGAATAAAGTTGTTTTTTTATCGGTTTTGCGTAACGTAATCTTTTACTCGAATGCTCTAGAAAGGTGGAATATCTTAAGATATTGTGAGTCTTTTTCTTTCGTAGAATAAACTGCTTATAGGGCTTTGATATATTATTTTATGAATAACCTTATACTTTAAAATTACGTGACTGTTGAAAAAAGTATATAGTTCATTAACACTTCATATTTTGACGTAATGGCTTCGTATTTATATAGAACCAACAGATTTTGCCATATTCGTATCGTTAAAAACCAGTAGGTCTATATGCAGCATCATTCCTGAGCTTATAATTAACGTACTGCAACGGCTAATGCCACTTTTCTCACATTCGCTTTGCTGTTATTGTAATGCAGCTGATATACCTACGTATGTTTAATAAATATTTCAAACATTTACACCACATTATCCCACGCAACTTAAGTTTCATGAAGACTTTTTAATTTTGAATACTATATGTAATATGTAACATATACATAACATAACATATACATAACGTAAGTTCAAGCCAACACTATAATATGTATTACAGATAAATCAAATTTTACGAAATAAATGTTTAAGCCTTTCCAGAGTAAATAAAAATAATTCTGTGCAAAATTTCATTAAAATCTGTTCTGCCGTTTTGCCGTGGTTGAGTAACAAGGATTCATACATACTTTCACATTTATAATATTAGTATAAAGTTTGATGATTTGTAGGGATATCAAACTAATTAGTTTAAAATCCGTGTTTAAAATGATTACCTTGCCTAAGTTCTGCAAAGTTCTAAGCAAAGCTTACAAATTATTCTGATTAGTTGGCTCTGATAAACCAATTAGTGTTTTATGCCAAGGCCAGGTTATTTTACCTTTGGAAATTTAATTGGCAATGAAGTAGATGTTGTGAAACAATGAAATGCAAATCACTATATAATGTAAGTAAACAACAAAGAAGATAATAGGTTCCTTGTTCACGTGATACTGGGGTGGTAGAGAATACATATAATTAAATAAAACGTGTCGCTCGTGACCACGGGGTCTGCGAAGACACCGAAACGTCGAGTTAAAATTTAAAATGTACGCGATAAATCCGGTTAAAAAGTGTTTTATTTAATAGTATGAATCGCGAAAACTTAAGAGAATACATATAATCTAATACTTAAAGTAGAAGTTTGTTTATACCCACTAATTTTGAATTTTTTTTTGTCGGATTTGAAGATAGCTTTTTACATTGGCTATAAGATTAAATAATTTTATCAAGTAACTCCCTTTAACTAAATAACATGTAAGTTAATGTTAAAAATATTTAATATGATCGTAAAAAAATAATAATATACATAGATACGTACTGCTTTACTTATGATTTATTAACTATAGCTGTGCGTGCATTGTTAAACGTTTACATACATACATAACAAAAAGTCTACAAGAAAATAACGGATCATTTGTTAATATAATACTTAAAAAGCATTTAATGCATTTTTTTATGTTTCGGTAAGAGTATAAACTATTGTTTGGCATTATATACTGAATACGTCACTAAAAAAGTTAAAAGAAATATACACAAGCATATTCATTTTAAAAAAAATCAAGAACCTTTATTCAAAAACGTCTTCAACATGATAAACTAGTACAGTCAACGATAAAACTAAAGTGCAGCGTAGCAAAATCACCCCACGATAAATTCACCAGACATTCTCACACATCACATTAAGGCTTTGCAGCTGAAGTTAGCAGTTCCAGGGCACTGAAGGGAGCAGATGTGTTCCGAACATAAATTTCAGCCCGTCAAGCCCTTGTTTCATTCGATATAATGTTTACATTAATTCGTGTTACAACAGAATGTTGATGTGTGATTATTTATTCGCGAATTGCAGTTTTGTGATTGATGGTATTTTTGTGAAATAATAATGCAAATAAATAAATACTTCTCATTACTTAATTTTAGATTATTTTGGTTGTGTGTTTTCAAATATAAAGGCTTTTTTGATCGTTTTTAAAGTTCTATAAAGTAGTCATTTCATAAACATTTCAGTCATTTCATTTACTAACTTAGCCCAGTAATTTCAGGCATTTTTAACTCAAATCTGCGGAAAAAATTCCTAGTGGGCTATTTTTTTGTATATACCTTTCTTACGGCGTTACAATGAAGATGTGTAAAATTGACATTGATATCGTGCCAGCTAAAAAAGTTACAGAGGGCAAAAGGTCACGAAAATCAAATTTTCACAAATAACTCGCGATCTATTGCCAAAAGTCAAAAAGGTCTTTTCGACGATGAATGATAAAAATGTATTAAAGTCCATTTTTGAAGTTCCAGTTAAAAGTTAACTTTAATAAATTTTGCAGTAATAAGAGGTAAACATTAAGTTTATATATAAGAGGTAATCATTAAGTTTACCTCTTATTACGATCGCGAGTTCGCGAGATATTTGCGAAAAACTGACTTTCGTGAACTTTTGACCTCTGTAAATTTTTTGGCCGGCAAAATATCAATGTTGATTTTTAGATCTTCATTGTAACGCCGTAATAAAGGTGTATACAAAAATTCAGCCTACTACGAATTTTTCCGCAGATGAAACCTAAAATGTTTGGGCTACTAACCAACAACCCTTACAGCTTTTAAGCTTTTAAGTTATCTAATAAATGAGTATTTGCAGGTTTGTGGCAAGTTTTCATATATAATTAGCTTCTGCATATTATTACTTGACACGAATTTATGACGTAATTTAAAATAAATTATGTCGTTCGGTTAAATTTCTGACAATTAAAGCACAGATTATCCTTCCTGATTAATTATTGCATTTTGCAGTAATGAAGCAAACTTTGTGATATATGTGTTTTTTTTTGAGTCATCATCATCATCACAACTCCGTGTAATGAGCCCACTGCAGGGCTATGAGTCTCTCCTCTGGGTGATGAGGAGGTTTAGGCCGTAATCCATCAAGTAGGCCCGGTGCTGGTTGGTGGATGTCAGATATTTCTGGGTGCCGATATGGCTTCTGACAAACCCTAACGACTACTGCATACAAGTATACAGCACCCGGGACCGACTGCTTAACGTGCCCTCCGAAGCACGGAAGTCGTCGTGAGAAATGAATGGTGCGCTTAATCTGTTTGATATGCACAGTAACCACGGCGCCACGACGACTTTTTTGAGTAACCTACAATAAATTAGTAACTATGAAGCCGTGAAATAAGCGATCCGAGCTTATTTCACGGCAAAATTGTCCAAACTTGCTTCTTCTTGTTCTTGGCATGAGGATCTCAATTACTCAAACTGTTGCTTTATATATAAATCAGTTATCAAGAAATCTCGATCAACTCAAGTCACTCAAAACACTAAGTAACAAGCCCTTAAGGATAACACCATAAAGTTCTATATTATCTGATAAAATTAAGTTTGGCATAATCTAAATGTTATTCCTACCTTAAATAAACGAGATACCGCATATCACTATCATATATCAAGCTAAAGAGATGTAACTAGTGAAAACAAAGTTGAGAACATGTACTAAGAGTAAGTGGTGATATGTAGATAGGACTAAGAAATGAAACAATTGAACTCAACTGCAGAAATTTACTTATTATTTATGAACAGAAAATAAATAAGATAATACAGAAGATATTTTATTGAAATTTTGTTATATATGATGTTAATATTTTTTTTTTTTTAAATATCGCATGGTGCAGTAAATTTTTACAGTTATCGAGCAGATTGACTATCAAAGTGTTGTAATTGGCATTGCTTTACAGGCAGGCTCTATCGTTTAAAGTTAGGTGGGAACTAATGTCCTTCTTATTTTACGTACCTACCATGGAATTAATAGCCATGTGCAAGCCAGTTTTATTTCAGATAAGGCGAAGGATTATCTATTGAAATAGTAATAGATATACTAGGGCAATACCCACTTAAGCAGTTAAAAATATCGAAATATGCTTCACCAGTAGAACGACTCGAAGACTTTTTTGTCTTGAAGTTTTGGCTTAGAAGCATTTGTGGGTAAGTGAAGGTAAATTTAAAATTGATAAGTAAAATTTTATATTCATAAGCTACACAATTAATAACACAAAAAAAATTGAATATTTTCTGTAAAAACTAGACAAGAAAGTTATTTCACATCTACATTCTTACTCTTAGTATCTGACAAGTGGAATGCTGACTAATTATCTAAAATAACAGCCAAGATTGGATTGCCTCATAGCTCCAGGCGGGAACAAGTTGACTGCGAGTGGCAAGTTTCCTTCAACTTCAGACTATGGTATGCTACCTGGATGTAGGGTGCTGTGGAATCGACTAGAGATGATGATAATTATTTACAATAAAAGTTTTCTACTAATTATCCTTCCTGAAAGTTTATTTGAATAGATCTTTGATGTTCTTTACGATAGAATAAAAAATACATTTAAGCCTCAAATCCTCATAGGATCTGTGGCTTTACTAGTACGAGTATACATATGTTCGTTAATATTTCATAAAAATTAAATTTACATTTCATCATTTATCATTTTTAAATATTCGTCAAATATACACCCTCAAACGTCATTCATTCAAACGGATTCATCATCTTGACAACGCTCATACAGGGTTGATTTGTAGTCCCCGGCCAAATTTTTTTTAGACAATAAGTATCATTTATAGAAACTATTTTTGCAAAAAAAAAGTATTCATTTTTTTACAAGGAAATTAATATATCCGCTTACATGTTAAGCTAAGCATGGTCACCCTAAATTACCATTAAAATAAAGTCGACTACGCGCTACTACAAAACATCTCATAGTACTACGTCGTAATATTAACAATGAAATGCCGCGTCGTAGTAGCTATGTTCATCAACAGCGACTATTTTCAAAAACGTTTGTGGTTCCATATTTCTATTTTTTTGTTCTGAGCGACGCTAAAATAAATATGCAGGTACGTTTATATTGTATCAAAGAAACTAATATTTAAAATTGGCTGGTGACCAAAAAACAACCCTGTATATTGGTGGATTATAAATTTGAGAAATCCACTGTATCTGACGTGTTTCCTAATTGACGTCATGAATAACTTAAACCATGAAGTAAAGCTCTACTTATACAAAAAGCAAATGATATTTAAATTACTGAACTAGAAACAAAGATATCCCATTACACATTAAAACAGCACTTCCAGTTCCCTAACAACAGTAGGTTCCAAATTGTCCCTAAAATAGTTGCCTGCAATTTGTGGAATATATACAGCACTTAATTTGATAGTTTATCTTAAACTGAGCCATTAACGGTAAGGTTAAGAGTGGACTAAAGTTAAGACAATTATTAATTTGTAGTATCCTGAAGTTAGTTTACATCTGGGTCTTAGAAGTTTTGTTACTCCTAAATTAATTAAAAATATATTAGTAAAATAAAATAAAAATATATTACAAATAAAATATATTATATTAAAACATTTAAGTTTAGAACACCTTTATAATACCTATGAATATATATTCATTGATTTAAATTTTAAACTGTAAATATGGATATGGCATACAGTTCTAAACGCTTCACTTCAGTGTAAGGGATCATTAATTATCCCACAGGACCATATTACCAGCTCAAAAGTATATTAGGTAAGCTAAGCAATATTTTTAACAACACAAACAATTACATGTATAAGTTAAGCTGGGCAGTATAGTTTTGTATCGTATTATCTAGTTTCAAATTAAAATAATTTTGCGCTGGAGGAACTTTACTTTTCAATGTTATAATTACAATATTACTTGACAATATTACAATTATAATAACAATATTATATTATATTATGATGACCACTTTGGCGATGGGGTAATACTGTCTGCCTCAGACGCCAGTGGTCGCGGGTTCGATACCCACACGGAACAAGAAAGTAATATGTTCCGGGTCTGGGCATTTATCTATATATGTATTTATATTCTAGGTTCCCTAGTTCGCAACATGGTATCCCATATCACAAGCTCTGCTTAGTTTGGGGCTATGTAGTTGGTGGATTATCTAGGGATTTTATCATTATGATTTTATGATATTGAGATTATCCGGCAGAGTAATTTTGATTAAGTAATTTTGATTTCTTATTTCTTAAAGGTATTTTTAACGGTTTGAACTCCTACGTTTAACCTCAACCTCAATCGATAGTAAGTGAAGATGAGGTTGAAGAGCCATTTGAAGAGCCACAGAGACCATACTGATTCGAGTTACCTTTTACATCGACCCTACATAGCTCGAAGTGAAGAATTTATTGAGAAGCTAGTAGTACCCGTATCTCCCTAAACTTGAAAATATGTTTAATGTAATTTTATTTAAGTAAACTTTTAATTTCTCGTAGGATAATATTAATATTTTACGGCTACTTTGGCGATGGGCTAATTCTGTCTGCCTCAGGCGCCAGTGGTTGCGGGTTCGATTCCCGCACGGAACAAGAAAAAAATTTTCCTTGGCTGGGTGTTTATCTATTTATAATCTTGGTTCATCCTAGTTCGCTACATGGTATCCCATAACAGAAGCTATGCTTACTTTGGAGCCATGTAGTTGATGTGATTGTCTGGGGATTTTATTTATTTATTTTATTTAAAAATAAATACAATGAATGATTTTTAAGTTTCATCACTAAATAAACAATAGAGTAGCTATAATTTGGTTGGTTTCCAATCAGAACTCTACAGATGCGAGCTTTAAATAGTTGTAACCACAGTTTTCAATTGGTGCAGTGGTTTGAGGAGAAGTAAGTTATGCAGTGGTTGAGTTACTTATAGTTGTCGTCACTGGGTCGTAGATTAAACCATATCATGAAATGACTGTCAACAATGTTAGCCATGTCATTATAACTTTAATATACTTTTTTATATTATTTGTTATAGAAAATTATTGCAGGAATATACAGGGTTCATTTTAATTAGCGCATCACCTCTTGCAACATTTGTTCTAAGACTTTGTACAAATCTTGATAAATAACACAATAAGAAAAACAATGCTTCCATGCTGGACTGGGAGCGAAAGAAAAGCATAGAATGTGCCAGCTGCTTCTCTTTCCGGGCGTACTGTAAAAGTCAGTTAAGGGATATAGGTTTTATTGGCGTTTTTTGCGAGCGATAGGCTGACTTCCTGTCACTGCAATAGTCTCTCTCCATTATTATAATACCTCGAAATTTGTCAAACGTGACATCGGATTGTTTGATGGCCTCTGGTGTTCTGCCTACCCCATAAGGGATACAGGCGTGAAGTTATGTATGTATGTAATAAACACAAAAAAAATTTGCTCCTTACTCTACATTTTGTAAGAAGTATCTATTATTATTATTATTTACGCTGATAATAAGTAGAGTTACGCCTCTAAACAGAGATATAAATATTTTTTGAATGAAAAAAACTAAAATTTTAAAAACTATTAATTTTAAAAGTTGTGGATCAAATGTTGTTGGGACTGATGTGGAAAGGCTGCCTGAAAGATGTGATGCGCTTATTAAAATTAACAGTAACATTAAAATTAAATTAGCTTAGCTTATTAAACTATCCACTAATGTTTGTACATAGAAAAGATGCTGAAGCTGTTATTTTGATGTTTGTCTTGACGCTACTGAGCCAATAATGAGGCTCGATTCCCGCCCGGAAGAAAAACATGTTCCGAATCTGGGCGTTTACCTATCATCATCATCATCCACAGATCTCAAGGTTTACCACGTCGCTCGGTCGCGCGCCGCCTTCGTCCAGCGTTTACCGGCGACTTTGACCAGGTCGTCGGTCCATCTTGCGAGGGGCCTGCCTACGCTGCATCTCTCAGTACGTGGCCGCCACTCGAGAATTTTTCTGCCCCAACGTCCATCTGTTCTGCGAGCTATGTGCCCCGCCTTATTTTAGATTACCACGGATCAACCGAATTTAAATAACCAACGTGGGAAATGGTCACAAAAACAACCCGCCAAAACATTAATAGTGCAATTAAAACTTCCATACTTAACCTACTTAGAAAACAACAACAAAAATAAAAGCCCTTCCATAGACAAACTTTGAATTTTCTAATTTCCCTAAGAACCCAAGTGAACAATCAAATTTTTATTACTTCTTTGAAAGCTTAGTAGAAATTAATAAGGAAGGTGTCTTTACTGCGGGCATAAAGCCGGGACATTGCAGGCTACGAAGGCTTTCACAACCTCTAGGGAGTCGTAGTCCTCTAGCTACGTCGTAGCACAGACGTAGCCGCTACGGTAACGAGAGCAGACTTCAGTAGATGTAGAAAGGACGGGGCGTAGTTTCGTTACTTGTATTGTATGATAACTTATCCATGGCATATATAAAATTAACACATGATTATATACAACAATTATAAATAAGATTTAAGATTTAGAATTATAAATACGATAGTTTCAATAAAATTTAATAAGTAGTTAAATAAAATTCTTAATACTTTTAATTAACGAAGATAATAAAGAACTCTAAATAAATATACAACATGATAAATATCCTGAAACTAAAGTTAATTCATCTGTTGATGAGCATGATAGTTTAAAAACTTTTATACTAGGTACATATGGCTCTAAAAAGAGTGAATTTTAAGTTCGATGTCGGTAGCAGAGTTTTCAACAAACATGTTTGTCATTTGATTGTGATTGATCCACATCGGTCACTGGCCAAAGACTTCCGTAGCCCCACGGAACTACTTGTAGTTCTCTGATTCTGAGTTTGTTAAGTTCTTCGGTTTCAAAATAAAAAACAAAATTATCTTAGTTTTAAAACAGCAAAGAAATAATATATATTTTGCTAAACTAGGAACTAAGGAAGTTTTGCGTAAAAAATAAAATGGCTAGTATATCTAAATGCGATAAAATTAATAAATTATTTAAACATTCTTAGTAAATGTGATGATGATATCAAAACTAATTACTATATTTAAACAAATATATACAAAGCTATTTAAACTATTATGAATCATTTCTAAATATTCCCAACTCTATGATTTGGACGAATGTAATCAGTATCGTTGATCGCCCCACGCAGCCGGTAGTTGGATTTCTCGAACCGTGAAATTTTATCAAGTGAATTAATCTATAGAACTTTCCCCTTATAAAACCTACTCCTTTTTTAAGCCCGAAAGAAATTGATTTCTGGTTTTCAGAGGATTGAACTTGGAACTCGGGATCCGCTTTGAAGTTTGATGAAATAATTTCATTGTTCAATAAACATGTCAAAATTTAAAATATTAAAAAGATACAAGAACCTTTTGTTTTTGTTTCTTGTTGGTTTTGTGTTTTTGAAAGTTTGTCTTAAGAACGATGATGCTAAAAGGATGGATAGAAAAGCTGTTTATCCAAAAATACTGCAAAATAGTGACGACATTTATCACAGAGATCACTGTGCTAAAGGTTATCTTTGGTCAGTCAAATCAACCACGAAAGATTAGCTCAATCAAGCGGGTGCCACTCGTTTTGGTTACCTTAACGACGCGATGGGGCAAGACTAATCCAATATGATAATATTTCAAGGTATCAAAAGAGTTATGGAAGTCAAGCTTAACTCATCTAGTTTAAACCTTATTTTATGAGGTCTAGGAAATAAAATCAAAACCGGTTCACCAGTTTCTAGGCTCAATGTACAAAATTGGTCTTTTCTTATGACGTAGAAAGTTTTTAAGTTAAGCGGACTTAATCTTTAATTTTTGTGATTAATTTCAGCAGCAATTTTAGTCGAGAAACAAATGTATGAACATTACATCAAGTTAAAATTTTATTTTATATGTTTTTACGATTCTATAATCGTATTTGAAACACTTTTTGAGATCAATGTAATGTTATCTGTCTCTCGTGACCACGGGGCCTGGTAAAGACACCGGAGCGCAGAGTTAAAATGTTAAATAGTTATACGTGATAAATTCTGTTGAATACTGTTTTTTTGGCAAAAATTATTTTAAAACTCAGTGAAACAATTTTTAAATACAAATCCATTAAAAAAATGTTTGTGACAGTATTTAACGGATGGAATTGAAACAATCAAGCCATTCACTAGAAAATACACTGCCCTATTCACACAACTTATATCGGCTACAAAGAGGAAATAATTCCTTTGAATAGCACCCACATAAAACGATACAAAGTTTTCTAGTTCAAAATCCATAACCTACAATTAGAGACCTGCAACATGCAGTAGGCGTTAGACTTACTTACAAACAGTCGTAAACTTGGAAAATCGCCTTTTACACTGTTTACTAAGACTTAATAAAACATACTTTAATAGCCACGTGCGGTAAAAAGTTTTGCGGAGGTGTGATTTTTCCACATGCTGATTGACAAGTTTTCTTTTTCTTTCTTTCACTGTTTAAGTCTATTTTGTAGAATAGTATTTTTAACAAATGAAAGGTGGATAAAAAGTTCTTTCTCTAAGTTACTTCGAATGACTCTTAAAGTTCTATTAAATCCACCTTGATAGATGCCTACCTACTAAACAAGTACTCTAACACGGCTACATATTTCTCACAAAATACGGGAAACAGTTTGTTTTAGGATCAATTTTGAATGTCCCTGCTGCCTCACCAGAGTTTTATTATATGCAAAGATTTAATATAGATCACTTTTCTTGAATGCTATGAACCTTGCAAGCTTATAAGCAGCTTTTTAATCTAACTGTGAAGTTTAAGAAAATGTAATGGAGATATTACTTAAAAATTTAATATCTTCCTTGCTCGATTTATTATTTTTCCAAGAAAACTTAATATTACCTTAAGTTTCGCGATTCATACTATTAAATAAAACAATTTTAACCGGATTTATCACGTATAATTACATTTTAAATTTTAACTCGACGTTTCGGTGTCTTTGCTGATCCCGTGGTCTCTCGTACGCGATAAATTCGGTTAAAAAGTGTTTTATTTAATTTCCAAGAAACAAATCTTTTAATTGATTTGTTTCATATAAATAACTAAATAAAAATAGGTACAGTGTACTTATGTGCACTGCCCTTTACGTTACAATAGCCAGTGTGTGCATACAAACACTACGTATCAATGTATTGAAATAATAATGATTGCGCAAACAGAAACATTTGATTTTGTATGTTTGTTGAAATTGATTTGACCTTTGTTAGTTATTGTTGCTTGTATTTCATAGTTTAAAAATGATTTCTGTTCGAAATACTCGAATACTACCAAAATGGAAGTAAAAAAGGTTTAGTTTGATAATGAAGGTAGATCATCGTACCATGATTATATTATTATTATAAAAATAATTTCAGATTAGTATCAGACAGTTAAGCCTTTCAAGAATCTAAAATATTTTTGTGAACTATTGAAAATTTTTCACTACAACATAAAAAAATGCACTTCTTTACACAAATTTTCACAACACACACTTTTCCATATGACGTCACTTCTCTTTTACCCATCTCCTCGGCACCGCACCGATCCGGTTCTCCAGAGCCATCATCAGCTATTTGGACTGGTCCAGCTGCATCCTGACTCGATTAGCTCTATCCCCACTCGTACACATCCCGGCGCCCGAAGTTCTTCCACTGCGCTGACTCACATCTGCTCAACATCACAATTTTCATAGTTCCTTCTTTAAGCTATAGCTTATATCAACAAAGTGGTGTGCCTTCTTCAACATCCAGTTATCATGTTATTCAGTTTTTCCTTATAATTACAGTTTACTTATTTTTTCCTCTTAGGGTTATATAGATATTTATATATTTTTCGCATTCATTTCCATAAAGTATTATTTTTTTTATATGAAGTGTTTCTTTTTTTTTTACACAATGTTTTTCTATTCTTCATAAAATTTCTTGAATATTATTCCAACTTATTTGGTCCCATCTACGCAGCGCTGCCGCAAGGCAGCACTGGCAGTTTCTCCATATATGTATGGACGAGGGAGCTCAATTAAAGACGTCTTACTTTGTCAGAAGTAAACAGTATATATTTATTTATTGTAAGTATAGGTAACTAATACTAAACGAGGAGATGCGTCACACACTACAGCTTTAATTCAACTAAGGGTTCGGCATAGTCCACCAAAGCTGGGCCAATTGATGAATGTCAGTAGTAAGGTGCTAAACTGTAGAATGACTTCTTACACCCCTCAACGGCTACTGTGTAGAATCCTAAAAAGTTAGGTATTTATCGCGGTGATAGATGTTCGCCCATTTATTTTCTGTCTTATCTCATTAAAATAAAAATCTACCAACTTAAGACTAAAAAGGTTTTTTGTCATGAAAGCGGTTTCTAAGGTATATTATATTTCTAGACGGTATAATCAGAAGGAAACGTTTCGTTTAGTAAATACATACATACATACATAACTTCACGCCTGTATCTCGTATGGGGTAGGCGGAACACCAGAGTTAATAAAACCATCTTATGTCACGTTTGACAAATTTGGAGGCATTATAATAGTGGAGAGAGACTATTGCAGTGACAGGGAGTCAGCCTATCGCCCACAAAAAAGCCTCCCATAACACCTCGGTCCCTTAACTGACTTTTACAGTATGCCCGGGAAGAGAAGCAGCTGGCACATTCTATGTTTTTCTTTCGCTCCCAGTCCAGTATAGAAGCATTTAGTAAATTGAAACGTGAAAAATCTTACAACCACCGAATGATAAACTACATTTGCCAATAAATAAATGGAGGTTGAAAACAATAATAATGTGTATTTTTCTTAACGTAACTTACGTTGAAAATTTCTAGGTAAAGCTTTTGCTTCTGTAAGCATCAAGCTCATAAATAAGGTTGAAGATGTTGAATATTTTATAAATCCGTCGCCATTATCGGATAGGGAAGGATGTCCGCAATGTCTTGGAGTCTGTAGAGTCATAACATCTAGAAAGAAAATTTCAATATTATTTATTTGTGAACTTCATTTATTCCTTTTTTTTTATTAAGGATTTTCATAAAGGTATTGTCTTAAGTTTTCAAGATTCATTATTTAAAATAACATACTTTGTAACCGTATTTATCGCGTGCAAATTATATAATAAAATAAAAATAAATATAAGTAAATATTTGTGTGGTTTCTTCGTCATAAACTCAACTGCTCCTCGATAAAAATACACTATGTGGAACACATAAAATACAACTTTATTGAGTGACCTCTACTTGACTTTTTTACACTTGGGTACAAATCTTGGTTCTTGATCTATGCCAACTGGTTTAGTTCAGGTCAAATAAAAAGAAATATATCAAAAATCACGCCCTAACCAAACATTGGCTTTTTTTTAATTTTGCAAGGACATAAATATATTGATACAATGTAAATGATACCCAAAAACGGCATAAAAGCAATGCTTGATTCCATTTCTTTAATTTTTTATTTATTTTTATAATTTAACTTCCTCATCAGTTGTTCCTCAATATTTATCACCCCACGGCTTAGTTTTCCCAGCTCTCGAAACGTCCGGGAACCAACATTCGATCGACAACCCCATTGTGCAGACTCGTGTTTTTGTTGTGAGGAGTGCATGTCGGTTATTATTTTCTATCTGACGTTGTATTTTCTTTGTATCCTGAGGTCTGGAATGCATTTGTAAATCATTGTTTGCCTTGAATCCTTATTTGGTTTTCAAGTAATACTTATACTTTTTCTAGCGACAGTATCGTTTGCTTTTGTGCAAACAGCTAAAGCTGCTTTTTATTTTCATTTGCAAGTCTGCTAAAATTTTGCTTTCTAACATTTTGCACGTTAAGTATTGTTTCAAAATTCTTACTTATGAGCACTGAAAAAACGCCTCCTTAAATAAAATTGCAATTTTACTTTTGCACATTTGCTATTTTTATAAAGAAGGGGCTCTTATTGATCGAGATACGAGTCGAATCAAAAAGCTTTCGGGACTGAAACTGAAACTGCTCGCGTCCGCAAGGTTTAGCCCTCGATGCCTTGTACGTGGTCCCTGGGTGGTGCTAAACGAGCAGTAAAATCTGGTGGTAGGCTTCGGCCGTGGCTTGTCACCACCCACTAGACAAAACCATGCCGCCAAGTGACTTAGTCGCGTTCCGGCATGATGTCTAGTGTAGCCATTGAGGAGGATAGGTCTGAGTAATCGTGCTGCATCGGAGAACAGTTTTCAACTCGTAGGATAATGACTCACCGGGTAACTCGTTTTGGAGGGTAGCGGGATCCGAAGCACGGTGCACCGCTGGCCGACCGCAGGTAGTAGGGGGCCCAAGTAGCATGCCAGCCACATGCGAAAGGCTGCCCCGCCACCTCGCGAAAAATCCCGGGAGGCTCCATCGTGCCGGTTGGCGACCGGTTAGAGAGGACCCGATGGCGACCTCGGGGGGGTTCGGGCGTCCCCGCAGTCTCCAGGCGAGTTCCCCAATGGTGCGTTGTTTCCTACGAGTTGCTTGGTTCCATTTGCAGCGCTTCACTCAACTTCTATTCTCCTCCCTATTCACTCCACTACCAATTCACAATGAAAGGTCCTAAAAAGAGTACGGTTCAACAGCGGTTGCACTTCCTCTCCCTTAAAGTGCACTTCTGTAACATCCGAGGAGTGCACTCCAATCTGAATGATGTCCACCACCATCTTGAGACGGAGAGACCACACCTACTCTTTCTAACGGAGACGCAGATCTGCGATCCGTCAGACTCGGCATACCTTGGTTACCCAGGCTATATCCTGGAGTCTCTTTTCCGCCCGCACGCCGGGGTGTGCATGTATGCCAGTGACGCGATCTGTTGTCAGCGTCTCCGTTACTTGGAAGTGCCGGACCTTTCAGTCATGTGGGTTCACATAGATACTGGCCTAGACCAAGTGGTTTACGCCTGTATCTATCGTTCACATAGCGGAGATCAGGAGACAACGAGGCTTATGGAATACCTTGGCAATACAGCAGATAATATTCAGCAACGTTTTCCCACGGCGCAGTTGGTGTTTCTGGGGGATTTTAATGCTCACCACGGGCAGTGGTTATACCCGTATCAGGACACTGACCATGCTGGCAGAGAGGCCTTTAAGTTTTCGCTGACTTATGGTCTCTCACAGCTTGTTAACGAGCCTACGCGCATCCCCGACGTTGCTGGCCACACTGCGTATTGCTTGGACCTTCTGCTGACAACCGATCCTGACAGATACTCGGTGTCCGTCACTGCACCTTTAGGGACATCCGATCACTGTATGGTGAAATCTGTATCGCTGTACTCGCCACCTGACACCCGCCCAAAAGGCTCCAGGAGAGTATGGCGTTACAAGTCAGCAGATTGGGATGAAATGCGACATTTCTTCGCATCTTATCCATGGCGGCAAACTTGTTTTACATCAACCGATCCATCGTGCTGCGCTGATGCTGTCTCAAGTGTGATAGTTCAAGCAATGGAGTACTTCATTCCCCACGCTGATCTATCCCTTGAAACCAAAGCTCGCCCATGGTTTAATACTGCTTGCCTTGCCGCTGAAAAGCGAAAGCGGGAAGCATACAAAGCCTGGGCAAATGCTCGCAGAAGCAAAGCCCTGGATTCGCATGAACTTAAGAAAAGATACAATGCTGCCGCCAAGTCCTGCAAAAAGGCAATCAAAAGAGCTCGTTTTGCCCACATAGGCCGTATCGGAGACAGAATAGCAGCATACCCTTCGGGAAGTAAAGCTTTCTGGTCCCTTGCCAAGTCGGTCGAAACGAACTTTTGTCGCCCGTCGCTGCCACCACTGAGGAAACCCGATGGTTCTCTGGCCCACACTGCTAAGGAGAAAGCAGATTTATTGGCTAGTATCTTCGCAGAAAATTCTCGTCTAGATTGCCAAGGAAAAATCCCACCCCAATTACCTCAGTTCGGACCTACAATGGGTACCGTTCACATTCGCCAAAAGGAGGTTCTTAAATGCTTGCTGCACCTAGACGAGAACAAAGCTAGTGGTCCAGACGGTATTCCTGCAGTGGTCTTAAAACGCTGCGCAGCTGAGTTGTCTCCTGTTTTGACACGTCTTTATCGACTTTCGTTGGAATCCGGTAAGGTTCCCAAGTCCTGGAAGCTTGCTAACGTACAGCCAGTACCAAAGAAGGGAAGCCGTGCCGATCCTGTCAACTATCGACCAATTTCAATCACCTCCATACTTTGCAAAGTCATGGAACGTGTATTGAACAATCGACTCCTGGCATACCTCGAGACCAACGAGCTCCTAAGCGATAGCCAATATGGTTTCCGCAACGGGCGCTCGACCGGCGATCTTCTCGTGTATGCCACTCACTTATGGAGCGAGGCCTTGGAGGGTCATGGTGAAGCAATGGCTGTATCCTTAGACATTTCCAAGGCCTTTGACAGGGTCTGGCATGATGGTCTCTTAAGTAAGCTTCCAGCTTATGGCATACCGATTGGGCTCTGCGACTGGATATCTGATTTTCTGAGGGAACGGTCAATTCAAGTGGCTTCTCCTCCGACCAAATGGCAATTAATGCCGGGGTACCTCAGGGATCTGTTCTCTCTGCAACATTATTCTTGCTGCACATTAATGACCTTTTAACACCGGGCATTATTGGTTATGCTGATGACAGCACTGTTGTAGAGAGATACGTATCCAATGCGCGAGCGAGCCCCTGTGAAATCCAGAGTTTAAGAAAGTCAATGATTGAGCGCGTTGATTTGACCTTACGGAAAGTATCCGATTGGGGTGAGTCGAATTTGGTCAAATTCAACGCGTCCAAAACTCAGGCGTGTCTATTCTCTGCAAAAAAGAGCACCTTCACATTAACGCCCACTTTCCAAAATGTATCTGTCCCCATCACTGACCATCTAGGGCTTTTAGGCGTAACTATAACATCCAGTTTAAACTTCGGTCAACAAATTGTGTCCATGGCTCAAGTAGCTTCGAAAAAGTTGGGAATCATCTCGAAGGTACGGCGGTACTTCAGCCCTGCACAGCTTCTTAACTTATATACAGCTCAAGTGCGATCACGCATGGAGTACTGCAGTCATCTTTGGGATGGTTCAGCCAAATATCAACTAGAAGCGCTGGACTCCGTTGACCGAAGAGCCCGTAAATTAATTAACAACGTCGACCTTACGACCAAAAAACTACAGACCCTAGAGCATCGTCGTAAGGTTGCTTGTTTAACCGTGTACTACAGGATACATTTTGGTGAGTGCGCGAGTGCTCTGTTTGAGCAAATTGAACCCTCACCCTTTTACCATCGGACTACTAGACGCAGACAGAACTTCCATCCGTATGTGGTTGATATTCCGAAAAGTCGAACTAAGCGCTTTGACAGTTCCTTTTTGATACGGGTCGCCAAGGTTTGGAATGAACTGCCTGCGTCTATTTTCCCTGACCAGTATAGTCCTAGTACTTTTAAGCGTCGAGTGAATAGGTTTCTCGTGGATGGACGTGTACCACCTTAGTCTTCATGTTCACTTAACATCAGGTGTCATGGAAGACAAACGTCCCATCCATATTTTATTAAAAAAAAAAAAAAAAAAGCTTTAAAGAATACTTGTTAAATTTAATTGAAAATTTACAGCCAATTTACACATTCATGATAGTTTTATTGGTTAAAATATATTTGGTTTTCAGTTATTTAAGTATAAGTATTTGGTCATTAACTTGACCAATTAAAGTACTTAATAAGCTTTTTTCTAGAAAATGATCATACAACCCAAAATACAAATTATCCTTAAAACAATCAAAATATTTGATGTATTCGTTCCTTAAATTAGGACCTCAATAGTTACGACGATCTCCTTTTGAGTCACCTTTTGAATAGGAACTTCTCATTTCTTCCCACGGGTGTCGTAAAAATCAAGGAAAGCAATCGTACGTACGACTTAAATCGGGGGATGGACTTGTGTTTTTCGTAATCAAACAATTAATTGCGATTGCAAAAGCATTTGCTTTATTTTTAGAAAAGTTTCTCTCATGTTATAGTCCTATATATGGAGTAAAGAAAACCTACGTGGTCGGTTATTTGATGATAATGATAAACTGTTTTACTGTTTAGTTGCTTTTATTAATAACAATTAGGGGCAAACTTTTACACTTTATGTATTTACACGTACTAAACTACGATACTATGATTGCGTTATAATTTATTGTCACTTAATTAAGCTTTTATTAGCTTCAGTCACTGTTGGTCACTATGCCAGTCGCATAGAATAGTTATGAAAAAAGTAAAATATTCAACTATGCTGGTCTGGATTGCTTCTATGCTATGCGAAAGAAAAACATGAATGTGCCAGCTGCTTTTCTTCCCGGGCATACCGTCAGTGAAGGGATCGAGGTGTTATGGGAGGCTTTTTTGTGGGCGATAGGCTGACTCCCTGTCACTGCAATAGTCTCTCTCCACTATTATAATGCTTCCAAATTTGTCAAACGTGACAGCAGATGGTTTTATTACCTCTGGTGTTCTGCCTACCCCATACTAGATACAGGCCATCTATAAATAACTTTTCATAGCAATAATATAAACTTTATACTGCTTTTTCGTGAGGTCACATGTAGTTTATTTGTCCTCCTTAAAGGTTGATGGAAAATACTCAATCCATGATGTTACAAGAGCTTAAATATTTGAGAATCGTCGAATCATTATGAGTAGTAATGTCATATTTTTATTTGATAACAAACCTTTTTTAATAGTCTATAGAACAACGTAATGGTACTTTTAGTGACCTGGAAATATTTGAATTTTTACTTAAATATATTTATTAAAAAAATAACTTCTTCTTAAAAAACATTCAGGTCAAACTATATCTTCAACTATCGGCTGCTTTTGGAGTGTCATGGCGACGAACTCATAAAAAATTCATGGCCTCTTATGTTACTCATTCATGATACGTCCTTGCCAGGGAGTTTTGATCGCTTATCCTTCGCCTTTGGCTCGTTATTTTGAAAAAAAGTGAAGTATTTATCAAAAATATTAAAATAGAAAATTTTTCTTAAGTGGCCTCAGAAACAAAATTTTATGTTGTTAGCATTTCTTGCTCCAAAAACACACTTCAACTCCTTTATTTCAGTGTGTTCTGTTTTTATTGATAACGTATATGGGGAGAAGTGTCAAGTAATGTTTATCCTACTTGATGCTAAATATTGTCCTGCTGATCCTGCTCTTCAAACCAAGGACTGCGTATCGGTATAATTTTTATAAATAGTACTAGTAAAATTTCAGTACCCTTATTAGTGTACTGCTTCATCAAACACAATACCTGTACAAGTTATTAAAATCTAACCTAATTATATCAATACCCAAATAATGTATACCGGATTAATTTCTGTACCGAAACGTATAGGTCTGCATATGTACCTACACTTCATAGGCTTCAACTAAACTATCGAACATTCTACAGTATCCGCTACATTATTTTAAAATAAACTTTAAATATCAATATTTATATGGATACTGGAAAATTTCAGTTAACTGAAAAAAAGATAAGTAAAAAAAAAAGGTAAACGAATCATTTCAGTAGGCTTCAACTAAACTATCGAACATTCTACAGTATCCGCTACATTATTTTAAAATAAACTTTAAATATCAATATTTATATGGATACTGGAAAATTTCAGTTAACTGAAAAAAAGATAAGTAAAAAAAAAAAGGTAAACGAATCATTTCAGTATGAATTCCTGTATTGTTATTTTTTAATACACCTTACTTAACGGTATGACGTCATACAGAAAAAAAATGTACAGAAATTCATACCGGTATGCAGTCCTTGCTTCAAACCAGAACACCAAGTTGTAAATAGGACATGTACATCAATAGGATAGGCAGTGGGAATAAATAGGACAGTTGATGTAGTGGTTTTACTCTACCACCAGTTATTTAGTATAAAAGCAGCCTATTTAAACCTAGTTTATGTTAACATAGTAGCACTGCAACAGTTAAAGCGGTTAAATAGTTAAAAATGAACACATTAACTTAAACTTATCATTAGGCTATTGATATTTACGGTTCTACTTACTTTTGCGGTTCGAGCAGTATCACTTTGGAATCATCTTCCCATTACCATTAAATCTGCTTCATCTTTACATTCTTTTAAAATTAAATTAAAAAGCCATTATTTGGGTCAAATACAACCATAAAGAAGTACCTATTGTAATATTTATGTAGTATGTTAATTATATTTTCAACACACTTGCTCGTAAAGTGAGCGTTATTCTATTGAGTTTAGAACTATAAACTGGGCTATAAGTCACGCGTGTATAATATATTATACCCTAGTGCATAATATAATGAATCCTACAAAGTTGAATTGTACCTTTGTGCAAATTACATGCGAGAAAACAGAGCATATTTTTATTGGTCCGGGTTATACACTAAATATTTTCAGAAACAACAAAGAGGTTTTATACCACTTCAAATCCATATACATTTTTAAATGTTTGCGCCTTATATTAGTAAAATAAATTTGTATATTAAACAAATTATTCACAATTTACAATCATTTGTCATAAAATATTAAAATATTTGCATTTACCACTCCAAATTAAACATTTTCACTTAAAATAGGCTGTATATGCTATACAGACATTGACACATTTGACGGAAAAAAAACCTACGCGCATGCGCGAGGTTCGGCGCCATTTTTCAATCACAATTCACAGCTTTGTTATCAAGTGTGTTTGTTATTTTATGATCACGTATGTCTGTCTTTTACTCACAAGTGTGTCGAAAAACGTCGTATGTTACTCGTGAGCGTTGCTAATTACAGTCTCGGCTCATTATTAAGCCTCGACTGTAATTAGCAACTTCGCTCACTTGTTACATAATATACTATTATTATGTTTATTACATCGTTTATTAATCTATGGCTATATTATATTATATTTATTATATAAGTATGTATGTATTATAATTTTATATATTTAGGTTTTATGTTTAATTAAGTATACTGTAATAATTAGCATTTTTTTTGTTTTACTCTTTAAGTTTAGTTTTTATGTTTGTGTGATTTGTAATTTTTATATTAAGAATTTTTTAACACATTTTTTTAAGTTGTTTCCACAAGCATGGTTGTCTTTAAGAAATCGCTCGTCAGCGATAAGACAGCGACAGCGCCTAGTAGTACTTACTCAACACATTGTTTTTTTTTTTCTGTCTGTACTGTATACTGAAGTGTAAACAAATAAATAAATAAATATTAATATAACTTTGTACAGTTATAAGAAAATAAGTCTCAATTGTACCTATGTATAAATTTGAACGAAATATAAAAAAAAACTTCAGGATGTCTGTTTCTTATGGTTTCACATAAAAATAGCTTATTACTCAATCATTAAAGCTGTGAAAGGGTTCCAATCGGCAGTCATCCGTTCATGTAGGTAATTAGCCACAGGAGAAGGGAAAGTCGATTCTATTCAAATTGAGTAAAGCCCAGTTTAAGATAACATTTAAGTGAGCTTTAGAAATAAACTCAATCAGGGAAAATGTGTGATTACGTTTGTCTGGTTTGCTTAAATTTCATTTTATCGGTCTTTATGTTATTGTTTAAGTCGAATGTCTTAATCCGTAGCGGTTTCTATACATAATCGTTCATTTTTTGTTGCAGGTATGCCACATTAGGCCTAGTAAAGGGGTGTAGACAGCCAAACATTGATTTATTTATTTTGTATTTATTTACTCTTTATTTTATTGTACACAAGAATATGAAGAACATAAAAAAAAGAAAAGAAAACAATAGGCGGCCTTAAAGTTAGTGAGCGATCTCTACCAGACAATCAAAGATTTATTGTGCCTGCTTCGGAGAGCATGGGGGGGTTATCTATCAAAAAACAATTCGGTGCTATCAACATGCTTAAAGACTCAAATCTCCACATTATGTATGCATGAAGTATGGTTGGGACGTTTGTTTTCCATGACACCTGATGTTAAGTGAGCATAAAGACTAAGGTGATACACGTCCATCCACGAGAAACGTATTCAGTCGACGCTTAAAAGTACTTTTTGATAAATTTGATAAAAGTATGTTTGATAAATTTGTAGGTACATATTATAATGATGGAGAGAGGCTATGGCAGTGATAGGGTGTCAGCCTATCGCACACAAAAACGCCAATAAAACCTCTGTCCCTTAACTGACTTTTACAGTATGCCCAGGAAGAGAAGCAGCTGGTACATTCTGTTTTTCTTTCGCTACCAATCCAGTGTGATAATAAATATGTTTAAATAAATATTTTCTCTTCAAATATACCTACGCTGAATATCAAACTCATGATATTTCAGAATCGTCCTCTCTTATCCTGTGAACTTGTACCAGTATATTTCATGCTCCGTGACCAAGGAGTCGTCCGTGTAAAACGAATGGAACAGCAACTAACGCAAGCAAGGCATGAGAGGAAAAATAAATTAAAGCCCTAAAAATATAAATGCTGGACTGGGAGCCAAAGAAAAACATAGAAAGTACCAGCTGCCGCTCTTCCCGGGCATATTGCAAGAGTCAGTTAAGGAACAGAGGTTTTAGTGACGTTTTTGTGGGTAGGCTGACCCCCTGTCACTGCAATAATCTCTATCAATCATTATTATACCTCCAAGGTCAAACGTGACATCAGATGGTCTTATAACTTTTGGTGTTCTGCCTATCCCGAGATACCGGCGTAAAGTTATGTATGAATGTAAATATAAAAAGGTTTTTTTACATTCAATGTTTTTTTTTCTCCTGAATATTTTGAAAACGGTACGTGATTATTTATACTTTATTCCATTTAGTATTTTCAAGTGTGATTGTGAATTTTCTCAAAATAAATTAATTAAAAACAAACAGTAAACAATGTTTAAAACAGATCACTTACATTAACCAAATAATACCAACAACCTACAAGTACACAATGGCTCTCATAACTAAGTTAACCTTGTTTTAAAAACACGAAGGAAATAATCTTGTTTTATTTTCTCTCAGAGCAGTACTTTTGGAAAATTTAATTAATACTTCCAAATAAAATGATTATCCAACACTGAACGTGAATCAAATATTTAAAAAGGATACGCCATGCTGGCATGATATTACAAAAAACAATCGTAGCTTTCTTATTTATTTTCACTTCTGCTTGAACGATCAAAAAACAAACAAGAAGAGACAGATATTAGAAAAAAAATGAAATTACCCAACAATTCTACAAAAGCGTAATCTTATTAAATTGATCAGAACTCCTTTTATCACAAAAACACGATTTTCTCTAACCAGCAAATCCACGAGAAGAAAAGCGCGGGAACGTTAAACTTATCGGTCGTGTTTCTTTTCGTGAAAATCTTAAAAAATATTTTAATAGGATTAGTTACGGTTTGTTTATGTAAATATTGTAAATTTTATTATATATTATCTTTTATTAACAAGTGTAAGTATATATTTTCATCGAGTAGGTGAGTCTTTTTATATTTTCCCATGGACCCCCCGGAAGACCCCGGGGGAACCGTCCCTTCGGTCGGTTTAAATATAGTAGTCGGCTCCGATATGGAAACCGATTGCTCAGTTTCATCAATAAATCGCAAGAGGGTAAAGGTGGCTAAACGTATCTGCAGACACTGCAATAAAAAAAGGCGGCAATCCTCTAAAACGAAAACTGCCGATGATTGTCAATGTGTCCAAGACCAAGAAAACTGTACTAAACAACCGAACGATACCCAAATTAAAGATACCCAAATTAAAGATACCACATCAAATAGTAATATGCTTAAAACAACAAATAAAGTTGCACGTGAACAATACAATAAAAACGACTTATCCCCGTACATAGTACATGTCCAAAAATTACAAGAAAATCAAAATGACAATGTCATAATTCATCCAATTTCTTTTGGCCGATTCCTCAAACGCAACTCATATAAAAATATTATTGATGGTAGCCTTAAACGCATAGGTCGTAACCGTATAACCTTAGCTTTCAGAAACTTTAGTGACGCCAACGAATTTATAAATAGTAAAAAGCTGGAAAGCGATGGTTACAAAGTATTTATACCTACCTTTAATGTAACTCGCATGGGTTTAGTCAGGGGCGTGCCGGTTGATTTAAGCGAAAACGACATTCAAGAAAGTGTTTCTCTCCCAATTGGTTGTGGCAAAATACTAAAAGTCCGAAGAATTAACCGTAAGGTCACTGAAAATGATACAATCACATGGAAACCAACTCAAACAGTTATTATAACATTTGATGGACAGGTTCTCCCTAAAAAAATATATTTATGCTATAACTCCCTACCTGTAGATTTATACATTTACCCGACCATTCAGTGTTATTCTTGTTGCCGTTATGGACATACTACTACACAATGCCGTTCAAACCCCAGGTGCTATAAATGTGGGAATGATCACACTGGTCATCAATGCCAACCTGATGAGGAGTCCATTGTTTGTATTCAATGTAAAGGAAAACATTTTGCCACTGACAAAAGTTGTCCTGAATATATAAGACAAACAAAAATTAAATTAACCATGGCTCAAAATTGCTTATCATACCAAGAGGCAGTTAAACAACATCCTTCTGTTTCAAGGTCTTATGCAGAAGTCACAAATCCATCACCCTTCCACCATCCACCATCACCAAGACAGGAATTTCAGAATTTGGAAACAAATAAAATTAATTCAAACACATCTTACAAAAAATCTGTATTTATTAAACCTCGCAGTCCCATAAAAGCTACTAGTCATGGGTATGATATTAATGCTCACAAAGAATTAATAAAAGATTTTGATATGCCATCTCCAAGCGGAAATGGTGTTATGATAAATACTGACCACCAAATTAAAGAAAAATCAACTCTAGAATTAATAATTAAACTTATCAAAACCTTATTACTAAATTCCGACAAAACTTCCCACGCTGACCTAATAAACTTTTTAAAAACTACAATTAATGATGGATCAGTCCCAAATTCTGCAGTGGAATGCACGCAGCGTCAATAATAAGAAAAGTGACCTTATTTACTTGTTAAACAAGTATGAACCTTTTTTATTTGCGCTTTCTGAGACATGGTTCAGACCTGGATTCAATTTTAAGGTTCAGGGCTATAAGTGTCTTAGGGAAGATCGCACTGATCAGCAAGGTGGTGGGGTCGCTTTGCTGATCAAAAATAACATTCCTTATACACCATATTTATTTAATCACCAAAATAGATATATGCCTATGATTGGTATCATTATTAATAAAATCTTATACATATCCATATATATATCAAAAAAATCAATGCAACTTTTACAAGATTTAAAAAATATTATAGTAACTCTGCCTAAACCATTTGTTTTGTTAGGTGATTTTAACTGCCATCATCAGTCCTGGGGATGTGGCACAAATGAATGCTATGGGGATGAATTATTAGATATATTTGACTCACTCAACTTATGTGTACTTAATGATGGATCTCCTACTCGCAGAACAAAACCAACAGAACATAAGAGTGCAGTTGACCTCACCGTGTGTACCCCTGACATTGCATCTATAGTTTCATGGAATACACTCAAGTTAACTTATGGCAGTGATCATTTTCCCATTTTGTTAAAGATGCCAACATCAAACAAACATCTTTCTCAGCACACCCACAGTCACCAACCATGCAGGTTTCAAATTCAGCAGGATTGTTGGCCACAATTTACTGAAGAAGTTAAAAAAGAGTATTCAAAATTGCCAACCAATACTTCAGATGTAAATATATGCAACAAAGCTCTGATAGCAGCTCTGACTAGGGCAGCTGACAGAGTTTTTCCTAGAAAAGCACATCACCATGGCATTCCATCACCTCCATGGTGGGATAAAGATTGCACTCAGGCAATTAAACACAGAAAGGATTTAGAACATATTTATTCACTCATGTCCACAACAGAAAATTTTGAAAAATTAGAAGCATGTATTAAGAGCACCAAAAAAATGTTTAAGATCAAAAAAAAAGAAAGCTGGCATAGGTTCTGTGCTAGTATTTCACCATACGTTAAACCATCACTTGTATGGACCAACATTCGTCGATTTAGATCGGCGTTCGTTGATTCTAGCGGACCAAACATCCCCGAACATTTAGTCGATTCATTTTTGAATGGGTTAGCTCCTCCTTCAGTCCCAGAACAGCTAAATATCTGTGATAATATTATTTTAGACCCACTTCTCGTCAGACAAAATAAACTCAATGACCCTTTTTCCATGTCTGAACTGCAGGGTGTATTGTCTCATTTAAAAGATAGTGCTCCTGGAGAAGACCTGATTCCTTATTCTTTCATTATTAATGCAGGAGAAGAATATCAACAATATTTATTGTCATTAATAAATAATGTCATTTTGCACGGTAATGTTCCACAACAGTGGAGACACCATTTGGTGTTGCCATTTATAAAAGCAAAAAAACAACCATCTGACGTTACAGCATTTCGACCTATCATACTTTTATCAGTGCTTTTAAAAATCGCCGAACATTTAGTTAAAAATAGACTAGAATGGTACCTTGAAAGTAATTATCTCTTATCGAAAAGCCAATTTGGATTTCGGAAAGGGAAAAGCTGTATGGACTGTATCGGCCTATTGGTAACCGATGTACGAATAGCTTTCTCTAAAAATGAATCGATTTTGGCTAGCTTCCTAGATGTCACTGCTGCCTATGATAATGTTAATATATCCATATTAAAACGGAAGCTCGAAAAACTGAGAGTTCCAGAAATGCTAACACATTTTATTTTAAATATATTGAGGGAGCGAGTTATAACTTTAAAATCTGATAATGTTGAGTTTTCACGAACTCTATGGAAAGGTTTACCGCAAGGGTCTGTCCTCAGCCCCTTATTATACAATGTATATACCGCCGATCTAGAGGAAAATATCGATTCTACTAAATCAAAAATCATTCAATATGCCGATGATTTATTGGTCTATTCAACACATAAATCAATCACAATAGCTACAAATTATTTAAATATTTCATTACATAAATTAAACAGATGGTTAGAAGACAACGGACTAACTCTTGCGCCTTCTAAAAGTGTTGTTGTACATTTCACAAGAAAAAGAAACATTCCCCCGATCAATATTACTTGTAAAAATAATAAAATTCCAGTCCGAAATGAAGCCAAATTTCTAGGTGTCATACTTGATTCAAAACTCTCTGGCGTTCCACATTGTGAATATATTGTAGCAAAATGTGAAAAAAATATAAACATTTTGAGATGCCTTTCAGGCGTATGGTGGGGTGCTCACCCATATTCTTTAAAAATATTGTACAATGCAGTTATTCGTAGTAATTTAGATTATGGTACATTCTGGCTAGAACCTCTTAATATCGCAGCAAGGAAAAAAATTGACAAAGTACAGTCCAAGGCACTCCGTCTGGTCTGTGGAGCCATGAAATCATCGCCTATAAATGCTCTTCAAGTTGAAATGGCAGATCCTCCCTTGCAACTTAGAAGACAATATTTATCGGATAAGTTTGTGTTTAAAGCATGTCAGATTAAAAACAATCCCGTTATAAAACAACTACAATTACTGTCAAACCATACAGATTCATCTCATTACTGGAAAAACAAATCATTGCCCCCTTCTATTATCAGTTTAAAAAAATATAAATCATTACAGAATCCTATACACGCATTTGATAACCTCCCAATATTTTTAAGTAGTTATCATAGCCTCACAATGACGCCAAACATTATTTTAGATTTAAATATATCTAAAGAAGACATAGAACCAAACAGTATGTTTAATTATGTTATGGACAATAGGTTTCAAAACTGGCCTCAAATATTTTCTGATGCATCTAAACATTCCGAAAATAGTTGTGTGGGAGTTGGCGTTTATAACCCTCAGTTCAACTTGTCCCAAAAAATTAGAATGCCCCCGGAGTCCTCAGTCTTCACTGGTGAATGCGTGGGCATCCTAAAAGCCATTGAACTTTCCTTATTATTAAAATTCAAGGAAACCATAATTTTGACAGATTCTTTGAGCGCCTTACAAGCAATCAAAAAGTCACCATTTAAATCCAGTATTGTTTATCCCATAATAATTAATATTAGATGTGCTCTCCTTAAATGTAAAAATCAAAATAAAAACTTAGTACTGGCTTGGATACCGAGCCATTGTAACATTAAGGGCAATGAGAAAGCAGACGCCATAGCCAATGATGCAGTGCTATGGGGAGACCGTGTACCATTCTCTAATTTTAACCATGACATCGTTACTTACCTACCAAAGAAAAATCTTGTTGATTCTTGGAATATTAACTGGGCATCTAGCTCACAAGTTAAAGGCAAATACCTTTATAAAATACAACCGTTGGTGTCACTGAAGCCTTGGTTTTATCAAGATAAACTTAAGCTAAGTAAAAAAACTGTATCTATCCTGTCACGTTTGAGGATGGGCCATTGCTGTATACCAACTCATCTCGCCAGACTCAATATAATCCCCAGTGATCGGTGTGAATGTGGGGAAGATGTGGGTAGCATCGATCACATATTTTTTGCTTGCGTGCGGTACGATCATAAAAGTTTTTATGAACATTTAGTATCCTCTCAAACCCCCTTACCCTCTTGCGTTTTGACCCTGTTGATTGACAAGGACAATTATAACATGCTGGCATCATTTATTCTTTGTAACGACATTAAAATCTGATATATATTTTTATGATATATATATTTAGATATGTATATATTTTAGCTAGGAAATAATTCAATAATTTATTCCATATATCTATAACCCCTTTTGTACATATGTATATAATATTTAACTTTTTATTTTTTTTAAAACCTTACCTAATCCTTTTCCAATCCAGATTCCGGTCCAAATATTTCCTTAATTCCTTCGTTCCCTACCTTTTCTACCATTGACAAAATACTTGACACTGGCAAATACTTCGAAAGAGTAGTGCCAAAAGGAAAAAAAAAAAAAAAAAAAAAAAAAATCCACGAGAAGTCTCGAATTTTCATTTAGGAATAGAAAGAGACGAGGAAAACGCTACAAAGAGGGCGTAGATTATAAATGCAAGAAATCCCTTATTGCTATTTTATCGGGAATATTTGAAAGCCGAATAGAATGTTCAATTACTTTGGCATGTGGAGCTAATGGAAACTTTCAGATGCTCTAAGAAATTTCACAGACGAGTTGGAATGTTTTCTTGTATCAAACAATGCATTAAATTAGTTTGCATTTTTGCATTTTTGCGCAACGGACCTCAATATTTTTCATTTCATTTAATTTAAGACTTCTTCAAAAGGTATGCAGCGTGGAATATTTCAATTTATTAAATCATTTTGTTAGATAGAAGTGAAGTTTTAATCAATTAATTAGAGGCATAAACATAAAAGAGCGCTAAGTTGTTGAAAGGGAAACTCCATTAGTGGAATGAGCTGCCGACTCTATTCATGCGATGAGAGGAGTCAGAAGAAATGTCATCTGTCAAAGGGAACAGGTAAGTGTGGGCGTTCCCGAGCCACATACTTTGGGACTTTGTGTGTGAATAGCCTTATAAGCAACATTTATTTGCAGTTGTACTTAGAAGATTAAATTTAATGTTTTGGATAGAAAAATGTTTTGATGAACTACTGTTATAGTAATAATAAATACCGTCAATGCCTGAGGTCCTGGGTTCGAATCTCATTTGCGGTGGATATTAAATTTCTGTAATAAAAACATGTATTAGCCGCTTAGCCATTGTTTGTTAGTTTATTTATATATTTAACTGTGATGTGTTTATAATAATTAAGTTTATTTATTCGTTAGTCTTCTAATTAACTTCGCAAAGAAACTTAATTTGGGAAATAAAGAGAGATAAATATTAGAAATATGAAATAAACAGAGATTATACTATTAAATAAGTATCACGTTTACTTTCCCTGTAATTTCATACCCATGAATGTATAAGAAATGAATTGCAAACTAACTTAAAAAAGTGCCAAGTACCTTCCATCACTCTCACTCACAAGAGCCCCGATAAGGATAGGAGATAACGAATGCAATTTTCCGACCCCGTACACACGATATTGGTAAGACTTGATCCACAGGCTGCTTGGCGTTCGGCGAAATTGCACATAAATCAGTCGTATATCTTTCACCGAATAAAAAAGGTCCGTATTTTATTTTATAATCAGATTTATACAATTGATCTCGCTATTTTGACATCTCAATATTTAAAATTGGATTATTTATTGGTGGATTGTAAATGTAACAACGCGCTACTGCGTAAACATATCGGAACCGTGTCATATCCGATTTACTAATATTATTTAAAAAAATTGGTTACTGACCACACATTTTTCAATTTGAATGTTGAATTTATTCAATTTAGTTCAACTTCATTATTCTATTCAAATATTACTTTATGAAAATGCAGTAGGTATCAATCTTAGTCAGATTTTGCAATAAAGTATGCATATAAATTTTAGCTCATAGTACCTATGCATATCCACATACATTTTTTGATTTTATAGAACTAAAGAAATACATTTCTAAGCACTTGATCTTAAACGATGTAACAAGTTATAAGACTAATTCTGGGTGAAATTTAAGATTTCCTATAGGTTCATACCACATATTGAAATTTAGTTAAGGAAAAAAATTTACAAATTTATACAATCTAGTGTTAAAAATTATTATGGAGAAAGATTATCCAAATACCTGGTGCCAAAAATATATAATAAATTAGAATTATTAAGACAAAGTCCAAAATTGTCTAAAAATTTATTAAAAAGAAAGTTAAGAGATACTTTGCTCGAAAATTGAATAGGTAACCTTCATTCAGTATGTAAAACTTTGATATTGTTAAAATAAAAATAAGAGAAAATGTACTTTTATTTTGTTATCATATATACATATAATTATTATAAGAAATGTAAAATAAGTTGTTATTATGGTTATATAAATGTACAAATAAGGAGCGCAACTCGCCTTCAAACAATAAGTTTGGCGAGATAATATGTTTTGAATAATTGTAATCAGTTTTGTTAATAAATAAATAAAAAAAAAAAGTTAAATAAAATAGTTCTTGTACCTAAGTACTTTGCTATCACAGAATGTCAATAAAAAACAGATGATTTATTAATGACTTTTTTTCGTTTTAGCTCATTTTCACCTGGAAGTATAAATCAATAAGACCAAAAATAGGTTCCGTACGTGAAAAATCGGAAATGGTTCCTCATCATAAAAAGTCATGTATTTAATTTTATTTCAAGTGTAATAGTTTTTCAACTGCAAAATTTCAATCACGACGCTACTATAAATCCACCCACTTTATTTCAGTACGGAATTATCTTAGATCATTGATTCAATAGATTGTCCCCTAATATAATACTGACCTACATTACAGTCCCTAATCCCTGGGGATCACTATTGTAGAATGAGTAATATCCCTTTCGTAGAAAAATGAATAGACGCGAAATAGTTTATGTAAATTTAATAGAAGCATCATGTGTTTGTATCATTACAATAGATGATGTTGGATTATCATGAAACACTTCAAGATTAGGATACTAATGCCTACCAACTGTTTAAATTTTGATGACTTTTGACCATAAATAGGATTAATTTAAGACTTTATTTAACATAACTTCACGCCTGTATCCCATATGGGGTAGGCAGATAACAGAGGTTATAAGACCATATTCTGATGTCACGTTTGACAAATGAGTAGTATGATGAGGAGAGAGGCTATTGCAGTGATAGGAGGTGAGCCTATCGTCCCTTACTGACTTTTACAGTTTGGCCGGGAAGAGAAGCAACTGGTACATTTTATGTTTTTCTTTCGCTCCCAGTCCAGCATGGAAGCAATTTTTTTTATTTAAGCCTTTAAGACTATGTTTCCGTGATAAAAGTGACTGGAAGTAAATAGAACTGCCTATGGTTCATTATAAAAATATCAACGCAAGAGTGCTTTTTCAAAGTTTAAATAATTATTTGGTAAGAGTAATTTCTACCATAAATAGTTTTTTAATGTTTTCACCACTTTTTAAATTAGTAAATAGCTAACGTCTTTTTAAGTTCATCAAAACGTCAAGTTGTCGTACATAATACAATTGAACGCAATTAAATTCGGTTAGACTTATAAATATATGCAACTCAACTACTGATCTTGACCTTCCTCAACAATAAAGCTATTAAATGCTTTTCGAAGTTTTAGAGAAAACGGCGTTTAAATAAACAAACAAAGGAACTGTTCATTATTATTAGTTTTATTTTATTTAGGTGGCTAACAGTGGCTTGGACTTAAAAACTAGGTTAAACATTTAATGCTGAGTAGTTCTTATAGATTTATTATTTGTTACTTCAAGTTTTGCATTCAGACGTAAATCCACGACCATCTTGGGTATGTTTCAATATTCAGTGGTCGAAAAAACTAATATCCATTTCTCATGTGGCTGTCCTGGATAGAAGATTGATTTTTCGTATTTAAACCTGCCATTTTTCTTTATTTAACCTCAGTCGGAACCCTCTTTGACCCGTCTACGGTAAAAAATATGTTTATGATTTTGGCTTATAGGTTTGCATCTGGGTGTTTGTATGAAATTAAATTTACTCTAGCAAATTATTCATGTGTTTACGATACAGAATAACTATAACAAAGCATTGTTGGTGATAAACTTTTACCCTACAAAAAGCAGATTTATAAAATGCATTTAATTCCATGCAAAAACATTGTGTCGAAACACTAACCTAACTTATTCTTTGGTTGAAGATTTACTTTTTTTTATTTACAATATTGAGGACTAGCATTGTTTCATTCAAAATAATTAAAGCGCCATTAGAAAAAGAGAACTCTTCAGTTACTACAACTTTTTAAACGACAAAACTGTAACAAATTGAACCTCCAACGAAAAGCTTCAAAAATATTCAACAGCTATTAAGGTCATAATTCTCACGTCCTTGTCTTCCAGGACCAATATACAAGCGTTAAGCTCGAAAATCGATGGGGACGTTCTGGCCACCCTCCTTTGAAAACTTTCTAACGACATAACCGCATGCAATTGATATGCCCCAAGAGTAGGCTCATTGTAAAGAAAGGAAAATCCCATACCGAAATCTTGCGAGAGTTAGGAAAGAGACTAGAATCAGTATTCTGCCCAAGTAACGTACCGGTGTCGGTTGCTCCCTCATACCCTACGTGGTAAACTCCGTCAGCAATTTGACTTTGTTGTTATAACTCAGTTTTAGATTGTTTGTCGTCTCTGGATTTATTAGTTTAGTGAAATACGCTAAATAGTCTGCGTTTTGGCGTATGTATCTGGTAGTTGAGAGTTGTTAGTTGTTTCCAGTTTTGTGTTTAATGTGAGATTGAAATTAATTTGTTTCGGATGTTTTGCGCTGGATTTTGGTGTGATGGTGAGATTGAGTTTGTTAAATTTTGAGTTTGGAACCGCTTTGGTATAATTAGTTTCATTCATTTTATTTTAATTCGCGTGCGTATTAAATGCGATGGTAATATGATATCAAACTTACGTCTTATGTATCTTTTTGCTTCAAACCATCAATTTTTATTATTATACAGGGCAACTGGTGACAAAGATTCTGGCCACAATTATGTAATAAAAGTAGGTACTTAATTTTTCACTAGAATTCCCTATAATTATACAAATGAAGTTTTGTTACTATTTACTTTACTTACGCTAGAGTCAATTGCGGGACGTGACCTGGCACGCGGATTGCTGCCAACGCTAGTATAACAATGCGTTGCGTAATCAATTTTTAACTTTCGGTTAAGTTTACTCAGTAAATAATTAATATTTATTTTTTATTATATTTTTTCTCTTCATGTTTGATCTCATGATCTCATTGATCTCTTCAATATTTATTATTTATTGAAGAAACTTAACCGAAAGTTAGAAAATTCATTACGCAACGCATGGTTACATAAGCGTAATGCAATAGATACTTAGCGGTGGTGTGCGTGTGGCGGGAACACTGCTGTTTACGTGTTGACTGATGCAGCGCGTCGGGAAAAGTGTACAAAGGTCTCTTTATTTATTCATAGGGATTTTTGGTGAAAATTAAACACCTACTTTTATTACATAATAACGAAATCGAGTTCAGAGTGCTCTCCTTCAGTATCTAAAATTTATCACCAGTCGCTCTGTATTTCTTTTTATTTATTAGGACTAAGGTTTGAGTGTTCTTAATATTTAGTTAATCCTTCCATGCTGGACTGGGAGCAAAAGAAAAACATAGAATGTGCCAGCTGCTTCTCTTCCCGGGCATACTGTAAACGTCAGTTAAGGGATAGAGGTTTTATTGGCGTTTTTGTGGGCGATAGGCTGACCCCCTATCACTGCAATTATAATACCTTCAAATTTGTCAAATGTGGCATCAGATGGTTTACAGCTTATATATTTATGTCACCATCATGAAGAAAATGATTTTAAAAATGTGTTATATCTGAGTAGTAGAAGTCCCAGCTTTAGTCTCATTCATAAAAACTATTCCTAATCCGCGTTCATACCCCAATCAATCAGTGAATTCCAAGGACTTAAAATCAAACTGCCAAACTTGAAATTATGACATCACGGCAATTAGAATACTAAAAACAAGAGAGGAGAGCACGACTCGTCTGGATTGGTTCCATTAAATCTGGGTATTGTCATGGCCAATCCTATTCATTCTCACACCGCGGTGACTTTACCAAATTGCATTGAGAGTACGCAAGAGCACTTATCGAGCGTATACGATGTACGGAGGGTAAAAATTTGAATGGTACCACGTTGAAAGCAAGCGGTACTATGACCAATGGGCATACTTCCGACTACTCGGATGACCGACAATGGAGGCACGGACTCAATCTGATATTGAAATTGGGAGCTGGACTTACAATGGAATTATTGAAGTTTTGTTGCTTATTCTGGCATAGAACTACCTATGTTAAGTTTTAAATAAGATTTTATTTTGATTCCTGTCATTAATTTAGCCCTTGTATGTGTGTATTTTGGGACAATACTTCAGATAAAATTAAGAAGTATTTTTGAATATAAAGATCCGTATGACGACCACTTTGGCGATGGGGTAAACCTATCTGCCTCAGACGCCAGTGGTTGCGGGTTCGATTTCCGCCCGGAACAAGAAAAAAGAATGTTCCGGGTCTGGGTTTTTATGTATACATGTATTATATTCTAGGTTCTCCCTAGTTCGCTACATGGTATCTCGTAAAACAAGCTTCGCTTACTTTGAGGCCATGTAGTTGGTGTGATTGTCTGGGGATCTTATTTTATTTATTTATTTATTCGGCATCACAACCTCTAATAAGTCTTTAAGTCCCTCTAATGTTAAAACTTAAAAGCTTCAAAATCAGATTTTGTTAGCAACTTTTGAATTTGAAGTATTCTAATTTGACATCAGAGAAACTCAAATTAGCAAATCTTATTTCGAATCGATCCCTAGTCACTTTAAATACCTAATACATGGAAACAAACATGTAAATCCACGTTTTGACATTGTTCTCTAAGACTATCATTTACACTCAATGAATGTAAGTATCGTTATAATACTTCATTCATTATACCTACTTAAATTTTATTTTGAAATAATTTTGATTAGTACTTGAGTTCCACAAAAGCTTAAAATTATTCTATTAAAAAGTGATGACAAAACAAATGCTATCTGCCAGCACTTCGAAAATTATGTTTGAAGCAAAAATTTTACTAATTTACATAAAATTGTTAAACTAATTTATACGAGATATTCCGATATTGTTTAGTGTGCGCTCAACAGAATTATCTAAGTCAAGTACCTATACAAACTTTAAGTGAAAAGTCAGCTTAATCAAACCATTGATTTGATCATTTAACTTGCCACGTAATTAATTAGAAATACAAACTAGCAGACGTGATTTTGACGCAAAATTTCCCCTTTCTTGGAGAAAACTCAAATAATTTGGCAAACTTCGTTGGATAAAGTTTCGAATTTTGGTTTTGCTTGAAATCTTCAATGCATTCATAGACACGAAGGGATCGTCCCATCGTCCCTCAACGCTAGCCCTTAGTAGATCATTAATGATTTCATCCCTTATGCGACGTTGTATGTAGGTTACTGTGCAAATAGATCTAGGGGTTATTGTCCTCATTTGATGACATACCCTGGCTTAGTTTCAAATACGCTCAACTGCTATTTTGTTTGCATTTATCTATATTAAACGTTTTGCAACAGTATTAAACTTACATTAAAAATATGAAATGTGTATAAATAATCTTACTCTTTTTAAATAAGTACATATTAATCAAAAACTCTGTGAAATGTTTTCAACGTTTTTACATCAAAAGTTTTCTGTCATAATATTTTGAACTAGCTGTTGCGCGCTGTTTTATTCCCGCGGGATTTTCGGGATAAAAAGTAGCCTATACGGATTCGGAAGAATCCCTCTAAGTAATGGTAAAAGAAATTTTGAAATCGGTCCAGTAGTTTTTGAGCCTATTCAATACAAACATACAAAAATACAAAGGTTTCCTCTTTATAATATTAGTATAGATGTAGGTTATTAATGATTTTTTATGTAATGTCACTTTATTTTGTAAGACCGCAAAGTGTCGTGTAACACTATAACATTTTTTTGAAGATTATTCAATAAAGAACCCTTTTTATTTACACAACACCCCGTCTTAAAATTAAATTTATGACGCTTACAACAAAATAAATCTGGTTTTAACTGTGCATAAGAAAATCAGGATGAAGTTGACAATAGCTTATATTTTTTTTAAGTATAAATTACACTCGTTTACTTAGCAGACGCATGTCTGAACCATTAGGACCCTACTGCAAATATAAGCACAAATCACTTACCCTTTTCATTTTCGCGAAATTTCGTCAACAACAATTCGTTATATTTAAAAACAAACTTAACCAGATAACTATAAAGTTGAAAATATGTTATGAGTTCTGTTAAAAGTAGCTTCTGGATAATAGGCCTTACGCGTGGGTGTTCAAAGATTATTACATACAGGATAGAAGGAGATAACATGGTGACCCACATCTCTAGAGAGAGTAAACTACATTAATGGAATCTATAGGGAATAATATTTATAGGGTGCATTATGCACATGACATTTTTATGTATTCGGCATTTGGTCGGTAAAATGTATTGTTCGAAGCTTCCTTTTCATTTGATCGTGTAGCTGCTGTTTATGAGTAGCGGTTCGAATATAGATCTGTTTTAGATAATTTATTGTGTAATGCTTGTATGGTTTAATGTTGCTAGTAAAAATATATCAAATTTATTGATTAAAGATACTGGAACATCAAGTTAAAATGACATACTTATAATTAATTCGCTCCGATCAAATCCATAAAATTTTTTTTTTTAATTAAAGAGTCTATCCTGTTTACGCAACAAAAGTTACTTGTGTTTTTTTTATGTTCAATAGATATGTAGGAGTAAGGAGTTTAAACTTTTAAAATCCTCATTTATTCCTCATGGTAGCCTCGGTTAAATGGTTAGTGAAATGTGTAAGTCTTCAAAAATGCATATTCCAGAAATTTTGAGTTTGGGATTACCGATAGCAAAGTTTGCAAATAAATACTATAAATTTAATGTAGACTTACAAAGTAAACCATAACCTTATAAAATTTTAGGCACAAGATTTAGATGTTGAATAAAAAATAAACAATGATTAATTATAGAGCCAACTACTTTCATCTTAGATTGTATCGAACTAAAACTGTCAAAAATATTTTTAGGTAATCAGAAGTCCTTTTATTCTGACTATAAAATGTTATTCTTAAACACAAACTACATTCGAAAACAAAACTTTCATTTCATATTTCGCTTTCCAATCCCATGTTACTTTATTTTAAAACACTTCTAGAGTTGTAAAAATTTTCTATCACACATATTACCGTCCCCCTTTCTAATCACAGCTGGCGCTATTGTCTTTTAAATTACTATTAAGCTTTCACTATCGTGTTATTTGCACATGCAAATCAACATTTTGTTTTCAAAATCTGAAGCAAGAGAAGAACCATTCCTATTTTAGAGTTAGAACTGCGATTTGCATAAACTATTAAGAACAGCTGCATATAATTCTGCTCTATATTAAATAGCAGGTGATTTATATTTAGAAGTGAATCACAAACAATTGGGCTTTGGAGTATGGAGATTTTGTAGAATGCTTTTCATTTAATACTTAATATATGGAAATTAACACCTTTAATTTTATTATACATTTAGCTTTAAATGCCAGGCAAGGTGTAAACGCGACTGAACTCATCCCTGAAGAGAGACTCCAAAAGAGCTAGACATTAATGTATGAGTGAGTTGCATATTAACCAATATTTTGCGTTAGCATTAAATGCTACGTTCGTACACGGAGAAATAGATTAAATTAATACATACATACACACATACATAACGTAACGCTTGTATCCCTTATAGGGTAGGCAGAACACCAGAAGCTATAAACCATCTGATGCCACATTTGACAAATTGGAAGTTATTATAATGTTGGAGAGAGACTTGCAGTGATAGGGGGTCAGCCTATCGCCCACAAAAACGTCAATAAAACCTCTGTCCCTTAACTGACTTTTACAGTATGCCTGGGAAGAGAATCAGCTGGCACATTCTATGTTTTTCTTTTGCTCCCAGTCCAGCATGGAAGGAATATAAAAATATTAATATTTGGAGGAAAAGCCTAATACTGAAAACATAGTGGGCCAGGGTTTCTCAAGAAAGGGTTTTGAAGTGTTTTGAAAATAATTGATGAAGTTTTGATATCAATTATCATCAGTTGAGTCTTTAGTTTGCATAGGAAGGATCATCTAGGGACCGACAATCTCGTCAAGGTCACCAAAAACGCTGGATAAAGCCAGCGAAGCCAAGCGACCTGGAGAACCTTGTCCAAATCTGGTCTTCTCCCGCCTGATGATGATGAAGATTTTTGCTACATTTAGTAGGCTAAGTATGGCAATAATAGAAAGAAACATTATCAAGAATCTGTATCTTAGTGCAGAAAATATTTAATAAAAAAATACCTGGTTAAACTAAATTTGAAACGGGATATTTATCATGTTTTGTATTTATTTGAAATTCCTTTTTTTTTATATCGCAAATATCTAGTTTCCAAAAAAACAATTGTAATGTTGATGATAGTTAAGTAGTTAAGTTCATTTCCGTCAACGCATGATAAAATATCTTAATTAATAGTATAAATGTGAAAGTTTGGATGTATGGATGTTTGTTCCTATATCACGGCAAAACGGCTCGACGACGGATAAAATTTGGCAAAGTGATAGTGCACAATCTCGAGTAGCACATAGGTTACTGTTTATTCTGATCTTCCCGTGGGATTCAAAATTGCGCGAGTAGAACCGCGCAATACAGCTAGTATTTTTATATTATACATAACCAGTCAGTTTAATAACTTATAATCTAGATATAGTAAAAAAATCAATACGTACAACCCCTCTAATGCCATGATGGATTGTCGCAAGCCCCGCTTTATCTGTTTGTGACATCGCTGACCAAAAGTAAACACACACTTTCATTGTAATGAAAGTGTTGTGCAAAAGTGAAATATATTAAAAAAATTAAGTTTTTGAATTATTTATGATGATCTTGAATGTTTTAAGCCAGTGATTGTATTTATTGATATGCATCTAATATTAGATTTTTATTTTGTAATCACAACTAAAAATATTTATGAAAAAAAATAAAAATACATATTACATGAAGATTTAAAAATAATTAATAAATCACCCAAATTGAAACGAAAACCACTTGGCCCCAAAGTATTTTTTTATAATCTTTTCTTATGAAAGCCACACAGCAGAACTAGAGGGTATCTTTGAAATTCATTTCCTAAACGTGGGACTCGAACCCACGACCTCTTACGTCGCAGCAAAACACTGGACCACTGCGCCACGGATGCCGACAAGGTAATACTAAATTTAATCCCCGCATTCATTTTACCTGACACCTATGATTTTTTTTTTTTTTTTTTTTTCCGCCAAGGAAAGTCGTTTGGCACCCACTAAAACTAGCTTTAACCAGTAAAGCTAGCTTTAGCGGGAGGAGGATGAATCCTATTACGGACGAATGGGCATTCTATAAGCTATTAACCCAGTGGCTAATGGCAAATAGAATGCCCAGACAGTGTGGAGACTCTCTCAGATAGGCTGAGCATACCCACTAAACATCCCCCTTTTGACTCACCTTGATTAAGGTCCTTAGTCATCGTCGGAACGACAGCCAATTGGAGAGAGAGGCTGCGTAGTGAGCGGCATCCAGACGGCTGCCACCAAAAGGAACTGAAAATAAGAAAAACAAAGCTAAGATTAGCAGAAATGACAAAGCTGAAACTAGGATATTATCTTGAGTGATCAGACTCACTCAGAGATAGGAATGCTGGAAAGAAGGACTACGTTTAGAAACGTTGAGCTTGCTGGAGTTTCCTGATAAGGGGAGCGAACTTGGTTAAGACCGGAAGAGCACCGTTGAAACCCTCTGGGCTGGCGTCGAGAGCGGCGCCGAAAGCCAGGATCTCGTCGATGGGAGCGAGCTGGATCCAGAACGCCATGCGGTCTTGAGAACCTTTTGCGTTCTGGCACTGGGAAGCCGATTTGGCGGCCGGTTGCGATTGAGTCGCATCCCGGCTGCGCTGACCTGAAACGAAAGAGGTGAAGGCCTTGGGGGCCTTTGAACTGACTGGAGGAGCGTCCGAGCTAGGCTGCGGTCGCTCTCTCCAGTTCTCGATGGGCTTCACGGTAGCCCTGGCAGCACGCGGTGCCTTGGGGCAGCCGCGAAAGTTTGCTGTGTGGCCGGACTGGCCGCACAAGACGCAGGACGGAGCGGTGGGCGATTCGGGAGTGCGAGAGCACTCCTTAGTCCCATGCGGGTCTAGGCACTTGACGCACCTAGGGGAAGCATGACAATTTGCCGCCGCATGACCATACAATTGGCAGCGGTGGCACTGACCTGGGAAACCTCGTTTGTGTGGAGCTTCGACTCGGATGTTGGAGAGACCGCACACGGTGAGCTTGCCTCTGAAAATGGACTGCCCTTGCGGGCTCTTCGCTAGGATTACTAGCGCAAGTGGGAACTGCTTGCCTCGGCGGCTGTGCATTTTGTGCACAGATTCGACGGGGAAGCCTTGAGAAGACAAGTCCTCTTGGATTTGCTCGTTCGAGAGCTCGAACGGCACGTTCCTGAGGACTGCACGAATCTTACGCTCCTCAGGGAGGGCGTAAGTGTGGTACTCGAGCTTCTTGTCAGCAAGAAGCCGAGTGAAATTCCTGAAATCAGAAATTGAGCAGACAACGACCTTAATAGAGTCACCCACATTGGATGCCTTACTATACTGGATCTTCGGGGAGTGCGTTCCGCAGAGAGCTGAGACCTCGGTCCAGCGGCTCTTGTCCCGTAGAAAGACGGGGGGCGGAGACTTGACTTTCGGCGGAGCCGAATCTGATTGCGACGCAGGCTGTGACGCCGGGATCGCTGAAACAAAAGGCGCAGGAGCAGACGCCGGTGCGACATTTTGCGGAGCAGGAACAGCGGCTGGAGCAGCTGAAACGGATGGAGATAAAGTCGAAGAAGCCTCTTTCTTCTTCTTCTTTGATTTGGATTTTTTGCGAACCTCGGTGAACGGAGCAGGAGATTCTGGAACAATAGGAGCTGAGTCGGAATCGCTACCCGGCGGGGTAGTTTTCCGTTTGCACGCGGAAGAGTCAACCGACATGAAGTCTGACGTAGTATCAACACACTCGACGTCTGGGGACGCCGGAGAATCAGTTGGAAAACTGAGAGAAGGCGGAGTGGCCGGGAGGGTCGCAGATCGTGCCTGAAGCGCGGCTGCGATCTGCTGACTTAATAACGAAAACATCTGTTGCTGAGTATTCTGCATTTTGGTTTGAAATTGAAGGAGTTGGAGTTGAGTTTGACTTACCAGATCCCGGAGTTCTTGCACTTCTCCGGGCCTAGCCCTGGATTCGATGGGGGCCTCCATCGAATCCGGGGGAACCTGAACTATTCTGAAAGGAAGCCTATTCCTAACAAGGAACCTACTTGCCGGTGAACGGCGAAGGACTACACAAACTGCGCTGAAAGAAAGATCAACCTAACACGGACCTATTGCCGGTGAACGGCGGACGATCAGGCTTAGTTGTCACGGTTACGTATCCACCTGACCAGCGATGCTTTGGCCGGCAGCAGTCGGGTCCGCCCTGAATAGGGCAGATGAATTAGCCCCGACACCACACAGCCTCCACAAGAGAAAACTTTCCGAAAGAGCTTAACTTGGCACCTGACCCGCACGAGTGCGGGGGAGGGAACAAGGGCAGCGCAATACGAACACTCGGGAGCGGCCGCAGACACGACCGTTCGGGAGCGAACGCAAACGGGAAGTGACACCTATGAAGGTTTTCTCCTTTAATTTATACAGGGTGACTGGTGACAAATTTTAGATATCGAAGGAGAGCATTTTGTACTCGATTCTGATCATAATTATGTTATGAAAGTAGGTAAGTACTTAGTTTTTCACCATAATTCTCTATAAAAAAATAAAGAGACATTAATACACACAGTAGTGTTCCCGCCACACACACCACCACCCGCTTAGTATCTATTGTATTACGCTTATTTAACCATGTTGCGTAATGAATTTTTTAACTCTCGATTAAGCTTACTCCGTAAATAATTAATATTTATTTAACTTTCTCTCCTGATGTATGATCTCAAACTATCACATCTTAGAATTTCAAAAGTGACCCACCAGTCACCCTGTATATTGTTTTAGTTAATCACATTATGATTGAATTAGGTTTATCGAACGTAAATTGACTGTACTGTGATGATGATTGTTGAACTTTATTCTTCTGACCAAGTAAAGCCTGAACAGCTAGTTTCATAACTGTTTCCTTATAAATAAGTACTTACACTTAGCTATGGTGCTGATGCTGCAATAGAACTGTCGAAAAATAACAGTCCACTGTAAGTCTAAACGTTATTTTTGATTCACATTGAACTTTATTGCACTATGCCTTCCATGCTGGACTAGGAGCGAAAGAAAAACATAGAATGTACCAGCTGCTTCTCTTCTCGGGCATACTGTAAAGATCATTTAAAGGACGGAGGTTTTATTGGCGTTTTTTGCAGGCTATAGGCTGACCCCCTGTCACTGCAATAGCCTCTCTCCATCATAATAATACCTCCAAATTTGTCAAACGTGATATCAGATGATTGCATTGCCTCTGGTGTTCTGCCTACCCCATTAGGGATATAGGCGTGCAGTTATGTATGTATGTATACTTTATTGAAACAACTATACCTACTGAATATTTCCAACGCCAAACTGCATATTCAAAAGGGGCAAATAAATTAGTGAAACAGGATTTTATCTAATCTACCGTCCCTGGATTTGAAATGCAATTTATTAATGGAGGATGGAGATTACCAAACATCAGGTATGTACTTCACGAGCCTATACCTAATTTATAAAAGACTTCGTAACAAAAAAACGACCGGCTGGTTTAGCGGTAACATACATTGCCTTCTATGCCAGAGGTCCTGGGATGGGATATACTAAAAAAAAGGATACGTTAAAACATACAAGATTCCCTGATAAATTGTTATTACCGAACATAAGAACGGAAATATGCAGCAGAAATAGCCTTGCTATGTCAATTAAAATGTATAACAAATTACCAAGCGAAATGACATGTTTACCAATTAATAAATTTAAATTTATTCTGCGTAACTGGCTAATAGACCAATGTTTTTATAATGTAAATGATTTTTTAATGTTAAATAAAATTTACTTGTAAGTTATTGTAAATGACACTTAGATATATATTTTTTTTCTCTTGACATTAATATAAAATGAAATAAATGTAATCCTATAAGTGTGACATTTGTACAACCCTAATACTATATGCATGCTGTCTGACAGTTAAATATGCGATCAAAAGCAAAAACCCAACAACCTAAATGTACCATATTTTATGCAATAAAGGAATTTTGAATTTTTGAATTTTTTTTTTGAATCCCGGCGGCGGCGGGATAAACACAGATATTAGCCGTCAAGTCATGGATGTTTATATGTTTATTTAAGTTTATTCTAATAAAAATATGTATTTATTCAATATGTATGCTTATATATTTCTTAAGTCTATCAGTTATCTAGTATCCATAACACAAGTTCTTTAAGAAACTTAATTTTGGCTAGATGTGTGAGTTGTGTGAATGTTGTGTGAGTGTCAGAAATATAAAAAAAATGATGTTTTTGTTAAGGTAAATACTGAGGCGCTATAATTGATTGAATCAGGCGTAAGTTCTAGTTCTAATTCAAATTTTGTCGTACATCGACATCGTCAGCCGAGGGACATACTCTGCTAGACAGAGGTGCCCCAAGCTTCCCCACATCATCCAGTATCGTGCTGGCCTCATCTAGCGTTTGTATTTACATTTCATTTCATTCATTTTCATTTCATTTCGTTTAGCTAATTCCGAGACTCCAAAACACTAGTTTTGCATGCATGGTTTTCGTGCATTGATGCACCGCCCACCCAAGATCCGCTAACAACACTGTACAACAAAAACAAAAACTACATAGTTGCAGCACTACAACTTGTACAACAAGCTACAACTGACATGGGTTTTGATTCAGCATAAATAACGCTGCGTCACGTGTTTGTCAATTTCACTACTAAAATTTCATTAGTGTGCTGGTACAGTCGTGACAGTGGAATATTTAACCTCTTACTATTTGGCTAAACTTCGAAAAATCGATGTAGGGGCTCGTCGTGCAAGCGGGAACTTGCGTCCGTACCGTACGCACGTAGCTACGTCCGTAGCAGTTTTGTATGAACACGCACATGGATACGGGCGCTTGGGACTTAAGAATTAGTTGTTGTAAAGTTACTTTGCTGATGAGGTGAGTATTTTAGAAGTGCCCTTTTCTTCATTAGCGGAATTATGGATGAAATCAGCTTACTTTTTATGTTTTTTTATTCCATACATACATACATAACTTCACGCCTTCAACGTATCCCTTATGGGGTAGGCAGAACACCAGTGGTGATAAGACCATCTGATGTAACGTTTGAAAAATGAGGTATTATAATGATGGACAGAGGCTTTAGCAGTGACAGGGGTTTAGCCTATCGTCCACTAAAATGCCAATAAAACCTCTGTCCCTTAACTGACTTTTACAGTAGGCCCGGGAAGAGAAAAAGCTGGTACATTCTATGTTTTTCTTTCGCTCCGAGTCCAGCATGGACTGTGCATTCCATGCAGTCAGGATATCCCTATTTACATATCTATCTGAAATACAATTGGCAGTTTAATATACGCTTACAGAACAAATCTTATTCATTTTAGTTTTTAATTTATGAATCGTATAATATGATTTCATGTTTCGTAATTTCATTTTGAAAGTAAACACAATTGTCACCGATTTCGAAGACGGGTATTTGACCTAATTAACAGGATTTACGCGTCTTTTTAACACGCACATAAAAGATTATTAATCATTTAGTATTTATATTGGCAATTTATAGAGCTTAGCTAACCCATTGTGGACTCAAACTTTAACTCACCTCAACTTATATCCAAGTTTGATCTCAAGGCCACAAATAATTGCACCATTATTATCAAAATACCCAATATATTTACAAGGAAGTGTAACCATATTCTTATCCAATTAATTTAAGATTTTTTAATTCCTTTTATAACTTTTTTAATAGTTTCTTAACCCCTCTTGTCGTGCTTAGGTCCCATACGCGTCTGACGCTTGGGGGCCCTTGTGACAAACTTGGCTCGTTACGGTACCCGAAGTTATGGAAGATACTTTGCTATATTTATTGACGGCAATCACGCAGGTAAAGTCTTAACTGTCTGGGCCCTTTGGGATTAATATGGATTGAATATTCTAAAAAAAACAACAATTTTTAATCGGATTTATCGCGTATAATTTGTATTTTAAATTTTAATTCGACTTTTCGGAGTTTTTGCAGATCCTGTGTCTTGACCACGACTCGCAACTGAGATGACTAATTTTTGGTTCTTAAATTTTGATTTTGGCTATGAAATTTGAAAAAGTAACTCTTTGTAAGTTTGTAGGTTTCTGGATATTTAAGATAATATGATTTTCACTTTACAATATGGGATAAAGTTTTATAAAGTTATAGCGACGTATTCTTTAGGTTTAATAAATAATACACTCAGTCGAGATAGAGACACAACATGAACTTAGTATGAATTTGCCAAGTTAACAACTGTCTTTGCCAGGATTTATTTTAAAAATCATTTGTTTCCACACGTAACAACGCATGTAGTACGTGTGTATGCAATGACACCGAAATGTCAAATCAAAAGTGTTGTAAAAACCCCAAACCTCATAATGAAAAACCTTTATACCATTCAAACATATACTCCATCTGCTTAAATATCACAAAATTTAAAAGCGTTTCTTTAAAATTGCCAATTGCAAATAAATTAGATTAAAAACATCTATTCTAGCACCTCTATTCTAGGGATCGAAAAATATCGTCTCTAACATAGATAATCCAGCGAACCCTCTATATTTTAACCCGTCTGTGCTAACGACTTCACTATCGGTCATGGGCACACACATGCGAATGACAGAACTGTTATTACATCATTAATAACATTACAAAATTTCAGGGGGCCCCATGTGCGCTCTGTTTAGGGCCTCTTTTGCCCTGTGGCAAGCGAAGGGTTGAATTGACTGACTTGATTAAATTTGGGCAATCGTCATACTGTTTATAAGGATGTTCGTTGACAATGACCCCGATGTGTGAATTGAAACAATTATGCTGAATCACGTATACAGTGATGGTTTTATCAAGTGAACCAGGCGTATGTTGATAGTGTTTCAAATGTAATTGTTGCTATTAGAGCCTCCATTCTATCGTGTTAACTAATTAAAACTGAACATGATGGGTATAATTTAATTAGGTTTTATAGCAGCTTTGTTTATGCAGCTGTGATCATTTGTTTTATGCGATACTTAAAATGTTGCATATTTAGGTTTGTATATTTTTGAGTTTTGTTATTTTAAAGTGTAAATTCAGAAGTTGCATTATCATTCAATTCATTATTAAGTTAGATAAGATATATAACTTAGTTATTAAATAATTTTAGATTTAATTTTTACTCGTAAATATTTATCACAATCAAATAGCGTGTAGAACTTCGGTTTAAATTATTTTAAAGTAAATTCAGCAAAAATATAAAATTTATTATTATATCGATACAAACAGATGAATGAACATAACATTAAATCATATACACAAATGATTTAATTTAGATTTTTTTTCCATCATTATAATAACTCAAATTTTGTCAAACGTGACATCAGATGGTTTTATAACCTCTGGTGTTCTGCCTACCCCGTAAGCCGATCGGATGCCGGCGGCGTGAAGTTATGTAGGTATGTATGTATGTATTTAATTTAGATAAAAAGTATGTAATCCGTTCGTTTCCTAAAAAAATGCCTTAAAAGGATTACTAATCCGCTTTCTCAAACTCAACACATCACATAAAATTAGCCAGCGAAATTGACAAAGCCTTATTCGTTAAAATGGCTATGTAAAAACTTTCATAACGCTTTCATTTCATAAATCCCATTAAATAATGTTACTTTTATGTAAGAGATCCGATAAAAGCACGTCTCGACCGAGGGTGCGATATTAAAAGGCTTAGAAGTGTTGGGTCTGAAAAGCCTCTGAATATCTCTGAAGCTCGCCCACTTAAGCACAGTATTAAGGGCACTTTGGGCTTAAGGACGACCGTATATTATCGCTGCCTTTCCCTATATGTGATGCAGAAAAATGAAACTTTAAATTACCTATATAATTATGGCTTTCTATTCAGTATTCCGTGCCCAGATTTTGTATAACTAACTATTGCCCGCGACTTCGTATGCTCTACAGTTTTAACCAGTACATACAGGGTTGATTTTTCGTCACCAGCCAAATTAAATGTTAGTTTCTTTGATACGATATAAACGTACCTGTTAATTTTTCAAGGTTTTGTTAAAAACAAAATCTTGAAAAATAATTTATAAGTAACTAGTTTTTTTTTCTTAAATATTGTTTACTAGCCTAAATTTAAATGTCTTCTATATTATTTGTGCATGATTATAATTGAGTTGTAAACCAGAAATGTAATTTTCTAACTTTAGTCTAATCTTATTGTGTAAAAGTGTTTTTAATTTGTTATTATGCCTTGAAATAAGTAAATAAATAAATATTTATTTTAGCGTCGCTCAGTACAAAAAAGTAGAAATATTGAACCACAAACTTTTTGAAAAATAGTCGCTGTTGATGAACATAGCTACTACGACGATAACATTTCCTTTATAATACCACGACGTAGTACTAAAAAATGTGTGTAGTAGGGCGTAGTCATCTTTATTTTAATGGTAATTTAGAATGACCATGTCTTGTTTAATATGATAGCAGATAAATTAATTCCTTGTTAGAAAAAAAATACTTTTTTTTGCAAAAATCGTTTCTATAAATGATACTTATTGATCAATCTTGTATACCATATATACATATATTTTGAAAGAAGCACATTGCAAAACAGTAAACAGAGAGATTATAAATGCTTACTACGCATTTATTATCGCTCCATGCGCCATGTAGTTTGTAATTATAATAACGTGAATTTAAATTCTTGAAACAAATCGGGATAAAAAATATAAACTATTTCTGGGCAAAATTTCGTCAAGATCCGTTCAGCCATTCACACATACATCCTGACTTTCATATTTGTAATATTAGTTAGATTCTACATAATGTTTAAAATGGGTAACATAACATAGTTAAACATGTTTTATATACGTACTCATAACTCTTTGGTGAGCTGCTGCAGGGACGTGAGTACTTGTTGGCGAGCAGGTTTGGGTGATGATCCGCCACGCTGGCCCAGTACTGGTTACAGAAATTTCAGGTTGCAGAAATGGCTACTGACAAGCTCTAACAACTGTTGTATAGTTGATAGGTAAAGGCACCAAAGGTTGACACGACATTATTAGAAGTATGAAAAAAGTATACCTTGATAATATGCAACACCTATATAACATATTATAACACTATCATCATGTATAGCCTGATTTTGTAACTATCCTTTTTCTTGTTCTGCAATAGTCGATAAAAAGAAACATACAAACTCAACCCGGTCAAAGTGACCGTATATTACGCCATTTCTTACGATTGTGCTTAAGGAAGCTAATTCATTTAAAGTGAATTTTTGGACATTTTTAATTAGATTTTGAATGAATCTTTAGTTTAAATTTTATTTTTTATGACGACCAGCTTGTGTAGCGGTAACATACATTGCCTTCTATGCCAGAGGTCCTGGGTTCGAATCCCGGCGGCAGCGGATATTTGTGTGATGAACACAGATATTAGTCGTCAAGTCATGGATGTTTATATGTTTATTCAAGTTTATTCTAATAAAAAAATATGTATTTATTCAATAACTATGTTTATATATTCCTTAAGTATATCAGTTATCTAGTATCCATAACACAAGTTCTTCAAGAAACTTAATTTGGGCTAGATAATGTTGTGTGAGTGTCAGAAATATTATTTATTTATTGTTGAGCTGATATAAGAGATTATATTTCATGATATTTCATGTAGGTATGGTTTATTAGTTATTAGAGTGTCATCTATTGGGAACCTAATTTAAAAAATATTTAAATATTTAAAAAATCAATTGCTTGACATCGGTGACAAATTATTAGAACTTCAAGTCTCATATGTATTGCGTTATTGTATGTTAATTATTATTATATTTAAGGTTCAATGTTAACTTTTGTTGAAAAAAAAACTACTTCTCGAACAATTAAATCCAACGGTTAACAGCATGTCGAACATTAGAGATTCAGGAGTACCTAACAGTTATTAGATTTGGTTATTATGAAGGTATTGTTTGGGGTTTTTCTAATGTGATAGCACAGAAAGATAGAATAAAAGAGGTACGTCAGAAATGTGACTATAAATATTCCATCTGCGCTAGAAACTTATAGAGAAGGTCATTTATTATATGTTAGTGGAATTTCCTGGTAAAACTAAATTATACAAATATTTGTTTACTAGCTGTTTTGCGCAGTTTTACCTGCGCAATTTCGAATCCCGCAAGAGTATCGGAATAAAAAGATACCTACTTGCTTTTTCAGACTTTGCCAAATGTCCTTCAAATCCGTTGGTCCGTTCTTCAGTGATTGAGAAACAAATATCCACATGTCCATCCAAACTATCACATTTATTTTTCTTACCCTATTAAATAAATAAATTCACACAACATTATCTAGCCCAAATTAAGTTTCTTAAAGAACTTGTGTTATGGATACTAGATAACTGATATACTTAATAAATATATACACATACATATTGAATAAATACATATTTTTATTAGAATAAACTAAAATAAACATATAAACATCCATGACTTGACGACTAATATCTGTGTTCATCACACAATTAATATCCGCCGCCGCCGGGATTCGAACCCAGGACCTCTGGCATAGAAGGCAATGTATGTTACCGCTACACCAGCCGGTCGCCAAATGATGTTGATATTTAGTAATGAAGGTAGATTTTTAATCATACGGTAAATGTGGGTGCTTCTGCATTGCAGTAGAATATATTATTATTTGTTCTTGATAAAAATGTTTGATTATTAAATTCCAATTATTACTTGCTAGAATGTCAACTATTGGTGCCCTAGGTGTAAACTATTGTAATTTATTTTCTACTTCCTGTCAACTATTGGCGTAGAGGAGTGTTTGCTTTTGTTTATAAAAAAAAAGTTATTTTTGTTGTGAGGAGACTCAACTTATGTTCCTAAATAAAGATTTTAATAGTATGAAAACATATAAAATACATTTCTATTTAAAAATATTAGGTTTCCATAAAATTAAATTTTCTTTACTTAACTTTCCTAATAGGGTCAACCTTTGGTGCCTTTGCCATAGTATACTGTGTGCAGAAACGAATGTTTTACTAATCCTCATCCAAAGCAAGAGAGTTGTAGTGAATGAACTCACTACAAAAATCAAGTGCTTCATCATCATCATCATCATCACAACTCTTTGTAATGAGCCCACTGCAGGGTATGAGTCTCTCCCCTGGGCGACGAGGAGGTTTAGGCCATAATCCACCAAGCTGGCCCAGTGCTGGGTGGTGGATGTCAGAATTTTCAGGGTGCCGATACGGCTTCTGACAAACCCTAACGACTACTGTATACAAGTATACAGCACCCGGGACCGACAGCTTAACGTGCCCTTCGAAGCACGGAAGTCGCCGTGAGAAATTGAGGATCAAACGAACTTCTAAAGTGAAGTTCGATCCTAATTATGTGAACAGCTTCTTTCGAAGCGATTGAGGTTTACTTTATGTAGTAGCGCCACCTACTGCTAGCCTTTGCACGGATTTTAGAGTCTATGATAAGGGTTCTTTTCTTTTTTTTTTTTTTTTTTAACAACTGTCACGTTTCGCTCCCTATGTCAGCATCCAGTCTACAGAACTCATTTTGTTTAAAGTCAATCTGTCTTATTCCTGTTTGTTCATTTCACTATATTGGGGTTGGGTAAAATACAAATATAAATTGAAATTACTCCATGTTGAAACATATTCATATTATGCTTATTTCAAAGCATAATAACGGGTGGGTTTATATTAAATCGCTTCGAAAGAAGCTGTTCACATAATTAGGATCGAACTTCACTTTAGAAGTTCGTTTGATCCTCAATTATATTTCACAGCTTCTTTCTTTGCGATTGAGGTTTACTTTATGTAGGATGTTTAAAGATTAGTTATAGTGAAATGAATTGGCAGAGTAGTAAGGTAAAACTCTTCAATAGTAAATAAACATACTTATTGAAAACAATTCAACAATGATTAGGCAAATTATTTTTCGTTACAAAGTTTGTTATAATTTCTAGCAAGGACTGAGGAAGAATCCGACCATCCTGCAGTCTTTTTGATAGGTCAATAGAAACTCCTAAATAAATAGCTCTTGATGTAGCAGCATGTCATGTACTATGTGCACTAAAAATATTTTCATCAATACCACTGAGAGTTAAAGTGTTTTTAACCCAGTGACTTAAAGTTTGGAAACCTATATGTTTCTTAAAACTAATAAACAAATTATCAGGTTTCCTTAAATTTTCGTTTTATTTATATACCTACATCTGTAAGGTTTTTGCTGGACAAATTTCTGGACGAATATTAAAAAACGGAAACTTTACCACGGTCTGTTTACTATTAAATTTAGAGGTTTTTATAAACCCTTTTATAAGTACCTTTTTTAGTTATTAAAATATTTTTAATCTTTGTCACGGATAAAATTTGAACACGATGTTCCGTTACAAGAGCTATTAGTGTAACAGTTTTCTTGGAAAAGAGTCTTTAAGTCAAGGTCTTCATTAGGAAATTTTGTAGGTAAGTAGCTCAATACAACTGCTGGATCCCAGGTAAGATCATACTTGATGTGGTTGGTCTTCACATAACGACTCCTTTCATGAAACTTTTTAACCTGTCATATTGGGAATTTATGTTTAATATTAATGATAATGCAGATCTATAGCTATTAATAGTACCGTCCTTAGCACCTTTTTCGAAAATTTCAGTTAGAAAATGAACAATTATTGGTTTAGAAGTTTGAGTAAAACAAAAATTATTATTTTTGCAATATTCAATCCACGCCTTGATACCTCCTTCACACTGTCTCGGTAAGAATTATCCAACAAAGATGCCAACATAATTTCAACGGACTTTGAAGACAGTGATCTTTTTACTAACGCTTTCTGAACAATTTCGCGGCAACCAAGGTTAATGTTTAATGAAGGTTGAGCGCAGATCTGAAAGGAGATTTCAGCGAATTAGTATTTAGTAAATACAATCACAACACAACCTTTTAAACAATGGCAACCATAGTTGCGTGGGCCAGTATGGTAGTACCACAATACCCACAGACTTTTCACTAACAATTTTCTGAAGAGTTTTTGCATCTGGGTCATTTTTCCAGGTTACATAAATAGGACATTATAAGTTGCATCTGTTTGCAAAAAGATCAACCGATAGTATTCCAAACCTATTTGTTATATTATTAAAGGTATAGTCACTTAGATCCCATTCAGTGTCATTAAACTGTTTTCGTGACAAACTCTCAGCTTCTATATTATCTTTTGAAGTAATATAAGATGTAAAGATATTGATCTTACGCATTTCACGCTATTTCCATTGGTCTCGGGTAATATGATCCATATGTGAAAACTGAACACTACCCATTCTATTTATACAGGTAATGGTAATATCTATTCTTAACAATATATCACAATCGTAACTACCATAATTATGCGAATGTTTTAAGTCCGAAAAAACTGCTTTTAATTCCAGAGTATTAATGTGTAGCGACGACTCGCTTTCCTTCCAATGACCCGCTGCCTCTTTTCCATCACAAAACCCGCCCTAGCCAGTATATGATGCGTCAGGATAGATAGTTTTAGTGTATTGGCCTGTTCTAAGAGGAGAAAAGCCCTCTTCTAGATAATTTAACCACCAAGTAAAATCATCTTTATTATATCTGGATAAATTCACTACCTGATCATAAGTAGGATTTTTATTTGGTGACAATATTTTAAATTGCTCGAATAACTTTGTGTATTATTTTTTCTATTTTAAGAACTTTTTTTTTTTTTTTTGTGGGTAGTTTTAAAATAATTTTCTCTGAATCAAAAATAAACCCAAGGAATTTACATTGTGTTCTAGGAACAAAGCAACCTTTTTTCGTATGCATTATGAAACCTAAATTTATTAAAATATGTTTTGTAATCCAAACATTCTCATTACAATCATCACAATCTTTGCCAATGTAAAATATATTATCTAGATATATTATGGATGAAAAAATTATCCCGACGTAAAAATTCCATGACTGGTTTTAATATTTTAGTAAATACTTATATAAAGAGCGGTGCATAAGTCAAACGTTTAATATTTGAATTCATATAAAACGTTGTTATATTCAAATCGAAGGTACTTTCGGAAAGACTTATCAACACTGATGAAAAAATAACATGTAGCATTGTTTTGTTAACTTATCAGCGGTTCTGTAATCTTCCATTTTGAAGTGTTTTGTAGTAAATTAATTCAAAGATTTTAAATTATGTATGAAGCGATTTTCACCGTATAGCTTGAGCACAAGAAAAAATTTGTGATAAAATTTACCTGGCTCATGAGAACATACGAATATAGCATTTATTTTTAATAGTTTATCCAACGCTAAAATATAATCTTTATGGCCATGTATTGACCTTGGGTAAACACAAGAGCTACTTTGTTTAGCGGGCAGATATTTAAAAGGTCTTTAGTAACCAGCTATTCACGATAATATTAATGGATCACTCGTTATCTAAGCCCATTTTTGATGAAAATATCGTAAACGTCCATCGCACTGCACCTGGTGGTTTATTTCCGCTGGTTGCTAGTGTTCCTACGTGGCGGGTACGTGTAGCTCTGCTGTGGAGCTCGAGCCGGCAGCTGTGGCTGCGGAGATGACGTCGTCGTTTTTTGCAATTTGCAGCGTTTCAGCAACATCTCCTCCCAATAGATAATCATCGCAACTTGTATTGGTCAGCGTGTCACGCAGGCATACGTTTATGGAACTCATTATTATGTTACGATGAGTTTTAGTTTCCCTATTCTGGCTATCGCGACAAGCGTAACTCAGCAGTTTTAAAAGTTTTTGCTTCAAAGTTTCATTGAAAATGAGTACCATCGCTTGCGATAAAGCTGCCAAGGTGATTCCAATTTGCCCTTTTTTTTCTTTTGTTGATGTATAGAATCTCGTTTGGTAAGAGTTTCAGCCAATGCTGCTTTTGCTTCTAAATTTAATAAAGGGAGCAAGTAAATATTTGCAAATTGCGGGTACAAGATAGTCCTCAACAGGCTTATCTTTAGATTCTTTAGATCTTCAGCCGACAACTGCTGGTTTTTAGACCTCTTCCGGGACATTAATCGTATCAAAAAAAAAAAGGCTGATAATGACGGAGGTAGCTCGGGCACTTCAAATCTTGGATTCGGCGTGCAAGATCGTCTCCACCGCAAATCAGATTAATCGCCAACGGCGATATTATCTGGTAACTGACTAATCAAAAGAATTAATTATATGCATCGAAACTCGATGACTACACGCACATACCATGTGGGTAGTTTTGTGTCAACGACATTTTTTCTAATATTTACTAAAATTATATTAGAGATTCTCCACCGTACATCAGATTAATCGCCAACGACGATATTATTATCGAGTAACGGACTAAATAGGAGAATTAATTGTATGCATCGAACCTCGATGACTACACGCACATACAATGTGGGTAGTTTTTGTGTCAACGACATTTTTTCTAATATTTATTAAAATTATATTAGAGATTCTCCACCGTACATCAGATTAATCGCCAATGACGATATTATTATCGAGTAACGGACTAAATAGGAGAATTAATTGTATGCATCGAACCTCGATGACTACACGCACATACAATGTGGGTAGTTTTTGTGTCAACGACATTTTTTCTAATATTTACTAAAATTATATTAGAGATTCTCCACCGTACATCAGATTAATCGCCAACGACGATATTATTATCGAGTAACGGACTAAATAGGAGAATTAATTGTATGCATCGAACCTCGATGACTACACGCACATACAATGTGGGTAGTTTTTGTGTCAACGACATTTTTTCTAATATTTATTAAAATTATATTAGAGATTCTCCACCGTACATCAGATTAATCGCCAATGACGATATTATTATCGAGTAACGGACTAAATAGGAGAATTAATTGTATGCATCGAACCTCGATGACTACACGCACATACAATGTGGGTAGTTTTTGTGTCAACGACATTTTTTCTAATAAGTCCCAACACCGTTGGGTTCTTCGGAATTTGTAATTTGATGTCTCAACCTCCTCGAATTATTTTCTTGAGAATTTTCTCTTCCTTCGATGCACAATTTTTACCATTTAAACTTTTAAAATTTAACTAGCTAATTAATATATTTTAGTCGACGTGCGCAGGCTACAGCACGGAAACGCAGAATGAGTTCTGTAGACTGGATGCTGACATAGGGAGCGAAACGTGACAGTTGTTAAAAAAAAAAAAAAAAAAGAAAAGAACCCTTATCATAGACTCTAAAATCCGTGCAAAGGCTAGCAGTAGGTGGCGCTACTACATAAAGTAAACCTCAATCGCAAAGAAAGAAGCTGTGAAATATAATGAATGGTTGGCGGTCACCCATCCAAGTACCGACCGCGCCGAACGTTGCTTAACCTGTGATATCGTATGATACACACAGTAACCACGGCGACTTCAAATGACAAAAATCAAGTGCTTAAGGAATAAAAAGTTCTATGTTGTCTTAGAAGACATATCTCTATAACAAGCTTCATGATCAAAGCCACCCTACATACACACATTTCATTTGACAGACTTAACTACATCCCTATCTAATCGATGACTGTTAATTCACACTCATGATCCCTAAAGCCCACTCAAAGAACCCATGTCAACAGATCGCCTTAATAAAATACACCCATTAGCGAAATTGATTGGAAAAACACCGCACCTATACACCTGGCATATAGAAATCATATTTCAACTAAAACAAAGCGCGTTGGACCGATGCCAACTTAATTTTGGCAATTAACTTCTAATTGAATTACATCCGTCATTGCGTTGGGAGTAGACAGGTGAGGCGAGACCCTAATTTGGATGTAAAGCTAGGATTTTAGGTTGTAAAATATGAAAGGGTTTATATGGACATCGCTAGGGTCACGTACTGAAGTTTATACTGCCATATTTGACTGCTTTAAGTGAGACGTCTTTGGAACAAATGAAATGAAATTGATACAATTATTATTTTAAAACACTGAGCACAAAATGTCCAAGTATAGATATTGTGAAAATTAACTAAAGAAGTTTTATTTTTGACATTTTCAATCCTCCACTTTGCCAAGCTTAATCTTTTATTTTAAGACCAAAATAGGAATTTTGACATCTTTCTTGTCGTATTTTATACTACATACATAATATACATAACTTCACGCCTGTATCCCTTATGGGGTAGGCGGAACACCAGAGGCTATAAAACCATCTGATGTCACGTTTGACACGACGTTTGGAGGAATTATAATGATGGAGAGAGACTATTGCAGTGACAGGGGGTCAGCATGTCACCCACAAAAACGTTAATAAAACCTGTGTCCCTTAACTGTCTTCTACCGGGAAGAGAAGCAGCTGGTATATTCTATGTTTTTCTTTCGCTCCCAGTCCAGGATGGAAGATAATGTTTTATACTCTGAGTATTTAAAAAAAAATTAAATTATAATCGTCTTCAGCTGGGAGACATACAATACAAGAACAACCCCAATGTTCTCCACTCGCTCGGTCCTGTATTTTCCAAATCCAGCATTTACTGGTGACCTTGACCTGATCGTCAGGCCACTCTGCTATGCTTCTCTTCCAGTACTTGGTCACACCTCGAGAACCTTAATGTGCCAGCTTCTGTTTGTTTCGGGAGCTATTTGCTCTGCAATCCAACTGGCTATGTCGATGACTTTCTGACTCGATCAAGCAAAGCCTTAGTTTATATTGACGAGCACTTTGGCGATGGGGTAACACTGTCTGCCTCAGACGCCAGTGGTCGCGGGTTCGATTCCCGCACGGAACAAGAAAAAAATAAATGTTCCGGGTCTGGGCGTTTATCTGTAAAGTATTTATATTCTTGGTTCCCCTGTGACGTGTACCTACCTACTTGTATACTTTGTGTACTTATACTATATTCTAACCATAATTACAGTTAGTAAACGATCATATATTCAACTTATAACATCTTTCTTTTCATTCCTCCGTCCCGACCTTATATGGCGACCCTGCCACTAAAGGCTCGGTATCGGGTTCGCGTTTAATATCATGGAGCAGACTTTTTCTCCCGTCACCGTTTTGAAGATAGTATTCTATCTGCATATAACATACAGTCGTAAAAAGGGGTGCCTCTCGATCTAAAGAAGAAGTGATAATTGCACAAACAGCTGCAGGTGGAGTCAATAGCGCAGATATACAACAACTTCACCAGAATGCCTCAGTCACAAATATTATGTTGGGCATTATCTTGATAATTTTGATAATTGGAGTGTTTTGCGGCCTATACAAATTATACCGCAAATGTCACGTTCAGTGGATGCGACAGGAGATTGCTAGGAGTGCCTTGCGTCGGTCCCAAACCAGGCGTGACCCACGAGCTCGAGGATCAAAGGACATGGTGGACGTATGAGCCGCTGCCGAGAGGAGATGATGTCAGCTGCGCGACGAGATATTGTTAAATTGACGATTACGCAGGCTGACGGGTGCGAAAGTTCATATAATTTGTTAAAGCCTTTAAATGAAAAATTTGCAATACAGCAATTTACTGAAGGCTTGCGCAATAATCGATTAAGTACCATTTTAGCAGCCCGAGATTATACGGAACTAAAAGATGTGATTAGAGCAGCAAAGGATTATCAATCGTCTCAACCGAGCGAAGCCAGTACATCAAACGGAGAAATTTTTTCTAGTCATCATAGAGGTCGAGGTAAGTTTTACAACAAAAATATAAATTTTAGAGGTCAGCAGAACTTCAGAGGGAGCATGACCAACCGTAGTCATGGACGAAACTTCTCACGAAATCCGCAGACAACAACAAATTCTCGGGGTACGTTTTACCCCCGCGGACGAGTGTGGAACTCAAGAGGTCGAGAACGAGGTAACAGACATAATGTGCATGTGTTGACCCCACAAAGCCCAGAAAGTACCGAAAATTCTTAAGAACCTTTGCAGTTTTTTCGATCATAATTTTATTCTCGCTTGTGACTATAATAATTCTATTGAATTATCTGTAAACAACACTAAATATAGATGGCTAGTTGATACCGGCGCCACACTGTCAGCGGTGAAATTTGAAACAGTCCAACAATTAAATATTCCGATACATAAAGAGCGAGTGAACATAAAAGGTATTGGAGGCCAGTTGTATGCAGAGGGTTATGTTCACATTCCTTTATCTATTTGTGGCACCGAAATGAAACATAAGTTTTATGTTTTAAAACATCTACCTTGTCATCATGACGGAATAATAGGCCAAGATTTTTTTATAGACTACAATTGTGTCATCAATTATGAACTTAATAGTTTAACCGTAAATTGGTTTGAAAAACAATTAACTTTACCTTTAGAGACGGGAAAGTTAGGTTTCAATAGTTATTTGAAAATTCCTCCTAGATGTGAAAAAATGTTTGCAATTGATTATGGTATGAATGAAGAACGTGTGGTTTTTCCGAAAGAACTATGTGAAGGCGTATTCTTAGCTGGAAGTATCTGTCAACCGAAAAATGGCAAAATTTTAATTTTAATTTTAAATACTCGAGAAACAGAAATTCGACTCAGTTATTTTAAGCCCAATTCTCAAAGTTTATCGGCTTACCAAATCTGTAGTTTTGAAAAACAAGAATGCAATTCTGATAGAGTGCGAAAATTATTAACTTCGTTAAAATTAGACCACCTTAATTTAGAGGAAAATGATTCTATTCAGAAAATTTGTGCTAAATATTCCGACGTTTTCCATTTACCCGGCGACAAACTAGGAACGTGTAATCTATTCGAACAAAATATTCAATTAAAACCATATGCAGAACCCAGTTATGTAAAGCAATACCGTTTGCCATTTTCTCAACGAAATGAAATGGAAAATCAAGTTCAAAATATGTTATCAAATGGTATTATTGAACCTTCGAAAAGTGAGTGGTCAAGTCCCGTATTATTAGTACCTAAAAAATCTGACGATAATATAAAAAAGTGGCGGCTAGTCATTGATTTTAGAAAATTAAACGAACGTATAATTGACGATAAATTTACTTTACCTAATATCACCGATATATTAGATTCGCTCTCCGGTTCCATTTATTTTACTCAATTAGATTTAACACAAGCATATTTTCAGGGAAAATTAAATTCAGAAAGTAGAAAGTATACCACATTTACTACCCCTTCCGGTCAATACCAAATGACCCGTATGCCGATGGGATTAAAGACGAGTCCAAGTTCTTTTTCTCGTATGATGACAGTAGCGATGTCAGGCCTTAATTATGAAACATTTTTCGTTTATTTAGATAATTTAATTTGTTACGGTAGAAATTTACAAATGCATAATAAAAACTTGAGAGACATATTTGAGAGATTGAGAACCGTTAATCTTAAATTAAATCCAGAAAAATGTGATTTTCTTAGGAAAGAAATTCTTTACCTAGGACACGTAGTGTCAATTAATGGCATACAGCCAGATCCAGAAAAGGTCAGAGTTTTACAAGAATACCCAAAACCTAAAAACCCAGCTGACGTAAAACGTTTTGTAGCTTTTTCTAATTATTACCGAAAGTTCATACCAAATTTTTCAAAAATATGCATACCTTTATATAACTTGTGTCGTAAAAATGTTAGTTTTCAGTGGGACGAAAACTGTGAAAAGTCATTTGTTGAGCTAAAAACAGCACTTTCGAACCCACCCATCCTTCAATACCCTAATTTTGATACAAACAATACTTTTATTTTACAAACAGACGCATCTGGCTATTCAATTGGATCCGTACTTTGTAACAGCGACCGAAAACCCGTCGCCTACGCAAGTCGTACTTTAAACAAAGCGGAACTTAGATATCCTACAATTGAAAAGGAACTACTATCTATGGTTTGGTCAATTAAATATTTTAGACCCTATTTATATGGACGAAAATTCATTATAGAAACTGACCACCGCCCACTTGTTTATTTGTATAATATGAGAGACCCTTCTAGCAGGTTGCTTAAATTTCGTTTAATTTTAGAGGAATACGATTACTCGGTAGTGTATGTGAAAGGGCGCGATAATGTAGCTGCAGACGCATTATCACGTATTGAAGTGAAAAGTGATGAGTTAAAGGCGATGAATGAACATCTTATGTCAGTACTTACGAGAGCACAGGCTCGAAAACTTGATCATTTATCAAATTTGCGTAGCCCATCGATACCTAACATTTCTCAAAACAATTGGACTGATCACCCAAGAGTTGTAGAAATGCTCAAGTTACCGAAGGATTACACAGAATTGATATTCGTGAATGAGAAAGAATACCATAGATATACTAAAATCATAACAGCTGAAAAGGGAGATTTTGCATATTCGTCATCAGAGGGCATAATATTCGTGAAACTATTTACCCAATCGCAGCGTACACGAGCTGTCTCTGTGAGGGAAATGGGATCATTTTGTGCGTCTCTTAATATTGACACCTTATACGTGATTATGAATGATAACAATCATATCATGATAAAAGAGCTAGCTCAGTGTATAGATAAATTGCCTAAGTGGTCCGGACCCCGCTTATGTATAATAAAAGGTGTTAAAAAGATATCGGATGAAGATACTAAAAGAGTGATTTTGAACGACTATCATATACTCCCCACTAGTGGACATGCCGGAATAAGGCGCATGTATAGTAACATACGTAAGAAATATTTTTGGCCTAGATTAGAAAAAGACATAACTAACTTTGTTAAAAAATGTGAACAATGCCAGCGTTATAAATATCTAAAAACAATAAAAGAGCCCATGGTAGTCTCAAACTGTGGCTCCTCAGCTTTTGATAGAGTTTTTATTGATTTAGTAGGACCTTTACCAAAAGATGATAATTACAGCTATATTTTAACGCTCCAGTGCGACTTAACAAAATACGTCGAAGCGTATCCGGTTACAAACAAGGAGGCGACGACCATTGCAACTGCATTAGTCAACAATTTTATACTAATAGTCCAGTCAATAAATGACCCAAAATGAGGTGTAGCGTGCGTGAGCAGGTAACTTTGGGATTCCTTCAGAAACTTGTTCAGGGGGCTTAGGTTGTTAACATACCAAAAGTCCCGACTCCTAGGTGATGAGCGGGGGGAAGGAGGGGGGGGTAAAGGTACGAATTTTGGGTTTTTCGCTTATATCTCGAAAACGGTGCATCGGAGAGAAATATTTTCAATTAATAAAATGAAGTTCCTAAAATTATCTAAAACTTTTATATCATATGTTTTTTTCTAATTCCTAACCGTTTTCGAGCTATACCCTCGGAAAAAGTTGAAATTTACAAAAAAAAACAATTTACGTCAAAATATTCATAAACATTGCATCATATTGTCTAAACCTATTCATTAACGAAAAGTATGAATAGGAAAGAAAATGTAGATTTTTAAATTCCCTTTAAGAATATATATACATGTGCTGATTAATGTCCAACCCGCCTAAAGTTACAGCTATTTTAAAACTTGTATAGCATTTTAAGTTATCGCGCAAGGATCGGGCATAGCCAATATCTTCTGTCACCTCATCGATAAAAGTTCACGATGAAAGGGTAGTAGTTGACCCAACATTGCTCTTTCAGCGGATATGTATAAGCAAACGATCAGATGAGGATTTGATGACATATTTTGAGTATGAGTTGGTCCCATTTCCCTTGATACTGTTCAACGAAAGTGGCATGAGAAAGACAAACAAATCAGTGCTGTACAACTTATTTGAGCCAACCAAGAAAGATATTCTTCTGCCTCAAATGAACATAGTAGTCGATGGAGGATTTCTACTCCACAGAGTTATTTGGCCAAAAGATGTATCGGTTGTGACTATTTGTAATAGTTATATCACCTACGTCGACCACCATTATCTTGGGACTACTCGCACTGTGGTGTTTGATGGGTACGCAAACACAGCCAATAGCACTAAATCACAAGAACAAATGCGTCGTTACAGACTAAAAAGGTCAGCCGACATCAATTTGACATGGGACACACAAATACCTGTTAAACTTTTTATCAAATCCTACCAACAAAACTAACTTCATCTCCTTACTGGAGATAAAGCTGCAGAAGAAAGGGATACATACTCTTCAGGCTACCGATGACGCTGACATCCTAATCGTGAAGACTGCTGTTGAACAATCCACTCACAACTCTGTGGCTGTCGTTGGTGAGGATGTAGACCTTGCTGTCCTGTTGATTGCTTCCACTCCTGCGACCAGAGGTTCTTCTGAAAACCATATTTTGCCGCTGCACCAAGGATTGTGTAATTGGAAAATGTGGCTGCCGAAAAGCGATGCTCACCTGTTCTGCAGCGTGCATCCACTGTCAAGGGAAGTGCCTGAACAGTGTAACTGTTGACGATGAGGACGATGAAGACGATGTAGAGCCCATTCAGCAAGAGCAACGCGCTACTGAGGAAGAAGATGCCATGGAAGAACAATCATTGCCTGGGCCCTCAAGTTCAAAGAGGATGAAAATTTGATTACTTTTAAAGTCGAGAGTAAAACATTAGGAATATATTGAGAACAATGGGGTTTACAATTATTATTGTATTGGTGTAACGAAACTATCTGTAGAATAAAGTGTGAAAGTCATCATCATTATTTTTTCTACTTTATTTAATAACTTGCTTATAAGTGGCCATATATTATGTTATAAGATGAACGAACAAAGGTTGTGGGTCAAGAATATGATATACAAACTAATTTTCTGAAAATTGCAAAATGCTATATAAGTTTTAAAATAGCTGTAACTTTAGGCGGGTTGGCATTAATCAGCATATGTATATATATTCTAAAAGGGAATTGAAAAATCTACAACTTCTTTCCTATTCATACTTTTCGTTTATGAATGGGTTTAGACAATATGATGCAATGTTTATGAATATTTTGACGTAAATTGTTTTTTTTTTTGTAAATTTCAACTTTTTCCGAGGGTATAGCTCGAAAACGGTTAGGAATTAGAAAAAAACATATGATATGAAAGTTTTAGATAATTTTAGGAACTTCATTTTATTAATTGAAAATATTTCTCTCCAATGCACCGTTTTCGAGATATAAGCGAAAAACCCAAAATTCGTACCTTTACCCCCCCCTCCTTCCCCCCGCTCATCACCTAGGAGTCGGGACTTTTGGTATGTTAACAACCTAAGCCCCCTGAACAAGTTTCTGAAGGAATCGCTTAGTTACCTGCTCACGCACGCTACACCTCATTCCTTGACTGGACTATAAGGTATGGTATACCACGCGAAATTAAATCAGACAGGGGTACCGAGTTTGTCAATTCTACTATGGAACAGGTGTGTAAAATTTTAAATATTAAACAATTAACTTCTACGGCTTTTCACCATCAAACTTTAGGCTCATTGGAGAATAGTCACAAACATTTAACTTTTTTCTTAAGAATGCAAGTTAACGAAAGTCCAATTCAGGCATGGAGTCCTTGGGTACCATATTGGTGTTTTTCTTATAATACCACAATACACTCAGAAACAAAATTTACACCGTTTGAGTTAGTATTTGGCAAACCTTGTAACATACCTACTAATTTATCTGATAATTTAGATCCAATGTATAATTTCGATAGTTACCCATCAGAACTCAAATATCGTATACAAAAGTCGCAAATGGAAGCGAAAAATAATCTTTATAGTAGTAAAGTAATAAGAAAAAGTAAATACGATAGATATGTAAACCCTATTATATATAAAACAGGTGACTTATTACTTGTGAAAAATGAAAATTGTAACAAATTAGAACCATTGTATTTAGGCCCATTTTTGGTTGTTAAAGATGAGTCACCTAATGTTGTAATATTAGTTAATAATAAACAAAAAATTGTTCACAAAAATAGAACACGACTGTATTCAATTTAATGTGTATTATTTTAATTTTTAATAAATGTTAATTTTGTTGCGCAACTGATATACATAACCTTTGTAATATTTTATTTTTAATCGTATTTTTATTGACTTAATGTAAGACGTCAAAACAAATATTTTATACTTACCCATATTATAATTAAAAATTATAAAAAAAAGCTTTGTATTTAATCTTTTTTTTTTCTTTAGGAAGGGCATGTGACGTGTACCTACCTACTTGTATACTTTGTGTACTTATACTATATTCTAACCATGATTACAGTTAGTAAACGATCATATATTCAACTTATAACATCTTTCTTTTCATTCCTCCGTCCCGACCTTATACCCCCCTTCTTCGCTACATGGTATCCCATATCACAAGCTCTGCTAAGTTTGAGGCCATGTAGTTGGTGTGATTGTCTGCGGATTTATTATTATTATTATTTATAAGTAAAGCCAATAATAGCAAAAACGCCTTAGTGTAATACGCCAAACAAAATTATTGAAATGCGTGATCGTACTAATAAATAAAAAAATAACAAAAAAAACATTCAACTGCTACGAAACTCAGGCTTAGATTCTTTGTCAAAATTTGAAGAAAATAAAAGCTTATAAAACTACCTTTTATTCCTATTCCCTTAGGAGTCACTTGATCAGTTAACTTTCAAAGCTCATTAAAAATGAACTTTTCATTCATTTGTTGTTAGCTTCAAGCCCCGGACGGAAAATTAAAACGAAACCCGAGGCCGCGCGTGTGCCACCCACGGACTTGCTTGTTGTTTAAAAACTAAAAAGCAACTTCACTGGTTAAAAATGATTTTATCTTTATACCCAGAATTATATCAAAATGTATGCTAAAGATTGAGTGGACAAAACTCGATCTTTGATATGCGTGGGCGTTTCCATGTCGGGAAAAATTAGATCACAACGAATAGTCTGTGATTCTCTTTGGTTCACAATGTTTTGAGAACAAAGCATATCTTATTAATCGAATAAAGCTCAATAATACGATAAAATTCTAAACAAAAATGATTCAGCCTTTCGTACTTACTTATATGTATAATTATATCCATGTGTAATTAAAGGTAGGTATTTGATCACGCTTAATGTAGAAAAATAAACTAAAGATCAGTATGTATAATCGTTGTGTTTCCAAATCGTTATAAGTAAAATGATTAGTATGTCACTTTAATGTACTGGGCGGAAAGAATAATCAGTCACTAAATTGTTTGATCAACAAAGCCCATTAGCACGGCCCCTTCTGTCTATCAGGTATTCCGTTTTTGGAATAGACAAACATTCAATAAAAATAGCGTCATAAATGTAGGTATTTTGAGCAGCCTCATTGTATATTTTAGGGACTATGGCGATAGAGACTTGACTGACATGACATTACCAGAATAGGACATTATATACAGGGTGACTGGTAAAAAAATTTAGATACTGAAGGAGAGCACTCAATGCTAGATTCTGGTCATAAATAGTCGGTACTTAATTTCTCACAAGAATTGCCTATAAATAAATAAAGTTTTGTTACTATTTACCTTACTTACGCTTGAGTCAATCGTGGCATGTCACCTGGCACGCGGATCGCTGCTAATCCTTGAATTTCAAAAGTGACCTACCAGTCACCCTGTACAATGAAACCCGAGGCCGCGCGTGTGCCACCCACGGACTTGCTTGTTGTTTAAAAACTAAAAAGCAACTTCACTGGTTAAAAATGATTTTATCTTTATACCCAGAATTATATCAAAATGTATGCTTAAGATTCCATTTATGAAATAAAATGATTTCTAGTGGACAAAACTCGATCTTTGATATGCGTGGGCGTTTCCATGTCGGGAAAAAATTAGATCACAACGAATAGTCTGTGATTCTCTTTGGTTCACAATCTTTTGAGAACAAATTATATCTTATTAATCGAATAAAGCTCAATAATACGATAAAATTCTAAACAAAAATGATTCAGCCTTTCGTACTATTGTATGTATATTATTATATACTATTATATGTATATTTCTATCCATTTGTAATTAAAGGTAGGCATTTGATCACGCTCAATGTAGAAAAATAAACTAAAGATCAGTATTTACAATCATTGTGTTTCCATATCATTATAAGTAAAATTATTACTATGTCACTTTAATGTACTAGGCGGAAAGAATAATCAGTCACTAAATTGTTTGATCTACAAAGCCCATTAGCACGGCCCCTTCTGTCTATCAGATATTCCGTTTTTGGTATAGAAAAACATTCAATAAAAATAGGTTCATAAATGTAGGTATTTTGAGCAGCCTCATTGTATATTTTATGAACTAGGGATTTAGGGATTACGGATCGGCGATTGAGACTTGACTGACATGACATTACCAGAATAGGACATATATAAAGGGTGACTGGTAAAAAAATTTAGATACTGAAGGAGAGCACTCAATGCTAGATTCTGGTCACAAATATAATAGTCGGTACTTAATTTTTCACTAGAATTGCCTATAAATAAATAAACTTTTGTTACTATTTACCTTACTTACGTCTGAGTCAATCGCGACACGTGACCTCGCTGCTAATGCTAGTGTAACCATGCGTTGCGTAATGAATTCTTTAACTTTCGGTTTAGTTTACTCAGTAAATAATGAAAAAAATATTTTTTATTATATTTTTCCTCATGTATGATCTCAAACTATCACGTCCTTGAATTTCAAAAGTGACCCACCAGTCACCCTGTACAATGATTATTTCTATAATGGTAGCGGGCTTTCTCCGTCTGATGACCGCTAGCTATGTGGATCTCTCAGATTTTTGCTTACTGATTGTTTTTTTTTTCAAATTCGTGTTTGTAACATACGTTAAATCTTGTTTCATAAGTCACAGTAGCTTATATGCAGCACTCTAAGCAGCGTTTCCATATCCGTATGGTATTTATACCGATTAAAGTCCTGAATATCTCTAGCACTAACAAACTTAACTTTAATTGATTGAATCAGGCGTTACTTTACGGAAATCCATGACAATTACTGTTACTAAGTTACCTCGCTAATTCCAAACTCGTACTTGCACTAGTGATGCAGGATTTTCATGTGTTGGTTCACCGCCCTCCCTCCCTTAACAAGAAAGAATGCAATGAACACACACTCAGAACACTGTAACCTATACTTTAAACCTAAGCTTCCATCGAGACGTATTTCGCTTCAATCAGAAGCATCCTCAGGGTGCAAGTTCGGTTTTGGTCGTTAGAGGTGATCCAACGCACGAAAATCCTGCATCACTAGTGCAAGTGCAAGTCGCGGAATTAGCAAGGTAACTGAGTTATATTAAACTTAACTGTGATCCTGATAGACCGGTTCACTGTACCGGTACTTAACACCAATTTTTTTTTGCTCTGAGTCCTATTCTTGTACGGTAGTACGGTAGTTATACTTTAAACTAGACACCGCGCGCGGTTTTACCCGCGTAACTTTTGATCCCGTGGGAATTTTGGTATAAAATATAGCCTATAACCTTCCTCAAGAGTTGTACTCTCAAACGCAAAAAGAATTTTTCAAATTCCACTTATAGTTTTTGAGATTAGCGCATTCAAAAAAACAAACAAACAAACAAAAAAAAAACAAACTCTTCAGCTTTATATATTAGTATAGATATAGATAACTTAAAAAACCTTAGTACCTAGTACCTAGATTTGGTGGTACGTTTAGAAAAAAAAAAGCAAAAATTCTCTCTTTTTCAAATCAAACACAACTAGAGCGCTTCAAACTCGAAATACAAAACAGACTACGTTATAATTTTTAAACAGGCAACACATCATTCACAGCCTAGCTAGGTGGCATCAACACGTTTATCAGACGCCTACAGACGGCCCGTCGGACCACAAGCTGCTACTAAATACCCCAATAATAATACTCTCCGCGAATGTACTATCGAAAAATGTTCCGGTGTTCCACCTTTAAGGCTAAATTCACTTGCACTTTAATAACTAGGCAGTTCGGTTAGCTCCGCCTTGTAACTTGTCTTACTTGGTAAACAAGATTTCGAGATCAAATCATGCATTTTTATTTAAATAAAAAATTATAAAATAAGCAAATCATTACATTTAAATGGTTTCACTATTTAGTTACAATTTATTATTATAGTTTAGTGTTATCGTAACAAACATATTTTTAAATGGAAATTTATGTTAAAAAAATTAGTTATTCATTCCCCTTATTCATATGAAATATTAAATTAAAATAGTTTATAAAATGTTTTGTTTCTTTCACTCTTTTGAAAAATGAAAGAGAGCCAACACTTTAATCAGTGTTTTAATGATATTCGGAGAAAGGGATCAAAAAAAACTAACCGGCGTCGACAAGGGTTTACCTGCAACTAATTAAATAACAAGGAGTAAGAAAAGTGCAAACACACCGATGATTATAGATATGAAATCTATATTGTTTCATTGGCTGCAGAGAAAAGTATGCGGAGCTTCGATCCAAAAGCCGTTCTAAGGAAAATTTTCTTAACTGGAACACCGGGACGGGAGGCGATTGTACATTCGAGATTTGGTTCATGAGTGTCGACGTCAATTGAACCCGACGACAATAAGGGCACGTTTACAATGCAAAACTCCATAATGGTTGGAATGAATAAGGCACTCTTTTCATTGCGGTCGGAAAGGTTTTAATTATTTAATTAACGCTACAAAAAGTAAATATGGACTGGGATTTAAATTTTTCATTAACCGTACATGTCGAATGAATTAAGCAGGAAGCTTAATTAGGTATGTAACATATTTATTTTTGTTGAGCTTTATGTTAGTAACGATAACACGACATGTTGTCTTAATTGTGTGGTGGTTGTAGTTAAAAAATCTGTGGACATATTAACTATAATTTTTCTTTCGTTTATATTGTTTAAGTTTATCGTGACGTAAATACTTTACCTACAAAAACGTTGCTTACACTGTAATTAAGGTAAATGATCAATGCCGTGAACAATAAATTTATTTGTACTTTTGTATAAATTTACTTTACTTGACTTCTGGCACCCAACGTCCTAATGCCTCACCTGTATATTCCGGACATCGTAAGTTAATTAACAACGCTCTGAGAATTTATTTATCTTATTATAAGCGTAACAAAAGCTAGAATAATATCCATTGATCTTACATTTACTGATGAGATCTATGCGAGTCACGTGAATATCTCGGAACGCTAGAAGGACAGACGTGTGCGCTTAATGAAAAGGTCCGGCCTGTTGAAAATGTTTTAGGTGCTTATTATTCTTAATTTAAACAGCTGTAATTTATTAAACTTAATATGCAGCTTTTCAGGAGCCCAATTCGGTAACCTTTGACATTGTGTGCGGTGACGTGCATGTTGTTCAAAGATGGTTCTCTTAGTAAAATTGTGGTAGCAGAAAAATAAAGTTTAAAAACTAAAACCCGACTACTATGAACACGCTCTAAGAAGTATGAAAAAAGAAAATAGTCTCCGCTGAAATATTTATGTATTTACGTCATATGATAAAGATAGTTCAAAGGGTATCCGTGATCGTATGCCACTTTGATTTTTTATTATTAAAATGAATCGGTTTTGCTATAAAAGGTAGCATACGACCACGTCTACCCTTTCATCATCTCTATCAATATGACGTAAATATATAAATATTTCAGTGGATACTATTTTCTTGTTTCATACTTTTTAGAGCTTGCTTATAGTAGTCAGGTTTTAGTTTTTTAACTTTATTTTTTTTTTACTTATTTTGGACTAATACCTAGTGTTTACATATTTGAAATGTGCTAACGAAGTTTTTTTATTTGATATCCCACAGGAAACAGTCAAGATTTTTTTTTTAGTTCTTTACTATAACTTTTATTTCACTTATTTTTGAGTAATAATTTTGACATTGTGCTCACAAAGCTCTTTCATTTGATACACCATACGAAACTATAAATATTTTTTTTTTTTTTAGTTTTTCTCTTTAATTCCCCTAGGCCCTAGAGAAAGCTGTAGTCAATTTAACGTAACTTTATATAGCCTATAACCAGCGGACAGTGAAGATGCTTTCAACGAGACCTCATTTGTCCAATTATGATTACTAGTTTAGAAGTTCTGAGGGAACAGATGAACATCCATACCCACATACATACATACTTACATACATACAGGTCAAAATCGTAGCCCTCCTTTTTGCTTCGCCATAGTCGGATAAATACTGACAAAATGAACCTTTTAAACACCATATATTTACATGTAGTAATTACAGAATGGGGTTCAGAGACTCTGTTTCGGCATGCCTATCTATAGAGCTTGAAAATACGACTGTTTGTTGACCACAAATGTGGTTAATATTTCAGCGGATACTATTTTCTTGTTTAATACTTTTTAGAGCGTGCTTATAGTAGTCGGGTTTTAGTTTTTTAACTTTAATTTTTTTACTTATTTTGGAGTAATACCTAGTGTTTACATATTTGAAATGTGCTAACGAAGTTTTTTTATTTAATACCCCACAGGAAACAGTCAAGATTTTTTTTTTAGTTCTTTACGATAACTTTTATTTCACTTATTTCCGACTAATAATTTTTACATTTTTGAGCTGTGCTCACAAAGCTTTTTCATTTGATACCCCATACGAAACTATAAATAAATTTTTTTTTTAGTTCTTCACTTTAAGTCCCCTAGGCCCTAGAGAAAGCTGTAGTCAATTTAACGTAACTTTATATAGCCTATAACCAGCGGACAGTGAAGATGCTTTCAACGAGACCTCATTTGTCCAATTATGATTACTAGTTTAGAAGTTCTGAGGGAACAGATGAACATCCATACCCACATACATACATACTTACATACATACAGGTCAAAATCGTAGCCCTCCTTTTTGCTTCGCCATAGTCGGATAAATACTGACAAAATGAACCTTTTAAACACCATATATTTACATGTAGTAATTACAGAATGGGGTTCAGAGACTCTGTTTCGGCATGCCTATCTATAGAGCTTGAAAATACGACTGTTTGTTGACCACAAATGTGGTTAATATTTCAGCGGATACTATTTTCTTGTTTAATACTTTTTAGAGCGTGCTTATAGTAGTCGGGTTTTAGTTTTTTAACTTTAATTTTTTTACTTATTTTGGAGTAATACCTAGTGTTTACATATTTGAAATGTGCTAACGAAGTTTTTTTATTTAATACCCCACAGGAAACAGTCAAGATTTTTTTTTTAGTTCTTTACGATAACTTTTATTTCACTTATTTCCGACTAATAATTTTTACATTTTTGAGCTGTGCATACAGTTTCTGTTCTAATAAATGAACTGAAGTGTTTCTTTCCATCTTACTTAAGCTTACTTACTAATCTTGAAAACAGCAACCATTCGAACACTGCCGAAGCACATAAGCACTGACGCACCAACGCTGGACTTTACTTGCACTGACTGTACTTGCTGGAGTGCAATCTGCTTCTTAGTATCTCCATTTGTATAGAAAAAACGCAGAGTTCAACACAATGAAAAAGCATCGACGCGCGTACATGCGGATTTCTTTATACAAAAATTCAAAAAAAACCTCAAGAATATGGAGTTTGCAGTGCAGACTAAACTTTAAGTGGGATTTATATTCACAGTAACTCGGCTATTGTGTGCACAGATCGATCAGTCCAACTTAACGCATCTGTGCTTTTATGCGTTTGAAAAAGGATATGCGTCTTTACACCACCGCTAAATATCTCAGTGCAGCTATCAACATAATATTGCTGCTATATCTGCAAAATTTTAACAGCTTGTCATTTCACATAGTTCTAGTTCAATCAGTATGATTTTCTTATACATACATACATAACTTCACGCCTGTATCCCTTATGGGGTAGGCAGAACATCAGAGGTTATAAGACCAACTGATGTCACGTTTGACTAATGAGGTAATGAGGTAATGATTGCGAGAGGCTATTGCAGTAACAGGGGGTCAGCCTATCGCCCACAAAAATGCCAATAAAACCTCTGTCCCTTAACCGACTTTTACAGTATGCCCGGGAAGAGAAGCAGCTGGCACATTCTATATTTTTCTTTCACTCCCAGTCCAGCATGGAAGCATACTGGAATACAATCTTATTATTTTTGTATTTCTTATAGTTTTCCGCAAAAAACGATGATTGAAGATTGGACCAAGATACATATTCTACCTAATTCTAATAATAAAATTGGAAAAGAAAGGAAACGGTAAAATAATTGTTTAAGTTATTTTATTAAAATAGGATTTACAGATTATTAGTTACACAACTTAAATCCTGCATGTGTTTATCAAAACCTCTTTTACAAACTAAAAGTTAAATTCAAATAATTCAATAGTAGGCCTTGAATTTAGAGCCGTTAGTTGTAACAGTCATATTTATGCAATCCGTCTGAAGAAGGCTTTTGACGAAAACTAGGCCGTAGAAAAGTAAACCCTAAATGGTGAGATCAAAGATACAATTCTATTAAGTAGACCTTGAGAGCTGTTTAATTTGGAAACATAATAATTGAAATTGTAGCAGTCGAGAATAAAGAGATAGAAAATAACTTTATAGATGTAGCCAAATACTATGCGTTTCAAATGAGAATAGGACTGACTTAGCGACATGTTGTGACGTCATAGCTGTCAATTCGACCTAGTTAGGTAGAGTTAGCAAAAAAAAGTTATTTAATTTAGAATTTATTTACAATTAGATACAATAATTATTCCGCGTTTTCAATTTTTCCCATTACACTTAATGATGAAAATTAATTTTCTGAATGGACATCCTGCTCGTTTATTGTTGGCATGGCTTCGGAGCTTTTTCAATATGCTTCCTCTTTATTTTTACGCGTAAATAAAATTTAAAAACTAATCAAATAATACAATAAAAATAATATTTTTTTTTTATTTCTATTACATATAACACTTTGATAAAAAAAATAGGTACTATTTTTATTGAAAAATTTTTTTTTGCCGACCTTACTTTTCAAGTGACTTTTGATAGATAGAGATCATTGACGTTGCTATTCTCATTTGAATCGCATAGTATGTAACGTCAGTCATAAATACAGTCATGTCTATTTTCAATGGATTGTTATCCTTATTACAGACCGAATAAGTTGCGAAGTGTATACATTATATGGAACATGACTGTACATTTATAGTATTCGTGAACATCATATTCCGAATGTCTTATTTATTTAGTTCCTCGAGCTAATCACATAACATTAACTTTGAACGAGTTGCTTAATTTACTAAGCTCTAATAATATCAAATATTATGTCCGTTAACTTGTTGTGAACTGTATCATAAAGCTCTACTTGATTTGCTCTGAATTTTTATATTTTGGCTCTGAAAGCAGATCTATAATATCACAAAGAGATTTCCAGAGGTTACGGTATTTTCTGGAGATTTCAAATTTAAGAACTATAAGCAGATGATGTTTTTGGTTTGAAAAAATGTTTAATTACATTTAATGTGAACCTAATAATCATACAACTATTTTCTTTTTGATTATTTTCCATGTTTATATAAACTTTGTATAATTTAAAAAAAAACCTCTGGATATCTTTATTGAAATTCAAGTATATGAAGATTTCAAAACAAAATAAATCTTATGAGAATCTCATAAATTTGATTTTTTTTAATTAAACTTCTGGCTTCCGCTTTAATTTGATTTCCAAATATACTTTATTAAAATTATAGTAAATTTGGAGGCGTAAATACAATAGATAGTCTTCTAAACTTGCTTAAAGTAATAAAATAATCATTTATATAAAATAATCAAACAAACAGCAGTCTAAGAGTCGAAGTATAAAAAGGCGATAACTATGATACAATATTTACACGAAGGACGATAACACAATATGCTCGAGATAGGTTAATAGTTAAGTGAGACGTCCTAATATTTTCAACGTTTAAACTAGTACATATCTAGTTAGTTTATGATATGCCAACATACACGTGTGCTATTTAAATATAATAACAAGTGGTAGTATCACATGAGTACGTACATTTATTAACAGTATTTTTGTAATAAGCTTAATTTCGAATTTTTCACAACTCCAAAGTTTCTACTTGTAGAACATTGATATTTCTTCTAAATATTATGGCACTAAGAAATCAATAGCTTTATGTCTATTAACTTAATTTAAAATAAAATGTTTTTTAAGAATTGTGCACTTTTTTGTTAATAACCTAATTTCTATTATAATTTTTATTTAACATATATTCAATACCAATTTATTGCCAAAAAGTGTTTAAGATTAATTTAAGAGTTATATTCCTAATGATATAAAGGTTACAAATTCGTTTACTGATATTAAGACGGATATATCAATTGATTAAGTATCAATTCCAATAATAACACCAAAACATATTAGAATTGATCTATAACGTATACTAAAATCTAATTTGAATTATAAATTAAATATTTCTAAATAAGATTTTATTTTATTTACACATATTTACATACTAATTTTAATATAAAAGACTAGGCCTGAAATATGATATCAGAAGAAACATGAAAAATTGCGCCCTTTCATACTATAAACTTCTGTTTCTTTCACTTTCTGGAAAACTTTCACAAAATAAAAAAATCACTTCAAAATCCACTGTAAAATAAAGTATTTTTACAAAAGTCTATACAGTGCATCAGGAAGAACTGTGATTTTTGTGCAAACACTATTTAAACGTCCGTTTGGCACAGATCGCCGAAAACCGGCAATGCGAGATACTACCGTGTTATGGAGTCCACCCGAGGATGAGGTGCTGGTGGAGGGTGACTCGGAGCCGATCCTGGATCCATCTGCCCCTGCCTAAACGACGTCAGTCTAGCCAACGTCCTAGATCCATCATTATCAAACTTAGGCCTTTCATATTGATGATGAGACCGTTGTCTTTGCATCGCTTGTAAATCATCATACCCTCCATCATCAGCATAATTATCATCATCTGAATCATCTTCACCGAAAGCACGATACGTCGTTTCTGATTCAGAGTTTTTACGTGAGTTAATTCCGTACGTCCGTCCAATTAATGATTGTGTTGCTTCTTTTGCACTTTGATCACTAAGTCTGTCGTCTATATTAGAATTGTATCTTAATTGAGCTTTTTGAGTTTTATCTAATGACGGAAGATCATAGAATTTGAGGACATTTGCATGACCTTGAAAGTATTTTTCACTGTACACGTTTCGGTTGTAGTAACCACCGTTACTAGCTGGATATAGATCTTCTTCTGGAGGGTATCGATGATCGTATTTTTCGTGATTTTTGCCACCAGGAAACCAGCCCTGTTAAAAACGAAATTATCTTTATTATTTCTGTTTAAAATTTTATCAACTTTATCGTTTACTTTGATATTAGTTAACCAAGTATAGAAAAAACAGATTTTGTCCTATTGTAACTTTGAATTAACCTAAATTATATATTTTTTTTTCACTAAATTGACCTTTAAAATAAATCCATATTCTTTCAAAATGAGAAAAAAAGGCTAATTTTATGCTTGATGAGCCAGTTTAAGTCAGAAATTATTGGATATTCTGGTTTGTGAGTTTTTTTTCAACAGCATACTGATTCAAAACGTATAGTTCCGAATATATATAACAATAAATATTAAAATTGGCTTACCAGAGAGCTAACACACTGTCTAGTGTTAGCAACTAAAGTAACTGATGCATAAGCTGCAGGAGATGTTGCAGTTTTACTTGTGCTCCACTCGTTTCCGACTCTCGCTGACGTCACTTCCGCATACTCAGGTAATGGTTGAGCAACTTTATCATATTCAGAATTAGTTTTCTCTTTACTTTGACTCGTTTGAGTACCCGACATACACAACCCCGGCTGATTTTCCATCCACAATAATGATTCAGTTTTAGTTACTGCATTCTTGTTGTAACAACTACTTAGAGGATGAGATAACGAAACTGCTGCCTTGATATTCATTTGCGTCACTAAACTTGTTCCATTAGAGTCTGAAACAATAAGATCCCGTAAACAAACAATGAGCTTTGAAGCTAATTCTACTTATTGATATTATAATACAAATGCAAATTATACCGTTTACTGGAGGCTTAAAATATACAAACAAAATACATTGCAAACAATTCCAGGGAAATTGACTTAAAGGTAACTGGGTGAATCAACAAACGAATCGCCTCGAGAAAACAAAACAGAAAATATTTACATTTTCTGGGTCTTTATTCCTCGGATTTGTATCTCCCTTTGTGCCTTCAACATGAATGCAAAGTGAAAGAGATCCACTGCTCACGAGAGAGGGCTTGTGCTACCTTTCAACTCGAAAGTAATCTAGGGCTGCCCCCCTGTCGCCAGGCAAAGCCTTCGTCAAACAACCGTTCGACGCCCTGCGCCACCCTTTGCAAGGAATGTTTTTAATTTTGAAATTCTCATGCTTATTCTGCGAAAAACTGTGAGTGTTTCAAGATAAACTGAATAATAATTCGCCTTCAGGATTCTTAAGTGTCTTTTTACGAGTTGTTTAAGGTAAGTAAATTTAATTTTTACTCATAATATGTTCTTGATCTATATTTTGAGTCTAATATTAGTGTAGTGTATTAAGTTTATGTGTGTGAAGTTTAAAGCAAACCTAGTTATGCGTATTTGGCAACAACTATACTGATATAAAAGTTTAACGATAGTTAAGTAATGTTGAATGTAGAACCGAGTGTTGTTTGAGCAAACGATGTTTACTAAGCTCTGTCAATACCATAAATTACTTTAATTACAAACTTAAAATAATATCATAAATAGTAAATCGAAATCCCATGTTACATTAAGTTACAAAAGTATTTTTTAATAACAGGATTACCATTTAATTTATATCTATTACTAGTTCCAATTCAAATGAAATCTTTTAATGTGATGAAGTAAAAAAATTAAAAACTTACCGTAAATATTTGGCAGAGCAGACTTTTTTGCAAAGATATTATTTTTCCTAATATATAAAATTCCACAAACTACACATATCTTGAACAAAACAATGGCTCCAATCAAAAAGTAAAACCAAGATTCTAATACAAAATCTCCGGCTACGATTGAAACATCTCCATTAATTGGATATCTGAAAGAAATTAATATAGTTAATTAGTTCCAATTATATTTTACGAGTTCATCTAGTTTAAATATCGAACTTGAATCTATACCTCGAAATTGGATCCAGTCCAACTGATCTTGAGTCTATGTTGAAGTAGACTTTTTGACTATACGGTCCTTGACCGACGATGGTAAGTGCTGCAATTTGCACTGAATAGCTGACTCCTGTTGTCAAATTTGTCATTATCAAACTCAAAGCATTCTGTACTGTAGCATTTATTGCTACCATTGATTTATTTAACGGAACATCTATCCAATTCACCAGTACATTATATCCCGTGATTACACCATTTTGTAAATTAAGCTCTGGAGGCAACCATTTTAAATGCACAGTTGTTTCGTTATAAATAAACATTTCAATGTATGTAGGTGGTCCATCCGGAACTAAAAATAAAAAAAAAATGCATGAGTACTTTTGCTGAATATCCTGTTAAGTAAAGAAATATTTCAAAACTTTTGAAATACTTACCGTTGTCCAAAGTTTGAGCAACTTTAGAGTTTGACGGTTTTCCTTCAAACTTTTTATAATACGGAATGAGGAAAAACTCGTATTTGGTGAATTTTCTGAGATTCGTTATTTCATATCCTGATACATCGTTTGAATGTAAAATAGTCTTCATTTGATATTCAGTCGTCAAATTATCTAATGGTCTAAAATATACAAATAATCCTTCTAAATTGTAGAAGTTTAAAATTTCCCACATAAGTTTTATTGTCGTTGAATCTATTGGAGTTGCTTCAATTAATTCTAAAACATTGTCAGTCATTATATTATTCTTGAATTCCGTGTTGTTTGCTAGAGCACCATTTTCCCAATTACCCGAATCGTCACCGATAGTGACAGCCTCAGAAATTGGACTTGGTCCAGATAGGCCGTGCGAGTTTTCGGTCCGGACAATGAACATGTAGGTTACGCCGGGAATAAGTGACTTGAATACGTAATGAGTATTGTACGTTCGTTTGGTTAAAACTTGCCAGCCTCGAGAGTTACGTGGAGTGTGATTTCCAGATAAATTTTCTTTTGAAAATACTTCCACTTGGTAACCTAATACTGAAGATGAACCAATTTTGTTGTTTTGATTCCAGGTTAAAGTAATATCGTTTCCTGTTATATTGTATATATGAGGTTTTGTTGGTGGACCTGGCAAAGCAGATACATCAGGAGCACGGAAGAAATGAATATTTGGATTGATAGGGTTATCTACTAGCAAATATCCACTCCATACATATTTTCCGTGATGTGATGATGCAACACATGTATAAGTACCGCTGTCGCTTTTATCCAGATCCTTTAATATCAACGTACCGTCGTTAGAAATATTTCTTCTATGATTTTGTATCAATGCTTCCCCTTCAAAATACCAAGCGACGATTGGTTCAGGTGTGCCGACAGCGGTACAGGGGAAAATTGCCATCGATTTTAAAGGTAACGTTTGGTTAGAGGGACCATTTGTTATGATTGGCGGTGGGCGGTCATCGTCCGACGTTACGATCAATTTCCCTCTGACAAACGAACTCCCGGCAAAGTTGACCGTCGAACAAACTATCGTTTGTCCGCTTTCATTTTTGGTTGTGTCTGTAATTGTTAGTACAGTTACACCATCGACGATATTTGAGGCTTGATATTTCCCTCGCGATGTTCCAGGAAAAATTATACTTCTGTTACCCTCTACGCTCCAAAATATAGTTGGTTCAGGTTTACCAGTTGCACTACAAGTATAGTTTACAGAACTACCACTCTCAGCATGTACTATGTTAGGTGTCAACTTAACAGAAGGTGCATCTACAACAAAAAATGAATATGTTTGTAAAAATATTGTTTAAAAATAAACAACCATGAAACTTGAAACACGAAACACAAATCTTACCATATACGGTTAAAAATCCACTCGCACTCACAGCCCCGACTGAGTTGTCAGCCTCGCAAGTGTATTCCCCCTCGTCTGCTAAAATAATGTTGTCGAGCCTTAGGCTTCTGTCATCTAGTACTTTGACACGGCCGAGTGGCATGTTGCCACCTCCGGCCGTCCTCCGCCAAAGCACGTCGGGGATGGGGTCTCCCCCCACCCGGCATTGGAACGTCACGCTTTCGCCAGTCTGAATGACGACATCCTCCGGACCAGTGATTAAGTACGGCTTAACTGCAGAACGAGAAATATTTCCGACTCAACAATAGAACTAAATAACTCAGATTCTGTACCTGAGATTCAATTCGATATTAATTTTCTGAGCAAATATTTTAATACTCACTGTGAATACTCAGTACGGCGATTGCAGATTCTCGAGTACCAGCGGCATTCCTCGCAATGCACTGATACCTGCCAGCGTCTGTTTGTCTCGCGTCTTGAATAACCAGACTGCCACCATCTACTAAATGCATTCTGAAACAATATTATTCCAATAAAAAATCTTAATAACAAATAGTTACAAGAACAGGTACAATTATGAATGAATTTCATAACCGTTCAATGTAACAAACTCATTCGAACTCAGGGCGGAATTATTCAATAGGAAATTAACATTTAATAAGGGGTCCAGCCAGTCAGAACTATTCAGATTTATACTTGATTGCTTGTCGAGCTCTCCAAAAATCCCCTTTCTTTTGTGACTTTGATGTACTCTCCCTATTGTTAATTATTTTTATGCCTGAGCATACATCGCAATAACGCCCTCAAGAAGCGCAAGCCTCGGGATTCTACTCATAAAAATTCATAGAAGCCAAAGTGTAATAAATTGGCAATAAAACTTTTAAGCGAAATTCAATTTCGCACTTAGCTTGGAAACATTTGTGTACATTGTAAACAAAAACAAGCACAGAGTTTGGAAACACATACCAGCATATTATTATACGCTTATGTTTTTGTTTATAAAGGTAAGCTGCATACATAATGGAAACAGAACTCATTATGAAACTCGCATAATAAATTCATTCAGGGAATAGAGTATAAAATTGACATAGCCATAAAATTCTGTGATAAATGTTTTAGTTTCGTCAATAAACAAAAAATCAAAATGACAAATTTATTGAACAGAAAATATATTACAAATCCAATAGCTCTATCTCGTTTCACAAGAATATCGAATATCTAAAGTACGAGTGTTTGGAGTGGTAGGTGAGCTATCTCCTTTTGATCTAGCCTTCTAATGTTATGCAAGAATTTATACTTAGATTTATAGCAAGTAGGATATTAAATTAAAGATAGGTATTAAATTATCAAGCAATATGAAAATATAGCATAAATTTTGTCAATACATTACATTTATAGTGCTTAAGAAAACAATGCTTTGGCTATGTAAAGCACAACTTTGTAAAGACAGTATTAGTTCTATTTATGTGAAACTGTGGATCAGTAGGATCAGAAGTTTGAGCCGAAACGGCGATCATTATGAATTATTTTATGAAATTACTAGCTGCTGCCCGCGACGTCGTCTGCGTGAACGCTATGCAGCACCAAACGCACCTACGATTATAACACTGCTAGCGTGATAATATGTAGCCTATATGTTGACCCGACTTCTTAACTATCTTCATGCCAAATTTGAAGTAAATCCATGCAGTACTTTTTGAGTTTATCCCGGAAAGACAAACAGACAAACAGACAAAAATTCTAAAAACTATATTTTTTGTTTCTGTTTCGATTGTAGATCATACCCCAAGTATTCTTTTAAAAAAATATTCAATGTACAGTTTTGACTTTCCTACCATTTTATTATATGTATAGATAATGGAACATAAAATTTTGCAGAAATGCAGTTAACTTAACCTGGATTAACACATCACATTTCTGAAGTTTATTGAAGACATTTAGTATTGTTTAATACAATTTTGTTACATTGACGTCATTTTAAGTAAGTTTTTTTTTATTTTGTTGCAGAAAGTTAAAGAAAAATGCAATAATACATAAAAAAGTGTTTTATTTTTGACACAAATATAGTTTATAGCCCAGAATTAAAGCTAAGTTAAGGTGAATTTAGGATAAAATTTTATAATAAACACTATACATTGCTTACGAGCCGAGTTAGGGTGTTACCTACCACAAAAATCGATTCATTAATTAGATTCATAGTAAAAACTATCGATCGACGTCAACTGTTGTCAATATCAACGTCAACTGTCAACATTCGTCCATCGATCGATGGTTAATCGATTGGTGTGGTAACATACACCCTAAGAAAGATTGCTGTCAACGAAGTTAGTGAAAATACCGATTTGAAAAAACAAAAGCATCTGCGAAATAAGCATCAACTTAAAAGTTTTAAGTTGATGCTTTTAAGTTTTCTGTATTAAATATCTTTAGTTAGTAATAATTAGTTTTTGTAAACCATTGATAATTATTTTTTCCTCTCAATTGACATTAATCAACCTTTTTTTAATTTTTATAATGTGATTGTCAACAAATCCGTATCAAATCCATAATTTGTATTTAAATATTAAGTTAATTATTACTTTATAATTGTAATGTTTTGTATATACCAAATAATTTGTTACTCGTCTAGAAGACACACTAAAATAATGTAAGTCCATAAATGGCTATCAGAATTATTCTATATTTGTTTTTGTATTAATTATTAAGAGCTCTGGATTTTGTGACTGAATAAATAAATAAAACTAAGCTGCACCTGACCGAAACGGGGCACTACAGCTTGTACAAATATGAAAAACATACCTAGTATCACCATCAAAATGTAGAAGCTGTCCATTCTTTTTCCAAAATACGGAAGGTTCAGGCGAGCCCCTCGGCGGTGAGCATTCAAGGATCACAGTCTCTCCCTGCGCCGTCTGCGTCGAGGCTGGCTCCAGCCTGAACTCTTCCCGAAGAACTGCGTAAACAAAGTAATTTGATTATTCAAATATAAACTTGAAGAATACTGATTTTGTTGGCGAGCAAAATATTGTTGGACACCAAGTTGTTACGAATTAAACTGCGTTAGAAAGGTTATTGATTTTGGTTATTTACTTTTTGTATCCCATAGAAAGATACGAAGGCTAGAGTAAAATTACGGAGCCTTTTAAGCTAAATTGTTAAGGCCAAAGATGAAGCACTTAAGATTAGTCTGAAAAATATAATTTTATCACACAGATTTTGTGTGAGTAATGGTCGCAAATCAGGCAAAGTTTAAGTAAATAACGAATTCAGCATTGTTAGAGCCATTTCTATTCAATTCAATTCAATAGTTCATTGCATTCCACAATGGTGAATTAGATCTAAATTATTTGGTAGTACATACATTATGGACCCTGTTGGGCAAAGGAATTTGAGAGGAGGACATTCTATTTCATTTTTAAAGTTCAATCGTTTAATTTTTTAGAAATTGTTTACCAAAGTGATTTTGTATTGTTTATTATTAAATTAAATATATACATATTTGTAAAAATAAGGTAGGTATGTAAAGCAAGCTAGTGTTTCATTATTTTTGTGTAGGATTTAAAATATAGGTTATTATTAATGTTTGATTTTTCCTTTTCTTCTTCAAAATAATTTTTATTCCAATTATTTTAGTTTTAGTAGTATTTATTATAGGCTTTAATTAATTTTAAAACTAAGTACAAAACTAAGACATTTTGTACTTAGTTTTAAAATTAATTTTGTGTATTGAGTTATTTTGTTTTGTCTTCTAAATATTCATGTATTGTATAGATACTTTTATTTATAAGCACTTTTTTTAATTCTCGAACAAATTGCATGTCATTTGTTGAGTTTTTGATCGAATCAGGGAGTTTATTATATATTTTGATTGACATTACGTATAGGCTTTTTGCATGTAGTTCTAGAAGGGATCTAGGGAGCACTAATTTATTCTGTTGTCGAAATGATCGCTTTGTATATAGTTCCGGGTGTTTTCTTACGAACTTGCTCATTCATCTACACTCACATCCTCGATTTAAATCTTAGCACTAATTATTTAGAAGTGATATATGGTTAATATTTTCAAAACAAATTACCTGCAACATGTAAACTCGCATTCCTACTCCTGGCTGTCCCATAAGGGTTGGTAGCTTCACACCAGTAAACCCCAGCGTCCGAATGAGCTCTTCCATGAGTCGTTCTGAGGAAGAACAGACCTCCAGCTGGCAAGATGCTTCGATGAGTATCAGATACTACAAAGGTTCCTCCTTTGTACCATCGTATGGTTGGAGCTGGAGACCCGCCAGCTCTACAGTTGAGGGTGGCTGGTTGGTGGCGAGCGACGGTGACATCGAGTGGTTGTTCGATGATGTATGGCGCTTCGCCGTTGCTGTAGTCATCGTTGAGACCACCTTGCACGGGACCTGTTAAGAAAATAAATATATTTAGTTGAAGTTAAATAGGTCTAAGAATTCTTCCATGTTGATGACGTAGGAACGGTTGATTATTTTTACTGTTGGAAGTCAAAGTAAAAGTTGATTAAGTCTGTTTAAACTATTTATTTGTTATGATTACTATTTCAGGTCTTATCCGACTTTATAAACAACAAATCTGCTCACGTATTTTATTTATTTCGTGTCGAACAAATTAACAAATTTTACTGATATGGCGATAAAGTTATTTAAGGATTTTTGTACGAACAAACCTATGAACAAGTTTTAATAACAATCAAGTTTATATATTTTGAAAGTCTTTGTTTCTGAGTTTTTGACTACTTTACAGTTACACAAATATGAAGTTAAATATGCCTAAAAGTGATTCTAAAAAAATAAATTTACACATTATTCACTCTATTGCTATCCTAATAATATGTTGAAGATATTGTAAGCTGGCAGATAATCGCTTAAAGAGACTTTGCATTTAAACAGAATACCCTTTTTCCTTGCTGTAACGTATAACACAACCTATATAACATATTCTTATTCAATAAACGTAATAACGTAAGTAGAACATTCAATGGTCCACGGTTTAAAGTGGACAAAGACTTAAACAGCCTATTTATTTTAAACTGAAAGACTAAGCATAGCCTGGCATACGCTTAATCTAATGAAAGGCATGGTCCACGTCGATCCACCCACAGCAATTCACCAACGCACGGGTTTAATTCAGAATTCAGAACCATATAACAAAAGGCTAAAGAAAACGAAGTTCATTATAATAATAGGTTGAGTGTGTCATTTGCAGCTACTTCTAAATTTGAACAATAATAAAGGGCCATAAACACAGGCTTGCAGGCCAACTTTGGACCCTCTACTATTTTGCTATGTTTACAACTAACGCGCAGATGTTATTTTTTGACACTTCTATTGATGTATGTCTATTGTTGAACTATACCATTAATACGCGAGGTAAAATCGATAGTCGCAAAAAAAACGAAGTCTATTTTAGGCAGTGAATGAAGTGAACCCCGCATTGATTTGATGTAGGATTTTCATATAAAATTTATGTTTTTGGGTGAAATCAATAGAGGTTTGTTCTGTTGTTTGGATATAATTGTGTTTATTTATTCGTGCATCGTAAGCATTGTGAATGCGGTGCAGATACAACGGGCTAATCTATAATTGAATCTGCATTCGATTTTCTATCCGTGTTTTTATTTTATCCCTTGTGTGTTCGATTTTTAAAAAAATATTCTACAGCGTTGATTAAGTTTACATTGCGTTTCTAAATCTGTTTGGATTACAGATTGAAATAAATTGCTGACTATGTTATACTTTAGGTCAACTTAAAAGCAGCAGTTTAATGTAATCTGTGATTACAACCGATTTTTTCGGTTTCTAACATCCATCGTTTTTAATAATAACTATAACATAATATAACTACTGTATTATTAAAATACATGTAGTAATTCCCATGGCACCTTTAGTGTCAAAAAAATATAATTTGATGCATAGTAAATATATTCAATAGCTACCCAAGTCCATTCAATGTAGAAATAGCAAAAAATATTGTCCATTTAGCTCCTTTGACAGTCATAAATCTACTGTCACCTTTGAAAAGGACTGTATCAAAATTTCAACTCATATCACAAAAAAATCATAAAAATAAATAACATATGACGCACGTGTTTGAATTTATATATGCAATTTATGTTATTTGCACGTAAAAAAATATGCATATTTGGCTTATTTTTAGTTCAGAACATTATCGTATTTCATCTTTAATACAGGATAACATTAATTTGCGAAGTTTTATTTCAACTGCTAAACGGCAATTCCTTTAGAAAGTTGGCATTGCACCAAAAACCATTCTGAGATTGCACCAACCTATCAGTGGCTATTAAAGTTTCTCTACACTTCCCAACTTTACTTTATGCACGGGGGTATTTGTCGTGGCCATAATAGTTGTTACTGTAACAATTGCAACTACTAATGAAGCAAATCTGACCCACTGAGAACAATAACTTCACCCACACATAACTGAGGGGTGCGATTTTTTAACTCCCTTACGCATAGTTACGATCTCTTGTTCAAAAATGTTTGCTGTAAAAAACTGCGAGGGTGCGTCTTGTCCCTTGCTAATTTATAGTTCGGCACATGGTGACACATGAGAAAAAAAAATGAAAATCGGTTTTGTGACACGAGTTTCGCATTTGAGCCGACAGCCACGCGACCGACCGTCCACCAATATCAAACTACTTTTGAAGTCAGTCGTTGCAACATTTTTTACCAACATTCATATTGATCCCAAAACTATTAAAGTTTTTGGAACTTTGATTGCTGTTTGCTCAATGTGTTAGGTTTTATTACACTCCAAAAGTGGGTTTCGTTTATATTTAGAATAAGAAAAATTTCAAATGAACTTGCGTACTAATTTTTTGATGTCAACATCTGAAATTAGACATCAAAGTGCGTTGGCAACACCAATAATTTCTTTGATCGAATGCAAAATATGTTACCGCATTAAATTTGAAGATACATTTTTGGAGCTTATTAAAAAGAAGGGTGTAACGTAAATGCAGTAAAGAAAATCTCGAGTAATCGTGAACACCCCTTGTAATTTGATAGCCGTTTGAATTCAAATATCTAAGTCTAATTACCATGATTAGCTCCCATAGGAGGTAATCATGACATTTCGAAAGTTGTACACGTGTTCAATTTTGTGACCCTTTGCAATAAGAGCTGCGTTATCGAGTATCAAAGCATTGACATTTTGACAATTTTCAAAATTAATAAGCTATCAATATTGCTTTTTCATTACTATTTTTACATTTTAATAGGTCGTATTTCAGCATTTTCATAATTCATAGCTTCTTTCAGATCATATCAGGTACTAACGTTTAACAGACATCGTGAAAATGAATAGATCGCAAGTTGGTTTAAATATTTCAATATATTATGAGAACTTACTTACTATTGTTTGTGAAATATTTTGGCACCTTTATTTACACTGAATTAACTGGGTTGCAGTTCTGGCTAGCTTAGGATTTTTTAAGTAACATATTTCCTATTGTTTTGTCTATTTCCGTTTAAGACTCTATTAAATAGAATATTCTTCATTAGTTTTATTTGTGTAAAATCAATTACAAAAAATAAAACATTTTAAACAGCACAATTACTTTTGATTTTTAAAAGCTTGAGACATTTACAACATGAATAAGAATAAAAGTCAAATTAAACGCGACTATTTTCGTCTTTTCAACGAACTAAAAGCCAAGATAAAAGTTGTAGATTATGTGATTTATATTCGAAAACAAAATGCTCCTCTAATTGCGTTTTAGTGTTCCAACATTATATTATTTACGACAGACACCGAGTTTACACCCACATGTGAAATGACACGTCGTAACAAATGAATCTTGAATTCTAAGTTATAACAGACACAAAACAGTCCCAACACGCGAGGAACGACATGCCTAATGAAAAACCACTTAACTTTAGAAATGGCAAAAAACGGCTCACTTTCACATGTGCTAGGAATTAGCCGTTTCACTTCAAACGGATGACCGGATTAGTCTAATATGAAATTCGTGAGTTAGTCTTGTAAGGCGTTCTTCCTAATGTAGGGACAAATTGTTGATTTAGTATCATCTTTCATAGGGTCCGCCGTACCTGCAAGAAATTGGGCAGGCTGCGAGACTTGGTAAACATTTGTCCGGGTGGGTGGGTGTTTTGAATCTTACTGCTGTGTGATAAGAGCTACGAATATGATATTCGTTGCGGAAGTGCGTTTGTATGAAGCTGACATTTGTAAAATTTCTTGCTTACAATAAAATGTTGTGACAGTTTCCAGCGTCCAACGTTTTGTTACACGGTGACGCGTGCGCATCTGTGAAAACAAAATATATCGAAATGGCAACGATATTCTATTTTTAAACTTTTGTCACCTTTTATCAATTTCAGTTCTCTATACCGGTATCTCCTTTATTTAAAGCGGTATTAAATCGCGTTAAAAATGGTTTTATTTATTTATTTTAAATGTTTATCTTTATATTCATTATTTTAAAAGAGGTGTAGAGGTCACCTTGACTAGCAGACCATACTTTTCGCAAAATAAAACGAAGTACCGCTATTCATGCAATACCTCCTCGTCACCCAGGGGAGAGACTCATGCCCTGCAGTGGGCTAATCACAAAGAGCGTTTTTTTTATAAAAAAAACGCAATTCAGCACCTTAGAGTTATATGTATTAGGCATTAGCAACATGTTTCACGTTATTTTAAATAAGCAAGGTAATAATGAATATTTTGTTCAACGGTTCTCTTCAGTAACAAGTTGATTTGAGAAATGCATTTTCACTAATTAAGATTTGAGTTGTAAATTCAGAGACTAGATTCAATTATCTAAGCGTATTTAAACACCAAAAGCTTCATCATCGAAAGCTTCCTTTTTATTTTTACAAACAAATAAAGATAAAAAACTTAGTTTCGCAAGCTCAAAGTTATCTGATCATGAGCTTCCAAAAAAGCTCACAAAAGCTCTCAACGATCGGTCCAGGCAGATAACATTGTTGATTAACTTGCTGACATCTATATTAAGGATCAAGTAATGATAAGAATCTAGATTCAAACATATTCGCAATGAACGGATTCGAAAAAAAAATGGCTTACATAAAGTATAGGTTAAGCATTTTAAGAGATTTATAAATACAAATAAAGAACTTGTTTGTTACACAAGAATTTGAACTAGACTATTTTTTAATATCATACTTTTATTATCATATAAAATATCCAGCAAGGTGGCTAATAAAGTGTGATGTATAAAGGAAAAAACGCGTTATAAATAATCGTAAAAGTCATTTCTTTCCCTATCGATATACAGTGGGACTGTGGGACCATTTTTCAATTCCTCCTTTGATAACGAGACGCACTACGCCCATTGTAAATCTGCCTTTATTGAATTTGTTTATTTTTATTATTAACTTTATCTACCGCGTTTTACAGAGCATCGATCACGAATTAGACACAAAAGATAGGCGTCGTTTAACATTAGCTTAACTTCTTTACGCTTTAATAGGTTACCAGGGGTGTTTTTTTTAACATCACAGACTATAGCGTAAAATAATTTAGTCAACCATGACAGTTTTACTGCATCATTGACAGTTTGCAGAATCATGGTTTTTTAGTCTATGATACGACTGCATTGTATTTGGAATAGACAGATGCGGAGAAAATTTGGGCATGTGTGTTTTGTCAGTCTAATGAGTTCAGTCAATAAGGTTCGGTTGTGTTTCTTTATTAGTCTCCGGAGTGTATTAAAAGACGTGTGTTAGCGAAGACATGGTGCTAATTGTCGTTAACTTTTTTTACGATTTTGTAAAACACGGTCGTGAAATTTATGTTGGAAAAGGAATAAGGTGAAGAGAAATGTGTGTTTCATTTGAATCGTATTATTTTTTGTATTTCACTTTTTCTGCTACGTTCTACTTTCTTTTACAATGATGAGGATGTGTTTTAAATATTTTTTTCTCTTTTAACATGTTTTTATTAGTTGTACTTCTATAATAAAAAACACGTTAAGCGATGAAAGCAGTTAATAATTTTGAAGAAATATATATATGATTTTTATTAATAATATTTATAACCAAAAATGACACACACTCTTTATGTTCCCAAAGGAAGCACAATTAAATCGCGTATATATCTGCGAAATTATAGTTGTCATAAATTCTCGACAATAGAATGCGTTTTAAAACTGTTCCTCGTCGAAAAGACATAAACTCTACCTACATGGTAACATTTTTTGTCACATATGAAGACAAAAGAGTAAATCTATGCTCAAATAATTAATGCTTTACTATGGTTTTAGAATATGAGTCTAAGTACCAAGATCTGAAAGGAAATACTCGATGACTGAGCGTTCAGAAACTATAGGTAACAAAGCCACTTGATTATAAGACGCAGATCTAACTCTTTATCATTTCTTTAATTTGATGAATAAGACAAACGTCCCATTTAAAATTCACAAAAAAACAACAAAGTCACAACTTTAAAATCTCAAATAACTTCTACTTTTCACTATATTCAAATGAACATAAATTATACGCCCTCTTGAATAAAGCTCAGTCAATTTGGATAGTACTATTACAAAGCTATTTTCGACGTTCAGTAAATAGCGGTACAAATCGTAAGATGGCACTGCAAGGCACTAAATAGTTACTTGGGGATGCAACCCCCGAAAATACTGAGCTATTAACCGAGGCGAACTTTGACTTCAATTTGTCACTTGATATATTTAAAGATTGTCTGCGAGATTTTTGGTTTTGACTGTTCTTGTTTTAAATTTGTTAGTCTTGAAGTTGAATTGAGCTAGAATTTGGCATGTTTCGACTCTGCAACTTCTGTTGGTGATTAATGCCGTTAATTTAGATCAATGATGAAAAAATTTTGTTTAAATTAAACGTATCATTAGACACTGTTACCTCTAATTATCTACCTATAATATCGATAGCCAATAAATATTTCGGGCCCAGAAAAAAAATCTACTACAAATTTATTTTACTACTCCTACACCTGAACATCCGCTTTACATACATACATACATACATAACGTCACGCCTGTATCCCTTATGGGGTAGGCAGAACACCAGAGGTTACAAGACCATCTGATGTCACGTTTGACAAATTTGGAGGTATGATAAAGATGGAGATAGACTATTGTAGTGACAGGGGGTCAGCCTATCGACCACAAAAACGCCTTAAAAACCTCTGTCCCTTAACTGACTTTTACAGTATGCCCGGGAAGAGAAGCAGCTGGCACATTCTATGTTTTTCTTTCGCTCCCAGTCCATGCTGGAAGCAACATCCGCTTTATTGGAGTTATTATTAGTATTTAAAAAAAATTGCAAAATAAATTGGGAACCAAATAATCTTTACAAAATTACTCGTTGAACACCTTGCCCAAAATTATCTTTAGAAATTTTGACAACTACGACATAATATTCTGTGTCATTTTTACTAAATAAAATATTAAATTGAAAAGAGTAATGTTCACGGTACATACAGTCTCTGACCTGTCTAACTACTTTTTTGTTAGGTATGTGAAAGTATGAAGATAATATTGCCATTGAATTGCTTTCTGTTTATATCTAAACTATTGGTGCAGACTTGACTTGATTTCTTAGAAACGATACGATATGGATGAAACGAGTAGTCTATTGAATAACTTGAGAGGGAAAAATATTAAAATCCTTGCTGCGGTTTCTAATGTAAGTAAATGATTTGGAATTAACTGAACATGAGCTATTATTTGGACTAGCTATATGTTGTTTTAATAAATTTAATGAGATGTCAAAAATCTGACAGGTCACCTATGAACATTACTCTTTAAGATTCATATTGTTTAATTTGTTGTTATAGGTAGAAATTGATGTCAAATAGATAGGTATTTTTTATTTCGTTAAAAAAATATTTCTAAGGTAAAAATACCGATATTGTCTTAAGATTTCATGATTTATTGTTCTAAGTAACTATGTTAAAGCACTGAAAACTTAATAGGGTACAAGTTACAATAGGTACCTCAAGTAGGTACAATTATGAGCGATTTTTTTTTAAATCTTTATTTAAAAAGCTATACACTTAAGACAGCTTTTAAAAAAAAAATTGACAATAGAACAAAATTATCTAGACATCATTTGTTAATTAAACCCATTTAAATACACCGCGAATGTAGATAAAATACCAAGCAAGCTTTAGAAAACATTTGAACTCACCAAAATTGACGCATAATAATCCAAATAACAAAGTTATGATGGTAAACGTAGCCATGATGGTATTCTACCACATGTCGATAGTTTTGATCCTGGGCTCCTATCGACTTTTGATCACGTTTCTACCATTGCGATTTTGGATCATCTGTAACAAAAAAAGGTTTATATTAATAAAGGTATAGGCTTGTTTTGGCTGAGACGAACGGAACCCTTTCAATATATTTTTTAACCCTATTTTAAAAAATTTAAAATTCTTCCCCTACCTTGTCTATATATAGCAGAGATATGTACATTTGTAAGAAATAATAAGATTTTTTTCACAAGCCAGCATGACATAAACCAGGTAGTGAGGAATACTCGCAAAAATAAATTAATTATTCCAAATTGTAAATTAACTCTTTTTCAAAAAAATGCTTTTTACATGTGTATAAAAATATATAATAAATTACCACACATTATGAGAGACCTACCAAATTTTCAAAATAAATTTAAGAACGAATTGTTGAAATGGTTACATGAGATGAATTTTTACTCTGTCTCAGAATTTTTAGGCTATAAAATGTGAGATTACTAATTACTTATTATTTAACTTATATTATTAACATGACATCTCAAAATAACAATTAATTATAGAATATTATTACTTTATAATGGACCATTAATTACTATTTATCTCGATTTGACATGATTATTATTCATTTTAAAAATATGTTTAGAATATTGACATTTTATGTATTACTTAGTTTAAGAAAAATTTTGCACACCTACTTAAAAGGGATAGATACAGTTGATTCTTAATGTTAACACTACACTAAAACCTGTAACAAACACTGTATTTTTGGCAAATAAATGATTATTATTATTATTATTTATTTAAAACATTATGTGTACTCGGTGCTAGGTACGCACCGGCATAAAAGTACACACGGGCCTAAACCAAGTGTGCACCTTGAGTAGTTAGGTATTATTATTATTAATATTTGATGAAAGGTAAAAATAATAATGAGTGACTGTGTAAATAATAAGTTTATAATAAAAATTCAGCCAGTAGACGTCCACTGCTGGACATAGGCCTCCCCCAAGGTTTTCCACGTCGCTCGGTCCCGCGCCGCCCTCATCTTACTGGCGACTTTGACCAGGTCGTCGGTCCATCTTGCGAGGGCCTGCCTAAGCTACGTCTCCTAGTACATGGCCGCCACTCGAGAACTTTTCTGCCCCAACGGCCTCCTATTCTGCGAGCTATGTGCCCTGCCTATTGCCACTTCAGCTCTGCAATCCTTCTGGCTATGTCGGTGACTTTGGTTCGCCTGCGAATCTCCTCATTCCTGATTCGATCCCGCAGGGAAACGCATAGCCCTTCCCATTGCCCGCTGAGTGTCTTTAGCTTGTTGATAAGGCTCATAGTTAGCAACCACATTCTATTATAAAATAATAGAATTAAATGAAATGATAGATAGCTCATGGATCTGAGTAACCGCCGCGGACACAAGTTGAGCACTAAACTAAAAAAGCCCGAGTCAAGTAAAATGCAAGCTCGGCGTAAATGTACAAATGCACAGCTGGCCCGTACAGTTGTAATCAATCTCTAGCGAGCAATTTGTAAGTTTTTCTACATTATTGGAAAAGACATGGAAACGTCGAGTTCAAATGTACAGAATGCTGCAAATCAAGCTTTTAATAAATCTGAACTCTATGCGCTCGACATTAAGCTAAATAGTGGTCGGCGAAATTTAACAGTTTTGTAACGATTAATTAACTGCCTTCGTTACGATATAATTAAACACGATACAACGAATGCAGAGCATTAATAAAACCGACTTCTCGTCAAAACTTTGGCTGAGTTATAATGTCATCCACGTAAACATTCTACGAAATCATACATATTTTTTCCAAATTTTGAAATTTACAATAAAGTACTCAACCGATTTCGATGAAATTTATATGGGACCTACTATGAAGTATCTTCTATCATATGAAACACATATGAAAAAAAACATAATTCATAATCGATTCAAATTGTCCGAAATATCGTGTAACGAAGATACGAATAAAACATACAGATGAATTGAGAACCTCCTCCTTTTTTGGAAGTCGGTTGAAAATCATATCAATAATATATTTTTATTACATAAAACAGATCAAATAAAATACTTTTTAACCGGATTTATTCTTTGCAGACCCCGTGGTCACGAGCGACTGAGGTGTCAAGCGTCGGATTGATAGATAGAAAAAGTTATACATCATCATCTCCATCTGTTTCTCAGTCTTCGAGCGTAGCGTTCTGTATTGACACAAAACGAGCTGACAGTATCTTGAGTTTCAGGTCGTGCAGCTTGCTGGATGTTAGATTTAATGTTTTTCAGGATAGGGTCCCATATCGGTGACAGTTTCCAACCATCTTCTCTATTGAAATTAGGGTGATTTTTTTATTTCAATCGCTTCTCTGATCATTTAAAAAACGTAAATATACGCGATAAAACCGGTTAAAAAGTGTTTCATTTAATAGTATGAATCGCGAAAACTTAAGACAATATTATAAAACAGATCGTGAAAATTTAAGGTTATATCAGTTTATTCTTCAAGAATACAAAAATAACATTCTAATTTCAGCACTTAGAAGAATATTTCTTTGATAATATTAATACAAATAAAGAAAACAAAGGTGTGGAATTTGATTTACAAACAATAATGGTGCTGAAATATATCTTCTGTAATCAACATGCTGGTAAGATACAATGGAGCAGAATATGTTTATTGAGATTATTTTTTTCGCACAGTGGATCAAATGAAAAGAACTTAAGAATTTGTAAACTGAAGAAATTGTAAGAACATTTTCCGTTAAACCTTAACAAGAATTTGATTGTCAATTTCGATTAGTTAGTGCCAAAGAGGCGGTAAAAACATATCCTGTCTTTTTACCAGAACCTTTTTACATCAAGTTAAAGTTTAATTGCTAAAAAGATATTTTTATCCGGTCACTATACGTATATTGGATTTAAAGCTCAACAATTTAAAAAAACAAAACATTACCATTACCAAATCAAATTCATTAAATTCTCTCATGTTATGGACACACTTAATTTTTCATCTATACTATTCAAACATTTAAATTAAATTAATTCAAACTAAAATATTACAAATTGATTAATAATTGTTATGTCTACAATATTGTAAACAACTTCAACTTGAATATAAAAGCTTCTATAAACACATTTTAAGTTGACATTTTAAGCATACAGCTCATCAGTCTACCATCAACAGAACTTAAATTTGTCAACGGAGCTTTTTTGAAGAAATAAACTTGTCTTTTATTCACGATGTTTATTTTTATTAGTTAATTTGTTAAGAACGACGTTTTAACACGAATCCGTGTAGTCATTTTTTAACTTTCAATCTTTTTGACTTTTGAACACTATCTATGAAAGTCTTTATAATTTTTTGATTGATGAATTTGACCTTAATAAAAAACTGAAATTTTATTGCAAAATGTACCTAATTCTGGTAAAACTTAAGGACAGTGACAAGCATTGTTTTAAACATTAGTAATTTATAGATACCGAATAAGCTACGCAAAAGTATTTTGGTACTAAGAGTACTATTGAACCATACGCACACACAAATATATTAATAATCTTTGATTTACAGAATTCTAAAGCATTTAAATAATGTTACTTAAAATTTTAGCCACGAAGAACTTAGTTTGTAAATACTTCGGATAATACCTAACTGATTTATTAAAACTGACATATCCTTTCCAAAATAAATATTGACGTGCTTGATTGTTTACAAATAAAATATTTAGTATTAAATATATACCTAAACTTTAAAGTGTGCTCTATTCTCATGAGCATAAAAGTGAGTTTTGTAACTTTACATGTTGTTCTACTAAACCCTTAAACGAATGATTGGTTCTATAAGTGTTTGACCCTGATTTGGTGTTTGGTCTGTTTAAAATTAGTTTATCCATACAAAAGGGTACTTGATACACATTTCCGGTATATTAGCGGTAGAAGTGGATTGTTTCGACGCCTACGTGGACCAATATTTATGATTTACAGTGTTTCAATGAAGTGCTGTTGAACGATTTAGTTAAAGGAGATGAATTGAATAATTGATTATCGTTGATCAAAACAAATGGAAGTTTTCTTTTGATATTAATTGCCTTTATTTTCAAGCAAGTAAGGTAAATAAAGATAAAATCAAGTAAGTGTGAAGTTTGAGTGATATTTTCATTATTTTATTTTCTTACTACACGTTTAGTATAGTTGGAAACAAATGTTGTTTAAAACGATATAAAGTTGTCACCAAATTTAATTTGAACTAGTACTCGTATCTTTATTATGTGACTTTTCGATTATTCAAATATTTTTTCTTCTAAAAAAACTATTTTTTATCAAGAAAACTTTGTCTTATCTCTTTCATAACTTACCATCTTTTATCAATATTACAGCGCATTTTATTACCAAAATAATAGCAGTAACAGTTCCCAGAGATAAACCAAAGTAAACCACATGTTTTAAATATAGGGCAGGCTATAAATAAAAGATTATGAGTCACCCAATAAATGATAAAAATATTTCGTGATAAGAGATATTTATTTGCTATTTTTACGATATTTTTGTGTCGTAAAGGGAACTTGCCGCACAATATGGGATAATAAAACATTTTGTGACTTACTTGTACAGTCAGGGCTAGAAATTACCTGATAGGTGTGCATAATGTTACGTGAATCTTTAAATCTATGCTTCGTATGGTACTAGCAGCCATGGATAAGCGTAAAAATATAGTTAATATAAGTAACCTCCGCTGATCCAGTGATAAATGTCATCTATAATTTCATACAATTTACAAACCCATGTATCTTGTTCTTTATTGCCACTTACTAAAGTGTTTTTTTAAAGCATATTAGAATACCGCAGCGTCTGAAGACAAAGGTTTTTGACCAGTGTGTGTTGCCAGTGATGACAATGGCACTGAAAAGTGTTCGCTAATTGTGGTCCTTATAAATAGGCTTAAAGTCGCTCAGCGGGAAATGGAAAGGGCCATGTTCGGTGTTTCCTGGGGGATAGAATCAGAAATGAAGTGATTTGCAGGCGAACCAAAGTCACCGACATAGCCAGAACGATTGCAAAGCTGAAATTGCAATGGACAGGGCACATATCTCGCAGCACAGATGGCCATTGGGGCAGAAAGGTTCTCGAGTGGCGACCACGTGCTAGGAGACGCAGCATAGGTAAGCAAGGTGGACCGACGATCTGGACAAGTTAGCCGGTAAACGCTAGATGAGGGCGGCGCGTCGCGGTATCAAACGGCGTGGAGAAGCTTGGGGGAGTCTATATCCAGCAGTGGACGTCTACAGGCTGCTGATGATAACATTGAAATTGAATATGATGCTTTGATAGAGTTAACAATTTTAGAGTTTGTTTCTAACAAAATAAGCACCGCATAATGAGGTTTTCAAAAGTAACCTTTTGAAATTTACATGCAGATTGTATTACTTTAAATTATCTGGATCTATACACATCGCAAAACAAAATCTCTGCCGCTTTTGCCTGAAGTCATTTTTGTTTGGCCTTATGAACGTGATAAATCCAGGATATATTTATTGGATTGAAAATACGCGGTGATTCACAAAGAAACTATCTTTATGAATCATACAGATTGGCTGAAATAAGAAGATAGTTTGAGTGTGAATTATCATGCCATATTTTGCTCTCTGATGTCTGGCTAGATTATTCAATAAATCACTTTTATTTAACACGATTTTATCCCATTTATATATAATATTGTACATTTTGACAATAACTTTCTGTTTCTTTATCGATACCGTGATTATGAATGTCTAAAAATTTACATATTTGCGGTAAGAATGCATTTTAATTAATACAATTATTAAAAGGCCTTCTCATACCGACTATACAATCTAGTCAGTTCGTTTAATGTCTTATATTGTCGCATAAATTTGCAAAATTATACATACACTAAATAAGTAAATATAAAAATCTAATATTGTCTTAAATTTTCGCGATTCATACTATTAAATAAAACACTTTTTAACCGGATTTATCTTTTGTCTAAGACACCGAAACGTCGAGTCAAAATTTAAAATGTAAATATACGCGATAAATCCGGTGTTAAAAAGTGTTTTATTTAAAAAAATCTAAATTTTAGAGCGCCGGTTTTAAAATTGAATACTCATAAACGTTGAACATAAAATTTTTTAGTGCAAGATAGATTATTTACTTGATTTTAATAGAAGAAATCTCCTTAAGTTCTAGCATTACACTTATTATTTTAAATATATGTTGCTTTCATGCTGGACTGGGAGCGAAAGAAAAACATAGAATGTACCAGCTGCTTCTCTTCCCGGGCATACTGTTAAAGTCAGTTAAGGGACAGAGGTTTTATTGACATTTTCGTGGGCGATAGGCTGACCCCCTGTCACTGCAATAGCCTCTTCCATCATTATAATACCTCATTTGTAAAACGTGACATCAGATCAGATGGTCTTATGACCTCTGGTGTTGTGCCTAACCCATAAGAGATACAGGCGTGAATTTATGTAAGTATGTATTATCGTATTATGTATTTATGTATTATTTTAATTATTGAAAATAGATGTTCTAAAATCTATTACTACGTATTCCATCAAAGCTTATATGAACTATTAATTCACATTCAAACAAATCCAGATTAATGCAATGGATTTTAATCAACTCATTCTAATAAGGCCCTAATATTAATTTAGAACATTATCATTTATCATTTGTGGAATAATTAATATCTTATATTACTGTTTGTTTGTATATTTCTAACTAAAGTTTATTATTCGTATTGATGATTTCAATATATTATTCATTGATGGAAAGCTGTTATTTTGAATAAAAGTAATGTTTTGGGAATTTTGCTATAGTATTTTCAATTTTGATTACCTTTATTCAAATTCAACCTAGAACTTTGATTTGTCTATTTGTTATAACTATATAGGTAGGTACTTAAATGTCAAAGGTTATAGAAGTATAATAATTGTTTTCATGAACGAGATTCTCATAATGTATTTTTTTTGATTATTTAAAGTTTAATAAGTATGAAGTAGCGTACATGTAGGCTAAGTCAAAATCCAAAACAGCATTTGTTTTAATTAGAATGTAAACAACAAAGGTTCATTGTTCTTAGTAACCCTTCAGGGCTTTACTTTTACAGTAAGGGTTTCTCACGACCCGCACATGTAACGAAAGGATAACCAAAACAAACGTAACCAAGGTTAAGTTTATAATTTATTGCCTCTTGAGAGATGACAGCTAGTAACCGAGAAATAAACAATTCCACATTAAACTATATTTCTATTTCGAAATATTTTTAGTTCAAAGAGTTTTTCGATTTATCGCATCAAAAGTTACTGTTTAAAGCAGCTAATAGTCGATTCGAGTTAACCCTGCTTAGTGTAAGAACTAAGAGATTCACCATGCTGGGGAACAGGTTATGTATAAAATCTGCATCTAAGTAATATTGTCTTAAATTTTCACGATTCATAATTTAAATAAAACTAATTTTTAACCGGATTAATCGCGTATAATTTATATTTTACTGAGTCGCTCGTGACCACGGGGTCTGCAAAGACACCGAAACGTCGAGTTAAAATGTAAAATATAAATTATACGCGATTAATCCGGTTAAAAAGTACCTAGTTTTATTTGCATCTAAGTATCTTCGCTTCACCAGTAACAGTAAGGCTAACTATGTGTTTCGGCAATAGTTGATAAGAAAAACGCAGGCGATAATTATTTTTCCTGAATGCACGATACAAAATAGTAGTAAACTCTTTAATTTTGGTGCTTAGCATTATATTTAATTTAGTATATAATATAGCATGTACAGTTTTTTAAGTGTAAACACTGTCACAAAAGGTCCTAAGTTTTAGCTTAATTTTCAAACTGATATCAGTTTTGCATCAAAATAACTGTCTAACTTTGATTATCTTATAATTCTTAGCTTTCATTTCCAACTTGTTATCTTTTAACGTGTTGTCAAAACGACAACTTAGGCACCACTTGAGACAACAATCATGCCTTACTAATGTGGCGTCACTTAAAACATAATAACTTAGAAATTGTTGACTTTCTACTTTCAAGTCTTGGCTTAAAAGATAACTTTTACAAACGGAGTAAGCCCGACACTTCATTCTGTTTATTTTTCACATACTCTCAGTCAACACAGGTATTAACATGTACATTTTGTACATACGAACCTTTAATATCATTCTTTATCATTTTTTCTATTATCATCTAAGTCATATCTTAGAAATTGTGATTACAACGACTGTACCATGTTAGTATGCGTGTGAAGAAACTGCGTTGACGTTTATGTATGTAACCCTAACGTTTTTTAGCTCCGGGTGCTACAAAAATAAATGAAAACATATTTTTTTGAATAATGTTTGTTTTGACACTGCTACCTTATTTATGATACAACACTAGAAGCAAGTATCAACAGTTGGTAGACCCACTCAAAGCGGGATTGATAGCTCGAGGCCGAAACGTTGCTCCCATTTTAAAATTGATTAATTATGAGTTACATACACAACCAATTTGGAATTGAAGTAACGTATCATATGTCAACAAGAACCATTATATTTTTTTATAACCAACAACGTCTTGTTGATGACTTGTAAATTAGAGCTGTCTAGACATAAACTAACCTTATGAACGTTTAAAAAAAACTAGGTACTCCGATTAAAGTTCTGCGCAGAGTTTGAGTTGTTATTTTTTGAAATTGCGTCGGTGCGTTCTATTGTGGAATTGTGCAAGTTTTTGCCGAAACTTTTGTCACAGACAGACAAAACATTGGCTGACAATAGTATATTTTTGTTCATGCGGTCTCTTCTGACAGTTGGTGTGATGTATTGGACCGGGCTACGGGATTATTTTTACCCATTTCACGATGCTTGCAAAGATCTATTGTGAAGAGCGGAAGCGGCTTTGTAAAGGGACTAAGAGATTATATTTGGACCCAATATCTTTATGAATTAGATGTATTTAAGATTAGGTTTTGTATTAAGATGTGAATTAGAAGTACAGAATAATTTACGTTTTGGAGAAATACCTTTTTTGATGTACCTACTAATCAAAATGTAGATTGTTAAATTTATTTTATAATGATAAAAGAAAAGTTACACACTATCTTTTTCTTTTGTATTTTAGTGCACATGAAAAATCTTTTTAAAACCATTAGCGAAATGGAGAAAGGCCCAGCATGTCTACCTCATGAGATTACTGAGTCTTCACATTTTTAATTTATTTCCCGGTCGCTTTATTACTTTGATGAGACCCTCTATTCTGTATTATAAAAAAAAACTCAAACGAGCTTATCAAGGCGCGAGACCATGTTTATTAAAGATAAGCCGTGACTTTTTTCCACATAATGGTCATATAGTCATAACTGTCTGCGACATTCACGCTTGCACTTGCGATTACAAAACATAATTATCAAAATATACTTACTTAATTTTTATTTTAATATTTTATATTAAAGATCATCATCGTCAGCCCGAAGATGCCTGCTTCTGTACCAATAATATTTGACAACCAAATATTATTAGGACGTTGTGGCGCTAGGGCCACGCATTCAACTTTAAATGCCAGTAATAGTTTTTTTTTTGTTTTTCCGCCAAGGAAAGTTTGCCAGTAATAGTTGGTTTGATCGATACATATTGAAATGATTAGCATGCATGAACATATTAAGTGTGTAGATTGGGCTGGATCAGTGTATTCCACCACTTTGGCGATGGGGTAAACCTATTTGCCTCAGACGCCAGTGGTTTCAGGTTAAATTCCCGCCCGGAACAAGAAAAAAAGTTCCGGGTCTGGGTGTTTTTCGATATAATCTAGGTTATATTATTTATATTCAGGGGAGACCTGAAGCGACATGGTATCTCATAACACAAGCTTCGCTTATTTCGAGGCCATGTAGTTGGTGTTGGGATTTTATTATTTATTTATGTATTTCCAAAAATCTTTTATGGCAGAATCTATTTAACTACTTTGAGGACGAATGTCGCTGCGTGAATTAAAACTAAGCGTCCTGTAAGTAAAGTGTAAGTAAATGTTCAAATGAATAATGATGTCTTGTTAAAAAAGTATGTTTCTACATACATACATACATAACGTCACGCCTGTATCCCTTATGGGGTAGGCAGAACACCAGAGGTTACAAGACCATCTGATGTCACGTTTGACAAATTTGGAGTTATTATAAAGATGCTGAGAGACTATTGTAGTGACAGGGGGTCAGCCTATCGCCCACAAAAACGCCTTTAAAACCTCTGTCCCTTAACTGACTTTTACAGTATGCCCGGGAAGAGAAGCAGCTGGCACATTCTACGTTTTTCTTTCGCTCCCAGTCCAGCATAAAGTATGTTTGTGAATATCACAATTATTTCTTGTGATATTCACAATTGCTATATTGTGAAGCTTTTGTTAATACAAAGTAAATTTCCCTGTTCATTAAGACTGACAAGCGGGTAAATATCAAATTAACAGTGTTAATAAGTCACCCGTAAGATTGATACTCACTGAGACGAACATTCATGAACATAGACGTTTACATTGTATGTAATCAAAATAACAGCAAATAAATTAATGTACCGCGCTTTGAAATCTGAAGCTAAACATTTGCATGATTTTTTTGCTCTTACATACCTAACATACGTTGAAATTGAGTTATCATCAGAAAAACTTACCAACTTACTTCTAAAACCTCAAATTAAAAAAAATACTTCAATACAGTTCAGAAATAGAAAAAAGTCAGTAAACTTAACACAAAGTTAAAATTTCCACAAAAAATGTTGCATCAACTCTTAGCACCTCGAATTTAACGTAACAATAAAATACACAGTAAAACGACTCAAAGGAGCTCCGCTGTTATATCTGTGATCCATTATTATGACACTTAGAGCATTCACAATGGAATTACATTCCGTGATGCTTTTATTATCCTGAACCGAATTTTCTTTGAAGGTTTTTTCGAAAAAAAAAAAAATAATCCAGCCTGTAAAGCCGGTTTAAGGTTAATGTTGGACTTCATTTTGCTGGATAAATAATTATTTGTCATCGCGAAGAATTGCTGCCTTTTTCTATAAACTGTGTATTATGGTAAATATGATGTACAGTCAAGTCTAGACTACCCAGGCCTCCTTTTCAAAATATGTCTCGATTTGCTTATCATACCATCAAGTTAAAAGTTAAATGGGTTCAGTTACTTATTCATATATTTTTTCTTCGCTAACTTGCGTTAATGGTGAAATTAAAGTAGTCTCCCTCCGCACTGATACGTAAACTAAATAATCAACGAATGCAGAGCATTAAAAAACCGACTTCACGTCAAAACTTTGGCTGAGTTGAGAATGTCATCAACGTAAACATTCTCCGAAATCATACATATTTTTTCAAAAGTTTGAAATTTTCAATGAAGTTCCTGACCGATTTCGGTGAAATTTATATGGGACCAACTATGAAGTATTCTCTATCATATGAAATAACAATTTGCAAAATCAATTCATAACTATCCGAAATATCGTATAACAAAGATACAAAAAATAACATACAGACGAATTGAGAACCTCGTCCTTTTTTGGAAGTCGATTGAAAATTAATACATCTGAAAACAAAGTTGGATATTATTGATACCTCGAAAAACCTAAAATAGAAAGGTGTGTAGGAAGAAGTGTTTTATTATTTACTTCTATTGAACGTCAGAACACTTTGTTTTTACTAGGTTTATTTGGACGACGCTTCCAAAAAATATTTACGAAATATCAATATCTTTTTGACATTTATTTGTATACATGTGCCTTTTACTTATTAATTACTTATATTTTTATAATATACAATTATAATATACGTAGGTATGTACAAGCAGACTAGCAAACTACGCTTTAAATTCATTAAAAAAAAGTCGTAAAGTTTCAAACATGCAGCACATGTCAAAAATATTGAATAGAAAACAAGTTTGGTTTATGTTATGGACAGATCCAGCGCGCCATCAAACTTTGTATCGTAGGAAAAATTTATGATTTCATATATTGAAACGAAGTCTGTAGTTGCGACATATGAAAAAGTACTCGTAAACTTATTGAAAAGCTTTTTTTTTCGCTCATTGCAATGCTTTCGTGTTTTTTAGTAACGTTAACGACGTTATGACAGACTATTTTAAAGCTTTCAAAGTTAGGTCTTGCACTGTGGTGCTGTTTTCATACCGGCTTAATTTTTTTTTATTTATCACTAAACTCGCGTTCGGCCTTAACCTGATGGTAATGACGTGGTAAAGCCAGTAAACGGGTTTAAAAAGGATCCATCTCATACATACATAATAATATACATAGCTAACTTCATGCCTGTAGGTATCCCTAAAGGGGTAGGCAGAACAACAGAGGCTTTATAAAACCATCTGATGTCACCTTTGACAAATATGAAGATATAACAATGATGGAGAGAAGCTATTGCATTGAGTCAGGCTATCGCCCACAAAAAAGCCTCCAATAAAACCTCTGTCCCTTTACTGACTTTTGAAGTATACCCAGGAAGCGAAGGAGCTGGCACATTCTATGTTTATTCTATGTAATGACGTTTGAATTAAAACGTTTGGCCTTATTACCTGGTAATGACAGCACGCGGGTTTCAAAAGGACCTATCTCTTCATAAAATATTGCCAGAATACATCATTGCATGATATTTAGTGATATTTAGCAGCAGAATTTATATGAAGGGTATTATTCATATTAGGTATACATAATAGGTACACGGCAGAAATGTATAGTTGGTAATACGAACGTTTCTATATATTTATTAATCCTCTTGATATTATAATTGTGAAAGTAAGGACGAATATAGGTCAGCAGCAGAATATAGGTAGGTAGCCAACAAAGTAAATATAACTAAGTAATTTATAACTCTTCTTGCGCGATTTAATCGACTTACAGCGACATCTATCGAATAAAAGCAATCTAAAATTTTGTATACCTATTATAAATGTGAAAGTTTGGAAGGATGGATACATGCATGTCTGGATGTTTGTTACTCTATCACGGCAAAACGGCTTAATGGATTTGGATGAAATTTGGCATTGTGATAGTTTACAGTCTGGAATAGCGAATAGGCTACTTTTTATCTCGACCTTCCCGCGGGATTTTAAAGGCGCGGGTAAAACCACGCGAAACAGCTAGTATTCAAATAATAATGAGCGACGTAGCATGCACTCATCGTGTTCTTATATTTTTCATATATTATATTAACTAGATCAGAAACTCTATTATTTGACTATTACCCATTAATAGATATGATAACATATTATTGATAAAGCGTTATATTAGTTAAAAGGAATATGAAAATTCAAACTTAAAATAACATCTCTAGGTCCTACCACCAAGCAATGGCCACTTAGATCAGTTGGCTAAATCTTACTAATATTATAAATGTGAAAGTTTGGAAGGATGGATTTATAGATGTTTGTTCTGCAATCACGGCAAAACGGATTTTGATGAAATTAGGCATAGTGATAGTGTAACGCATAGGCTACATGTCATCCCAATATTCCTGCGGGGTTCGAAATTGCGCGAGTGAAACCGCGCGGCACAGCAATATTCCATTGATTTTGTTAGAAAAGGTGAGTAAAAGACTTTGAGTAAAAGTAGCATAAATATCGAAACAACTATCATAACTTGTTCTTTTAGAACACTATTATTGTTAGTTCGTTATTATCGACCAAGATCTCAAAGGTTATCGTAGGTTATCTTAGAATAAATAAGACAGTTATTGAATTTTCTACAATGAAATTATCTATGTGTATGACAATACAAATAGATCGCATCAATACACGTACAAAATAAGCCTGTGTTTTACTAGATAAGCTTGGCTAATTAATTAATTTCAAATAATTAACCGTCTTTGGAATGTTATCGGAAAGATGTGTCCTTGTTTTAATAGAATATAAAGTACTGGCTGACCCGGCAAACGTTGTTATGCCTATGCCATATAAATAATAGAAAAAAAATAGATGTTGGCCGATTCTCATAGATACCGGATAAGCATAAAAAAATTCATCAAAATCGGTCAAGCCGTTTCGGAGGAGTATGGCAACGAAAACTGTGACACGAGAATTTTATATATTAGATTTTGAGTACAAACGGAACTAGCTGTTGTATATACTTTCAATAACTAATTCATAATGTTACATTGTATTTCAGCATAATATCAATAACATAAAGGTCTAATTTTTTTTTAAGTTTTAACGATTGTAATGAAACTTATATGGGACTGTTTCTGGGGTTTATTTATGAAATGGAACTTAAATCATCAACATTCATTAATGACAAGTAATTTAGATCAGATACACTCGTACAATGAATTCCGTTGGAATATAGAGATAAAAGGCAGTCTATGTGCTATTCCAGACTGTACACTATTACTCTGCAAATTTTATTAAAAACCGTTAAACTCAACAAAAATCCATCCATATAGCCATCCATCCAAACTTTTATAATATTTGTAAGTTACATAGAATATAAGTATGAAATCATCGCGTAACAAACGTACAAAAAAAACATCTATCTACTTGAGAACCTTCTCCTATTTACCTTCTCCCCGGCTAAAAGTAAGCATTTCGTTACTGTTATGCCCAGGCTCAGGATTATTACTAACCTAAAAGTTATGTGGACCCAGAGCAGCTGTACACGAATAAATTTCTTAACCGTCAATAAAATGAAAAAAAAATATGAGCCGTGCGGCGCGACACCCAAAGTGTCAAATTTTCCAAGTCATTAAACTACGCTTTTGATATTCAAATCGAAGTTTTTTTTCTCGGTGATTAATCTTTTAGCAAATGGCCTTTAATAGCCCTTAATTGCTTTTATTGGAAACACTTCGAATTTTGCAAAAAAGACTCATATTTAACGAGGTCTTAATAACAGATTTCAGTGTGAACTGCTTTAATGAAAAAAGAAACTGGATGGATAGCCTACGACATCGCGATTAAGAGTTTTATGAGTTTAAATATATCTTCCACGAAAGGCGTGTCTTTGATCTTAGAACAGCATGTTTTGTGGTTGATTCATCCCAGACTTCTATTTTTGGCGCAAACTAAACGTTTGCAACGCGGTAGATGCTATCTCTACTAACCAGTATCAAACGCGCACGTTGCACAATATTTGACCACATGTAGCAAGTATTGAACCACGCGTACTATCATAATATTGACCCTCTTATCCGCATAGAGGCTGCACTGTGGTATTTTAATACACACAAGTGTTCATTTTTATTTGCTTACCCCATTAGCCAGTACTTAAAGCGTGGCCACACGACATTAGAATGTGTATTTAACTGCGGTCTTCGTTTAAATTAACACGGAATTTCACCTTATCAAGCACCCATTTTAAGCAATTACAGTCAAAGCCGACCTAATATTTTTCCTGCTTTTTGCGTCAATGATGCTCTAAATCAGCTCGTTAGCTTTTTTATTTTTGACCATTTTTTGTTAAAAGGGTAAGTTTATAACGTAAAGGGTGGCCATGTAACAATTATGGTGCCGTTAATAAAAAAATGTCACCGTCCCGGCCGCTTCAAGTAAGAATCCAAAAAAAGTTATCGCGTGGGTTGGAAGTCAAAAAATGTTTATCACCACTCGACGCCATGTTGATTTATGCTTCCACCCCGATCAGAGAAATGAATGAGATATATAATTGGTCATTTATTCCCAAAGATAACCCTCGGTCACTGGATTTCGGGGACAGTTTTTGTGAGGTTTCTGAAGTAGCATAGATAAAAGTGTAACGTTAAAAATAAACGTATGTATCGAAAATTAATTTAAACCATGAGATAAAACAATGAAAAATACGGTCTTAAATTTTATTCTAACGTGGAATTTATTACTCCTAATTGCTACCAAGAACACGATATCTCATGCATTATGGATTATACCCGAAACATATGACGGGTTTAAGACAAAAGACTTAAGAGGTGGATTGAAAAAGTGGCTAATGACGGCTTACACTTTCCCGGGGCCCACCCGAGACGTAAAAATTAAAGGGTTATCGTAAATTATGCTTAATTGAAGACCCCCGAAATACCGATTGAATTTCAAAAGCTTTGATTGATAGCTTTCCGAAAGTTTAGTATTTCGAATATTTAATGGCTGTGGATAGAAAAATGCAGCGTTTATTACTAATTAACATAATCTTTACTGATATAAACATATAATTAAACCTTAACTTGAATATAACTAAAACATTTTGACATATAAAAATTTACATTGGTTACACAACTTTTGTATCGATTTGTTAATATTTTCCGAAAGCTTGGCAAAGCTCACTGCAACCGGAAACACAATTTCCCAACTAAATGGACACCTAATATTTATGACGAGGCTAATTACAAGGCATTTGCCTTTTGGTGTTTGTTTTCGCCTAAATGTAGCAATATTAAATTTGAATAATAATTACAGCCTGAAGCTCGTGCTATAAATTACAATCAAGACGTTGAGTTTGTTTAAGACTTTCATATTTGATAACATCACACTTTTCCATATTTATATTAACATAATCGCGGTTTCATAATTTGAATCTTTCTGCACCCTACTGCGAAATATGATATGCATTTACTTCATAAATTTAACATTATAGAGACTCTAATTCATACTGAAGCTGTTTGAACATTAACAATAAGTTTCATTGTTTCCAAAACTCTATTCAATATAATAGACCTCTGTTCACCCATGCCTCTTTTAATTCCTTCCAAATCTAACATACAAGTATACAAAATTCTTTGGGAGTTTAGCTACAACACACGCCCTTATGGCATTCTTTGCTATACAAAAAATCTTAATGATTCTTTCTCTTAAAGCTCTTTCATCAACAATCAACCATTGTTTACTCAATAGCTAAACAAACTTGGAAACTATTATGAAGCTTTTGTTTTTACCTTGATAACGTTATTGAAACGTTGAAAGAAACAATATTTGTTTAAACGGGTCATTTTAATTTAGAACTATTGTAATAAGGAAACAAATTGTACGTGTAAGTTTGCAAAACATTCTTGATTCTAATTATAAAAGCACGAGCGAAAGGTTTTTGTTTATACGTCGTTGGCAACGTTCGATAATACGTCAAATAAATTAATTTATAAACCTCTAGGTTCTTAACTCTAAATCAATAACAAGTGTTGATTGGTTAGACCTATAAATTACCTTCATTATTTTGGCAAAGGTGATATTATTGCTTTTATAACTGTGTTTTATTGGCAACATGGCATTTGATTGACAACTTAATCTTCAACCCTGATTAAGTTAAGAACAAAACTTAGTCAATTATTACGAGTTCAAAAATGAAGTTTAGTAATATTATTCCTGTTTCGTAAATAAAATAAATAAAGTCTCTGCCGTTACTACTTCTGACGACCAGTTCCGAAATGAATTAAGAAGATCTGGACAATGTCAGAGCTGCAAATAGGTAAGTTATCGGATGTGGGTGGAAAAGAGACAGTTAATTCTAATTACGGCCGTATTGTGTGGCAGACTTTTATTGCTATCTCATTGGTGCGCTCATTACCGCGGCCAAGTAATTGTGTCCCATTGTGTCCCTACGCTTGGTCTCCATTTTTCTGCGAACCGTGTGAATTAGGGCGAGGGGACAGATGATCGCCTAAATTTATGCTGAATTTCCTATTCTAGCTAACTTTATCCAATCAATAAGCATTCGTTTATATTTATTTATAGGTACGTCTTCTCTAGGGGATGTTGCTAAAAGGATAACAAGATAAATAGCTGACATTATGTGTCTATTTTCAGAGAAACACACGTTGGCCTTTTAGACAACCACTGATGGACTCTAAAGTTTCATCGCGGGCTGTCGGAACGATTAGCGCTCTGACAGCTAATTTATATACTCAACTTACTATTCTATTCCTGGAAATATCTCCGTAGACATATTAAGATTTAGAGAGGGCAAGGAAAAGGTCGGAGAAAACGAATTGCTTTCATTTCCGCGGACATAAATAAAATAAACATGCAAATTTTGGAAATAAAATATGTATAGCGGAATACATTATATTTTTTTGCACAAAATACATTAGTTTTGCACAATACCGGAGCTTTTTCTAACAAACAATATCATTATCAAGCATAGCAGTGGCAGCTGCGCGCGCTCACACCTCATTGCCTTTTCCATGACATTGCGCGATGCCATAAAAGATATCCAAGTTATGTAATAATATCAGAGAAACTATCAATTTTGATTTATTATTTAATAAAATAATAGCCGTTTCAATTTTGTGAATCGAATAAATTATGCTAATTCTGTAAGCTTCGTTTAAAATGTAGGCGATTCATTTCAAACTTCACATAAAACTGAACAATGCTCAATAAATTATGGAAAGTAGTTAAATATTAGACATCATTTAAAATTTGTCAGTTCTATAAATTGTGAAGTCTATAAGACGATACACATTGTCTCGTGATGTAACTTTGTAGGCGTTGCTTCCGAAACTCCTTTGCCGCTAAATCTGGTAACAATTTTCGGAATGGACTCGTTTGACAAATAATTGAGAGCAAACTGTTCAACAATCCACCCATTTAACGGCCTTGTTAGACTGTTAAATATTTAGCGTTCCACGGGATAAAAGCAACTTCCAATGAAATGTAAAATATCTTTATTAGTCCATCTAAAGTTTAGAAAGCATTTCTCTGTTAAGAATATCCTGGAAATATTTTTATTGGAGGGTTAAGGAATTTTAAATGTTACCCTTTATTTTTAAATGAATAAAAATTGTATTCTATTCTCAAATATGTTTAGAACCAATAAAAATGTACCTATTTGCTTATACACTTTACAAAGTAAGTTAATAATAGTATTTAAAATTTGTTTGATTGAGTACCAGATGTTCCCATTTTTTTTTTTCAAATAAATTCTGAATAATATTATCTATTTAATTATTTTTTATTAATTTAATTATTTAAAAAGCATTTAGCTATAAATTATTTCATCAAATATGTCAGTATTTACATTATGTCGAATAATATAAGATTTTCCTTCATTTCTGCATGTACAAAAACAATTGTTAAAATGTCAGAGCATCCACATTAATAACGAAGTGACGACATTTTTAAATAGCGCATGACTTTACTACCCTGAGAACTATGCAGGGGAACGCACAACCCCCGTATCAGTCCCACATTAAATGCCTACAAATCTTTCGTTAACAATCAAAAAGATATCTAGCAAGACAAATCAAAATGCTATTAGAAACGCCCTTTCAATAAACAATTTGTACAGCTCAAGAAATTTCTCAGACAAATGATAAATGCATTAGTAACGCGCTTAAATATCCGCATAAATTCGAATATTCCGGAAGTCTCAACAATAAATGCGGGATCCAGAGAAGAATCACCATTTTTTCCGCACTACGCACAACAATAGAACATGGCTATACCTTTCCTGCAGGCCGCTTTTGTTTTATTAATTATCCAGAGGATGAAATAATTACGCCTAAATTCGAGACTTGATTACTACAATTTGTTCCCAAAATACAAGATGCGCTTTATGCTGTTCTAAAATAAAGGTTATCGTGGTACTTCGTTAAAATTTAATTGAAGAGTTTTACAAGACCCATTCCTGATGAGAGCGAATAAATGGATCGATATTTCACGTGCATTATAAACATAATATAGATGACCGTTATTCATTGTATCCGGTCACATGTTATCGGTCATACTTTGACAGTAGGTTCGGAAACGAATTCAATAGAACACAGAAAGTATATCTATAATTTCATGGCACCAAGACCATCAATCAGAGTACATTCGCAATAGCCTGATAATGTATCGCCAACAACCCAACATTTAATTGGTGATGGATTGCCTTGATCCTCTCACAAGGAATTCATAGCAGCTAAATATCACATTTCACGGAGATTTCTATTCGTATATTCGATGCGGATTTTATTATTTCAGGTTTACTTCTTACCCTCTTTTGGCTTCAATATGATGCGTAAAGTGACGGAAGAAATGAAGGGCGGTAATGGGAAAATCGTATTTTATTCGATTTTGATAGACACGCTGCTGATTTGATATAATTTAGACTTCATTCATTCAAAGATCTTCACAAAGTTTATTTTTATTTCCTACAAACTCTTGGGTGTTCTATGACTTTGACTACCATAAAGTTAACTTTATTTTTTAACTCCTGTTATCTTTGTACACAAAAAACAACTTCTGAAGAAGCATTCCTGTCATGTTTATATTTCGATAAGCTTCTTGTGATGGGAGTCAAAGTGTCAAGCTTGCTTAGTCACTGTGAATCTTAATAGAAATCGTAACGGTTTCGCATCGACAGTTGAAACTGTTTTAGCACACCTATTCTAGACAATTTCGTCGTTTGCATTGCAAATCTGGCTTCATTGTTTAACGTCTATGTTACTTATTAATTGATATTCATTATACATTTACCCTTCTGCATAATTTCAACTCCTCTACTTATATTTTTTAAAGGGCATACCAATTATTTATCGATAAGAATTGAATTTACTTTACGTCTACTGACGGTACTTTGTAACATTCGGAATTAAAATTCATTGTTTTTCTTATCCTCAAGAAAGATATGGTGAGGTCAGTAAATATCTCTGCTTTATCTTTGTTACAAGAATAGGCTTTTAAAGAAAAGGGAGCGACTGATAGCGAAGTTAGAAAATAATTAAGTGACCTTTAAGAATTGGGGATTCTTCAAGCGGGTGTTTCATTTCATTAATTTAACTTCATTTTATAGATGTGATATAGGTAAATACGTACATATCAACAATTTAAGTCAAACTTTGTAATATTGCTTGTTGCATAAATTGGGAAGTTTATAACCAGTATTTTATTATTTATATTTATTCTTTATCGTTCTACCGATTATGAGCATTTTTAAATTTACTTGAAGATTGAGTTAGCTAAGGCTTACCTTATTAAGTGGTATTTTATTAGTCTATGCAAAAATGCCACGTACAGATGACATAAATTTTTACACTTTGGAATAATATTATACATCTATTATAAGGTGAATGTTCGCGGACGTAAATATAGCTACGTTCCAAAGTTGACAATCTATGGAATGAATACTTATAATCTATTCAAAAATCACACACAACCTACTGCCAACCTACTGCAATATATTAGTAATAGTAGGCATAGATTAAATCAATGCTGCGTTCATTTTGCGAGGTTCACTATGCCTACACATTTCCGCCTCTCGTCCTAAGTGTCATTTTAGTGTAAATATGCGCATGTTTCACATTGTATGCTAAACGTGTATGTACCTACGCTGCGATGGGGATACATGACGGAGACGCATCCGTTATTCAGTAACCGATGACCTCCGGTATTATATTTAGGCGCCTTTTTAGTTATTGATGTTGATAGTGTCAGTGATGGGCTTCAGACGCTTTCATTGATACATATTCAATCTTTTTATTCGTATTTCTTGAGTTAAAAGAAAAATTATTTTGTGTAATCGAAATCAAAAATATAAATTATAATAACATAACTTTTACTTTTTTCTTTTTAAATACGACCGTAGCTTTCATAACAAATAATTGTATTTCTCTCTTTTGTCATGAAGTTACAACTAACTTAGTTATTAATTATTCAAAGAAGCAATAATTTAATGTTAAATACAAATACAAACACAAAATGCCTTTATTGCAATAAGTATGGTAAAGTAGGTACAAAGTTCTTATAATAAATGCAGTTCTACATACTTAGCTGTTTTACAGCATGCAACGTCTTAAAAGAGATCTAGTTAAAACATAATTAGTAAAATATTCTTTTTTTAATATTAAATAACAATGAATTAGATTGGGCCCAATTAAAATTTAAGTATAAAATGCCATTCTTTAATAATAAACTAAAATAAATTAAAATTACAATTAGAATCACATTTATTTTAAAGGTATCCTAAACTGCCATTTTAAAACACGATAAAAACTAAGTTTATAGTACATACATATCTTTCTTTTGAACATTCTTCTATCCTATTCTAAATTTATAGATACATCCATATTTATTTAAATTAGTACGCTGTGCACTGATGTAACTATTTTAAAATTTAGGTAGGTACTTTTTCCTTTAAAAGCTGTGCGCGGAACTTGTAACTTGAGAACCCAGGAAAGCTTGTTTACGCTTTTTTTATTGACTGCGTCAAGTTCATTCATAGTTCGCTAATTGACTGGATATTTGGATATCAAGAAGGAATATTGCGCTGAGTTTCCGTGGTAAAAGATTTTAATATCTGTAAATTTTGATTGATACGCTTAAAAATTCTTGTTTTATTTTGTATTATTGCTAATTGAGAATTTGTTGTATGTATAACTACGATGCACTAGAATAATATATAATTTTATTTATATAAAAATAGCTTTCAGGTCGAAATGCAATAAGCACTTTTGAAAGTGGAATTTAAATCTACAACTGTTACAAGCCTCGTCATTTTAAACAGTTCTTTTACGTATAATATAAGGCTATTACAATACTTAAACTATGTAACCGATTGAAACAGCTCCGTGGCGATGATGGGGTAACCAACACTGCCTCAGACGCCAGTATTCGTAGTTTCGATCCGCGCACAATTCCAATGTGTATATCAAAATGGCTTGCATTTTTTTTGTGTGTATTATGTATGAACGGTAGCTCGTCAGGCTACATTAGTTTTCATGTTACATTTTTACATTAGTGTAGAATTAACAAAATGAAATGCATATTATTGCTAATTGAGAATGTGTTCTTTTTTATTTCAAAGCCTGTGTTTAGAATAGGTATTGTACGGACCTAGAGAAGATATTTGCCGGTAGCTTAAATAATATTAATTAATAATAATTGTACAACAAGAAACGTTCCGCGGCAAAGATCACAAAACATTTACATCTGTCACCATGTTTTATTCTTATATTTATTATTTATTTATTTACTCTTTATTGCATACCATTACAACGTCAATGCTAAAAAAGGATTATATTATAATTGTATAACAGTCGGCGGTCTTATTGCTAGCTAGCGATTTCTTCCAGACAAACAGGTTCCGTTATGTTATAATATGTTATAAAAGTTTAATTTAAGTAATAAATTCTGAACCTTAAATCGCAAATAAACATTAGCTGCTTATACCTGAATGAAAGATCAATAAATACCCAGCCATGTTCTTAATAATATGTTTTTTTTTTTAAAAGCAAGATATAACGTAGTACGATGAAAAATATTTGAAGTAGTTCAATAAATTGTGCGTGCCGTTAGCGCGGGTGCGTTTTGGCATCGAGTGGGTAGAGCTTTGTCTATGCCTTCCGTGCCTCAATAATAATTGCTAAGTCTCATAAGGATAGTAATTTTTAACTTCATTATTGAAGACTATCTAAATTTAAAGTTTTAAATCGATTTTTATAGTATTTTTTGACATCACTTTAGTCTGAAGTTTAGGAAAAACCCCAAATAAGATATGAATGATCATTTATAATCCTGCCTAAAAGTTATTTTACAGAATTTTAAACCCAGTTAAAAATTCATTTTTTCGCTAATTCATCTCCTAGAGCAAGATAAGTGTCGCCCGGAAACCACTTTTTTCACTCAAACTCTTGAGCACTTTAAGAAATGTCTTCAAACTGACTTTTTCTTGGTTAAGTACATTTCGCCATTTTTTTGCCACAGAACTTTACAATGGACGACACTTGAAAGACCACTTCAAAAGTGCTTGTGTTAGTCTTGTCCATTCAACGTTGGCGAGTGTAGGATTTTCTGGTTTACATTTCGAATGTTTTTTTTTTAATTGTTAGATAAGTGGACGGAACAACTGTTATTTATGCTGCATGAAAATTAAAAACTTTGTTGATTTGAAAATACGGCCTAAGATAGAGAAATTATTTTAATTTCGACTTTTGATTTATCTTTATAATATTTTTTGAGTCATGAAGGATATACACGCTATTAAACTTATTATTATACACCTAGTCTCTCAATGGATAATGTAAAATTATTTATTATGCATGTTATTAGACACACATAAGCTAATAAATGCAGTAGGCATAATGCAATAAAAAAGAGCTAAAGTTTGAAATGTAAATAATAAATACAGATAGAAATGTTTTTTTCCCTTTAATTTATAATAGAATGAAGAATTATAATTTTGAAACAAAAATAAAATTTGATCCGCTTATAATTAAAAAAATGATTTGCCTTTAAATAATGTCTTAGATATAATACTACATTTTTTTATTTTCTCTGTATTAGGTACGTCTAATTTACAAAATAAATTAACTTATATTAACGAAATTTAATTAAAACCAAGTAAAACAATTCAATAAACACTTACACAACATTACATCAATCCAATCAATCTATAATCCCGAACAACACTATTCACTTTTTAAAAAGTCACGTCGAAACTACGAACGTTGTTATTTTAAATTTCGCGCCAACGCATACCACAGAGTACGTCCTTCCCGCGTCAACCGAGCGATTCAACTGCCGCTCTCGACTCTCGTAGTCTGGGCGGTCGTCTAGACTCAAGCAGATGTACAGGGGGTGAACATTGCGAGCTCATTTTACCCTGAACGAGCATTCGCCCAGAAAACCAAACTCAAATTCGATGGAAACTAGTTAAATATTTATGCGACCAACTTTGTACTTAGATTTTGGAGTTTATAATGATTGATCTTATGTGGCATCAGGTTGTGTTTTATGATATTACGGTTAATATAGGTTGATTTTAGGCTTCAGTATTCATTATGCTTTGTATTTGTAAATATAATATTAAGTGATTGTAATTTTTTTGAGTATTTAGCAATTTTTGAGTTCAAGTCTGTCAAAAACGAGACCTAAAATTAGAAAATCCTATGCAAATTTGTATTAATGATCTTTATTAAAAGTTAAACAGCATTTGGCTTAATATGGGGTTTTGAGTTTATACTTAATATTATGTTTAACTACGACGCACTAGAATAATATATATATTGGTTTATAGAAAATAGCCTTCGGATTGAAATGCAATAGGCACTTTTGAAATTGGAATTTAAATCTACAACTGTTACCAGCTTCGCCATTTTAACAGTCCTTTTACATGTATTAGTATTAAGTTAATAATTCAAAGCTTTTCACGCTATTACAAAACTTAAAATATGTAACCGATTGAACAGCCCCTAGGTGGTGATGGGGTACCAACACTATATCAGACGCCAGTATTCATATTTTCGATCCCCGCACAATTCCAATATTTGTATATATCAAAATGGCTTGAATTTTTTTTTGGTGTATCATGTATGAACGGTAGCTTGGCAGGTTACATTAGGCTTACAAAATTTGTTTTATTTTTTATTTAAAATATAACTGAGTCTCTGATTGCTTCTATGCTGGACTGGGAGCGAAAGAAAAACATAGACTGTGCCAGCTGCTTCTCTTCCCGGGCAAACTGTAAAAGTCAGTTAAGGGACAGAGGTGTTATGGGAGGCTTTTTTGTGGGCGATAGGCTGACCCCCTGTCACTGCAATAGTCTCTCTCCACTATTAAAATGCCTCTAAATTTGTCAAACGTGACATCAGATGGTTTTATTACCTCTGGTGTTCTGCCTACCCTATACGGGATACAGGCGTGAAGTTATGTATGTATTATGTATAACTGAGTCCCAAAAAAAAGTCAGCAAAACAATTACAGATAGACTGACTAGCCCCGGGATGAAATATCAAATTGGGCAGCGACTGCCTAAATGTAAAGTTGTGTCGCATCTATTTTGGGATCTAGACCACCATATTGATCTTTTCTAAATTTAAGATTCGCATTAAGGTTTCAGTTGCGCAGACTCAATCGTTGCATGCAAATTTCAGTGGAGCTACTGTTTATTTTGATCCTATCATCACTACCATCAAATTTCGGCACATGAAAACATTGCATGACTACTTTTAACGTTCGCCATTTTGTAAAACTACTAATATGTGTTGTTATTTTACTTGAAAACGGCTGGTTACATTGAGATTTTGCAGACAGGTAGGAATAACATGTGGAATATTTTATGTTCTGAAATTACAAAGTAATAGAAATATATGAGTATTAAAAAGTAAGAGCATTTCGCTTAACTTTAACTAACACGTGTTTTGACCCCAATCATACCTATTCTTCTTCTTTTCGTGTCGATGAAGAGCCAAAAAAAGAAAAATCCAAGGAAATATTTTTTTTTTCCACCTATTGATCCGTGAAGATGAAATGAAATTATGTGCGATACTTCTTTTTATTTCAGTTCACTTATTTTGAACCGCGTCACGTTATTTTGCATTTTAAAATTTTACTAGGCTTTAATTAAAGGGCCTCTGAGATGCAGTACCTAATGAGGATTTCTTTTTTAATATTTCTGACACTCACACAGCATTATCTAGCCCAAATTAAGTTTCTTAAAGAACTTGTGTTATGGATACTAGATAACTGACATACTTAAGAAATATATAAACATACATATTGAATAAATACATATTTTTTATTAAAATAAACATATAAACATCCATGATTTGACCACTAATATCTGTGTTCATCACACAAATATCCGCCGCCGCCGGGATTCGAACCCAGAACCTCTGGCATAGAAGGCAATGTATGTTACCGCTACACCAGCCGGTCGTCAAGTTACAAGCTGTAACAATGCTGTTCCACATATACAATTGTTAATATCATCCACCGATGGGTTACGATCCTGTCTGTCTGTCTACCGGAATCGTATGTTTTTCCGGTATATAGGTTACAAAATATTTTTTAAGAAATCAAATTTCTTTTATTTTTATTTAGAGTTCAGCTTTTAGAGTTCTGAAATAGTAATTCATACCTTATGTCTAGGCAACATTGAACTTAAAATATAAAAAAAAAACTCATTCTTATATTGAAAATTAATTCTTATATTAATATGTTCATTATCAAGGCATACGGTCAACATAAAAAATACTCTCACCGCACCACGATAATCCAATTGAACCAAAATGAAACCAACAACATAAAATAAAACACACTTCAAACAACAAAACCATCTAACGACTATAATTCGGGCGGGAAAATTCGTGAATTTTCAAATTTAGAACAATTTATTTGAACACTTTAGAAAATTACATTAGCTTTTCAAATCTAGAGGCAAAGTCCGCTGGGTAGGCAACATTGTATTTCTAAATTACAACCAGGAGTTTACAACCCTAATCTTAACTTTTTAACTCCGTGCCAACGCCACAGAAAAAAAAAATAAGTTTAAATGAGAGCGTTCTTTTTTTAAAAAATTTGCTTAACTTTTTTTCAAGATGAACAACAAAATAACCCTAAATGATGACATGCTTTATTTATTTGTATTGCGAAGGACATACCTAAATAATGTATCCACTGCAATAAAGAAAAACACAGATTGTGTAAAAATACACCTACATAAATCATAAATATGAATTTTGTATTTGGTTTACTCATATAATCAGCAAGCATACATTGCGTTGCTATTTTGAGTTTTACAAATAAACTAAGTGAGACTTTAAGAGTTTATCTTAAGATCAATGTATACAGGGTGTTTCATAAAAAAATATCTAAAAGAAATGGTTTTTAAAATTTTGCAAATATTAAATTATCTTCAAAAGTCATAATTTTCGAACACCTTTAACTTATTTGACATTATGAGTCACCATATATAGTTGATAAATACTTCAAATATCATCCCGTCTCACCTAGCTGCTATATCATGACAGTATCATTATTCAGTGCCACTTTAAACACAGCATCGTATTAAAATGATGTGTCATAAGTGTATCAATTTGTCATTTCACCCGCATCTCGTGGGTACCATAACACTGGAGCTAAAGAAGAATTCACTGTATGATTATTTAAATTTTAACTTTAATATACTCGCTTGAAGTATCTTTTGCTAAATAATACATGTTCGTCGGTATAAAATGTTAGAACTTCAAGACTTAGTAACATTTATTTGTTGTATGTTGTACATACATACATCGCTTCACGCCTGTTTCCCTTATGGTTTAGGCAGAACACCATGGGCTATAAAACCATCTGATGTCACATTTGACAAATTTGGAGGTATTATAATGATAGAGAGACTCTTGCTGACAGCTGGTCAACCTTTCGCCCGCAAAAATGCCAATAAAACCTCTGTCCCTTAACTGACTTTTACAGTATGCCCGGGAAGAGAAGCAGCTGGCACATTCTGTGTTTTTCTTTTGCTCCCAGTCCAGCGTGGAAGAAATTGTTTGTGCAGCTTGTATGTTGTTTATAGGTTTAAAGTTATCTAAATGTTTTAGTTGATGGAGAAAGGAAAACTCTTTTTTTAATGGACGGGGTATAATCCAGATAAATATAAATAAAACATTGCCTTTATCATCGATGACCGGTTGGTGTAGCGGTAACATACATTGCCTTCTATGTCAGAGGTCCTGGGTTCGAATCCCGGCGGCGGCGGATATTTGTGTGATGAACACAGATATTAGTCGTCAAGTCATGGATATTTATATGTTTATTTAAGTTTATTATAATAAAAAATATGTATGTATTCAATATGTATATTTATATATTTCTTTAGTATATGAGTAATCTAGAATCCATAACACAAGTTCTTTAAGAAACTTAATTTGGGCTAGATAATGTTGTGTGAGTGTCAGAAATATTTATTTATTTATTATTATCATAGGGTTGTTCCTGAAAAAGAGCGTCCTGTAGTTTTATTGTTCAACATTATCAATCAAAAGTAAATTTAAATTGTTACATAGAGTTAATAATGATAATATCTAATCAGGCTAGTGGATAATACTTATTTTATGTACTTATTTTTTAAAAGAATATAAGCAAATAAAAACAAAACTGGTGTCATGTAAATCGGTGTCACAAAGATTATGTTCCATTATAAAATTATTGATATTCTCTCACTTTTAGCAATAATAAAAATCCATGGGGGTTCAAAATCAAAAAAAATAAAATACTCATCATAAGACCATCCAATGGCCGCTTAATGACGTCACAGAATGGAATAAAATAGTCATAGGGTCATCAGCAAGGGTTAGGTCCGGACTTCTGGCTGCCCAGGGTGAAGGTACTCCTCGTCCTATTCATTTAGTTTTTATATAGCTATTCTCTCACCCTCTTAAGAAAATGTGCAGTGCAGCCATCATGCTAAAACCAAATGTCCATTATAAAGATCAGTGGCAAATCTTCCATTAAGGGCCTAGAACGTACCCGAGCGACATTGATTTCGCTCGAACGCAGCAAAATTATTTGAATATGTGCAGCTAAACATTTTTTTTTTGGAAATTAACGACTGTGTGTTGGTAAAATAGCCTAAAAGTACTTTATTCTATAAGTCTAGGCTTTTTATTAGCTTTTCAATTCACAACACGTTACTTTGTTGGAGCATCAAACACGCGTGGTGCCGCCTTGAAATCCAAAAATGCACTGGCGATGAGAGTATTAAATCGTAAACGCTCGGGATGCGCGTGATGTTTCATACATTGGAGAATTTACGTAAAACTTATCTAGAATTTAGGGCTTTAAAAAAAAGAAGACTTTTAAAGGTACAAAAAAAGTACACGACTAATTTATGTTACTGTTACTTATAAACTACATCACCAAACATACAATCTCCTGAAGTACTATCTCTTCATTATGTTACACGTTGTATAAACAAACAACACAAAATTTACCCACCTATATTTGAAGCTTTTTTGTTAATTAAAAAAATTTTTATAACTTTAATAATACTCTCGTGCCATCTTATTTCTAAAGGCAGACGATTATTATTATTGATTGCTATGAAAACTACTAGGTAAAATCCAATCTATATTGTTCTAAATCTGAGCCCCAATCTTGAAATTCTCAGTTTACACAGCAATACGGCAATCTAGAATCTTCTACCTTCCTTCGAACAGGTTTAAGCCAAGCTCATCGAAGGCCATGATAATCTAAATTTTCGTGTTGAACTGAAGCACTAGCGTTGCTAATCCACAGCGCTGAGTTAAGCTCACAAAATCTTCTGTAGAGATGGAGCTTTCGGCTTTGTCGATCCGCTGGCGCCTTTACGGAGCTTATAATAACTTATGGAAGATTTTAAATAAAGTTCGAATTACTATATTTACTTTGCTTAGTTTGGAAAGTAGCTTTATTTAATAAAAGCTTTTGTGTTAGGTTAACTTTGTCTATTACTTTGTGGTCTTACAAGACAATAGTTTTTGTCATACTTGGGAGGTATATGGGTATCGCATTTTATATAGTTTTCAAATTTAAAAGTTATGTATTTAATAATTAAAATGTTTTATGAAAGACACAAGATCTTCAGTTTTATATATAAACATTCTGTTGATTACTTTAAAAGCTACTTAATTATGTTCAAAGGGAAATAAAACTCTAGGTGAAAAGTAAAAATAATTCAATAACTTATGAAAAGCTAAACAATATTGCTAAAAGCATTATGAGCTATAGCAACAATAGTTTACAGACTTTGAATTACGTCGAGACATAAATAAAACAAAAGAAAAGACCAAGCACGATACATTTTAAACTTTTACAAAATTTTAAAATACGATACAAATAACTAGGAATCCGAAAGCTTCTACGTACGATATTGGCAATGTGTGTAACTTTCGACTTAAAAATACGGGGATTTTAGTGAAACGTCAGTTGGCAAGCCTTTTTGGCACTATCTATGGTAATCTTTTGAACCGTAAAGAGTGCACGTGCCTGAAATTAATATAATACATTGAATAGTTTTTCAGTCCTTTTTTCTACTAACATGCAATGCCCGTAAGATCTTTTTATGAATTAAATTGTACAGGATTCTAAATTACGTAAAGAATTAAATTGATTGTTTCATTGTATTATCTGAAGTTACTATGATCGATACGTTGTGTTAAATTCAATGGTGCCTATAGCAAAGTATATGTATTTAGGTATATCTATGTAACCTGTATTTTTGTAAAAGAAAATCCAGAACTATTTGTAACTAAAAAACAATATTGTACCTTCAATACAAGGTTTCCTAATAGATTATGCTTGCCTTATATATTAACCGATATAATCTATAATCATTTCCCGACCCAAGTAAAAGCTTTACCACTTCGTATTTTTAAAATGAAATTATTGAATTGAATTGAAAATGAATGTTTTTATGATATAAATGAATATTTTAATAAAAAAATGGGACATGTGATAACACAAATTTCTATTCAATAAATACTATTGTTATTGACATTAATGTTATCCTGTTATTTTAATTTCTTTTAGTTTATTATTAAACTGTGGCATTTTATACTTAAATTATAATAAGACCTAATCTAATTCATTACTATTTCAAATTTGAAAAAAAAAAAATGTTATTAATTATGTTTTATCTAGATCTCTTTTACAACGTTGCATGCTTTAAAACAGCTAAGTATGTAGAACTTCATTTATTATAAGAACTTTGTACCTACTTTACCATACTTATTGCAATAAAGGAATTTTGTATTTTATACTAGCTGACCCGGCAAACGTTGTTTTGCCATATAAATAATAAAAAAATAGATGTTGGCCGATTCTCATAGATACCGTTACCGGATAAGCACAAAAAATTTCATCAAAATCGGTCAAGCCGTTTCGGAGGAGTATGGCAACGAAAACTGTGACACGAGAATTTTATATATTAGATTTGTATTCATATAAAAACATACAACACCGTCAAGTGCAAATATAACATATAAATAATAAAAAAAAACTTATTTTAGTTCTAAAGCTCCGCATTCAAAGTTTATTATGGCAACACAAAGTCTATCTGCAATCTTATATTGCTCAATTCAGAAAAATATTTTCAAGTGACTTCTATAAAATATCGACAATTTAACATTCAAAAGTACAATGAAGTGAGAAAGTCGAAACTATTACACTGCATTCAAACAGAGTTATTGTAATAGAAAAGAATCGAATGATATCGAGAGGAACGGTATTATATTGTATTCGATGGTATCTAAACGTGTTCCAGTTCAAATAAATTCGGAAAACATACACTTTTTAGATAAAAGACAATGCATTGCGCGTTTATTTGAAATCTGTCTCGATATTTTGAATTTAGAAATCGTAACATATGAGGGTATTACTAAACCAATGTCGGTTGTCGGGTTTAATATCGAAATATTACTTTTCTTATCGTTATTGTTGGATTGTAGAATAAAAATTCAATTTGAGGTGGTAGAAAGAATACGATTTATTTGATTTTTATTCGTTGGTAATGCAATAAGTTTTGAAAATGACTTTACTAGAACATTGTTTAAGTTTCTCAGGAAATCATATTTTATTTAAAGTTGATCGAGTTTATTTAAACACGTAACTATTTGCATAGAAGCCACATTTATTGGTGATCTAAGTGGTGCGCGTGTACTACAATTAAACATTGAATTTGCAGAAAAAAATACAATGCCTACATCAAATTTAAATAAAACACTTTTTAACCGGATTTATCGCGTATATTTACATTTTAAATTTGAACTCGATGTTTCGGTGTCTTTGCAGACCCCGTGGTCAGTCGCTCGTGATATATGATGAATAGTATGAATCGCGAAAACTTAAGACAATATTACATCAAATTTATTTGCATAAGTCTAGATATCTCGAACTAAATCATAATTAATAAAATCTCCACACAATCACACCAATTGCATGGCCTCAATGTAAGCTGAGCTTGTGTTATGAGATACCATGTAGCGATCTAGGGGGGCAACCTAAAATATAAATACATGTATAGATAAACGCCCAGACCCGGACGATTTTTTTTCTTGTTGCGTGCGGGAATCGAACCCGCAACCACTGTCGTCTGAGGCATATAGGTCTACCCCATCGCCAAAGTGGTCGTCGTTACTGGAAGTGCGGCCAATGAGACTCCTTTTTACCCACGACGGAACGGAGACGGTATATGCGTTTGGGGTGAGAGGGTGTTTGTGCAAACCAATGTTACCATTTATCTCCGGAACCACTGGTCCGATTTTCCTCCCTATGAACTTTATAAGACGAGCAAGAAAATCCGTCGAGGGCTGCCATCAATATTTTAAATTTCAATATAAAACTACAAAACGAATTTATTCAATGGCAGCCCCAGACGGTTATTCTTGCTCTTCTTATAAAGTTCATAGGGAGTTGAATACCTATGTTATTGCGACATCTACATATTCGAGAACCGAATAGGTAAGCGTAGGGAAGTGCTATGAAAACGAATAGTATGTTGTTCATAATATGACCGACTCTGTGTGAGATTAAGTGAACTTTTAAAAAAGCTTTTCACGTTAATTATCTCTCGTCACATAAATCATTTCAGTCGGGGATTTTAAATTATTTTATTCTTTTTCAATTAATTTTTAACCGTCGCGTCGTGGGTTTTTCAAAATATTTATTTTGTTTTTTATGCTGACTATGGATCTTCAAATGACTGCTAGAAATTAATTTTATTCGGTACAAGTCCTTTAACAGTGAATGAAATATATTCTTCATTAAATTTAAACCATATAATAAAGATTATTTTGATTTTTAGAAGAGGTCAGTTGATCATTTTAAGATTCACAAGACTAATAATTAAAAATAGGTACTCTAGTTAATAAAAAATCAAAAGATTTAAAATCTATCTCTCTATTTAAGTATTAAAACTATCACATTGTTTTTTTCTGCCATGCTGGAGCAAAAGAAAAACGAAGAATGTGCCAGAGCTGTTTCTCTTCCCGGGTAAACTGTAATAGTCAGTTAAGGATCCGAGCGTTTTTGCGGGCGATAGGCTGACCCCCTGTCATTGCAATAGTCTCTCTATATCATGATACTACCTCCAAATTTCCAACATGACATCAGTTTTTAAACCAACTAGTGGTACACTTCTTTAGCAATAATTTAATGAATTCAAATCAATTTGGTTTCACACGGGGTCGCTCAACAACTGATGCCAGTGTTGAGCTTATCAAACATATATTTGATGCCTGGGAGGAGTCACGTGATGCCTTCGGTGTCTTTTGTGATCTGTCCAAGGCTTTTGACTGTGTTCACTACGATACACTCCTCATGAAGCTACACCACTATGGAATCAATGATAGGGCACTTGATTTTATGAAATCCTATTTATGCAATAGAATTCAAAGAGTTGATATTAATGGAAAGAGATCATCGGGATCAGCAGTTCATATGGGAGTGCCCCAGGGCTCGATTCTTGGGCCTTTCTTATTCTTAGTTTATATAAATGATTTGCCATTTTTAGTGAAAGTCAAGTGTGAGGTCATATTATTTGCTGATGATACCTCTTTTCTATTTAAAGTGAGTAGGCAATTGAAGCATTGCTTTGAAATAAACTGTTGTATTGAAACTGTGGAGAAATGGTTTTCAGCCAATAACCTACTACTCAATGAAAATAAAACTAAATTTTTAAAATTCTCTTTGCCTAATGTCCGGCATGTAAATACTAACTTAATTGTAAAAGGACAAGAATTGAGCCCTGTAAATTCAACAGTGTTCCTTGGCATAACCCTAGATGCACAACTACAATGGGGACCACATATAGAAAGGTTGGCGAAGAGACTTAGTTCTGCAGCATATGCCGTCAAAAAGATGCGAAATATCTCTAATGAAGCTACTGCACGGTTGGTTTATTTTGGTTATTTTCATAGCCTAATGACATACGGCATTCTCCTGTGGGGAAATGCTGCCGATATTAAAACCATCTTTGTGCTGCAGAAACGGGCTATTCGCTCAATCTACAAACTTAATTCCAGGGCGACACTTAGAAATAAGTTTAAAGAAATTAATATTCTTACCTTTGCCTCACAATATATCTTTGAAAATCTTATGTTCGTAAAAAAGAACTTAAACATGTTCCATAGAAAATGTGACTTGCATAATGTTAATACTAGAAATAAGTACAAGCTAGCCGGCTATGATAGTAGACTTCATAAAGTCACTAACTCATTTATGGGTCAATGCATACGTTTTTATAATAAGGTTCCCACAAATATTCAAGACTTACCACTTGATAAATTTAAAGAAACTATTAAACAAAAATTGTGCAGTAAAGGCTTTTATACAATTTCTGAATATATGGACGATAAAAGTCCTTGGTTGTAAATTGTTTTTCAAATATTCTCAATCTCCAACTCCATCTCCAACACCATCTCCATTTCCTTCTCATCCAACGCCATCTCCATCTCCTTCTTATCCATACAACAGCAAGAACGTCATGCTCCCTCAGGCGGCATGGCTAGCGGTAGCGTCGGGTGTCGGGTCACCCTCTTCCCTAAAATATGGTTGAAGAGAGTGATGGCTGGTGCTTGCGTTATACTCGTGAACGGGTGCTGCTAGCGGTGCCAGGTCGTTTTGCTGAAGACTTTATGACTATGTTACTTTTCTGAATTTGACTCTGACTTCCCCATCTCCATCCCATTCCCCCATGTTCACGTCCGTGTTAGTGTCCAGTCTCTGTCCACGACTATCCTCATCTCCATCCACATTATCTGTAATATCTCTCACCTCTATCGCTACATCTATCTACTTCTATCTTTACCTCTATATCTATGTCTACGTTTCTGTCTAGTACTTGATTGCCTAATGTATAAATATAATAGTAGACTCCAGAAGATCACCAACTCGTTCATGGGTCAATGTGTACGCTTTTATAATAAAACTCCAAAATATTTAAGATTAACCCTTCGATAGATTTAAGGATAAGCATAAAGTTTTATTATAAGATATCCGGATGCAAGAAGATTGTAAATTGTTGTTGTTGTTATTGTTATTGTGTATTTTTAAAAGATGATTGCTGTTGAGTTTCTTGCCACTTCTTCTCAACAGATCGACTTTCCGAAGTGGTGGTAGATTCAGTTCAATTTGTAAATTGTGACTTATTTCAAATGTATTTAAATACTTACGAAATAAAGATTCTTTTGACTTTGACTTTGACTTTGAGATGATTTAATAGCCTCTGGTGTTTTGCTTGCCTCATTAGGGATTCAGGGAAGTAATTGTTTTTTTTTTGTATCTAATTTTTTTTTTTATCCCAATATTGGATTTGCCCTTGATCCCACTTTATTTTAATGTCGTGCATTAAGTAAAATGCAAAGACATAAGTTTGATCGTAGGAGTGTACATTTTAAATATGGTTTTGCAAATTTCTGCTAAACGGTATAGTTACAAAATTTTCAAACTTTTAGCAGGGCGAAATAAAAACAAACCACAATTCACAGGTATCAATACACGAAACTCACAAAAACAGACACTAAAACAACACACTACTTTTCTAGTTCCTAAATACCAGTTGTATTTCCGTGCAGGATAATTATTGCTCGAGTGTTTGCACGAAACTGAAAGTAGTTTTTCACTGTCTACTGGGAAAAAGGTGGAAAAAAATTCCAGTTCCTTGTCTACATTGGATGGTCTGGAACTTCTGGAACAGCTCCAAAGTTTCACTTTGCCCCCCTCTCATTATAACAGCGTGTTTTAATGCTGGACGCCCGTGAATTTTTTGAGGGTACTTAGTGTTGTTGTGTGCTTCGTTAAGTCGGAGTAGGATGGTTCGAAGAAGATTTTGCAGTAATTAGTGTACTGAATTATTGCGAATATGTTTTTGAAAGTTGGCAGGCATGGAAGTGTTAAGTGGGTGTTTTAAATACGTTAAGTATTGTATTTTTTAACAAAGCGTAACGTTTAGTTATTAATTAGCAATTAAATCCATAGATCTTCTATAGGAAAATAATATTAAATTGAAGAAAAAAGTTTTGTGGTTGGAGAAGAGTTTCATGAATATTTTAAACTTCGTCACTCCCAACATGAGCGTACTCTACGATCGTTAGACAACCTCATGCTCAGCACACCTTCACACTCTACGGATTATCTAAGCTAATCATTCATGGTTCGAGCAGTAAGTTTGTGGAATGAACTCCCTTTAAATATAAAATCAGCAAAATAACTCCATTCATTTAATAAACTAGTAAAATCCAACTATTTATCAGCATGTGAAGTTATTTGATCACTTATTTAGGTACTATAGTATGTATGTGTATATGTATATTTATTGGTATGTTTAGTATATCCATTTATGTATTTTATATATATAAATTTCTCTATAGTTTAAGTATATTTTTATGTAGGTTTATAGGTATGCCCAGAGCTACATTTTCGGATATTCTACATCCATGGTTGTCTGCTTGAGATCGCTTCCCAATTGTATATCTTTTTTTATGTGTTTCAATTTTTTCAAGTATTTATTTTGTAGAGTTACATGAAACATCTTTATAATTAATAAAGATTATGAAGTATCAAAATATGAGGACATTTTAATTTTACTGGTCTTGGCAGCTCAGCAGGGCTATTCTCCTAAACAACTAAGTCGAGTTCATCGATGCAACAGCGACGAGCGACATAATTGGTATTCACTTATAGCATAATACGACACGCTCTTCGCTGATGACGGTGTGAGTCAGAACTATTATTTATTTGACAATTTTCTGTAGGTTTTGGTATTCTTCTAAATGTAACATCTGTGAGCTCGACGATGAAATCTTTGCCATCTCGTCGACGTGCTAATCGTCGAGCACAGCGCTGTTACTTTAGTTACGCGAATAGTTTGATGAGTGAAAGCGACAAGTCAGTACTAAAAAAAATATTTCTCCGTACTCAAACTCAAGTATTCTTTATTTCGTAAGTATTTAAATACATTTTAAATAAGTCAAACAATTTACAAATTGAATTGAATCTACCACCACTTCGGAAAGTCGATCTGTTGAGAAGAAGTAGCAAGAAACTCAACAGCAATAGTCTTTTAAAAATAAGAAAAAAAAATACACAATAACAATTTACAGCCAGGGAATCCCATCTTCTTGCATCCGGATATCTTATAGTAAACCTCTTTACATAACACTTATCCTTAAATCTATCGAAGGGTTAATCTTAAATATTTTGGAATTTTATTATCAAATAAAGCGTACACAATGACCCATGAACGAGTTGGTGATCTTCTGGAGTCTACTATTATATTTATACAAATGACTCCTTTAAGTGTACGTCTAGGCATAGAGCATTTTTAGCCTTAGCTACCGTCGTACTCTAGCACAGGTTGGTAAAAGATGAGGTTATTAACTAGTTTATTCCATAAATAATCTTAATACAAATCTATAGACACAACGATTTGCAGGTGGTTGGCTTATTAAAATCTATTCCTACGTAGTATAAAAAACAGGCGTTGTATCAATACAATAGGTCATAACATGACCAATCCGATATTAACATATAAATATCTCTGTCGCCCATCGAAACAATTACTCGAATCGTTCCTTGTATTAACAAGATTTATAACACTGCTAACAGAATTTCAATAGGTGCGACCACCCGCTTACTACTAACGATGTCATTTTATAGACAATACTAGTGGCACAATACAAGAATAACGACTTTAGGAGACGGTGCACCATTGATACTTAGTAAACAACCAAAAACAAAGACGAATATAAATCACAGCACACGGTTCCCCACGCGTCTAAGCAAACACTTTTAAAACACCCTTTATCATCGACTATCAAAAATCAACCTTAAAATCTTCACTATAAGGATTCAAACTTAATTGTAAAAGATTTATAGCTGCATGTATACGTTTGTCTGGTCAAACTTTACCACTTTGGAGTAAACAATTGTCGTTTAGCACAATGTTAAAATTAACATTATATCCTGCATAGAGTCATCATGGGTCTTTTGTTCGGCAGAGAATTTGAAAAGAGAACACTAGAGTCTAAAATGACCAGAACAGTTCATTGAAATTGATAATGCGGGTAAGTTTTGAATGCTGGACAAAATATTTCGACCGCAGTGCGTAACCAATCAGCTTCATGGGTTTTAGGGATTTTATTAGAATTTAAAAGGTTGCAAAAGGACATAAAGAAACTGGGCTGTAATTTATGCAATGCACCTTTTTGCTTCAAACCTTTTTGTTGTTTTCAAATGTATAAGAACGAAACCACAGATGATACCTAAGAAGAACATATAATTTTATTTGAATATACATAGTTTACATAATATTATCATGAGCTTTTTAATATTGATATTCCCCGTTTATGTACGGTTCACTGTCATTTACCTAAACTTCGAATAAGACATTAAGATCAAATTTACTTAAAAAATACCAAATTTGATTAAATTTACATCACTAACATCAAATAAGATTACAAACACAATATTGATAAATAAATGTTAATAAAGGTAAAAATCCTTTAATTATCTATGATTGGGTGATGTAAATATGAGGCGTAAGTTATAAAATTCTAGTTGGCTTAAAAACCGTGGCTTCTGATCACCTGCAAACCGCCAATCATAAAATAAAGATAAAGGCTCTATTACGCGCTGCACAATTATTTTTTTTGTTGAATCATGCTCCTATAAACTACTACAATACAAAATAAATGAACATTTCACAAGTCAAACGCTTTCTACAATTTGAACTACATTCCCGCAAATCACCATACCAACACGCCAAGCGCTTCATTTAACGAGTCAAAAAAGACATCTCACTAATAACATCAATCAGACAATCTAATTACCCATCCCTTGTACCTATACATACGAAGGGAACCAACTTTACCACAAGCCCGTCTGTTTACCCGCATTTTTCTCTGTTTCTCATATTGAATTGGAAAGGGAGCTACTATTCCCCCTTGGACAATTTACGGGTGTGGAGTTCCTGATAATCTAATTGCCGCCTTTGCGTCTAGTTTAGTTGCCTTGACCTTTGCTACGTATATTCTGTGTTGCCGAAACTAAAATGTAAATTCCGAAAGATTTAAAATAGAAAGTTTTTTTTTGATAAATATAGTAAATGGCTGGACATTTGGACGAACATCTGATCTGCAGATTATACAAATATTGGTCAAGAATCAAACTTGCTGTAAGATGACAACTTAAGAACTTTTATGAATGAAACAAAATTATTTTAAGAATTAACCATCAGAAAACCTTACACGGCCGTTCTCATATCTAGTGCAACGTGTATGAACCTTTTGTTTCAATCTGCACATAAAGCCTTTGGTCCGGGCTACTGTACATATGTATTCAGTGGTAGTTACTGTTTAATAAAAGTAATTTGGAATACTAAAATTTAACAGTGAGCAAAATAACATACATATCCGAAAAAATATGGCACAGCTTCCTAAAACGGAAGACCTATAAAAAAACTCAGCATCAAGCTTTCCAAAATTGTTTGCTCTCAAAGGTGTTTTGGCTATCTGATTCTGACTAAGATTCCTATCAAGTTGATTTAGTAGAAGTACTTAAAAGAAAGCTCCACTAATAATAATTTCCTCGTAGAACATAATTTTCCAGAGCTTTTTAAAAATTGCTATAAAAATACACTTTCTTATCCAACTTTAAAAATTTCAATATATTTTTAATCTTATCGATATTAATAAAAGTTTACAGAGTATCGTTATTAATATGCTAATTTCACTTGAGATGAAAGTAATAAATTTCGATAAATGTGGCAACACTGATCCGGACGGTCCGTGCGCTTCTAATTTAACTATGGAAATGTTGTTAAAGTTCGCATAGTTTGAACTTTAATGCATGTAATTGGATATCTCGGGAGAGGAAAGTATGGTGAAATAACTTTGAAAGAGTAAAAATGTGAGCGTGTTTTATTGAATAATTTACATTTATATAGAAAGTATCGTGAGTTGTAACAATGTCAAAGGTTTTAAAAGTTATGAACTATTAAAATAACAAGATATTGTTTTAAGTTTAGCAGTAACGTTTACCTTTGCCTTTAAAACAAAAATTTGTATCCTTTCACACATCATTGTCTACCTCAACTAAGTTTCTATAAGAACTTATGTTATGGATATATAGGGTGTTTCAAAAAGGACGGGTCGATTTCAAAATGGAATAAAACAGACTGTGTGCGAGATATTAACGAAATTATTCTCTTATTTAAAAGATATATTCATGCCATTTTGTTCTGATTATAATAGAGTTAAATTACCCGCCGCGTCTTTGAAAAGTGGCACAAATCTGTGAGCTCCAATTTTTGGCAGACAACAATCAACAGGCAGATCCATTTTAATCATTATTTAGCCTAAATTGAACAATATGGTTGTGGATGACATGTGTTTCCAGCAAGACGGCATGAACGATAGAAATTTTGCATGAACGAGTTGAAGGTTATTTCATGCAGATGTGAGTTGTGAGTTGGTTACAAGGTCTGGCGATTTGGTTCTGCTGAAAATTGGACCTCGCGGATGTGTGCCACTTCTCGAAGACGTGGCGGCAGTTGAATGATGTCATAATCATAACAAAATGTCATGAAAATGTATTCAAAGAAAATAATAATTTCATTAATATCTTGCAAAAAGCCTGTTTTATTCCATTTTGAAATCGACCCGTCCTTATTGAGAGACCCTATAGTATAACGGATATATTATAAAGACAAAAAACAAATGACGAAAAAGAACATCTAAAATATTATCCTGTATCTTCCCTAAGATATTTTTAACAATTGCGTGCACCACTCCTAGCCTCCCACATGTAACTAAACACGAAGGTTTCTAATAACTTTCCTAATATGTCAAAACAACAATGATTCGAACGCAATTTTCGTTTGGAAACGTCTTTTGTGCTCGCCCCTTAAGTAAACATAGTCATCGCATGACTGTGGAAATTAACACATCATCTTAACCACGGTTACGATGAATTGGAACGGAAAATGTTAACAATATGTAATGAGAATTATTGTCTAATAATGAACAGGTTTTGCGCGGTTTATTTTGATCCAATAGGACTTCCTCATCCGTAAGAGTGTTGCTATTTTCAAAACATTTCTTCAAATCGGATTGTAGAATTCCAGATAAGGGTGTTTAAAAAAGTAGATCTTTTTATCGGAAACGTTTATTGATTAATTTTAATTCATAAAGAAGACAGTTTTCACTCATAATATTTTAGTTTGTTGCGTTTAGTTATATAATACCTAATATAATACCTACATTGTAAGTCGATGTTTCTTAAACAACGATATTGTGTCACACGAATTAATTATACAATACCGCAGAAACCGAGATCTTTTTAGTTTAAAAATGTTATAAATATGGAAACATATATTCCAGGAGTACCCACACCTAAATATATAATACTTTATATTCTTAAGTAATCTAAAAGTCACTCTGATCAAAATTTACCATCTTTAATAGAAATATTGCAAAATTTCTTGTCATAGCACTTACGATAACAGTGCCAAATTTACAAATACAAATTTTAGATACTGAAGGAGAGCACTCTGTACTCGATTTTGCTTGGTGGTAGGATCCCTTCTGGGTCCGCCTGGCTAGCGACCACCCTTTATATAAAGTCTGCCGCCAAATGTTACCGCTCCGGCGGTAATGTGTTCCGGCAATATTGTATAAAGAGCCAGTTCCTTCCTAAACCCGTGTGCTTTCATCTTCGACCTCATCGTCACTTACCATCAGGTGAGATTGAGGTCAAACGCGGGTTTAGTCAATTATAAAAAAAAAAAAAAAAAAGATTCTGATCATAATTGTGTAATAAAAGTAAGTACTTAATTTTTCATCAGAAATCCTTATGAATAAATAAAGAGACTACTACACTTTTCCCGACGCGCTGCCTCAGTCATCACGCACACAGCAGTGTTCCCGCCACATGACCACCACCACCCGCTAAGTATCTATTGTATTACGCTTATGTTACATGCGTTGCGTAATGAATTCTTTAGTTAAAGATAAATAATAATAAAGATAAATAATAATATTCAGTTAAAGATAAATAAATAAAATTTCAGTAAATAATATATTTTTTTTTTTATTCTCTTCATCTATGATCTCAAATTATCACGTCCTGGAATTTGAAAGTGACCCACCAGTCACCCTATATAGCAGAAGAAGTTAAGCTTGTGTGCTTATCGATAATGACTGTGATTCTAGGACCTTGCAGTATGGAAATTAACTAAAACGAACTCACAATTAAAATTACAGTAAAACGTTACACTATATGAATTGCATTATGAATGGATTTCGACAAGTTTTAAAGTTCTTTATTAAAAAAGTTTATATGATAGTCGAGCTCTGTAGCGCAGGAAGTGGTAAGCTGGCTGAAAAGCGATATGAGTTCGACAAATGTCACGAAAATAGTTCATAACATGATATGCCGTGTTCAAATTTATTAAAAATTAAATTTAAAAAAAGTATCATAAAAATATAGTACTATAAAATTGTATGAACTCAGTCATTAACTTTCATTCATAAACGAACAATAGACCTAGGAGTATTCTATTTTCTTTATCTCTTTGATTAAGTAAACCAGTAAAAAAAAAGATACTTTATAAGGCTCTGTTAACTTCACTCAGATTTTTAAATATGGTTTAAACTTTAAAATGTCTTGTATTAAGACCTTTAGTATTTAGTTTAGATCTTTAGTTTTAGCGAGTAAGTTTTGGCTCATAAAAAAGAAGCATCAAAATTTCAGTAGTTTCCAAAAAAGATTACAAATACCTCAAACCTCCATCTTTCTCAAGCTTCCAATCCTGACGACCATATTTCGTGAGTACCCGCGAAAGTAATTTTTGCTACGTAATCTGCAAAGTATTAGAAAATTTAGGAATCGCGTGAGGGTTGAAGACACGCGAACCTTCCAAGGGGTGGTAAAATGGAAGAAATATAGATAATTTAGTGGCACGCTTACCTTTATATATTGTTCACGACAAGAATACACAAAAAGCTTTGTTTAAACCTTTATTCATAACTTTGAAACTGAAAACTTGTAAATAAATTTCTAGGAGTTTGATAGACAAAGAGTCTATACTAATATTGTAAAGAGGAAACCTTTGTATTTTTGTATGTTTGTATTGAATAGGCTCAAAAACTACTGGACCGATTTCAAAATTTCTTTTACCATTACTTAGAGGAATTCTTCCGAATCCGTATAGGCTACTTTTTATCCCGAAAATCCCGCGGGAATCGAAATTGCTCGGGTAAAACCGCGCGCAACAGCTAGTGAGTAATAAATTGTTATTTTTGTGTGAAGCATTTTGCAACCGATTGTAAACTTAGAAGATACAAGAAAGTATCGCTCATAAATGTGCTTTTCTTTTAAAGCCTCATTTCGGGGATTAGCGCTTTTAAATAAGAAAGCTTCAGGTTTATTATCAAAAGTCAAAGTCAAAGTCAAAAGAATCTTTATTTCGTAAGTATTTAAATACATTTGAAATATGTCAAACAATTTACAAATTGAACTGAATCTACCACCACTTCGGAAAGTCGATCTGTTGAGAAGAAGTGGCAAGAAACTCAATCATGAACAGCAATCATGTTATAAAAATAAACAATAACAATTAATTTAATAACATTATTAGAAGGGTTTACTTCAAACTGGTAAGTTATTGCTTATCTAAATTAAAAAGTTATGCTCTTGGTTATTTGGTACTGACTGTAGGAGCGGGAACTGCATTTATTACGCAATGTAAACTTTATTCGTAGATTTGTTGACAATCAATTACTTAGGATATGGCTGCTTTTAACCGTAAACTATACATTCGCCTTCGCACCGAGAAGTCTAAACCAATTCCAAGTCTCTTCTATTCTCAGATGCCTACTTCAAGTCTAAACCACGTTGCAATCGAAGTTTAGCAGTTATTCCATTAAACGAACTCCACAATATCAGTAGTGATTACGGTGTCGTTAAATTATTCTAAATTATTCTAATCTATTATGAATCTGCAGCAAGTAGATATTATTATGTATGACTCTTTAAAAAAAGGAAAAATCTGTTTTAAGTTTGACAATTATGTGATGTTGTTCATTAAAAATTTGTAAAAAGTCAATTACTTTAAGGGTTTTATTCAAGTAAAATACAACGCCGCGCGACCATAGAGAAATACTGCGTCCCAAAGTATTTGAATGACCCTCCATAGCAGACCGAGGCCGAATATGACCAAAAAGACTGCAAGTATGCTTTATTGGACCGGGTGACTGTGCAATGTTTTGATATAAGAATCAATAGTTAGACAAAATACTTGGACATGTTGTCACAGAATGGTTTCAGAAGCTCGTTTGAATGTTATAGAAGGCTTAAGAAAGTATGATTCAAAAAATTATTATTATAAATCTTTTGTATCCACTTTTAGTTTGAAATACCAACTTATAGAACTGCAAAAACTCGCTATTTTTACTATATTTTACGTCAATTATTGAAATTATTGTAATTTTAAAAGTGCAGCGAAATAGAAATTACCAGGAAGACTTATACCTACTGGCCATTAAGTTCCATCAGTAAGTGACCTTCATCAATAGGTTTCTACTGCCTAGTTATACAGCTGTCTAGAAACCAACGGCATATTTTATGTTGGTATCAAAAAGGTATAGGGATCTACGGAACCAACTAACCCTTTAATAAAAGTCTCTTTTAAAAATTTCATGTCTTTAGCCCTTTAAAGTAAAAGCAATCAATAAAACTACCATACCTTTAATATGGACACAGGGGAATACAGCTAGGTCAATCTTCTGAAAGTCTTTTTCATTATGCCTGTACCGGAACATTTTCTTTTATATTAATGTTTGTATTATGGAGTCACTTAACCTTTACACAAAAGGGAACTATATTTCCTTCTGATAAAGACGTTTTTGTTATAAATTCATATAAAGCTAGTCCATTTCTTTCGGCGTCCTTAATAATGTTTGGCAATTTATCAAATCGCAATTCCGTAATAGATACCCGCTTGATGTGACGTTAGATAAAACTTTATGAATTGTGCTGGTTCAACTCAATTGAATATATTTATTTAATTTAAGTTGAGAATGAATTTTAATTTTCAATCATTGAATTATATTTGGATTTTAGAATCTAATTATATTGCAAGAAAAACTTGGAAATCTGCAGTCAAATATACATAAATAAGAAAGATAAATACATATATACGCAGTGTATGTATTTGGGTTAAATGTTTAGTATTTCATGGTGATATACATTATTCTATCTATTCACTAGCTTTGTTATGATTCTACAGTAACGTAACGTACCATAATGTATGATTAATTTAAATGGCAGATTGTTTATCTCCAACAATTAAATCACGATTATATTGCAATTAAATAGCAACTCGAGCTTTAAAATTTCAATCTTTATTAAAATGTAAAACCATATTCTAGTTTTCGAATATAAAATGGATTCAATGATAAATCAATAAGTTAATTGAAACTTGTTAAATAGCAAATATTGGAAATTAATAACATGATGCTTGGAAATCTCCGTTGTAATAATTTTCATATGAAATTAAACTTTATTGGACTTGAGTTATTTTTAAAAGTTTATTTATTGAATATACACAGTATATCGACTTTCTCATTCTTATCATCAGGTTAGATTGACACAACATCAGTCAAAAAAGAAAACTACTTAATGAAGAATAACTAATTTACACCGTTAAGTAGTGGAAATCAAATGATGGATAAAAACGGTTGGCTGCTACATTATTTATTTAGTAGTGTCTTTGCGATTGACCTCATACACACCTGATGGTAGTTGAAAATGAGGTCGAAGATGACAACACAAGGCCTTAGGAAGGAACTGGCATTTATAAAATATTTCACAGCAACGCAACTGTGATATGTGGCGGCAGATTTAATATGAAAAGTGTTCCTAAGCCAGGCGGATCTTCAAAGAGTCCTATCACAAAACGAATTCAGACGCCTTAGGAATATTCTAAGCCGACTCCGCGGGTACGTACTCAATTTTTATTATTTATTGCATTATAACACTGATCTATCTTCTGTTTTATTTAAGAGATAATTTTTACCCACGACGAAACGGAGACGGTATATGCGTTTGGGGTGAGAGGGTGTTTGTTTGTTGATTTTCTTGCTCTTCTTATAAAGTTCATAGGGAGTTGAATACCTATGTTATTGCGACATCTACATCTTCGAGAACCGAATAGGTAAGCGTAGGGAAGTGCTATGAAAACGAATAGTATGTTGTTCATAATATGACCGACTCTGTGTGAGATCAAGTAAACTTTTAAAAAAACTTTTCACGTTAATTATCTCTCGTCACATAAATCATTTCAGTCGGGGGATTTTAAATTATTTTATTCTTATTTAATTACTTTTTAACCGTCGCGTCGTGGGTTTTTCAAAATTTTTATTTTGTTTTTTTGCAATTCCAATTATGTCTAGACATTTCGTCAAGCGTTCTTTTACAATTAATGTTATGTGTAATCAGATAAAATAATTATGTGTTTACTTTGATTTAGAAAAAAAAATCAATTTAATTTATTAACCAGCATTAGCTGTAACGGTTCTTCGATCGAATGATTATAGAACCGGAGTCGTTGAAATTCGATCGTTAATGGTGAATTTGAAATTGCAATGACGAAGTCATCTAGAAATAATAGTTTACGGACTATTGGTTTTGAGCACAGCTTTGGAAACTAACTTTTTCCAAAATTAGGTCTACGTAACACAAGCTTATAAAATATTACATTATGACCATATAGTTGGTTTGCGTAAGATATTTATATGTTATTTTCTATACAAAGCTCTTACACAATTATCTATATCATCATCCGTATTATATACACAACGGTAAGTATCCCAGTTTTGTCAATGGATTCAGAGTTTTAGATCGTTGCCATAAAGACAATTATAGCTGTATTTGTATTTTTCTCTATTATCAAAGCTCAAAAAGATATCTTTAGGATAACAATGGATTTGAATGACTTTATCCGTTGCCTGTCCACTATTGTCATGTGTTTCAAAAGGCTTTGGAGTAATTTATGTTGTTGAGTTTTTTTTTTATTTATACATTTGTTGATACAAGTGGTCATAGATCCTGTTGTAAGAACTAAGAAGGTTGTATATCTAAGTTATCTTGCGTTTCGAATCTTGAAAATAAATTTAAAAGGATACCGCTTCGATGCATCTTGTAGAGTAATGGAATTAAAGAAACTTTACAGATAAGAAAACGGATTGATATTTCGATAAGATTTTGTTCATCTGTCAATTTATGCCAAATAAAATAATTATTTTTGGGTAAAACAATAATTCCATAAGCAACCGAGAATAAAGTCAAACTTAAAGGTAAATTAGAAATGCGTAGTTATATGTGAATTCGTGCCACCATCGGTAACTCAGCATTAATTGATTGGATTAGGCGTTACTTTGCGGAAAACCATTAGTCGCGGGATTAGCAAGGTTATTTAGTTATAGTAGTTATCAAAATTAAATAAAACAAGAAACCTACAATTTCTTCCATGCTGGACTGGCAGCGAAATAAAAACATATAATGTACCAGCTGCTTCTCTTCCTGGGCAATCTGTAAGGTTTTATTTGGGGTTTTTGTAGGCAATAGGCTGACCTCCTGACACTGCAATAGTCTCTATCCATCATTATAATACCTCTAAATTCAAACGTGACATCAGATGCTCTTATAGCCTCTGATGTTCTGCCTACCTTACAAGGGATACAGGCGTGAAGTCATGTAAGTATCAATCTACAAGTTAAACAAATTAAAATTATTATAAAAGGGTATATTCTACGTATACCCTTTTATAATAATTTTAATTTTTTTTTAATTTGTACTGTTTGGGGTTATTTTCGGAACTACTGAACAAATTTTCATCTGACTTACACCAGTCAGAGTGGTGTTCTTGAGGCTAGTTCCAGGCTATTTAACATCACGAAATATTACCAGCCAGGCTAATTATCATTGTTTTTGCCATCGAAGTCGATGCAAAATAGCGATTTGAAAATATTGTTATACATTCACTGCCTCAGCCTTTTCATTTAAGTATAAATAATGCCAGACAAATGTGTGTACCGTAAAAATATAATCAAATAGTGGTTTCGACACATTTAAATTTAAATATTTGATATGATCAAAAGTTATAATTTTTGAGATTTTTTAGGACTACCAATTTAACAAAAAAACTGCACCCGAATGCAGCCGGAAACTGAAATAAATCGAGTACCTATTTAAATGTTTTTTGGTATTACTCAATTATAAATCATCGTATTTATTTTAATTTTATTATGTGGAACAAAATAGCTAAAAGTAGACAAGAATGGAAAAAATGGAGGGAGGTCATTGCCCAGCAGTGGGACAGTGCAGGCTGATATAATAACAATAATTTAATAAATAAATAAAACCATCAAATTTTATTATGGAATAAAATAGACAGGTTATTTCTATTTTATACAACAATAAAATTTAAATACATATTTGAATAGATTTTATTGCGTTCAACTATATTCAATATTTTTTTTTAATATTTAATTTTTATAAATAAGAATAAAATTATTGAACAAAATAACTGAGGCTAAATTTAAGATTGCTTTTTCGAGCGTCATTTTTCAAATAGGTACATTATAACATATGTCTAATAGATATTTAATAAAACCCTACACTTTAATAACACAATTATAGAGTAACCTTACCTAACAAGCTAGATATTTTATTATTAAAATGTCCTAAGTAGATCCAACTTACATAAAAAACTAATTCGCGAAAACTTTATTTATACCCAAACACTAAATACTAAAGATTCTTACCTGAAAACTCCATATCCATAGCAAAATCAACAAGTCCCACACAATCAGTCATAATTACACAGCACAACACTTTCAAAATAACAGGAAAATCTTTCACAGTTCGTCACGATAAGCTTTCAGTAACTCTGAAACACGTGCGACCTCTTCCGTGTCTAAATTCGTACTGAGGGGAGTACTTGCCCAAGCCTTCCTGAACCAACGCTTCAGGAATATTACAGGAAAAATCAGTAAGCTTACTGAGAAAAAAAAGATTAAGTGACCGCAATATTAGATTTTAGATATTAATGTAAATTGCTTGTTGGAATAATTAACGTTTATTTTTGTAAAATTCTTATAAGAGTTGGTTGGTTTTGGAAGATAGCGTTTTAAACTTATACAAATAAGTTATCATGTTAACTTTAAACGAGGGAACTGACTTACTTATTACTTAGATGTATTATAATGATAGAGAAAGATTATTTGCGTTTGAAGTTGAAAGATTATTTGCGGGGTCGGCGTTTAGCCAACAAAATCTCTTACCTGATTTTTACAGTATGGCCGGGAAGACAAGCAGCTGGTACATTCTATGTTTTTCTTTCGCTCCCAGTCTAGCATGGAAGCAAATTTTAAATTCAATATTAAGATATTATGAGAAGCACGACAAAGTTTCCAAAATGTCGGCTTATTTATTGTAGTTATAAACGTGAAGAAGTTGTTTTCGGAAAGAAAAACAGCTTAACGTCCCAATAAGTCCATTTATAAGAGTAAATAAGCAAGTTGCCTCTGCGATGTTTACATATTGCCATACTTTGAAAAATACACTTTAGAATATAACTTATTTTGTTTTATTCCAATCCAGTATGGAAGCAAAACTAAAATTAAAGTTTTAAATATATTAATCAGGATACACACAGACACATATGATCTAATTCTATGTAAAGGTTTAGGGGAATGATATTATAAATCTGTGGCTACTCTTAAAATAGTCCCAGTTTGGTGCCCTCTTATTAAATTACCGATAAGTCCGATTTTATTCAAAAGGCTTATAGGTCAACAATACGAAACCGAAAAAAGTGTGTTTTCTTTACTTGACTCTACCAAGCATGCGGTAAAGTATAAATATCCAAATTCGACAGTTTCCGTGATTAGCATTTTTAAACAACAATTGATAACAAAATAAAATCCTAATCACACCAACTACTTGGCCTCAAAGTAAGCAAAGCTTGTGTTATGAGTAGGGTGGCCAACCATTCAGTTTTAAACAGTATTGTACTGTTTTTCCCTACATTATACTGTTTACTGTTAAACAAAAATAAAGTATACAAAATACTGTTTTCAGCATAAAAAGCTAAACACTTTACATGCTAGGGTTTAATTAATAATTTGCGCAAGAAGCCTTAAAAACATGTGTGTAAAACATTAAATAAATTGAATATTGTTTATTTTTCCCTTCAAGTCAAACAGTTTAGGAGTTGTGACTATTTGAATATGACCCTTTACTTTTAAGAACCTGACAAGTTAAAGGAAAATTAATGTTATTTCAACTACTAATGTATTAATTTGGATAGCTACACCGCTAAACAGAATTTTAAAAAATTAAGTACATAATATGTACTTATTTTAATATAACTAATGCATGTTCCCATTACCGGAAAAAAATCGCTTCTGAGACGGTCATATTGAAATAGTCACAACTCCTTAACAGTTTGTCTTGAAGCTTAGGTCTTGACATTAGTTTTCGGATAATATGCTAGCGTTTTAAAAAAAATGAATAAAAAAGGTATGCTAATAATTTTCAAAATTTTTTCAAAACATTTAAACAGTAAAAAAAACAACTAAATTTTCTTACACTTTTTTCGTCTCAAGTATTTTTAAAGGTTTTATTGCGAGTTTTTGATATTTTTTTAGTGTTATCCTAATGCCAACTACTTCAATGTCAAGTGAAATTATCTTTATGTCTGTAGGACATCGATAAATATTGCTAAATAAAGAAACTAATCCGAACTCAGAAAAGCAAAAATTAAAATGGCTGCCGTTTCTAAATAGTAGGGGCAAAATGCCTTTTTACTGTGGTTTTGTCGATAAAATTTATCATATTACTTCGCCTTAACTGATCGCACACCGGTGACCAGACACACTGTATAGATAAACGCCCAGACACGGAACATTTTTGTTTCTTGTTACACGATTGGCGTAGCATCTAGACCACTGTACTACGGAGATCATCATTCTCTTAAGGTTTATTATATTAGTACAGAGCACGCATAATATTACTTTTTCCTCCTTATATGCTCCAGTGCTAACCAGGTAAAACATTCCAAAGACCCAAATGACCCGAGCATACCCGAGTGTAACGGTGAGCAATAAAACATAAGTTCCGAAACAGTTTTTGTTAACCAAGGCCCGGATATAGAATGAGAAATTGGATGAAAGTAAACACTTGTTAGGGAAAAGGGTTTGAAGAATATGGAAATGAGACTTTCAGTTCAGTTTTATTCTTGTATTTCAGCGTTTTTGCAGAAACATTGAAAATGAAGGTAGAGTTTTCGGAGTAAAAAACTGGGTTGAAAGAAATAATAAATATTGAGTTGGAAAAATATAGATGTATGTTGAACTGTCGAAATTGTATTTATAGATGACATTTTATTATTAATATTAAGTCTTTCCAGCTTTATGATGGCATTTTGACTCTTAAGTATACGATCTCAATAGTAAAAGTTGACGATGCCGAAGATGAGATATGCAGGCAAGAGTGTAGGGCCTCTTCTAGCGCTGTGCGTACTTCCAATACTTCCCGCCCAGATATCGCCAGCGAATTTCGCGAGTTAAATGGGTTTCTTTTTCAAAACTTATATATACTTAAAAATTCTGCTTTACCTATCGGTTAAGAGAAGTCCGTTTTATGTTTTTATGTAACTTTTACATGAATCGATTACGGCATTTCGTAGCAATATCCGTTTGAAATGGTAAATTAGTGTTATGTTTGTGATTTTTTTATCGAGCTAATTTTCATAAATCATGTTTCTATCTTACACAGTGGTTGGTCATAAGGTTAATTTTTGTATAATTTTTTTTTTCAGATTCAACGTGTTCCCATGATTGGGTATATTATCGTTCAAAAAACTGTTTATATAATAATTTAGTCTAATTTAACTCATCAGAAGGTCTCGAATCGCGTGTACCTGGATAGCGCATGGCGGGCGGGCGCCCGGGCGCTGGGACTTCAATAATTGCAATTTGTGATGTATCGATGTGTAAAATAAGACTCAAATACTGCACAAAAAATTGCAAAGCGAGTGCTAGGGGCCATAAATATGATGATATTTAAGGGCAGTTTTTACGAGTTCGTCAGTCTTATCAGATCAGGAAAAAACTCATAGGTTCGGAATGTAGAGCCTTGACTACCTTAGTAAAATTTTATTTAGTTTGCATTTTTTAATGCTATTTTAATAAATTCTTTTAAAGATCCCTAATAATCTTAGAACAAATATTTCGGGAAAAGGATACCTATATTGAGAAAAAGTATCCAAAAAAATAATGTATATCCAAGAACTTTAATCATGTTCTTCACGGACATTTTATAAAAAAACCCTTATAACCATCGTATATGATGGTTATTTATAAAAGTACACGACGTTTATAAAGGTTTCTTCTTATAATTTCAACCAGACAAGTTTGGAACGTCTGATTCTTGAAAAGGAAAATGTTTAGCTACATATTACAATATCTACTTATTTATTTATTTTCGACATCACCGTTAATAATAACAATCACTCTTAACATTTATCTATCCTACACGCAGGTACTAAAATTAAGCATCTCGTAAGCTACTTAACCAAAAGCTTAATTACAAAATGTACCCGAGTATAACCCGGCTAAATTAAGGATGGTTTTATTTGTTTTTGCGGTGGAGAGTAAACGTTTTTATGTTCTCACTCCCACACAGTCTTGTCAACAACGTAGATAATATACTTATATGGAAAAAGAAAAAATAGGAGACGGAAAATGGGAAGTTGCACACTTACCCGGAAAATTAATGACAACAGGGGCTCCAGTCTGAGCTTATATCATAGCTGTCATGGAAAATAAGAATTCGTGGCAATCGTAAATTTAATAAGGTTGTTTAATGTTCAGGAAATTTCTTGTTTGAACGTCTTGCTAGTTGATGGTTTTGTGAAATTGTGTTTGTTATACGCTGGTTTTGTGCATGTCATTTTATGAATTCATTTGCTTTCTATGTAACCGTAATATGTATGAAATAACACAAATTACTAGTAATTGTTATTTTGTTGAAAAAAGTAAAGTAAAGTCACTAAAATGAATGCTAAATTAAGTGTCAAGAAGAAGTAAAGAAGAAGAAGAATAATTGATTTACTTGGCAAAAGTAGTGAAATTTTCGACTTTGGATGGGATAACAAAATCTGTTAAAAGGAACTAGCATCTTCTATAAATAAAAAAAGGATCACGACCAACGTACATACTTTGTACTATAAGTTTATACAATTGCCTAATATTGTTTTTAACATCAGTCATCTTCTTTATTCACAACACCACCTCTTAGTCAAACATAACAGAACTTTCATTAGAAAAAACAGGAACAAGATAAAAAAGGTATACAACCTACATTTGTAATCCATTTCTTTCGGAATTCACATCTGAAGTCCACCATAACTTGAAATTCAAAAAGCTTCCATGATACACCAACTGCAGTTAATCTCTCTGCGATTTTAAGCGCAGAGGAGACCAAGATAAACTAGTCGTTATATAAAAAGATACATGTGCCTCGATGGACTATTAATCAGAGTCCCCTAAAAGCCTCCGTGATGTACGAAAAAAAATTAACAAAGTAGGATTCTATAAATGACAGCGCTTTTAGCTACTAAGCGCTTTAGCCCATAGCTGTGGGCTGATTTATTATATAAAGTTTCACGATATAACTGGAGGTCTCGAAATTTTGTCGAAAGGGTTTCGAATTTTTTAGTTACGAGCGTTTGCCCGCGACGTCGTACGAGTACGCGCATAAATTAAACATTCCTTTATTTCTCGTTGAAGTTTCGGGAATTCCTTCCATAATGCAACCAGACACACATTGAAGAACCTTTTTGCCAAATTTCACGGTGGTGCACTCGAGGACTAAGATTTTTCATACAAACTAAAAACTCCTTTATTTCCCGTTCCCGTGGGAATTTTGGGAATTCCTTCTTTAGTGCACCCCTACACCCTGGAATGTATGTTTTTGTAAAGGTATTATTATTAATTTTTGTATCCTGTGTGTCTTATAATTTATTGCAATAACTGATTCGAATTGAATTATACAATGACGTTAAAATCTTATATAAGGTAAGAAAGATTTTATATTATATATAATTATAATAGATGCTATAATATGCTGGACTGGGAGTGAAAGAAAAACATAGAATGTGCCACTGCCAGCTCTCTTCCCGGGCATACTGTAAAAGTCAGTAAAGGCACGGAGGTTTTATCGACGTTTTTGTGGGCGATAAGCTGGTCCCTTATCACTGCAAGTCTCTCTCCATCATTTTAATACCTCCAAATTTGTCAAACGTGACATCAGATGATTTTATAGCCTCTGGTGTTCTGCCTACCCCATTAAGGAAACAGGCGTGACGTTTTGTATGCATGTATAACTATAATATGTCGATTTATTGAAAATGTTAAAATATGCAAGGATTTTTCGGTAATACACAAGAATATAAAGGTCATTTAAGAAAAGAATCTCACGTACAACTTAAAACTTGATACAATGTCGCGAGATCTGAGTGTTAAGCACACTATTGCATAGAGAGAGGTTGGAGTCCTATCTGCGCTTAGTAATGCTATTAAATTGAAACTTATAAAAGTTTCAAAAGCCTTCACCACGACCCTTTGATGAGCCCAGTGCAGGAGGTATTTTTACTGCTGAACCATCGCGGCCTGATCACCTAAACATAAACACCAGCCGTTGCATAAACATTGCTGGCGCGCCCGAACTGTTTTACTATCTATTTTTTGAGAGCAAGCAAAAATGAACTTAGTTGTAGTCAGGCGGAAGTGTCTTTAATAGTACATAACCATGTTCGATTTCAATCGTACCTGATGGCAAATGAAGACGAAGTAGAAAATGACAGCACACGAACTTAATGAGGAACTGGAGAAGTGCGTCTTTATAAAACGTGAGTTAACTTAATTACTCTGCAGGGCCCTGTGCCTCATTAATTATTATGCGTTTTACCTACTCCTAAATTTCATAAATTAGGTACATATTTTATTGTAAAATGATTTTATATTGGCATCCCAGGCAGCGACTGAAAATCAGCGCTTTGCTACCTACGTAGCAAAGTATTATGCTGAGTCGTCGCCTTTTGTTTTTTAGTATAGCTACATAAATTATAGTTTATAGTAAGTGAATTAAGTGTATAGTTATTTGCACTGTTATTTATAAGAACCCTGTTATAAGTTTGTAATTGTAAAAGTGTGTGTGCTAAAGAACAATAAAACATTTTCTATTTCTATTTCTAGAAGATCACCTACTCGTTCATGGTGTGTACGCTTTTATAATAAAATCCCAAAATATTTAAGATTAACCCTTCGATAGATTTAAGGATAAGTGTTTTATAAAAATTTTTACTATAAGATATCTGGATGCAAGAAGATGGGATTCCCAGGTTGTTAATTGTTATTGTGTATTTTTAAAAGATGATTGCTGTTGAGTTTCTTGCCACTTCTTCTCAACAGATCGACTTTCCGAAGTGGTGGTAGATTCAGTGTCAATTTGTAAATTGTGTGACTTATTTCAAATGTATTTAAGTAAATACTTACGAAATAAAGATTCTTTTTGACATTGAGCCGGATCATATCACCGCAGGAGCGACTATGTGGTGACAAACTAAATATACAGTATGATCGCTTGACTGGTGAACCTGATGGGCCTTCCACCAAGCGGCTGATCATTTGTCTTTACCGGCAGCAGCTTTTCCAGGGGTAGTAGAGCTATGGAATATGGAATCTGCGTGGCTGATTATCCACTAAAATGTTGTAGGTCAGAATAATCAGGGTTCCAAAGTAACTCCTAAAAGACCCCTATGACTGCATTCTTGTATCGGTTCCTGGTACCCATTGCTTCACGCCTGAAGCACGAAAGTTGTTGTGATAATCGAATAACCGGTGGTCACCCATCCTTTACCGACGTTGCTTAACCTGCTATATCGAATATATATATATACACGAGCCAATACTACACAAGGTCGAGACGTTTTAGAACTGCTACAATGTGAATATTAAATCAATAGATTAAATAAAATACCAAAGAAGTTTGGGAAAAATGAAGTATAACAAACAATATTAGGCTCCTACTAAGGTTGATATTTAAACTTATCAGAAAAAGTAAATTATCTAAAACTTATTTGATTATTACAGGAATTATTTACCAGTGCCGTTTACTTTAACATTTTGTGTAATAAATAATCAATAATTGTTAATTAACAAACGTTATTATGTGCTTAAAACGAATTTTAAAGATAATGATTTTGTACACCACCGTCTATCAGGGTCCTTAATTTTCACATCATTAACTTTCAACATTATTTAGAAATTAACAAAAAGACTGTTTATTAAAATAGAATCTACAAATAAATTTCGGCTAGGTCAAATTCAAAAATGTTTCAATTGAATTTCTAAAATCTTTTTGTAGATCTACATTTTTATTGTTAACTTAGTCATATTAGCCTAGCTCGATTGATGAAAAAAAAGAGAACTTCAAAAAAATGCTATTATTAAAGTAATAACTTTTGTTGATAACAATTATAATTTGACATCAACCGACATAAACACAATTTTCCTCATCATCCAAAGTCGTCAACATTCTAAAAGACCTAAGAGAATATTTGTACCCACTTAATTTTATCCTCACCACATGAAAAATGAAAATCAAGTTCAAAAGATCTCGACTTTCTCGAGGATAGATAACATAAAAATGTGTCATATTCTTATTTACCCTTCTCGCAAAATGTCAGAGCTGCCCTTCAAACATCCGCCCAAATCAATCTTAAATATTGAATTTGCTCGTAATCTCATAGAAACTTTTACGGGAAACGAGCTTCTATTACATTTTAACACAATTTGTTGCGAATTTTCACCTTCCTTCGAGGTACTTGAGACTTCAAAAGTGGGGAGTAATTTTAATTTGAAATGGCCGATGATAGAGATAAAAGTATGGAGTTTACTTGTAAAGTTACTGGCCACTTGGTTTCTTGAGTGATGTTGAATTATAATTAAATATTGTCAAATTTTAGAGAGTCTGATCTGTATTAAACAAGAGAATATCAAGGCTAATTAACATCTACGTGTTTATGTTTTGCTCTCAGCTTCACTCGAACGTAATAATTATAAGGGTAATATTTAATACAGTAACTGTAAATAAAAAAATTAGATGACAAAAATAATGATTTTGGCTTACTGTGTTACTAAAGTGAGTGACTGACTGCGAGTGACGAGAAATCAATGAAACAGGCTATTTGCAAAATCTTCTTGTCGCATAATCTTTTTCATCATAATGTTAATCAATATGTTAGTGTAAAACAAATGTATGTATTGTAATGTATGTATTTTTATGATTTACAATAATACAGGGTGACTGGTGACAAATTTTAGATATTAGACGAGAGCATACTGTACTCAATTCTGATCGTAATTATACCTTCTTTTATTTTTCAGCTGAATTCCCTATAAATAAATAAAGGTGCCTTGGGGTTTGGCGTCGCTTTAAGAATAGCGCTACCCCATCTCTTTCCGTGGGTGTCTTAAGAGTCAACTAAGGGACAACAATCCAGGGGACGGGCAGCAGCGTCCTTTTTTGCATATTAACATCACACTGCGATCGGCAACCCGTCTGCCAAGCGTGGCGATTACGGCATTTCCCCTCCAAAACATGCCCCTAGTCCCCGGCGGTCCCGCTAGTCTCGATCAAGGTAGCAGTCGAGGAAAAGGCGGGACAGGGGATGCTAAGAATCCCCGGGTTCGACCAGGCTACCAACGACGACCCTTGGCCCTGGCGACATACAATATTAGGACACTGCCGAGAAGATTGTTGAACTGGAGGAAGTGTTGAGCGGATTGCATTGGGATATCCTGAGATTATCTGAAGTCCGTAGACAGGGAGAGGAATCGATAATCCTGTTATCCGGCAATCTTCTCTACTTCCGGGAGGGCAACCAACTGTCCCAAGGTGGTGTCGGGTTTCTCGTCAACAAAAACCTCGTGACTAATGTTACAAAAATCGAGAGCGTGTCAAATAGGGTAGCGCACCTGATACTCAGAATTACCAAACGGTATTCGTTGAAGGTCATACAGGTCTATGCTCTGACCTCGACACACTCCGATGATGAGGTGGAGTCTATGTATGAGAACATCTCCAAAGCCATACACATCTCCAAAACTCATTTCAACAATCATGTGGGATTTTAACGCAAAATTAGGCAAACGAAGCGGCGATGAGCAGAAAGTGGGGCAATTTGGAGTTGGAGTACGGAACGTCCGAGGCCAGATGCTGGCCGACTTCTTGGAGAAGGAGGGCCTCTTTATAATGAACTCATTCTTCAAGAAACCGGAACACCGCAAATGGACTTGGATAAGCCCCAATGGTCGCACCAAAAACGAGATAGACTTTATCATGTCAACGAGAAAACAAGTTTTCAATGATGTCTCTGTGATCAGTGCCGTGAAAATCAATAGCAATCACCGCATAGTAAGACGCACATTGAGTCTGAATCCAAAACTGGAGCAACTGGGCAAGGCACATAGCTTATAGAACAGATGGCCGTTTGGGCAGAAAAGTTCAAACATAATGCGAGACGCAGCGAAGGCAGGCCCCCACAATATGGACCGACGACCTGGTCAAAGTTGCCGGTAAACGCTGGATGAGGGCGGCGCGGGACCGAGCAACGTGAAAGACCTTGGGGGAGGCCTATGTCTCTCAGTGGACGTCTACAGGCTGTGGATGATGATGAATGATGAAATAAAGGGGTTTACAAGGTCGACAACCGTTCGTGGAGCCGTCTATACCTACCTACCTATTCTGTGTTGATAGCGCCATGCGTACGTCCGCAGCAGTATAACCATGCGTTTCGTAATGAATTCTTTAACTTTCGGTTAAGTTTACTCGGTAAATAATTAATATTTATTTTTTATTTTAATATTTCTCTTCCTTCTCTTCTTCATTCGGTTGTTTAGGTGTCTACCAGTCACCCTGTATAGGCACCTAAACAACCTACTAGTTTTCTTGTGATTAAATAAAGAGTCTATGTAGATACTATTATGCATGGTTATCTGTAAGAAATCGCTCGTCAGCGATAAGACCGCCTAGTAGTACTTACACAACACACTGTTTTTTTTTCTCATTTACTATCTGTACTGTATACTGAAGTGTAAATAAATAAAAATAAAAATATTATGATGACTATACGAAAATGTAAAAAAAGGGCATTTACTTTTTTATTCATCTACTCGTTAATAAATCTTAATCTTCCATGCTGGACTGGGAGTGAAAGAAAAACATAGAATGTACCAGCTGCTTCTCTTCCCGGGCATACTATAAAAGTCAGTTAAGGGATGGAGGTTTCATTGACGTTTTTGTGGGCGATAGGCTGACCCCCTGTCACTGCAATGGTCATCCATGGTCAGTTCATCATTATAATACCTCAAAATTATGTCAAACGTGACATCAGATAGTTTTATAGTCTCTGGTGTTCTGCCTATCCTATAAAGGATACAGGCGTGAAGTTATGTATGTATGTATGTTAATAAAAAACTGATAGAACAAAATAATATAAACTCAATACCACTGTCAATAATTGAGCTATTCCAAACAGCTTGATTTAAATTGTCAATAAAAAATCGGATCCGATTCACGTATTCATATGCAGCATTTACGCAGTGCTTCAGTATTACAATAGCTTACCGGTGTAATCCCTATTTTCAATGTACTTTTTCAGGCTTTTATGGTTCACGTTAGTTAATCCTGTGAGCACGTCAATGTTACTGAAAACTCTCTATAAAGCTTTTGAGCGACAGCTTTTTAGGGCTCACCTTATTAATTAATTAATCCGATGCTTTATAAATTAAAGTTTTGCCGTAACTTTGCTATTAGGCGTCTTGTGATGTCGTTTTTAATTTGTGATGAAGTTTGAAATTCGAATCGTTATCTTTTAACTTAACTTCTCTTGGCCGTGTTGATTGGAAAGTGGAAGATTGGATTCGAAGATGTTATTGATTTTTTTTGTTCTAATATTTTTAATGTTTTCTTTTAAGGTTTCGTCTGATAATATATATAAATACATTCTCATTGGAATTGGAACCTTATCCCAGCAGAATAAGTTGCGAAGTGTGTACATCTAACAATTAATTAATTAATTTATATTTATATACATAGTTCACCAACGCAGTGGTCACCAAAACAAGGTTTTTAACAAAGAAACATATAGAACTGTGATACAATTCTAGCGCCACCACACTTATAGGTGAAGACAGCATGCAGTATAGTTTTGCGAATAGTAAAAATTAAATAGTAGAACAGAAAAAAAAATTACAAATTGATTTAAACATTTAAACATCAGACATCAAAACTAATCAGAAATTTAAGAAAAAAAACGAATAGGTAAAATTAATAATAAAAGTAAAATTAACAATGACAACGTTGTAAAAATACAGGGGAAGAATTAGTGGACTAGGCGGAAACCTACAATATAAATACATAAATAGATGAACACCCAGATACGGAATTTTTTTTTTTCTTGTTCCGTGCGGTAATCGAACCCGCAATCACTGGCGTCTGAGGCAGACATTTTTTTACCCCATCGCCAAAGTAGTCGTCAATATAACATGTAGCAGCAAATATATCATAATAACCTAGATATATGTGTGTAGTATTGTATTATGCTTGACATATTTAATAACTTATACGACCTTTACAAGTCTTTTAATTGAAGTAACGGTTTAAAGAATCTACAAATTACTAGGGCATGTTATTGTAATCTTACTTTTAAATTATTACTAAAAAGGACAAGTTTTACAAAAGAGATTTACATAATACGAACATAAACTTGATACTAGCGTAATGGCGGCTCTTAAATCGAATGTATTCTTAAGGCAAACTCAAAAAAAAAAGAAATTTGTTTGTGTTTCTTTTCTTTCATCATAAAATCTGCGATTCTAAAAGCTATTTATTCAATTAAGAATTCAGCTTCACAGAATAGTCGCGCCTTTTGTTAACTTTGTAAGCGATACGAATGCAAATACTTTTTACGATGTAGCCCGAAACTTGAAGAAAATGAAGGGAAAAAATAATACGGATTTCATACTTAAACTCGGAAAAATTTGCATGATATTACAAGTGATCTGCCGTTTGCAAGTTCCCTATAGTATAAATGGGAAATGATCTGTGTAGGGACATTTTCTTTGTTGTTGCTGTATTACTAATTTAGCGTCCGTTTTCTGAGATAAATAGAGATGTTTTTTAGGATGTTGTAGCTGTAGATTTAGGGAGATAAAGTGTCCCCTAGTGGATAAATGAAGCGTGTAATCGTAGCACATGACTGTCTGCTATACAGGACGATCAATAAAAAAGTCAGGACGGAGAAAAAGAAGAGATAAAAAAATTTCAAGGCGTACTATTATCGATTTTAATTCAAGAATACAGACAATGAAAGTTCATCATTCGCCCGATGAGCGTTCAAAACAAAATTCACTCCATTATTTTGTAATATTTTAGTTCTTTAATATTTTATTTCTAGTGCTTTTTGTTTCTTTCAAGGATTTGATAATATAAGACAGGGAAATTGTCTAAAATAATAATTGAACCTATTTTAGTGCAGATGAAAGTGTCATTTTAATATTTATCATTGTGAATGAAAACCCACCCACTGTGGATGAAAATAATAACGATTCTTGAAATTTTAACAACATTTTGTAGATATTTTTCATCTAAAAAGTTTATAGATTTCTATTTAATAGATTTCTCTTAAACACACCCCTTATTGTGCCATATACATACAAACAAGAATGATAGTTAAATAAAAACCCCCTTTCCTTTTTAGTGTTCATACAGCCTCCGGCGATCAATTGAAGAAAAAAAAATCCCACAAACGTACTTACCCGGCTCGATGCACAGCAGACACTATTTGAATTTTCTTCTAAGGGAGGGTAGAATCAATTTAAATTTTAACTCATACTTAATACACCCTTGTTTGGTGTCTAAGTGGTGTGTTTCAGTCACCCTCTATTTGGGACGAATAATAACTTGACAACAACAAGCTTGGTAATTTTCGGGAACGCGTTCGAATAGGAAAGCTTTTTTTTTTTAATTTTCGTTGATGAAATTCAATGCATATTAAATGCATTTTGAATAAAATTGTTTAGAAGTAGGAACTGGAACTCAGGATATATTTGTAGGTATTTGCAGTGCGTATGAAAATAAGAAAAGTAAAGTGTACTATAAGAGATTAGCTGTTTTGCGAGGTTTTACCTGCGCAGTTTCAAATAAAAACTAGGCTATGTGCTATTCCAGACTGTACACTATGACTATATACCTTTTATCCAAATTCGTTTTGTCGTGATTAGAGAACTAACATCCATCCATCCAAATTGTAACATTTATAATATTGTCTTAAGTTTTCACGATTCATAATTTAAGTAAAACTACTTTTTAACCGGATTCATCGCGTATAATTTATATTTTACTTTATACTTTCCGAAACGTCGAGTTAAAATGTAAAATATAAATTATACGCGATTAATCCGGTTAAAAAGTAGTTTTATTTAACATTTTTAATCTAAGTGAGAGTTATAATAATTAGATGCATATTAAATTGTTTCGAATCGATTATCTTATTTTCACGCGAGTAACAACAATAATCAATGAATGCAGAACATTAAAAAATCCGACTTCACGTCAAAATTTTGGCTGAGTTATAATGTCATTAACGTAAACATTCTCCGAATTCATACATATTTTTTTTAAAAATTTGAAATCTTCAATTTGTACGGGACCAACTATGAAGTATTTTCTATCATATGAAACAAGAATTTTCAAAATCAATTCATAATTGTCTGAAATATCGTGTAACAAAGACAAAAAAAAAACGTACCTACAGACGAATTGAGAACCTCCTCTTTTTTGGAAGTTGGTTGAAAAATAAGGTATATTTTGGGAGATATGAGCAGATTATGAATGTTATTTACTCAGCACAAACATCCTTATTGATACGATGAGCGTTATGGTGCTCGGGTTACACTATCTGCCTCGGACGCCAGTGGGCATAGGTTCGATGCACGGAAAATTTAATCAATTGTGGGCATGAACATGTTTGCGTTGGTCTCGCTCGGTGTCTGGTATGATATGTATTTATGAAATATAAATCGATATGTATACTTTTTATTAAATTTATGGGTTTTTGTTATAGTATTTGTTTGTTTTGCGCAGAACAGATGGCCGGTGGGGCAGAAAAGTTCTCGAGTGGCGGCCACGTACTGGGAGACGCAGCGTAGGCAGGCCCCCCGCACTATGGACCGACGACCTGGTCAAAGTCACCGGTAAACGCTGGATGAGGGCGGCGCAGGACCGAGCAACGTGGAAGAACTTGGGGTAGGCCTACGTCCAGCAGTGGACGTCCACAGGCTGTGGGTGATGATGATGATGATGTTAAAACTCTCGTTTTTTTATTTTTTTACTTTTGAACAAAAACTGTTTCAGAGTATGGGTTATATCACTTACTTTACATATAAAGGCACTACACATTGCTAAGAAGCTATAATATTTTATCTTAAGATTTTATATTTATATATAGTAGGATATAATATACGACGAAGATACGATCGACATGCTGTAGTCACGTTTTGTATCTTAAGATGTAACAACTAAAGATGTTATGTTACGATAAATTCTCATGTTGCTCTCTACCTTAAGATACCAAAGTATGAAATATACTTAAGCTTCGTCGTATGTTGTGGTAAATATAATTGTATGCCGCACGATATCGTGTCTTAAGATAAAATATTATATTATCTTTGCCGTGTATAGCGACCTATACACTACAACACCGGCTGGGGTAGAGTTAACATATATTGCTTTCTATGGCAGAGATACTGAGTTTGGTCAGGGTGGCGGAAGTTGAACACACAACTAGTGTTGGACACAAATATTAGCCATCAAATCTTGGACTGTGATTGATATGTTAATTTAAGTTTATTTTCTCATATAATATATGTTTATATTCAATATGTATATTTGTATAATTATTTCATTCAGGATCCGTTCTCTAGAATCTAAAACACAAGTCCTTTAAGAAACTTAATTAAGGCTGGAAAATGTTGTGACATTTAGTCAGAGATATCTATTCATTTAATGAGATTTGTCCGCAAGATTAAAGTGGAACGCACTGCCCGCATCGGTTTTTCCATTATAGGTAGTCCAGGAATTTTCAAGGGTCAAGACTCCAGGTTTATCATGGATAAACATGCTTCTAAATATTATAGATCCAAAAAATGCATTTAAAAAAAAATGTATTTGTATTGCTTCGTTATTTTTGCCTAGCTTGGAAATCTTTTAATGGAATAAGAAAAATGACTATTTTCTATGAATGCAAAACTACATTATTATGAACAGCTAACACAATTCATAGCAAAATCACAATATAAATAATAATAATAAATAATAATAATTTCTGACACACAACATTATCTAGCCCAAATTAAGTTTCTTAAAGAACTTGTGTTATGGATACTAGATAACTGATATACTTAAGAAATATATACACATACATATTGAATAAATACATATTTTTTATTAGAATAAACTTAAATAAACATATTAACATCCATGACTTGACGGCTAATATCTGTGTTCATCACACCGATATCCGCCGCCGCCGGGATTCGAACCCAGGACCTCTGGCATAGAAGGCAATGTATGTTACCATTACACCAGCCGGTCGTCAAACAATATAACTATGTCTCTTAAAAATACTTATATATCTTTGATCAAGGACTGTATATTTCTTTCTGCAGACGACTGTACACTATAAAACTTTAATTCGGTCTCGAATGCAGTATAGTTTATGGTCCCAAGCTAAATTGCCATGCATCACGAACCATATGAGATCTTAACTCGTCGAAATGTATATTGTAAATTTCGCAAACATACCACTGCTTTGGCTCTCACCCATTCCCATTTTCTTAGATGACCCTTGTGTAAATAAATCTCTGGGAATGTAATGAAAATGCCAACTTAAATGGCAGTACAGCGCATTTAGTGGTATCTGTGGCGGACATGCAGAACTTGATAGAGCCGTATAAACTTTGAGTATTATTTTGGGAATTATTAATTCATTTTGAGTTAAAAGATTATATCTATTTGGGAAATGATTATAGATTTTGTAAATAAAAAGTATATTACGTTTTAAATTGTAAAAAAAAAACGTTTCATTTTCAAAGAACCTCAAAAGAACAACGTATTTTTACTGAAGATGTTTTACTATTCTCTGTGATGTTTACTGATAACTCATTTATTGCAATTGGAATACACATATCTGATACAACAGGGTGTCAAAGATATGGTACTTAACTAGTCTAACGGCCTTTTCCATTCTTCTTTTTATTTCATCATCATCATCCCAACTCCGTGTAATGAGCCCACTGCAGGGCTATGAGTCTCTCCTCTGGGTAACGAGGAGGTTTAGGCCGTAATCCACGTAGCTGGACCAGTGCTGGTTGTTGGATGTCAGATATTTCAGGGTGCCGAAATAGCTTCTGACAAACCCTAACGACTACTGTATACAAGTATACAGCAGCCAGGACAGACTGCTTAACGTGCCCTCCGAAGCACGGAAGTCGCCGTGAGAAATGAATGGTCGGCGGTCACCTATCCAAGTACCGACCGCGCCGAACCTTGCTTAACCTGTGATATCGTTTGATACACATTGTAACTACGGCGCCACGACGACTTCTTTAAAAAAGGTAAATACGATTTACATATTACTGTACTTTGTATTACTACATAGATTCATTGCAGCATAAAATATAAGGCTTGATCAGCAAAGGGGCATGTTTAGTGGGTAAACTCAGTTGCGAAGGAGTTCCACACAGTCTTAATATCTATGGCTGCTAACCTTCGGGCTAATAGACATAAAGAATAACATGGCCTAGTGAAAGTTTTATTAGAAATTTTTATTTTCTTATCATAGAAAAATTTCTAGCTGTGATCAGTTTTTCAACCAAAGTTGCCATACAATCGGTTCATTCAATGCTGATTCGGAAATAGTACAACACTTACATGATTTTATAAGTAAAACTTGCAAAAAAATTATCGTTAACTCCATTTGCTAATCCATTTTTTTCTTGTTGCTATGGGGAGGTTATACATTTACACTTACAAAAAATATTTTTTTTTAAACTATCAACAATTTTTAAAACTTTCTCTATCCTATTCGTGAAATCCATAAAATTATTATTCTGCCTTGTATATTTTTTGAGCCACATTGTTAATTCTGCTGCACAGTCGCTTACATTATTTATTGGTTTGGCATATATTATGTATTTAAGGAATCTCCAATAAAAAATCTAAGGGATTTATGTGAGGGAAGTGAAGTGACCACAATATTGGCCCCATTCCACCTTCGTGATTCCTACGCCCATCAGGGGCGTAATGCACCGGATAGTAATCATTTTGGAATCACATTTTCATTCGAGATTGCAATGAAACATCATCTAACAGCGCTGCTAAATGATATAAAAATTACAAATAAATCTTGCCATTTAATACTGGAGGCGGCTCTACTTCTAATTATTGTACCATTGTACATTCCATGCCATAAGTTTATTTGAAACATGTGTTGTGACCGATCTTCTGTCGTCTCGTGAGGATCAAGGTCCGTCACACCATAACACTTTATTCAAAAAAGTCGTTTTGTTCTTTTCTGACATTAGGTTTTTCATTACTCCTGTACAATTGTAAATTATTCCCGGGTTAGGAACCCATGCTCTATTGGGTGCCAAGTCTTTCCTTGACGGAAAAAAATATTATATCTTGTATTACATGGACATTTTTTTATTAATTATTTTTCTATAATATTGTTTTAAGTTTTCACGATACTATTTAATAAAACACTTTCTAATAGAATTGATCGCGTATAATTACATTTTGAATATTAACTCGACGAAGTTTCGGTGTCTTTGGAGACCCCGTGGATTTTTTCCGCTGCCATAATTTATTTTTCTTCTAACTGTAGGATTCTATGTAAGTAATTGTGGAAATATCCTGTGATTCTAGTTGTTTCATCAAATTAACAAGTTGAGGCTTTTTACATTTTTTTAAATTTATTACCTCAATTTCTACAATCATTTATTTCTATACCTCCAATATGACCGGTTTTGAAGAGTTTACAAACTTTTTACATATTTTGGCCAAGCTTATGATTATTATTAATAGACCGGAACCCATATTTTATAACTACAATCGTATTCAAAAATAATGAAATTCGAGAAATAATATTTGAAAGCATGGTGATAAGTTTCCCTTACTATCCGCATGGTGTCACTTTTGTCAAATTAGTTTCTGCATGTTCCCTGTACAGTATGACGTGAACCATGTATTGTTGTTTTTTTGTTCTAGTTTATGAATTTTATTATAATAAATAAAGAAATAAAATCCCCAGACAATCACACCAACTACATGGCCCCAAAATAAGCATAGCTTGTCATATGAGATACCATGTAGCGAATTTGGGGGGAACCTAGAACCACTGGCGTCTGAGGCAGATAGGTTTACCCCTTCGCCAAGTAGTCGTCAGCAATTCTAAGTTTATTTAATTTCATGGCCCTAAGCTCTATTAAAAAGAATTATTGCGCACACAAGTAAAGTCTTTATTACCTAAGCAGTAAAGTACCTAATCACAAATGGTCATCAGTGAAACGACTATTTTTATCTTCGTCTTTTATAGAGTAATAGGTATATCTTCACGAGCTTTATGTCTCACGAATTGAAGTAAAAGATAACATAATTAAATAATGTTGATAAATTCCTCTTTCGGTTTATTTTAAAGACGACTGTGGGCTATATTTTTATGTTCAATAAAAAACGACAATCATATTTAGACAAAGTTTTTTGGTAAATTTCTAAAGGGTTGACGGGAAGAAATTTCGGGCAGCAGACTGGAAGTTCGCCCAAATAGCATTTTGTTATATGGAGGAAATAAGCAAGTCTAGCATATACCAACATGCCACACGGATATCATTTGTAGCATATCCAAAAATTAAATCCATGTAAGAAAAGAAGATTGTTTATTTCAACAACTTTTTATTCAATTGTTTGAATAATAAAAATGAATGAATTTTGTTCATTTACTTCAGACACTTATCTTTATTTTCATTTCAATGTTTTTTTTCAGGCTATTAGCCTATTCAAATTCACATTCATATAAATACTCCTAACATCAAAGATTCAGTTCCCAAACACTCAACAATTCCCGGTAGTATGCAAATCTTGTAAATTGAATCGTCCAATTTAGTCTAAACGACGTAATTTTCTATAGAAATTAAAACAGTCGACCCTGACTGCCGGCAGCCTGCAATTGCACCAAGTTAGCATAAAACGTTGATGGCATTATAGCACAAAAGACATCCGTACTGGAAAGACCCAACAATAAATAAGAGCATGCTTCCAATTATGAGAAAACCTGATTTTTAAATTTAGAAAACCATGCTGAAAAGCAGCTTAGCTTTTAGCTTGTGAATTCTGGGGTAATTCTTTTTTTGAATGCTGGCTTTGAATTCCGTGTATTTGCATATTCCAAGGCAATATTTTAAATAACGTTCGGTTATTGGAGGAAAGGGTAGTAGTTAAGTAGTGACGTATCATAGTAAAGCTCATTTTTAACTAGAGGCAATTAAAAATAAACTAAAATTTATTGAGTTACAATTGGACAAGTTTTACTGCACATTTTTTCAGTCAAAACTACGATAAATGAATCAGTCTGAATTTAAAATCTATATTTTTATAAAAAAAAAGACAGTTGTAATTCTCAGAACGATCTGTTTTATATTTTGATTTATTCAGTCATAAATAATTGATTAATACTTCATATACATTTCAATTCAAGTCGAGGAATAAAAATGATTATTTTCGTAACATTTTAGCACTATAATTTTAACTTTTAAATTGTCGGAAGTTCATACAAAACTTACATACACGTCTGTAAGGTGATTTTCGCAAAATCCCTTGAAACTCCATTAAAAAAAAGCATGTTTGGGCGGTGTCATTACGTCACTTTTCCTAAACTTTCATAAGAAAGATGGTTCCAAATCAAAAAAAAAATATCAAAGCTACTTCCGTATTTAAATAAACACTACTTTGATTAACGTTTCAATCACTTCAAATATTGTCACTCACAAGCATTTCGTAATATTATTCAATACTTTATTGTATGCATCATTTCCTGCATCAAATTCTTCGCATCATCTTAAATACACTTGACTGCTACAGGTGCTTGAGTATTTATTTATTCAAATTTGTCCCAGCTCCTAAGGTACACTCAGTTGTCCGTTACGACGTGGGCGGAGTCGTCTACACATTTGGTTTTCATAATGTGTCTGTTTTCTTTTGTATCATTATTAAAATGTTTGTTGTTATTATGGTAAAATTATTCCTGTGTATTCAGAAGGAATCTGTTTGAAATGGTATCCTTTGAGGTTTGAATACCTATTTAAATTTGGTTGTCTAGTATTTTTCGATGCAATGAAATTTAAATTTGATAAAAGATATAAAAATCGTTGACACGTTTAGCTTCCACTTTGCTTTGTCAAGTCAAACTGTCCAAACATTTGGTTTGTTGTCAAATAGGGTTTTAATTTTGATGAATTTACTAAAATTGCCGCATTGGGTCGACTTAGACTTGTTCTATCACCCTTGTATGATTGTACTGAAAAGTTATACTTACAGTGTACGGTCTGCACACCCTTTTCGTTGATATATGATATAGAATGAAAGATATTTGATAGTAGAAAACTGATTGATATATTGATCTATAGAACTTAAACTATTTGATGTTAAATGATAATGTGTGGACGCGAACGAAATGATATAAAATATGTTGATGACCGGTTGATACCACTGCTGTAATGATACTGAATTCAATTGAATGTAATAACTGACTATGAGGTAAAATGCTGACGCTACAAACTGTACGTGCTTGCCCGTACATACAGGGCAACCCTCCCTTGAAGGTCTTCACTCTTCTTCCCTCTTCAGGGTTCACTTCGCTACCGACCATCCTAATATGTATTTTATCCACCGCTAACTATCACTGTTCCAGTGGTGATTTGTTTCAGTAAGAGCCAAGCTCTTCCTAAGCTCATTCGCTATTATTTGCCACATTTTCACTAATCATCTGGTGAGATTGAGGTCACACGCGTGTCAAAACCTCATTTAAAAAAAAAGACGTGTGGCACTCGGAGACTGCCGCGGTAAAGCTATTGCAAGCATTTATTTATTTTATTAATTCAGTAATGTTTGATCTAATATGAAGTCCCACAAGTTCCTAGTAGATGGCGCTGATTGTTTATTAAAGCCCGCATGTAAAGTTATGAAATCAAAGTATCACCGCTGTGCCGATCGGAGTGGGGGGTGTTAGGTTTTTTTCGTTACGGAATTTCTGGATTCGGTTCCCACGCTCAAGGCCCGCGACAGAAGCTATGCAATAGCTTAAAAACAATCCGATCTTGCCACTGAATCTACCTAGTCTAAAAATAATTACGTCAGTGTAGTAGTATACAGATACTGAAAATGACAAGATAAAAAACGCCTAGCCCTAAGATTATTAAAAATGAAATAGTCCAGAAAAATATATAATTTTTTTTATTTCTCTATGTCTAATTATTAAAATTACATCGTTCACAGTATCTCGGTTCTTTCATTAGGTGCTTTCTAAAAGAAGGTATCAAACAAAGATTACAATTCATCACCAAAGCAGGTCATTAGTCAGACTAAGTAGCCACTTAGTAATCCACCAGTTTTAAGTGCTTTGTTATTTTTGCTGGAGTATATAAATTACTGTGATTTATTGGAGAAAACCCAAAAGTCTTCGCAACTTTTGTCGTTTGTTAGAAGCAGATTTCTCGGGACTAATGAAAGTTCGGACTTTTTTAAGGTGCGCCTTGAAGTCAACGGAAAGTTAAATTCGTCAAGTTATTTCAGGTTTTAGAGAATAAATGTACAGTCAACGACAGCCGAGCACCGTTTTGATGCTCATTTTTTTTACTATATGCTTAAAAACAACATTTTGGAAAATTTATATGATCATATTCTTTGTGTTAAAATTGAATTATGGTTGATTGTATGTGTACAGTCCGACAAGGCTTTTTTGGCGCTAGGATGATGACGTCAGAGGGACGTGAGGGTGAAGTAAGGGTTACAATTCAGTACAATTTTCCACTTCTCAGGGAACAATATGAATGCATAAACTTTTAGTTTTTTCATGTTTGAAAACAGACATTATTTCATTTTATGTACTAGAAAAAGGCTAATTGCGTACTTTGAGAAAAACGTTATTGGTACAAAAACACAGGGTTGAGGATATAAATAGAAGATTAAGCAAGAAAATATAAGTATTAAATATACGAGGGTGGATTGAAAAGTTCGCGGCCTAGTCAAAAAAACAGAATAAAGTACATACAAAAATATTTTTATTTTTCGACGTAATCTCCATTTAGCTCTATACACTTCTTCCATCTGCTTTCCAGAGCTTCCATACCTGTTTTAAAAAAAGATTCCACAAGGTCTTCAAAATACAGGTTAACAGCGGCTTCGACCTCTTCATTCGTTAAAAATTTCTGCCCACCGAGGTGTTTTTTCAGGTTTGGAAACAGATGAAAGTCCGAAGGTGCCAAATCAGGAGAATAAGCTGGATATGGCAACAATTCGAAACCACAATCACGAATTTGAGCCATAGACTCGACAGACGTGTGGACTCGGACGTTGTCCTGGTGAAACAACACTTTCTTTCTCAGTAATCCTGGGCGTTTCTGTTTAATTTCTTCACGTAAACGGCGCAGAAGGGTGCTATAGTACGCAGAGTTTATTGTTTCGCCTTTTGGAAGGTAGTCCACCATAATGACACCCTTAGCATCCCAAAAAACCGATGCCATCACCTTGCCAGCCGACAGAATTGCCTTTGCTTTTTTCGGAGTTGGTTCACCTGATTTTTTCCATTGTTTGGATTGTTGTTTTGATTCTGGGGTGGTGAACCCAGGTTTCATCCATTGTCACAAATCTGTCAAGAAAACCTTGTGGATCAGCCTCGAACATCTCCAAACAGTCGCGAGAAATCGAGAGTCGAATTCGCTTTTGCTCTACTGAAAGCAATCTGGGGACCCACCTAGCCGAAACCTTAGAAAAGCCGAGTTCATGGACAATGATGTTTTGCGTTCGTTCATATGAGATGCCTATAGTGTCTGCAATTTCTCTGATAGTCAATCTACGGTCTTTCAATATGAGATCACACACTTTATTGATGTTTTCTTCGGTCGTAGACGTCATTGGCCTGCCGGAGCGAGGGTCATCTTCGATGTTCTCTCGTCCACGTTTAAATTCTGCAACCCATTTTTTCACAGTGGTATAAGACGGGACAGATTCCCCTAATGTTGTTTGCATGTCATCATGGACCTCCTTTGGTGTTAATCTTTTTTTAAACAAATATTTAATCACAGCACGTTGTTCAAACTTCTCCATTAGTGAAAATTTGTTCTACACACGTATTTATATTGTTCGTAAAATTTTATTTAAACAAGATATCAAATTGAAAATTCGCGGGCTGACAATTGAATAATGACAGTTCAAAATGACGGCAGAAAAAATAACAAAAGTTTTTTTTGTAATGGCCAGGCCGCGAACTTTTCAACCAATGTAGTATAGTAGGTAACGTGAAAGTTATATCATGTTTTATGATAAATTTTATTTAATTAACTTTATGAGTTACCTACTCGTATCTAGAAATGCTAGTTTTTTGAACAAATTTATGTTACTGTTACTTATAAACTACATCACCAAACATACAATTCCCTTATGTACTCTTCATTATAGTACTCGTTGTAAATATGCAAATTAAGTTAATTTTATGTAAATATCTGTGTTTTAGCTTTAAGCACATATACAGGGTTTTTTTGTCTTTAGAATTTGTTAAAGATATCATGTACTATTTTTAATGTTCTCTTTTTTTTATTATAGAAAATATATAAGAAACAGCCATACAATATAGTTTTTATTATTTATTCGTTTACAACCGTTTTTGAAATTAAAATAAACACAAAGTTTATTAGTATGGACATTCATGTGCCGTTGATTATGATCGTTGAGCTTAGTAGTCGTAATAATTTATTTTAATATAAAGCCGATAATGGGAAACCTGGTAATAAAATGAAAACAGTCAGTGACAATTTTTGTAAAAAATTGGTAAAAAAATGAAAACAGTCAGTGACAATTTTTTACAAAAATTGTCATGACTTGTTTAAAAACAAAAAAGAAGTAAACTTGAAAGCAAGGAAAAGTTAAGAATGTTTTATGATTTTTTTTTTCCTTTTAGACAATGCTTAAATTTAAGTAAGTTTTAGTTTCGTCATCGACAGAGGCTTCAAAGCTGCTTCATTGAAAAGGGACTGGGCTTGGCACATAATTCGACTGCCGCGGGAGTCATGGTCAAACTTGCCAAGGCCTGGTCTCCAAACTCCAAGAGGCGCCTCGGCAGACCCAAACGTAGATGGTGAAGAAGATGGTTGAATGGTAGAAACCATGGTTGTCTGGTAGAGATTGCTTTCCAGCGATAAGACCGCAAATTGTATCTCAAAATTTTTATCATGTATTTCCTTTTTTTTTGTACTTATTAATGGCATAAAATAAAGTGTAAATAAATAAATAGATGGCGAGACGAGATTACCCGCTTTAAGCCCTCCTGGAACGAAACAGATAAAGATAGAAAAGAATGGAAGATTTGGAGGTAGGTCTTTGCCCAGTAGTGGGACAGCGCAGGTTGATATAATAAAGCCAAATTTGACCTATCAAGATTTTATTTTAAAGTAAAGTGAAGATGAGGATAAAGATACACACAGGTTGAGGAATGAACTGTCTCTTCTTTAAACACTATCAGAAATCATCATCACCGATACGGTGATAATTGCCGGTAGATTTAATATGCAACCTTCCATGCTGGACTGGGAGCGAAAGAAAAACATAGAATGTGCCAGCTGCTTCTCTTCCCGGGTATACTGTAAAAGTGTAAAAGTCAGTTAAGGGATGGAGGTTTTATTGACGTTTTTGTGGGCGATAGACTGACCCCATATTACTGCAAGTCTCTCCCCATCACTTTAATACCTCCAAATTTGTCAAACGTGACATCAGATGGTTTTATAGCCTTTGGTGTTCTGCCTAGGTCATTAGGGATACAGGCGTGACGCTATGTATGTATGTATGTATTTAATATTATGCGCGCTCACTAGACAGGCGAAAGCTTTCAGGGGTTTTACCCCCAAGCGAGAATCACTTGGATTAGTGGCATCTTAGAAGTCGTTGTAGCGTCGTGGTTACTGTGCGTATATTGCAGGTTAAACGCGCTCGGCGCGGCCGATATTAGGATGGGTGACCGACGAACATTTATATCTCATGACGACTTCAGTGCTTCGAGGGCACGTTAAACAATCGCTCCCGGGTGTTGTATACTTGTATACAGTAGTCGTTAGGGATTGTATAAAGCAATTGCGGCACCCTGAAAATTCTGACATCCACCAACCAGCTTGATGGATTACGGCCTAAACCTCCTCGTCACCCAGAGGAGAGACTCATAGCCCTGCGCAGTGGGGTCATCACACGGAGTTGTGATGATGTTATGAGTCGCTTCTTACGACACACCTAGATGAAGGGGCGACAGGACTTTTTATTCGAAGTTCTTTTGAAATATACATATTTATTAGCACTTGGATCAGATTTAGTCATGGTGAGCAATATATTAAAAATATTATTAAAATAAAATATTTCTATTCCTAAGATGTATTTTATTAAAATATTTCTACACTTTTCCTTGTAAATTTATTTCTTTTATCGTATAGTTTAAACAAAATATCCAATTATCATAAACTTTAAAGGGATCTTCATTTTTCACAATGCGCGTTACATTCCATTGTTCCCAGGAATAATGCGTCCGTTACACCCTTTACATTGCCGTCCACAGACTAAAAATATGTGCCTTCCGCAAATTAAACTACATAAAACCTATTCTGAAGATGAAAAACCTTAAACCATTTAGAATTGTTAACGGCCCTGCCTTGTAAAGCGGGATGTTTCAATTTAACTTTTTGTTGGTATGACCGGAGTGTGGGACGAAATGGGATGAAGCGGGGTGATGCGGGGTGAAGCGGGACGAAGGCCTGCGGTTTTTACCCCTGCTCATACTCGTAGCTGTACTGGGTAAGTTTTTACTTTTGTGATGTTACTTGTCGTGTGGTGTCTTTTAGGTAAGAGTGGTTTGTTTTTATATATCGAAGCTATGTTGTTATTACTTTAAGTATGAAAAAATATTAAATTTTCTCGTAACCCATGTTTTGTTTTTACAATTAAGTCACGCATTTGAGTATTTTTTTGTTATATCTACACCTTTTTTAATAGTTGCGTATTTCCAATATGTTTTTATACATAGATTTAATTTTAATGGCAATGAAGTTGGTTGCGGTTTTTTCGAATCGAGTTTATCTACATTTAAACAAACAGTAGGTATACTTTTAGCGTTCCGTACATCAAAAGATGAGCTTCGTTATACCTCTGTCAGTCTGTTTGTCTGTCAAGACCTTTCTTTTCATAATATTGTCTTAAGTTTTCGCGATTCATACTATTAAATAAAACACTTCTTTGTGACGAGCGACTGTCGCTCGTGACCACGGGGTCTGCAAAGACACCGAAACTTCAAAATTTAAAATGTAAATATACGCGATAAATCCGGTTAAAAAGTGTTTTATTTAATTTCTTTCTTTTCACAAATGCTTGAAAAATTTAGAAAACTTTCAAGTTTTCATAGCACAAACTACCTTATGCCTATTGTCACATGTCTTGGTCAACAATGTTATTAGTATGCAATCGCGTCCAGTTGACTTCACATTCCCTAATTTGTAGAATATTTTATTTCAAATTTGGAATCATTAGTCCAATCGTTATTGCAAAGTTGGACATGCATAAGTGACAACTGAAAAAATGTGTTAAATAAAAATCACCCAACCAGGACTCGAACTTGGGACCTCCCGTTTGCCGAACGAGATCAATGTTAGCAAGGAAAACAAAATAAAATTAGTCCATTAAATTTGCTTGGCGCTTCACTGACTGCATTATCTTGTTAGCGCATTCTACTTGATTGATAGAGTCTGGCAAATGAAAGTAGAGACTGAAAAACCGCCGCAAATTTAAAAAAAACACTATCATGGTAACCTCGACAATATTACGAAATACATGGATAAAAAACTTGATACTTCTATCAATCTTGAACTGGTATTAATCGGATTTAAAAAGAAAACATTATACAATAACTTATTTTTATTAATTGTTATCAAAATCTGAATTCAACAATTCTATATGCAATGATTCGTCAAAGTCACTGGTATCGCTGTTTCCTACATTGATTACTAGCTGCTGCCCGCGACGTCGTCTGCGTGAACGCTATGCAGCACCAAACGCACCTACGATTATAACACTGCTAGCGTGATAATATGTAGCCTATATGTTGACCCGACTTCTTAACTATCTTCATGCCAAATTTGAAGTAAATCCATGCAGTACTTTTTGAGTTTATCCCGGAAAGACAAACAGACAAACAGACAAAAATTCTAAAAACTATATTTTTTGTTTCTGTTTCGATTGTAGATCATACCCCAAGTATTCTTTTAAAAAAATATTCAATGTACAGTTTTGACTTTCCTACCATTTTATTATATGTACAGATGAAACTATGTGAATTTTCTTCTGTAATAAAATCACTGTCTCGGTATTTATTTTCACCATGCAGAAGATGGTCAGTCATTATTTTCCAATCGTCAAACGATAAAATAAAAATAATCTTTTCCATTTTATAATAATATCAATTAAAACTCTTGATCTGCTGTGCACAAGCGTACATTGCACGGCTGGTAATCTCCATAGTGTATATTAGCATCAGTCTATGGATATTGTCCATGGGCTCACATAATGATATTGACACTTGACTGCTTGAATTGGTTGAATAGTTTGATTGAATTGAAAGTTTCAATTCGAATTGAACAATCTTTGTAGAGATTGACACAATAACAATCTTTGTGAATTGATGTGTAAATGAATTTAATTATAAATAAATTATAAAAATATTGTATAAGTTGTGAAAACTGTGTTACCCTTATGTGAATATCCAAGAAAATATACCAAAGGAAGTACCTATCTATAACTCAACAATACCTGAAATATACTGACAGCGAGGACTAAAATTATATACCTATATTGGATTTGTAATTGGATTGTCAGAAAAATTTATTTAATCACACCACATTGTCTAGCCTAAATTAAGTCTCATTAAGAACTTGTGCTATGGATACTAGATAACGGATAAATAAACTTAAGAAATATATAAACACATAGATATTTTTTTATTTTTTATATAGAAAAACATCCAGACCCATATTTATTTATTCGTAAATTTTATTATTTGGCAAAAGAATTACCTATAGGCATAACATACTAAGAAAGTTCTTTGCCATGTCCGTAGAAAAAAAACTGCTACACCTCATTGTGTAGAATAACATTTAAAAAAAAACAAGCTGTCAAAATCAATATGTGAGCCTCGTATAGACCGACATCTATGACAAGGGAGTTGTCCGTCTGAACTTGTTCTCCTTATTAGTCTGTGGTACATTGGTACATAGTGATTCAATTTATAAAAGTATCAAAAACATTCTGCTAAACTATTCCTTTAGATTGACAACAGTGACAACCTCAAAAACAACTTTCATTTTTATGTGGCAATTCATGCTAGTATTGCCACATAAGTTTGAAAAAAAATTCAGTGTCTACTTTTGTTAGCCAGACTATAGGCATTATTTTACAACTGGCCAGTAACAAACTATCTCACAGTTTTTCAAACGAGGTGTAAAAAAAGAAACTGCTTTGAAGAACTTCACGATTGAAACTGAATGAAAACTTTACAAAAATAGGACCGTTACATTCTGAACACAGCGATCTCGGCTTAATTGAGATCGGAGGTTGATTGGCTTCGTTTGACGTGCAGCCGAAGTGGAGTTAGTATCATTATCGGAGATAAGGATTGTGTGCACAGAGAGATTTGTGAAAAGAAACTGTTCGAAATTTAATTTGAGAACGTTTTTAATTTAAGATTTTGAGTTTGTGTGGAAAAAGGTTTTATGTACGTTTTGCCTGCTGACAGTTTAAAGAATGTTGGCAAATGGAGATTTTGTCGCTTTACGAACAAAACTTTTTTGTTAATTCTTGGCTTATTGTTTATTAATAGCTAGAAATACATATCAATGTTTTAAAAATATAATTATATGCCTAAAATTTTATTGCGTGAAAATTTTCATGAAGGCTCAGCAGAACGCCCAGCGAAGTAACATTTCTCAAATACGTAAAATTTAAGAAAAAAAATTCAAAATTACTTTATACTATTTGAGATCAAATCATCTAAGTTTGCAATCAAATTATATTCTTTAACAGAGTGTTATATTCATATAAGTATATATTAACAGTTGGTATATAACAGTTTCTTGTAACAATTGAATAACAAAAAATACATTTATATAGGTATACAAACACAAGTATGAAAACACTGAAGTTTCATAGTTTTGAAAAGTATAATTTTGGAAGGCTTTTAAATCAAGTACAATTCTTCCCAAAACGCAGTCTTAAGACGACACATCGAAATGTTTTTCGAATGACATAAGGTCGCGTATTGCATAGAAATCTCCACCATCGACACCGCTCAGACACTGAAATTGTTTCAAAAATCGATAAAAAAATAACGGTAAATAATAGTAAATTTTGAGCAACCAAAGTCCGAACAATAATGTAAAGATTGAATTTAAGTAAATTCTAAGCATATGGATTTCATAACTAAGTGGTAATTTAAAAAAAAGTATGTTTTTAGACGTGTTTTCGAAAAATAAAACTATCGAGTCAAAATCATCAAATCATGTTTTTGAGCAGGCAAAGTATAGATAAAGATATGAATTTACACATATCAAAATGTCAGATCCGCTCGTCTTGTCATATTCTCATAGTTTGCGATGAAAGTCAATGCATTTTTTCGATATGTCGCCTTAACTCAAAAAGCATCGTTTTCATAGAAAAACAGTTGCTCTAATAGAATTGAGCATCAAAGCTTTCAAATATTTTGCTATACGACACAAACGTTGGTAAGAAAGCCAAAAGTCTTCTCTCTGAGGCGGTTACCGCTGAGAACGTCCCCTCCCTAATGAAATGAAGACTCAGCCCGTTTACATGCTGTTTTCGTTGCACAACACTTCATGCAATGGCATAACCATAAGCGAAAGCGTTTATCTGAATCTTTTGTGAAAATATAACATTCAAAAACGTCGAGCTAAAATTCTTTAATAATAACTATGTAACGAAAAAATTGATTCTACTATGTTTTTATTTAAGATCCATATTTTATTTTATAGAAGTTATATTGAATTTCATTTTTAAATGTTCTTTTAGCACGCTCCAGTCTGAAAAACAGGATTATCCTAGTTCAGGCACCAATGTTCTATTCCGTTCTATCCTTCCTTGTATATTTAAGCCAATATTTGTAATTTATGCTTTTCTGAAATTAATAAACATTTCTATTTTATTTTAATTTTCTTTTTATCGATGTGAATGTTTGTGAGAATGATCAGATGAATACGAGTATTACTCTTTTATGCTGTTAACAAAACGGTTTAACACATTAGTATGATTTTTTTCACAAGATTGTAATAATATTGCTTAAATTCTTACAAAATCGAGACTTTTTCTGTTGAAACCACTGTTTTCGTGTTTTTTTTTAGAAATTAAATATCATTGCTATAAAACATCTGCTTAAGTTTAAAAAAAATTGCGTTATTAAATAAGCCGGAAAGTTTGTTGAATATAAATGCTTTAACTAAGATAAACAAATAATATTTTGTGGATTTATCAGTCTATTTGCTACTAAATTGTACTTGATTTGTTGTATAAGGAAGAAAATATAATTGTTTATTTATCCAATTCTTAATACCTGTAATATCTTTTACGTATCTCAAGTTCGGTAAGTAGGTTCTTATTACCTCCAAATGGGGGTTGTAGGTGACTAATTAGCGCTCTAGGGTAATAATCTAGCTAGAAAAGCCCTATGGCGGTAAGTAATTTAAAAAAAACACTTCTTTCTTTCAAAAAGTTCTCGTACATCTAACCATCATACTGGCAATAGACATCATGCATTAAGCCCAACGACCAAAGAGGTCGCTTTGCTATTCAGCCTTGTCTTCGTGTGAGTATAATAGTCATCAATTTTAAATATCGGACGGCGAAGCTCAATTTTGATCTTGAAAAAAAAAAATTATAATGTTCTTAACTTCATTCTTTTTAATGAAAAAAGACGGGAATAGAAAACTTTAACTTTAAATATTGTTTATTTTTGGGATTTAATATTAAAATTTGAAATTTTTTCTCATTTCACTATAAATTTCAACAAATAAAATGTTTTATTCCTGTAATGCCGGTTTTTTTCTACTTACCTCACAATAGGGATGTAAAGCAGAATAGTTATGGTCGGGTGTAAGCATCAATTTCACCCTCGAACTATAGGCGCGTATCTCGCATTGCAATTAATGCCTTACAGCCCTTGGCTACTCATCTACTATTATTTCTGTTTTGCCTCCTTGCAGTAAATAAATAGATCATGCCCTAGTTTCATCTTCACGCATTGAGTGAAGTTTGAACAGTAACATTGTTTTAACATCGATGATTTAAAAGAATGAAGAAATCGCTACTTCTCGTTAACATGAACACCCTCTTTCTGGTTCACGACTGGCTTCTTACCTAATTTGAGTGGCTAGGACGTCTCAGAACAACCCCAAGTACCAACTATTGTTTGCTTTAAATATTTGCTATAACAGGTTTGGAGCCACCTATTCATTAACCATTGTTTCGTTTGCGCTTTAAGATTTCATTATTTTGAGCATCTTATTTCTGTTCTTAGGTTTGGAAAACAAACCTTTTTTATAATATTTTATAAAGTTTTCACAATTAATTGACGACCACTATGGCGTTGGGGTAAACCTATCTGCCTCAGATGCCAGTGGTTGCGGGTTCGAACCCCGCACGGAACCAGAAAAAAAAATGTTCCGTGTCTGGGTGTTTATGTATTTATATTCTAGGTTCCCCCCTAGTTCGCTATATGGTATCCCATAACACAAGCTATGCTTAATTTGGGGCCATGTAGTTGGTGTGATTGTCTGGGGATTTTATTGTTATTTTATTATTGTACAAGGTGACTTGTGACAAAATTTAGATATTGAAGGAGAGCACTCCGTATTCGATTCTGATCATAATGATGTAATAAAAGTAGGTTCTTAATTTTTTTACCAATCCCTATATATAAATAAAGAGACCTTACTAAACTTTTCCCGACGCGCTGCCTCAGTCAAGATGCAAACAGTAGTGTTACCGCCACACGCACACCACCCGATAAGTATCTATTGTATGACGCTTATGTAACCATGCGTCGCGTAATGAATTCTTCAACTTTCGGTTAAGTTTATTCAGTAAATAATTAATACTTATTTTATTTTTTCTCTTCATGTATGATCTCAAATCATCACGTCCTGGAATTTCGAAAGTGACCCACCAGTCACCCTGTATTTTTTTAATAATAGACTTTTTCACCTACTATTATTCGACTTGCTTCCATACTGGACTGCGAGCGAAAGAACGAGAATGTGCCAGCTGCTTCTCTTCCCGGGCATACTGTAAAAGTCAGTTAAGGGACAGAGGTTTTAAAGGCGTTTTTGTGGGCGATAGGCTGAGCCCCTGCCACTACAATAGTCTCTCTCCTTCTTTATAATACCTCCGAATTTGTCAAACGTGACATCAGATGGTCTTGTAACCTATGGTGTTCTGCCTACCCCATAAGGGATACAGGCGTGACGTTATGTATGTATGTATTATTCGACTCATTTCGGTACTTTTACGAATAATCGTAACAATTTTTTTAATTTATAACCTAGTGTCAATGTTGCATAATCATTTGAAATAAATCAATTGCATGCCCTCAATGTCAAATGGATTCAATATTCATAAGGTATTTCAAAATACTCGTATGTATTAATTTCTAAGCGCACCTTTGTTTATAATTGATATAAAACATCCTAATTCCCATCATCTCCTTGTATCTTGCACATAATTATCAACCCCCCTCTTCTAATACACATTCAGAGCGCTTTCCTGATTTCGTTTCGCGGGAAATTGTCTTTTGTATTAGGAAATAATCTCGTTAAGACGAACCTCGTTTTGATTGATAGACTTCAGATGCTATTTTGAATATGGAATTAAGTTTGTAATGAGTTCTGTTAAACGGTTATTTGGATTTTTCATGACCATAAATATTGGTGAGAAATATTTTTTTATATGAAAATAAAATATTTGATATTTTTTTCAACTTCTAAAAGTAGAAGGTTCGCAATTCGCATCTATATATTTTTTTTTGTCGCACAAATATTTCGTCCATTGTGACTTGATTTAATGATACCTGTTTTTTATGGTACATCATATTTTTTTTTTCCTGCTAAAGAATGACACTCTACTGTGGCGCCCCAAAGGGCGTCCACAGATAGGGAGAGGGTGAATACTCCTAGTACGCACTGGGCCCTGCACGGGAATAAATCCCCGCCGACAGTGACAACCGCTCGCCGACGGAATGCCACCGTATACCCAGCCAGTGTGAGACTTCTACTCACTAAACACCCCCTTCTCCGATCCCTAACTCAAGAGCTATTCATAGATCGTGTAATGAGCTACCACCCCGTGGGATCCAGGGCGGCGCATGTATGGTACATCACAGTTAAGTTTTAAGGTGTCTACACACCAAAGCCGCCGGCCCGGCGGCACGAACCCGGCGGGCTAGGCCGGCGGCCTGATTTTGAAGATTTTTTTTGGTTTTCTTTATTAAACGTTTTAACAATTTAAAATAGTGGGTAAAGTCGATCTTTTTTATGCTTTGCATTTGTTTATTGTCGGTCACAATCTCACTTGCTTTCTTGATGAAGGTAAAATAATCAACGAATGCATAGCATTAAAAACATGTCAAAATTATTATAAGGCTGATTTATAATGTCATCAACATAAACATTCTCCGAAATCATGCATATTTTTTCAAAAAATCGAAATTTTCTATGAATTACTCAACCGATTTCGATAAAATTTATATGGGACCAACCATGAAGTATTCATCATATGAAACAAGAATTTTCAAAATCAATTCATAATTGTCCGAAATATCGTGTAACAAAGAAACAAAAAAAAAACATACAGACCAATTGAGAACCTCCTCCTTTTTTGGAAGTCGGTTAAAAAGTATCTTCAAAAAAATAGCATTCACAACATTGATAATGAACATTTTTTATTTGTCAACCCATTTACAGTACCAATTGTTTGCAAAAAAATTTAGGGAGTCTGATGCTAAAACAGGAATCAGTCTTTAACCAAATCTCTTCCCATGACAAACCAACGATTCCTTTTATTAGGTACAAAAATTCCTTATGACATAGAAAGAAAGAAATAAGATTTATTATCACAAAATCATGCAGATACAAAAAAAATACACAGAAAAACAGGACGAATTAAAAATTACTTAAAAAAAATACACATTACAAAATTACAAAAAAGGTTTTTGTGATAAAGGGACAGACTTCAGCAATAGGTGCCAAAAATACATTGGCAGCGCTGATTTTCAGGCCTGACCTTTTCCAAATCACCAGCATGGGACCCTATTCTCAAAGATATTAAGTCAAACATCCAGCAAGCAGCACGACCTGAAACTCGAGACACTGTCAGCTCATTTTGTGTTAACCCTGAACGCTACGCTCGAAGACTGAGAAATAGATGGAGATGATGTATAACTTTTTCCACTATCAATCTGTCGCCTGACACCTCAGTCGCTCGTGACCACGGGGTCTGCAAAGACACCGAAACGTCGAGTTAAAATGTAAAATATAAATTATACGCGATTAATCCGGTTAAAAAGTAGTTTTATTTTCCAAAATATGTTGCTATATAATTTTTTCAAGAGTGATCGTCAGATGTGCTTTAAATTAATACGACCATTAACAAAGAGCACCCTTGATATAGACGTTACAAGTAGTAAAATTATTTATCATAGTCGATAACATGTGAACAAACAGGTACTTAATTAGAGGTTTTCTGTAATAAGCCAATCAAATTTCAAATCAAGAATGTTATGGAAAGCTCGTCATTACTCGAAGAGCTTAATACGGGAGTTATTAAGAGGTTTAATAATAAAATAAATGGTTCCAATTGAGTGTCGCCTTTTAATTAGCTAAGAATATGATTGAGCTATCTATGTATATATAAGAAATTTCTATGTATATGACGTCTTCTTTACATTTTGTATTATAATGATGAGAATTCAAACTTAAGGCTTAAAATTTTCTAGATTATTGTTAGGGTCTTCTTTTAGATTCAGCCAGCTTTAACAATTTGTATGAAAACAGCTTTCATATAGTCACTTGACGAACACTTTTTCGACCACTTTGGCGATGGGGTAAACCTGTCTGCCTCAGACGCCAGCGGTTGATTCCCGCACGGAACAAAAAAAAATGTTCCGTGTCTGGGTGTTTATCTATTTATGTATTTATATTCTAGTTCGCTAAATGGTATCCCATAACACAAGCTATGCTTACTTTGGGACCATGTAGTAGGTGTGATTATCTGGGGATTTTATTATTATTTATTACTTGACGATTTTGTGTATTTGAAGACACTGTGGTGATGAGTGCTCGTTCCTTTATTGCACTTTCTATTTGTTATAAACGTATCAAAGTCTAAAGCGTGGCATTTAGGGGGGCCTTCAATTTATGCGTATCTTAACGGTCTGCTGCGGTGCCGAAGCGGTGCGATAGTCGTACAACGCACGGACGACCCTTTTTGCGTGGTGCGGCAACAGTACGTCGGCGTTAACGCAAACGCGCGACAACAGGACGGCCAGTAAGCATCACGCACGTGTTTATTTCGGTGTTGAATAGTGCGGTGAATGAAGCTTGACTGATGTTACATGACTGGGATAAAAACGCTCGGCATTTCAATACGCTTTCAATATAGCCGTATGGTGCCGGACTGCTGAGGCAAGAGCGTTTTAATAAACTCGAGTCTTTTAGTCTTGTGAACACTGAAAAAAACACTGAGATCCTTATAGAGGACAATTGCTGTTAGTTTAAAAACTGTCTTGTCCACTCGACGTTATACGCCTTTTCTCGAGTTCTTAAGTTGATATGTCTAAGTCATTTTTAGTTTTAAGTAAAGGATCTCATGTTGGAAATAAGCTGCCTAATACAAATTGCGACGAGTTAATTTCTATGTTAACATAATTACAATCAACAACTAATGCAGAGCATTAATAAAACCGTCTTTACTAAAGACTTCGCTGAATTATTAGGGCATAAATGTAAACTTTATATTGATACAAATTTTTTCGAAAGTATCAAATCTTTCAAAAAGCGCTCATTCGATTTAGTTGAAATTTATATGGCATCACCTCTGGAGTTCCCTCTAGCATATAAAACAAGAACATTCAAACTCGAGTCATAATTGGCTAAAAATATGTCACAGAGATACAAAAAATCAAACGAATTTTGAAAAACGAAAACACGAATTGATTACCTCCTTCTTTTAAAGGAGGCTGAAAATTACTTTCCTTATGAAATTGATAATTAAATTTTCCACTTGTTTTAAAATACTTAGACACGTTCAAGACATCTATGGATATATTGGCAGTAATTGTCCGAAAGAATGATATGTGTCGGCTAAGTGACTCACCCCATGACAATTGCCCTAACAAAATCAAATAAGAGCATTTACCTCCAAAATATATCCGATACACTCAAAACGTCTTGTAAGTCGAAGGGGCAGTAATTGGGGTGATTGTCGCTAAATAATAAACATTTATAGTGTCGTTGTTGTGATAATACAAAAAATTTAGGGAATTATTTGTTCTTTTTACCCATTTTTTTTATTTGTTTTGTGTGCTTTGGGTAACCGAACCCAACAGTGATGTGAAAATTTGTTTTTTTTTTTCAATACGCTCTTAATTGTTTTGCAATAAGGTTCAAACGTAGATTTTCGCTAAATAAGCCGAAACTTATTGAGGTAAAGTAAAAATGAAAGTGCAAACTCCTAAAAAATATTCTTGCGAATTGAGAAGGGTCGAGTTTCACTGAATTTGACCTTGATATACACTTTTGTCTGTCTGATATTGTTTTCATTGAGTTCAAACGAGTGTTTAGTCAATTTAATAAAATAAATATAAATTTTATGTTAATAATTAAAAGATTATTTAAAAAGTTGCGCCAACAAATCGAACATTAATAATAATAGAATGTCCATAGATTTTAAAATTTGTCTTATCACTGTATCATTTAAAATCTTTAAAATAAAAGGCACAAACATGTGTGCAACAGTTTGAAAATATTTAAAATATAATACTAATACGTACAATTCAATTAAAATGAAACAGAATATTATAGCATAAAACTTAAATTAATTGAAAATTGTGTTTGAATATAAATTAACTTTAAATTAGAAACATTTCATAGGAGTACCTAATAAAATTAGTATAATAAAATCGATCGATATGATAAGTCAGCAAATGTGAATTATTTTTCTTCATAATTCATGCAGTAGAGGGTTGAAATAATATTAATTTATTAATAAAAAGTATGTCGCTAATTATCACCGCTCACGTGATGTCTTCTAGCAATATTTTATGAATAGCCAGTTACTTGCTTAGCCAGTGTCCTGTCGTCACTTACCAACAGTGAAAGAAAGGCTAAAGGCAGGTATAGTCAGGTTAAAACACAAACCAAATTCTTGTGGAGGTCTACGGCAACAAAACTAATTTATTCTTGTTTTGTTTAAGGAGATCAACCATAAGTATTCAAATCAGATCTACATCCTATACAGGGTTCATTTTTGGTCACCAGCCAAATTTAAATGTTAGTTTCTTTGATACGATATAAACGTACCTGCATATTTACTTTAGCGTCGCTCAGTACAAAAAAGTAGAAATATGGAACCACAAACGTTTTAAAAAATAGTCGCTGTTGATGAACATAGCTACTACGACGCGGCATTTCCTTGATAATACGACGTAGTACTATAAAATGTGTGTAGTAGCACGTAGTCTTCTTTATTTTAATGGTAATTTAGAGTGACCATGCCTTAGTCAATATGTTAGCGGATAAATTAATTTCCTTGCAAAAAAAAGTATTATAAAATCGTTTCTATAAATGATAGGTACTTATTGTGTAAAAAAATTTTGGCTGGTGACTACAAATCAACCCTGTATAACAGATCCAGATGGTTACACACATTCTTCACAAAGTAGCAAGAAAACTCCTTATACCCTTTCAACGATATTAAACAAAAAACACTTTGCTGAATAAAACCAAACGATTTCATTTCTTTCACATGAATCTAAAAAGCGGGTGGATTCAACAAAGCGTTTTTGTCTCCTTTTCAATCAAATATGGGTAATTTATTTGTTTATGGTTTTTACTTTTTTCTACTAAAGATGCGTGCTTTATTTAATATATTCTACGTATTATTTTTGCTGATATTGTGCGTAATTTGTTTGTGTTGGTGTTTTGATTCAATAATTTCCAACAATTCACTTGTTGTGTCATACATATTTGATCATTACTTCTAATAAATAAAATAAATTCCCAAGACAATCACACCAACTACATGGCCTCAAACTAAGTAGAGCTTGTGATATAGGATACTATGTAGCGCACTAGGGGGGAACCTAGAACATAAAAACATATACATATACTTAGATAAACGTTCCAGATTCGGAACATTTTTTTTCTTGTTCCTTGCAAAAATCGTACCAGCGACCACTGGCGTATGAGGCAGACAGTGTTACCCCATCGCCAAAGTGGTCGTCATACCGTGTCTGTCCCATCATGTGATACTAGCAGTAATAGCCTGTCGCTTAGTATCTATGGCTGGTTGCCACTCAACCAAAAGAATAGAATTGAATAGAATTTCCAACAATATTTGTTGCAAATTATAATTCATATTGGATGGGAAATGAAAATTTAATTTTGAGATTTTTTGTGCTGATATCATCTCTTTTTAAAAAGGCTTTTGTTTTTGATTTCGACGAATAGGTACTCCATCGATTTTTTGCAACACGATAAGATTTATTGGAACTTTTGATCATTTCAATTAAGAAAGAATCTAAGAATTGCTTGATTTCTTGTCCTCACTTAATAAACGAATACTTTAAAAGGATAACGTAAAGCCTTCAAAGAGTTGAAAACAAATAAAACAATGCGAAACTTTGTATGGATGTATGTATGATTGTTCCTCAATCACGGCAGAACCGATCTCGATATTTTTTTTAAATAAATAGGTTAAGCACATTTTATTTAAAAAAATAAATGGCTTTTCAAGGACCCATTTGATTTCACTCTATTACTTACTGAACGTACCTGATAACTTTACGTAGATGATAACTTTAGATGGCGCAAAGTAAACTAAACTTTTTGATTAAAATTGCTCTTTTTATTCTTAATATCATAGCTCTTAAATATCAAACTTACGACGCGAATGAAGTCACGGGCCTCCGTGAATATTAAAATAAAACTAGAAGCTCCTTGCCTCTTTCAAAAGCAAGCATGAATGGGGTGCAATAAATAAAACAAATTAATTGAACAATCTTTTTGTCGAAGAGATATTGGCCATTAAATAACTTTGCAAAATTGCACAGCGGGCTATTAATATAAACGAGGTTGCTTGCCAAGACGCAATCGGAAATATGATAAAACGCGCCCCTAACCACCCTCCAACTTACAGCAATTTCCCCAAAAAATTGAATTAATTTTTGCCAAACAATCGATACGCATAACATCAATATTAATGATCAACGAAATATGAGAACTTTTATTCATTTATTCTCTTTGACTCGGTTTCAAAGGAAATGTTAGAAAAGGAGATTTCTTAAATTTATACTTAACAATTGAAATTAATATCGCCGTGATCTTAAACAAAGAAGTTGTTTCAAGAATATATTTTTATGTACCTTCATCAAAGTAAAATGGAAATGAAAGATCAAGCAAAATAGATTCGTAAAACAAGCTGAGAGGCAAATTCAGTCACCAATAAAAATGCATGTTTCCTATTCAAAGATTTTATACATACGTTACATGGGTACTTGTGAAATTAAACGTTAAAATGGAGTTACTAAAGCCATAAAAATGAAACCTTTCACAGCATTTCAAACAAAACTTCCAACGGAACCCCATTCAATTTCATTAAAACTATCTCTATCTGCAAATCTCGTCGGCTAGTTACAAAGTAGAACAACCCCCGGGGCCAAACTATCGTTTAGGCTCACCCATGGCTCACATGAATAGCCTTATCTCTATGACACGTGCCAAAACCGCCGATACAAGCTTAATCCATCACCCTACGTAGAAAATTCTTTGATGTTTAACACAATAAAAGAGAGAGGTTTCGAAATCGAGTTTGTGATTTTAGTTGTACGGATCGAATTGATTAAATGCTCAGATACCCTTATTCGAATTTTTACTACCTACCTTATCGGTATGTAAATATTCTTAAAATTACATACCTAAACAGATATTTTGGTATCTTATCTTACCTTATATTACTCGTATAAATGTGAAAGTTTAGATGGACGTACGGATTTTTGTTCCTCAATCACGTAAGACCGGCGCAACGGTTTTGTATGAAATTTGGCATGGTAATAAGTGTATGGTCTGGAATAGCTCAGGCGACTGTTTATTAAAAATTGCGCAGATAAAACCACGCAAAACAGCCAAGTAGTTGATTAAGTCTATTTGCTACCCACGTGAAGGGTCCTAAAAAGTTCCAACAAAAATGACGTTTCGTAGTTTTAAGAGAAATCAAAGTAGAATCACCGCTCCTCTGGTGATGTGCACCAGCAATAATTTATGAAGAGCCACTTCCTTCCTAAATCCGTGTTTTGTCATCTTCACTTATGAACTGTTCTTCACTTATTATTATACTCCGCCACTGGTCGGAGCGAGCCAGCAGGTGCCGCGAAATCTATTTTCGAATCTATCCTCTAGCCACAGAGTCTATATAATCTAGCCACAGTGCGGTATAGATTCATAGATCCCACGAGTTAATCTCAAAGTCATAAAGAACGCACGCGCTGCCTTTCTCACCATTTTACGTTACTGTTTCAAGAGGCAATAGGACCAGACGCCGAACCAAAAAACAACCCAAAACACCACCTATGCTGCAAGCAGTGCTTGCTTGTTTCACTCTTCTCCATGCTACGAATTAGCCAACTTCTCATAAGGCTCTAGATCACGTTAAGAGGCTCGTCAATTTGACATAGTATTTTTTGTCAATAAATAATATCCTATATCACTCACTCGTACTTACTACCAGTCACGAGGTGATCTAAGATTAGCCAATCTACTCAAAGATATTCATGCAGCTGAGTAATCCAATTAAGTAGATTGCTCGCCTGTGTGATGCATACAAATTTTGCTGCCAAATATCTGAAAAATAAATGTCTTAGCGTTGTTGTATGCGAGCCAGTTCTTTGAATTTTACGTACCTATTGCGTAAAGTGCCAAAATAATTAATTTAAAAGCCTTCAGTTACTTATATACTTAAAAAAATGGATCCAGAATTGGATTAAATACATAAAAATATTACTTTTAACTATGTAATTATGTAATACATGGACGGAGACAATGGATGATTACTTTCGTAACTCTCAGCTTTGTTACCTCGTTACTGGTAATCATGGCCGCTGTAAAGACACTGAAACATTGATTAAAAATGTAATTAAATTTCTTTTATCCATAAGCTCATTCGAATAAAATTAAAATTAAAATTCAAACAAAAGATCTTTTCTCTAATAAATAATGCCTCTTTATAAGTGCCCAATTTTCGTACGCTAACCTCCCAAAGTGCCTGCAGACAGCAATATTTCCAACTAAACCTGGCAAGGTACAATACTAAGTAAGATTAACAACCAGGAGAGCAGAGGGTGGTAATTACAGACATTATTGGCAATCGATGGACTCCTCAGATTTAGAGCTGAAGGTACCAGGAGAGGTGAGGCGTAATGGAGATAAAATTTTATGAGGTTTAATTATGTACGGCGCTTTTCTATACTGAGGGAACTTGATTTGTTAATTGATAGATGCCCTGTTTGACCTTTTCTAGTTTCAGTTATCTTATTAATTTATTTGGTTGATTCTTTGATTCAGTATTCTAATTTAATTAATAAATACTTATAATAAATCTGTAGAAGTAAAAATTCTGTACATTAAAAATATCAAAAACATAAATGCCATGTTACTGGACCGACACCGAACCCAAAAATGTGATAAAAAAATATTTTGTCTGTCTGTTTGTCGGTCTGTCTGTCTCTCTGTCTATTTGTTCAGGCATCACACAAAAACTACGGGTTCGATTATGATGAAACTTGGTATAATTATTCTTTTATTATACTTTTTTTCCCGGAAAAATATATACAGTAAAAAAACAAACTTAATTTTGCGGTTCGATCTTGCAATTCTGCAACGTGCTTTTCAGTGCGACATTTTATTTTATTTATTTTTATTTTTACTTTATTTTTTTACTTTATTTGGGATTTTTATTCCTTTTAGTTTTTACTAAGTACTACACTTTATTTCTATAAGTCTTAGGTATAGATTTTAATTTTAAAGTATAGGTAGTATACAGGGTAATCTTAATTAGCGCATCATCTCTTGCGGATAGCCTCTTCACATCAATCCCAACAACATTTCAAATTACAACATTTCAAACTACATTTCAAATAATTTTTTGCTTTCCCATACAAAAAATATTTATAGCCTCTGTTTAGAAGCATAACTCTATTTACTTTGAGCGTAGGTACGCCACGCACCTTTCGCAGTAAAATATCACTTCAAATAACTAAAAAAATAAAATCTCCCGACAATCTCACCAACTACATAGCCTCAAAGTAAGCAAAGCTTGTGTTATGAGATAACATGAAGCGATCTAGGGTAGGTTCACCTAGAATATAAAATACGCATATAGATAAACGCCCTGACCCGGAACATTTATTTTTTCTTGTTCCGTGCGGGAATCGAACCCGCATCTACAGGCAGATAGGTTTACCAAAAGTGGTCGTCAAATTACCTTATTTACTGTTTTCTTAGAAATTAAGTAAGTATAGAGCAAAAGTTTAAAAGCTGTAAAACATCAAGTTTAAGTGGTTTTTTTAATAATAATTTAATTAGCAGATTTTTTGTTGGAGCCTTTTTGTTTTACTGAATTGAGTCAATTTCACGATGGAGCGTAGTAGGTAAACATAATTTATTATGTATATTAAGCAAAAAAACTGAATAAAAAATCTAATATAATCATATTAATGTCTCATGATAGCTTAACAATCACCACATCAACAATCAATTCAACGACCTCGGTTTCGCAATGGTAAGACTTGGTCCTCTTCTAAGGCTACAGAGTGGCCAGTGCATGTAACTATCATTTATATTCTGGCTCGGGTCTGGGCATGTAATGTTCCCTAGTTCCTTATTAAACAATCTAAAATAATGAAACATGTAATTTATTTAATGTGAGCCGTGAAATATTTTTCTAGAAAAGACAGCTTTTTTTATTTGCATCCAATTTTACAAAAATGAAACGAAAGAATAGCTGCTATCTCACCTTAAGGTGCAGTTCAAGCACACATTGTCATTGATGAGGGGAACATTTTCATTTATCGTTTGTCTACCCCTATTAGAAATTTGTCACGGCGGCATCACTCACCATTTGAGTAAAGATTTGATTTTATCAGCAGTAAATTACCCTGAGTAAACCCCCTACTTAATGGCGTGATAGTAATTTTATGTGTCATGGAGATAGCAGAATAAACTTTGGATAGTTCCGCAGTTTTAGTTTCATTGAGTTACAAACGCCCATTGATTTCACAAACTTTCACGCTTATTATATAGGTAGATTGTATCCTCTTTGTGATGTTTGATAGAAACAAGTACCCACCTACAGCATCTGTGCGGAAGTTTTTAAATCCACATCCAAACATACATCACATTCTTTTGGGAAATCTGTTATTAGCCTTAAGTTTAGAGATAAGTATTGCGTTATTTAATTTTTCAACCGAATTCAAAAAAAGTAGGATGTTCTCTATTCGTCTGTATGTTTTTTTTTGTCTTTGTTACACGATATTTCGGATGATTATGAATTGATTTTGAAAATTGTTGTTTCATATGATAGAGGATACTTCATAGTTGGTCCCATTTAAATGTCATCGAAATCGGTTGACTACTACACTGAAAATTTCAAAGTTTGAAAAAATATGTATGCTTTCGGAGAATGTTTACGTTGATGACATTCTCAACTCTGCCAAAGTTTTGACATGAAGTCGGTCTTTTTAATACTCTGCATTTGTTGATTATATTTCCTTAACCCGTATACTTTTATCTTCAACCTCATCTTCACTTACCATCAGGTGTGATTGAGGTCAGACACGGGTCTAGTCTATAACTTATTTTGAAGTTACACATTAGCTACTGGTATGCTTCTCTGAATAACTTACGACTTTAAGACGTTTCCTTAGAAAACCCTTTATAAAATTCATTTTGAACCTTCTATTCATTCAACTGCGAAGAATGACAAATTTTCTCGTTTCACTTCAAGATTTCACTTCAACACGCCGTCTGACAGGGCATATAACTCCATAATGTTGCCCGAATGAAAAACGCGGGAGAAATGCTATGAAGCGGGTTTTCCGAGTCATTGAAAGCTGCGGCTGATACCGCTAACTGTCATGTGTGAAATGTTGCTCGAATTGATAAACTTGAGCTTCTTTATTAGCTTGATTAGATTAGATTAACAATACAATTGCAATTTTAGGGTTCACTTTAAAAATGGCACAAAAAATCCTGGTACTGCCGCTCTCGTCTATCCTCTCAATTAGTTTATCTTACTAACTATAAACTTGCACTATTATGCAAGTATTATGTTAATTTACATAGTGCCAATTGAATAATTTACTAACTTTAAGAAATGCCTGTAATTCAGTAGATGTGTTCGATGCTTTGCAGGTATGTTCTAAGAATGAAAGTAAGATTGTATCCCAAACGGATGAATCGACTTAATTGCGATTTTTCTTAACGAGTGTCTTACATACATACATAACTACATGCTTGTATCCCTTATGGGGTAGGCAGAACACCAGAGGTCATCAAACCATCTGATGTCACGTTTGACAAATTTCGAGGTATTATAATGATGGAGAGAGACTATTGCAGTGACAAGGACTCATCCTATCGCCCGCAAAAATGCCAATAAAACCTTTGTCCCTTAACTGACTTTTACAGTATGCCCGGGAAGAGAAGCAGCTGGCACATTCTATGTATTTTTTTCGCTCCCAGTCCAGTCCCGTGTCTTGTTTTCTGTAATTTTGGTGGAAATACAAGCTACCAAGATACTAAAGATTGGCGTTAATGACAAGATCTATAAAGAGGTTGCTATAATACGATTCTAATAGATTCTAACATTGAAACTATTTTTAGAGAATTATTGAATTATTAACTTAAATAGGATTCACTAAAGGGCATCGGCGTAGAATGGACAATACCCAAATTATGATTAAAGACTTTTTGTACATTGATTTAAATACATCTATTCGTAGCATGACCATTGCACATTATTAATAAAAAGCCTTTACAAGTACGTATTAAGGTTCAAAATTTATAAAAGAGCCAAGTGGATCCTCGTTTTCAATATTTTGGCCTGCGTTCAATAAATCAAATACTTGTAATGAAAACGTCGGTATGCAACCGCTTCGAAAGTGGTTTTCGTTCATGGGTAATAAATAGCTGGTTCTACACTCAATTTAATGTATCAGCTAGATGCTGAACTATTTATGTTAATAAATAAACTTTATTTTGATGTATTTAAAACGCATTTTTAAATAAAGTCTACTGTTTATTTTCCTGTCGTCATGATCAAGAACGCTGAGTGGCACGCGTCCGGCTGTCAGACGAGAAAATTATCATTCTCATCACGAAACACATGACATGCTATTTCAATCTCTGCTACTGAATATTTCTACTCACAAAATGATATTACTGTTGTACATACATTTCACTGGCAGTGGTGTTTATGGACTTAGTGGCAGTGGTGTTTATGGTATGTACAGGGTTAATTTGTAGTCACCGGCCAAATTTTTTTACACAATATGTATCATTTATAGAAACGATTTTTGCAAAAAAAAAGTATTCTTTTTTTACAAAGAAATAAATATATCCGCTAACATATTAAGCAAACCATGGTCATTCTAAATTACCATTAAAATAAAGATAACTCCGCGCTACTACTAAACACCTTGTAGTACTAGGACGTAGTTTATCAAAGAAATGCCGCGTCGTAGTAGCTATGTTCATCAACAGCGACTATTTGCATAAAAGTTTGTGGTGCCATATCTTTATTTTTTTGTACTGAGCTAAACTAAAACAAATATGCAGGTACGTTTATATCGTATCAAAGAAACTAACAACCCTGTATTATCAAACCAATTGAATCATGATCGACCATAAGCTAATTTTGGCTTACCGTCTAAATGCTAGTAGGTCGGTTTTATTTTATTTACTATTTTTGTCTTGGTTATTTCCAACGTTTGGCACCTGAAAATGAAGAACAAAGTCATAGTTGAGAAACCTTACGTAGTAGACGAATATAATAAGCGTTCAAGAACTATGCTGGACTGGGAGCGAAAGAAAAACATGTACCAGCTGCTTCTTTTCCCGGACATTCTGTAAAAGTCAGTTAAGGGACCGAGGTGTTATGGGAGACTTTTTTGTGGGCGATAGGCTGACCCCCTGTCACTGCAATAGTCTCTCTCCACTATTTTAATGCTTCCAAATTTGTGAAACGTGACATCAGATGGTTTTATTACCTCTGGTGTTCTGCCTACCCCATACGGGATACAGGCGTAAAGTTATGTATGTAAGTTATGTATGTTTGCTTGGTGGTAGGATCCCTTCTGGGTCCGCCTGGCTAGCGACCACCCTTTATATAAAGTCTGCCGCCAAATGTTACCGCTCCGGCGGTAATGTGTTCCGGCAATATTGTATAAAGAGCCAGTTCCTTCCTAAACCCGTGTGCTTTCATCTTCGACCTCATCGTCACTTACCATCAGGTGAGATTGAGGTCAAACGCGGGTTTAGTCACTTATAAAAAAAAAAAAAATGTATTCAAGAACTATTTTGTTTAGCAAAGGATAGAAAAATGTCCGCTGAGCTGATGGCCAACCTCCAGTAGAAAGGCGCCTGAAGAAGAAGAAAAATAAATGCTGTTTTCTAGGCGGAACCATCATAAATTTCAGATTTTTTTATAGGGCAGGGTAGTGGATATCACAAAACTTTGATTAATTTTGATTATCTTTATGGACTTTCGTGTATAAGTCATCAAGACTTATCATGTTAATCGCCGTCATGATATACCAATAGAAGGCCTGCTTTTGCAAAGTTTTTCAACCTGCTATATTGAAATAGTACATAAATGCCACTAGAGCAAAATATTTTTTGGAAGGGCAGGAAAAACCTCCACTTATTATCCAAAGTCTCAGGAGTTAGGTTTTAAAATAACCTACTCCGGTAAGTCTGATTCTAAGTCTTTTTGAACGGGATTTTAACGCGAACAATTTAATTTTAATTTTTTTCTTAAAGTGTAGGAGCCTTTACAGACCTTGTGGTCAAGAATTACATAAGCAGTAGATGTGAGGTTAACACGTACAAACTTATCTAATATCACCACTTGCGGTTTTTTGTCTACGAGCGTAGCGTGCAGGATTTACAGAAATATTAACTTTAAATTTAACCGTGAAAACTTAGACCAGCATCATTGTAATGCTATTGATTTGGAACATACATAAACCACGTTCATCAATTCTTTTCATACATGATTGCCGGTCACGGGCTCTTTTGACTTGGTCCTTTTCAAAATATCGCCAATTTGATCAGCATACGTTCGCCTAGGCTGGCCCCTTCCGACAATACCATCCATTCTTGCACTGTTCAACTCTTCCGTAAATCTAACTGATTATACAGGGTTGATTTGTAGTCACCAGCCAAATTTAAATGTTAGTTTCTTTGATATGATATAAACGTACCTGCATATTTATTTTAGCGTCGCTCAGTACAAAAAAGTAGAAATATGAAACCACAAACTTTTAAAAACATAGTCGCTGTTGATGAACATAGCTACTACGACGCGGAATTTCCTTGATAATACTTCGCCGTAGTATTTAAAAAAATGTGTGTAGTAGCGCGTAGTCATCTTTATTTTAATGGTAATTTAGAGTGACCATGCCTTGGTTAATACGATAGCGGATAAATTAATTTCCTTGTAAAAAAAAATCCTTTTTTTTTGCAAAAGTCGTTTCTATTAATGATACTTATTGTGTAAAAAAAATTTGGCCAGTGACTACAAATCAACCCTGTATAAATTTATTTGGGAAGTTTTTTTTTACAAATAATAAAAAACATTTAAAACCATGTTAGAATTATGTTTAGCTTAAACACGAATAAAAAGCGCGTGTAATGTCGGCTTAGAATAGCCCTACCATATGTTGTAAAAGGTGACTAATCCGTGTGACTCCCGCTTGGTGGTAGGATCCCGTCAGAGCCCGTCCTGCTAGCGACCACCCATCAATCACATAAAATCTACAATATTAAACTTTACATTCATACATAACTTCACACCTGCATGTATAATGGGGTAGGCAGAACACCAGAGGCTATAAAACCATCTGATATCACGTTCGAGGCAATACGATTACGAAGAGAGACTATTGCAGTGACAGGAGGTCAGCCTAACGCCCACAAAAAAAACTCCCATAAAACCTCTGTCCTTTATCTGACTTTTACAGTATGCCCGGGAAGGGAAGCAGCTGGCACATTCTATGTTTTTCCTTTGCTCCCAGTCCAGTTATATTTAATATTTAATGAAGAGTTGGGTTTTTTCTAAGACTGTGTGTTTTCATCTACGACCTCTCTTCACTTACAATCAAGTAAGATTGCGTTGAAAGGCGGGCTTAGTCTACTAGAAAATCTGTAATTTATATCAAAACACACTTAAAACCAGGGACTGCATATCGGTATAAAACTTTTAAATAGTACTAGTAAAATTTCAGTACCCTTATTAGTGTACTGCTTCATCAAACACAATAACTGTACAAGTTATTAAAATCTAAATTTATTAAATCAGTACCCAAATAATGTAAACCGGATTCATTTCTGTAGATGTTTTTAGTTCAGATATATTTTAACCGATTTAATTTCGGTACCGAAATGTATAGGTCAGCATTGTACCTACGCTTCATAGGCTTCAACTAAACTATCGAACATTCTAAAGTTATTTAAAAATAAAATTTTACTATCAATATTAATATTAATACCGGAAAATATCAGTTAACTGAAAAAAAAATCAGTTATGCTACAATAACAAAAAAGATACTGTTATTTTTAAATACAACAAATTGAACGGTATGACGTCATACAGAAAAAAATGTACAGAAATTCATACTGGTATGCAGTCCTTGCTTAAAACATTATCATATACATATCTAAATCATATTTCCATTAAAACACACACATATGCATCTATGTCTCCACACACTTCGCAAACAGCTCGTTACATTCTTTATTTTGTTTCCTACTGGTTTTCATCAACGTTTACGATCGATCGTTCGTACCGAGACGCCTCGTTAGAGGTACGTGATCGCCATCGGCATCACCTATTTATACACACTGTCGAATATCTACACCTGTATTCACTACTATGATACTAACAAAACATAACCATCCTCCTCTGGTCTCTGTAACTCACATTTTCAAACCTTAATCTGCTGATAGACGGAGATCAAGATGAACTGGTAAAAAAATGAAAAAAGCCGTTTTGTGCAAATTCGATTCGTAAAAAAGATCGAATAGAGTTGAATTGAACTTAGTTGGACGTTAACTCTAGAATGAATAGAACTTTTCAAATAGCCTGATAGTGATTACTGCAGAGTTTTTTTTTTCATGGAACTGAATTCAATCGGACGGTATTCAGATTGAAATTATGAGATTCGTGGAACCAGCGCAGTTATTTTTAATTTAGCGCTAACTATCATTGCATTTTATATATTTCAAGTAATTCTGAGTAGTACTTACAGCTTGAAAAACGATAATTCTATCATATCATAAATATCAAAGCTTCAATTAAAGCAAAACTTTAAGTACCTATCAGTAAATATGTTTACAAGATAAATAAGCATGATTTATTTAATATACAGTTTATTTAAGTTTCCGAACGTAGGAACAGTATTACCACAACCTTAAAATTAACAAACAAACATTGTACTCTATTAAACCTACCTAGACTCTAATCCGTCCATACAACTTTAACCGTAAACCAGGCTCCGAACTAACACTCTTCCAAACTTTCTCCATCAGACGAAACAAAAGCTGGCGCACAATCCAAATTGAACTGAAAAAAAGTTAACGAATCTGACCACAGATAACTCAGCCCATAGTTACATGCTGGATTAATATAACCGCCGGGTCAGACGGTCGGGCGGGACGAATCCTGAACTGAATAGTAATGCACGAAAATCGACTCCATTTATGGTTTTGAATACCGATATGGATATATATAACTGGCGCTTATCTGCAGTTCTGCGGGGGCATAGAATATTGGTAAAAAATATTTTGGTTAAAAACAGTTTTTGGTTTGTGACATTTTTGTAATAATAATCATTGTAGACAATGATTGTTATGTTATGTTATTTATCTATAGAAGTGAATGGTAAGAACATTCACTTCTATAGAGAAATATACTAAATAACATCGATCAAAGATTTTTGAATTTTCAAAAATCTGTTTTAAAAATTGACTACTTAACAAAGATCTTGTGTTAGTACGGTGGTGTTCGATGTTTGTGTTAGCTGTCAAATCAAGCGAGTTTTCAAATCTTCAGCGAAAACCTGCGTTTGGTCTCAAAGGTACATGGAGTTAATTTAATATGAACATAAATATGGAGCACACTGATGCTAGCCAGACAATCTGTGTGATCCTACAATCAAGAAAGTGTCACACGATTTATCCACTTTTTTTAGGACTTACCCTGGAACATAATTGCTATTTTTAGCCAACCCTGCACGGACAACTACGAGACGCTCTTTGTACTTAAACTTTTATACCTAAGTTAATCATTTTATTATTATACATACAAGGCACTCTTGTGCTTAGTATCCAAGTTGTCGCACAATTTTTAAATCAACCTGATTTAAAAAAAGTGTTTCTTAACAAAATGACAGTAGAGTTATTGTTTATTACAGAAAATAAATTGATATATAAAACTAATTTGAAAGTTTATAAGAAATACCTTCCAATGCCTGAATGAAACCTTGAAATAAAATTCATGAGATAGTCAACCGACTCATTGCGTGTTCTCTGTTGTTTATACGGTAAATCCTTTTTTGAGGTAACCTCTTTCACATTAAGGTTATCATGTCAACAGTAATATTGAAATCAATAATAATCGACTTTTAAAAACATTATAATTGGGCCGAATTGATTCATAAATACTAATCATTACGTGGTATCTTTGTATTTTTAATGAATCAAAATGTTATTGATGAAAACTTATTACAGTGATCATCATCACCATCACAACTCTTTGTGATGAGCCCCCTACAGGGCATGAGTATCTCCCCTGGGTGAAGAAGAGGTATAGGCCATAATCCCCCAAGCTGGCCCAGTGCTGGGTGGTGGATGCCAGAATTTTCAGGGCGCCTATTGTTTTTACATATGTTTTTGTTTTTTCAAAGAAGATCGCCTGTAACCTATGATAGGATGAAGCCTTTGAAGGAAACTTTTTCTATAGATTAACGGCAGTTTTTCGCATAGAAGAGCAAGATAAGTAGTGTAATTATTGCTACCGGAACTTACAATGTGATCTCCCAGGGCCGACAATACATCTGGTCCCCATATATGATGGTGATTACTTAAAATTACTCATTTCTAATATATCAAAAAATAAGCTACATAGAAATTAACAATAAAAGAATTTTGTCAGAATTTTAAAAATATTGCACTTTGGCATTATGAAGAGCAATTTCTGCAATGCTCGGAAATAATAGGAAAAATATTTTGTATTCTCAAAGCTTTCAGAGACATTGAAGTGGCATTTAAAAATGGCAGATCATTTATTTTTCTTAAAAACGATAATTTACTAAGTTCTTTAACTATTTATTTACATGTGACTTAACTCCTTACGAGTTGAAAGCAAGGAAATCTTTTCTGAGAGAAGTTTAAATAATACCTTTTCTCGCCAGGGACCTGTTTCAAAGATTTCTTTGTTTACAATCATCCTTATAAATTATCCTTTTAATTTTATGAAAGATTCATTCTCTAATAGTAACACACCCGCTGTTACTATTAGAGAAAGCACGATTTAAGTTCATAAGGATGTATAATATTTTTGAGAGATACAGTGTATTTGTACTGTTAATGGTAAATAACAAAACTCTGATGGTGACTTTCGTTTAAAAATATGCAAAAAATATGTTTGTAACAAAACAAGAGAGACACATTTTATATTACAACGAAACCACCGTATCTTAGTACTAATGCTAACACGAATAGCTATTACAGAACAAATCCCTTGATACTTGCATACAACTAGTTGCATTGTCAAGTTCTAACTTAACCGTTCAAAGTTGAGCTCTGTGTACAGAAAAATAAACTGAATTGCGACTTTTTTACTAAATATTAAGTCTGTATAATCAGAATTCAGGGGTCATCTTATATTGGTGGGTTGTAAGTACTCTTTAATACAAACACGTGGCGCAAACGCAGACCGTTTGAAGTTCATCCCTTGCTTTTGATAGGGACCCTATGTTTGTCCAAACACCAGTTTAATTACAAAACCATTAATTTTGGATCATTCACAACGACAGCGGTACAGAGATACAAAGCCACGTAACATGTTCGAAAATATTTGTTTCGTGAAAGTAACAATAAAATTTAATTTTTAGTTGACCTTGTACACAAATATTGGGATTAATTTTAAATTTGAATGTGACTACTATAGACACTATAATTTGTTTTTATTGTGATTTCAAGTTTGAATTAAATTATTAATTTTATAAAATGTTTTTACTAAGAATTAAATTGTTCAGCTACCTAACTGTTTTACTAACATAGTTAATAAGTAATTGTTACTAACAATAATGGATCTCTGTTATCTAAATAAACAATTTTATTATTTATTATATACGTATGAATGGAGAATACTTTGTGATAAAAACTACTTGACATGTATTTAATAATTTGAACACTTAACTTATGATTTATTAAATATTGTGCAATCAGGAATATTCCAATGAAAATAATTTAGAAATAGAAGCTAGCACTGCTATGTTATAATGCTCGAAAGGTTTAAAAACGCATAAATCTCAGTAAAAGAGTACTTACTTTCAACTTAGTAATTATAGTTGAAATGTGTAAAAGTAGAAAGCCACTCAAATATTACAGTGTCAAGGCACAGTAAAAAAGGTTTAATTGGACCATATAGTCGTACATGGTTGTCTGTAAGAAATCGCTCGTCAGCGATAAGACCGCCTAGTAGTACTTACTCAACACACTGTTTTTTTTTCTCATTTACTGTCTGTACTGTATACTGAAGTGTAAATAAATAAATAAAATAAAATAAATACATTTTATATTTGCTTAGTTTTTAATGATATTGAAATGCCAGAATTAAAACTACGTGTATAAATAATTTTATTTCTGTAACGAACACAGTATTTATAAAACTGATCTGTCATTTAGATGTAAAATATCTAAAAAATAAAGTTCAAAAACTGAAACACGTTCTAAAAAGTATGATACAAGAAAATAGTATGAAACAAGAAATTTATGTATTTACGTCATATTGATAGAGATATGTTCAAATGGTAGCCGTGATCATATGCCACTTGGATTTTCTGGAATTGTTTTGCTACAAAAGGTATAAAGGTACCATACGACCATGGCTATTCTTTGAATATCTCTATCAACAAGACGTAAATATATAAATATTTCAGCCGAGACTATTTTCTTGTTTCATACTTTTTAGAGCGTATTTTAGTAGTCAGGTATTTTAACTTTTTTTTATAATTATTTTGGTTTTCACATATTTAAAATATTCTTACGAAGTCCTTTTATTTAATACCCCACGGGAAGCAGTCAAGAATATTTTTTAAGCTCTTGAATATAACTATTATTTCAATTATTTTAGAGTAACATTTTTTACATATTTGAGCTGTGCCCACAAAGTTCTTTCATTTGATACCCCACACAAAACTATAAATATTTTTTTTAGTTCTTCTCTTTAATTCCCCTAGAGGGCGCTGTAGTAAATTTAACGTAAGTTTATATAGCGTATAACCAGCGGACAGTAAAGAGGCTTCTAACGACAACTCATTTGTCTTACAATGTTTACTAGTTCAAAAGTTCTGAGGAAACAGATGAACATCCATACCCACATACATACATACATACTTACATTCATACAGGTCACAATCATAACCTTCCTTTTTGCTTCGCCGTAGTCGGGTAAAAAGTAAGTTTATTTTTAATTTCTAATAATAAATAAATTACGCAAGTAATGTATAAAGATCTTAATTATGAAAAGCCTTATATTTATATCATACAGGGTGTCCCACTTACCCTATATAATACCTTCTCGGAGGTATTCTAGTACCCATAAGGATAACAGAAAAAATATAAAATAAGCAAAATTCATAACTTATTTTTCAACTTTTGTATGAAAAAAAATGTTGAAATTTATTGCTGACATACAAAAATTTTAAAATAAATTATGATTTTTTATTTTTTTCATATTTTTCTGTTATTCTTATGGGTAGGTAATAGAATACCTCCGAGAAGGTATTATATAAGGTAAGTGGGACACCCTGTATATTTACTCTAAAACTCAACAACCATTAAAGACAATTTAAAAGTAACGTAGCAAAATAAGCAAACTGTGACAAATTTTGGTAATTATTTCCAATTTGTTTCCTTGAGGCTAAAACAATGGTAATTTCGAAACATCTGCGTCTGCTATGTATGCAAAACGGGAACTTGCGATCACGAAACAAAAGTAAGAGAAACAACCTTAGATGAAAGAAGAAGACAGCGATATGCTTTTTTTAATTTCCATCTCTGTTTCTCATGTTTTCTTTCATGGTACTCAAGTGTTATTTAATATTAAGTTTAGTAGAAAATTACTGGGATTACTGCATCTGTAGTCGCCCCAGCATCCATTAAAGAGGCGTTAGGAATTTCTTGTACTTTCTGTTAAGTGAGGTGTGATGGTTGTAAAAAATATTTCAGACAAAGTTCACAGACAAATTTTAATTGAAAATACATTGGATATACTTTTTTATAAAGTAAGGATGGGACGTTAATCTTCCATGACACCTGACGTTAAGTGAACATGAAGACTAAGGTGATACACGTCCATCCACGAGGAACCTATTCGCTCGATGCTTAAAAGTACCAGGAACAGGACTATACTGGTGTGCGATCACCGAACTTTATCGAATCGTTTGTTAACGAATGTTCGTATAGTATGGAGACGGTTTTTAAGAAAAAATTGAAATCTATCCATTGCCGCACGGCCAGTTTAAATAAATGTGTGCCTTGTTAATTTTGAATGTTTGTAAGCATGTTGTACTCATAAATATCTGTAAAATAAAAAATTACAATGTTACTCAAAACTTGCAACCGACTCCATACTATACGAGTATTCGTTAATATACGATTCGATAAAGTTCTGTGATCGCACTGCTGGTCAGGGAAAATTCCAAAGGCAGTTCATTCCAAATCTTGGCGACGCGTATCAAAAATATTTCTATTTCTTTTCAGAAAACCATTTGGTATTTAAGGGTATTACCGTTAAACTTTATTTCAAATAAAAGCGCAGAAAATGCAGTTAAATAACATCTTCATTAATTCGTCTTACATCTTCTTGTTTGTTTCCTGAAAGATAAAAATCATAACGTAAATTAAAATTTATTTGGTCAAACATATAATGTTTTAAAGAAGACTTCTTTTAGCAGCATTCCATAAAGTAAAAAAAGTTTGGGAAAATGACTTACACAAACCGTACCGTTTCATTAAAAGTTTACTCAAAAGCAAATAAAATATAAAATACTAACACAAACGCTCAGAAATTCCAACCGATTGGCAACAAATACATGAACATTACTTTTAAAGTTGCCGTCTGCTTTTGACACGACAATTTTTCTCAGCACGAACTTAAAATTTGCATATCAAAATGTTTTCAAACTTAAAACAGAGGTGGACGTGATATTCTCGTAAATAAAGTGAGAAGTTGCTCGCGCATTCGTTCAAGCTGAGGTTATCTCGAAAAAGCACAGACAGAGAGACAGAGTAAAGAAAATAGAGTATCCTCGGACATCCAGTAACATTATTCATGTTTATCGCTTTCCTACCTGTCCTAGGACACCGCAATTAAAGGATTTTCTCCTCTATTCCGTTTTATGCAAAGCAATTTCAAGTTTTATTCTTTTTAATTGTTTGTGTTTAATTTGAAATGAATTTGAGCAAATAGAGAAAGAAGTTTACCGTCTGATAACTTCCGTTTCATTTCATGTTTGGGATCTGGAATTTTTCGTTTATGCTGTGTTGGATTAAAAAAAGTTCGTGAAACGAGTATTTTTTCTAAGTGTTGCTACCTACAGAAATAACGATTAATTTAAGAGCAAAAGGCATATAGGAACAGATAAATTTACAAAGTAATTTTGCCTATGTTAAGTTTGTTATAAATAATTTTCTGCTAAGCTTTGAAATAAACTCGAAACTGCGTGTTTTTTATCTAAATGATAGATGAAGTATGCGCCGCAACGTCTTTAAAGATTACTTTAATATTTACTACTTATATAATTTCAAAATCATTTTTGAGTTCTGTTAGGTATACGCATTTGCCGTGAAGTACACACAGTAACAGGTAGTTAAAGAAACACATAAAACTACGCATTGACAAAAAACCTGTACTCAGAAGTAAACCAGTGCATATCCAAAACACAGTCTGCTCTGACGAAGTTAGATTATTATGGATTTAATTCAACCATTTTGGCCCTTACTAATACTGAATGATCCCTTACTTTGACGTAGTGTTGATCGGATAAGCCCCCGTACACAGGAGAAACTCTAACAGGATTATACTACTTTGTTTTTGTGCTTTCTGAATTATTAATTAGGAATCGCTCTGTGTGTGCTAAGCCTTAGGTATTATTTGTTCGATACCTCAAATGTTTTGTTGCGATAGTGCAGTTCCGTGAAAGCCGATTAATTGGTGTAACTTGGTACATTGGAAAGCATCTGCGAGTTAATTTATTATGAGTTCTCAATGTATTGCTACAATATTGATTAGAATAGTACTACAGACACTTAGAGTAGTAGAGATACAGATTGGATAGGTAGTGGAAATGGATTTGAAATGACCAGATAATTCTGTCTATTTATTTCCCAACTACCGCTACATTTTGTTATTTCAAATATTATAAATAACCTTTCCTAGATAAAGGTAGTATAAATAAAATAAATAAATAAAATCCCCAGACAATCACACCAACTACATGGCCCCAAAGAAAGCATAGCTTGTGTTATGAGATACCATGTAGTGAACTCGGGGGGAACCTAGAATATAAATACATAAATAGATAAACATCCAGACACGGAACATTTTTTTTTCTTGTTCCGTGCGGGAATCAATCCCGCAACCACTAGCGTCTGAGGCAGGCAGGTTTACCCCATCGCCAAAGTGGTCGTCAATATACACAATGGAAAATTATGGCAAAGGACTAGGATTTAATGATCTGACTGCATTTAAATATAAAGTGCCTGGTAAAATACAAGCACTAAAAATAAAAATAAAATGTCAAATTGACGACCAATTTGGCGCTGGGGTAACACTGTCTGCCTCAGACGCCAGTGGTCGCGGGTTCGATTCCCGCACGGAAAACTAAAAATACATGTTCCCGTGTCTGGGTATTTGTCTGTTTATGTATTTATATCCTAGGTTCCCCCCTAGTTCGCTACATGGCATCCTATAACACAAGCTATGCTTACTTTGGGGCCATGTGAAACTTTGTCGTTGTAACTACATTTTCTTTTTGGCATTCTTCATTCCGCTGTCGAGTTTCTTTCTTTGACCTCAATCTCACCAGATGGTGAATGAGAGTGCAAATGAATTTAAAAATGACAGCATAAGGATGCAGGAAGGAACAAGTTCTTCATAATATATGTCAAGAATACATTAAAGACAAAGCGATGTATTTATTTATTTATTTATTAGGCATAACAACAGATTACAAACTATGATTTAATGTATTTACGGGATCCTTACCACGATTTTTTGATTTTATTTTCGCATGTCCGATATTTGCAAAAGTGACATTAATGTGAGTTCCAGTAGTAGCAGATCAAAACGAATAAGAAAGGGGGTAGATCGATTTATCTACCTCTAACTGTCATCGCCACCTACCTACATCTGCCAGTCCGCGATCATATGCTTGTAACAGCATCGATATATCGGACGTGCGAAAATAAAATCAAAAATCGTGGTAAGAATCCCGTAAATACATTAAATCATAGTGAAAATAACCGTGATAGTTTAAAACAATTATTAAATTACAAACTATTCCCTTATTCTAATTAAATGTTACATATGCACGGATTTAAGTTTGTAACCAGATAACAGTTACGCACAGCATTTATATAATAATGTTAATGATTATTGATTAAAAGAAAACAGCACAATATAAAATTTGAAAAAAACTAAAATTAGACAATAATGTCAAGTTTATCAACTCCAAAATTAAGTGCAAATTATAAAAAAGATCGAAAATAAAAAAATTACAAACACAAAATGTCAAAAAGAAGAAGACAAATATACAGACCAAATTAATAAGTATTTCACATTATTTAAAATTACAAAAATAAAAAGTCATTACACATACCAAATTTAAAAACTTGTATTTCAAATTATTTAAAAAAAAACACAAAGTCACCATTAAAATTTAGTAAAGAATAATATTTTTTTACAATTATCAATAAAAGTCTTAAAATTTCGTGGCAGTTTTTACATGAAATTCTGTCTCTAAGTAGGACAATCGTAAAGGAGTCCTGACACGCTAATCCAGAGATAGTGGGGCTTTTTTTAAGGCTATCTCACACGGCAAATAAATAAGAAAAAGTTAATTGCATATTTATTTATCTTGATGTACAAAAAATATGCAGGTATATGTTAAGTAGCATAAGATTGGGGGCAAGAGCGGTTTAATTTAAATCTTACTAATGTTATAAATGTGAAAGTTTATATGTATGGATGTTTGTTCCTCAATCACGGCAGAACGTCTAAACGTATTACGATGAAACTTGGCATAGTGATAGTGTAGAGTCTGGAATAGCACATAGTAGTATATCTTTCTATCCTGATATTCCCAAAGGGAAATTGCGCGAAATAGCTAGTCATTTATAAAAAAAGATTTAACAATCTATTCAAACAGTTATTATCTTTTCTATACATCAACAGATTACTGAAATTAAAAAAACATACTTCGGACGACCGGCTGGTGTAGCGGTAACATACATTGCCTTCTATGCCAGAGGTCCTGGGTTCGAATCCCGGCGGCGGCGGATATTTGTGTGATGAACACAGATATTAGTCTTCAAGTCATGGATGTTTATATGTTTATTTAAGTTTATTCTAATAAAATATATGTATTTATTCAATATGTATGTATATATATATTTCTTAAGTATATCAGTTATCTAGTATTAATAACACAAGTTCTTTAAGAAACTTAATTTGGGCTAGATAATGTTGTGTGAGTGTCAGAAATATTTATTATACTTCAAACTTAGGCCTCAGTTTTAGGTACAGAAGGTAGAACATCAAGAGCTACAAATCTGTCAATTTTTTTTACTGGAATCTGAACTTTATGACATAAAGTAAAATTGGTTTGGGAAATTTGAACGCTTGATCTGTTGCCTTCTATACATATGAAAAAGAAAGTGTTGTTTTGTTCATTCTGCAAAAGTGAATATCCACAACTTCACTAACGTAGTGTTACAATATTTTAACTTTATTATGTAAACGTTACATTATTTTGTTACAATGTAAAGAGTTATCTGGTCTTTCGTTGTCATGGCAACATTTATGAGCGGTGGTTTTGATGTGAAATCGACTATTGAATTGAGCATTGAAACCCTCGATTAGCCACTTACTGTTCAAGAAGCCGACGTTCTCTGATGTCTGCATGCAAATCAACAACCGCCTGTACTATTGTATACAGAAGTAATCTTGTAGACCGTTCCTTTCAGTTTAATTCTGTTAGTGAAGATTAGATAAGCCAATTAAAGACTTCTAATTTCGTGCATTTTTTCATAGGAGCCTCATACCGTCCTCATTTGCTGTCAACTCCAAAAAAGTTATATAATACTAGCTGACAAGGCAAACGTTGTTTCGCCATATAAATAAAAAAAATAGATGTTTGCCGATTCTCATATATACCGGATAAGCACAAAAAATTTCATCAAAATCGGTCAAACCGTTTCGGAGGAGTATGGCAACGAAAACTGTGATACGAGAATTTTATATTTTAGATTGTTTGATTTTGTCGCTATTTAAATTTGTTGCTAGTCAGCATAATCCTTTAAGACAACATTATGAGATTATGCTCACTAAAAAATCCATATTTTAACTCCAATCTTTAAGAATATATTGTGCGTCTGACCACATCATGTCAATCACCGTGTGAAGCTGATCTTTAGCCGTTTTTGCCGGACCCAACGACGAGGTTGGCTTAGGGAGCGGTGTGCTCTGGATAACTTGATATCCGAAATCCTTCTATCTTTGTTTTTATAAACTCATATTATACAGGGTCCGCTTAGAATAGTCAATTATATTTTAAAAGCAGATTATATTTTAAAAGCAGATTAGGAATGATGAGTGGGTCTGAATTTCGAAAAAAAAATATATTAATTTTTAAATATTTTTCAAAAAGTAACATTTCAAAATTCTTGTCTATGAGTAAAATTTAAGATTAATCTACAATTTATGACTACATACAATTAGATGGACACGTTTTTATTACTTGCTGTGTAGTCATTAACTACAGATCAAACTTAAATTTTGATCACTTAGAAGAATTTTGAAATTTTAATTTATGAAAAATATATCAATTTTTTTCGTAATTATGACCCACTCATCAGTTTTAATCTGCTATTAAAATATTATTGACTGTTTTAAGGCGACCCTATATAATATACAGGGTGATTTATCAATCGATGCCCAAATTTAAATATAATGATCTATGAAGCATAAGACAAAACACGTATTTTTTATTTTGGTATCGTCTAGTACAAAAATGTCAAGATAAAGAACTTTAGAAGTTTACAGTCACTATGTAAAGTAATTCTATGTAAAGTAAAGTATTCTGTGCACTGAGTAAGTAATCACTACTTGACCAAGCAATTATTTTTTTCAAATATCAGTACACGACTGCTAATATGTAGGAAAGTTATGGGCAGTGTTTCAAATGTCACCATGTATATTTAGGCAGTATTATATTATTTGTCTACAATAGGATCAAAAATGAAAAATTACATACCTACTTTGTGAATAGAATTGGCCGTTAATCGAAAATTTGCCAAAAACCATAGAAATCATAGCTATAGGCAGATTTTAAAAATGAAATGCTGATCCGTACGATGTCTAAATCACAAGTCGCTCATAATAGCCGTATTTGACGACACACTTTTCTAGAGGCAGTAAAGATTTTCCAGCTATCCCTACACGGTCAACACATCATAATCTTTAAGGAGAAGGTTAAGAATGATGGGTGGATTTAATTTATGAAAACAAAAATTTTTTGTTAGGTGAATTGATATTTTTTAATTCTCAAAAGTTAACAACATTTTAATCTGTTATATACGACTAAATAGCGAGAAATAAATGCGTTTTTCCAACTATTTCTATTAAAAAATACGTTAAGCATCGATTTTTCAATAGTCAGAAAAATTTGATCACTTAAAAGAATTGTAAAATTTCAATAAAAAAAAAATATATATTTTTTTTGTCATAAATTGAATCCACACATCATTCTTAACCTTCTCCTAAAATATTTTGATCTTCAAAAAAACTACCCTGTATAAAATTACTTCGAAACTTGCACAGAAAAGCGAATAATTTTTACAATAATGGGGTGGTTCAAGGCATACTGTTGTTGCATTTTTTCCATTACATAATCAATTAATGTCCAATAGAAAGAAGTTAATAAGATTTTTAACTTGCGCTTAATATAAACTATTGTTCTATTGTACAAAATTCTGAGCGTTCATTTTAATTGGACCTAGAAGACCAATTTTACTACCTTTGGGTATCAGTTGTAAAGTGAACAAAGATGAAGTGAACTTCCTAGAAACTTCTGAAAAAAACATTGAAGCAAACTTTATTTTACTAGAAAAAAAATGTATTTTAAGTTTTTTTTTATGTTATGTAACCTTGTTATTTACAAGGAAAATGCATGCTAAGTGCACCTCTGAAAAGACGCTCCCTTTCTACTCAGCTTTATTAAAATAAATTCTTGGACAAATATTTTACCTTCTTTTCTATAAAGGTAAGATGTTTTAAAGGTCTCACTTATAAAGATTAACGCCTAGAGGGCGTTGGGGTAATATAATGAGATTATAGACAATCGATGTCTGAGCCCCAAAGATATTGAATGTAGGGGATGTAGGGGCCAAGATGTCGCGTGGTGTCTTAACGACATTAAGATGAAGGTAAATGACCTTTGAATTTATAGGTATTAGAATAGGAAATGGCGATTTATTCGATTTCACCTTAAATTTATAAAGTTAGGGCGTTTTTTTAATTTAAAAGTTTAGAATTTATTTAAACTGATGACGGTTATAAATTATTACGTTTGGGGTAGGGTGTTTGGTTGTATTTAATCGTTTACTTGAACTTTACTTGTACAGTTCTTAAAATATATTTGATATTCAATTTGTTAACGTCTTATATTTATATTCGCCTTATCTTCCATACTGGACTGGGAGTGAAAGAAAAACATAGAATGTACCAGGTGCTTCTCTTTCCGGGCATACTGTAAAAGTTCGTTAAGGGGCGGAGGTTTTATTGACGTTTTTGCGGGTGATAGGCTGACCCCCTGTCACTGCAATAGTCTCTCACCATCATTATAATACCTCCAAATTTGTCAAATGTGACATCAGATGGTTTTACAGCCTTTGGTGTTCTGCCTACCCCATAAGGGATACAGGCGTGAAGTTATGTATGTATGTATGTATATATTATTTTATGGCGTGGAGATTATCTCAATTGTAAGTTACGAACACGGTTAAGGAATAAATTATGTTAACTTGTATCACTAACACCGATTCATAAGTCTCGCAAGATTTTTTGACTCTTCAAACTTTTTTTTTTGCGTACTAGACCGTGAAAATTAATTAACAATGAAGCGAAATAAAAACAAAATTCATTTTAAATAAAACCGCCCTGTATTCGACAAGTAATGCTCTAATTTTAAATCTCTTAAACTTACAAACAATCTTACAGGCTTCAAAATCAGTTTTTGTTAGCAACTATTCAGTTTAAAGTTCCCTAAATTGTCACAAGAGATACACCTAAAATTAGAGAGGGCCATTTATTTATTTATTTATTCATTCAAAAATCCACAGCTCTTAATTAGCTCTTAATAAATTAACACATAAAATATAGAGAATAATTCTTATAGCCAATTACGGATTTACATTATTTTTGTGTTTCTTCTTGACGAGTAACAATTTATTATATTCAAAACATTAAAATTATGAAATACTTACTGATAAAAAATTTAATGTAAGGAGAAAAAAAAACGTAAACATGGATTTGAAAAATAATTAATTGAAAAATTGATTAATAAAAAATATATATATTGACAGTTACATTAATAAAAAATAAAAGATTACAATGTTTGGTGAATGTCAATTATATAAAAAAGAAAAATGAAACTGTCAAATTTTTAAAGAGGTCATTATTAATATTAAAATGTCAAAATTTACAAAAAACCAATATTAATATTTATCACAATAAAAAAAAATCAAGCAACCATATTTGACATTACAATTCCTAATCTCAAGTCTCTGTAAAATTTAGAGCTACGCTAGCAATATAACGTAAGCTCAGAATATGCTAAGTAACGAGAGGTTTTCTGACAGCTCATTAAAAAAAATAAGAAAGGTACAAAAATGGTACAAAAGGCTTCGATAGATGGCGCTTTACAAAAGGCGAAGTCTTGTCTTTTATATAGCCATTTATTTGGCTATATGCGTTTTTAAAAGTAAAATAAATAAATTGATGTCTGTATCAGAAATTGAACTTATAAATAACCATAGATGATAGATATTGTAATAGAGTCTGACTATTGAAAGCTGTCCAAGAAAAAAGGAGGTAATTTTGAAAATCAAGATGCGCCACCTGGCTTTACGCTGCTTAAACGAAGTTAATACCTACTATTGCACATACATCAAATAAATAACGTCCTCCTTTATCGAAGTCGATAAATAAATAGTATCAACTTCATTTGGGCAGGGTAAAACCAGCATTGCCTGATCTTGACTTTTTTAAATTCTCGCTTTTTTTCGTGGACAGCTTTCATTGGTCAGACTATATACTGTTTTATAATGCATTATTTTTGTTATATTGTATTAGGGTTTAGTTTCTTTTTATTTTTGTATCTGAAAATGTTCTGCTATTGAAAATGTTATTAAAACCAACTAAATATTATTTGTTTACCTGTCAACTCTTAAAATTGTCATGTAGCTTATGTTACTTTTCAGCACAGATAATTTATTAACTGTTATTAGGTTTTATATTCATTTCTTTTTCAATTAATTTTAAAATTATTACTATAATTTATATAACTCGGAGACTTGCACATTTAGAAGCAGGAGAAGTATCAGCTCCACTTTTACAATACCACAACGCTGCTCCAGAGACTAAAACCTCCTTGATACGAGAAGTGACAGCCGCTGGCCGAAGATAGAATGGATGCCTCTCGAACATAAAAATTTACGTGCTGTCAAACGAAATCGAGGCTATAAAAGGAGTGGCGATCTGGTCTCCTGGCTCACTTCCCGTTTGCGTTCGCTCCCGAACGGTCGTGTCTGCGGCCGCTCCCGAGTGTTCGTATTGCGCTGCCCTTGTTCCCTCCCCCGCACTCGTGCGGGTCAGGTGCCAAGTTAAGCTCTTTCGGAAAGTTTTCTCTTGTGGAGGCTGTGTGGTGTCGGGGCTAATTCATCTGCCCTTTTCAGGGCGGACCCGACTGCTGCCGGCCGAAGCATCGCTGGTCAGGTGGATACGTAACCGTGACAACTAAGCCTGATCGTCCGCCGTTCACCGGCAATAGGTCCGTGTTAGGTTGATCTTTCTTTCAGCGCAGTTTGTGTAGTCCTTTCGCCGTTCACCGGCAAGTAGGTTCCTTGTTAGGAATAGGTTTTCTTGCAGACTAGGTAAGGATTAGATTCCCCGGGTTCGATGGAGTCCTCCGTCGAATCCTGGGTTAGGCCCGGCACGATGGAAGAGGTAAATCAGTCCATCAATCAACTCCAACTTCAAATCAGCCAAATTTTTACGATCTTATCATCAGCAATTCCGGCCATTCAGGCCTCCACCGCGTCTCTCCCGGCCACTCCGCCTTCGCTCAGTTTCCCAACAGATTCCCCGGCGTCTCCAGATCCCTCTGAGAACGTCGTCCCTGTTTCAGATTGCATGTCGGTTGATTCCACCGCATGCAAACGGAAAACTACCCCGCCGGGTAGTGATTCCGACTCTGCTCCTTTAATTCCAGAATCTCCTGCTCCGTTCACCGAGGTTCGGAAAAAATCAAAATCAAAGAAGAAGAAGAAAGATGCTTCTTCGACTTTATCCGTTTCAGCTGCTCCAGCCGCTGTTCCTGCTCCGCAAAATGTCGCACCGGCGTCTGCTCCTGCGCCTTTTGTTTCAGCGATCCCGGCGTCACAGCCTGCGTCGCAATCAGATTCGGCTCCGCCGAAAGTCAAGTCTCCGCCCCCCGTCTTTCTACGGGACAAGAGCCGCTGGACCGAGGTCTCAGCTCTCTGCGGTAGGCACAATCCCAAGATCCAGTATAGTAAGGCATCCAACGTGGGTGATTCTATTAAGGTCGTTGTCAATTCCATTTCCGATTTCAGGAATCTTACTCGGCTTCTTGCTGATCAAAAGCTCGAGTACCACACTTACGCCCTCCCTGAGGAGCGTAAGATTCGTGCCGTCCTCAGGAACGTGCCGTTCGAGCTCTCGAACGAGCAAATCCAAGAGGACTTGTCTTCTCAAAGCTTCCCCGTCGAATCTGTGCACAAAATGCACAGCCGCCGAGGCAAGCAGTTTCCACTAGCGCTAGTAATCCTAGCAAGGAGCCCGCAAGGGCAGTCCATTTTCAGAGGCAAGCTCACCGTGTGCGGTCTCTCCAACATCCGCGTCGAGGTACCACACAAGCGTGGTTTTCCAGGTCAGTGCCACCGCTGCCAATTGTATGGTCATGCGGCGGCAAATTGTCATGCTTCCCCTAGGTGCGTCAAGTGCCTAGAACCGCATGGGACTAAGGAGTGCTCTCGCACTCCCGAATCGCCCACCGCTCCGTCCTGCGTCTTGTGCGGCCAGTCAGGCCACACAGCAAACTTTCGCGGCTGCCCCAAGGCACCGCGTGCTGCCAGGGCTACCGTGAAGCCCATCGAGAACTGGAGAGAGCGACCGCAGCCTAGCTCGGACGCCCCTCCAGTCAGTTCAAAGGCCCCTGAGGCCTTTACTTCTATCGTTCCAGGTCAGCGCAGCCGGGTCGCGACTCAATCGCAACCGGCCGCCAAATCGGCTTCCCAGTGCCAGAATGCAAATGGTTCTCAAGACCGCATGGCGTTCTGGATCCAGCTCGCTCCCATCGACGAGATCCTGGCTTTCGGCGCCGCTCTCGACGCCAGCCCAGAGGGTTTCAACGGTGCTCTTCCGGTCCTAACCAAGTTCGCTCCCCTTATCAGGAAACTCCAGCAAGCTCAACGTTTCTAAACGTAGTCCTTCTTTCCAGCATTCCTATCTCAGAGTGAGTCTGATCACTCTAGATAATATCTTAGTTTCAGCTTTGTCATTTCTGCTAATCTTAGCTTGTTTTTTCTCACTTTCAGTTCCTTTTGGTGGCAGCCGTCTGGATGCCGCTCACTGCGCAGCCTCTCTCTCCAATTGGCTGTCGCTCCGATGAAGACTAATGGCCTCAATCAAGGTGAGTCAGTAAAGGGGGATGTTTAGTGGGTATGCTCGGCTTCACTGAGTGAGTCTCCACACTGTCTGGGCATTCTATTTGCCGTTAGCCACTGGGGTTAACAGCTTATAGAATGCCCATTCGTCCGTAATAGGATTCATCCTCCTCCCGCTAAAGCTTGCTTTACTGGTTAAAGCTTGTTTTAGGGGGTGCCCAAAATTTTCTGTGGCGGAAAAACAAAAAAAAAAAAAAAAGTCTCCTGGCTTTTGGAAATAAAACACGGATAAGAGTAGTTGGGAGAGCTATTGAAGAAAAAATACTAAAAGTCAAAATAAAATAGTACCATATAACTGGATTATCTCTTGGAGCCGTGGATTTCAGAAACTTTGGATACTTACCCATTTTGGAAGATCAGTGTATATAAAAATTCCTAGTGGAATGCAAGTGAAAATAGTGCTTTTTATACATACTTGTAACCTTTTTTTGTAAATATATAAACGTTAACTTTATCCTTTTTATTTACTCTTACCTCTGCATTTAAATAGTAGGTAACTTAGGCTATTACTTTAGGTTTCTTTTTATAAGTGGCTAAATCCGCGTTTGACCTCAATCTCACCTGATGGTAAGTGACGATGAGGTCGAAGATGAAAGCACACGGGTTTAGGAAGGAACTGGCTCTTTATACAATATTGCCGGAACAAATTACCGCCGGAGCGGTAACATTTGGCGGCAGACTTTATATAAAGGGTGGTCGCTAGCCAGGCGGATCCAAAAGGGATCCTACCACCAAGCAATAAGGTAACACTACAATATCACTTACCTACATTACCACTTAGTACACAGACTTAACACCTTCAGCTTTTTAAAAGTGCCATCTATTGAGGTTTTTTGAACTAATCTTTATGAGCTGTCAGAAAACTCCTGATTTCAATAGCATTTCGCCAGGGAAAAGCACCCGTACGGCAAACGGGAGTCCCAGGTGCGAGTCCTGGTCGGCTGGTTTTATTAAGCACATTTCAGTTATTTAAATTTGAAAAAATATGATAAATAAAATCACCCAAGGCTTCAAAATCTGATTTTGTTAGCAACTGTTGAGTTTCGAGATACCTTAGTCGACATAATAGAGACCTAATATAAAAATTGTAATGTCAAAATTTTAAAACAGAACCAATTCAAACGAAAACGCTGAAACAATTCAACCAAAACTAACCAACCAACATTTTCATTAAATAAAACATATTTCACAGATCACGATTCCGTAAATACGACGTTGAAAAGAATAACACCATCCATCATGCACCAAGGGATCAAGGGATCTCGGGTCTATTTCATACAGGAAGGATCCAAATCTTTTTACGCCTCCGCTTGTTCCCTTTGGTATTGTGCGGTCCTTAACATGACGAATGTTTGGCCTACTACTTCAATATTCTTTATGAATAGGAGTCACAAGTTTTGGCATGACTTGATATGACATCAAAAGTTTCTTTTATATCTCGTTATATTTTTCTTTTTATTTATCTAGCTGAAAAGCTATAGAAGAAGACTTATAATTACATACATACTTCACACCTAAATCTCTTATGAGACAGGCAGAACTCCAGAGGTTATAAGATCATCTGATGTCACGTTTGACGAATTTGGAGGTATTATAATGATGAATGGAGACTATTGCAGTGATAGGGGTCAGCCTATCACCCACAAATCGCCAATAAAACCTCTGTCCCTTAACTGACTTTTACAATATGTCCGGGAAGAGAAGCAGCTGGTACATTCTATGTTTTTCTTTTGCTCGCAGTCCAGCATTAGCACTTATAATTTTTAAATTGTTTCTAATATTATAATACCTGTTGTAGGTGGCTCTGTTCGGGTGCTTACATTTAGTTGTTTGACAGTCCTTGCAGATAAAAACCCTTCATAAAATGACACAATATCAAGTCTTTATCATTGATCTAAGATTCATAACACTAAAATTTAACGATAGTTGCCTTGACAAAATCAAAATCCACAATTCAAAGTATGAAAGAAGCTTGGATAAAAAAATATATTTCCAAAAAAAATCTACTGTGAGAAAATTTAACTCGAATATGATTAACATATTATGTCAAAAAACTTGTGTATAGAAAAAAGCCCATAAACAAGCCATAAGTCACTGAAGGCTTGACTTCGATCGAAAAATGGCAAACTCACCGCTATTTTTTGAGAACGCAAGTAAGTACAAAGTCATTCCTCCAACGATTTAGTTGCATACATCTGGCTGAGCAGTGATAAGGACAGTTCATTGCACTTTTCACGTCTTCGCACCTTGGCCAATGAGCTATGAAAAAGGGAGAGTAATTTATGATTTTTTTAAGTAAGGAAATTTGATTTTTTTTTTTATTTTTAAGATTTTTTTATATGTAGCTAGCTGGCACGCGATCACTTGATTGATTTTATCATATACTAAACCTGCCTTCAAAGATATAAACCCGGGCTTAGCAAAGAACTGACTCTTCATAAAATATTGCTGGAAAAAATCACCGGTAATATTTGGCGGCAAATTCTATAGGAAGGGACCTAGCCAGTCGGACCCTGATGGGATCCTGTAATAAGTCGTCTTTTACGACATGATTATCCATGGGCACTAGAGCTATTCAAGGCCGACCCTGCGTGAACGAATCTAACAGCCCGTTCACACATGGTCCGTTTTACTGATCCGTTTTACCGGATACGTTTTATTTCATCGATGGCGCATGGAGTTTTATGAGCAACTTCACACATATCATAGTTTTCAGTATACGTATTACGGAGAATGATTTTTGAGTAAAATGGACCATGTGTGAACGGGCTATAAGCTGTCCCTATACGGACGACATTATCGGAAGTTGCATGGCCCGTAATTATTGTCATTAAAAAATAAAATCAGTCGCCATCCTACTCCTTTAGCTGGAAAAGGCTGTTGTTCTATCATATCACATGTTTTCATTAATCGGGAACAATACATGAATAAGGTGTATTTGATTGGTTTTGGAACACGATTTTTTTTAATTAAGGAAACGATATCATACACTTTTACTTATATACTCGGAAATATCCTAGAAATCACTTTCATATCTGGAACAACATCAGAAAAAACCTATTTCAGTGTCGATTATGCATATCAAAACAGGTACCCATTAATGATGATCCTTATCAGATCAATAAGCTCTTACTAAAATTAGAACAAACAAACATTGATATTATTATCTACATGAAGCAAATATTGTATAAGCCACAATTAAGGAGAGAGATTGATCAAGAAATTACATACTTAGGCAGAATATAATTAGGCAGGAAATTATGTGAGTATTAATAATTGAATATTAAAGTAAGTTTAAATTGAACTTTGAATATTGCGTATATTTGAACAGAAAATAATTGACAGTGTTAAATCTTTCCTGTTATTAAGAATTACTCTTAGGACAACAATGGACAGTATTCGATATTAAATCTAATTTTAAGTAGGTATCTCTACAATCATACATACCTTAAAAATCAGTTTTGTTAGCAATTTTTGAATTTTACATCTCCTGATTTGTACTTAAAATTCGCGAAACTAATGTCGAATCAATTGTTTTATTTCATTATCATAAGAATATATCCTTAACATTTTTAATTACCAAAAGCAACTCACAGGTATTTTTTATGATTTTGATTAAAATCTTTATCAGCTTATCATGTTCGTATAAAAAGTGTATTGAAATAGTTCAAACTTTTTTTATCCCACGAAAAACTTCTTTAATCGAAACTATATAAAATGTAGAAATAATATTTTTTTTTTTATATTGTAAGGATAGGACGTTTGTCTTCCATGCCACCTGATGGAAAGTGCGCATGAAGACTATGTATACTATATACACTATATATAAAGTGTAGTGTTATAAAAATATAAAAAAATTACTATTATTGGACATAAAAATCATCTTTAGCGTTTTATAATTAAGTAAATAATCGTATAGTGAACAATTAAAACAGACATGTGAATTTAGAACTTCCTACTGTTGGAACTCAGTTCAAAATTTAAAATAAACATCGTGCTTTCTCTTATCGCAGAGTTTAATTCAACGTAAAAGAGTTCTCACTACTGAGCTACCGCAACGCAGCTAACACCAAATCCTTTTCATAAAAATATAAATTAACCGTTTTGAATTATGTAAGCATTTGAATTTACGAAACCTTACATGCACATCAACAATATAACATTGAAAATCACTTTATATTAAAAAAAATACATTCTAAATCACCTTTAACTTTCACATTCAATATTCACTGACAAGATCATAACACATGACCCGTGCTCTTAACCCTCGGTCCCTTTGCATCCCACTTATAGCCCTCCAGGTCGCGAATATACAAAGGCTATACTATTTGAGTCACGAGTCAGACTCTAATAGAGGAGCTTTTGTTTATGCATATTACTTGACAAAACCTAATCGAACTCAGTAAAAAAATTGACTGAAATGGATTAGCTTTTGCTCTTGTAATTTTCAAAGAAATGCAATGACAAAACCTAGTACTGTATAATACATATTCACTCAAATAGATAAGCTTTTGCCAAGATGAAAATTAGGTATATCTTTGTTTGATATACATTGCGATGAAAGAGATAAGCTACGAGAAGGGCTCCCGCACCGGAAGGCGGAATCAGTACGGTTAGGTGCGACGACGAGCGCAGCGAGGAGGAGCATGTTAGGTTGCATATAGTTATACACGTGCGCGAGCCGAGCGAGCGAAGCGAGCGGTGCCGCGGCAGCGGCCGGCGAAGCGCCATAAACCTGGTCAGCTATTATAGTCAACCCTGGACAATCCCGACATGGTCAAAAGTCAAACGTTAAGTCATCAAAATAACGATGGTCATAATGCATGCACATTTTATTTCTATCTTTGAAAATCAGAACAATTGCCATTTAAGTATCAAATTGAAGCCAACGATCGGTAAATATCGATATCAAATGGGATAGCTTTTGTTGCTGCAATGTTCAATTGAAGTTATCTCACAAAGTCTACACGACTTCGGTCAATTTCTGTACTAGAATGGATTAGGGTTTGGGCAAGTTTTTGTCATACAAAAGCTAAGCCAGTTCAGTTTGCACTTTCACTCTAATGGTATAGCTTTTGTAAATACGCCTCCAGGTCAACGACCTAAAACCAAAACCTTCAAAAGTCAATAAGCCAAATTTCACAAACCCCTGTCCAAATACGAAGTTTAATCAGGCATATTTTATTGTTGCTAAACGTTAAAAATATTGGTCTTACCTACCCCAATCAAACGTGTGTACGTGTAAATAAAGGGTTGATGTTGAAATCTACGTTATTGGTACTAAAGACCCCCTCTGAGGGTTACAAATCCAAAATATACGAGTATTTAGCGTTGCTGTTTAATCCTTTATTTACGCCGTTCGTCAGTCTAAATAAAGGTAATTCCGCTGGTAGACGTTTTGGGATTAATGGCAACGGAGAACGTTCATGGTTAAAAGCTTATACATGTTTAAATGTATTGAGGCTGTCTGTTCAAATCCATATAATTATGTTTGAATATCTGCAAATAAATTGTATCTTAAAATTAATTTAATACGTTATTAGACATCACTATTAAGTTAAATACCTTTGAGAGAGATTTTTTATATTTTATTTCAACTTTAGCCATATTGTTTAGAAAAAAATCAACTAAAATATACGGGACGTGGCGTCATGAATGAATAACATGATCCCTAACTTTGGGTAGAGGGCACTATGCTGGTTCAGAAATCCTTCCGTTTCCAAGCCATAAGACATTTTTGAAATTTAAAAAAATATTTCAACTTTGACATTGTTTTGGCGCCAAGTCTAAAAATGAAGAATTTTATTGTATCTGACTCTTGGATATATTGAATGAAAACTATTTTCTTAATAATTGGCACAGCTCGCTTTAAAATAAGTTTTCACACAAACTATATACTTTTTTTATTTCCTTTTGGACTTTTTATCTGCCGTGGTTTAAAAAAAAATATGGCAGCTTGGCAAAATCGGCTTGCGTCTGGCACAACACAAACTTAACTTTATCGCTTAGTTGTTGTATTAGTATTGATAATTTAAGTAATGGATAAGTTCTGAAACTCATGATAGCAGTCTTTAATATTCATATTAACATCAGAAACAGGATATTTAGGTACAGAAGCCTGTCAAATATCCCCAACCTATTTTAACTTAATGGGCAAAGAGTTCAGATTCAAGTAATTTTTTTTGCTGCCTGTAGGTACCATGTTTTTGATTTGATTTGGGTGAGTTTGATGTTTGCCATGATCATTATGGTACCTATTTAGGTATCGTAATCATAGCAAAACATGATAAATACTCAGTTAATCAGACTGCTTATCATTAAATGACTCTCATTAAATGTTTAGCTAATCGGACTAAATAAAGAAACCAAGTTTGAAACAATCCACCACGCGTTAATTTAGTAGAAAATATGAAACTGTTAATAAATTGATTCCATTAAAATTGTGCGTTCAACCGATAGTATGGTCATCGGATAGGTAAAGTTAATTATAAACCGCGCAGTTGATATGGGTTGATATTCCTATGTCATAAATTAAGAAAAAGTTTAAAAACCATCATGGACTACCATTAACTGACTCAAATGCTACTAAAGCAGTAAATGATTTTCACTATTGTACGATGTGATTCAAACACAAAGGCCTGTTTCAAATTAAGTGCTATCACGGTGAAGTATGATTTTCGGCACATAAAATATCGCACCTTCAGAATTTGAGGACTCAATTCAAAAATCCAAGAAATCGAGTTACCATCGTAAAAGTAATGGTTTTGCTGTTATTTTATTTCACGGACGATAAAATTAACTTTATATAGAAACCAAATAAGTGACATATTTCATACATTATTAATAAATTAAATCAGTTCAAAGTTGAAAGTTTGCAGTTTTAAAACTTCATTCTCGATTTGCCAAAAACACGTATTTTTTAAATACGTCACTACTATTCTGAAGGTGCGATATATTCCTATGTTTTTATTTATGTTGTGAATGTATAAATATGTTTATATGAAGATTTGAAATAATTATATTACATTATACTGAGTCTCTGTTATCTTAGAAACTTGCCTAGTATAAAAACAGCAGTATTTGTTTCTTTACCTATTTAATAGTGTATAATTGGATATATTATCCCAAAATTGGAGAAATTAATGCATTTATTACTAAATCTGTCTCTATATAATGTAGAATCAATTCGGCTTACTAAAGGGTGGACTTAACTAAATTTCACGCCATTTAAGAGCATTTGACGTCTGTCGTTTAAAAGCGCATATTCTCAAAAGGGCTAGTATCTGCTGCGTTTGCAAAATTCCACTGAATCTCGCGACCCTTCTATATTAAGGGCTTTCCCCTTCAAAAACACCTGGTACGTGCAAGTTGTTTACAGATGCGATAAGTCGTTGGAGTTTTTGCAATATTTTTATGACTTTTTTATGTAAAATGTTTCGAGGTATAAAGATATTAAGGTTGTTTCGAGAGAGATGATGAAAAGCTTGAGATGATTGAGATGAAACAATCATATTTATTTATGTTTTTTTTTAATATTTTAAATTTTGCACTATTTGTTTTAATAGTACACATGCGTGTAATTTTATTTAACATTTAAATAAAATTTAGACGTTTCGGTGTGACTGACACCATAATTATAACATTTAATTATATTTTGTTAAAACGATTACAATTGATATCTTATTACTAATATTTGTTTTGAACCAAACAAATTAAAAATATAATCATGGGATTAATTTCTAGTCTACAAAACTATATTTTCTACCAATTTAGATTAAATTAGGTCTGCTATGCCTATTCTAGAACATAAACTAAATAAGAATAGTTTGTTTCTTCCTGTGTTAATGTCGTCAGTTTGTACTTAATAAATTTTTAATCTGTTTCTTTACTAATAAAGTTTCAAGAAGTGCACTGGGGCGTTATTAATTTATATACCTACACATTCAATGTTCTTGTGTATGATGTTGGAAAAAAAGTAAATATTTACCTTATTACCTAGGGACTAGGTTCGTAAATGCGAGCATGATTTCGGCACGTATTAAAACTAGTGATAACGATCATTGCAGCTCGGTTGAAATGTCAATAAATAAAGAAACTAATGCTTTAAAGTCCAAGTCTTTTCTTAAACCATCAAAAGAGTAATGTTCGATGGTAACGGCTCATTAAAAGGACAGTTTGAGACAAAATTTTAGTCTCTGACCTGTGAAACTACTTTTTGTTAGGTATGTGAATGTATAAAGATGATATTGTCATTGAAATGCTGCCTGTTTACTAAACTAGTGGTGCAGACTTGATATAATTTGTTAGAAACGATATCGGGATTTTCATTTCAACTGGATGATACGTGTAGACTATTGAGTGATTTGAGAGGTTGAAATATTAAAATCCTTGCGGCGGTTTCTAATATAAGTAAATGATTTGGAATTAACCGAACATGAGCTATTATTTGCACTATATGCTGTTTTAATACATTTCATGAGTTATCAAAAATCTGACAGATCAGCTATGAATATTACTCTATAAGTCTATAATCACGGTATTAAATTGCTAATACCTACATAAATAATGCTAAGCAATATTCCGTTTAATTTTTACCTATCGCTTCTCATTTTTATTTCCATGCATTAAAGTCGACAATGCAAACTTAATTTCCTACAACCTCTTACTTGATTGCTGGCATTCGTAATATTAAGGTTCTATCTTCGATATGAAATGTATGAACTGTAGCCCTTCTGTACAAAGGTGATATTTTACTGAGTGAAAAATTACTCGCGATATTAAATTGCGCAGTTGTTTTCCATCTTTTTGTAACAGTTGTAGAAGACAGACATAATTTACAAATTAAATATAAAAGTGTATGTGATGTGTATGTATTTTTTTGCCCAATAATATAAATGTAGTGCCATACGATTTAAAAACTTTATGAGAAACAAATCTATGAGTGTTTTGTTTTACATTTGCATGATGCATAAGTGTTTAGCTCTTTTTTAGTTTTAGTTCATTGAGATTTTTGATTTTGTCAAGTTATGTTTTGCTACTAACCTTTTTTTACAGAGTAGATAATTTTTTAAACTTTGCTATTGGACTCAACTCAATCGAAACATCGCGTCGAGGTAAATAAATAAACTACTTTTAAATGATATAGCCTCATGCATCAGTTAATAAAAAATATCTAACATTATAAAACCACACTCATACAAAAAAACTGATTATAAAAATAAAAGGACACATTATGATAAAAAATAGCAATCATTAACTTTGCTAAGTTTTTTATTCAGACACGATAATTACAAAAGTTTCAGTAATAATCAAATTAAATTAATAACATCAAAAGAAGGTAAAGGCGGAAGCTATTAAACTTTACAACTGAAAATATTTCCCGATAACGTGTTACAGCTTGGAGACACGAGAAACCCAGGCAACCGTAGCGCAGTTGTCGTAGCATGCTACGCCGCCGCCTCGTAGCCCTTTAGAAAGACATGCGATGCGTAGCAGACGTTAAGTTTTAAGATTTTTGTAAGATTGATGACTTATTTGTAAAATGTACAATTTTAATAAACATACTTTTTAACCGGATTAATCGCGTATATTTTATATTTTACATTTTAACTCGACGTTTCGGTGTCTTTGCAGACCCCGTGGTCACTCGCTTGTGGCTTTTGAGTTTTATTTAAATTATGAATCGTGAAAACTTAAGACAATATTAAATGTACAATTGTTGAATGTACATCGTCGACCCTAAATTAAGTCGTAATTCCAAGTTGTATAGAAGTTTAATAGATAACGTATTAATAGACTTAAAAACATGACAAACATGAAAAAAGACATTTCTCTAAAAGACTTTAGATATGTCTAATATGGGCGATACTTACTCCCACAGCAATACATCTGACTATAAACGCCATTGGAAACTTTATATTTTTTAAGTGAAAGTCTGTTTTTGTATCATCTTGATAGATATTACTGCTGTTGTACAAGTCGTATCGTTAAAGTTAATGGGAGGTAATAGCAGTGAAGCTAAGTTAGATAAATATTTCCTAATAGCCAGCTTTTTCTGACACGATTTTTTTACAAATACCAATTTTATTAAATTTGAAGTCGAACGTAAACTTAAATATTCTTTACTTCGTAAGTATTTCAATACATTTAAAATAAGTCGAACAATTTACAAATTGAACTGAATCTACCACAAAGTCAATCTGTTGAGAAGAAGTGGCAAGAAACTCAACAAACATCTTTGAAAAATAAGAAAAAGAAAAAACACAATAACAGTTTACAGCCAGGGAATTCCATCTTCTTGCATCTGGATATCTTATAGTAAACCTTTTCACATAGCACTTATCCTTAAATCTATCGAAGGGTTAATCTTAAATATTTTGGATTTTCATTATAAAATAAAGCGTACACCATGAACGAGTTGGATTTTTTAAAGTAATTTTTAATTAAGTGAGAAATCAAGTTATTTTTTGTGCTTCAAAGATTTTAAAATATAATTCTTAATGCATCACACATATCTGCCACAAGCTTGATTCAGAAAGCCCTGCAGTAGACTCACACAGCCGGATATTTGATTTCGATTAAATTTGCAGTTCGGAGTTGCTATTATTGACGTGGTATTTCAGATTGACATTATGCAAGTTAACAAGTAAATTGGAAGAGGGTTTATGGTAAAGCAATTTGCAGGAAGGTTCCAGTTACTAAGCTGGTTTAATATTAAAAAATAAGTTTGCTATTTATATTTATTTATTTATTGATAAAACACAAAAACAAATTACAACCAAAAATAAAATGCAATTTCAAACAAAAAGGGTTGAAACTCAAAATATTGATGTTTACAGAAATACATAGCAAAGAACTCTTAAAAATAGGATAAATAATTTAATAAGAAGTCTAGAAATAATTGAAGATAATTTCACAATAAATTAATCTAAAGAGCTATAATAAATGGAGAACTTAATTAATATTAGTGTCAGAAAAAATATATGTAAACTAATGTAATAAGATTGTTGGCGCAACTACAGCGCCACGTAGCGGCGGCTGCGAGAAACTCTTTGCGGGGCACGGGGCACGAAGACGGAGCGGAACGGCGCGGCGTCCGAGCAGCAGCGCGCGACTCATTCTTTTTTGAATTATATTCACTCTTTATTCGTCACTCTTTAGTACTTATATTCGTCTATGTTATTCGTCACCTAGACGCAATACTGTAAACACCTATTAATCTCAAATACAAATATTATCTATAATAGAAATAAATCAATTATTGAAGAGTTCCCTGAGTACTATCGAAGATACCCAACAAAGATAATGTATTGAGTTCAAAAGTAAAAATTGATAAATGTCAAATTAATACGTCATATCAAAATCAAAAACAAATGAAATAATGTCTAACTTGTCAGTCATTAACCCTAAATTGGACGATATCTTTTACAGTTCTGGAAAACAAACTTTTATTAGAAGTAAACAAATCTAGTGCAGGATTGCTTTTTGCTGGCTCATTGTACAATCGTGCCATTCTTACTAATGGATTAAAAAAGGATGTGTTGTTTTTGTAAGTTAGAAGGGAAAACAGGTCACATTTATTGGATCTGCGTACGCTAAATTTGGTATAAAAGTATAGATATGATAAAAGATTAGGACATCACTTCCCGTTTGCGTTCGCTCCCGAACGGTCGTGTCTGCGGCCGCTCCCGAGTGTTCGTATTGCACTGCCCTTGTTCCCTCCCCCGCACTCGTGCGGGTCAGGTGCCAAGTTAAGCTCTTTCGGAAAGTTTTCTCTTGTGGAGGCTGCGTGGTGTCGGGGCTAATTCATCTGCCCTTTTCAGGGCGGACCCGACTGCTGCCGGCCGAAGCATCGCTGATCAGGTGGATACGTAACCGTGACAACTAAGCCTGATCGTCCGCCGTTCACCGGCAATAGGTCCGTACTAGGTCGTTTCTTTACAGCGCAGTTTGTCTCCGATAGACTTTCTTTCAGCCCAGCATTATGCCTCGTCACCCTGAGTGTGCCGAACATCAATGCGAAATCAATCGTCGTCGTATTCGTAATCTCAAGGAGGACAACATAGGCCTTCGAGATTTAGTCCAACGCAACCAACTCCGTGAGAACGAGAGGGTTGCTGAGTGTCAGGCTCAGATCGATTCCTTACAGGAGGAATTATCTGCTCGTCCCTCGTCCTCTGAACTCAGTCAGTTGTCTTCAGATTTCAGCCAGTTGTCCAGCGATAAACAATCACTGGAAGCCCAATATGCAGCCGAGAAGGAAGCTCTTCTCGCTCAAATCGAGTCCATGCGAGAGCAATTGCCCGCTCGTCCTCAGGTCGCCTCTTGTTCACAGGGGTTCCAAACCGATTCTCCGGCGTCTCCAGATCCCTCTGAGTACGTCTATCCTTTTCCAGATTGCATGTCGGTAGATTCCACCGCATGCAAACGGAAAACTACCCCGCCGGGTAGTGATTCCGACTCCGCTCCTTTAGTTCCAGAATCTCCTGCTCCGTTCACAGAGGTTCGCAAAAAGTCCAAGTCTAAGAAGAAGAAGCAAGATGCTTCTTCGACTTTATCTCTATCCGTTTCAGCTGCTCCAGCCGCTGTTCCTGCTCCGCAAAATGTCGCACCGGCGTCTGCTCCTGCGCCTTTTGTTTCAGCGATCCCGGCGTCACAGCCTGCGTCGCAATCAGATTCGGCTCCGCCGAAAGTCAAGTCTCCGCCCCCCGTCTTCCTACGGGACAAGAGCCGCTGGACCGAGGTCTCAGCTCTCTGCGGAACGCACTCCCCGAAGATCCAGTATAGTAAGGCATCCAATGTGGGTGACTCTATTAAGGTCGTTGTCTGCTCAATTTCTGATTTCAGGAATTTCACTCGGCTTCTTGCTGACAAGAAGCTCGAGTACCACACTTACGCCCTCCCTGAGGAGCGTAAGATTCGTGCCGTCCTCAGGAACGTGCCGTTTGAGCTCTCAAACCAGCAAATCCAAGAGGACTTGTCTTCCCAAGGCTTCCCCGTCGAATCTGTGCACAAAATGCACAGCCGCCGAGGCAAGCAGTTCCCACTTGCGCTAGTAATCCTAGCGAAGAGCCCGCAAGGGCAGTCCATTTTCAGAGGCAAGCGCACCGTGTGCGGCCTCTCCAACATCCGAGTCGAAGCTCCACACAAACGTGGTTTCCCAGGTCAGTGCCACCGCTGCCAATTGTATGGTCATGCGGCGGCAAACTGTTTTGCTTCCCCTAGGTGCGTCAAGTGCCTAGAACCGCATGGGACTAAGGAGTGCTCTCGCACTCCCGAATCGCCCACCGCTCCGTCCTGCGTCTTGTGCGGCCAGTCAGGCCACACAGCAAACTTTCGCGGCTGCCCCAAGGCACCACGTGCTGCCAGGGCTACCGTGAAGCCCATCGAGAACTGGAGAGAGCGACCGCAGCCTAGCTCGGACGCTCCCCCAGTCAGTTCAAAGGCCCCCAAAGCCTTCACCTCTTTCGTTTCAGGTCAGCGCAGTCGGGATGCGACTCAATCGCAACCGGCCGCCAAATCGGCTTCCCAGTGCCAGAACGCAAAAGGTTCTCAAGACCGCATGGCGTTCTGGATCCAGCTCGCTCCCATCGACGAGATCCTGGCTTTCGGCGCCGCTCTCGACGCCAGCCCAGAGGGTTTCAACGGTGCTCTTCCGGTCTTAACCAAGTTCGCTCCCCTTATCAGGAAACTCCAGCAAGCTCAACGTTTCTAAACGTAGTCCTTCTTTCCAGCATTCCTATCTCTGAGTGAGTCTGATCACTCAAGATAATATCTTAGTTTCAGCTTTGTCATTTCTGCTAATCTTAGCTTTGTTTTTCTTACTTTCAGTTCCTTTTGGTGGCAGCCGTCCGGATGCCGCTCACTACGCAGCCTCTCGCTCCAATTGGCTGTCGTTCCGACGATGACTAAGGACCTTAATCAAGGTGAGTCAAAAGGGGGATGTTTAGTGGGTATGCTCAGCCTATCTGAGAGAGTCTCCGCACTGTCTGGGCATTCTATTTGCCATTAGCCACTTATGGTTAACAGCTTATAGAATGCCCATTCGTCCGTAATAGGATTCATCCTCCTCCCGCTAAAGCTAGCTTTACTGGTTACTGGTTTAGTGGGTGCCAAACGACTTTCCTTGGCGGAAAAAAAAAAAAAAAAGATTAGGAGTATTTAAGATGGAATGCGTAATTTTATAAAGGTACATTAAGTATACGTACTCTCTGCGAATAAGAGTATCCCACAATATTCCAGCGTTTACCGTTCCAGCAATATGTTTACTAAATGGTTTTTTTTTAATAAAGTAATGGATATTAATTTTTTTGGGCTCCTTAAGTAATTAATAATTGTAATACCCTATACAGCCACTGAAATAAAAGTATACTACCATTGGGTAATGTTATACTAAAACTTTCACAGCTTCCATGCTGGACTGGGAGCGATAGAAACACATACAATGTACCAGCTGCTTCTCTTCCTGGCCATACTGTAAAAAACAGTTTAGGGACAGAGGTTTTATTGGCGTTTTTGTGGGCAATAGGCTGACCCTCTGTCACTGCAATGGTTTCTATCCATTATAAATACCTCCAAAGTAAAACGTGACATCAGATGGTTTTATAATCTCTTGTGTTCTGCCTACCCCATAAGGGATACAGGTGTGAAATTATGTATGTATATTCGATAATAGATAGTGGCATGATAAATTTAACTTTGACAGTCTATATAAAAGCAGTGTTGATCTTGAGCCTGTCCAGTTCCAGGTCAGCTTCAAAGCTCTCTCTGTTCTAAGAGGCTCATACGAATAAATTATGTTTAATCATATCATTGAGTCAAAAAGATTGATCTAAAACATTTTCAATTTCAATACTGGTTTTGATTTGTTATGTTGGCAATGTATGTTACCGCTACACCAGACGACCGGCTGGTGTAGCGGTAACATGCATTGCCTTCTATGCCAGAGGTCCTGGGTTCGAATCCCGGCGACGGCGGATATTTGTGTGATAAACACAGATATTAGTCGTCAAGTCATGGATGTTTATATGTTTATTTAAGTTGTATGTTTATATATTTCTTAAGTATATCAGTTATCTAGTATCCATAACACAAGTTCTTTAAGAAACTTAATTTGGGCTAGATAATGATGTGTGAGTGTCAGAAATATTTATTTATTTATTATGTTATAACCTTATTCCATTTATTAAAAAAAAACGGTTTAAAATTTTTCCATAATGGGTTTTACTTTACTAACAGTCAGTTTTATATGTATTTCGTCTTTTAAAAGGAATCCAAATATTCATGGGATGCTTTCACCAAACTTTGGAATTTCCATCAAAGCGTGCTTTTAGGGACACGCAAAAAGGGACAATACAAAGCAAACCTCCCCTATACGGTCCACATATCGAAAAAACCTTCGCTTCTACTGCTTTAAAGAGAGACAAAAGTAAATAGCTGGATATGTGTGTCCTTTTTACATATGCAGTCAGCTGTTTTTGACTGAGATTACACATGTAGCGCGGTTGCAATCTGTATTCTAGTAATGAATGTATTGCCTAAGTCAGATCTGACAGCTGGTAATTTGTCGGCCGGCGTTAATTCGTGACAAGAATTTATGTGCAAGTGGAGCGTATGCAAGCTGGACATTGAACGTGTATTTTTAGTAAAAGTGAGTTTGCTTATAGGTGTAGAATAAGGTTATCTACTTAGTTACAAGGTTTTAGGTGGCATTCGTTACCTTAACAATACATGTATCTTTGTATATGTCTTCTTTTACGTAACACTCGCAAGAATGATATAATTTTTCTGTTTACCATGTAGAGGAAGCGGGATTTTATCATCGACTAAGCGTCACGTTTGCCCTCAAGATGAAGGTAAGGTCGATCATGAAATCACACGGGCTTAGAAAAGAACTGGCTCTTCACATAACGTTGCCGGGACATATCACCACCAAAGCGGTGAAATTTGGCAACAGATGTTATATGGAGGGTGGTCGCTAGCTAGTTGTATCCTGACGGAATCCTACCACCAAGAAAGGGTCACTCAGATTAGTTGCTTTTTACGACCAGCTTTTCCAGGAGTCCTAGGGTTATTCTTAGTCTGTAGCCTTCTGTATATCTTCGGAAGCTAGTCTAAATCGATGAACAATTGTAAGAATATTTCAATAACTATATCCGATCTTATTATCTTCCAGTAAAATCGCTCGCGTGCCTATCTGTCGTAACCAAATCTATGTCACTTGCCAGATTTCCATTTTAAGCCTCAACCGCGACGTTGCTGCGATCAAATGTCAAACTAGGAATTTAACGCCGTTCGCAATTTCATAAACTCCAGTACCATGAAATAATTCGAACGTCTGATATAGCTTATTAGTCGTTTGCTCTGGAAAATGAATAAATTGTTGTTTAGCAATATAAATTTTAAGTAGATATTGTATTTTATAAACAATCGCCGGACGTAGTGGCGTAGATGCATATCAGTTTACAGCGGGTTGAGCAAAGTTCCACCCGGTCGGTAGTAAATAAATAAATTTGTCACAACGACTTCCGCGCTTCGGAAAGCACGCTATCCAGTCAATCCCGGGTGCTCTATCTATACTAATATACTAGCTGTTGCGCGCGGTTTTACCCGCGCAATTTCGATTCCCGCGGGATTTTCGGGATAAAAAGTAGCCTATACGGATTCGGAAGAATCCCTCTAAGTAATGGTAAAAGAAATTTTGAAATCGGTCCAGTAGTTTTTGAGCCTATTCAATACAAACATACAAAAATACAAAGGTTTCCTCTTTATAATATTAGTAATATATAAAGCTGAAGAGTTTGTTTTTTTTGTTTGTTTATTTGTTTGAACGCGCTAATCTCAGAAACTACAAGTGGGATTTGAAAAATTTTTTTGCAATTGATAGCCCAACTCTTGAGGAAGGTTATAGGCTATATTTTATCCCGAAATTCCCACGGGATCAATCAAAAGTTACGCCGGTAAAACCGCGCACGGTCGCTGGTCTTGAATAAACTGGTCTTTAGGGTTTGTCTAAAGCTGTCAATTCTGACAGCTATCAACAGCACTATCCCAGCTTGGTGGTTTATCTCATAAACCTCCTCGTCAATCAGAAAAATGGGCCTGCAGTGGGCTTCTTGATAAGAGTTTTGATGACAATTAACTATAAAACATATTCTATCCTTTTAAAAATCAGTATGAAAACCAAAGGTCAAAGGTCCTTTTCAAGTTCTTCCATGAACCTTCAAACTTCATTTTGTAGAAGCTATAAGCATTTAATTTTATTTAATATCAGTATTAAGTTATTAAATAATAACCTGATAATTAAACTTCATGTGGGTAGACTTGCAACATTCATCCAGCATCAATAAATAATAAGAACTTTCGTCTAGAATTAAGTTGCACTAATGAAGTAAGCACTGATTTCTTTTAAAAAAACCTACGCATTTGTTAGCTAGGGCACATCTGAAAGAAAATCAGCGCTATATCTAACTAAAGGCAATTTATTTCAGTCTAAGTATTAATCGTTGTATTATTTTGTTGTTATGTCTGTGTGTTATGAGCGTTTGATTAAAAAAATAAATACTAATACTGAATCATCCCAGATAATTTACTGAGATTTCTCTTCTTGAAAATTATTATAAATTCTACATTAATAATATTTTGCTCATAAAAAGTGACTTTCCCAAAGATTGAGGTATATATTATACGATAGTCCAAGTATATACAAAAATAACAAATTATACTTAGTATCACAAAGCAATATCTAGATTTTATTTTCCACCAACTACTATAAAACGTGAAAGTAATAAAAACTCGAACACCAAATCAAATTTCGACCCATTTGACTTTATATTCATCTGGTTATGGAAGTGGTAGTAAAAATACACAGGGGCGCATATTTTAGATATTGTTCTAAAAATTGACGAGCGCTTCAGTTGAGGGGAAGCCATCTTTAAAAGCTGCAGTTATCCTTGTGGCAAAATTATGACAGACGAAATCCGGAGAAGAGGGGAGATTTAGCGGTTAAGGCTCTACGTGTCGTGAAGGTACCTCCGTCCCTTGAGCCTGCGAAAAGACGGTGAAAACGTGCCTTATCTTGTATACGGAGGACATGAATGATGAAACTGTTTTACATATAACTTCTTTCGTCGAGCTGTGCTTGGCGATATTGTTGTAGGTCGTGCAGTTTTTTGAAAACGTCACGGAATGTCAAGTTTTTTCACAGTTTATTTGATTGATGTTACGTAAACGTTATGGTTTTTGATTTTTTTGTTTTTGTTTTATTTTACGATATTCAAATGAAAATATTGTAAATCTTTTACTGTTCCTCTGTGCTATGTGCTCTCTTTTTTGTTGTATGTAGGCTTCGAATTATTTAGGCTTTCGGTAAAGAGTACTTCACTAGCCAGATGAATCCCGAAGGTTTCACCAAGTAGGCTTGGTTATCCAGGCGATACTACTATTCTAAACCCTACACGGTCGTAAACGATTTTATTAAAACATAACTTAGGTTTTTATTTTAATATTATTTCAATTTTTTTATATTAAGCCGTATAATAACTTCACTAAGATTACATGTAATGTACGTAAAATAAATATATATCACGTAATCTGTTTATTGAAACGAGATGAGTACATAAAACGAGAACATTTTCTTATTTAATACCTTTTTTTCACAACAGAGCTATTATTAGTAAGAAGTGCTTTAGGTATTTATTTTCTATGGTGGCAAAAGACTAGTACTCAGCATGTTTTATAATTATTTATTAAATAATAATAAATTGCTCTTCAAGCCATTTGCATCACATCAAATTAATATTAGTTTAGCAATTTTGTGTTTTTATAGGTTTACAACACTCGGCGCATTCCTTTGACCATTTTCAAAACAGTCAGAGCATAGCAGTTTGCGAAGTGATAATGCGCTTAATTTTATCTTATTAAAACGATTTTACTAACGCTAACTACTCTAAATTCAGCATTTTGGAAAGCGCACCTTCGAACTAAGAAGTGCTACATACATTATAATTTAATTGAACAAAAACTTAAATTAATATGCACCACTTGTATTTTAATAGTGCACCAACTATAGTCCGCCTTTTCTATGAATATATTTATTATAATTTTCATTTAAACTGTGTTACTATGTTAACGTATACCTAACTATATGACTTTCGTTGGAATAAGCCCGACAAACAGACCAGTCAGTCGGGGATCAGGGCAAGAGAGACTGAAACCGGCGAACTATTTGGGCAGTATCCAGCAAACTATTATTGTCCACTATAAAAGTGGATCCCGGCGAAAGAAGGTGGAACCAACGCTAAGAAGAAGTAGAAGAAGACTGGTACTTTTAAGAGTCGAGTGTATAGATTTCTCGTGGATTGACGTGTACCATTTTTATCTTCATGTTCACTTTCCTCCAGGTTTCTGGTCAAGGTCACCGGTAAACGCTTGGATAACAGGGAGGCCTTTGTCGAAACTCCCCATCCATAATTTATAAAAAACTAGAGCTTATTTGCTGCCTTGACACCTCTATGATTAATTTTATTAAAATAAGTTCGCTTAATAGTACTAGGAAACCAAAAAGTTTAGTTCTATCTTATATTCTATATACTTGTATACAAAATTCAATGTTTCATCAAGGTCCAATGACATCCTAAATTAATCAGAAATAATTAATTGGTAACGAACCAAAACAAGGAAATAAGTGTTCTCTTAAATTATTCAAGATATACACGTGGAAGATTATTCGTAGTACCATCAAATCACAAAGACAAATAATGGGAGCTGGAAATGAAATAAAGCTAAATAAGCAATATGTAAAGTGTTGTAATATCAAATCTAGTTTGTTTGGTCTAAGATATTAGATGTAGGCGTATATTAATAAAAATAACACTGAAAAAATTATAAAACTTCGAAAAACTACTTCAAAAAATTTCAACATCGCACCCAAACAAAATAATATTTCCTGTAAAAAGAGATTTTGTAAAGGATAAATAGGAAAAAGATATTTTCAATATTCAATATTTTTTCCTCAAACGTTAACTGAAAATAAAATATGAATACTCTTTGAATTGTAAAAGTTTTGAATATAAGTAATGCTTTTAAATTGTATCCTCCAAATCTAAGCTTTATATTACACATGTGTGCAAATGTACAGTAAAATCAGGTCTTACTCACAATTACGCTGACAGAACTTCCATCCGTATGTGGTAGATATTCCGAAAAGTCGAACTAAGCGCTTTGACAGTTCCTTTTTGATACGGATCGCCAAGGTTTGGAATGAACAGCCTGCGTCTATTTTCCCTGACCAGTATAGTCCTAGTACTTTTAAGCGTCTAGTGAATAGGTTTCTCGTGGATGGACGTGTACTACCTTAGTCTTCATGTTCACTTAACATCAGGTGTCATGGAAGACAAACGTCCCACCCATATTTTATATAAAAAAAGAATAATAGTTAAAGAAACGTAAGTTGTTATGAAACAAGTAAATACATCAGTAGTTTATGATAATGACATAGGAAAGGTTTCCTTTTATTGGGGTCTATTACTTGATTTTGAGCACCGAGGGGTATTGAAAAGAAACTATGTACAAACGAGTGATATTCAATTTCATTTAATCCTGTTAATAAAAAGTTCAACATTTTTGAGAAACAGAATCTTAACGATTCCATTTCTGATGTTATCAAATAACACAGTTGAACTAATAAACAAGAAAAATTACATGACCATGGCCGCATTGAACTTTGACTTGTGCAGTGTAGCGTAAAAGGCTTCAAATCTCAGCAACTCTCAACGATGTTTTGCCGCTAACTTCAGGGTTTCCCGGGCTGGCGACCACCTTTTGACATGAGGTCTGCAGTCAATGTCACTGCCCCGGCTGTGATGAGTTCCGGAAATGTTTTATGCAGAGTCAGTTCCGTTCTTAACTCGTGTGATGTCATCTTCAACCTTCGCTTGACGCGGATAACCTTTTGTTAAGGTTGTTCAAATGCGGGCTTAGTCGCCGTAAAAAAGAATACTGTCAAAATTGCGTAATGAAGAGTTTTTACTCTGACAGTCTTGTGCGCCATTGAAGCTTATTGTAATTTATCTTTTGCTTATAACATATTTTTAACTAATATTAAATTTGGAAACGGTTTTGTTTTAATCATCACGACTGACTTCATAACATCGACTTAACAAATATAAATAATAAAGTTTTATTAACGCTACTAACTCATGACTTAAATTCAAAGGTGGCAGTTAGGTGAAGGGCGCACGAAGGAACAAATACCTTCGGGCTAAGCAAATATGCTGACGAAGCTGAGGGTACACCTTACCGGTTTACCCATTCACAATACCGGTCTTTTCCCCGAACTAAACCGGTTTTTATCTGTCACCCACAGCGAAAGGGGATAGTGGCAACATTTCTTTCATCATGTTTGCGTAGTTAAATTTAGTTTACTGGACCTTGTTTACATTGCACAGTTTTTGCAAAATGGCATCGATACGTACACTGTTAGTAAAGCTTATGGTTGAGTGGTTTGGGGGCAATAGAGGATTATATACTCTTGATTTTTGAGACATGGCAATTCTTCGGTTTTCCAAGTTATTATTACAAAAAGATCAAGCAAAAATAAGTCATTTTTAATTCTGGTTTTCAAAGTGATCATTTCGGTGATGAATTCCAATGTGTTAAGTACTTCAAAACAAAATCCAAAATTTTTAGGTTAGGTTTTACAAAACCATAGCAACATAGGATGGGCTATGATGCTATAATGCAGCGGTGATGTAAGTCTTTATGAGTGAGATTTGAAAGCTTTGCAATTAATGATAAGAAGGCGAACACAAAGATTTTGTCAAGTTAAGGAACATTAAGTTTAGGAAAAGGCAAGTTTAATGAATTCACGAACATGGTCACGTGCAAATACGATCGGCGTAAAGACATCAAAACGTCGAGTGAAAATAGAAAAGATAGTTAAGCGTTAAATCCGGTTTAAACCAGTTTGTTTATTTCATTTAACTTTAATGATCAATCGTGAAAAGAATACACAATATTCAATTAATATACGAGTCCAATTATCGTATAATAAAATATACTGTTTTAAAATTAATTCTCAGGAAAGTACTTTGGCTGATACAAAGCTGTTACTGACTGTAACTGATTTCGAACGGATTTTAATAAAACTTGAAATAAATTGTGTCGTCAGTAAGTTTTTGATTCACAAAACATTAAGTAAATTTATTTACGGTAAAGCATTCTTTAAAATATAAAAGTTACACAAACAGAGCCTTGTATACTTTTAATAAGGCATAAAATCATTAGACGTGATATGTCAAAGAAATTACTTCAAGCTACTTTCTACATTGTTTCTCGAATAAACTTAATTTTCAGTTAATATAACAACTTTCACGGCGGAAAGTTTCTCATCGTGAATAAACCAGTGTTTACATAGTAAATAATAACATTTGATGGATGCAAAACTTATATCTTAGTACCCACGGCACAACTTTGTAGCACTTGGCTGCCTTTGAAAAATAACTCTCTAGTGCTTAATATAGGGTTCCAATTCAAATATTTTCGATGTAAAAGTTGATTTGATGAAGTTTACGCAAAGGTTTGTAACTTTGAAATATGATTAAATTCAATACTATGAGTAGGACTTTTTTATAGTTTAAAAAATATATAAATATATTACGATAAATATGAAAAACGGTTTGCAAATTCCCTACAAAATAGGGCAGTATCCCTTTGGTAATTTAAATTAAAACGGGCAATTTAAATTTCCTACGGGATGTCTTATTTACAGATGTTACGAATGGCAATTTAAATTACTGATGTTAATGACAAAATTATATTTTTATTAAACGCTACCTTAAAAATAAAATTAAATAAGTACGATATATTTGATTACATGTATATTTACCATTTGAACTGGAAATCTTCAAATTATTGTAAGGGAATATTGAATGTTAAAAAATAATCTGTTTTCATTACGGGAACATAGCGAAATTTTTGCCTGATACTAAAAAAAGTGGTAGATACTTAAATAAAAACTTTTTGAGTGGATTTTAATGCGATTTACTTATGTGATTTTCTTTTCTTAATCCATGACTGCTTTTTCATTTTCGAACTCAGCGTCAATTACCATCAGGTGAAATTAAGGTCAAATATTTAGTATCTTAAAAAAAATCCATTTTAACTGGACCTTACGTATAATTTTGGTCTTCTTAGACACTCGTCAAACTTCTAAAACGTGTTTCATTTAAAACAAACAGCTTTGCAGCTTTTAACATCATAACTTTTTCCGTCGTTTGAACCCTTTTGGATCTAGATAGTTTTTTCCCTTCATTAGAATGTAGCGATCTCTACCAGCTTTTAGATTAGGTAACTATAGGGTTGATTTGTAGTCACCGGCCAATACATACATACATAACTTCACGCCTGTATCCCGTATGGGGTAGGCAGAACACCAGAGGTAATAAAACCATCTGATGTCACGTTTGACAAATTCGGAGGCATTATAACAGTGGAGAGAGACTATTGCAGTGACAGGGGGTCAGCCTATCGCCCACAAAAAAGCCTCCCATAACACCTCGGTCCCTTAACTGACTTTTACAGTATGACTGGGAAGAGTAGCAGCTGGCACATTCTATGTTTTTCTTTCGCTGCCAGTCCAGCATAGAAGCAACTCTCTCCGGCCAATATTTTTAACTTAAAAAGTATAAGTTATAGAATCCATTTTTGCAAAGAAAGAGAAGTATTTTTTTGCAAGGAAATCAATATTCTTCGCTAACATACTAATGACAGCATGGTCATTCGAAACTATGAATTAATACCATTAAAATAAAGACGACTACCCCTACTACAAAACATCTTAGAGTAAGCATTACCTCTCTCATGATATAATAACATAAAGTCAAATACTAATTAACGAATATAACTTGAAATTATGTATTATATGTATGTATATGTTTAGTATATAGTTAAGTATGTGTTTAGTTATTGGTATTTAGTATTAGTATATTCTAATGGAATATTATTTCTGTTAAGTACGCACGCGCTTATTGTGCTTCTGTTACAACTCTCCATTCACAGGTCTGCTGGTAGAAATTTCTTTTAGAAATAAGCAGTACCTTTGTACATATGTTAGATTTAAGTAACCCTATATTTTTATATCTGTGTCTACATAAATAATTAAATAAATAAATCTTGTAGTACTACGTCGTAGTATTATCAATGAAATGCCGCGTCGTAGCAGCTATGTTCATCAACAGCGACTATTTGTAAAATAGTTTATGTTTGTACTGAGCGATACTAAATTCAATATGCAGGTAGATTTATATAAAATTAAAGAAAGTAACATTTAAAAGAGACGGTTTTTTTGCCTACATTCTGGTACTGAAATTCTAACCACCATTGTTTATGCACCAAATCAATGGTAAGACTTTTATCTTTGAGCAGGCTAAACTAAAAATTTTATATCACAACAATTTTATTATTAAAAAATAAAATATGATAGTGATTTTTTATGTCCAAACTAATAAGTTGATTATCAGCAATACTGAAGTTTTTAACGTTTGACAGTCCATTTGATGACGTTTGACAATTTCAATTCACTGTAGCATATGACAGTGACAAGGTTTCAATCATCAGATTTTGGTGTTCAGTGTCAAAGTAGGTTGTTTATAAACATATATATAGTAAGAATTTACGAACAAATAAAAACTAGTTGTCGTATTAATTGATTATTTTCATCAAACCATGATTTAAAAACATTTTTTTATAATGTTATTTGAAATAATAACCTAAGTTATGTCATTGTCACATTTGGCTTGAAATTGTCATCTAAAAATGTCGAAATCTGATGAAATGAATATTTTTTCCACATTTTTTTTTTATTTTCGTATCTTTTTATCTGGGGTGAAATAAATTCCTAATAAATTAGATTTAGAACAATTTTTTTATTTTTTATTATGTATAGTACTAGTAAGTCAGTTAGCGACCACAAAAACTCGTCTCTTTTGGCTGGTGACTAAAACACAACCCTGTACATCAGTAGGTATAAGTAATGGAAAATCTAAATTTAAGACAAGTATATAATATTCCATATAGATCTATAGGTATGTAGTTAATAGTACATGGTACAAATTAAAGGCTCCACTCAACGATACTGCTCGACCTTACTACCAGATCACTTATAATCCATAATAGGAGCATGCTGAATGCACAGCGTAGTCAACCTAATTGGATTTGCAGACCAATTAATGAGACCATTCGCCTCATTATGTGGTATTACAGCATGTAATTGTTATATCAGAGCTTATGTATTGTCTACTAATTGCTGAGTTAAATATATTATGTATGATTTGTTTAAGTATATCCGTCATTAGTGATTAATTCCTGTTCTAATTACGGCCAATATCCTGTGTTTGGTTAGACGAAGACGCAAGATAGTGATGTCATGTGCCTTTTTGTGGTAATTTTGATTGGCGGACGAGTGGTCTTAGCTGCAAAGCTATACCATTAGATGGAGCTACGTTAGCAATATAACGTAAAAACAAAAATGTGCTAAGTAATTTCAAAGAAGAGCACTCGTAATACTGGATGACGTTAGTAAACCGTTTTTCAGCAGTGGTGCCATAGTGGTGCAAATGGTTTTGAGTTGAGTTGGTGTATTAAATTGGATAACATAATACACCAACTATAGTTCATGACACAGTCTAGCTCAAAGAACTTGAAAGCCTCTAAAGGACTCGGAAGACTCAGAAGGTTCAAAGGACTGAAACGTGAGTATGAATCGACAACAATCACTTAATTTTTAAGAATAGTTATCCTCATACGGACAGCCATAATAACATTTCTAATAAATATTTCAGATTACAAAAATAAGCCGTAGAACGATTCAAATCTTTAAAGTTAGAGGAACGCCAAGAAACATCTCGAGCTCTTTTGTTTCTATGATGGAGCAGAATATAATTTCATATCTGTCAGAAAAGGGCACAAATACACAGATTGGGAATAAATACAGAAAATGGTAACAAAAAACAATCAAAATACCGGTGACAATGACCAAATGTCCGCTACACATATTTAATAAAAAAAGCTTTCTCAAAAAATACTAAACGGCCGGTCTCGATATTTTACCAAAAATTTAAGATAGAAATTAATAAATCTTCTGTCAAATCTTTAAAAAGTCTGTATGTTACGCTCAAGATAAATAAATATTTCTGACACTCACACAACATTATCTAGCCCAAATTAAGTTTCTTTAAGAACTTGTGTTATGAATCCTGGATAACTGATATACTTAAGAAATATATAAACATACATATTGAATTAATACATATTTTTTATTAGAATAAGCTTAAATAAACATATAAACATCCATGACTTGACGTCTAATATCTGTGTTTATCACAAAAATATCCGCCGCCGCCGGGATTCGAACCCAGGACCTCTGGCATAGAAGGCAATGTATGTTACCGCTACACCAGCCGGTCATCTTGAAGATAGTACAGGATATTGATATTTTACTATAACCTGTTGGTAAGTTATTGAGACCAACCATAAGTTGAGTTCAACTTTGAGGAAACCTTCAAAATAAAGGCCGAATTCTGAAAAAAAAAGAAAAATGAAAAAATCTTAATTTAAATTAGGAACACAAAGCTTAACAACTAATTGCTGGTGCCTCTCTTTAAGCCAAGCTAGTGCTGAGAGACACCACTCTTCCACAACAGTAAAATTACTTATTGCTCTGTAAGGATAATTAGAATTACATTACATTGTTTTATCAAAGTTAAAATTAAAGAACTGGTTATTTACAATTTTATACATACAAGTTAGTAATTTAAGAAAAAGAAAGAAAGAAAATAATTCGACCAATGCAAATCAGATTACTTATTTATTTTTTTAAATCTTTATCTTTTCTCCTCCTACGATCATAACTTAGCGAATAGTGTTGTTTTACAACTATAGTTGAATGTATAGTTTTCTTATAGAAAGCAAGTTTGTTAGTTTGTATAAATCTTCGGTAGGAAAGGGTCTTTTCTTAAGGGGATTACATAGGCTAAATTGTTTTTTTCTAGGGTTAGTGATAGCCTTAAAATGTATAACTTTTAGCAAATTGCACTAAACTAAAATTGTATTGCAATTGGCAAGTGACTGTAACGAAGAATTTTTTTTTTCAAAGCTACTCACTGTTTCGCGTCCCCTTATCCGAGTAATTTTTTATTTATATGTATTGTTCCAGGCTTTAAAGTATTCCATTATCAAATTTCATCTTAATCCGTTGGGCCGTTCTGCCGTGATTGGGAAACTAATATCCATACATCCAGATATCCAAACTTTCACATTTATAATATTGGTAAGATTAAGTAGAAATACAGCCCAAAGTCATATCGGTGTGCTTCATTGGACTAATGTTGCTAACGGCCATAATCCTAATTGTCAATAGCACCACATATCATACTGCTTTGATCCACCTGATGCACTTAGTACATTTGCTTTGCATGCTAGGTAATCAGACTGCGAGTGAAATAGCAAACAATTAATCTAATGTTGCCTAAGGCATTATATCTTTGGCATCTGTTTGTAGGTAAGGATCAGTAGACTGTAAGTAGGCTTTTAGCATAAGCATTAATAGGTAACCAATACTTTTTAACGTTTAAGGATTGCTGCCACTTATTCTAAAGATATTGACTTTTTTAAGTGGTGGTAGATTGAGTTCAATTTGTACGTGTATAATTTGACTTCTTTCATGTGTACTTATGAAATAAAGATTTTTTTTAACATTGACTTTTTGCCTTCGATTTCACCAATCCCATAACTGTGTAAAATATAGCGGTAAAAGCTGGACTACGAAAGGCAAATATTTTTATTTAAATAATATCTTCTTCCACTTCATTCACCTTGCCACCGATTTTCCAAACCATCGGTTTTAGTATGAAACTTTATTTGGCTAATAATCAAAATAAATTAGAAATAAAATCACGCAAGTCAAATATCAGTAATAATTATACATCTTTGATATTTTTTAATCCATTTCCTTAAGTTAAGAACTCACAATAAATGAAACAATATAGGTTACAATATCCTATTCTTAGAATGCCGCAGTCGAAGTCGTTATGGCGGAGTGGTTACTGTGCATATCAAACGATATCGCAGAATAGGCGCGCTCGGCGTTGCCAGTATTAAGATGGGTGACCGCAAATCATTTATTTACTCACGATGACTTTCGTGCTTCGGAGGGCACGTTAAGCAGTCGGTCCCGGATGCTGTATACTTGTATACAGTAGTCGTTAGGGTCTGTCAGAAGCCATTTCGGCATGCTGAAAATTCTGACATCCACCAAACAGCACTGTGCCAGCTTGGTGGATTACGGCCTAAACTGCCTCGTCACTAAGAGGAGAGATCCATAGCCCTGCAATAGGCTAATTACACGGAGTTGTTTTTTTTTTTTTTATAAAATATGGATGGGACGTTTGTCTTCCATGACACCTGATGTTAAGTGAACATGAAGACTAAGGTGGTACACGTCCATCCACGAGAAACCTATTCACTCGACGCTTAAAAGTACTAGGACTATACTGGTCAGGGAAAATAGACGCAGGCAGTTCATTCCAAACCTTGGCGACCCGTATCAAAAAGGAACTGTCAAAGCGCTTAGTTCGACTTTTCGGAATATCAACCACATACGGATGGAAGTTCTGTCTGCGTCTAGTAGTCCGATGGTAAAAGGGTGAGGGTTCAATTTGCTCAAACAGAGCACTCGCGCACTCACCAAAATGTATCCTGTAGTACACGGTTAAACAAGCAACCTTACGACGATGCTCTAGGGTCTGTAGTTTTTTGGTCGTAAGGTCGACGTTGTTAATTAATTTACGGGCTCTTCGGTCAACGGAGTCCAGCGCTTCTAGTTGATATTTGGCTGAACCATCCCAAAGATGACTGCAGTACTCCATGCATGATCGCACTTGAGCTGTATATAAGTTAAGAAGCTGTGCAGGGCTGAAGTACCGCCGTACCTTCGAGATGATTCCCAACTTTTTCGAAGCTACTTGAGCCATGGACACAATTTGTTGACCGAAGTTTAAACTGGATGTTATAGTTACGCCTAAAAGCCCTAGATGGTCAGTGATGGGGACAGATACATTTTGGAAAGTGGGCGTTAATGTGAAGGTGCTCTTTTTTGCGGAGAATAGACACGCCTGAGTTTTGGACGCGTTGAATTTGACCAAATTCGACTCACCCCAATCGGATACTTTCTGTAAGGTCAAATCAACGCGCTCAATCATTGACATTCTTTAACTCTGGATTTCACGGGGGCTCGCTCGCGCATTGGATACGTATCTCTCTACAACAGTGCTGTCATCAGCATAACTAATAATGTCCGGTGTTAAAATGTCATTAATGTGCAGCAAGAATAATGTTGCAGAGAGAACAGATCCCTGAGGTACCCCGGCATTAATTGCCATTTGGTCGGAGGAGAAGCCATCTAAGACTACTCGAATTGACCGTTCCCTCAGAAAATCAGATTTCCAGTCGCAGAGCCCAATCGGTATGCCATAAGCTGGAAGCTTACTTAAGAGACCATCATGCCAGACCCTGTCAAAGGCCTTGGAAATGTCTAAGGATACAGCTATTGCTTCACCATGACCCTCCAAGGCCTCGCTCCATAAGTGAGTGGCATACACGAGAAGATCGCCGGTCGAGCGCCCGTTGCGGAAACCATATTGGCTATCGCTTAGGAGCTCGTTGGTCTCGAGGTATGCCAGGAGTCGATTGTTCAATACACGTTCCATGACTTTGCAAAGTATGGAGGTGATTGAAATTGGTCGATAGTTGACAGGATCGGCACGGCTTCCCTTCTTTGGTACTGGCTGTACGTTAGCAAGCTTCCAGGACTTGGGGACCTTACCGGATTCCAACGAAAGGCGATAAAGACGTGTCAAAACAGGAGACAACTCAGCTGCGCAGCGTTTTAAGACCAGTTGTGATGATGATGATGATGATTCTAAGAATAGGATTTTACAGAATGTACGTTTTTTCAAGTTGGGCAACGTATTGTTATAGTCAACTACTCCGAGCGAACTTTGCATGGTAGTGGGACCTCTTCAGAGTCCTTCTGACTAGCGATTACTCTTCGTAAAAAATCTGCCACCCAGTATCACTGGCCTTAATTGGACAACATCATCACCTTTGTTCTCATGAAGAACCAGTCTTATCTTGCTTTTCATCTTTGATTGACCTCATTTTAATTATCACCAGATAAATTTATTCAAAGAGACATTAATCCATAAAAATCAAAGTTTAGGTATATGCTCCATATTTTTTCATCTACCTTGCCCTCTTCTTACTCAATGAGAAGTAATAACTAGGTCAAGAATCAAGCAAACGAGTCTTAGATCAAACAGATTTTTCAACCGACTTCCAAAAAAGGAGGAGGTTCTCAATTCGACTGTATGTTTTTTTTTCTTTTTTCTTTTTGTATCTTTTTTACACGATATTTCAGACAAATTATGGATCGATTTTGAAAATTCTTGTTTCATATGATAGAAGATACTTCATTGTTGGTTCAAATTTATCGAAATCGGTTGAGTACTTCATTGAAAATTTCAAGTTTTTGAAAAAATATCAATGGGTTCGGAGAATGTTGAGAATGACATTATAACTCAGCCAGTTTTGACGTGAAGTCAGTTTTTTAATGCTCTGCATTCGTTGATTATTAAACATGTGATTCTAAATTTGCGTATCATATATTCCATTTTTTTAATCCATCCTATTATAAAGTTTGCACGTAAACTGCCTGCAAAACTAGTAAGAGTTGATGTATAGCATTCTATTCCGATTATTTGCATAACCAAACCAAAACACCAGCATACGTCAGTGGGTATTCTATCAACTATCTGCGGTGTTTCTGGCAATCGCTCTTCGGGCATCCAATTTAGTGAATACTGCAAAAATTCCAACCAAATACGTTGATCGCTGGCCGAATATTTTTAGAATATTCGGAAGTTTCAGGTCACTTACACATGATACGGTTTTTGTATAGGCAGACGGTCAGTTCTTCTCAGAATAAGGAATCATATGATTTATTTATGTGTTGCCTTTATTTTGAAATCATCATTCCAACAGTCACTGGTGGTTGACAGACGGCAAGCACGAATGAACCTGGGTTATGTATGACAAGCTTTCATTCAGAGCAAGAATTAGTAGTAGAACTAGTAGTAGAACTAGTAGTAGAACTAGTAGTAGAACTAGTAGTAGAACTAGTAGTAGAACTAGTAGTAGAACTAGTAGTAGAACTAGTAGTAGAACTAGTAGTAGAACTAGTAGTAGAACTAGTAGTAGAACTAGTAGTAGAACTAGTAGTAGAACTAGTAGTAGAACTAGAATTAGTAGAACCCTTTTCTGTGAAGTAACACCTTGGTCCAATAGTTTTTCCTTTTCTAACCAGCATAATTACAAGCTTACTTATGTTTGAGATAAAAGGAAAGATTGATCAGTGAAATTACAGGAACATTAAGCTTTTTCATCTCATGCCAACTAATTCTAGAGGCTGGCATGAATAATCATCACCCATTCTATGAGACCGATTCCAGTTAAGTTCTGAGTAAAAATAGGCAGTCCAATTGCTTGACTTGGAACAACTTGCCACTCATGAGAAAAAGGCATCTATTATCCCATGACTCATCCCAGACCCTTGTATCTACATGAATGCTACTTTCATTCATCAAGTGGGTCCAGTCAGTGATTTCACTAAACATTTCATGTATTTACGTGAATAACAATAATATGTGTTTTGTTTGCTAGTAAAGTTTAATGTGGGTATTGTATTGCAAACGTGATCAGATTTAAATAATCTTTGTCGGCAGCGCCAAAGGTTCGAAATAAACTCTTCTAAACTAGCTATCTTCGAGGTACTTTTGAAAACTTGAATGAAAAAGTCCTAATTAAAAGGTTATAAAAATGATACTAAAGAAGCCTTCAAGCCAATCGTCTACCGCCAACTAAAGTAAATTAGTAGATATAGCTTAGCTTGCAAATACGAGTCGGTTTTTCATACATGTGCGTCCATCGCAAACTAAGCTTATTTTTTGCTGGACGTACTTTAATTTTGCTAAGCTAAACTTAGTTGGAAGATCAGCTTAATACTTTCTCCATAACACAAAAGTATCAGAGCTAACATTGTAGCTTCATAGTTGCTGTGTCTGTTTGGTACGAGCAAAGTGAAGTATGTATGAGTATTAACATCTTCAGGCAGTTATCCCACTGTCTTCGTCGCCGTGCCGGCGAAAAAGTTTACATTGTTTATTTGTAACTCGTAAATAAGTATATCATTTCCGGTGGAATGAATAGCAAAATAATTATTGCTTTAGGCCGGTTATAAAATAACCATACCGAATTTTGCTATCTATGACATGGAGCAGTTTAACTTTTATTTTTCCCTCAATTTAATAGTTTTCAGTAATAGTCTAATAGTTTTTTTTTTATACAAATACAGCGGGTGTCTTTGCTTTATAATATGTATATTTTATATATTCATCGTTTGCTATTACTAACTTTTCAGATATTATTTGATTCTAATATTGTTTTGCGAAAAACCGCCGTTCGAAACAGGGAAAGCTGCAGCATGCATAGATACCCTTATTGAGGTTCAGGCTTGGAATATTAGTTCAGACTATTTTCAATATCCTAGTAGAATTCGTAGTTTATTGAAAACTGTATGTCGAAATATGTGAACCTTTGTAAAGAAACGTTGTTTTCATTAAAAATACACACATCAACCAATTAGTTACGTTGGAGTAGGTTTTTAATATAAAAAAATCCTGCTTAAAAAAATGTTGTTAAACGTTTGTTTTCTGTGGGGCTGATTTTACTGACAATTATGAATATGATTATTCTTTTTATATTCATTTTAATTGTTTATATGATATTCTATTTAAAACCCTTTCATGTTTGATGGATTTGAGCCATTCGAACACCAAATCTTATGTTAATCTGGACCATCGATGTAAAAAAATACGGGCTACTATAACAAAGATATAAACTATGCAACCCTATATCTATAAAAAAAATCGAACATATTTATTTATATACAATTTATTTTTTGCCTTAAAATAGAACAAAAAATGAAAACGCATTTCAAAAACTTGATATACTTATTGGCGGCCTTATCGCTATTATAGTACCTAAATTGGTGATCAAATAATTTCACGTGCTGACAATTAGTGGGATTTTAGGAGTACGCCCAGAAATTTGTTTAGTATTTATCTGCGTTTTGTTCCGACAAGCCTATACTTAGGTTCACACGGTAAAACAAACAGGCCAAAATATTCGTATCGTCTAGGTAATCGTTCCAATTATATCGGTGTCTGCAAAAATTATATTATTTCGATGTTAGCATTTGCTTATACTCTTAAATTATGTATCTAATGAATTTGAGCTAAAGTTTGCGATTGTGTAGACCTAGGAATTTCTTTCTAGCTCACATTGTTTTTCTAGACTTACACACTCCATAAAACTTTATAAGTTTCTACATTGCGGCCAGAAAGAAGCGCATTAGTTGAAGTAATGAAATATTTTTTGTTAAAAGTAAGGTTTGGTTGGATTTTTTATAGTTGTGATACCGACCTTTGCAATATTTAACTATTAAAAATATTTTGCAATTCTCATAATTTTTCACAAATTTAATACATGTAATCATGTCTGAGTAAACATAAATTAATTTTGTATATTAGGTATAATCAGATTTGGAGTTAAAAATAATCAACGAATGCAAAGCATGAAAAAACCGACTTCACGTCAAAACTTTGGCTGAGTTGAGGATGTCATCAACGTTAACATTCTCCGAAATCATACATATTTTTTTCAAAGTTAAATGGCATCAACTATGAGGTATCCTCTATCATATGGAATAACAATTTTCAAAATCAATTCATAATTGTCCGAAATATCGTGTAACAAATACACAAAAAAAGGACAAAAAACCCCCCTCCTTTTTGGAAGTCAGTTGATAATATGCGTCAAACATCAATAGAAAACAAGCGCTTGACTAAAATTTAACGGCAAACCCGCATACAGAAAACGCCGGATCAACTTACTGAATGATTTCCATAGCAATTGCTCAGTCAGTACATCAGGCGCTATGCATTCTGCCTTTGAAGCACTAATTTAATTGGACCATCTTGGAAGATGGCGCAAGTTTAGGTTGGTACCGTCTACCGTGGACAAACTTTGATGATAATCGATTTAGGATTCTGCTGTACTGACGTTAATTAAGTTTTGGACTTGATTTTATGGTGAGCGTTGTGAAACTTGCGCATTTCTTTGTATCGAAATTAAATAATAACTAGCTGTTTTGCGCAGTTTTACCCACGCAATTTCGAATCCCGCGGGAATATTAGGATAAAAAATAGCCTATGTGCTATTCCAGACTGCACACAATCAACATGCCAAATTTCATCCAAATCCGTTGAGCCGTTCTGCTGTAATATATGACGCACCTCCTCACTATATATGATTTATTACGTCAATATACTGTGTACTTTCAACATAACAAGACCTGTATTATTTGGCTCCCTCATCCATCCCTGCATGGCGACTCTGCCAGTGCTGCCTTGCGGCAGCGTTGCGCACACGGCACAATATTTTTTAATGAAATTATTAATTCTTAATAAAAAAAAAATTAATTACATACATACATAACTTTACGCCTGTATCCCTAATGGGGTAGGCAGAACACCAGAGGCTATAAAAACCATCTAATGTCACGTTTGACAAATTTGGAGGTATTGTTATGATGGAGAGAGACAGGAGAGATAGCAGTGACAGGGGGTCAGCCTGTCGCCCGCAAAAAATCCAACAAAATCTTTGTCCCTTAACTGACTTTTACAGTTTGCCCGGGAAAAGAAGCAGCTGGCACATTCTGTGTTTTTTTTTTCGCTCCCAGTCCAGCATGGAAGCATCCAAATCCTTATTAATTACAAGAAAATATTATATTTATATTAAGAAAACTGCAATGAATAAAATAACTTGACGACCACTTTGGCGTATGGGTAAACCTATGTGCCTCAGACGCCAGTGGTTGCGGGTTCGATCCCCGCACGGAACAAGGAAAAAAAAATGTTCCGTGTCTGGGTGTTTATCTATTTATGTATTTATATTCTAGGTTCCCCCGTAGTTCGCTATATGATATCCCATAACACAAGCTATGCTTAGTTTGGGGCCATGTAGTTGGTGTGATTGTCTGGGGATTTTATTTCATTTATTTAATTATTTAAGAAGCCACTTCAAAATGTTCAGGAAGCAAAAATTGGAAAGTACATATTTTTAAAAAGAAAAGAAAAGGCGGAACCTAAAACGAAAATAATTATGGTGATAAGGGCTATCACGGCGCAATGTAATAACTTTAGGCGCCGGGAGATGGACGAGGGAGCCAAATAATACATGTCTTGCTATGTTGAAAGTACACAGTATATTGCTGTAATAAATTATAAATAGTGAGGAGGTGCGTGATACATTACACTACCATGATTGGTGAACATCCTTTCATCCTTGCATCCAAAAAAATCACATTTACCTATAATATAAGTAAGATTAACTACTGATTTATAAACAATGCAGATGATTATCATATGCTTAAAAATACATATAATGTAGTTGCGCGTGTAAAGGCCTTATGAAAACTGTTTATAATAATGTTTTTTAAATATTTTATTTGCTTTTTCTTTGGTATGTTTTTTCATATCTGAATTTTATTTATACTGCTGGTGGTTATGCTTTCAGCTCTCTTGGCCTATTTCATAAAAAGCAAGTTAATCAACTTTATCGCAGTCGCAACGGAGTTAAAGTTTGCAGGTATGTCGTCGTCTACTAGTTAAATCTATTTTTTCCGAATGCAAAAATTACCATGACAAAAATTATGGTCCAACTATTTTTCGTACAACAGCTGCGAAGGCACTATTATTTTAATTCGATTTTCTGTGTAATTTCTAAGAATTTAAGACTGAACATTTGATTTTGTTTGTAATAATTTGCATCATAAAAACATATTATGATGATATTTGTCAGTAGATACTTTATTAAGGGTAGCCGGTCTCCTGTTGGTCGCAGAAACGACCTCATTTTTTTTGAATACCAAATCTCAAATATTAGCTAACAATGACAATAGAAAATAAAACAAAGCAGTAAAAAATAAAAAAAACCCATACTAACATTGCGAAACCAATTTTATATAACAAAATGTTATGTAAATACGTCCCTAACTCCAAGGGTAAAGGTCGTTTACATAAACCCCCAGTTTCCGGTGTTGCCCGTCTTCGCGGTGCGTGACTGATATTTTTATGTTCGGAAACACTCTGGCAACTTTATTGCCAGCTGCAGTCGAGTTCTCAGTGTCACATATCGTGAATAATTTATAAGAAGCAACCTCTTGCGGGTGCTGTATAGAAATAGTGGACATTTGCGCTTTGATTGGTTTCAGTTTTACGCACAGAAATAAATAAATGAATAAAGCTCAGCGCCATCTAGTACCAAATGATGACAAGCTTCAGTTTTGAGAACTAATCTATGATGGCACTGAAAGTGGTAAGACTAAAGTCCGTAGTCTGTAAGTGTATACTTACTTGAGCATTGATCATGACTTAAGCATAAATTCACTTTAATTTCTCCTTAAAGAACTGTAAACAAATAATAATAATAAATAAAATCCCCAGACAATCACACCAACTACATGGCCCCAAAGTAAGAATAGCTTGTGTTGTGGGATACCATATAGCGAACTAGGGGGAACCTGGAATACAAATATATAAATAGATAAACACCCAGACAAGTAACATTTTCTTTTTCTTGATCCGTGCGGGAATCGAACCCGCAACCACTGGTGTCTGAGGCAGACAGGTTTACCCCATCGCCGAAATGGTCGTCTGAAAGAATCTATATTTAGGGACTTATTTAGTGTGTAACATTGTTTAAGATATCACATTACGAGCCTACAAGACTCCATTACTCGTTGATTCATTTATTTGCAATAATTTATTTTTATTAAATACTTTAAAAGGAATAAATAATTTTATCTGGTTTGTTTTCAATGATCTAATTGAATGGTATAGTTAGAAAAGAAAAATTATAGCTACATTTCCGTGGTATAGTACCTAACTATAAGACAAACTATAATTCGATGGTAAGGCCGCCTATTGTACTCTATATCTATAAAATTGTATTGTTAAAATATTCCTTATCTTTGTGTACAATGAAGAATAAATAAAATAAATTAATATTTACGCAGCGGAATGATTCTGCTGATTATACAAAGTAACAATTTTCACTGATTCAAATCATTAGTAAATGGCAGGTGGCGATATAGATACCAATCTATTAAAACTTTTATGTACCTACTATTTAAAAGGTACCCAATAAATGTTGACTATTTATAAAGCAGAAATAAAACTGTCTAATACACAAAAGTGTATTGAAACTTTATCATAACCTGTCAGAAGATGGTAACGAAATAAACTTGATACTGTAAAGAAAACTTTGGAATTCATATTTTATCTGGCCAAAACTGTGGTAAATGGAGTAAAATATTCTTTTATTTTTAATAACGTCCTTAAACATACTATATGAACAAAAAATTAAATGGCAATATTCTGAAAATTATATCTAAAATCATGTACGAACGGTGTGAAATGTTTACCTCGTTTCAGTATTCTCTCAGAAATTTAATTTCAAAGTTCTATAGCAGCAAGGAAAGCATACATAAAGCTCGTTCACGATATTTTAGAAACTTTTAAATTAGCAATGTTGGAAGAGTAAAAGTTAGCAGCAGAGTTAAAAACCAGAAAAAAGTTAAACTTTTCTGTGGATTTTATGAACTATTTAAACCCCACACTCCACCTAATTGTCGTATCTCTCAGTACAGTTGTCTGCAAGAAGAATTTAACTTTATTATTTATAAAAAATAGATATTTAGTTTATTAATTGAATTATCATACTTTGTTTTGGATAAGCCTAGGTGAATTTGAAGAACATTAAATTAACTAAGTGATGTTAGACAATCTACAATGCGCCATCTTGCTAAAAGCTTAGCAGATTTTAAGGTAACGAAATAGAATATTCATAGATTACCTACTTGTTCTTTGTAAAGATTATTTCAAGATTTCAACTATTGCAAACCGTAATTCTATTCTTATACCTATACAAAAAAGCGCGTACTATATACGAATGGCCTATATATGCCCGATTGTTATATGCTAATATAATAAAACTAAACTTTTACTTGAACGAGTTTAAGTTTTACTCCCTCAGAAATTTCTCGACAAAATTTTCATCTTTTAATTTTAAATACTAACAACTTACCTGCTGAACTACTGTTTGGTTCACTGTACTCCGCCATCACCCAGCTCACGTAGGGTCCGTTAGTACAGCTCCGGGCAGATAACCGCGCCATTTCCGCTGCTCTACTCAGACACTTATTATATTTTACTCTTCTTGGGAAATTTAAAACTTCGAACATAGAGTTTCGAAATTCGAACGAAGATAAAAGTTGTTAATGTGGGGCATTTATGGATTTATTGTAGTATTATCCGTCAGAATGACGGATGTTACACTTCCAAATAAATCAAAAATAATTTACGGAAAATGTACGTTTTTCCATTAAAATATTGTGTTGGTGTCCGTTTTCGTATGCGTAACAATCGTTATTTTAATTTCAGATTGGAGGGTGAATTCTATTCCAACTAATTTATTTCAAATCTGACTTAAGAAATAAAATGTACATCAATTTTTCATGAAAAACTATTGACAATTAAAACGTAAATTTTTCTTACATTTATATTAATTATTTATGATGTATTTGGAAGCTATTCCGACAGATACGATTTAATAATATGTCGATACTACTGGAAATCATAGCATTTAATTCGATACCTACTAGGACTTAGTAATAGTTTTCAAGAATTAAACTGCCATTTACCATGAAGAAATCTTGAAATTGAGATTCAATATAATTCGCTAGAAACAAGTACACAATGACACTTGTGACAACATATCTTGCTTTTTCTCTTCAATTTCATCTCTAAATTAATTATTTATCTCGATTGAGTTGCAACGGTCGTGGGCATAGGCGTACTTTCTCCTTATCTTTTAATCAACTTCTTGTTGAACACGTTAACAATATTACATAAAAACAAAAATGTGGCAAGTAATATCGAGGCGTACCGCCAGGCCCCGGTAGCTCAGTGGAAGAGCACTCGTCCGGCAAACGAGAGGTCCCAGTCTCGAGCCATGTCGGGTGATTTTTTATTTATCACATTTTTCCATTTATTTATATTAAGAATAAATTGAATAAGTTTATAGGTACATTTATTTAGTTAAAATATCATACAAATAATTTGCGTATGCGTGATATTCTATAAATCACATATCGCCTAGTTTCTTGGAAGAACGTCATGTAAAGAGGGCCCATGCCAAATTTGAGAACTTACAGCTCGTAGCTTATATTGTGAAACGCTATTTTTTCTACCAGTTTTGTACCGATACAGCTTACTCATACCAGTCAGTTTAATATTGAAACCCGCCATATACCTACCTATATTCTGTATTGATAGCGCAGTCCGGGCGTCCGTACGTCTGTTGTAAGTAGATAGCAGTAGTGTAACCATGCGTTGCGTAATTAATTCTTTAACTTTCGGTTAAGTTTACTCAGTAAATAATTAATATTTATTATATTTTGCTTGGTGGAAGGATCCCTTCTGGGTCCGCCTGGCTAGCGACCACCCTTTATATGAAGTCTGCCGCCAAATGTTACCGCTCCGGCGGTAATGTGTTCCGGCAATATTGTATAAAGAGCCAGTTCCTTCCTAAACCCGTGTGCTTTCATCTTCGACCTCATCGTCACTTACCATCAGGTGAGATTGAGGTCAAACGCGGATTTAGTCACTTATAAAAAAAAAAAAAAAAAAATATTTTTTCTCTTCATGTACTTATGGTCTTAAACTATCACGTCTTCGAATTTTGAAAGTGACCCACCAGTCACCCTGTATACAGGGTTAATTTTAATTAGCGCGTCACTTCTTGCAGGCAGCCTTTCATTATCAATTTCAACAACATTTCTTCTACGACTTTTTACAAATCTTGATAAATAACACAATAATTAAAAAAAAGACGTGTGGCACTCGGAGACTGCCGCGGTAAAGCTATTGCATAGCATTTTTTATCAACTTATGCAATTATAATTATTTATTTATTTTATTAATGCAGTAATGTTTGATCTAATATGAAGTTCCACAAGTTCCTAGTAGATGGCGCTGATTGTTTATTAAAGCCCGCATGTAAAGTTATGAAATCAAAGTATCACCGCTGTGCCGGTCGGAGTGCCCCCCACGTTAGGTTTTTTTCGTTACAGAATTTCTGGATTCGGTCCCCACGCTCAAGGCCCGCGATAGAAGTTATGCAATAGCTTAAAAAAGAAAAGCTTTTTCTTCTAACTGTACATTTTTGTAAGAAGTGCCTACTATTATTTTGAAGCGATATTTTACTGAGCAAGCTGCGTGGCATACCTACACTCAGAATGAATAGAGTTACGCCTCTAAACCGAAGCTATAAATATTTTTTTTATGGGAAAACTAATATTTTAAAAACTATTAATTTTAATAAGTTGTAGAACAAATTTTAGAAGCCTCTCCACGTCAAAGATTGATTTGGAGAGGCTACCTGCAAGAGGTGTTGCGTTAATTAAAATTAACCCTGTATACAAGGGATGACACGTTTGTTTTCCGTGTTCTGGTGGAAAGTGACCATAAGAAATGTTTGTCCATACACGAGAAACTTGTTCAATATATAAAATACCAGTACTATAGTGGTATCTACTAGCACTGTGTGCTGGTGACAAGAAGTTTCAATTTATCCATCTTATAAATTAATTGTTTAGATACAATAAAAATAGGAAGTAGCTTTTAAACATTTAATTTAAACGCAAATGGCGATAATAAGGCTTAAAAATAATTCTTAACATTAAATACATTTAAAGTAACACAATTATACATATATATTTCAAAAAGTTATTAAAATTCTGTTTACTTCTCTGTTACTATACATAACTTATTTAAATGCATTCATTTGTTGATATGATCCAAAAAACTAACTCTTTTATTTATATCCTTAAAATACAAATTGGAAAAGGGTACATTGTTGAATTAAGTTGACTGTCATTATAACAGATCTGAACTAATTCCCCTTTTAAAGAGTTGTACTGGAGTGATGGAAATCGGTTTAGGCATTGGATTTGTAGGTCTGTGTACTAGCGCTGATAAGTGCCTAAGTACGCATTACAGTTAGGGCAGTAATGGACGGAGTCGTGACAAGACTTCATGCAGTAGGGGATGCATACGCATGGCCAACATCTGTAAAGAAAAAAGGGTTTTTTTAATGTAAATAACATGTGTTATTGGTAAGAAGTTATTAGTTAACTTATCATGAAATCGAAATCAAATAAATATTTACTATAGGTATTTCATAAATGTACACTTTAATGAAAGTCTGAATAAGAATACTTGTGTTTAAAAGGGTGCACGTTGCGTTTATTTTTTTACTATTTAATGCCAAATATCTACTTGATTATATACATGATAACGTTGATATTAGGAGCTTTGTTAGTGCATACTGCCAACTGAATAAATTTTAAAATTATGTTCCTTGAAATATCCCGAGAAAAGTTATTCTTATTCGTTTATGGTTTTACCTCTTCGTAATTATATTTTTATTTTTATTTGACGACCACTTTGGCGATGGGGTAAACCTATCTGCCTCAGACGCCAGTGGTTGCGGGTTCGATCCCCGCACGGAACAAGAAAAAAAAATGTTCCATGTCTGGGTGTTTATCTATTTATTTATTTATATTCTAGGTTCCCCCCTAGTTCGCTAAATTGTATCCCATAACACAAGCTATGCTTACTTTGGGGCCATCTAGTTGGTGTGATGTCTGGGGATTTTATTTATTTATTCATTTATTATATACTCAGGGCCCTGCAGAGAGCTTATTAAACATGAAGATTATGAAATCCGAACAGCTCAAGGAGTAAGTGTAAAATTAGAATCCCATGTTAACTTTAGGACATAAAAAAATACTTACATAAAACAGCATAAAACAAGTGCTATCAAGTGTGTCCTTGTGTTATATTTTGATTCCACTCGCGTCTGGATTTGAGCATGACAAGACGGGCAGACTACGACTGTGGACTCTGGACCAACTGGTATTAAAGACGCCATTTTTAACTGAAAAAAATATCAAATATGAAATTAATGTCACATTAATACAAAAATGCTTTTGACGGCATGTTTAGTATAGAGGATTGTAACGATGCTTTTTAAACTAGGGGTCCTGCAGTGCGATCACAGAACTTTATCGAATCGTTTGTTAACGAATGTTCGTATAGTATGGAGACGGTTTTTAAGAAAAAATTGAAATCTATCCATTGCCGCAAGGCCAGCTTAAATAAATGTGTGTCTTGTTAATTTTGAATGTTTGTAAACATGGTGTACTCATAAATATCTGTAAAATAAAAAATTACAATGTTACTCAAAACTTGCAACCGACTCCATACTATACGAGCATTCGTAAACATTCGTTAATATACGATTCGATAACGTTCTGTGATCGCACTGCTGATACGATACCGGTAATAATAAAATAAAAAAATATTGCTTTCAAACTGGACGTATAGTTTGAACAAGCGCTTGGCTGGGAGTTAATCTAACGTTTTGTGACGTGCTTACGGTCATTTTGCAGGGCTTTTTCCTCATTTTCCTCAGCATCGGTTTTTATCATTCTCAACCGACTTCGAAAAAAGAGGAGGTTCTCAATTCATCTGTATGTTTTTTTTGTGTCTTTGTTACACGATATTTCAGACAATTATTAATCGATTTTAAAAATTCATAATTCATATGATAGAAGATACTTCATTGTTAGTCACATATAAATTTCATCGAAATCGGGTTATAACTTCATTGAAAATTTTAAATTTTTGAAACAATATGTATGATTTCGGAGAATGTTTACGTGGATGACTCTTTTAGTCAGCCAAAGTGTTGACGTGAAGTCTGTTTTTATAATGCTCTGCATTCGTTGATTATATCATTTACTTTGAGAACAAATGAGATAAAGGTTTTGGACCAGTGTGTGTTGCCAGTGATGACATACGGCACTGAAACGTGGTCGCTGACTGTGGACCTTATCAACAAGCTTAAAGTCGCTCAGCGGACAATGGCAAGGTATATGCTCGGAGTTTCCCTGCGAAATCGGCGCTTGACGCAGCGAAGGCTCTAAGTGTTGTCATTGAACAGTCAATAGTACGACTAGAACAACATCGTAAGTACCCAAATTGTAATAAAGGTAAAGGTTTTGTTTGTTTGTAAATTATTTTAGCATTCGATTGCCTAGCAGTTGAGAAGGGTTATATTTAACCAAGAGTTTCCTATGGTATCAAAATAGCCATAATTTGGCTGCTAGTAAACATCATGATTGGAAATCTTAAACCCACCAAAGATAGTAAAAAACCGTCACTGAATGCACTTCCTGGGTGATGAATTTCCACTTTTATTTTCCCAGGTAAAAGAAAACCACATATTTAGTATCAATTTTTCACTAAATATACTAATCTAGCAGAAAAACTTGTTAAAAACAAACCGAGTCGGACGAACTTGAAATCAATCGTTCTTTAGACATTTTAATATCTTAATAAAAAAGTGATTTAAAAATTCTTCAGAAGTTATTTTTTTACACCATCTACGTAAAATGTAAATGCTAATATTAGCAATGTATCCATTAATAATATAATTATAGGTTTTGAATGTCACAACAATTAAAAATGCACTTGATGGAAGCGTACAGTTGTCAATAATAGGGACGGGTGTCACCTATTGTCTAACAATCTGTCTTCCGCTTCCGATCTATATTTTTAACGATGATTTTTAACGCGTTCTACTCAACTTCGACCACAGTAAATATACTACTCAAAACAAAATAGGGGCCACCGGCTTAACATTAAGTTTAACGTTTGTATGACACGTTAAACTTGATGTTGAAATTCAAACAAAAATAGGAAATTGTACGCACTTACTCTTTTTTTTAATGCAGTTATATTTTTATATTCTTAAAAATATTGACCAGTCAGTGGTTGTTAGAACGTCGTATGCGTGAACCGTCTTAATTCATTTTTCTCAAAGGTACCTAGGATATCGCGCTGATGTTATTCGCACTACCATCATATCAAACTACTATCGCATAATAATGTATTGCACGATTTCGTAAAATCGGTATCATCTACGCAGCAAATTTATTGTGCCATCAGTAGGTATTCTTGTTGCTTAAGATATTATTTTTTGCCTCGCGTTAAATAAAAATGTTAATCGAAAATATCATCAAATCAACGTATGTTTTCAAACTATCAACTTGATGTAAAAAAATTAAAAAAGTAAATTGATAAGGAAATATATATTTTATTTGCAATTGGTATCTAATATGCCCTTTAAAAATTATACTGTATGACACACAGTAAGTTCATGCATCCGCATCGTTATCGATAAAATGATTAACATTTTTGCATAAGATTCGCAACCCTATCTGTCATAACATAATATTCATCTGCCTACGCTACGCATTAGGCGGAAAATGCAATACGCGCGCTCTTTACCTAATATTATTACTCTAAGCTAAGCTTATAAACATTCATGACTTTACGAATAATATCGATTCGAACTCAGAGGATCTCCGGCATAGAAGGCAATATGGTGACCACTTACCACTACACAAGCCGGTCGTCATTAAATAGTTGATAATTATTATGTGCAATATAAAGACATATGAATATTCAAGTTGTTACGATACCTAGCCGACTGATTTATGACATTGCAACGGTTTAGCACTAACACAAGGTACAGAAGGCAGCACATCAAACGTTACAAATCTGTCAAAAAAATCACTTGAATCTGAACTCTATGCCCTCGACATTAAGTTAAAATTGCTTGGGGAAATTGCCTTCTGTGCATATTCCGTTACTTCCATTATTTTTATTTTATTAAAAATTAAAACCGGAATTCATTTGAGTTTTGACTTTCATTGATTCAAAAACATTGTCTATCCCTTACATTGCAATGATGTGTGAAAACCAACATTTAATACCAAGAAACTCAATGTTGTCTTGGATTCAAAGTACAATGGTACATTCTTTTAAACAAACGATGTAAGGAACGTATAACAAATCTGTTACTAGCCGTTTCTGAGCCTTCACACTGAACCCGTATCTCATAGAAACACTTGGACACTGGACAGAAGATATCCTGTGCTGTGATTGGAATAACCGTAATACAACATCATATTGCTTGAGTTGGAAAATTGTTTAAACTAAAACGATAGGAATCCTTAAGTAAAAAAAAAAATTAACGATTGCTGTCTAAACTTTATTACATTAAGGCCCGATTCTGCAATGGTCAAATAAAAGTTATGTAATGAATAAAGTATTACTCGACAGTTTCAAGCTCGTCTCATGTTGATTGTCATTCTATGTCATTTTCATACAATTATAAAAAACTTAAAGCAACTTTATTCTGCCGGGTAATACTTTTTTTGTCTGATTTTATCCGACGATTGAAAAAGCAGCGCTTTATGTGTTTCAGCAATATTTAACATCTGGTCAGTTAGAAGTATGCTGTATCTCTCTCTATTGCTATTTTCGTCCACAAAAAGTTTATTTTGCCTGGCTGGAATTTGGTTTTGTTTCCACTAATTTATCTAAAAAACGCAATTTCTTTGGTCGACAGGTGGTCAATACGTACTCTGTTTTAATATTTGAAATAATTGCTATGCATATACATATATGCCAATTATATCCTAAAACCAAACCAAAAGCAACTGATTTAGATCGGAAACCAAGAATCTCAAAAAACATGCCATCATCATCGAACAACTAAAACAAGTTTTGGAAATACGATCGAGACAGAAATAACCTCCTATCTAAGATTCACGTATTGTTTTGAAGAGATACCTACTTTGGTAAATTGTATATTTAATTATGTTAGTTAGTAATGAGCTTTTGGAATAACGAATTTAATTTATTTAAAGACTAGCTTTTGCCCGCGACTTTGTACGCGCATAAACATTGTTTATATTTAACACAACCAGTCACTCATATTAGAAACTTTATGCCAAGTATCACATCCGTGCACTCAAGGAATAATTTTTTTCACACAAACTAAAAAGTCCAATATTTCGTCTTCCCGTGGGAATGTCGGGAATTTCTTTCATAACACAACCAGTCACTCTTTGAAGAACTTGTATCACATCCGTGCACTCAAGGAATAACATTTTTCAAATAAACTAAAAAGTCCAACCCCTCTCCGTGGAAATTTCAGGAATTCGTTCCATAATACTCGTACAAACAGATACTTATTAAAGAACCTTTATACCAAGTATCACATCCATGAACTCAAGGAATAAAAATTTTTCATACAAACTAAAACATCATATACCTGTCGTTCCCGTGGGAATTTCGGGAATTCCTTTCATAACACAACCAGTCACTCTTTGAAGAACTTTTATGCCGAGTATCATATCCGTGCACTCCAGGAATAATATTTTTTATACAAACTAAAAAGTCTAATAATTCCCATTCCCGTCGGAATTTCGGGAATTCCTTCCTTACTGCTCCCCCACAACCTCTAAGGATTGTATGTTCCGAATTTCAGCTCTCTACGGACAGTAGTTTTGGCTGTACGTTGTCTGTCAGTCACTCAGTCAGTAACGGAAGAGTTTTATATATTAAAATATATAAAAATACATACACCAACGTTCACGCAATTTAACATGAACAGAAAATGCGATTTCAGTGGTCTACTAAGGCAGCTACTTAGTAGATCCAAAAGGGATTCAAGTGAATCCCCATCTTAGGTTACGAGCTATCCAGATAGTATAATTAATATTTTCATCAGAGACAAACTTAAGCCTATTCCGAATTCTTTTTTTTAATTTCCGAAGGTTTTATAAAACTCTCACTGCGTACACAGTTTTGTAACGAATGCCAACAATGCGGTTACTACAAAATTATGTACAACAAAAAATACTGTGCATTATTTGTTTCCATTGTTAACAAAAAGGTGTCATAACCTTGGCGCCATTAAATCAATTATTGTCGCTGCTTCCTCTTTTTTCTTGTACAAAGTAACTTTATCATGTTTAACAATTTAATACAAATTAATCCATTTGTTATTTTATAGATTGAGCACAAAAATCTATGTAAACACAAACCCTTTTTTCCGTCCAAGGTACACTATGCCGGCCACAAAGCATATTTCCTCCGTGATGCCGGCCACTATGCCGGGGCGCATCGTAGCGCAAAAATCCGACTGTGACACTCGCATACATTTTAGGTATATGAAATGAAACCCGCCACGTTCAATGGTGTGCGATCTCTTCCTTATCTCTTCCTGCCTTCTTTAAGAAATTTTTTACGTCCCATTTTAAATCAGAGTTTCTTTTTGGGGAATTTTTCAAACAACAATCTATCTTTGACCTTCGGTACTAATACTCCCCTTTTCTTCGTACGACAATACCTTTTAGATCAAGGCCTGATAGATTTCACGGATTTCTTAATTAGTTTTGACTGGATAGCTTCTCTAGGTTCATTGTGATTTTCAACCGACTTCCAAAAAAGGAGGAGTTCTCAATTCATCTGTATGTTTTTTTTCTCTGTTACACGATATTTCGGACAATTATGAATCGATTTTGAAAATTCTTATTTCATATGATGGAAAATACTTCATAGTTAGTCCCATATAATTTTCATGGAAATCGGTTGAGAACTTCATTGAAAATTTCAAATTTTTGAAAGATTATGTATGATTTCGGAGAATGTTTACGTTGATGACATTCTAACTCAGCCAAAGTTTTGACGTGAACTCGGTTTTTTAATGCTCTGCAATCGTTGATTATAAGAACCAGTTTTTTTGGCCATACCCTTATTTATTGCATCCAAGGCTTTCAGTAGATCTTCCTAAGTGAATTTTTTATTTTTTTTTGGTTTATTTATCCTTATTCATCCTTTGGTGCCATATTTCAATAACGCTTACATAGTGCTTAGAATTGGTTTAATCTGTGCTGATAATTGGTGATACGGTCATTTTTTACTAGGGAACCCGTACGTAGGGAACCTCTTCCGTTGGCATATGGTATAATTAAATTTATCTGTAGTTTGGTTCTAAACAAAAATTGAATAAAGATAAAGTATTTTCATTTTTAAAATTATCTTACTGAGGAAGCTTTGAAACAAGATAACTAGTCAAAACAGATGAAAACAGTATTTATCAATGTGATAAACGGGCTTAAGTTACTAACTCTTAAAGTGCTGAAAAATGGGTCTGGGAACATGCGTAGGGCGAATGTTCCAAGGTTAAAAGAGTGTGATGTCATCATTCTATACTTTACACTGACAGTTGAACGATTTTAAAGATCCTTTAGCAATCATAATATCCTGGCACTAAAGGATAAAAAACATTATGATATTTTTATAGCAAGATTCTACTCATGACTTTTATCACTTCAGATAGTAGACATTGTTTTTCAGTTATCCTTTAAAATTTTATCTATTTATTTTATATACTTTATTTTATATAGCTCTAAGAATCATGAAGTGTTATGTCATAGTCAAGGCACGTTTAGTAGTCGGTGCTACTAGACTACAATAGACCTGTATATTATTTTTTAGTTTTTTTTCCTTTTCAGCGCTCTGAAAATACTACTGTCATCCACATACCAGTACTGGGCCAGCTTGGTGGGTGATTGCATGAAAAACTTTAGGCTCATTACATGAAAAAAAATCCCCAGACACTCAAAACCAACTACATGGATCCAAACCTGGGATATAAATACATATACAACGTGTAACATGGTGAAGAGATAATACTTAAAGGGATTGTATGTTAACAGTAATATAAATTTGTTATCCTTACACAATATGCTATTTATATACATAGGCTTGAGCAAGTACAGAGAACCTTCCTAAATTATTTGCGATTCAAAGACTATCGTGAGAAAAGAACGTATGCCGAAGAATTGTATCACTTTCATCTCGATTCGCTAGAGTCTCGTCGCTATCAGGCAGACATGCTGCTCCTACACGACGTGCTGAGCGGTGCACGCGACTGCCCCGCGTTGCTGCACGACATCCAGCTCCGCGCCCCTACATGTCGCACTCGACATACGGCTCCGGAAACATTGATCTGTTTCAATTGACACGGCAGTCCTTTAAAAGTGAAGTGAGAAAAACAAAGCGTAAATTAATGAAAATACATACACACACACACACACACACACACACACTATCACACCACATATACACACAAAACATAACACTTTCCTTACTATTAAACCATAAACTCTTCTTTTTTTATTTTATTTTATTTCAATAATGTCTTGTTGTTTTATTGATGTTTTTTAATTATTGTACATAAAACTTAACTTTTAACTTAATATATTTCTTTTTTGGTTTCTTGTTTGTTGCACTATAGATTTTATTTTTTCTTTTTTTCGATTGTATCAAAAATAATTCTGTAGTAATTTTTTTATTTTTTTTATTTATAGTGTTGTTGCTTTTTACCTTACTTTTTTTAACTCTTTTTTATTATTCTATTTGTGTATTTCTATAATTGGCTCCATGTATCATATTAAATTTTAAGTAAACAATATGTTAAATTTGTGCTGTTGAAATACGAATAAATAAATAAATAAATTACGGTTCGGCCGAAAAACAAGTTCAAAGTTTAGATCAAAATATCTTAGTTTCAACCCTAAAACAGCTGTTAGCTTTTGATGAAATCTATTCGATAACAGATGGCGTAAAAATAAAGTGATGGGTAACTAAGACAGATACTACAAAGTTCAGCCGGTGCGGGAAAGGTCATAAGGTCACTGACTGCGGCACAAGTCTTGTTTTAACTTATTAGGTTGACTAGGGTTGTCAAAATATTTTGTTGTAAAATAATTAAATCCATTTGTATGAAAGTTTATAACAGCACTGATCATGCTTATTTTTTTACTGTATATTTTACGTATGGTGTAGAAGCAAACCCTTAAGTTTTATCTCTCCATTTTGTTACACGTTGTATTGATAAACGCCCAGACCCGGTTTTTTTTTCTTGTTCCATGCGGGAATCGAACCCGCGTACACTGCGTCTGAGGCAGACAGACTTACCCCATCGCCAAAGTTGTCGGGGTAGTTATTATGTCATAATTGACGTTAAGTAATGATGAGGTATATAATTGATGGTAAGTGATGAGGAGGAAGAATATGACATTAATAGTATTTCATAAAAAACACACGCTTCCGCCTCTGAAAGTGATGATTCGAAATCGCGGCGATTTATTCCTTTTATACAGGGTGATTGGTACACAGTTGGCCAAATTGAAATGGGGGTAGGTGGGCCTAATCTGAACAAACTTTCTTCAAGTACTACTAGCCTATCTCTTATAGCTTAGTAAATATGGTTGTTTTTCATAATTTTCAAAAAAATCAAAATTTTTCACTTTCTAATCTAAATAACTTTTTTTCTTGTATAAGTATCTCTTCAAAAAAAAATTTTATTCGTATTTCCGATACAGCTTCAATTCAATTCGAGAAAAAAAATTGTATGGGTCAACAAAGTCTGGAGTGAGAGGCAAAATTTTTTCAGATATTGTTTTTACATTGCAATAACAAAATAAAAAGAAACGATGAGAATTTTAAAATACTTTTAAAAACTTCCTCGTTTTATCTTCTTTTTAATGATATGCTACACATTATAACCAAACTTCAAACTTCTCGACTTTTTTTTAAATACTTTGATTACTCCGAATTCTTAATAATGAATCATCGAGATAAAATGTATTACATTAATGCTGTTACGTTCCTTTATCTACTCTTACAATTATTATCTTTATCAATTTGATTATTACATGATATAAATACAAAATGGGAAGAGTCAAAGTCTGCTTTAAGGTCATACTCAGGGTTTTTTGTTGTTATGGCTCAGAAAACCTGTTTAGAATCTTGCAACAAGGTCATGCGCACAGGGCAACGCAGTGTTGCCTAAATCGCAGTTTATGCTATACTTCTTTCAACTGCGAGCGTTTGGTTATAGTATAAATGTTTTGATGAATTAAGAGTGTATTATAGTAAGGATGTAGCACGTAGGAATCACTGTCTCTTTTTTTTCAACCAACTTCCAAAGAAAAGAGGAGGTTCTCAATTCGTCTGTATGTTTTTTTTTTGTTTTTTGTCTTTGTTACACGATATTTCGGTCAATTATGAATCGATTTTGAAAATTCTTGTTTTAGAGGCTACTTCATAGTTATTTCCATATAAGTTTTATCGAAATTGGTTGAGACTTTCATTGAAAATTTAAAAAATATGTATGATAATATATGAAATATAAAAAAAATATGTATGATTTCGGAGAATGTATACGTTGATGACATTTTTAACTCAGGCAAAGTTTTGACGTGAAGTCGGTTATTTTAATGCTGTGCATTCATTGATTATTTAATCTGCCTATTTGTAAAGTGAGCATGTTTGATAGAAGAGTGCGAAAGGCTTTATTTCTGTCGGATTTTCCATCTTAGTTTACTTGTAATTTGCTTTTAAAGTGACCTATTTAAATCTGAAGCTCATTATGTATATGTCAAGGTTCGGAATGAACTGCTTGCGTCTATTTTCCCTGACCAGTATAGTCCTAGTACTTTTAAGCGTCGAGTGAATAGGTTTCTCGTGGATGGACGTGTACCACCATAGTCAATATTTACTTAACATAAGGTGTCATGGAAGACAAACGCCCCATCTATACTTTATAAAAAAGACGTGTGGCACTCGGAGTCTGCCGCGGTAAAGCTATTGCATAGCCTTTTTTATTAACTTATGCAATTATAATTATTTATTTATTTTATTAATGCAATAATGTTTGATCTAATATGAAGTTCCTTAAGTTCCTAGTAGATGGCGCTGATTGTTTATTAAAGCCCGCATGTAAAGTTATGAAATCAAAGTATCACCGCTGTGCCGGTCGGAATGGCAGCCTCTGCGCTGTACGCAGCCTCTGACTCCAATTGGCTGTCGTTCAGATGAGGAGACACGCCCAACTCGGGATATCTCAGCAAAGGGGGTGTTTAGCGGGTAACGCTGGGTTCGGTGAGTCCCGCACTGTTAGGGATTGGCTGGCGGGGTAGTCCCCCAAAGGTCCCCTCTTCGTGCATCAAGCATTCACCTCCTCTCCTTCTGTGGCTCCCTTAGGGGCGTCAAGTCGGTAGTTAAGCTTTCTGTGGCGGAAAAAAAAAAAAAAAAAAAAAAAAAAAAAAAAAAAAAAAAAGAATGGGGGGTTGTACGCAGCCTCTGACTCCAATTGGCTGTCGTTCAGATGATGAGATTAACCCAACTCGGGACAACTCAGCAAAGGGGGTGTTTAGCGGGTAACGCTGGGTTCGGTGAGTCCTGCGCTGTTAGGGATTGGCTGGCGGGGTAGTCCCCCAAAGGTCCCCTCTTCGTGCATCAAGCATTCACCTCCTCTCCTTCTGTGGCTCCCTTAGGGGCGTCAAGTCGGTAGTAAAGCTTTCTGTGGCGGAAAAAAAAAGAATGGGGGGTGTTAGGTTTTTTTCGTTGTGGAATTTCTGGATTCGGTCCCCACGCTCAAGGCCCGCGATAGAAGCTATGCAATAGCTTAAAAATAACAATATTTGATTTTTCGCATTACTTGTTTGGAAGAAGCAGTCGTCTCAACTACCATGGCGGAGACAAAGATTAACATTTATTTATTAACATTCGCTTTGACTGGTTACCTTCAAAACACAAAAAAATGCGGCATTCGATTGTATGTACGTCCAAAACTTTTTTAATAAGCGAATAGAATAAGAATAAGAATTTAAAAGTATTACAAGCTTATTTGAAGTCTCTGACCCCTAAACTAGACAGAGTCTGTATTATAGGGGTCAAAGTTATGCATTACTATGTTTAGGTGACGTTTTCTTTGAGTGTTTTCTGTGAGTAAAGCTTTTTCCTAAGGCCACTGGGCTGGCCCACTGTTGGTGGATGAAAGATTTTATTAATTTGAAAAAGCTTCTGACACACCCCAACAACTACTGTATATAGGAACCAGGGACTCCCAACGTGCGGTCCGAAACCAACCAGGCCAATCAAATAGTATTTATAGGAGCCACCACGCCCTTGTATAATATGATTATGTGGTTTTATTATTAAAGTAATTATACATTTGTAGATTGCTTATCAATTTATAACATCTTTGGTATAGACTTTCAAGAGAATTATCTAGTTGATAACTTGACAGGCAGGTAATTCTCTTGGATAGCCTTTTCCTATGAATTCTTGATAAGAACTTTTGTAACATTATCAGCATGATAATAAAGTGTGGTTATAATGACACAAATTGTAAAGGATTTGAGTAATAATCTAAAGTCTATATTCAGATTAGATTAAACTAATGATCTAAAACCTATGTAGAGATTAGATTGAAATACAAAAACAAATAACTTGAAACAGCAAGAAATATCGATGGACACGGCTACCTGTCCACATTTTCACGAGGATTTTTTTCAACATAAAAACAAACATTGATGGATTAAAAACTCAGTTTAACCTACTGTTTTCTATTTGAATTTATGAAGCCGAATTTTATTGTGTCGGGAAATAACATAATTTGTATTACTAATTTATGCTGCTGCAACTGAGATATTGAAACGGAATAATTAAAAGCATCGGAAATGGTAACAGTGTGATGTGATAATGACAGAAAAAATCCAGAGCTTGGCCAATATGACGAACCATTCGTTGGCAGAGAGTTTGTATCATAAAGCTTTGATTTATGTTTTTTTACACTAGATAAGGTTAAAAAAAAGTTCGTATGAACGGCATAGCTTCAGCTCCCTTTGGTCATTTTAAACACAACTGCAGTCCATCTTCAGTCTGACAAGGCTTTTTTGGTGCTTAAATGATGATGTCAGGGAGGCGTGATGGTGGAAAAAGGGTTTCCATTCCATAAAGATTCCCTATTCTCAGGAAAAAATATGAATGCATAAACGTCTAGTTTCTTTTTTTCAATTTTTTAAAACAGCAATTTGATTTCATTTTATGTACCTACTGCAAAAGGCAAGTCGCGTAAACTTTGTGAAAAACTTTAGGGGAACAAAAACACAGGGATGAAGATATAAATAGAAGATTAAAAGCGGCTACACACGACCCTAAAATCACTGGCGATATCGGGACAGCGGTAGTGGGGATGAAATCGGCTACTACTCTACACACGTCTCTGCCAGTCAGTACGAAACCGACCGTGCAACAGACTGCTCGTTGTTCCGAGATGCCGCCGACACTCACAAAATAGCAGAAAATAGGCATTGTTTTGGCACTTACTACGGTGCCACCTAACCAGAGACGAAAAAGGAAGACCTGGGTTAAAAACTGGTTGATGAAACGTCATGAACTTAGCCACATGAACGTGATGAGATATTTAGAAGTAGATGATTTTAGAAACTTTTTAAGAATGGATTTTGTTTGTTTTGAAGAGCTCCTTTTTTCTTTTCTGTAGTAATGTGCTTTCTTCTTGAATTATTACGCCGCTCCATTATCAACAACTTCTTCAAATACATTAATTCCATGACAATAATTACTTCTTCGAATAACATCTTCTCAAACTTCATAAACTCTCCAGTATCACCTTCTCGAACTTCATTTACTTCCAGTACTAATACTTCTTCCATTTTCTGCCGTTCGACTTTCCTCAATTTCTATGTTTTTTATCCCACAAATATGGTAAATCGTTGAATAGATCGATAGCTTTGATCCACGCTTCTCGATCTTTCTCCTTCGCCATGTTTTCGCGCGAAATAAACAATTATAGCCGCAAGCACGTCGTCGTATCGTCGCGGCACTCAAGCGCAGACTGCGTAGAAATCAATCCTGATTTCGCTACACACGTACTGACAACGCTCCCTAGACGATAATTGTCCCTAAATCGTGAGCTCGCTCGGAACGATTTAGGGACGATAAAAATCGGGTAGGATTTGCCTACACACGAGACGATTTATGATACGATCTAGGGTCCTCCCCACCACTGTCCCGATATTGCCAGTGATTTTAGGGTCGTGTGTAGCCGCTTTAAGCAAGAAAATATATTAAATCATAAAGTAATATGAAATTAAAATCAAGTTTTTATGATAAATTGTTCTCCTCATCATCGTCGTCATCCTCCTACTTTCTTTAAACGTGAGGAACTTGAAAGCCTTTTACGAAGTTATAACTTCAGACCCTTGGTTCATGAAGAAACCTTTAGACGCAATAACTCAAGCTCATGTATTGACAATTATTACCAAACATTATGCCGAATGAAAGTGTTAGCAAGTGTCAAATAGATCGTAATGAATTAACAGATGGTCACGCGGAACTTTTGTGTAGTGTTAAAGTACAAAATAGTAGTATAATGCAACAGGACCGACAAAAGATATTTGTAATTCAAAGGGCATTCAGCATAAAAAATAAAAATAAATTTAGGGAAAAACTAAAAATTTAAAAGTGTTGTGACATGGGGATCAATAAGTTTTTAAGTATATTTAGTGACATATTTCAAAAAACTTTTAAGAAGACAAAAAGTTGCATTTACATTAAGCCAAACGTAGGAACACCATGGATTACTAAAGGTATAAAAATATCGAGTAAAATGAAAAGTCTTGTTTGTGTTGGAAAGACATGTTTAAATAATGAATCAATAACAAGTTATAGAAATAAATATTTAAAGTTTTATAGAAAAGTTATTAAAAAGGCTAAGAAACAATGTATATAGACTCAGATTTCTAATCCTAAAAACATCTCCAGAGACGCCTGGAAGATTATAAACAAGCATAGAAACATAAAAAGAAATGTTTTGAAGGATTTTAGAAAAAAAACTGACGATAACATTATCCTTGACCCGGTCGAAATCGTGCAAATTTCCTCCAATCAGTTTAATTTAGGTAGCGGCACGACCACTACGGATTCAAAAAAAGCGACATATATTATGTGTTTAAAAATTAAATAATAAATATTTTTAACACTCACACAACATTATCTAGCCCAAATTAAGTTTCTTAAAGAACTTGTGTTATGGATACTAGATAACTGATATACTTAAGAAATATATTAATATACAAGAATTGAATAAATACGTATTTTTTATTAGAATAAACTTAAATAAAAATATAAACATCCATGGCTTGACGACTAATATCTGTGTTCAAGAAAAACATAGAATGTACCAGCTGCTTCTCTTCCTGGGCCTAATGTAAAAGTCAGTTAAGGGACAGAGGTTTCATTGGCATTTTTGTGGGCGATAGGCTGACCCCCTGTCACTGCAATAGCCTCCCTCCATCATTATAATACCTCATTTGTCAAACGTGACATCAGATGGTCTTATAGCCTCTGGTGCCTACCCCATAAGGGAAGTGAAGTACAGGCGTGAAGTGATGTACCTATGTATGAATTTAAAAGTACAAAAACGAATATGAGTGGTAAAAGCACAAAGCAGGTAAAAGTCATGAAGTGACATTTCCCAAGACGGTGGTTAGTTCCAATTATTGCCACGCGCCAAAAGATCCTTGTCGAACTATAAGTAAGAAGATAAAGATATTTAAAGCAATGCGTTCCTGGATAGTAGTTAACCATACCTATATCTTTCTAATCTAACTCATTATAAATGTGAAAGTTTAGATGTATGGATGTTTGTTCCTCAATCACGGGAGATCGCCTCAACGGATTTGGATGAAATTTGACATAGTGATAGTGTACTGTCTGGAATAGCACATAGGCTACTTTTTATTCCGAAATTCCCGCGGGATTCGAAATTGCATGGGTAAAACCGCGCGCAATAGCTAGTGATAAATAATTGTAAAAAATCATGTATTAATTTGTCAGAGTATTCAATATAAATTATCAAAAAGAAAAGACTCGTTGAACTAAATATTATCGCGTTTTATTCTACTTTACATTATCTCGACGTTTAGGTGTCTTTATAGACATATAGATAAAGGTAATGAGTCACATATGACTCATTACCTTTATGCCAATTATTAATTTTTTAATATTTAGCGTAATTATTCGGAAAATTTTAGATTATATCGCAGACTAAAATATAAAACATAGTATTCTTTAGGATTTGAATATGATTTAGAATGTACTAGATTATTTGAAAATCGTACAGATAATGATTTTAGTAGATATTCCAATTTTAGCCAGAGATCTGTGTTTTCCGAATTATGTCAAATACAAAAAAATAACATTATTTAATAAAAAAATTGTCACAGTCAGCAAGATAAATATTTGCGCATAAAACTGATTCGTACCATATCAAAGCTATGCTGCTATCGTATAGCCAGTGTGTACACACTTAAGAAATCTCATTTCTCAGTGACTGTCTGTAAATAGTAATTTACATTATAGCATTGCTAATGAAAATTAAAAACAAAACTTCATAGCAAGGGCTAATTTTTCAATCGTCGGATAAAAATGATTTGACTAATAAAGGACTACTTGGCGGTACACTGTTGTTTTTCGATTTTTTTATATTTGTATAACAATGACATAGAATGACAATAAACATGAGACGAGCCTGAAGCTCTCGAGTGATACTTTATTCATTAAATAATTTTATCTGACTATCGCAAAATCGGGCCTTAGTGTGATTGGCGATGGGGTAAACCTGTCTGCGTCAGACGCCAGTGGTTGCGGGTTCGATTCCCGCACGGAACAAGAAAAATAATGTTCTGTGTCTGGGTGTTTATCTATTTATGTATTTTGTTCGCTACATGGTATCCCATAACACAAGCTAAATTCAGAAGTTTTTATTAAAGAAGTAAATTCTTATAATAAAACCTTTCAAAATGTATGGTGAAAATACAGGTGTATTGATGTTCCATATTAAGAAGGTTCGATTCATGATGCATTCTCACCTGATAGTAAGTGAAAATAAAGTCAAAAAGGACATTACATAACCGAAAAATACTGTTAAAGTGCGAGATCATCCATAGATGCTTCAATTGAGCCACAAGACCGAGATAACAAACACATGTAACTAAGTATAATGTTAATTTTTGTAACATATCGTATCTTATGTATATAGTATCTTGAAAACTACTTTCCTACCTGTAAAAATATAAAAGACTGAGAACTTTGTATGTCTCATATTATAAAACTAGCAGTTGGATTTAAAATCCAGTTTTCGGGAAAAGTTATGTTATATTTAATACAAAACCTTGACCCCTGTCTCATCTGATGTTGAATGAGGTTGAGGTCGCAGGAGATCACAGCAGATGGGATTAATGGAACGCGCAAATTACCACTTTCAAATGCTAGGGAATTTAATTTATTTATTTCTTCTACTAAAAGTCTTGGTACTATGCAAAACTCGACAGATTAAACGAGATATACAAAATAATAGCGTACAAGCTCTTTTGTACCTACTTTCAAAGGACACTTCACATGCTTCATATATTTTTGGACCAAAAACTCAAAGTCACCGACCACAGAAAATGTTATTTATATTATGGTGGTCCATGAATACTTAAACATTTTTTTAATTTGACGTCATTCCTCTAGGTCCGATATCTGAGTCACTTAAAGAGGTTGAAATGTTCGATTTAGAGGAGGTTCTCAATTCGTGAAAACATACATTTTTTTTGTGCCTTTGTTACACGATATTTCAGACAATTATGAATCGATTTTGAAAATTTTTGTTTCATATGATAGAAGATACTTCAGAGTTGAAACCATATAAATTTAATCTAAATCGATTGAGTACACACTTCATTGATAATTTTAATTTTTTGAAAAAATATATTTGAATTCGGAGAATTGACGACACAATAATTAAACCAAAGTTTTGACGTGAAGTTTTTTAATGCTCTGCATTCGTTGATTATTTAGTGTATATCTATATATTTATGAACATAGTGCCGGGAAAAACAATACACATGCTTTTAACCTTTTTTGCATTTACTGAAATGGAATATTTTAACCTTATTTAGTGGATTTTAGGTGTCAGACCTAGAGACGTATAACGCCATATTAAAGAATGTTATATGTATTTATGTACTTTCCTTATACCCTATATAAAAAAAAAATTATATGGGGTATTATGAAACTTTGGCCAACTATTTTAGTTTTTGATCCAATATGTTAGATAATTGATTTAAACTATCGCGGTTATTTTCACTATGATTTAATGTATAAATTACGGGATTCTTACCACGATTTTCGATTTTATTTTTTAATTTACGGACGTGCGAAAATAAAATCGAAAATCGTGGTAAGAATCCCGTAATTTATACATTAAATCATAAATGTTAGATGTCCTTTATTCAAAAACCTTGGTTTAGATTAATTTACTACTAGTAGATTACACAGATAACAACCGCTCATTATAACGATGTTATTACATTATATTACACACCTAAGTATTTATCAGGAAATCCCGCAAATGTACCGATTATTGAACAAAACACTCTTAAAATAAAAAACTAACAAGATACCTTCTTTTAAGATTCCAAGACGCCGAATTTATCACAAAGCAAACAATCTTATTTAAACAGCAACCATGAAAACACACATATATTAAACGTAACACAGACTCTACACAAAAATATGTTTTGATTATATAGAAATAATTTCAAATTTACCGTAATTGAAGTGTTGAGTTTCTCTTTTATTTCAATAACACTGAAACTAAATAATCCCAGTTGCCGTCACGTGCGCGTGCGCGTCTTACGTCGAACGATACCAACGGGCAACTATTAGTTCGTGAGTGTTTTTATCAAGGCCAGATTACTGGTTGAATAAATGTAGGTGACGTTTACCGGTATTCGACTCTTGGTATTTACAATAATTAAAGATAAACACGTTATAATGCGAACAAATCACCCGAAATAGTTAATATTGGGCCGTATTCGACTTTGCATTTTCTTATTTTTAAGTCTCTCCAGCCAGTGTCAAATACTACGACGTGAAATGTGACAGCCAGAAACTATTTTTTTTTCTTTCTGTTACTGCATAAAGAAACGCTTTAAATAAGATAATTCAATGTCGAATCGGGCCCATTGTCTATTAAAAGAAATTTAAAAATGTCTTAAAGAAATAGGTGCAGTATATTAAATGAAAGCAGAAAATACGTTTTAGTATGTCAATGTCAAAAATATTGATCGTGTTGCCAAAGTCAAGGAGAGACGGCTCGGATGACTTTTCTTATTCCATCATATCTTGTGTCATCGATCTTTTAAAAATAGAGCAATATAATAATACTGTGTATTGCGATTGTGAACCCGTTCGGAAAAGTAATAATTTTATTTTAACAACAAATGCAGAGAATTAAAAAAACCGACGATCTTACACCTTTAAATCCATGTCAAAAGTTTGGCTGAAGTATACCTAAAGTCTTTAACGTATACATTGTCCGTTCTCATACATATTTTTCAAAAATTTTTTTTTTTTTTTCAAAAAATGGTTAATTTATTTCGATGAAATTTCTATAGGACCACCTCTAAGGTATCTTCTATCATAATAAAAACTAATCATCAAAATCGATTCATAACTGCCCAAATTATCTCGTAACAAAGATACAAAAAAAAAAAGAAATCATACACTTGAATTGCAAACCTCTTCCTTTTGGAATTCGGTTCAAAATGGAAGTATTGAGATAGTTTGACATTCGGAGAAAGCTAATGTGCAGTGCAAGCACGGATCTTTTGTCGATCGTAAGTTTACGAATGCTCGTATAGTATGGAGACGGTTTTGCAAGCAATAATTGAAATCATTGTTTTAAACTATCGCGGTTATTTTCACTATGATTTAATGTATTTACGGGATTCTTACCACGATTTTCGATTTTATTTTCGCACGTCCGATATTTCGATGCTGTTACAAGCACCATGATCGCGGACTGGCAGATGTAGGTAGGTGGCGATGACAGTTAGAGGCAGATATATCGATCTACCCCCTTTCTTATTCGTTTTGATCTGCTACTACTGGAACTCACATGAATGTCACTTTTGCAAAACACGCTCACAGTATCACTGGGTTTTTGACCGGACACACCACTTTCGCTGTTTTTTGGTTTAGTAAAAGTCCTAACCACTGGGTTCCACGTACTAGACAATTTAAAACCGTCTTCTCGATTAAAGTTATTTTCGCACTTTTTTATTTCTAACGCTTCTTTAACGATTCGCGGTATGTAGTGTCGTTCCGTAGATAAGATCCGAGTCTTATGGAATTCAATCCAATGATTAGGGCCTGATTCTAACAGATGTTCGGCGATGGCTGACTTGTTTGTGTCTGTGTTTTTTATTGCTTTGATGTGTTCCTTAAGACGGCATGAAATAGTTCTCTTCGTTTGGCCAATGTAGGAGCTGCCACAACTGCAGTCAATTTTATAAACACCCGGTGTCTCAAGCGGTATGTGATCTTTTGGTGAGCGCAGACACTGATTGATTTTCTTGTAAGGAGTGAAAATCGTGTCGATAGAGTACTTATTTAATATCCTTCCTATTTTATCTGTGACTCCTTTTAAATATGGCATGAAGGAGGGCTGGCGCTTCACCTTGAGTGTATTTGGTTTGGTTCTCGTTGTTCTCTTTATATTTGACACCTTCACGGTGTAGCCATTGTTTATTAAGACTTTTTGCACATGCTGTAGTTCGCTTTGAATATGGTCCTTATCGCAAAGATCATAAGCGCGATTAGTGAGTGACGAGACTACTGCATTGAGATGACGGGGGTGGTGGTGAGAGGATGCGTGAAGGTATCTGTCAGTGTGTGTTGGTTTCCTGTATACTGAGTAGTTTAAATAGCCATCACTCTTGATCGTTAGTTTTACATCCAAGAACGCCAAAGATCTTTTATTTTCAAGTTCTACAGTAAAGCGCATTTTAGGGTGTACACAATTTATATGGTTTAAGAACAAATCAACTTCCGGTGGCCCACCTTTCATAATGCAAAAAATGTCATCAACATATCTTTTCCACAAGGTAGCACAAACTGGAGATGTACTCAAGGCTAAGTTCTCGATATGTTCCATCCACAGATTCGCGATTACAGGGGCTACTGGACTTCCCATCGCTACACCATCAATCTGCAGAAAGAATTCGCCCTTGTAGATGAAATAACTTGAAGTTAAGCAGTGTTCTATTAGCTTGATGTATTGCAGCGAGATTTACTATCTTGTATTTGGTTTTTTACAATGTTGAGACATTCTTGTAGGGGCACATTGGTAAACCAATGATTCAACGTCATAAGCTTACCATTGTTTCGTCGTTTTTACCTTAGTGTTTTTTATTATCTCAATAAAATGGCGAGAATCTTTATAAATGATGACGTGTGACCAACTAGTGCTTGTAAAATACCTGAGACGTGCTTCGCGAGGTCGTAGGTGGTGAATCTATTTGCTGACAATAGGTCGTAGAGGAACGTTTTGTTTGTGGACCTAGGGAGCCCATATATTTTTGGTGGTTGAAATATACGAGGTCTCAATAGGTGTTTATGTTATACTTATAAAAAGGTAAATTACAACCCCACGGCTCGAATATCTCGCCAAACCACTTCAATAATCAAAGAATGCCAAACTATTTTACCCGAGACGTGTATAAACACCTAT